>CM028330.1:33723965-36123965 GCA_016647705.1 Eucommia ulmoides
TAATTTGGTAAGAAGACAGTACACTCACCTCAATCACCGTTTTGCACCACTGACATTGTCCGCCCTCTATCTGGACGCCAGTGCCTGCGAACCTAATAGTGGCAGAGTCTAAATTAATATCTTATTTAAAATATTCTAATCATGTAATGCAAACCCTATTTCCCGAATCGTTACTAATTTTACATACCACGTACTTAAAATTAATCAATCGTTACGACATTATTATGGTTTTAGGATTTCTAATACTAATTAAAATTTAATTTAATGGAAATTAAATCATCGATCGAAGCTTCACCTGTTTCCGAACCGTTTGGCGACCATGAGATAAGTTTTGGATTCTTCTGGGGTGGTTTCTGCAATTTCCCCTTTTTTTTTTTTTCTTTTTTTTTTTTTCCTTTTCTTTTCTTTCTTCTCTTTTTTTTTTTTTTTTTTTTTTTTTCTTTTCTTCTTCTTCGTTTTCTGCTTCCGGTCCGATCCTCCCTCAGCCGCCGACAAGGAACTCCGACCACGTCTCCCGTCGTCACCGTTCCGAACGCACAACCATATCACAACGATCCACCACCTCCACCCACACAGCCGACCAACTACCCGGAGCCGATCACCCATCGTCGGACAGCTCACACCGCCGGACCGGAGTCCTTTCTCTCTCTACCTACTCCGGCGACTTACCTACAACCGAAACCACCCACACCTACTTCCATAATAGTAGAACACACCTACACCTCCTTATTCCATTTTCAGAAACCACACACCCTACCCACCTGTTCCATTTTCAGAAAACGCACGGCCGGTCACCGTCGACGACTCACGTACCGCAGCAACGGCCACGCTGAACAGAGCACAAACCAACACACCCACCATCTTCCGAAGGAGCACGGAAGGCCCCCCCATGCACGTCCTACAGCCTCGCCGGCGATCGCTTCTCAAAACCAAACTCCGGCCGGCTCTCTCTCTCTCTCTCTCTCTCTTCTCTATTTTTTTCCTCGGATTCCCTTTTTCTTTCTTCTCGATCCTTCTGAAATGAGTGAATCGCTTATATACGCATGAGTGTAGTGGTTGCGTTTGATTCTGGCTCGCCACGTCGAAGCCTCTGTCCGAATTCCTGCCGGCCCTCCCTCTGACCGAACGTTGGTGGGTATATGATGATAAAAAAAATATATTCATTAATTGCTCTTTCCTCCCCCCAATTTCCTTTAAACCCTGATTTTACTCCTTTTCAATTTTAAAAGTTTCTAACATTTTCAATTCCACCCCTGAAAGTTTAATTTAAATGTTACATGTCAATTTACTTCCCTAAATTGGGATTTACTATTTCTATATTTTCAATTTGACCACTAAACTTTTTATTTGAATTTTTATTGGTCCTAGTTTCACCCCGAATTTTCACCATTACTTTACCACACCACTGAAATGACGTACCTTCTACGATGGCGGTCTTACACATGTCGTGATCGAAGAAAAAACCACGAAATTACTAAACGCCAACACAATTGAAGAAATCAACGTCTCCCTTAAGTTGGTAAATGTTGTTCTAGTCAAGAAATTAACTTCTTCTTCTAATCAAATGATTTTTCTAAGCACTCAATAAAGAAAATGTTTGGAAAGTTCAAAGAAATTGATTTTTTGGTCTAGACGGTCGACCTTCTAAGCGATCGATTGACCACTTGATTTTGGATGGTGTTTTTTGGAGTTTTAGGCTATTCAATTGACTGACGGGTTGAACAGTTAATTCAGGGTCTAAAATAGTCGACCATCCAGTTGACCGACTGATTATCCAACGGCTAGAAAAGTATCTATTGTAAGCCATCTGGTTGACCGTTTGATAAACCAGTCGACTAACAAGGTCTGTTTCAGAATTTAACCAGAACAAGTTTCAAAGATCTTTCACCTATTTTTAAGCATTTAAACGTTGGAATTTATTATTTTAATAGTGGTTGAGTATATTTCAAATATATATCTTATATTTTGAAGATCTTTTAATTTAGTCCATATATTTTTTAATTTTGAGATTTATACAAGATAAATGTCTCCCTATCCTTTTGGGTTTTAAATAAAAACCATTTTAGGACTAAATTGAGTGTTTTTATTATTTTTATTCTTGGTCAATAAAGCTAATTTGAATGTATCTTATATATGAAATCTATATATGCCATCTTTTTACATATCTTTCAAAAAGTAGCCATTATAGGCATTGTTCAAATTCCTTATATATAAACCTACAAATTTCATATTTAAATTATCAAGATCATCATGAATACATATTATTTCAAATTTCTAAAAAGACAGAGATCATAATTTTTCTAAAATATATTTGAGAGAAAATTTTGTGAAACATACTTGATTGAGAAAAAGGCGTTTGTTAAAACACCAAGTTTAATTCTACATCGATGTTATTTATATCTTTCTCAAGGAAATCTCGGTGAGATGATTATATTTATTCATATATTTCCCAATAAGATCGTTTACTTATAATCTCGCTTGTTTATCAAAAAATTAGATGGTTAATCTATTTTACATCTAAATTTTTAATGTGATTAAAAGAATAACATATATGTGATCAATGTAAAAGACTATGATTATTTAGACAATATTTATCTTAGTTTTGTATCAAACTTAGATGTTTACTCTGTTTTCTATCACATTTAAAAACCGTGCTCTTTATTAATAAACAATCATGTTTGGTAACAACCATTGTTTTGAAATTGTTTCTTTTAATTTATGAGAACAAAAACAAGAAATATGTTTGGTTGCAACATTTGTTCTTTTTTTTTTTCACCTTAAATGTATGGCTGGCAGGTAATGGTGGTTGCCGGCGGGGTATTAGTGGCCAGTGGGAGAGTGGTGGCTGATAGGGTGGGGGTGGGCTGGTGATGCCTATACGATAGTGGTAGGGATGGTCGAGGATGGTTGTGGCCAGTAGGTAGTGGTGGCCAGTGGTTGGAAAACTAATGGTGGCTAGGTGTTAGGCCCTAACAAATTTAGATAACCACTTAGCACGGACTTAGTGTACTTTGCAACCGGACAGATGCTTTGGTAATGAAGGCACCAACTTGGTGCATATCGCCAATCGAACATGGCACATACAACGCTAAATAGGGAGTTGGAGTAAACCGAGGCACGACATGTTGGTAGACAGTGGCGTTGTGGCACAACACTGGCGGGTGTTGGGCATTGTGTTGGTGATCCTAGGTGTAATGCTTGGATCAGTGCAACGTAAATGGCATGACAATAAACAAGACCTTAGTAAGCGGCCAAGGCATTTTGTGTCAAAGATGCGACAACATGCGTTGGAGGAACGAGGTGTCATTGGACCACGCTATTAGGCACGTGTTGGCAAAATGGTACGATGTTGGGCAATGTGGATGCACATTAGCGACATTGGCAGATGATGCTAAAATTAGGATTCATAGGTGAGGCATGGAACCAATTGAAGACTTTGGTATGGTACCAAGGCAAGATGGCACAACGTAGGCGCAACGCTATATTGTGGGCAGTTTCATGTGCATGGCATGGCGCGTTGTTGGGTGCAATGGTGCATTCTGATGCTAAAAATACATTCAACGTTGGCAAATCGATGGGTGCAACAACACAACAAAATGTAATAGAATTGTAGATTGGGCAAGGCAACTAGGACTCAGTTGATGGGCAAAATTCAGTTGAGTGTGGAAATTTTGTGGGCATACGCTAATCTTGTAGGGCAGTTTTGGGACAGTTTTGGTAGCTGGACAAAAAACAGCCCAAGTAACTGCTTGTGCCACTTGTCTAAAATTTGTGGAGCAATTTTTTACATGTTTGTCTAGCAGTTGGGGCTGTCAACTAACTTTGTTTCTTACAAATATTGTATTTTTGGATTTTTAAAAGGAGAGCAGTGAATTGATGTTCCTGCCACCCTTAAGCTAAAAATTGTATGTATGTTTCCTTTTTTTTACTGAGTAACAAAATAGAATTGGCTTCGGCAATAAACATTGTGTTGCATACTATTTTTTGGTACGTGTGTGTACGTCTGGGTAGTTGTGACAATGGTTGTCTAGGAATTATAGGAGCGGTTGACTAGTTGGTGCACAACTAGGCCATTGCTCAGTTAGAAATTCATGGGAAAAATTAACCTTGTGACAGTGGGTATCAGATCAGGACTACAAGATGGCATCTACAACGAGTGTGAGCAGCAAATTTAAAGCATTGGAAAAGTTTGTCGATGCATTAGCGTCGGGCTAAGAGGTAAATCCGTTGGTCCAGAATGCGAAAATCATGATCGACATTGCGAATCTTTGCGCATTCTTCAAAGATTTCGGCAAGGATACACTGTCCAAAATCAATTACATGGCGGAGGACATGATCGTACAAGGCGATGTCTGGAAAATTAACCTCAAGGATGTTGAGGAAGAAGTTGTTGTTTTGAATAAAGTCATTGTCGGGTAGAGCACATTGAGGGACGGACCAATGCGGATGAAAGTGCCGGACGCAAAGGCATTTTCTGGCACACGGAGTGCCAAGGAATTGAAGAATTTCCTATGGGACATGGAGTAATATTTTCATATTGCTCATTTTTCCTGAAAACGAGCAAGTGTCCATGTCAAGTATGTATATGGTCAGTGACGCTAAGTTGTGGGGGCAAACACATATGGAAGACAGTGCACATCCAGAGATCACGACGTGGGCTGATTTATAAAAAGAATTGAGGGAGCAATTCCTACCGACGCACTCGAGTTGGGTGGCTCGAGATCGGTTGTAGAGACTCAAGCAAAGAGAATTCGATGCGTGAATATGTGAAAGAATTCACATCCTTGATGTTGGATGTGAAGAGTATGTTAGAGGATGACAGACTGTTCAATTTTTCCTTGGGCTTGTAAGCATGGGTGCAAGCTAAACTAAGGTGGCAGGACATAGATGACTTGCAAACTACTATGTAGGTGACATATAGCCTTATCAATTCTAATCTAATGAGGGACAGTGGAGGCTCAGACCAAAACACAAGGAGGAAAGACAAAGAGAAACTTAATGAGGGAATAAATGAATGGAAGAACAAAGACGGGGAGGCCAATGTTTTTGAGGGTTCTTGTTCAAAATCACAACCCAAAACAGCTGTAGGCAAGAGCTGGGGTTGCTTCATATGCAATGATCGTCATCAAATGAGGGACTATCCAAGGAAGAAGAAATTAGCGGCGTTGGTTCTAGAGGAATCAGACTATGAAGGCATTGAACATGAGATGGCACACGTAAACATAATGTTTTTGGTGGACAACAACGAACATACCAAGTACGGTCCAAAAATTTGGTAAGTGTTGAAGCTTACTTGGGACTTTGGACCTCAAAAATTGTCCTATATTCTGTGTTGAAAAATAACCAGAAGTGGCTGGTTATCAAGGGTTCAAAAATGAGGTTGCAATGGGAGCAACGGATTAGTGGTCAATCCGGCCATAGAGGCATTTTTTGGCGAACACATTGTAATGAGTTGTAATAGACTAGAGGAAAGTTGCAGGCAGATTGAGAAGACTGTGGCAGTAACGGTAGCAAAGTTGTATTCCAAAATTCGAGGGTCAAGCTGGGATCGATTCAATAAGGGCGTTGCATTCTTTTGGTGGCAATGGTTTGTAATCTCCTAACAAAGTTGGAAGACTACTTGGTATGGACTTGGTACACTTTGCTACCGAACGCGGTGCATATAGCACAAATAGATGTGTTGGCAACGAAGGCACCAACTTGGTGCGTATCACTAACCGAACATAGCGCATGCAACATCAAATAGTGGTTTGGCATAAAACAAGGCACAACCCGTTGGTGGACAGTGGCATTGTGACAAAATACCAATGGGTGTTGGGCATTGTGTTGGTGATCCTAGGCGCAATGCTAGTATCTGTACTATGTGGGTGGCAAGGCAATAAGCAAGACCTTGGCACGCGGCTAAAGCAATGAGTGTCAAAGATGAGGTGGCATGCGTTGGGGGAATGGGGTCGTGTTGGACCAAGATGCTAGGCACAAGTTGGAAAAATGGTGAAATGTTGGGTAATGTGGATGCACATTAGCGGCGTTGGCCGATGATGCTAAAATTAGGGTTCATGGGTGACATTTGCAACCAACAGAAAACCTTGGTATGGTACCAAAGAAAGGCGGTATAATGTAAGCACAACGCTACGTTGTGGGTAGTGTCATATGCACGGCATTACGTACTATTGGGTGCAACGGCACATTCTGGTACTACAAATATATACGGAGTTGGCAAGTCGTTGGGCGCAACGACGCACTAAAATGTAATGGAACGGCAGATTTAGCTAGGTAATTGAGACTCAGCTAATAGGCGAAATTCAGTTGAGTATGGCATTATGTGGCATGTGTTGATTATGTGGGGCAATTTTGAGACAGTTTTGGTGGCTGGATAGAAAACTGCCCAAGTAAGCTGCTTGTGCCAATTGTCCAGAATCCGTGGAGCAGTTTCTTGCACGTTTTTCTAGCAGTTGGGGCTATCAATTGACTTTGTTTCCAATAAATAGTGTATTTTTGGATTTGTAAAGGGAGAGTATGAGTTGATGTTCCTGCCACCCTTAAGACAGAAATGGTATGTGTGTTTTCTTGTTTTGACTGAGTAATAAAACAGGATTAGCTTTGACTGTAAACGTTATGTTGCATACAATTTTCTGATGCATTTGCGTACGTTTGGGTCGGTGTGATAGTGGTTGTCCAAGAACCACGATATGAGCGGCTGACTAGTTGGTGCGCAACTAGGCCATCACTCGGTTAAAAATTCATGGTGAAAATTTAACCTTGTGACACTAGGGGTGGTAGTGGCCAGTAGGGTAGTAGTTGGAATAGTTTTGTGGGAATGAATAGGAATCAACATTTTTTTTTTTTATTTCTTAAATTCTTACTAAATTCATAAATTACTCCTAAATTACTTCCAATATTTTGGGAACAAAAATGTGTCTAGCAAATGTGTTTTTATACATTAATCCCAATTTTTTTTAAGCGGGAATAGAGATCTAGAAATAGAAATAATAAGCAAACGATACCTAAAATTCTTGATTTAGTCTCTAGGCTTACTTGTTCTCCAAGTTGGCTTGTAAAGCAATTGGATTTTTCTCCAAGCCTGTAGCTCTTCCCATATATGTACATGTTATGTTCTACATCTATCATTCATTTCATTGTAATATTGATGTTGCCAAAAAAATCCCCAGTATATGTTTTAGCCCCTCACGTGCCAAAAACCTCCGCAACCTGCAAAACAAATTAGTTCTATGAGAGAGACACTGGCGTGGTGTCGGTTAAAGAACTTTCGGCGTGTGAATAAGATCAGATTTATCTTAAGAGATAATAAAAACTTTAGAGAGTATCGAGTGTGTTGGCACAATAGTATACCCAAGAGGGAGGGTGAATTGGGTAGTTAAAAATTATCAGAATAAAAATCAATAAATCAAATAATTAATTTTAATCCTAAATTAATTATTATCTTTATATGATAGCGGAATAATATAATCAACTAAGTACACACCCAAACAACAAAAATAGCAAAGTAAATATAGTAACATACAAAAGATTTATACTGGTTCACCAAGCTACTCTTGGCTAATCTAATTCCCTGAGCTCCACGGAGGTCGCACCCACTAAAACCAAGATCTCTTTAAAGGTAGGAACTAAACCCACACACCAATTTTTTTACAGGCTTAGAATCAACCTTTACAATATCCTTTTCTCAGGTTAAAGAAGAACTTCTACTTTTTACAGGCTAAACAATAACCTAATTCTTTTTTAACATTAAGGCACAAGAATCAAAACCTCTCAAAACACTCTAGCTACCTTTTTCACAGGTAAGGATGGAACCTTTACAAATAACTCACACCGCAATTCTTATCCAAGAAGAATCACTACCTCAATATCTTTACAGGAAGAGACTGAAACCCGACAACCCTTGATTAAATACCTCCAATGGTATTTAACCCGTTACAACTCACCAATACAAAAATTTATAAGAAGTAAATCTCACTCGGAGCTTCTATCACCCCAGATAAATAATAACTCAATTAATATCCCAATTAGTGATAGAAATACATGAGATACAAAAATCTGATTTTAACAAGATACGGGTAGCAAATTGGAGCACGTAATCAGATTCAAAAAATTATTTGTAAAAAATATTTTCTAAAAAAAATCAGAAACAATTTCTAAGATTAATTTCCAAAAATAGAATAAAAAACAAATAATAAGCAATATGGAAAGATCTCACCCGGAATCCACAAAAATAATGATTAGAACAATGTAACTTCGAATTCGGTATCAGCAAAATTGATCACAATTGATTCTCAAAATCACTCTTTATAAAAGCTCACAATATCGTAGAATGATAACTCTTATAAAAACTCACAAATGATATAAACCTTTTTAGCTCTCTCTCAATGAATGATTAGTCCTAATTAAAATTTTCAAGTCTATTTAAAGGAATATGTAATCATCATTCTAACGGCTAGTTTACATGTGTCATGACAAATAAAAGCTCTTATAGACCCCTTATATCATAAGGACTTTATTTAGGTTCAATTCCACTAAAAACATATCTTTCAAATCTCTCAATTAAACCCCACAAAGAATTTCTCAATCTTAATAAATAAGTATAGAATCTATTTCAAGTACTAAATTGAGAAACATTAATATCTAATGAACCATATTAATAGGATTTAATTAGTATATGAACCATATCTTAAATATAGAGAATATCCCCGAAATCTCTCTCAAATCCTAACAAAAAATGGCTACTTTTAGAGATAATCTCGGATCAAACAATATCCTGAAACAGAGCATTCAGTCGACTACCCAATTCAGGTTGTAGCCAAACTATCGCTGCAGCGTGCATTGGTCGACCGCCCGGTCGACTCACAGATTCAGAGAGTTTAGCACTACTTCACCGGTCGACCTATCGGTCGACTTGTTGATTCAAAGAGTTCATCCTTCTTAGCTGGTCGACCAATCGATCGACTTAGAGATACAGGATGTTATAGCTTCTACTCACCAGTCGACTGCTGTCACTAGATCTCTTCTCTGAATACGTTTTTAACTTATTTTCTTTTACGATTTTGCCCCTTTAACCATTTTCTTCTCTTGATTAGCTCAACTAATATTCTTATATTCCATTTTAGTCATTCAAAATTATTTCTTCTTATTTCATATAAGAGCAAATAATTTAACTTAATCAAAACACACATATAAAAGATAAAATACATTTTGTGCCATGTGTGTGTTCCTAAATATGATATTAAGAGTTAAGATTCACCTGAGTTGTTTTTCTTAATTTTTTTAAACTTTTAATTCTTCTTCATCATCTTGACATCTTTATTTCTCATCCATTTAATTTGACGTCTTCATTACTGGAACTTTAAATCACTGAAACATTAGTTCCATTAAAACATCAATACTTAATTGTTCATCAAAATCTTAAGATCAACAATCTCCCACTTTTTTATGATGACAATTAACTTTGATATTTTCTTCAAAATAAAATATAACCACACTCTCCCTGAATCAGAGGACAAGTTCTTTAACTCATTAAAGCATCATAATGAAGATTTCAATAATGAACAAATTAAAATACTCATTAAAGCAAACATTACTAATTTCTCCCCTTTTGCACAAATTTAAAATATTTAATTAAAGCACTATTTTAAACATACCCCCCCTTAATCATACATCAACTAATTCTCCCCATTAATAAAACATCATCTAATTTCTCCTCTTTTGTCATCTTCAAAAATAAAATTTAGGGAGGGGGGAACCACTACAAGTAACTCAATCTAGGCAAACATCATTATGCCTAGTCATATCCAAACCAAGAATGATATTCACAAACTGATCTTCCGCTAGTGGTTTGGTAATAACATCAGCAAGCTGGTTGGAGGTATCAATATACTCAATAATAATATCTTTTTTCTGAATGTGATCACGAACAAATTGATGTCTAATCTCTATGTGTTTAGTTCGTGAATCCTGTGTAGGATTCTTACTTAGACATAGAACACTTTTATTATCACAAAAGATCGGGACCTCCTCCATACAAACTCCAAAATCATTTAACTATTGCTTAATATATAAAATTTAAGCACAATGGTTACCAACTGCCATGTATTCAGCCTCAGTAGTGGATAAGGCTATCGAATTCTGTTTCTTGCTTGACCAAGAAACCAAAGCATGTCCTAACAAATGACATGATCCACTTGTGCTTTTTCGCTCAACTTTGCAACCGGCAAAATTAGCATCGGAGTAACTTACCAATTTAAAAAAAATCACTCCTCCTAGGATACCATAATCCTAGGTCAGTCGTCCCCTTTAAATAACGAAAAAAATCGCTTAACCGCAGTCAAGTGCGATTCTTTAGGACAAGACTGAAATCTAGCACAAAGACAGACACTATACATAATGTCAGGTCTACTAGCAGTTAAATACAACACGCTATCAATCATACCTTGATACATTTTTTCATTAATGCTTTTTCCTGTATCGTCTTTTTCAATCTTTGTAGTCGTTGCCATGGGAGTTTTGTACTCTTTAGCTCTTTTCAAGCCATATTTCTTTAACAGCTCCTTGGTGTATTTAACTTGGTTTACAAATATCCCTTCTTTGGTTTCCTTAATTTGCAATCCAATGAATAAATTCAACTCTCCCATCATGCTCATTTCAAATTCAACCTGCATTATCTTAGCGAACTTTTGGCAAATATCCTCATTGGTAGATCCAAAAATGATATCATCAACAAATACTTGTACTAATAGGATATCAGAATCAGTTTGCTTTACAAATATTGTAATATCACAAATACCCCTTCAAAAACCATTTTCGATCGAATATCAGCTAAGTCTCCCATACCAAGCTCTCGGAGCTTGTTTGAGCCCGTACAACACCTTACGAAGTTTAAATACGTGATCGGAAAACTAATCACTTTCAAATCCCGGGGGTTATTTCACATAAACTTCTTCAGCTAGAAAGTCATTTAGAAATGCACTATTTACATCCATTGGATATAGCTTAAAATTACGTGAACATGCAACGGCAAGTAGCATTCTAATTGCTTCTAGTCTTGCAACAAGAGCATACGTTTCATCATAATCAATTCCTTCATCTTGATTATAGCCCTGTGACACTAATCTTGCTTTGTTTCTAATTACCATACCAGATTCATCCTTTTTGTTTCTAAATACCCATTTAATACGAATAACTGGATGAAAATCCGATCTCGGAACAAGACATTAAAATTTGTTCTGCTCAAATTAAACTAATTCATCTTGCATTGTGGAAATCCAAGATTCATCAATTAACACCTCATTTATATTTTTAGACTCTATTTGAGATAATAAAGCAAGATCAATTATATTTCTAAGGGAAGATCGAGTACTTACACCTTTTTCGAAATTATCGATTATTTCTTTAATAGAATGCCCTGGTACTGTCTTTATAGCTCTTGGTAAAGTCGAATCCTTCTCCTTAGGTTCCTCTTCTTGTTGAGACTCCTTTGGTACATCATTACCTTGGTTTGGTTATTTACGATACCTGCATCATCATCATCCAAAACATTTCTCGACAAGAATGGATCAGCTTCCTAAAAAACAACATGCATTGTTTCTTCTACTACTAAAGTACGTTTATTATAAACTCTATAAGCCTTACTATTAGTAGCATATCCAAGGAAAATCCCATAATCAGATTTAGCATCAAATTTACCAAGATTATCCTCGTCATTCAAAATGAAACATTTGTATTCAAAGACTTTAAAGTAGGAAATATTAGGAGTCTTACCATTCCAGATTTCATATGGGGTTTTGCTAAACCCTCTACAAATTGATACTCGGTTTACCACGTGACAAGCGGTACTTACTACTTCGGCCCAGAAGTAGGTTGGTAAGCGATTTTCATTTAGCATCGTTCTGACTATCTCTTGAAGCGTTCTGTTCTTCCTTTCCACTACACTATTTTGTTGCGGTGATCCCAACAGAAAAATTGTAAACATAACCATGCTCATCACAACAACTTACCACTTTATCATTCTTAAATTTTCTTCCTCTGTCACTATGAATGTTAATAATAGAGCATTGCTTGTTATTTTGAACACGTTTACAAAATTTAGCAAGAACCGAAGCAACCTCACTTTTCTTAGCAAGCAAATATACCCAGGTAGGTCTAGAATAATCATAAATTATGAAAAATACATAAAACTTTACGCTAAAACTAGCAACAGAGTTAGGACCAAATAAATCAAGATGCAATAATTCAAGACATCTAGACGTGGATGTGTGCATCTTTTTCTTAAATGATGATCTAACTTGCTTTCCTAATTGACATGCATCACATACTTTATCCTTCACATATTTCAAATCAGGTAGGCCACTTACAAGACTCTTCTTAGATAAGTTAGACATTAACTCCATACTAGCATGTCCAAGTCTTCTATGCCATAACCAACTATTTTCAGATAAAGTATTTAAACAAGATAAATTTTGAGAATTAAAATCATCGAAAGAGCAAGTATACACATTCTCAAAACGTGATGCAATTAGCGAGATACTACTATCATGACTATTCTTAATGATGCATCTATCATGATCAAATATAACATTGTAGCCCTTGTCACATAGTTGACTAATACTAAGTAGATTATGTTTAAGTCTATCAACTAGTAACACATCTTTAATCATAGTTGTACCATTACCGATATTACCTATTCCGATAATTTTACCCTTTGCCTTATCTCCGAAAGTCACATGACCTCCATCTTTAGGTGTCAAAGATGTAAAATTTCCTTTATCTTTCGTCATGTGTTGAGAACAACCACTATCCAGGAACCTTTTGTCCTTATTTATTGATACTTTTAAAATAACCTGCAAGGAGAACCTCAAATAGTTCCTAAGTGGTACCCATCCTACGTGGGTCTGATCTTGTTAGTCGGGACTATTTTAGTTCCTTTTGGAACCCAAACTTGTCTACAGTTAGATATTTTAGTAAAATATCTACGAATAGTATGCCCCCACAATGTTACATTTAAAATATTTCACAAGATCCTTAGTTTTAGAAAAGAATTTATGAAAGCATTTTTGTTCAAGGTTTTTCTGAAATCCAATACCGGCTTTATCAAAAACTCCACGTGAACTTCCCAAAAGTATTTTCAAATTATTTTCACCGCCGATGAATTTGAGAATAATTGAATGCAAATCTATCAATTTAGATTTTAACCCATTGTTTTCAGATTCGTAGTCCACTACTTGCTCATTTAATGTGTTAATTGTACTTTGTAGGGAATTTATTTTAGAACACTGGTTTTTATAATCATGTGAAAGTTCTAGATAAACATCAAATAATTCATCAAAATTTAAAGGACACGAACTTGAACAAACGGTTACCTCACCACCAGTGGCCATTAACGCAAGCATGAACGTATCCTCACTATCTAATTCTTTCGATCTACTTGAATCAGTATTATCCCAAGTAGCCTTCATTGATATCTTCTTATTCTTCTTTGCTTTCTTCTTCTTCTTCTTCTTCTTCTTCTTCTTCTCTTTTTCTTCTTCTTTTCTTTATCCTTCTTCGGTTCGGGACAATCATTTTGAAAATGACCGGTTTTACGACAGTTGTAGCATTCTACTTTATACATGTTGAGATTTCTTTTCCCACGGAATATGCGTCGAGTCATTCTTCTAAAGTTGTTTGTAAGAAGTGATACATTCTTCTTTTGCTCACTATCAAGACTTTCATCATCACTGTCATCCCCTTCTTCAATTTTTTGAACTTTTAGCGTTAGGGATTACTTCTTGTCATTTCTGGTATCATCGTCATAACCTTTAATTTCCAATTCATGAGTCATCAAATTTCCAATGAGATCATCAATATCATATTTGCCAAGATTCTTGGCTTTCTCGATTGCCGTTACTTTTGACTCCCATATTTTTGTCAAGGACCTTAGGACCTTTCGTACTCTATCTTCCATAGAATATGGTTTTCCGAGTTAACTCATATTCTTGCATATATTGTTGAAGCGAGTGTCATCTCATGAATCGATTCATTCTTCTTCATCCTAAACAGTTCAAATTTTCTCAAAAGTGCATTGATTTTTGATTGCTTCACTTGACTTGTCCCTTCGTGGGTGACTTGTAGCTTATCCTACATCTCCTTTGTGGATTTGCAACCTGAAACTCTAGAATACTCATTAGCATCTAAAGAACAAAAGAGAATATTGATAGCTTGAGAGTTAATGGAGAGTTTCTGCTTATCGGAAGTAGTGAGTTGTTCCTTCTTCTTCTCAATTCCGTTTTCCATTGGAATGAATGGTTCATTCTCGATTGTTGGCCACACATTATAATTTGTAGCCTGAAGAAAGGCTATCATCCTGTCTTTCCAAAATGAGTAACTTTCACTTGCAAACAAGGGTAGTCAGTACATAGATTGCCCCTCAGCTAGTATGCCTACTATGTATTCCATGTGATCTTTGTTAGCACAAGAATTCGAGCTAAACCAGCTCTGATGCCAATTATTAGCCTAGTAGTATACCCAAGAGGGGGGTGAATTGGGTAATTAAAAATTATCAGAATAAAAATCAATAAATCAAATAATTAATTTTAATCCTAAATTAATTATTATCTTTATATCACAGCAGAATAATATAATCAACTAAGTGCACACCCAAACAGTAAAAATAGCAAAGTAAATATAGTAGCACACAAAAGATTTATACTGGTTCACCAAGTTGTCCTTGGCTAATCCAGTCCTTCGAGCTCCACGGAGGTCGCACACACTAAAACCAAGATCCCTTTACAAGTAGGAACCAAACCCACACACCAATTCTTTTACAAGCTCAGAATTAACCTTTACAATATCTTTTTCTCAAGTTAAGAAAGAACTTCTACTTTTTACAGGTTAAAGAATAACCTAATTCTTTTTTAACACTAAGGCACAAGAATCAAAACCTCTCAAAATACTCCAACTATTATTTTCATAGGTAAGGATGGAACCTTTACAAATCACTCACAACGCAATTCTTATCTAGGAAGAATCACTACCTCAATCTCTTTACAAGAAGAGACTGAAACCCGACTACCCTTGATTAAATACCCCCAATGGTATTTAACCTGTTACAACTCACCAATACAAAAATTTATAAGAAGTAAATCTCACTCTGAGCTTCTACCACCCTAGATAAATAATAACTCAATTAATATTTCAACTAGTAATAGAAATACGTGAGATACAAAAATCTAATTTCAACAAGATATGAGTAGTAAATTGGAGCACGTAGTCAGATTCAAAAAATTGCTTATAAAAAATATTTTCTAAAAAAAATCAGAAACAATTTCTAAGATCGATTTCCAAATATACAATAAAAAACAAATAATAAGCAATATAGAAAGATCTCACCCGAAATCTACAGAAATAATGATTAGAACAATGTAGCTTCAAATCCAGTATCAGCAAAAACTGATTGCAATTGATTCTCAAAATCACTCTTTAGAAAAACTCACAATATCGTAGAATGATAATTCTTATAAAAACTCACAAATGATATAAAATGTTTTAGCTCTCTCTTTCAATGAATGATTAGTCCTAATTAAAATTCGCAAGTCTATTTAAAAGAATATGTAATCATCCTTCTAACGGCAAGTTTACATGTGTCATGACAAATAAAAGCTCTTATAGACCCCTTATATCATAAGGACTTCATTTAGGTTTAATTCCACTAGAAAAACATCTTTCAAATCTCTAAATTAAACTCCCAAAGTATTTATCAATCTTAATAAATAAGTATAGAATCTATTTCAAGTACCAAATTGAGAAACATTAATATTTAATGAACTATATTAATAGGATTTAATTAGTATATGAACCATATATTAAATATAGAGAATATCCCTGAAATCTCTCTCAAATCCTAACAAAAAATGACTACTTTTAGATATAATCTCAGATCAAACAGTATCTTGAAACAGCACATTCAGTCGACTACCCAATTCAGGTTGTAGCCAAACTATCACTGCAGCGTGCATCAGTCGACCGCTCGGTCGACTCACAGATTCAGAGAGTTCAGCACTACTTCACAGGTCAACCTATCGGTTGACTTGTTGATTCAGAGAGTTCATCCTTCTTGGTTGGTCGACTTGTCGATCTACTTAGAGATATAGGATGTTATAGCTTCTTTGTCTGATCAACTCACCAGTCGATTGCTGTCACTAGATCTCTTCTCTGAATATGTTTTTGACTTATTTTCTTTTACGATTTCATCTCTTTAACAATTTTCTTCTCTTGATTAGCTCCACTAATATTCTTATATTCTATTTTAGTCATTCAAAATTATTTCTTCTTATTTCATATAGGAACAAATAATTTAACTTAATCAAAACACACATATAAAAGATAAAATACATTTTGTGCCATGTGTATGTTCCTAAATGGGATATTAAGAGTTAAGATTCACCTGTGTTGTTTTTCCTAATTTTTTCAAACTCTTAATTCTTCTTTATCATCTTGACATCTTCATTTCTCATCCATTTAATTTGACGTCTTCATTACTGGAACTTTAAATCATTGAAATACTCAATTAAACATTAGTTCTATCAAAACATCAAGACTTAATTGTTCATCAAAATCTTTGGATCAACAGAGTGTAATATTGGGAGTTGCGTTTTGATACATATCTTTCCTGTTTATACTTGTGTCGATTCCCCTTGCAACCGTTCTGGCCATGATCCTTTCCACATTCTTTACTTAGTTGTCATGAATGTTGCTTGTGTGATCATCATCGGATGATGCGTTAATCATGTCCGTTCATGGAGAGGAGGGTAGGTGAGGCAACGGTTGTCGTTGACCTACCGTCTTTGTGTTTGATTCCCCGACCTCCTATTAAAGCTCTTCATTCGGTACTAGGTCAACCCATACATGCGGCTGGGCCTCATCAACTGACCAGGCACTTCATCTCATGGGTCACCAGAGCTTTCGGTCCACGATCAATCATTAGATCGCAAATCCATTCCTGTCAGATCGAGTTTTATCCACTAATCTGGCCCGATTCCTTAACACCGGTTTCAAAATTCACATTTGGGAAATTTTCCCATATCATTTGCCCTCCTGGATTCCATGGAGATTCATCGAAGGGAGACAAAATATCATTATTTGTTCTGTTCCAGTTCCTTGGTGTGTACTTTTCTAAGGCTGTGATTCTGGCCTTATTCTAGATCTCTTGGCCGAGTCGAATTTGGTGATGGTTGAGCCAGATACCAAGTTTGGTGCACTGTCGACCTAGCTGAGGTAATAGTAAAGACGTTAGTAGTCGTATGCAAAACTCTTGGGCCATTTGGATGGGCTAAACACACACTTAGTTAGGCTTGGCTCAATCCTGACCAGATTTAGTTTAGTGTTGGACGAGGTCAGCTCAATTCTGACTAGATTTGCACCCCACCCAGTGGATTAGTATTAATGTCCGTTGAACTCCACTTTACACTTCTGCCAAACAGTGGAGATCTACTGGTCACTTTTTGATTAATTAGCCATATTTTCCACCTTTAGTCTTATCGGATTTGTAAATATGACACTCGATAATTATGATTGGCCTTAAGCACCTGTCGTACTTGATCTGGGAAACTGTCTTTTTTTTTCTCGATACTTGCTACTGTCATTTTGCTTTATACGCTATATATAACCCCACGATTGGATTTTACCTTTCCTGTCGTTTCATGATCACTAGTTTGGCTATTTAAAGCCAAACCTCTTCAAGGTTTCTTCACAATTTTCCTTCTCAGTTCTTCTTATTTTTCCTCTTTATTTTTCTCCTTTCATCTTAATACGAATATGGATTTGTCATCATCTGTTTTTGATATTTTTGACGCCATTCAGGCTGAACGGAAAAATGAAGTTAAGCAAGGGTACCGCTTTCGCTAATTCATGATGATGGTGAAGACCTTTGATGAAGGGCATCCTAGGCTTTGGGCCATCGAGGATGCCAGTGTCTTCTACACTTCCCTCGATATCGCCTATTCTTGCGCGATAACCCAACTCCACGAACTTCGTGGTCAATTACGGGAGTGGAGAAACAAATTGAAGAGCTGCGACTCCAAGTGTACCTCCATAAAACCCACAACAATATGCTAAAGGCAGAAAGAGATAAGCTTCTAGATCAGAACGAGGAAAAAAAAGAAAAGATAAGCTCCCTGGTTCTAGCGCTGAGCCAACATGAAGCAAGCAACTCCTACCGCTTGTGTTCGGATTCCAAAGACTTAGGCTTTTTACCTTCTCCGGGGTTGGAGTAGTTTTTTATTTTTTTTGTAAAAAATGCCTCAAGAGTATTTTTTTTAACAGTACGGGCTTATTAGTCACCAAATAAGCCTCCACATGTATAACTTTTTTTCCAGTCTGAACTCCATGGTAAGAAGTGATAAGTTTAAGACTAGAAAAGAACATTATCTTGAGTAGGACTCCTATGGTGGTAAAATGTAGTTACACTTGTTTTGTATCGATCCTGTGGTAAGAAGTGATAAGTTCAAGATTTGTTTTTTGTTTTATGTTTTTTATTTATTTTTTTTATTTATTTATTTATTTATTTTTTTTTTTTTGTATTTTGGATTGTAATGAGCATCTGTTGAAAAAATTGTGTTGAATGATTTTACAGCATAGTAGTTGTGTTATAATACTTGTATTCAAATATCATTCATAAGGTATGTGTTCTCAGCCATCATGTTTTAAGAATAATTAACGTTTGGGTAAATAGGAGTAAGTTTCCCAGCCATAACTTCTAATGAGGGTAAGAAGTGATTAGGGAAGAATAAGTGTGTATTCCTATGTCAGTAAAATGTATTTTTGTTCTTCCATCCTCTACCATCTTCCATAACAAGTTTAGGTATGAAACATGGTATGGACTAATAAAAATAATGTGCTTACTGACCTAAACTTTGGTAATTTGTAGCACGTCAGCTCTCAAATAAATTACCCTGAGTGGCTCAGCGTCGTACTCGATGTGTCGATGTAAGCAACCCAATTAGTTGAGGAGATGAACTTGGCAGCTTAGTCTAAGGATGGAGACTTGTTGACAAGATTTTCTTGGCAACTCGGTTTACGGGTGAACCGAGCTAGGCAGTTCAGCCGGTAGGAGAATTGATATTGGCAGCTCGCTTTATCGGTGAATTAAGCAAGACAATTTAGCCGGTTGAGGAGTTAATAATGACAGGTCATTTTATTGGTGAACTGGGGGTAGGCAGTTCAACTGGTTGGGGATTGAATATTGGTAGCTCATTTTATTGGTGAACTGAGCTAGGTAGTTCAACCGATTGCAGAGCTGATATTGGCAGCTCATTTTATTGGTGAACTAAACTAGGAAGTTCAGCCGATAGAGGAGTTGATATTAGCTACTCGTTTTATTGGAGAACTGGGCTAGGCAGTTCAATGATATGATGAGTTAATCTTAGCAGCTCAGTTAGTGGGTGAGTTGACCTTGACAACCCACTTTCAGACTGTTTTATGTCCTAAGTGTAGGGGTAGTCTTCATTGAAACTTTTGGTGAATACAAGTAGTTATGACTACTCATTAAAAAGTTTATAATCGAAATAGTAAATAGTTTTTTCTTCAAACCTTAATATGACAAATAACAAGGGACTCACACAAAGCATTTTCGCAAATACTCAATGTTCTATAGCCGAGAGATTGGAACACCAGCTATATATTTCAAGCAATACGTCCCACGTCTATTCACCTTGATCACCTTGTATGGCCCTTCCCAGGTGGGAGCTAGCTTTCCTAATCAGGCCTCTGGGCAGTGTGGCATTACCCTCCGAAACACTTGTTCTCCCATCGTGAAGTGTCGTGGGCGAATTGCATGGTTGAACATCATTTCCATCTTTGATTTGTAGGCTTCCATCCTCAGTGCTGCATGGTCATATTTCTCCTCTAACTAGTCTAGCTCTAGGCGTATCTCTCTCTTGTTTTCTATAAGGTTGACTGTGTTATCTCACCTCGAAGGTAAACTGATCTCCACTAGGACCACTGCTTCCATCCCATACGTCATAGAGTAAGGCGTTTCTCCAGTAGTTGTGCTCGAAGTGGTACCATAAGCCCACAAGATCGCTGGAAACTCTTCTACCCATTTGTCTTTGGTATTGTCCAACCGTTTTTTGATTGCTTATTTGATTGACCTATTTGTCACTTCTGTTTACCTATTTTCTTGTGGGTAAGCTGGGCTTGATGTCTGATATTATATTTTTAATTCGTTGTACATCCAAGTAACCTTTTCCCCAATAACGAGGGTTCCGTTATCCGATATTAGGATTGCTGGAATACCAAAACGACAGATTACTTACTTCCAGAGGAAGTTCTTGACCACATTCTCGCCCACGGTCACGAATGCATCAGCCTCCACCCATTTGGTAAAGAAATTGATCACCACTAGTAGGTATTTCTTATCCCCAAGATCCGGTGTGAATGGCCCTAGGACATCTATTTTCCATTGAGCAAAGGGTCATGGACTATGGATGGGTATTTGTGTTTGAGAGGGAACTCGGATGCCATTCGAGAACCGTTGGCATTTATCATATTTCTTAATGTACTCATTCATATTGCTACGCATAGTCAGCCAGTAATACCCGATTGTAAGTACCTTGTGTGCCAAGGTTCTTCTTCCTTGATAGTTCTTACAAACTCCTTCATTAATTTCTTACATCACATAGGTGGCTTCCTTTGGCCCCCAAGCAGAGCAACAAAGGTTGTGTGAATGATCTTCGATATAACTTACCATCTATCATAATGTATCTCGATACTTTATATAAGATGTATCTGGTAACATTCCCTCGCTCAAGTAGTGCACCAGATGGGTTCTCCAGTTTTCATCTTGTCCAACTCTCCAATGCATGCACAAGATTTAGTTTGAGTTGGTACGGACGACTGCTCCAAATAATCTACCACCTTGGATTGCTGATCTAGGCCAAATGATGACACTAGTACCAACAGCGCATCTTCTTTCTCATTCTCAGTCCTTGGAATAGCTTCAATTTTGCAAATATCGAAAGCCTTTGTTAGCTCATTCACTTTATCAACGTAGAGGCGTAACCTTCTTTCGTTAACCACGTAAGCCCCATTTATTTTGCCAACTACGAGTTATAAATCTGATTTGGCCTCCATACAATGGGCCCCCAGCTCCTTCGCTAAAGTCATGCCCCAGATTACAGCATCGTATTCTGTCTCGTTGTTGGATGTACTGAATCTGAGCTGTACAACCTTCTTAAGTTGATCACTCTCTGGGGTTTCCAGAATTACTCCAACTCCACATTATCGTGAGTTTGATGCTCTATCAACCCATAATTTCCAAGGTCTTATTGGACTTAACGAACATTCTCCATCCTCCATGGTTGCCCTTTATAAGAGTGTTAGCTCAACAATGAAATCGGCCAGCACTTAGCCTTTAATTGTTGTTCTTGGTTTGTAGGTTACGTAGAATTCTCCCATCTCTACCGCCCACTTCATGAGGCGGCCCAAAGCCTCTGGCCTATCATTATTGCTCTTAGCGGGTACAAAGTTAACACGTTGATTGCATGCACTTGGAAGTAAGGTCGCAGTTTCTGGGCTACGGTTATCAGGGCTAAAGCGAGCTTCTTGAGTTCAGTGAAGCAAGTTTTTACTGGTACAACGATTTGCTTACATAGAATATTGGCCTCTGCCCTCATATTCCTTCACCAATGCTACACTGACCGCAACGATGGTGACTGCTAAGTACAGGTATAGATCATCTCCAGGATCGACCTTAGCTAAAGTTTTTACAGAGCCCAAGTAATCCTTGATGGACTGCAAGGCATGCTCGCTCTCTTCATCCCAATGAAAATTATTGCTCCCCCTTAAGATTTTAAAGAAAAGAGCGCA
Organism: Eucommia ulmoides; assembly: GCA_016647705.1. NCBI lineage: Eukaryota > Viridiplantae > Streptophyta > Magnoliopsida > Garryales > Eucommiaceae > Eucommia > Eucommia ulmoides. Next base: position 33,745,815 of record CM028330.1, read on the forward strand.
TCCATCTATGAATTTGGAGATGAATCTATTCAGGGCTGCCAATCTTCCCATTAGTACCTAGACCTCATGTATCTTCGTGGGGTATTTCATCCTTCTGACAACTTGTATCTGCCTAGAGTCAACCGTGATACCTGCTTTGTTCACCACGAAACCCAAGAATTTTCCTGACGTTACACTGAAAGCATATTTCTCAGGGTTCAACTTCATATTATACTTCCGTAATATTACAAAAAAAACTTCTTCCAAATGCTCCAAATGATCCCCCTTCTCATAACTTTTGACTGATATATCGTCTATGTAAACCTTCATAGTTATTCTAATTATTTCTTAGAACATATGATTCACCAGACGTTGATATGTTTCCCCAGCGTTTCTTAGACCGAAAGGCATCACTCAATAGCAAAACGTACCTCTAGGGGTGATGAAATTCGTTGCTTCCTCGTCTAGATGATTCATCCGTATCTGATTGTATCCTGAATAAGCATCCATCATCGATAATAACTTGTGCCCAACAACTGCATCCACCATTTGGTCTATCTTGGGCATTGGGTAGCATTCCTTAGGTCACGCCTGATTAAGGTTAGTAAAGTTCACACGCATCCTCCATTTTCCATTCTTTTTCTTGACTAGCACTGGGTTGGCTAGCCGCTTTGGGTAGACCACCTCCCTCGTGTGCCCTATTTTGATTAATCTTCGTACTTTAGACTCTGTTACCTTTTTCTTCTCCGAACTAAACATTCTTCTCTTCTGTTTCAATGGAGGGTAAGATCTCAAGATATCGAGTTGGTGAACCATCACCTCAGGGTTAATCCCCTTCATGTCCTCAAGTGCCCAAGCAAACAAGTCTAGATTCCTTTTTAACAATTGCATGAGTTTTTCCTCCTCAGGTCTGCTCAGCAATGTGCCAATCAACAGATTTTTGGTTTCTTAACTAAAAGTCATTTCTTTAACATGTTCAGTGGGTTGGAGAACCTCGGGATGCTCCCTAAAATCATCGATCTCTTGTGCTGAGTTGTTTACCCGAGTTAGTCCGTTAATTTAGGCTCTAACGATCCCCTGCTTGAGTTGGGCTGTTGATTTGAGCTCTAATAGACCTTTGTTGTAGAACTAGATCGTTGATTTGAGACCCACTTTATCGTTGAGCTGGGTTGTTGATCTGATCTCCAACGAGACTTTGCTATAAAGTTGGGCAGTTGATCTGAGATCTACTGAACCTCCGCTCTTTGGTTGAGCTATTGATCTGAGCTCTGATGGGTTTTTGCTTGGTAGTCCTCTTCATCTTCTTAGTTATTGCCAAACATTACTTGGATGTAGCCTCGTCCCCTCGGATAGAGACTACCTTACCATCCTTCATGTACTTAACACATTGATGAAGTGTTGACGCTACAGCTCCCATTGCACCAGGGATGTCCCACGAAAGCATTGTATGGGGTCGTTGGGTCCATTACGGCGAACTCAATAGCCTTAGTCAATCCACCCCCATGTCTACTGGTTGCAACGGGCAATGTGATCTTTCCTATTAGAGAGCTCATGTCTCCATTAAATCCCACCATCAATATCTATGTTGACTCAACGTTGGAACTGGGGACACTCATTTGACTAAGTGTTTCAATAAAAATGATGTTAACTGAACTACCTGTATCGACCAAAATCCTTCGTACCTAGAAGCTAGAGATCCAAAGAGTTATGACTAAAGCGTCATCATGGGGACGAGTCACATCCGTGCTGTCTTTATTGTCAAATGTTATCACTAGCTCGGTTCCACTCGTCGACATCATCACTCTTCTACTGTCTGCAGGTTCCCGTCTGGCCTCATGGGCCTTTTTCTTTTGTCCATAGTCTGTTTTTCCAGCGAGGAGGTGAGCTGTATTTATTCTGGAATCGACCCCAATAACGTTGTTGGGGCTGTAGTTCTACATGTCGAAGGAAGTAATCGCACGAACTACTCTTAAAGCCTCCCTGCGTGTTCTTTTGTCCATGGAGAGTGGGATCTCTTTTCCCTAGTCCAGATCTGTTGCTCTTAACTGCGATTGCCTCATCTCGTCGGCGAACTTCCTTTTATTCAAATTCCCATAGACGGCGCCAAATGATGTTACCAAAAAATCCCCGGTACGTATTTTAGCCCCTCACGTGCCGGAAACCTTCAATACCGCAATCCAACCTGTAAAACTAGTTATTTCTATGGGAGGACATCGGTGTGGTGTCGGCCAAAGAACCTCCGGTGTAAGAATAAAATTAGATTGTTCTTAAGAGATAATAAAAGCTTTAGAGAGTATCGAGTGCAATATTGAGAGTTGCGTTTTGATACCTATCTTTCCAATTTATACTTGTGTCGATTCCCCTTTACAACCGTTCTGGCCATGATCTTCTCCACGTTCCATACTTAGCTACCGTGAATGTTGCTTGTGTGCCCATTATGGGATGATGCGTTAATCATGTCCGCGCATGAGGAGGAGGGTAGGTGAGGCAATGGTTATCGTTGACCTACCGTCTTTGGGTTTGATCCCCAGGCCTCCTATTAAAGGGCTTAGTTTTGTACTGGATCAGCCCATACATACAGCTGGGCCCCATCAAGAGACCAGGCATTTCATCTCATGGTTCACTAGAGCTGTCTGTTCACGATCAATCATTATATGACAAATTCATTCCTATCGAGTTTGGTTCTATCCACTGACCCGGCCCGATTCCTTAACACCGGTTTCATAATTCACATGTGGGAAATTTTTCCACATCAATTATAATGATAGATGGGTGTTTATTTTTTTCTCCACATTATCATTCCTCTATTATGCTTACAATATTAATCAACTTACATCAAGCAGAAGTGACAACTTTCAACGACAAAATCAACTTAATCAAATCATACAAATTGCGATAAGTGAGAATAATACATAAATATCTATAAATTTATTGCTTGAGGTATGGGTTGAATTATTGATCTCTAGAAATGCGAATTTTGGACTACTCAATTTTAAATCAATAGAATTTTTAAAAAGCTTTACCTTGAATTTGTTTCTTCAAACTAGCAAGTCGTCTAGATAACAAGACGAATTCTACTTGACCCACCTGACATATGATTGGACGTTGTTTGGTATCCCATGTTCTAAGAAAATCAAGAACAAACAAAAAATCTTTTTTACTAAAATCAAAACATATATATGTATATATATCTTTAGTTTTTTTTTTTGTTTTTTTTTTGTTTTTTTTTTAAATGAAACGGAGAAAAAAAGCAAAAACAATTAAACGCTCAAGATTCTATTGCTAATCAGTCGATTCATTTAACTAATTTATTGTGGTTTTTTAATTTTGAATAATAGAAATCTTCATCTATTAAACTCAAAGTATGGTGTTCGATTACGAGAGGTGGATAGATTCAACTTCAATTCTTTCAACATCAATAAGTGGCCCCCACAATATCAAATTAAATAAGTTTTACATTGATACTATCCCAATAAACAACTTCGCCTAGTCTCTATAATAAACACTCCTCTTGTTTTTCCCTACCCATATCCAGATTATTATTTTTTTTTATATCATTTAGTGTAAACTCCAAAAACAATGATTGCCACACCTTCTTACTTTCCATCGTTAACAATGACCAGTCCTATTTATTATTGGAGTAATTTATCATTTATTTCCTTAATATTAGAAATGATGTCAAACATATTCTTTTTTTTCTTTTTTCCCCTATAATAATATTACTATGAATAAATTGACTTTTACCTTATATTTTTAACTTGATATTACTTTCCTCATCCACTCTAAAAATCTCTATTTTACCTCTTACTCTTTACCAAATCAGAGCCGACCTGTATATCCCATTTACGTTGACAAAATATGTTAAAAAATATATGAAGTTAGATTTTTCAACCTAATTTTAATAGAAATAGATGAAATTACTCTCTTGTTTTTATTTTTATTTAATTTGTATCCCAGTCATTAATAGAAAGAGAAAACAAAATATTAAAAAAAAAAAAAAAAAAAAAGAACAAAGAGATTGCAGAACTTGGATGCCTTGTCGCATGCCATTGCTGACCCCCAACCTTCCTCGCCCAATTTTACGGATGCGCTGACCTCCTCAATGGCCGCCCCGACCTTCCTCGCCAAAAAATGCAAAATAATTTTATTGGAAATAATATTGTCTTTTCAATTCAAAAAAAAAAATTCATTTTAGTTTTTCACTTAAATTAAAGTAAAAGGTGGTAAAATGTAGGTTTTTAAATTAGAAGGACAAAGTCATATTAAGTCAAAATACAAGCGGTGAAACTAAATTTGCAATATTATTAACCTATCTTGTAGTGTTTGATGTATCATTTTTTCTTCATAATTGATGATGCGTAGAAGTGGATCACCGGACATGTCAGCTCTAAGATTGGAGAGCAAAGGGTTGATGCGGTTTCTCACTGTCTCTCAGTATGGATCTTGCAAAACAATGTATCATGGGTGGGCCTGCCGACATTACACCTCCGGCGTGAGAATCAGTAGAGGGTACTGAGAGGAAGCTAATATAATACAACAGGCGTAAGAGCTGTTTTGCAAGATAGCGTAAGATTGCCTATAAAGATTGTAAATTTCACACACCTCAGACCTTCAGGGTGCTTACATTTATATAGGAAGGGGAAGACTCATTTGGTAAGTCTTCTCGGATTCTCTAGATACCAACATGGTAAATGGCGCAGATCTCGGTTCCCTTTCCATATAGATGACTTGGATGGCAAGAAGAGATTACGGGACCGTTAACCCAATAGTAGCTCTAACCGTCTTTGGAGAGGGAGTGTGATGGTGTCTGTGCCCGATGAGGGATGATCCAAAGTGGGTATAAGGATCTAAAATGGATATTGAGACCCAAAGTAGGTATGTGGATGCGCCCGTCCGATCGAGCGATTCTAGAGTTCTCAAGTTAGTTGTGTGTTTGAGGACACGTGGCATCCTCGTAGCTTCTTGTCATCAAATGCCCCTATTCCTAAGGGTGTAATGATTTCGTGCCTTAGGAATATATGGATGTTCCGCAAGGATTCAGTGTTTGTTGTCATCTTAGAGGGTCACGTCGTGTCAATGCACTGGTGGCAGCCTATTGTAATAGCTTATCTTCTTTCAAGAGTGCTAGGCATTAATTGTCGCAAGACTCAATTCGATGGCTGGTTGATTCATCTTCTCATATGACATTTGACGAGGAGTTGTGTTTGATCCTTTAAAGGGAGGAGTTTGTGAACTCTCCTATTGCATTCTTTTGAGTATTATCTTTGCGTTTGAACTTTCATCGTGTCCAATTGGCATATTTTGCAATGGCGAGAGATTCTGGATCTTTGTCATGTTCTTTGGGAAACGGAGGTAACGACGAGACTGGGATATCGACCTGAGTATATGGAGAAAGTGTTAACGTCAGATCATTGTCCACAGTGTACTGCGAAAATGCTGATATTGGGCCTTCGTCTAGGGTGCCCCTGCTAAGGGTCAAAACAACTCTTATAGAGTTTCCTGGCGAGGTACGCATGCTCAAATTTTGGTAGCTGGCAGTGCTAGGGTGGCCAACTTGGTAGTAGCTTGAGGTGAAAGGGTGGAAATAGTAGAAACCCACCACCCTCATACTCTTGAAAGCCGATACTGCTACTGAGGCGGCACCGGCGAAGGAGCGAGAATGAATAGGGGCCCAACTTGAGATGAGGCACTTGAGGGATGCCTAAGCCCATGATATGCATAGTATTGATCCCGAGATTTTGATGGACAATTAAATGTTAATATTTTTTGTGGAACTAATGTGTTTATTGAGTGTTTCAGTTAAAAGAGTTTTATTCAAGATAATGTCATGAAATAATTATGAAGGATGCAGAGACGAACATTAAAGAGTATTGAAAATTCTGAAGATACTAGGTGAAAATAAATCTATTTTACTCTTAATGTATTCTGATTAGGATCACACACGATACAAAAATGATTTATATTTTTGTGTATTTTAATTAAGGTCTTAATTATTGTTCAAATATTTGCTCCAATGTGAAATTGAAAAAGAAAAATTGACCCAAGCAAGATTAGTGTTTAAAAATGAATATTAATGTCAATTAAATTAACCGAGAAAAGAAATCGGTTAAAGGGTTTAAAACGTCGAAATTTAGAGTTGAAATAAATTGATAGTGGGTATTCCAGCAGTGATCGGTCAACCGACCACAAGAGATCGGTCAATCGATGGCCAAGGGATAGAAAATGTGGAGTCTCTGAATCGATTGGTCAACCGATGGCCGAAATGAAAACTCTATGTATCGATCAGTCGATCGACCATCGATGATCGGTTAACCGACCAAGGCCGAAAATTTGCCTAAGGAAGCATCCTGTATCGATAGGGATCGGTCAACCGACTAGTGTTTAAAAAATGGATTGGATACATCTTGTATCCATTGGTCAACCAATGGACAGAGATCGGTCAACCGGTTGTGTTGTTACAGTTTTGAGGATTTCAAGAAACTATTCAAAAACTAGTCATTAACTAGTTGGTTTTGAGATATACGAGCGAGATATTGTAGGGATTTGGATATATTAATGATGTGATACACTTATTTTACTATCCCTATAGATATGGTACACATATTTGAAGTGTTTCTCAATTTGGTACATTTAATACTTTCTATCTTTATGATTTAAGATTGAGAAATAATTTGGGGACTAAATTGAATATTTTAAAAGCCATATTTAAGTGAATTGGACCAGGATTAAATTATATTGATATATGGGGTCTATATGTGCATTTAATTGTCATATCTTGAGGAAACTAGTCGTGAGAGGGCCTGTTTCAAACCAACTTAAATAGACTCGCGTTTTTAGAGATCAATACATCACTTCCATCAAGAACTAAGTGTTCATGAGCTTTCTAAGAGTCGTTATTCTGAGATTATATCGAGAGATCACTTGTGAGATCATTTATGAGAAAACTTCTGGAGTTAAAGCATTAAGTGTTTTGGCATCACCGATCTAAGCTGTCTTGCAATTCAATTTACAATCTTTCGGTGTTATCCTGATGAGATCTTTCTAAACTTTTGATTTTTATTATGATTTTATATTATTATTGTTTGCTTGGTTATAAGATCTTTGTGAAATCATTTTTGAACTTTAAAGAGTATAAAAATTCTTTTAAAACGATTTTTGTAATTATCTAATTACGTGCTTATTTTTGTGCTACCCACATCTATTATAATCAGATATTAAATTCCCCACGTAAAATTCTATCACTAGTAAATTCAGAATATTAATTGAGTTTAATTGATTTATGGTGGTAGAAGCTCCGAGTGGGAAGAAATTCATTAATTCTTGTAATTGATGAGTTTGTACGGATTAAATACTATTGGGAGTATCTAGTCAAGGGTAACTTGGGGTTTCAATCTTTTCTGAAAAAACAATTGAGGTTTAATCTTTACCTAGTGGATAAAAAGGTTAGGTTACTCTTTTTCCTTAAAAAGAGTTAGGCTTGATTCTTCTTGATTAGAATTAAATTTGAGTGAATTTTAACGGTTCCATTCTTATTGGTGAAAAGGATACCTGGAGTAATTTGTGAGAGGTTTAATTCTTAGCCTAGTAAAAGAATTAGATTAGTCTTTAACCTTAAAAAATATAAGGTTCTTCCTTAATCTGTGAAAAGAAAATTATAAAGGTTGATTATGAGCTTGTGAAAATTGTAAGGGTTTGGTTCCTACTTATTAAAGGGATCAAATGGTTTAGTGGGTACAAATCTCCGTGGCGTTCGGAGGACTGGATTAGCCAAGAATAGCTTGATAAACCAGGATTCATTCTTGTGTGCTACTTTATTTACTTATTTATATTTTGTTGTTTGGATGTGCACCTAGATTAAATACACTTATCTACTACATTATAAAGATAATAATTGATTTAAGGTAAATTGATTATTTGATTAAGTAAGTGTTGAGAATATAAGAAATTTGTTTAAATTTTTTATAACTTCCCAATTCATCCCCCTCTTGGGTAGCTTACTAGGACAACACATAGGGCATTCTCCATCCCTCTCACTATGCGTTTGATTGCTCCTGAGTCGTCATGGATGCTCTAATGCCCGTCTGACTACACCGCCTTCTATTCTAATGTTTTCAATGGCAAGGTGCACTTTACATTTCATATTTTCCTCAACGAGGTTCTTAATGAGGTCTAGCTGGAACCCTTACAGTTGGCACCCAATGCATGGAGGCTGATTATGGGATTTGTCGTCCTGTGCTTGCAGAATGACGTTCCTCATTTGTCTTCTCTGTTTTTCTACTTTTACCAACTTACTAAGAACGCGACGCCATTTGGCTACTGTATTAGTTCTGGACCCAGAGTAGGAAACTCATTGTTGGGATCTCGAGGAACAATTAGGGATGGAAGAATAGGTGGGTCCTGGTGGGAGGCTCATAGGAACGACCCTTGAGAGGAGTTTGGGCCCACATTGTGTTGAGACGGTGGTTACATCCGGGTAAGTTTGTTCCTTTACTCTCTTTTTATCTAGATTGTCCCCTCTCTGACCTTCTTCTTCATTAGTAGAGTATCCCACCAGTTTAGTACTCAACGAGGCAAAAGAAGCTGTGGTTTCTCTTTTGTTGGGGCTTTCGAAAGCCAAGATGGACTTTGTTTTCCTTAAGTCCAACTCGTTTGAGCTCTTCTTCGTTGCCCCTACTGGGGTTGTTGGTCCTCCGGACTCCAATTCTTTTTCGAGAGCCAAGTTCTCTATTTCGTAGATGTCGTTCGAGGCAGGAGGTATGGTTCCCCTTTCTCTCTCATTCATTGTGTTGTTTCTATTTGACCTCCAGTAATGGATGACAATTTTGCTGATGCAAAGCCACTGGCTGTTGAGCCAGAGGTCTCAAAGGATGTTAGGGTTGTTGAAGCTTTATCTTCTTCACCGGTAGATTCGCTGGTTATGGCCTTGGGATATTGATGATGGCCTTAAGATTCAACTAACTTTTTTTTGTGGTTCCCAGACCACTGCTCGTTCTTTTGTTATGCTCGAGGAGTGGAAGGGGATTGTATCTTGGCTCGACGTCCTAAAGAGATAAAGTAAGGTCTTAGCTTAACAAGCGAGATTGTCGGGTAGTAGAGGTTGAGCGTGCTACTTCTAAGGCTCTCCAAGAGACCGAAAGGTCAAGGCAAGAGGCTACCACTGCATAGCAAAGGCCTACTGAAGCTGTGGAGAGGATCATTTCGATGGAGTTATGACTCCAGCGGTCTTATGAGTTCGAAGTGGCAACAAGATTAGGCTCCATGGTGAGGGAGATGCTCTAGGGTATGCTGCTGTTGTACTGGCCAAAAAGATGAGAGATGAGAGGCATGCTCGGGAAGAAAACCTCTAACCCGAGGGGCACATGCTTTTAGTTGTAGCTTTGTACTTTTCCTTTATTTTTTTTTTTTCCGGGACTCACGGGGTGTGCCCTCTAGCATATATACACAAATTTTAATGAAATCATACTTTTACTCCTTATCTTCATCTGCATGTTCATGTTTGACTTTTTTTTTTCCTATGTGAAGTTTTCAGCCAAGCGGATCCAGGCTGGAGCCCACCTTATATCAATCTAAGCTCGTCATTTTTTGGACATGTGATAGATTTTGCCTGCTCCCAAGGTATGGATGATCAGCGTGTATCCTAGCGCAGCTTTTCCAAGGCGTATCTGGACACAGTCATCATGAAGCATATCTGCATGTAGGCTTTTAGGTATTTTGTGATTTTTTTCATCTGTCAGCCATTCATACAACCTCTCATTTATCGTTATTATTGTGGCATGTCCCTTAGCGTTTGGTTTGTGATGCCTATTTAAGGAGCACCTTGTTGCATCTTTTCTTCATCCTAGAATTCTTCTTCTGTCTTCTTTAGTTCTTCACGATGAGCCCTTACACAATCCCTAGAGATGGTCGTGATAACAAATATCAAAAGACAATTTTTTTTTTTAGCAGAAGAGAGTGGATGATCGACGGCTTCAATGCTCCTGTTATCCGAAAGAGTTCAAAATTTTTTTATCTCCATAAATGACAGTTTTCCTAACGTTTCGGGCTGCTTAGAGGCCAAAGGGTCTAAGCCTTCTATGCTATGATTGGAGGCACTCCAACAATCGAGGACAACTATGGAAACGAAAGAGAAAGTTTTCCATTTTGCCTGTACGATACCCGGTTGTTCATTTGTGGACGAATCCTAACCACCTTTTGATGATTGAGGAGGGATGAACTAAGAAGTCCCCCTTGACTCGCAATAGTTGAGGGTGAAGGTCAACTATATCTAATTTTTATCCTCCCCTTCAAGGCAATGAGCTTCCTTCTTAAAGGAGTTCCTCAACTTTGGAGGTGGGTCTTTGACGAACATTTCTTAGCCAGGGGAGTCCCATCCTCGTCATCATCTCTCCAATCTATGTTAGGGAGTTCCTAATCTTTTTTTCTCTCATAAAGGGAAAAGAGTATTGCTCATGGCTTCTGTGCCATCTTTCTTCTTCTTCTGGAGAAGTATGTTGATGCTGAAAGGTCATTCTTTCATCCATATTTCATTTAGGGCACTTTCTATATTGTATTGGATGACTTTGTAGAGATTTAATTGTGAGAGAACTTGTAAGAAAGCTTGATCATATGAATAAAATCTCATTGTTTTTCATATCTGCTTGCTTTTGTATGTTGTGTGTATTTTGATAACACAAAAGCTCAGGATAATGCCACAAATAGTCGAGTCCATACTATGAAATATAGGAAATTTGTATAAATAGTAGTCTATAGTTTGCTCTTGTTGTGGTAAGTACATTCATTGGTGGTGTCTTCATCCAACAGTGGGCTCCAGTTTCTAAGACATGGACTTCACTCCTTGTGGCCCCTTATTCGGGTGGACACGGATTGTTGGGTTTGCCCAAGTATATGGAGGGTTCTTTCATCCATTCATAAACTTGATATTGAGTTCGAAGTTGTCTATAACTTGGATGGTTGTCGGATGACATCTATTCCTAGCCAGACTCTCTCGTTAGGGTGGCTCAGGATATCAGGTATGATCGATTATAAGAAGGGGTCTTTCAGTATGCCGACTATAAATTTCTCTAGCCCATCACTGGCCCCTGTTGTATGTGGGCTCAGGTTATTAGGTGTGATCGATTGTACAAAAGGTTTATTTTGTTCCATCATCTTTCTGGACTATCGCAGCCATAGCCATCTGAGGACCAACCTATTGAGGGTCATAACCACTTTATCGGGTGAGTCGCGCCATTGGCTGAAGGCACCTCCTTCTCACGCATGCGTGGTGAGTTATCGAATCCTAACTTGACTATTGAAGTCCATAGCCATTTGGTTTAGCCAGGCTATTGAGGGTTATAGTAGCCCAGAGACTGAAGTAGGCTATTGAGGGATGTAGTTGCCTGTTTGGCAAGTCAAGTTATTAAGGGTCATAGTTGCCTTATCGGGCGAGTCACGCCATTGATTGAAGGCAATCTCCTTCCCACCCATTGGGTGAGGCACCGGATCCCAACCAAACTATTGAGGGTCATAGCCATCTGGTTGAGTGAGGCTATTGAAAGTCGTAGCTACTTGGAGAATGAATCAGGTTATTGATGGTCGTAGCTGCCTGTCTGCCGAGTTAGGCTATTGAGGGTTGTAGCTACTTTGTCGGGCCCATCTGTTGTTTTACCTCGACATGTGGAGACACTTGCAAGTATTTCGATTAAGGCATAGGTTTTTAGTTAGAAAAGCATTAAGAACACGTATTGAAAATATTGTTTTAAGTGTTCTACATCCCACGAATTTTTCAACGGTCTTCTTTCTTGGGTTTTGAGCTTATAGGTTCCTGGGCCGATAACTTTGGTAATGTGGTAGGGTCTTTCCAAGTATGGTTCCAACTTCTTTTTTGCTCGGTCTCGTGTGGTAATGGTGAATTTTCATGGCACGAGGTCACCTACTTTAAATGAGCGTGCTCAGATGTGCTATCGTAGTACTGGGTCATCCGTCTCTTATAGGTGGTTTGTAGCATATGGGCATGTTCCCGCTTTTTCTCTGGTAGATTTAAGCTTAGTGCTAATTCACATTAGTTCTCATCAGGATCATTATAGGATACTCTGCAGGTCGGTAGGCCCAGTTAGATAAGGATAGCTGCCTGTGATCTAAATGCCATGGCGAATGGCATTTCTCCGTTAGAGATCCTCGAGGTGATGTGGTAGGCCCATAGTACTGAGGGGATATCGTCCAACCACTTAGCTTTGGACTTCTCCAATCAAGTCTTCAACATATACAAAATTATTCGATTGGTCATTTCGAGTTATCTGTTGGATTGCGAGAGTTATGGGGTCGTATGTGGTGTTGGATTTCCAAGTCTATGTAAAAGTCATCGAACAAGGTACAATCAATTGCGTTCCAAGTTCACTAACAACGGTTTGTGGGACCCTGAATCGGCATACGATGTGCTTCCTGGCAAAGTCCTTAATCTTGGCATCAGTGATATTTGCTAGGCTTCGGTTTTTAATCATTCGGTAAAGTAGACGATGACAATGACGATGAACTGTTTTTGAGCTGCTGTGATAGGAAAGGGCCCGAGGATGTCCACTCCCCATTAGTCAAATGGCCATGGTCCAAACATAGGCAGCTAACCTGTAGTTGGGGTATTGATAGTTGGTCCAAATCTATGGCATTTGTCACACTTCTTGACTAATTCCTTAGCATCAGCTTCCATCGTAAGCTAGAGGTAGCCTTTCCTGAGCACCTTTCTAGCTAGGGATTGTGCTTTTGAGTGATTGCCACAAAGGTTATCATGGATGTCTTAGAGGACCAAGTGGCCTTTGTTCTAGCGCATATAGAGGAGCAATACAGGACTCCTTGCAGCAAAGTGTACCATGAAATGCAGTAGCGCACTTTCCTGACCTCGTTTTTCTATTCTTGGAGGATTCTAATATCGAGGTAATTGTAGATGGGATACTCCTAACCATGATGTTCTAGTGCCTCGGGGTGTTAAAATTGGAGGCTAAGCCAACTATTGAATCAGTGTGCTCATTTTCTTTCCACGGGATCTACCTGGTAGTGACTTTTCGAAATCCTAGCATTAAAAGGTCGACTTTACTCAGGTACACTATCATCGTGGCCTCCTTAATGGAATACTCCAAGTTGACCTAATTTGCTATCTGGAGAGAGTCGTAGAAGATTTCTATCTCAGTGGCAACAAGTTCTTTGAAGATCTTTAGAGAAGAGATAAACACTTCGTAATCGGTTTCGCTATTCATGGCCTTGAATCTTGCCTTGAAATTGAATCTTAGGGCGTATTCCAAGGTGTCACCCTCGTGGGTGTGGATTACAACATTGGCCCCTGAACCAATATAATTTGATGATCTATCTACTTACACTATCTAGTATTCGGATGAATGTTGGCCCGGTCGGGGATCGATCCTTCTAGAAAAGTGAATTTCGAGATGAAGTCATCCAATGCCTGGCCTTTGATGATCGTCACGGCCAGTACTCAATATGGAACTCTCCTAGCTCGATTAACCATTTCAGCGGTCGTCCAGAAGTCGCTAGTCAATGTAGTATAACCCTCAGCAGCTGGTTGGTGATCATTACCATCAAATGAGCACAGAATTAGTGATGGATCTCTCTGGAAAAAACTATTAGCACGTACACGATTAGCTCCAAGTGGGGATAGCAGGATTCCGCTTCATTCAACGTATGGCTGACATGGAACAAGGGCTTATAAGCCTCGTGTACTTTTATTTCCAAGGCTGAGCTTGAGGGTAGCAAGATTCTACTCCATTCAGCACATGATTGACAAAGTACATAGGCTTCTGAGCCTCGTATTCTTCTATTACCAAGGTTGAGCTTATGGCAGTTGCCAAAGCAGCCAAGTAAGTGATAATCTCCACCCTAACTTCAGGGTAGTGAGTATCGGAGGCTCTAAAATGTACTTCCTGAGCTCCTAGTAGGAGGCTTCACATTTATCAGTCTATTCCAAAATCTTGTTGCCATATAAAGTCTTGAAGAAAAGCACGTATTTGTTAGAGCTTCGTGGGATGAACCAGTTCAAGGCCTCTACCTGCCCTGTTAGGCTTTAAACCTCATTGATTATCCTCAGGGATGTCATGTTCAGGATTTCCTTGACTTGCTCTGGGCAAACCTTGATTATTATTCGCATCACCAGGTTTGTGAAGAATTTTCTAGCGCTGACTCTAAAGACCCACTTACTTGGGTTCAACTTCATTCGGTAATTTTTGAGTACATCAAAGCACTCCTGCAAGTCGATAAGGTTGTCATCAGTCTTCCTTCTCTTGACGAGCATGTCGTTGATCTAGACCTCCATGATTCTTGCGAGTAGTTTGGTGACCATTTTGTTCACCAGCCTCTGGTAAGTATCTCCGGCGTTCTTTAGACTAAAGGGCATGATTTTGTAATAGTAGAGGCCTTTGTCGATGATAAAAGTAATTTTTTCCTCATCAAGAGGGTACATGTTGATATGATTGTGAATGCGTTTAGGAAGCTAAGAGACTTGGAATCGGCTGTAGCATCCACGATTATGTTGATCTTTGGGAGAGAAAAGTAGTTCTTAGGACACACCTTCTTTAGGTCCGTGAAATCCACGCACACGCGGCACTTTCCCATTTTTTTCTTTATTAGAACAGCATTGGCCAACTAGAGGGGAAGTTGATTTCCTCAATCGTGTTAGAGTCTAAGAGCTTCTTTATTTCCTATTCGATTACTACTTGCCTATCTATTTCAAACTTTCATCATTTCTAATGGACATATAGATAGGCTGGGTTTGTGTATAACCGGTACACTGAGATATTCGGGTCTATCCCGGGTAGATCTGTATGCGACCAACAGAACATATCTTGGTTAGCCCTCAAGAGGTCAACCAGACGATCCCTCGTGTCCCTAGCTAGATCTCTTCCAATTTGGACTATTTGGTCTAGCTCCATCGAATGTATTCAGACTTCTTCCAGTCATTCCATCTCGCCCTTGTGTCCCCAGCTAGGTCTCTTCTAATCTGGACTGTTCAGTCCGGCTCCATTAGATGTATTTAGATTTATTCCAGTCTTTCATCGAGATAGGGTCGCGATTGGTTTGGTTGATCAACCCGGGGGTCCAATAGGTCCCCTGTCCTAGGGCACTCTATTATATCCTCAAGTCTTCCTATTTCGTCGTCAGGGCATTGTTCACCCTAGCCCCCATCGGCAATGAATTTCTTGAGGTAGCCTCCAAATCAACTACTCGATCTTGTTCTTTAACTCAAAAAAACTATCAATGGGGTAGCCATAACTTTGGTGGAATTCGTACCGTTTGTCAGTCTGATAGTTCCTTCTATGGGCTTGAAAGGACTGGGGCCACTTCAATAGCTTCTTGTCATTGATCTGCATCAGGACGGTGGCTATCGAGGTATTGGGGGCGTAAAGTTGTTTAAGTGTTGGTGGGATCTATTTTCCCACTACCTTTTGTCGATTGATTTTCTTTCTACCTCACCTTGCTTCTTCTTCAACCGGGAGTCTTTTTGCCTGGGTTCGTGATTGTCGGGCTTGTTAGCTTTCCCATTTCCATTGGTACCCTTCTCTTCCTCAGATTGGTCCCTATGGACATCATCCACATCAATGAATTCGGTGGAGAGGGCGAAGGCTATAGCTAGGGCATTCGGAGGGGCGTGGGCCATTTCGTACAAGCACGAGCCCGATCGTACCCCTGTCATCATAGTGACAACTACTCTGTCATTTGGCTCTTTGATTTGATTTAACTCGTGAAAAAATCTCTCGATGTAATCCTCTAATTTTTCACCATTTCTCTATTTGATCGATATAAGGTGTGATAGGTTCTTGGCCCATCTCTTGCTGCTAGCAAACCTGCAGGCAAAGGCAAGGCTAAAAGACAAAAACACTAAAACTACTTGACTTCAGGTATTTGTACTACTTCTATGTGGCTCCAACCAAGGTAACTTGGAAAGCTTAGTACTTTGACGAGTCCGATGCTCTTTATAGGTCTATGTATGTATAGTAGGCGTCAAGGTGCTCCGTGGAATCAAAGTCTCCTTGGTATGTCCTGATTTGAGATGGAATCTTGAAGTTAAATGGGATGGGCTCTCGTAACACATGAGAGGTCAAGGGATGAGCTTTTACTTAAAATCTTGTAAACACTCGGCTTTATCTTCCCGATTTGTCCCAACTTCTCATGAGTGGCCTTGACCTGTTCCTGAACATCATTATCGATTCGACGACTAGGGTCACACTGTTGGGGCCTCGGATGGGTCATTGAGAAAGCCATCTCCAAGCATAGTGGGTTCGTCAAGATGTTCCATGAGTTCTACCCGCAGTATGAGATAACCATGCCTTGTTCTTTTGTGGACGAGCCCTACTGGTTCTATCACCCAGTTCTTTTGAGAATGCTCATGGGCCTAGTTGAGAGTGAATGTTAGGGGTCTGGTTTGACCACAATGGTATGGTGTTGCACCTATGATTTTTGTTCCCCTGGAATGGTTCATCTCGCTCCATGCGAATCCTTTCCAACTCTTGTCAGAGGTCTCGCTGTGTAGGGAAGTGCTTTTCTACCTAGTCTTGCTCACGTCAAGCCCTTCGTCCCCAGTAGGTGGTGGGTCACACCTCACAAATGGGTAACGCCACATCTTGTAATGCTGACGGGGGCGGAGGGGCTGTTGAGGGCACATCTGCTCAACGTGGTTCTGGAAGTTTTGGGTGAGATTTCGAACTTCTCTCACTATTTTCACCCGGTGCATTAGTGAGGGACCATTCTCAAGGGCAGCCATGCAGAGCGGCTGTCTTGCGTGTTCGCAATTGTTTGTCTTGTTCTTGAGAGCATAAGAACAACTATAATTCATTACCATAGACAACGTCAATTTAACGATACCTCGAAGAGGATCACCGATCACGTTAGCTCTGAGATCGGGGAGTGAAGGGTTAATGTTGTTTCTCACTGTCTCTCGGTTTAGATCTTGTAAAACAATGCACCACAGTTGGGTTGACTTGTGTTGTACCTCCGATGTAAGAATCAATAGAGGGTACTAAGAGGAAGGTAATATAATGCAGTAGGCACAAGAGCTTTTTTGCAAGACGGCATAAGATTTTCGGTAAAGAGTGTAAACTTTACCGTAGACCTTTAGGGTTCTAACCTTTATATAGGAAGGGATATGACTCATTTGGTAAGTTTTCCCATATTTTCTGGATATCGATATGGTAAATGGAGCAAATATTGATTCCTTTTCCATAGAGATGGTTGGGATGGTAGGTGAAGATTATGAGACCGTTATGGCAACGATACTTTTCTTCACGGGAGAGACAATGACCGCATTTGGAGTAGGAGTGTGATGGAACCTGTGCCCTAAGAGGGATGACCTGAAGCGGGTATAATGATCTAGAACGGATATAGAGACCCGAAGTGGGCATGTATGTGGGCCCGTCCGACTGATCGATTCTGGAGTTCTCGAGTTAGTCATGTTTTCAAGGACACATGGCACCCTTGTAGTTTCTGATCAAAATTTCCCGTATCTATAATAAATGGAACAAAGATTACTCATTATTGAACTTACTATTTTACAAATGTTAAAGAGAATTTAATTCAATATATACAAGTATTTGATTGTTTTTCTTTATATATCGACATAGTGAGGAATTATATAAAATTTATTGATCATTTTTATTATTTTACCATGCAAAATGTCTATTTCAAAAAATAGGCATAGTTTTATACCATTAATTTGGCCTGATTTGTATTAATATATATTCTCCATGCCCTAATGAATTTGTTGATGATCTGAGATGAAATTTGACCATCCACGTGTTTGCCTTGTAACTGGTAATTAGAGGCCTACATAGCAAGCTACCCACCAGTGATGCCCAAAGGTTCTAAAAATCTAATACTCAGTTGGTCCTGGAATACCTGAGCTAGGAAATTCACGCAGTTCTCCTACCTCATGTGGGTCGGTCCTACCATGCAGTACATGATGCCCTCTCCAACGACAATATTCAACTGAAAGCCACGTAAAGAGTCCTTATTGGTTGAGATGTTCTTCTGGAGGTTTAGTTTCTTCCATCATGAGCAACTATAACTACAAATGGATGTAAATTAAAAATGGTGAGCTCTAATTTTCTAATTTTCCAAAAAGATTTTCTATCAAACAAAGTACTTACTGTCACATCCGAGGTCCCTCGCAGGGTAAAAAACCACTTGGTGTGAGGATTTTTGTAGGTCAACGGACAACGAGCATATGCATGGAATGTCTTGCATCCCCCATTCCTAATCCTATATAAATTAAGGCATCATAGATTGGTGTTGTCTTCAACATGGAATCTATGGCGCAGTTGACTGTAGTAGAATCAGTAGTACCAATAGTAGTGGAGGGTATATCAGTGACCTCCATCATGGTGGAGACTGTGCCGGTAGTACTGATGGGAGTTGAGATTCAAGGGATCCTGGAGGTGTTAATAGCTCCAACAACCACGATAATTCCTTCGGTTATGTTGATGAGTGGAGTATAAACTATTGGGGAGGCCCTTCAAGTGTTTTTCTCTATGAGAAAGAGATCGCATGCCTCTTCGTGGAGATAATCGTTGCTAAGTGGTTCCTTGTTCTTCCTAAATTCATACCCCTGGACCCTAAGGATGGATGTACTACTATAGTAGCAAAATAGGTAATCCACATAGCTGTAACTTTTTCGAGGAATGTTCTATGGCCATGGGAAGAAATCCCCAAGATAAAATTAGCAGCCCTGATTTCCAATTCCCCTATTTGACCTTCGTCATCGAAAAATTGATCTTAGAGGAAGCAACTTGTGTCCCCATTAGAGTTTTTGCACCTGAACCTTGGGTGCCCAATTTTATATCCATGTAGTACCTTAATCAAAGGACGTGTCGACTCTAGAGCATCTGGCTATTGCGATGACGCTTAGTAGGGGGGTCAATTCTTCCCAAGGACACAAACTCTTTGAAGGTGAAGACTAACAAAGAATTAGATTGAATAATAAAGCACTGGAATGCCCTAGAGGGGTTTTTTCATGCCTAAGATTGACATGGTCCTAAATCTTATTTCCAACGCTTTATTTTACCAACACCCGTAGTTGTCGATAGCAATAAACGAGTTTGATCGATTGGTCAAAGAAAACCTCCGAGGAGAGAAAACGTTGTGGACCGTACTTTCCTAAATAAGTTAAATATTTTAGAACCCAAAATATCAATTTTCAAAGTGACCTAAGGGTGTAATAGGAATGAAGATTGTTGACCCAATGTACTACCCAAGAGGGGTTGAATTGGGTAGTTTAAATGTAATCTAAGTGATTGTGGCCTTTTTAAATTTTTTATCAAATTTTATCTTGCTTAGATTATCGGAGGAAATGTATCAATGCACCCACACAAAAATAAATGAATCAATATTGAAGCAATTGAGCTCATATAATGATTTATGATAAATCGCTAGAGTTATACTCAAATCCAAAAGGTTTTTTCATTCAAACCTTGCATACATTTAATAAAAGATACTATCACATATGATAGCAAATACTATTCAAAGAAGATCAAAGATATATATATATAATCAAATTCAGAACTAGATCTTAATAAATAAAGTATGGAAAGATCTCATCGGGATAAGAATAATAGATCAATACAATTATGAACTTCAGCTCGGACAATAATCAACACAAATGTTTTTGATTAATCTCACAATATTATGCTCTTAAAGATGAAACACAAGGAGATTATTTTTCAGAACTTTTCCCCTCTTTTTCACTCTATTCTATGTTTTAATATATTTTTTTTATATTTAATGCTCCATTTTTCAGAATACTCTAACAGTCAAAAATCATATTATTTTACCTAAAACTTAGCCTACTGACCAAACACTTTGACCCCTAAATTTAGCCCAAGAACTTTAGACTTTTCTCAATGAATGTGTATAATAAATAGTTCTAGATACATTCTACTGGTCAGTTATTAATCTAGACTTTCAAATTAGTCAAAAACGTAATGAGAAGATCTACAAAATCTGAAAAAATAGGGACTTAACTAAAATATTAACAACTCCTCTATTTTGAAAAAAAAAATGCACAATTTTATTTCAAAAATATTTATAGTAAAATATATATAAATTACATAATATTATAAAACTACTTTAGAAAGATTTTTCATTATAAACAATACAAAACTAATTCTAAAAAAAAAGGGTTCATGAACAAATCAATCATGTCATAATTCGGTCAATTGGATCATCCATTAGGTCAACTAAATTATTAAAACTAATTCATTTTTGACTTAATGCTTCTAACGGTTAACTTGTCTGTCAATTCAGTCAACCAACCTACTTAGATTCCTGAAATTCCATTATTCTGTTTGATTCGATCGACCGTTTCACCTCAATTTTCATCTTTAGTCGGCTGGCCCTTTGTTTTGGTCAACCTCTTTAACTAGAAATAGACATTTTTTAATTTTACTTGCAATTTGTTGACTATTTTAACCCCTTGGTTAACCATTTTGAATTTAAAACTATCCAATTATGCATGAGCAAAAATATAGCACATATATCTTTATAATCATGCGTAGCTAATGATTAAGACACACATGATAAAGCATTTTAAAGCATGTCTAAATGTTGTGTGTGATCCTAACAAATTGATAAATATAATTGTTGTATTTACCTATAGAGTACCAAAAAAAAAATCATTTCTACTTAAAAAACTTGATTGTCCATTTAATTTTCTTTCCTTTTAGCTTCAAGTTCATCTTCATAATTTCTTTGTTTAAACTAAGATCCGTTAATATGTTACATATCTCAAACAATCGGATTAGTTCAGAAAATCATGAAGTTGTAATCATCAAAATCATAATATGGGGATCAAACAATTTAGGGTCAACAAAGAGAAGAGCAATCATGAGTGGGGGAGTAAGAGAGAAGGTACTAACCATAGAGATCAATCATTTGGAGGAAGAGATGACGTTCCTCACAGCGCGCCTGGATGAAAGAGGGTGGGAGGACTAGAAGGTATTTTCCAAACACTTCCTGGATCAAGTGTACCAAGCGAAAAAAACATTCATCCGGGAAAGGGACGATGGCAGACTTGCCAAAGTGAACATGTTATCCATCTATTTTCTTGCAAATGTGGACTTCTTTGTAGAAATTCACAGAGATGAAGTTCTTTTACCCAAACTAGTGATTCCAACAACCGTTGCGATAGTCTAAGACTATCCAGTTTCCATACATTACAAAAGAAATAATCTTGAGCCCTCCATTGGTCCGGTTTCCCCTCTAGTAGCACTGAATCCTACTAAAGAGTAGGAAGCATTGTTGTTGAATTTTCTTTATCTTGCTATATCTCCAAATGTTAATGGATTTTCTATATTTATTCTTTGATATGTTGTTTGGCATAGCAGGCTACCTTTAATTAGCCATTTTTCATAAATTAGTCGCAATGTTGGCTCACCGAGCTGTCCTAAGGGTGGGGCTCAATCCATTCCAATCTTATCGCCTTTAGCACATCAGTCATACCGATTGAGGAGCACCAGCTCCTACACACATTTGCTAAGGTATCCCCTCGTTATTTGAGTTAGTTCTAGTAAGCCCCATCTGAAGGGAAGATATGTTGAATAATGGATCAAGGGACAAAACAGATCTCTGGCAAGTCCTGAAGCCATTAACGGTTCCCTTAAGACAACCCTCTCCAACTAGCAGTGTTTCACTTAAAGCATCTCCAACGATTTATGGGTTTGCCTTAGTTTCTACCGATCCCTCTCCTAAGAGACATATACCTTTCCCTCTCCCTACGCTTGCCTTATTACTTTTGATGTCTCCAGTTTCATGGCCTGTATTTATGCCTCCACCTCTACTCAGCAGTTATTCGTGTGCAATCTAGCTTTTTACCTTCTATCCAATCGATCACAAAAGAAAGCAACCTCATGAAGAGTTGAATTGTGTGGATGAAAACAAACCCATTAACCACTTGGAGATCAGTTTTTTTGCATAAACTCTAAAGTCACGTGATATAAGAATGAATTGGAATAATAACAATGTATTGCTCACATTCCCACAAATAGTAGAGTCTGCGGTAAGTCCTGTTTCCTAAATCCCATGACTTGCAATAAAATTCCATCAAATGCAAGGTCCTACAAAGTATTTAATGAATCATTGATGAGCATTAAATGACCAAGATATTTCCTATAAAATATTTAAAGGAAGGGAACCAAGTTACTTAAGAAGTAACTAACGGTTATCAAATTCAACTGATCCGGTTCGCCACCTAGCATGTATTTAATGAGACATTAAATGTCTATCCCATCAAGAATTAAATTCTTGGGATGACATGTCAAGACCACATTCAAGTCACCTAGATATTTTGATCAAAATATCTTAGGGAAACCGAAATACTTGAAATCTGACTACCCGTTACAAGGCAAACCGAACCGAATCAATCCCATTGGAAAGATTCAATGTCCATCACATCAAGTGTCATTTTCAAGCATTAATTTCCAAATAACACTTTAAGACTATATTCAATTCACCTCCAAAGTATTTATGGCAACCAAACCAAAATAGTTTGAGTAACCGATACTTAGCTACCAAACCAAACCGAAAAGGTCACATCAAGCATTAAATGAAGCCATGTGAAACTAATTATATCTTATGATTGTTCATAATGACTAATGATTGCTCATAATGAACAATGATTTGACAATCATTGCATTTAGATATTTAATGATTTGGTAATTATTACAAATCTTTAAAGATCTTACAGAATCTTTAAAATTCTTCCAAAACCATTCAACCTCATGACATAAAGGGTTGACCCCTAAGCCAAACAAACCCTAAGGAATATCCTGGGATGGCCTGCGCATTAGCCAATGCGCTGACCTCCCAACCTATAAATACAAGGCCCTATTTTTACAATTCAAAAGGCTTGATCCAAGACCTTATACCTTTAGTCTCAAATTCCTTTCTTGGGTCTAGGGAATTCTCAAGCCTTCTATTCCAAACAAATACCTTGAAATTATGTTGAAATACCATCCTGAAGTTGTTCTTGAGGAACTTGGAGAAAGATCTCAAGACGTTGTCGAAGAACAATCGAGACAACTGCGAAGATTCAAAAACTGAGAAGAATGAAATCGCTTAGGGAAAGACCACTCCCGTAAGTTAGGTGTGTCTTCTTAAACACCCTTCAATCTTATCATAAATACAATTATATTTCTTGTACATAACATGTTTATGTATCTCTTATATTTATATTCCA
Organism: Eucommia ulmoides; assembly: GCA_016647705.1. NCBI lineage: Eukaryota > Viridiplantae > Streptophyta > Magnoliopsida > Garryales > Eucommiaceae > Eucommia > Eucommia ulmoides. Next base: position 33,768,991 of record CM028330.1, read on the forward strand.
TGTACATAGTATACATATCAAGTAATCAAGTCAAAAACGTCAAAAACATATCAAAATCATCAAACTATGTCAAAAACTTCCAAAAAAATGTCAAGAACATCAATAACACCAAGAAAATGTCAACATGTGAAGAACATGACAAAAACATCAACCACACCATGAGTTGTGCATAGCATCTTTGATTCTCTCAAGAACACATGAAACTGAACTACAAAAACTCAAATCAAACCTCTAATTAACTGACTGCTAACCACTAACTATTAACAACTAACTTTACATTTCTGTAATAGTCTAGATTACAGCCTGACACTAAGTTTTCAGGCTCGTGGACTGACACCTTATATATATATATATATATATATATATATATATATATATATATATATATATACCATGGAGACCCTTGTGGCTAAAAATTCGGGTTAAAGGGAAGACCTCTTGATAAGAAGGTTATTGACCAACAAATCAAGTACTTTTGAGTTCAAATATTTGTAAGTTTTGAAGTACTTTTGTTAGTTTAATGTATTTTGTGTCATTTTGTAGGAATTATAAACAAATGGGAGAAAAGGTGAAAATATGAAGGAAAAAAATTAGTGCAGGTGTAGCTAATTCAAGCCCAATTCTGACCATGATTCCATCTGATTCTGGAAACACTCAAACCATGAAAGTTGTAGATTTCTTTGTGATCTTTCCAAATCATCTCAATCGGAGTTCGTACAAGAATGTTATGGCCAAATTTTAGAAGTTGCATGTTGCAGCAGGAAAAACTCGCGCTGCAGCGCAAAAGCACGGACAAAACCCTCTTTTTTAGTCCTATTTATGACACTTTATGCCTCAAACCCTAGGGGTGGTGAATTTGGGAGAGAAAACACCATTGGTATTGCGATTTTGGGATATATTTTAACAAGAAAATACCGTTGGAAGCACATAAACGCTGGATAGAAAGCTTGGAGTTGAAAATTATTGAAGATTTAAAGCCTTGAAGCTCATTTCTATAAAGAGTTTTCTCTTCCTTTCTCTTACCCTAATATTTTTATTAAATTTTGTATTTGTGATATTATGTTGAACATGTTTACATTTATAAATTTCTTGAAAATATTAATCATGGATTTCATTATGTTGAGTTAAAATTTCTATCTAGGAGAATTTGAATAGCATTGTACGAACTATTCTTTAAGACTTTAAGATTTTGTTAATTAAATTTTATGTTTCAATCATTTGTGTTTTCTTCATGCTTATTCGCTGATTTATGCAAAAGATAAATTGGATATCATAGATGTGTAGGATTAGGCACTCTACAGAGGTAATTTTGCACACTGAGACCGGAGAAACACAACTCTAAGTATATGAGCACAAAAGGCTATATAGTTCGGGTAGCCAATTGATGGGCAAGACTTAATGATTGGATAATTATTTGAATTGAATAAACATATTAATTTAAGTAACTATACAAACTACCTTACTCAACACTCGACAGAGGGAGCGAGGTTACTATAGAGACCCATGGTTGATTGAGCATGATTTTATTTAACAAACTTGAATTGGATTGGCATAGTTTAGTAAAGTGATGTCAAACCCCCCTAAAACAATTGTGCATAGGAAGTCCATATTTTATTTTACTTTTGATTTTATACTTGGCAAAAAAAATAGCTACTAAGTTTTTGGCGTTGTTGCCAGAGATTAGTAACTTGATTTTAATTTTGGCATTTATTTTCATATTAAATTTTTGCTTTTGATTTCATGTATTGCGAAGTACTTGGAGATGGTTGATCAACAAGTCCTCTTGAGATTTTCTCAATGAGATTTCGAGTTGTTCTATTGTGCTTGGGAAAGATACAAAGAGTTGCATATTTGGTTCCCTAATCGTGGCTTCTCAAGAGAGGGTTAACTACAAAACTTCCTCGACGGTCTACAAATCGTAACAGCAATTGGGTGAAAAGTAGAAGGGGTACCGCCTCAGTCTACTATCTACCCGAGAACGAAGCTTATTGGTTGTTGGAAGACATAACCAATTTTGACTATCGGAGTTAGAATTATTCAACAAGTCACCAAAGCTTGGGGGTTAGTTCCAACAACTTTACACCATGGTTGACACCTTACACTAACTTGTGCAGTCTTTACCCACCCTATAAGACATGTTCAATGCATTTCTAACGACCCAGTTTTCCAGGATCGCCATGCAGTTTCTCCCCTCAGTGAACTGACACTAAAACTGAATAATTCATATTGGCCTAGTAGAATACCCAAGAGGGGGGTGAATTGGGTAATTAAAAAATATTATCAGAATATATTTGAATTAATCAAATAATTAATTTTATGCCTAAATTAATTATTATCTTTATACCACAGTGGAATTAAAATAAATCTAAGTGCACACCCAAACAACAAAAATAAACAAATTAAGAAAGCAGCACACCAGAGATTTATACTGGTTTACCAAGCTACTCTTGGCTAATCTAGTCCCCCGAGCTCCAGGGAGGTCGCACCCACTAAAACCAAGATTCTTTTAAAGGTAGCAACCAAACCCGCACACCGATAATTTTACAGGTTTAGAATCAACCTTTACAATATCCTTTTCTCAGGCTAAGGAAGAACCTCTACTTTTTACAAGTTAAAGAATAGCCTAATTATTTTTAACACTAAAGCTCAAAAATCAAAATCTCACCAAAATACTCCAAATATCCTTTTAGCCGGTAAGGATTGAACAGTTACAAAATCACTCAAAAACGCAATTCTTACCCATGAAGAATCACTACCTCAATCTCATTACAGGAAGAGACTAAAACCCTACTACCCTTGATTAAATATCCTCAATGATATTAATCCGTCACAACTCACCAATATAAAAATTGATAAGTAATCTCACTCGGAGCTTCTACCACCCCAGACAACAGTCGACTGGTGAGTCGACCGGACCAAATAGCTGTAACATCATGTATCTCTAAGCCGACCGACAGATCGACCAGCCAAGAAAGATGGAACTCTCTAAATCAGCAAGTCCACTGATAGGTCAACCGGTGAAAGAAAGACCAACTCTCTGGATCTACAAGTCGATCGGGCGGTCGACCGATGAATTGCATTGGCTACATCCTGAATCTCCCAGTCGACTGAATGCGCTGTTTTAGGATATTGTTTTATCCGAGATTAAATCCAATAGTAGCCATCTTTTGTTGGAATTTAAGAGAGATTTCGGAGATATTCTCTATATTTAAGATATGGTTCATATATTAATTAAATCCTATTAATATAGTTCATCAAATATTAATGTTTCTCAATTTAGTACTTGAAATAGATTCTATTCTTATTAATTAAGATTGAGAAATACTTTGGGGGTTTAATTGAAAGATTTGAAAGTTATTTTTAAGAGAAAATTGAACCAAAATGAAGTCCTTATGATATAAGGAGTCTATAAGAGCTTTTAATTGTCATGACATATGTAAACTAACTGTTAGAAGACTGATTTCATATTCTTATATATAAACCTGCGAATTTATAATACAATTAATCATTCGTTGAGAGAGCTAAAAGAGTTTATATCATTTGTGAGCTTTTATAAGAGTTATCATTCTACGATATTGTGAGTTTTTCTAAGAGTGATTTTGAGAATCAATTGCGATTATTTTTTGCTGATACCAAATTTGAAACTACATTGTTCTAATCATTATTTATATGGATTCCTGGTGAGATGTTTCCATATTACTTATTATTTGTTTTTTAATCTATATTTGGAAATTGATCTTAGAAATTATTTCTGATTTTTGAAGAAAATATTTTTACAAACAATTTCTTGAATCTGATTACATGCTACAATTTGCTACCCATATTCTTATTAAAATCAGATTTTTGTATCTTACGTTTTTCTATCACGAGTTGAGATATTAATTGAGTTATTATTTATCTGGAGTGGTAGAAGCTCCGAATGTGATTTATTTCTTATCAATTTTTGTATTGGTGAGTTGTGACGGGTTAAATACCGTTGAGGATATTTAATCAAGAATAGCTGGGTTTTAGTCTCTTCCTGTAAAAAGATTGAGGTAGTGATTCTTCCTAGATAAGAATTGCGTTGTGAGTAATTTGTAAAGGTTTCATCCTTACCTGTGAAAATGATAGTTTGAGTGTTTTAAGAAGTTTTTATTCTTGTGCCTTAGTGTTAAAAAGAATTAGGTTATTCTTTAGCCTATAAAAAGTAGAGGTTCTTCCTTAGCTTGAGAAAAGGATATTGTAAAGGTTGATTCTGAGCCTATAAAAGAATCGGTGTATAGGTTTGGTTTCTACCTTTAAAAGGATCTTGGTTTTAGTGGGTGTGACCTCCGTGGAGCTCGAGAGATTAGATTAGCCAAGAGTAACTTGATGAACCAGTATAAATCTTTTGTGTGTTGCATTACTACTTTACTATTTTTGTTGTTTGGGTGTACACTTAGATTGGTAATATTATTCCTCTGTGTTATAAAGATAATAATTAATTTAGGTATAAAATTAATTATTTGATTTATTTAATTTTATTCTGATTATTTTTTTTAATTACTCAATTCACCCCCCCTCTTGGGTATTCTAGAGGGGCAACAATTATTATTATTATTATTAATAATAATAATAATAATAATATACATACATACACGTGTTGTGTATATATATACACAACACATATTTTATATATATAATATTTATATTTACACAAAACACCCTCTTAATTTAAAGAAAATATTAATTATATCTCAAAACTCTTAAAAGTATATTTTAAATAATATAATAATCCCAAAACATTTAAAATCAAAATAACACTTAACTTCCAAAACTTCTCAAATATTATTTATATTATAAATTTACAAAACCGTCCCAAAATATTAAACTTATAAAAAATAATATTTTCAAAAATATAGATTTTTGAGGTATTACAGCATTCATGAGGGAAACTCAAAGTATCATGAGGAAATCTCAAAGTATCATGAAGGAATCTCATAATCGTCTCAATAAACATGAGTCTCATCTTGACAGCATTGAGACTCATTTCAGTAATATGGATGCAACCTTGAAGTCATTTGAGACACAAATTGGACAACTTTTGGTGGAGACAAAACTCTACATAGAGAAGTTGGAGATGATGGAGACCGATCATGACATGCAAACTGAGTCTTCAAACTACTCCATTGAAGCCAGGTCAGGAACGATAACACTGAGAGACACACAAGCCACATTCATTTGTGAAAGCCGCCATGAGGAACCGAATATAAGTGGGAGGAACTTGGGTTTGTTCAATGACAATGATTTTAATGAGGAGGAGACCCAATAATTGATCGACAATAAAGAATCACAAGATGACAATTGTGAGTCTCCAGCTTTTGAGATACATGTTATGATGCCACCACCGATCAAAGACGACTACATCTATGAGAATCTGATGTGCCTTACTTGTCCTCCTCCACCTTTAGCACCGTTCATTCAAGCTTACCAAGCACATAAGCCGGAGCCGAATCACGTTGAGCATACATACTAATCATTTCTACATCTCGCCAAACTTAAGGGCGTTCAAAACCAAAACCCATTTATTATGTTGTATGATACATACTATGGGCGGAAGCCACTCGTTGATGAGCCATCATCCATTGTAAAGCCAAGGACGTGAAACCAAGTGCTTCTTGAGAGACAACCCAAATTTTCAAATAATTAAGCCTAAGGATGCAAGCTCTGAAAGAAATCCCTATACCAGTCACCATACCCAAAGTATCACCGCAGACCACACCAAGGGGCGAGATTGTCTCACCTTCCCAATACATGTTCTTATTCCCTTATGCTTAATCTTAATACATGTTTGACTTTGAGTTTGAGGGTGAGACACATGTTAGTTGGGTTTAGGAAATGCTTATGTGCTAGTTATGATTTTTCTTCATATAACTTGTGTTTTTTCGGTCATGTTTTCAGTTAGCTTTTCTTTTTAAGTTTATTTGAATAAATTGTGAGTTTTATTGAGAAGAAATTACTTGATATCGATGATGAGTATAGACACTTGATGTTTCTTAGATCTTTTGAAATGTATTGCATTGAGATTTATATGTGCTTGATTCATATTGATTGAAATTCACTCTTGAATTTTTACATTTGAGCATCATGAATCATGATCACTTAGACTTTTGAGTACTTGGAGAACATTTATATGCTTTAGATAGGCTTTGACATCTCATGAACACTAGAACTCATTTGAGTGAAACTTAAGGTGAAATAATAGGTTATGTATTATTGGAGAGAGGAATTAGACATTTCTTTGGATCTTTTGGACCTTTGAATATAACCCTTGAAAATTATTTATTCCTTGTTACCATCGTTGAGTCTTATTACCTAGTTCTTTCATTACCCACATGTGTACATCCAACCTACTAAATGCATTACTACTTCCTAAACACATCACTAATTGGCATTTTTGCATAGATCATTGATTATAAGGACTAGCATAAGTTGTGTTTGAAAAATCATTGGTGGATTGGGTTTTATTTGGAAAAAAAAAAAAAAAAAATCAATTAGGTGATGAGTTGAGTCACTTCCTTATATTTTCCTACAACATTGAGGACAATGTTGATTTTGAGTTTGGGGGTGTGGTTTAAATTTCTTACCTAATTGTTCTCTTTGTGAAAAAAAAATAAAAAAAATTGTGTTTTGGTTTGTTTTGGTGAATAATACCTTGTGGGATTGATTGAAAGAAAACATTTGAGGAAAGAGGGAAGTGATAAAAAAAACGAAAAATCTTGGAAATCTTGCAAGATCCATGAATTATAATACATGCCTAGGGTGATTTGAGTCTAAAAATGACATTATCCTCTACCTTATACCCTAGCCATACATTACAACCCTCAAAGTTCTTTTGATTTCTAATGACATACGAACCTATGCATAAATAGTGGAGAGTGACATGAAAAATGAGCTTATGGTTGTTCTTAAATTCACCATCTAGAGATCATTCATTGTCTCCATAGCACATAAATATATTCAAAGCTCGATTGGTTGGATGAGAGTGATTGTATACACACTTACACATCGAGAGTCTTGAGTGAATGATATTGATGCTTGAAATTGAAATTTTAGATAATTTCAATGTTTGTATTACTCTTGAGATTAGAGCATTTGGTGACTTCAGAGATAATTGCACGAGTTGTTGAATCGATATGAAACTCACATTTTCTCGTTCATTGCTTAGTACTTGATTTGTGTTTTCTTCTATTTTCTTTTCTTTGCTTGAGGGCAAGCAAATGTTTAAATTTGGGAATATTTGGTGAGGAGGTTATTTATCAACAAATCAAGTACTTTTTAGTTTAAATATTTGTGAGTTTTCAAGTATTTTTTAATTTAATGTATTTTTGTCTTGTTTTGTAGGAATCATAAATAAATGGGAAAAAATATGAAAATATGGAGAGAAAAAAAAATGAGTGCAGGTGTAGAAACTTCAAATTCGATTTTGACCACGATGCAATCTAATTCTAAAAAAACTCAAAATATAAAAGTTGTAGATCTCTTTCTAAGATTTCCAAATCATCTTAATCGGAGTTTGGATGAGAAAGTTATGGCTAGATTTCAAAAGGTACACGCTATAGCGGGAAAACTTGCATTGCAGCACGAAAACTCGTGCTGCAGCGCCAAAAAGCACCGCTGCAGTACTAAAGCATAGAAAAAAAAAAAAACCTATTTTTTAGCCCTATTTATGCCACCTTATGCCTCAAACCCTAGGGGTGGCAAACTTGGGAGAGGAAACACCCTTGGTATTAGAATTTTGGGAGATTTTTGGACAAGAGAACACCATTGGAAGCACATAAACGCTGGAGAGAGAGCTTGGAGTTGAAAATTATTGAATATTTGAAACCTTGAAACTCATCTCCACAAAAAGTTTTCTCTTCCTTTATCTCACCCTAATTTTTTTTATTAAATTTTGTATTTATGATATTGTGTTAAACATGTTTACATTTATGAATTTCTTAAAAAGTTTAGTCATGGATTCCATTATGATTAGTTAAAATTTCTATCAAGGAGGATATGAATAGCTTTGTACGAACTATATTTTGAGACTTTAAGATTTTATTAATTGAATTTTATGTTTCAATCATTTGTGTTTTTTTTATGCTTATTCGCTGATTTATGCAAAAGATAAATTAGATATCATAAATGTGTGAGATTAGGCACTCGATAGAGGTAACTTTGCACACTGAGACCGGAGAAACACAATTTTGAGTATATGAGCACAAAAGGTATAGTTTAGGTAGCCAGTTGATCGGCAAGATTTAATGATTAGATAATTAGTTGAATTGAATAGACATATTAATTCAAGTAATTATACAAACTACCTTACTCGGTACTTGACAGAGGGAGAGAGGTTACTATAAAGACCCATGGTTAATGATTGAGCATGATTTTAATTAACAAGCTTGAATTAGATTACCATAATTTAGCAAAGTGATGTTAAAACCCCCTAGAACAATTGTGCATAGGAAGTCCATATTTTATTTTGATTTTGATTTTGCATTTGTTTTAGGTTACGATAATCGCGGTACTTAACAATGATTTAAACCAATCCCTATGGATACGATACTCTACTTATCCTATATCATTAAAACTTGACTCGTACACTTGTGATGTAGTAAAAAAATCTCTACCACCTCTATTCATTCGGGGATATGTATGCACCTTCTTAAAAAATGTTCCCGTCTTTCTTAGTTATATGTAGGACTGACATATATACTATGTATTTTCTTTTTTCTTTTTAACTTATAGCTCAAATATACACATTAAACTTGCCTAAACAAGTGAGTTCCATTGCAGCATTCTTGACAAAATCAAAGGGATTATTCACATATCATGGTATGATTTATGTTTTTGTCTCATAATAAAATTAAAATAAAACCAATCATCTTGTATAAATGCATTACGTGCTGACCTGATTCTCAACGAGCTGAGATACATAAGGAACATACGAGTTTGGTCACCTATCAAATAAAAATCAGTTCACCTTGAACAGATGAACTACGTTTTAACCTGATTCCCTGTTGTAACTGGGATACGTAGGCAACCTCTACAAGATTCGATAGTCAAAAATACAAAGAATATTTTTCATTTTCAATATGTTTTATTTGTTATAGCTAATAGATAGTTTAGTTTACCGACTTTCCATACATCAAAAATGCATAAAAAAAAAAAATAAAATAAAAAAAAAAACCCTTAAAAATGACAATTATTTTGTTAAACAAAATCAAAGAAAATTATTTGGAATTTGTTTAAATGTGAATATCTATTTATACTAAGGTACCTTCTTCGGATGGATTTCTTTGGGTGCATAAAACCTTTCCCGAGCATAAACAACCCCCAAGCTTAAAGAAATCTCTAGCACAAGACCTTTACGAGTCAAAACACAGGTCATTTCAAAATAAAAATTAATTTTTAAAAATCCCGGTGACCTAGCACATCATTTAACACATGTTAGGTGACGACTTCTTTTTTCAAACAAAATCCCGGCCTAAGGAACGTTTTCAAAATCGACGCCTAGAAAAGCCCGTAAAAACCATTTTAAAAATGAACGAATTTTGAGATGGATGAATAAAAACTTATTTTTCTCTTCTTTCCAATCTCTACTCGGCTTCATACTTGAATGCCCGACTCAGTAAGTTCATGCATTTCGTCTCCCACACATGGTTTGGTCCCAAAATGTAGCGTACATGACAACCTCTCAAATAGTTGTATCCAATGGAATGCCACATAGCGAGATCTCATTGGTTGAGATGTTCTTTTGAAGATTCAGCTCTTCCCGTCATGAGCAACTATAAATACTAACGGAGGTGAACAAAAAATGGCGTGCTCTACTTTTTTTAATTTCTTAAAAAGTTTCTTTTATCAAATAAAGTACTTACTTTCATACCTAAGATCCCTCTTCGGGTAAAAACTCACTTGGTATGAGAATGTCTACAAGTCGACTAACGGCAAGCATATGCACGGAAGGTCTCTCATCGCCATTACTATTCCCTTATAAGTTGAGGCATCATCATTATCCATCAATGATAAGGATAATATCGCCTCAAATCTAATACAATAATCTAAAAACAAAAGCTCTTACCCAAAATGAATGCGAACTCTCCATTGTTATTTCCTCCATTGTGTGAGTTTCTCTCTTTTTAATCTTTACTTTAGTGAATCAAAATGCATTCAAGTAGAGTGATACTAATATTTTTAATGTCAATTACAGCTGTGATAATAATTATCATCCAATTCATGTCCTTATATGCTATCAACTCTTTGTATTTATAATGAATGCATCTATATTTATATATGTATACATACACACATATTTTAATGTATGCCAGGAAAAAATAATTTTTTAGGTTTTTTTAAAACAAATCCTTTTAATTAAATTTGTTATGCAGGAGAAATTCCCGCATAGTAGGGAAACCGAGAGGGTGTAACTCCCCATTAAATAGCAATATAAATAGGGGTGTAACTCTCCATTAAATAATGACATAATGGGGGTGTAACTCCCCATTAAATAACGACGTAATAGAGAGCCAAAAAGATGTAACTCTTGGGAGATGACTTAGTGTATAGATAAAGGAAATGTATTACATTTACTTTTACATTCAGTCTTTTACTTAATATCCTAAAGCAGACTGACTTATTCTCACGTTGGAGGTTTTTTAGTCGACACCACACTAGTGTCCTCCTTAGAACTAATCGATTTCAGGCCAATTTTGTAGGTTGCATAGATCTTTGGCACATGACAAATCCTATGTACGTGCGAGGGATTTTTCAACAACATCAATTGGCACTGATTGTGAAAAACGGAGAAAAAAGACATGATCGCCAGTGCCGTGACCATCATGGACCCCTGATTCGGCAAAACCACAAATTCAGATATGTTTTCATTACACAACACTTCTGTATGTCTTTATGGTATTTAAGGATACAAGCATGAAATTACAAAGAATTTAGCTTGCTGCCACAATTATATTCTATTACATAAATAGCCAAAGCACATCTATCCAATATATGATCATCCACTGCTTACAGTTACAGTGTGTTTTGCTTTGTTTGTAAATGCACATGACGTTGCAAGTTTGCATACAAATACAGTGTATGATGTTCGTTACATGTTAACACAGTTAACAGATGTATTAGTTTTTAGAATTAAGTGTGATGAACAGATCTGCAAACAGAATCGTTCCTGGTCTGTTTCTGTTCAGAAGCCAATGAACAGATCTGCAAACGAATAATCGAATAGATCTTCAAATCGAAGCTACGAATCGAACGATGAAGCCAACGGATCTAAATCGAACAGATCTACGGTATGGTGAATCAATCGATGATTTCAAGCGACGATCTCGATCGATTATCACGGTTCTAGGGCATGGATAATCGAATCGATTATCAATTGATGATGAAGAAGTCAAGCTGAAATCTCAACCTCAATCGACGAAGAACATCAATCGAATCGAAGAACATTAATTAACGAAGAAATTGGATCGAAGACATACCTAAGGAACAATTTACAAACGAAGGTCGGTCCTCTCAATCGATGAGTTTAATCAATAAACAAAATCAACGTCACGAGCTGAATCGAAGAGCTATCTTCAATCTGCCGTGGTAACGGTGAAGCAAACATCGATCGATAAACAAAAACAAAGATCTCCCGCTCAATCGTCAATCATGAACGAAAAACAGCAGAGCTGATTCGGATCTCAATCGAAGATCTGCTAAACAGCTTCGGAGCGATTCGGCCGAAATCGGAGCAGAGGAAAATCGATTAATGTACGTCAGTTCAGATGCGTTTGTCGGAAAGATCTATCGGAGCTTGAACGCCAACAACATGTCCCGATTGTGAAGCTGACTAGGTTGAGAAACTCAATCGACGAAGCTCGTCAGGTCTCAATCATGGAAGTTCTCAAATTGAGAGTAAAGATTCGACGAGCTTCCAGTACCAGTTTGAACGCGTTCTGAAATGAAGAATTCTCGAAAAAGATCCAGGAATTAAAGCTGCAGTTCCAATTATCCGACGATGACGACGACGGCCGTTCAACGAATTCCGTAGCCGAGGCGTTACTTGACGTGATTGATGATCAGTATTATTTATGACGCCAACGTGTTGTTCGTGACGGCGACCACCGGTTGTGAAGAACAGGCTTGGAAATCTCAAAATTGAGAGAGTTGTGTGGCGGTAGAAACTGCAATGTGATGGAGGTGAACAGTCAAAGGGTTAACCTAGCGTAAATACTCTAAGGCCCCTAAGGTAACGAGTATATTTACAGTTTTGCCCCTGACGTTTATTTTAAACTAATAAGCTTATAAGTTTTGATGATAAATCAAGAATCGAAAATAAGTACTAGCTCGAAATGTTCTGAAGAAAATATTAAATTACAACCTGCATCTTCTAGATTCAATTTATGAATTACACTATGGTATTTAGAAACAATATAACACTTGTGATAGAAAAGTAATATGTAGAGGTGCATTATAATTATGGAATATGCTCCCTAATTTGATAGGATTATTTAAAATTCTAGGGCTATATTTACAATTTGTACCCTCAAGTTTACTCTTAGCAACAAGAGAATGGGCGCTGCAATGCCAATGAGTTGTATAAGAACAAACGAAAAACTTAGGGCTAAATACACTAAAGCCCTTAAGGTAATATCTATATTTACGGTTTATATCCTCAAGTTTATTTTGCTTGCGAATTGCAACACATATGACGTACATAACACTTTTTTCTCCAATTTGCACATCAGCCCTCCCTTTAGCGTCATTACTATGCAAAAAAATATTAATAATTAGTGTCTTAGTAGTACTGTATAACAGTTAGATGTTGCACTATGTACTGTGAATCAAGTGTTATGTGTAACACAAAGCACACTGGATTGGTACAATATTGTGCCCATGCAAACAATCTGACAAAGTAGGGCTAATTACTCTAAGGCTCCTCAGGTAACAATTATATTTATAGTTGTACTCCCTAAAGTTTATTTTTAATAAACTTATAAATTATCATATAGTCTTGATAAGACAAGAATTACGAAAAGCAAGCTGATAAATTCAGCTTGGATTGCGACGACGAGCATGATGCTGACATTGGTGACGTTGCTAATAAAAAGGCGAACACGCTAGGATTCATCTTGGCGAGAAAATTTGTGGAGGTGACGAAGATCTCGAAGCTGATGTCATTAACAGAAACAGATAGGTGAAAATGGCCACATGGGGCAACATCCTGAAATAAAAGCTGGTGGAATGCATATAATATCCACTACTAGCACATTGTTGAAAATACACTAAAGGCCTTGAGGTAAAAAGTATATTTACATTTAGTACCCATCAAGTTTTATTTAGCAGTAAGCTTATGATTTATTGATGACATCTTGATAAATTATCAAGAAATTAAGAAAATTACATTTTTTGATTTAATACTTAAAGTGCCTTGAAATTGCAATTTGCATCTATTTAATTCAATTCATGAACTTATAGTGCTACATGTGATAATTAGAGAAAATTTAGCATTTGCTAAAGAAATAAATATAGGAAGTGTATTATAATTGCAAAATATGCCCTATAAACTTGATAAGGATTATTCAAAGTCCTAGAGCTTAGCAAAATTACACTTTGACCCCTATAACTTTTATTTCGACAAATTACATGTTATGAGAACACCATTGGCACTTCAAAATATCCAAGTACGCCCAATGGTGTACATGATTGGATAAACTCGGTTATACTATGAAATTAGTGTCCGTTGAGTTAAATCCTTTAAGACCCGTGTGGTTGTTGAAATGTACAATTTGTACCCTCATCACTTTGAATGAGAAATGTAAATTTAGTTGATAGAACTCTTTAAGTTGAAATTTGGACCCCCTACTTTTTATTATTTGGATAAGATCCGTACAAAAATACTAAAGAGGAAGGAAGCACTTAAAGGAGATGTCCAAGATCAATTCAAAGCTAATTTTCCGATTAGAAAATACTTGTGTGACGAATAATAAATTCATCACATAGAATAACTAGATGATGTGACGAATATACAATACACCCACGTTATTATTAATTGGGTAGACTATAAATTCAGACGTTAAAAATCTCAAGAGAAATTCTTAAGATCACAAAACGCAACTTGCCTCTGGAAATGCGTTGGGCAATCACACTGTTACAACTTATCTTACAAAGTTGAAATTACATTAATAAAAATCAAATACACATTCTGAGAGTATTTCTCGTTGATAAACGATAATTTTGAGATTTCAATGCAATTCGACTTGTAACCTAAATATTCATAGAAATATGAATTTGTATTACATCCTGAAAAATGCAACCATTTGTTCGTTAATGATCATTATATGGCATACAAACTGTGACTCTTAGAAAGCAGGTTAAAAAGTTACATATCCCGGTTAAATCACATGAACAACGAGGTAACCGGAATGATATAGAAAAGGGAGAAGAATTCAGCCTTCCAATTATGAAGAAATTAAATCAAATGAAAATTTATGAAGGAGACTAAGTTCTGTGATGAACTAAACTCCTGTGGGATGAGCATGGGGTTAGGATTATCTTTAAAGAAATCGCAGGAACAATCACAGAAAGAGGATTCAGTCTATTGTCTCTTTAAAGTCAATTTCGCATTCATAACTCATTTAGCGAATAAACCAGTTATGAAGGAGAGCAAAGAGAAAGATAAGAACATACAAACACCTCAGGTATGAAGGTAACTCCTTGGCAGAAGACGGGTCTGAGAATGCCTCCCAGATAATGAAACACTTGCAGTGATAAAAATCACTAAGTGTAAAGAATAAATCGAGATGCTTAGAATAGTTCGTCGAGCTGCTTAGATCAGTTCATCGAGTTGCTTAGATCAGTTTGGCAAACAAATCGAGCTACTTAGATATGTTCGTCGAGGTGCTTAGATCAGTTCATCAAATAAATCAAGCTGCTTAGATTAGTTTGTCAAAACAATTGAGTTGCTAAGATTAGTTCATCAAATTAACTGAGCTGCTAAGATCAGTTTATCACATCAACCAAGATACTCATATCAGTTTGTCAAAATTAACCGAGCTACTAAGATCAGTTCGTCATATCAATCGAGCTACTCAGATCAGTTCGTCAGAATCAACCGAGCTGTTCAGATCAATTCGTTCAGTAAACACATGGTCACAAATCACCAAATCTCAAAGCTTTCAATAAGCTGGTTAGATTGATTCGATAAGGGCACCAAGTTGTTTAGAACAGTTCATCCAAGAAATGATTAGTGACAAGTTATCAAATTTTGATTTGATGAAATTCAACTGTTTTTTATAAACAATGGATACATCGTTACAATCCAAAAAAGAAAAAATGAATCCTTCCAATGAGAATTCCTCTTTCGTCTTGTTATATGACATCCTTCTCAAGGTATTGTTCTTTTCCAGTCTCAAACTTATCGCTTCTTACTTTGGAGTTAGTACAGAACTGAACATGTGTCTGGACTTTAATCCTGGTTGAGTGAGTAATGTTCTAAAACCGAGCTGTTTATATCAGTTTGTTAATGAAACTGAGCTACTTAGATCAGTTCGTCCAATAAACCAAGTTATTCGAGCTGCTTAGAAGAGAATTGAACCAGTTTGGAGCAATAACGAAGTGTAAGAAAAGAATTTGATCTTTCGTCTCACTTCTTCGAATCAACACTCAGGTCAAGGGAAAATGATGTGGGAAAAACTCCCACCTAGTATTGACCTTTCATAATTCCCACCTAGTATTAACCTTCTGTCTCACTTTTTCAAATCAATACTCAGGTCAGGGGCAAATGATACAAGAGAAATTCCCGCCTAGTGGGCGAGCCAAGAGGGTATAACTCCTCATTAAATAACAATATAAATGGGGGGTGTAACTCCCCATTAAATGATAACATAATGGAGAGCCAAAAAGATGTAACTCCTGGGAAATAACTTAGTTTATAAATAAGTAAAATATATCACATTTATTTTTACATTCAGCTTTTTGCCTAATACCCTAAAGCAAACTGATTTATTCTTACGCCAGAGGTTCTTTAGCCGACACCACACCAGTGTCCCCCTAAGAACTAATCGGTTTTGCAGGACAAATTTACAGGTTACGGAGATCTTTGGCACGTGGCAGATCCTATGTACATACGAGGGATTTTTGGGCAACATCAGTTTGTACTCTCAAAATACTCATCAATGAAAAAATAACTTTCATCCAAACATGTGTAAGAAAAATAAAACGAAAAAAAATACCAAATAATCTCTTTAAAATGCTAAATCTACAAAATAGTGCACTACTTTTTTTTTTTTTTTTGCACAAGATAGTCCTTTAAAAAACGTGAGTTTGCACAAGATAATCCTTTTTTTTAACTGACAATTTTACCCTCCCCTCCTTCCTTCTTCTTCCTTTATGTCTCTGCTCCGTCGATCCCACGCTCTTCTCTCTATGCTGATCGAATTCTTTGTCGCTTCTCATACCCAAGCTTCGATCTTCCTCTTACTCTGCAGCAGTCGCCCACACATCAGCATTGCAATCCCTTTCTCCCTACCTCACGGGTGAGATTTCATCCTCTATGTATGCAATTGAGCCAGTAACAACGACGACGATGACTCTGTTTCCAAAACTGAAACCCTACGGCAAATACCGTTCGCAAAATTTCGCCTTCTCAACTTCCAGATCTGAAAAATCAAATCTGGAATTTCCAAATTTGGATTTCCAGACTGCGATTATCTCCGATTGGCAAAATATTTTTGATAATCGATCAAAATATTTCAATGATGTTTCAACGAAATCAACAATGAAGAAAGAAATCGCCAAAGCCATAGTTTGAAGCTTTTGGATTCACATAAATAAGACGATGAAAATTTCCCCTCACGATTCGATGCGATTTTTTTATTTAAATTGATTTTTCTAGGGTTTGTATTAATTTGATTGATTTGTTTGGATTGATTTGGTTGATTTAAATGGAATTTAGGGTTCATTTGGTTGAATTGATTTAAATTGTGTTAGTAAAAATCAAGCATGTGAATGTATGATAGAGGAATTATCAATTTTGAATGAAAAAATTGAAATGTAATACGATCTCGTGTTAAATACAGTGGTGAAAGTGAAATATAATATGAGATCGTAGTGTATAATCGTGTTGAATATAACACAAGTCCATGTTATATTTAATGCGAGAGGTAAAATCGTCACAAAAAGATAAAAAGACTATCTTGTAACATGTTTTTTTAAAAAGGTGTATTTAGTAGTTTTATTCTTGGTAACTGCGTCAAAAAAATTAAAAATTGGATATTTTTTTTTTAAAATTAAAATTTTAGTTATGAATATAAAAAATAATTAAAATAGTTTACAGTAGATATTCACGGGCCTGCGTACTGGGGCGGACATAAACCTAAGTTTACTAAATTAATTGTTGTGTGAACGCTATTTTTAAAAAATTCACCTATATGATATATGTTTTAATTTTTAAATGTACCGTGATAAAAATATTGTGTGTTTTATTTTTATTATTATTATTATTATTTTAAATAGTACTCTTCCACCGTTGGTGCATAGATCGCCTTCCGCTATAAAGGCATTGAAGACAATTAAAGTAGGTTTTGAGCCATTATTAAACTAATGCTAAAGCTAATAACAACAATGTGTCGTAATGGATAGTGAGAAGGCTCTTTTCTCCCCACGCACACAATCAATTTTTTTCACCCACTTGCTTATATTAAATTAAAGTAATAGTAAATGCAAATGGGTCTATTCAGCTTGAAAAATCAGACACACAAGCTACGCAAAAACAAAAAAAAAAACAGCTGGCATAAGGCTCACCTACTTGCTAGCTACATAAGCAGAAAAGGCCAAATCAGCGGTATTAAAGCATCGAAATTAACTTTTCATTTTATTACTATTTCTTTCCTATTTTAAATCTTCGGTTGAAGTTTTTACTCTGAATTTGTTTCGTTTTCAAAATTGACCTGGAATTTTACGCTGCTGCGTTTGCTGCGCTGAAATGGAATAGATTAAAATAAAATAATAATAGAATTAAAATTAGTATAATAATAAAATGATCATTACCACTTTTATATTTGTTAAAAAAATGGATTACATGTATTATTTAAATGATATTAAAGAATAAAATAATAATTTAATTAATTTTTCAAACGGTGCAATAGTTAATTTAATTAAATTTTATTCCAATTCAAATATTTGGTTACTATTTTGTTTTATTTTTTGGCTGATGAATAATTAAAATCTAGTCTCATGTAATTGGAATTAATCAATACTAAATTTATTTTGGTATTGGTTAATCCCATATTTTGTGTAATTAGAGAACTCTTGGTACTAGAAATGAGATTTAATCTCATGTACCAAATATAGGAATGAAATGACAATTTTTATAACCATTTCAATCTTATCTCGAATCTCGTATACCAAACGCAACATTAGACTCACACAGAAAAATTAAGGGAGTTGAAATTATGAGTATTTTCTTATTTTAAATCATTGATTTTGGTTAAAGTAAAAAAAAAAAAAAATCACTTCATATGTATCATCTTGTAGAATTCAAAAATCTAATTTATATTTATTTCTGTTTGTATTCAAATTAATCTTTTATTTTTTAACTCTAAATATGAAAAAGAAATTATTAGAAAAAAATAAAATTAATATTATCTTTTTTAATTAATTATTATTATTCCTAAATTTAATCAAGTTAGGAAAGTTAACTATTGTAATAATCTTTAGAGGCATGTACCGGTAGGTCCCTTTTTCTAATTTCATTGACTAATCAAACTCAAGTGTTTTTTATTGCACCAAGAACTCCTTTCGTTCATTTCCTGACCAAAATACCCCCAATTCAATTTATCCCTAATTTTCGTAGCTATTTTCAAAACCTTCACAACCACTGTTTTCACCCCCGCGCTATTTCGCCGCTGCCGCCGCCACTGTTCGAATTCGCCGTCGCCGTCAATGTCGACATTGCTGTCTCTGTTCGTCTTCAATATCTCTTATTGTCGTTCCCCTTCAATGTTCGTCTTCTCCGTCGTCTTCACCTTCGCCTTCTCCGGTCATCTTCGCCGTCGCATTCATCGTTCGAAATCGACGGTCGCAGTCGGTGTTGCCCTCGCCGATCGTCTTCGCCTTCAAAATTGACGTTGCCGTTCAAAATCGACGTCGTCACCGATTCCTCGCCGTTGTCGTTTGAAATCCCCGTCACCGATTCTTCGTTGATTCTTCGATCCTCGCCGTTGCGGTTCGCGTTGGACGTCGTCGACGACAAAGATTAGCCGGCCGCCGCCACGAAAACACAACAGTGTTAAAAGGGTTTTCAGCTAGGGTTTCCACTTAAAAAGTGTTTGTTACATTTTCGCCCCCATATTTTAATTTAGTTTCAATTTTTGTCTTTTTTTTTTTTTTTTTTACACATTTATCTAAACTTTTAATCAATTTTATCATGCTCAAAATTTAATAAAATCAAAATCAAATTTGACAGAAATCAAATGTCAAATGTAACATTGTTTAAATTTGTCCGGATACCAAACACATGAGTGTTGAATGTAACATTGTCTATGATTCTAAAAATCAGTTTTTAGACCCTTCACAAAAAATGACTCTTCATTGTTTTCAGTTTGTGTTGAATGTAATATTGTCTAATATTGCTAAAAAAGCAAAATTCAGAATGCGTGTTGAATGTAACACCGTCTAATAGTGTTGAATGTAATACTATCTAATCGTGTTGAATGTAACATTGTCTAATATTCTCAAAAATCAATTTTTAGAATTCAACAATTGAACCCCATTATTTTTTAGATGTGTATTAATTGCAACAATTTGAATATAACACTATCTAGTTTTGTTTTTAACGAAATCTAAACGAACCAATTTGTTTCGAAATAATATCAAACATTCATGTCAAAAAATGTAACATTGTCATACTAAAACTTCACAGATAACTTCTCATCAATCCAACCCATAGCAAATACTCGACTGAATAATATTACCAAAAATTTCAAAATTCAGAATGCGTGTTAAATGTAACACTGTCTAATTGTATTGAATATAACATTGTCTAATATTCTCAAAAATTAAATTTTAGAATTCAACAACTGAACCCCATTATTTCCGAGATGTGTGTTAATTGTAACAATTTGAATGTAACATTATCTAGTTTTGTTTTGAACGTAATCTAAATGAACCAATTTGTTTCAGAATAATATCAAACATTCATGTCCAAAATGTAACGTTGTCAGACTAAAACTTCATAGATAACTTCTCATCAATCCAAACCATAACAAATACTCGCCTGGATACCAAACAAATGCGTCTTGAATGTAACATTGTCTAAAATTTTTAAAAAATCAATTTTTAGAATTCAACAAATGATCCCCCATTGTTTTCAGTTTGTGTTGAATGTAACACCGTCTAATATTACCAAAAATATCAAAATTCAAAGTGCGTGTTGAATGTAACACTGTCTAATCGTGTTGAATGTAACATTGTCTATTTTAATCGTGTTGAATGCAACATTGTCTAATCGTGTTGAATGTAACATTATCTAATATTCTCAAAAAATCATTTTTTAGAATTCAACAATTGAACCCCATTGTAACATCGTCTAATCGTGTTGAATGTAACATTGTCTAATATTCTGATTCAATGTGTGTTGAATGTCACACTTCTAAAATGTTGAGTGTTACACTTCTAAATGTGACGATGTCTACGTGTTGAATGTAAGACTCAATCCGAACATTAGGGAAAGAGAAATCAAAAATTCAAAGTGCGTGTTGAATGTAACATTGTCGACGTGTTGAATGTAATACTATCTAAAATGGATTTATAAATTTTTCTTAATAAACATTTTCAATACTTCACCCAACTGGTACCTTAGTATCATAAATTGGGAAAAGCAAGTTACAAAGATACTCAAGACATTTTCATCAAACATTGAATGCTCATGAACTGAAGAACATAAATTTCAAAAAGAAATGCATCAAAACAAACCAAAGCAATAACATCATGACGATCAATGCATGAATTTTCAAATAGCATTGAATATATTTGAAGAACATAATTATCTCATCAGCTGAGATATCTAGTGCGATAAGAGAACAAAACAAATATCGGAAAATTGTTCTTCAATGAAGTTAGATTTTCTAATTTCCACATAATTTCAGAAAGCAAAATCAATATCAAACGAGTGAAAAAAAAAAAAAAAAAAAAAAAAAACCAAATAGAAATCCAATTCAAATTGAGAAACACAATTCTAAAAATGCTCGAATAGTTTACTTCTACACAATACTTGTTGATTACTCCCTGAAAAGTTTCATACATTTGGAAGATTAAAGCTTCATTGATATTCATATGAATTGGTTAGTGGGGATACCTTGCCTTTGTGCTCCACATACTTGGTCTGGTAGAATCCTTTGCGTAGAATCTGAGTTCAATCAAGCAAATTGATCAAGAAATTAAAAAAAAAAAAAAAAAAAATCAAATTCGTAAGCATTTAATTCTCACAAGACCTAATTGCTTGATGCAGAAATTGATGGAAGAAACCCAAACCCTAAAATCGATCTCTGCAATCATGGGATCGAAATCGAAATCAACAAAAATCGAAAAATCGAAATTGAAATCGACGGAGAGAGAGAAAGAGAGAGAGACAGTGCTTACACAAATCGCAATGGGATGACGACGATGATGGCGGTGTGGACGACGACGATTGCGAAAGCTGATAACGAAGTGAAACGACAATTCCTAAAGAATATGTATCTTACTAGTAAAGACGACGAGAGTAGTAGACGACGTCGGCGATTGCTAATGGAGACGATAGAGAAGACGGTGATGGAGAAGAGCAAGACAACGACAGAGGTCTTCATCTGAGAGGTGAAAGCACGAATGAAAGAGAGAGAGAGCATAGGGTTAATGAGCAAGGGCAAAATAGTAATCTGACATTTGAAATTTTTTAAAAATGGGACTAATCAGTTCAAATAATTACAGGAATGAGAGTTTTTACTTCAGTTATAGCTAATTGGTATTAAATGGTACATGGAAAGTAAAAACAGTACTTACTGGTAATTGTTTCTAATCTTTATGAATTCCCTTAGAATGTATGTTACAATGTTATAATTATAAAAGTTATGTGGTTAATTAATGATTTTTTTTTTTTTTTTTTTAATTCTAATGTTATGAATGTTTAATATGTATTTTATGAGTTCTATAATCCATTGATATGTGAGGATGAAAAAATGTATAGAGAAAAATTGATAAAATTAAAGAATATGATATTATATTTAGATATATAGAAAACAAAGAGTACAAATATGATGTTATATTTTATATATATTATTTGATGATTTTACGGACAATTGAGTTCGCAATCAGTTCCATATAGAGATGTCTTGCTTATATTGTGACACCCCTAGTTCTTTGTATCATGGGAAGAGTCGTCATTCAACAATATGCATACACAAGATGCATAACTTCTTAAGACATTATTAACACGTCTCGATCTATCAGATATGTATTTTCTCTCTATTTTGTATTTTTTTTTGTATTCTTAATTTCGAAGAGATCAAAATATGTGATATTGGCTTATTATTTTATGGAAAATATATCATTTAGTCCTCAAAAGTTATACAAATCATAGAATAGACCCCCCACTATTATAATAAAATTTTTAGTCCTTAGATATATTTTAGAAAATAGTACCCTGTTATTTGATTATCTTTTTCTCATAATTTACGTAAAATATCATTTTGTAAAATATAGTAAGATGTGAACATCCACAATTTTATTTTGCTATTTTCAAACATTTTAATACGTGTTAGGGCTAGTTGTGATGCTGTGAATGTTCACAATTTTTATGTTAACAATTACGTTCCTTGTTATATTTACACGTTCTCTCTATTTTACATTCCTTTGTTATATTTACGAAAATAACATTTATGTTACTTTGTTTATGAATATTCATACTACTATTAAAATAGAGGGGGAAAAGTGTTAAAAAATTAAAATTAAAACTAAAGTCGACTAAGAACAAAAAATCAAATATTGAAAATAAACCCTAAGATCAACAAAAACAAACCAGTATGAACATTCATCAATCATAATAAATTATTACCAAAAACAAAACTAATATGAATGTTTACCACTAAAATGAACTTTCACAAAATAAATAAATAAATAAAAGTTCTATATGATAGAGTGCTAAGGCCCAAGGCATACCTTCCTTAGTTGGGGTGATGTCAGGAGCAACTCTTTTTTGAGTGATATTGTTTGGAACAATAGTCTGCCTCGAGGGTAGTAATCGTGTTCAGTATAGCATGTATTGTAGCTTCTGTGTATGGTAGAGTGTTAGCTAGGAAAAATTATGCGTACCAACTAGACCCCTTCCTCCAATATTTGTAAACGAGGGAAGACTTGTTTGAGAAATGTTTTCCTGAATCTCAACCCATTATCATTATTGTTGCCGATTTGGTAGGATATGGTGCAATGGGTCATTATTCTAGGAGTAATACCGACTATTTCCTTAATGAGGGAAAGGCATTATAACTTCCCCCGAGCGGAAATGACGGTGTCAACGTGTCTTGGGGTTGATACCAAATCGGGGTAAAGTGCTAAGGCCCAAGGCATGCCTTCCTTGGTTGAGGAGATGTCAGGAGCAACTCTTTTTCGAGAGTGATATTGTTTGGAAGAGTAGTCTGTGTCGAGGGTAGTGATCATGTTCGGTGTAGCATGTATTATAGCTTTTTGTGTATGGCACTTGCATGGTGAACATGTGACGATAATTTGGACCTAATTAAGATTTCCCTTCATCAATCATCATAATTTTAATTTGAATACTTTTCAACACAGAAGGAAACTGAATGATATTTGACCAAAATAATAAGTAGTTGACCTATATTTTTTAAATGACAAGTAAAGTTTGGAGTTATGTGTCAAATGACAAAGGAAGTAAATTGTAAAACCCCGGGTCAGTGAGTTTAACAATCGTTCTACATTGGTCCAACTTGTTAACATCCTTTATTTATTTATATATATATACACAAAAAAAGAGTCGCGATTCAATATTGGTGACATTTTGCCCCCTCCCTAGTGGCTCTTTTTCAGAACAAATTGGACAAATTGGAACAATTGTCAAATTTTATGGCTTTTAGTGTTCAAATCGAAATGATAATGACAAAATTGATAGAAACACTAAACTTAGGGTTTGGTTAGAAAGATCGAAAAGGAAAGAAAATAAGAGGATAAAAATTTTATCTATTGTGAAAGGAAAATTATTTTTCCTAATGTTATTTGGTTGAAAAAGAAAATGAAAGAAGGGAAAATAATTCATTTTAATATAATTTATTATTTTATCCTCATCTATTACAAAAATAAATTAAAAAATTTATTATTAAGGGTATAATTGTAATTTTAATATCTTTAACTATTTTCCTTCAATTTTCGTCCAAAATTTGTGAGGAAAAAAAAATTGTCTCGAAAATTATATTTTATCCATTCTATTTTCTTTTCTCTTCCATTTTTCATCTAACCAAACATGATTTATTTTTTATTTTTTATTTTATCCTACCAAACGCACCCTCAACCCTTAAGATACAAAGTGTGAAATTAATTTTCCCACTGGAGTTACTTTTTTCGGTTGGAGTTGTATTGGCGGGTGAGCCCCCTATTGGCTAAGCTATCTGCTGGATGGCGCAAGAAAAATTGGACACCATCCGCGACTCTTAGCAAGGCCGCTAGCGAGTCATAGAATGGGAAGTGCCATTACAAAAATAACAAATTGGCATAAATGAAAGGGAAAATTTTGGGAGTGTTTTTGTTTTTGTTTTCCATTTCTAAAATTAAGAATGAAATAGTACGAAAATTTTAAAAAATGCAATTTTTTTTTGTCTCATTTTTTTTTTTTTTTCTATTTTCAAATAAGGAAAAAATTACTTCTCATTTTCATTTTTATTTTCATGATGAGAAAACAAAAATGAGTGTCATAATGGAATTAAGAGTTCATAATGTATGGGTGCGATTATACCAGTATTAATGCCAACAGATCCCATCAGAACTCCGTAGTTAAATGTGCTCAAATGAGAATAGTATTAGGATGAGTGATCTCTGAAAAGTCCACGTGTTAAAAATAAAAAAATAAAAATAAAAGTCACAATGTGTAATTTATCCCGCTTCTTTTCTTTACTACATTCATTTACATTGCCATCCACAAAACTTTGAATGCAGTACGTGCAATTATCCCATTTCATTTTCTTTATCTTCCTACGTTGTAAATGTCAAAGGGGGTAAAAAGAAAAAGAAAAAGAAAAAGAAAAGAATATATACTCAGTCGTTGGAAGCAAGTGCAGCAGAGGATCATCTCTCTTTTATTTTATCCGTTGTGTTGCAAGCAGTACCAACTAATAGATTCCAATTCTGCGGATTCACAGTCGCCGATTAACCCCCATCCTTCTCTCTCCTCTTCCCTTGTACCACACGGATTGACGTTCCAGAAATCTCACCACAAAAAAATGCCGGAACCGGAGGAAGAATATCGGCGGTATTTTCCTCTCAAGTACGTGACTACGCCGGCGCCGACTTCGGCACCACCACACGCGGTGGTGGATAGAGAGTCGCCGATGATGGATCTCGATCTCGATCTCGACGCGTCCTGGCCTTTCGATCAGATATTCGGTTCTAACCCTATGTCGCCTTTTGTAATATCCAACTCCGAGCAACCTTGTTCTCCTCTCTGGGCTTTTTCCGACGATAACGCCGAAAAAGTATCCGGAAATGTCACCGGCAGTCTTCATATCTCCGAATACCCTAGGCTTCTTTCTTGTAAGCTTTATCTTTGATTCAGCTTGACGTAATTGGATAGTTGATTATTCGGAGTCTTTGAGAGTATTTTACTTTCATATTTCGATTATTCCCATTATTTTCTATTTGAATTTCGTTGATTTTGCTGTTCTAGAACTGTTCTCTATAAAGTTATTAGTTCTTAGTGTATTTGACCAATTTCTGATTAGAAGTGATACTAAATTCACTAATTAAGTTGATGTTTCGTTAATTTCAGCTTCTTGTTGACTTGGGTTAGCTAAATCATTTTTATACTTTTATATGTGCGAGAGGTTTCTTATTTTTCACTCACACCCTATCCTCCCCCCTCCCCCACCCCCCAAAAGAAAAAAACCGTATCTAATCGCAACTTTTTGGATTCATTCAAAAAAGCTTCTTTAGTTTGTTTTTCTTAATGTGAAGTTGCAGCCGAGAAGCTGATTGGGAAAATAATTTTCTTTCTCCAAACTAAACTAAAAGCTTTGCTTTGTACCGTTTACTTGCTGAACTGATATTTTTCTGTTACTAAGACCCAAATAATTGAACAGGGCTTCAGATGCCTTAATAGATCATTTCTTTTTGTTTTTTCTTATTCATATGAAAAAACAAATGAAAACAAAAACAGTGCTGGAACACAATACTTTGTGGTTGATTATTATCTTCTCTCTTGTTGTGCCTTTGGAATTAAGCTGCAGACCTTGTTCTCATATTTTCTGGGAGGTTTTTTGTTTCTATGTATTGCTAAAATGCTTTGTTCATATCTGGATACGTCTAGATAATGTACATCAAATACTCTTTTTTATCTTTCTTACTGTAGAAAATCTTTCTTAATGAAGAAAAGTAAAGTATTGGAAATTTCCAATTAACTTGATTTCATCACACCATCACACTATTAGTACATCTTGTAGATTATGAAACCAGCCCAAGGTTCATTAATATGTATTTGGCTTTGCATTTCCGACAAAAAAAGGTAATCCTGACTGTGGAGCTGAAAAAACATCTGGGAATGATGATAAAAGAAGGGCACCTCCGATTCTAGGATTGATGCCACTAGATTATCCAGATGTTTCTTATGTGATTAAGGAAAGGATGATACAGGCACTTCGGTACTTCAAAGAATCCACTGAACAACATGTTCTTGCTCAGGTTTGGGCCCCTGTGAAAAATGGTGGTCGGTATGTACTCACAACATCAGGGCAACCTTTTGTTCTTGACCCTAGTAGTAATGGGCTTCATCAGTATAGAATGGTCTCTCTGATGTATATGTTTCCTGTGGATGAGGAGAGTGATGGTGTCCTTGGCCTTCCTGGCCGCGTGTTCCGACAGAAGTTGCCAGAGTGGACTCCGGATGTGCAGTATTACTCCAGCAAAGAGTATCCACGGCTTAATCATGCTCAACATTACAATGTTAGAGGAACCCTGGCTTTGCCAGTGTTTGAGCCTTCTGGACAGTCGTGTGTCGGTGTTCTGGAGTTGATAATGACTTCACAAAAGATTAATTATGCTCCTGAGGTTGATAAAGTCTGCAAGGCACTTGAGGTTAGTTTCTTTTTTCCTTATTTGGCATTATCATTGCAATATTCTTTTTCTGCTGGAGCATCTGATGTACATAGAGTTTTTAGTTTGTATTTCATAATATATATACTAGCCGGAGTATAAATTGTGCTTAAGACACTATTTTAAACCAACCATAACACCACCTAAAAAACTTAGAGAGGACAACAAATAATAATACATTGTGTGGGGGGAAAAAAGCATGATGAGTGTCAATATCCCACCAAATCCTCTCAAGAGAGGTAAGATTGACACTTGCACATGAAATATTCTATTTTTGTTGCAACAATTTGAGAAATCAAATAATTTTTTGAAAATAACATTGTTTGGGATTAATTGAGAGAGAGAGATTGCGAGAACAACAGGGTGCAGCAAAAGGCACGGGTTTCTGCTGAGATCATAGGCTGAATTATAGAGATAGAAGAAGAACCCACTGAGGGATTGTTGTTCGATCGACAGAGAGAGAGAGAGTGGTGAGGGCTGATAGCGAGAGAGGCGGAAAATTTTGTAGGGTTTGAAAAATTTAAAAGGGAAGAGGGGAATGTGGGCTCTTTCCGTTGTTGGAGTGGAAAAATGAAAAGGAAGAATGGAAGCATGCCAAAATTTTAATTTCAGGAGAATGAAATTAAATTTTTAATTAATTCCTTAATTGAGATTGAAATTGACCTTTTAATTAATTCCGTAGTTAAGATTTAGTTTACTTTGACTTTTAATCTTGTTCGTTCATTATCTTAAAAGCGATCTGGTTGAAAATATCTCATGACAACATGTGTACCCTTCTGTTTTATATAATGGATATATTTCTTCAGCTAACTGTTCATTTTTATTTCTAGTTATACTGCTTCTTGAATCTTGAATGTGATCCGTAATGATACTTCAGAAAGGGTTGCGTAACTGCACCTTTGCACTCTAATTTAGTGGATCTAGAACAAATATGATCTTCCCATATCTTCATTGTGTTCCTTAGTCGTCATTTGTATCATTTATGCATGGATGCTGCTGGTTGAAACATACTGTCAAAGGCATGATAATTTTCATATCGTTGATGGTGATGGAACAATTGGTTGCGATATTTAGTGTTAGGTGGTAATCATTTTGCCAATTTCATTGCAGGCAGTAAACTTGAAAAGTTCAAATATACTGGATCATCCAAACACACAGGCAAGCCTCAATCAGAATGACATATGAATTTCCTTTTTCCATTTATCTCCATTATTTTTTTCCTATAATAAATTTATTTACATGCCGTATACCAGATTTGCAATGAAGGTCGCCAGAATGCACTGGTTAAGATCTTGGAGATCCTCACCGTGGTGTGTGAAACTCACAAACTACCTCTGGCTCAGACATGGGTTCCTTGCAGACATCGTAGTATTCTGGCCTATGGCGGCGGTCTTAAGAAGAGCTGCAGCAGCTTCGACGGGAGCTGCATGGGACAAGTCTGTATGTCTCCTACTGACGTGGCGTTTTATGTTGTGGATGCTCACATGTGGGGTTTTCGCGAGGCATGTGCGGAGCACCACTTGCAGAAGGGGCAGGGTGTTGTTGGGAGGGCATTTTCGTCACACGGCTCTTGCTTCTGTGAGGATGTGACCAAATTTTGCAAAACTGAATACCCTTTGGTGCACTACGCGAGGATGTTTGGGTTGATTAGCTGTTTTGCTATATGCTTACGGAGCACTTACACTGGAAATGACGATTACGTCCTTGAGTTCTTTCTGCCACCTGATATTATTGACCGGGAAGATCAAAGGGCATTTTTGAACTCAATGTTGGGAACAATGAATTTGCATTTGGAGAGTCTTCGGGTTGCTTCAGGGAAAGAACTCATGGAGGTGGGTCGATCTATGGAAATCATAAAGGCATCATCGATTGATGAGAAAATTGATTTGATACCAAATGGGGTAGAAATTGCAGAGCTCAATTTAAAAAGTTCTCCACCTGAGCATGAGCAAATACCAATTGGAGTTGAAATTGCACGGCTCAATTCGTTGGAGCAGCAGTTAATTATGGATGTTGGTTTTGCAGTTGGGAACCAAAATGCAGCCACCACAGTAGAAATTAAAGACGCAAACAAGAAGTTGGAGAGAAAACGTGGAAAAGCCGAAAAATCTATCAGCTTGGAGGTTCTTCAACAGTATTTTACCGGAAGCCTTAAAGATGCTGCGAAGAGCCTCGGCGGTATGTATGTTCACACATTTAAGCATTGGTTCCTGTTTTTTGTCATGCTAATGTTATCAATGAATGGTATAAAATATTTCTCTCTATTTTTGCAGAAATAAATGGTATAAAATACCCAGAAAAAAAAAAAAAAAAAAGAAGGAAAAAGGGGGAGGAATAAGGAAAATATGTAATAAATCAATATTAGCCAGGAAATAAAATTAGGGCCTGTTTTGTTGTTTTTCAATTTGCAAATCATACTATTTTTTAGTTAGTCAATTTTTAAATTGTTGTAGTTCAATGTTTGGTTTTAAGAATTAAAAACTCTTAAATTAGCTAGCTAACAATTTAGTTCTAGTGAGATGCTATTTTCTCATGTATTGGAGTAAAATATAGTTTAAAATTTAACTAAATCAAAACTATCGTATGTTTATTTTTGAGGTAAATGGAGAAATATACAATCAATTCATCAAAAATATGATAATTAATGAAAAAGAATAATTTTTAAAAAACCAAACGGGCCTCAATGAATTTGGTGATTATTTGGCAACCGAAAATGTTTTTTTTTTTTTTTTTTTGCTTTTCAAATAAATGCTAGTAAATACCCAGAACAACAGACTCTCTTGTGTAAATCCTGTATTCGTATCAAGAATTCTTGCTTTTACAGTTTGCCCTACAACGATGAAACGCATTTGTCGACAACACGGGATCTCGCGGTGGCCTTCTCGCAAGATCAACAAGGTCAACCGTTCCCTCTCTAAGCTAAAGCGCGTGATCGAGTCCGTAGAAGGTGCTGAAGGAGCATTCACTCTAAGCTCCCTAGCTTCAACTTCTCTCCCCATTAATGTTAGTTCAATCTCCTGGCCAGCTGGCATGAATGGGTGCGATCAACACCACTCACCCGTTTCTAAATCCCCAGAACAGCCCTCGAAACTGTCTGAGAATGCAGATGAAATGCAAACGAAATGCGAAAAAACGAATCCTTTACAAAATGGGTCCAAAACGGGGAGCGGCTCAAGAGAAGAGAGCATTGGCACCCCTACTTCGCACGGCTCTTGTCAAGGCAGCCCTTGTATTGGAACAGAATCCTCCCCTCAAAATGATCATGTCGTTTCTCCCACAAATGAACCACAACCTACTGGAGAGCAAAATCTATCGCTTTTCTTTTCCATTCCTCAAACCCTTGTGGTACCACAATCGGAAGAACCGTTTGGCGGAATGCTTCTTGAGGACGCGGGAAGCTCTCATGATTTGAGAAATCTCTGCCCAGAAAATAGCTGGACAAATGCATCTTGTCTCAAACCCGTTCCTAAAGACTCCATTCCTGCTGCTACTTCTGACAGGATGTTGAATTTCACCTTTAGGCCGGAAGTGAAGACCTTAACTATAAAAGCGACTTACAGAGAGGATATCATAAGGTTCCGGCTTTCCATGGATTCAGGGATCACCAAGTTGAAGGAGGAAGTGGCGAAGAGGTTGAAGTTGGAGATGGGTACTTTCGATATCAAGTATTTGGATGATGATCACGAATGGGTTTTAATAGCCTGCGATGCCGACCTACAGGAGTGCGTGGATATTTTGACATTGTCCGGGAACAACATTATCAGACTGTTGGTTCATGACATTATGAGCAACTTTGGGAGCTCCTGTGAAAGCTCAGGTGAATACTGAATAAGTTTTTTCTTTTTTTTCTTTTTTTTCTTTTTTTTCCTAAAGAAATGCTTAGGTAAGTTGTATATATGATTAAAAAGATGATAGAAACCAGAACCATTTTTGTAGTGTTAGGTTTGTTTTCAAGTGGAGTCCTATTAGATTTTAATTTGTTGCTGTTGTCGCAAATTGTAGGAAATTTTCCCAGTTGTGTCAACTCTTTTTCTTGTTGAGATTGTTGTCACATTGGTTTATGACAAGTAATTTTATTTTGTATTTTATATTATTTTGGTCTTTTCTTGTTTAACAATGAATTGATATTACCAAAAATTACCGGGATAATCCAAATTAGACACTGAATTATCAACTAATTCTACTGATTCCATAATAAACCACGAACTCCTAGAACACATTTTACATGCACGGTGCAGTCCCTAAATTCAAAGCTACATATCTTTCATTGACATATTTGTCTCCACTAGATTTGCGGATATTGGAAATTTCCATATTTAATAAAATGAATTTATTTGATTTCTTTTGCAAGATAGTAGGAATTTGGAACTTTCAACAAAATTATTTATTAAAATCAAAATAATTATTGTTGTACACATTTTTTTTCACAATCTAATTATATATTCAGATTCATTTAAATAAAATCTTCAAAACGGCATCAAATTCATAATTTTTTTTTCATTAGTTTTAGTTTTCATATTCATGCTACATTTGGCACGATAATTCCAGATTTTTTTAATTTTCTATTACATTGGATATTATATTTAACAATCACGGGCCACATAGGATGTAGTGATATTATATATAATATTAACATCACAGTTAATGTTATATATAGCATCCATGTGCATCCTAATTTAAAACTAAAAAAAAATAAAAAATTTAAAATATCAATCATTGAATGTCATATTCAATATTGGTTTCACATGAATTATAAGATGTTATATGTAACATTTACATAAAACGATTCACATCTAGTACGTGAATACATTTGACGTACACACAATTGTTATTTTTCATATATACGGCAGGATGCAACTTTCCATTGCATTGACGATTGTGCTGAGGGTGAAAAACAACAACAATATTAGTTAGAAATCTAAGAAACTAGTGGGTTATTAAGATGTTACATTTAACACACTAACATTTTAAAGAAAAATAATCGTAAATATATGTTACATGTAACATGATCTAAATAATTAATGTTATATATAATATTTATACTTATCACGATAAACACCTCCAAAAAATTTGATTGATATCTTATTTTAAAGAGAATTGTTCACACATAATTGATGTGTAAAAATTTTGTTGTTTCACATTCGAATTGAGATTAAAATAAACATTTTTGTTTAACTTATTGTGATTGCATATTACCTCATTTAATTCCGCATTAAGAGTAGTTGATTACAAGCTATTACGATGCAGCGTATTGAATATGAATATTTTAGTCACGAAAATATTATAAGGACTGTTTGCTTCACACACAAAATTACAGGTAGATTAAATAATTAGATTAGCGCCCTTGATATTATTATTATGACTTGAGGAAATTTGTTTTCTTAGGATCTTTAAGTCATTTTAGATTTTTAGTTCATTTTCAATATTTGAGGAAGTCGGTAGTTTATGGTTAACCAGTGTTTCAACTTAGGCACCATTTGCGTTTTTTAAGACACCCTTTGATAGTGAGAACAAAAAAATTGAAATGAGAACCAAAAAAGACACCCTTTGGTAGCCTCTGTTTTTTTTTTTTTTTTTTTTTTGCAGGTACTTTTTCTTTAAAAAAATAATTTTTTTTTTTTTTTTTTTTTTAAAAGTACTTCAAAAATTGAGCAAGTAAAAACACTTAACAAAAATAAATTTCTTTTTAATTCTTTATTTTGTATATTTAGGGAGTGTGATGGATCATAATTTCTCCACCCAAATTTTGTCAATTTTTTTTTTTTTTTTTTTAAATAATCATATATGGATACCATACAGACACTGATATTGACACATGTGTCTTGTCCAACACGGATATGACATAGAGACGCGATTAATTTTTAAAAACTCAGGATACAAGTTACACAGAGGACATAGAAATATATTATATTATTATTATTATATTAAAACAAATTGATTGGTTATGTTAATTATAACATCAATAAATTTTATAAATGAATTATTACATAAAAACAATAAATAAATAAATGTATAAAAATGTAAACTAATACTACATCATGCTTTAAAATATTAACCAAGTATTGTCAAGAACTTAATTGCAAATACACTCAAATAAACCTTAAAAATATTATCCATAAATCAAGTTTGGCAACAAAATAACAAAAGTGAATAATCAAATTTCATATAAAAAATAAAAATAAAAATAAAGAACACTTCAGAAACATTTCTATCAGGGTAGGGCATTGATACGCTTCCGATATGTTGGAATATGCCTTCAACACATATGAATATTTCTCTTTTATAGGATCGTGGAGAACATGTGTCCAATATGTATTCATGGAGTGTCGTATTCGACACGTGTGTCCATGTGTTTGACATGAGTACGAAAGAGAAATGTCTGTGCTTCTTAGGATATCACTAAAATACAATCTTTACACTGTTAATATACTTTTGACTTTTACTTTTGCTTGTAAGTATTTTTTTTTGTTCAATTAAACTTTTTAACTATAAATAGTACATAAAAAAACTTTACTAAATGGTAATATATATATATATATATATATATATATATATATATATATATATATATATATATATATATATATATATATATATATATTATTTTTGATCTGAAGCAAAAAGTACTCTACATCCTATGTCAAGTGCAACCTATTACATGTTTTTTCCCTCTGATTCTTCTCCTTCCTTACATGCTTACTTGGGTGCCGATTAGGCTAGTGATCCCACTTATAGACGAACTAACACCAACTATTGTTTCTTTTTGAGGGGTCACTCATCTCTAGGGGTATAAAAAGCCAACGGCCATTACTCGATTTGGTACCAATGCTGAACTTAGACCTAACTTATATAACTCAAGAACTTTATGGTTTCGTTGGGTACAAGCTTATATGAGAGTTCACAGTTTATCCTTCAATCATAAGTACCATATCATAAGAATGGCCTCGAAAAGACGATTCACACGCCATAAAAACCACAATGAGAAGAGTCGTGCCAGTAGCTGATGTAAATAAAACAAAAAAAAAAATAAAGAAAACTTAAGGGACATCTCTAGCCAGGTAGGATATTGATACGCCTCCAACACATCTAAATATTTCTCTTTTATAGGACGTGAGAATATGTGTCCAATATGTATACATGGAATGTCGTATTCAACACGTGTGTCTGTATATCTGACATGGGTATGACTAATCTAAGAGATGTGTCCATACTTCTTAGGATACCACTAAAATACAATCTTTATGCTGTAAATATACTTTTGAGTTTCACTTTTGCTTGCAAGCTTAAGTAATTTTTTGTTCAATTAACTTTTTAACTATAACTAGTACCCTTTTCTTTTTTCTTTCTTTTTTTTTAACTCACACACCCATGCATCCATGAGAATCGAACCCCAAACCACCTGCCTGGGGAAGGTAAGCCTTACCACTAGGCCACCTGCGATTCTCAACTAGTACTTAAAAAACTACATCCTATATCGAATGCACCCTATTTTATGCATTTTCCCTCTCATTCTACCCCTTCTTTGCATGCTTACTTGGGTGCCGATTAGGTTGGCGATCCCACTTACGATGAACTACCGCCAACTTGTCACACCCGACCCCGGTCCCCCAACACCCGAGACCAAGCGTGACCTCGACTTGATGTTACTTGATCAACAACAAATATATATAAACACGTATCGATATAAATTAAAAAAAAATAAAAAATATTTACCAACTTCAAAATTCAGAAATACACGTGTCCCAAATTTCCATAACAAAACTACAAAAAACTGAATCTTTCACGGTTTACACCTGTCCTACCAGTTCTAAAAAACAACAACAACAACGCTACCACCCTCTGACTCTACCTAGTGCCAGTAGTGGACCCATATCTAGTTGGGTACTTGTAACAAAATATTTTATCGATATACTGTCTTCATAATATAAAAATAATTTATGAATCAAATACATTTAGCAAAACCAATTTTTCAATACAAAATCTAACCACAATGAACATTACAAAAAATGATCAAGATATAGCAGTTGAATATAAATCAACCAATCAAATCACTTTTATACAATAAACTATCAGAAACATACTTTTCTACTAGCCATAAGATCGTTTCACCTCACGATCGGGAGTTATGACAGTACCGTAACTTGTACAACTATGCAATCTAAGTTTGCCATCAGTGTCAGACCCATTTAATATCTCAATGGTAAGAGTCAACACGTGGTATAAACCACCATATCATGATGATAATCATCATTGTCAACAACAACAACAACCGCTTGTAGGACTTGTCCTCTTGTCAAGTCACAACATAACATCCTAGCACGAGGGCCATGTCATTCAATTGAGTGCCGAATCACCGCCCTGTTGGCTCGCACATCAATATCTATTGCCGCCAAATCAACTACTGGTATCGCCTTGTGATGCTACGTATGTGGTGAGTGATGATTACAGATAAAAAACTGGTTGATTCCCAAAAGAATACGGAGAAATTTAATGGGAAAATTGAGGAAAAAATCAATATCAATAAAAGAAAAACTGTCTAGCAGATTTACAAACATTATAAATGAAACCCTTAAATGGAAGAACTATAAAAATAGTAGAAAAGGTCCCTAAATTATTGAAAAATTGAAAAACTAGCCCAAATTTTGGCGTAAAAACAAAAAAGTGCCGTTTTGACCCCCTAAAACAATGGAATTTGGCTAAAATCACATCGGCTTCCGGGTATAGCTCGACGTTTTGCTCAGAAGGCCGTTTCTACCCAGAAAGGTGGTATTTTCTGTAAAAAAAAAAAAAAAAACTGTCACAGTTGACGTTTCTGGTCAAGTTGGGCATTTTTGGGTCTTTTGGGCCTTAGGATGCTCTCTTTGAGTCAAGAAATATCACTCATGTTGTACCATATCATACTCCCTAAGGTGGAAATGATTTGTCCTCGAATCAAAAACCTGCTCATCATAAGAAAAATTGTTACCGGAGTAAGGAATGGGATGCTTAACATTAAAAACATCAGACGTGTGGATATGACTAGGAAGCCATAAGTGGTAGGAATTCAGGTTAATATTCTCTACGATCTTCACCAGACCTATTTTTTGAGCAGCGAGCTCGTTGTATTCATGGGCAGAAAAACGGTCCTTAGTTAAGACAACTCATACATAATCCCCAACATTAAAGTTAAGAGATCCACACTTCTTGTCCACCTATATCTTGTATTTATCAGTGGAGGCAATCAACTGCAAATAAGTCTGTTTGTGAACTTGCTGGAGCTGGGTGATAAAATCTTCGGTTGTCGCATGAATGTGCACTTTACTTGGCAAAGTGAGCAGATCAAGAGGACCACGAGGGACCAATCCATATACAACCTGAAAAGGACTATAGCCAGTACTAAAGTTGACCGTATGATCGTGAGCAAATTTAGCTTGGCATAGCTTCTGATCCTAGGACTTCACATTGTCTCATACCAAACTGCGCAATAAATTACCGAGTAAGTGGTTAATCACTTCCGTTTACCCACTTCCGTAGTATTAAACAATCGCCAAAGACTCCACTCGAAATGATTGAGGAACCTAATGTCAAGATCAGACACAATAGAGGTAGGCAACCCATGTAGGCGATAAACCTCCCGAAAATACAATTGAGCAACATGAACAACATATGTGGTACGTTTACAAGGGATGAAGTGAGTCATCTTGGAAAACCGATCTAGCACAATAAAGATGGAATCACTGCCACGCTGTGTGCGTGGAAGACCGAGCACAAAATCCATACTAACGTCTATCCAAGGTTGGCTAGGTATAGGAAGAGACATATATAATCCAGCATTAGTTGATGTACCTTTCGCCAACTGACAAACACAACAACGATTAACAAATTTGCTCACTTCCTTACGCATAGTAGGCCAAAAATAAGAACTAGAAAGTAGATGCAAGGTGCGACCACGGCCAACATGGCACTCATTGTGCAATTCCTGAATGATCTTCAAACGTAAACTACTATTTGGAATACAAAGTTGGAGGCCACGGAAAAGAAACCCATCTTGCAACACAAAATTTGTCCTCTCGTCATTCTGTATCTTCAATAGAACTATAGTAAAGAACGGGTCCGTAGTCCGTAGTATATAAGTCCAGAAAAAAATCAAAACTAGGAACAGTAATCCACATCTCCGCAAGTAGGCTATGACGGTGACTCAGAGCATCGGCCATGCAATTCAAGGATCTAGCTTTGTGTTTGATCAAAAAAGTAAATTACTCCAAATATGATGCCAAGAGGCATGACTAGAAGGTGTTTGAGGGTGTCATGGTTTGTAAAAAGGACAAATTCCTGTTGAAAGAGATAACGACGCCAATGTTTCAAAGCTTGAACAACTGCGTAGAACTCGACATCGTATGTGCTGAAATAGAGTTTAACACTAGAATTTTTTTTCATTGAAGTAGGCAACAGGGCGACCATATTGGCTGAGAACGACACCAATACCAGTTTTGGAAGCATCACAGTGAAGTTCAAACGGCTGTGCAAAATCAGGAAGTATAAGGATTGGTGTTGTGGTTAGTTTCTATTTGATCTCTTGAACTGCAGCCTCGACATTGGGCGTCCAAGTGAACTTAGTACCCTTTATGCAATCAGTAATAGGCGCCATAATACTGTTGAAGTGAGGGATGAAGTGGCAGTAGAATGAGGCAAGACCATGAAAATTCCACACATCTGTAATAGTTTTAGGTTGTGGCTACTGTTGTATGGCCTCAACTTTGGTATTGTCCACCGCCAGACCATCTTTAGACACAATATAGCCCAAAAATTGAATTGTTTCCATCATAAAAGCACATTTACTAAAAGCAGCATAGAATTTATCCCTGCGAAGGACTATCGAAACCTCCCGCAAGTGTTAAGATGAACCTCTGAATTAGCACTATAAATAAGGATATCATCAAAGTAAACCATAACAAATTTACTGATAAAAGGGTGCAATGATTGATTCATAACTCGCATAAACGTGCTAGGGGCATTGGAGAGTCCAAAAGGCATAACTAACCACTCATACAAACCCTACAGGTTTTGAATGTTGTTTACCATTAATCACTATGCCTAATTTGAATATGATGGTAGCCACTCTTCAAATCTAACTTGCTAAACACTGTTGCACTACCTAATTGATCAAGCAAGTTATCCAAACAGGGTATACGAAAGTGATAGCGTACTGTGATCTTGTTAATTGCACTACTATCTATACACACATGCTAAGTGCTATCATTTTTTGGGGTTAGGAGGGCAGGCACAACCCATGGACTAAGGCTCTCCCGTATGTGCAATGCTGCTCCCGGAATCAAATCAATCTGATGTTGGATGTCACGTAGTAGAGGTAGTTCATTGGGAAGTGCTTCAGGAAAGACATCGGTAAATTCTACCAGTAATGGTTGAATGACATATGGGATAATGGAAACTGTGTGGATAGTTTTTGTATAAAGCACATAAACAACCCCTAATTCTTCAATTGCATGTTTGAAGTGAGCTCTGGACAAAAGAGTGGTATTGCCCCCAGTGGGTGAGACAATTTTATCTTTATTGGGTAGCAACACAATCTTCTTCCCATGAAACATGAACGAGTATGTGTTGGCACGACCGTGGTGAATGGCCTCTCGATTAAATTGCCAAGGGCACCCTAGTAAAAGATGACATGCATCCATGGGTACCACGTCACAATATATCTCATCAGTATAGGTTGGTTAAATGGAAATGGAAACCAAGGCACGGTGGGAAATAGTGACATCCGTACCTTTATTAAGCCAAGCTATCTTGTATGGTTTAGGATGTTGTTATACTTTCAGGCCCAATTTATCTACTGCTAACTTTAACAGCACATTCTCGGAACTGCCAGAATCTATGATAAAGCAGCAAACCTTTCCCCTAATTGTGCACGTGGACTGAAAAAGAGTAGTGTGCTGTCAATCATCATCTAGAGCAAGGGGACTCAAAAAGGTTCGTCGCAACACTAATAACGAGCCTATATCACATTCTAAATACTCCTCCTCAACTAAAGTGTCATCATTAGTATAAAAAATTAGCCTTGTAATGATATATAGATCATTAGCGAATAGTCACCTAGCATTAGGATTTGCCTTAAGACAATCTGCTTGTCGGTGTCCTGTCTTTCTGCAATTAAAGCATCAAAGTCCGCCACCAAAATGAGCTTGTGGAGGGCTGCCACAAACACGATTTTGTGGTAGAATAGGTTATTGTCATTCAGGTCTTGGTTGTAGTTGGGTAGAGGAGCTGCCACCTTAACTCGGAAGCTGCTTGAATCCACCATTTGTTCATCAGGCTAACTGTTTCTCAGCCTATAGCATTCTTTGATGTGCTTCAAAAATTATCATTGGGTTAAACATGTTAAGCACATCTTGCAGTTGGAGTCGCAACCCACCAATATACCTGGAAACCAATTGGGTTGGTAATTCAACAATCTCCGTTTGTGCAAGCAACTGATAGAAGTCGACAGTATAGTCGTCGATAGATCGAATCCTCTGATGCAGTAGTTGAAAGCGATGATACAGTTAACATTCATAGTTGTATGGTAAGAACGCTGCACGCATATGCTTCTTGAACTTCTCCCAATAGACGTTTTTGTCTTTTCGGTGTGTGCCCTAGTTGCCTTTATCTGTTACCACCATGCTTGTGCCCTACCACGCAGCCTCATAGTGATAAGTGGAATATGAAGAGGATCCAGAACCTCCTTGAATTCGAGAAATTCTTCCACTGTATGCAACCAATCCAAAAATTCATTAGCCTGGAGTCAACCATGGAATTCTGGAATTTCAACCTTGAAAATGGCCTCCCATTATCGATCTGCTAGATGAGGTTGGTCACGGGGGGTGGCAAAAAGGTTTTCCCCGTGGTCAGAATTGTCATTTATCGAAACAGACTCGTATCATGGTTGTGGCTATTGAAGTGCAACCAACTGTTATGTTAATTGGTCCACCTACTGATGCAATTGTGTAATCTCTTCTCTCTGAAGCACATCTTCCATCGTGGCATCATTAACACATCGCCTTGATGACATGTTGCAAGATTATCACCCCTCGAATGCCTAATCTTATATATCTATAATATCTAATTTACCTTTCACATAAATTAACAAATACGCATAAAGAAATACAAATGTTCAAAATATAAAATCTAATTAACAAAATCTTAAAGTCTTAAGGCATAGTTCATACAAAACTATTCAAATCCCCCTAGATAGAAACTTCAACTCAATATAATGGAATCCATGACTAATATTTTCAAGAAATTCATAAATGCAAACATATTCAACCCAATATCACAAATACAAAATTTTAATAAAAAGACTAGGGTGAGAGAAATGAAGAGAAAACTCTTTTTTGTAGAGATGAGTTTCAAATCTTCAATAATCTTCAACTCCAAGCTCTCTCTCTAGAAATTTTAGGCCTCCAATGGTGTTTTTCTTTCCAAAATCTAGCCACCAACGGTGGTTTTCTACCAACTTCGGCACCAATGGTGTTTTCTTTCCCCAATCTCGCCATTCTCTTGGGTTTGAGGTATAAGATGGGATAAATAGTGCTCAAATTAGGGCTTTTTTCCTTTTTTACGCTACAGGAGGCAAGATGGAGTGGAGAAAAAGTCCGTCGCAGTGCGCTTTGGGCAGTGCCAAACTGCTGAAAGTGCGCTGGAGTGGAGAAAAAACCCACTGGAGTTGGGATTTGGCCAGTTCTAACACTTGTTCATAGTTTGGCCATAACATTCTCTTCCAAACTCCGATTGAGGTAATTCAAACGACTACGGAAAGCTAAGAAAGGTATATACAACGTCCATGTTTTGAGTTTGTTCAAACTCGGACAGAATCATGGTCAAAATTTGTCTTAAAGTTGCTACACCTGCACTACTAACAAACCATTCTAACCCAATTCACCTTATTTTACCAAATTTTCACATTTTAACCCAATTATTTATGAATCCTACAAAACAACACAAAAATATATTAAACTAATAAAAATACTTGAAAACTCATATATGTTTGAATCTAAAAGTACTTGATTTGTTGGTGAATAAAGCACTCATCAAATATCCTCAAACTCAAACATTTGCTTGTCCTCAATCAAAAGAAAATAAAATAGAAGACAAAACAAATCAAGTACTAAGACATTATTGATAAAAGTGTGAGTTTCGTATCAAATGAATAATCGTGCAAGAATTTCCGAAGCCACAAAATGCTCCAAGCTCAAAGGAAATGTAACCATTGAGATTATCTAGAATTTCAATATCAAACATCAATATCATTCACTCAAGACTCTTAATATGTAAGGCCGTGCACAAGCACTCTCACCCAACCAAACGAGTCTTGAATATATTTATGTGCTAAGAAGACAATGAACAATCTC
Organism: Eucommia ulmoides; assembly: GCA_016647705.1. Taxonomy (NCBI): domain Eukaryota; kingdom Viridiplantae; phylum Streptophyta; class Magnoliopsida; order Garryales; family Eucommiaceae; genus Eucommia; species Eucommia ulmoides. The sequence continues at coordinate 33,810,717 of CM028330.1, forward strand.
TACATGAATGTAAGAACAACCATAAACCTATTTTTTGTGTTATTCTCTACTAATTATGCATGGTTCATATGTCATTAGAGATCAAAAAGACTATGAGGGTTGTAATGTACGGCTATGGTAGAAGGTAGATGAGAATGTCATTTTTAGTCTCAAATCACACTAGGCATGTATCACAATTCATACATTTTGCAAGATTTCCAAGAAATGTTTTTTACCAACACCACTTTTTATCAAATATTTTCTTTTAATCGATTCCACAAGGTATTATTTACCAAAACAAACCAAAACACACATTTTTTTTTTTCACAAAAAGAACAATTAGATAAGAAATACAAATCACACCCCCAAACTCAAAATCGACATTATCCTCAATGTTGCAGGGAAATGCAAGGAAGTGATTCAACTCATCACCCAATTCATTTTATTTATTTTTTGTTGAATTATACATAAAAAACTCAAGAACAAAATGAAACACAACTCATTCCACCAATGACTTTCCAAACATAGCCCATGTTAGTCGTTATGCTCAATGATCCATGAAAACATGCCAATTAGTGATGGGTTTAGGAAGTGAAAATGCATTTAGTTGGTTGGATGGACAAATATAGGTAACAAAATAATTAGAAAATAAGGCTCAACAAGGGTAAATAGGAGTAACACAATTGTCAATGGTTAGCTTCAAAGGCTCAAATGATTCAAAGAAAGGCCTAAATCATTTCTCCAATAACACATAACCTAAAATTTTGCCTCAAGTTTCACTCAAATGGGTTCAAGTGTTCATGAGATGTTAATTCCTGCCTAAAGCATATAAATGTTCTCTAAGTACTCAAAAGGCCAACTGATCATGATTCATGGTGCTTAAATGTAAAGAGTCAAGAGTGAACTTCAATCAACCGAGTCAAGCATACAGAAATCTCAATGACATACATTTCAAAGACCTAAGAGAACACCAAGTGTCTATACTTATCGTCAATATCAAGTAATTTCATCTAAATAAAACTCACAATTTATTCAAACACACTTAAAAATAAAAGTAAACTGAAAATATGGAAAAAACATACACAAGTTATAGGACAAAAAGTCAGACAAGCCTTTCCTAAACCCAACAAACATGAGCCAACACGTGTCTCACCCCCAAACTCAAAATCAAACATGTATTCAAATTAAGCATAAGGAAATAAGAACATGTATCGGCGAGTGGTAGCACGTGAAATACGCCGCTACTTACTCTCGCAAGTATACGAGATCTAAGTTTTAATATAATGGATATTTGAAGATCGGATATCGTTCCCACAGGAAAAAGTGTGAATAATTGAATACTGCAATTTACGTAGTTTCATATTATCCTGACGATTAAAGAAATAATTTAAAATTAAACTAAGCTAAACTACAATTAGTGGGTTAATCCTAACTAAGTTAATTAACTAGAGATTGATTTTGTTCATTTAATACATGTTTTATTTCGTTTAGTTAACACTAATGGAGTTTGGGTATCCGACAATCTCGGTTCGTAAACTCTCTCGCCACCTCTTCCGAGTGTAAGACGGAGGAATACGTGACTTCGTGTCAATGAAGAGGTTCTCCTCAATGTCTTAACGACTCTAGGCCACGTGAGTCTTGACCCAACGTCATCGATTGCACACTAACTAACGCCCTCTCGGGTCGTTAGATCGTAACGATGTGTTTACCCTAGTCCGAATCCAGGGTTACCTTTTCTGAGTGTCAAACCCTAAATTCTCAAATCCAAACCTAACACAATTACAAGCATACTAAGATCGTCATCAAATGATAAACACAATCAGATTTAAAAGCAACAACTGTTAAAGAAACATATATTAAACCAAACGAGTATTTACATGAATTACATCTATCCCTAACTAATCTCTAATTGAACTAACATGATCTTAGCCATTAAAATATTAAATCAAAAGGATATCATCAACATCAATAATAAATATTAAGTACAAAGATGGAAACAAGGGAAGAAAAATCAAATCTCAAAGTGGAGTAGTCCACTTTCGCCAAGGAACAATCCTCCCGAGCTTCCTCTTCTCCATTGATGAACTTCCTTTCGTAGCTCTTCAAGAATTGGCCAAGAACACTTCCTAAAACTAATAAATTAATCTAATCTACTTCCTAAATTATCTAATCCTAACTAAGGTGAAAGGAGCTCTCAAAACATGATTGGGCCTTTTTCAAGAATTAGGGGAGAAAAGGGTTAAAAAGCAAGGTTTGGAAAATATCTTCAAAATATCTAAAAATAGATATTTCTATGCAGAGTGCCACCACCTCGGCGGTGGTTCAACACTTAGGCGGTGGTTGAGTCGGTTAAGCTTCTGTCAGATCTTCGCCTAGGCGGTGGCTGCTAGTACAACATTCTGATGTTATTTCGCCTAGGTGGTGGTTTTCTCGCCTAGGCGGTGGTTCAGCACTTCAGCATTCCAACTTTCTGCCTCTTTTCCGCCTAGGCGGTAGAATTCATGCACAAAAACCCTGTTCTTTACATTTTGTTCATCGTTTCTCCACTGTTTTTGCTTGTTTATCGCCCGTTAACATCCCTTCACCTGTTTTACACTAAAACAAACTAAAACAAAATTAAATATAACTAATACGCTAAAAAACTAACAAATTCGATTTCGAAATAGATAAGTATTTTACACCTATCAGCGAGGCAAGATAATCTCGCCTCTTAGTGTGGTCGATGGTGATGCTCTGGGCAAGGTGACTAGCATGGGGATTTCTTCTATAGCTTGCATCCTCATGCTCAATTATTTAAAAACTTGGGCTGCCTTCCAAGAAGTGATTGGTTTAACTTCCTCGGTTTGACAACGGATAAGGGCTCATAAAAGAGTGGCTTCCATCCGTAGTATGTGTCATATAACACAATAAATGGGTCTTGGTTTTGAAAGCCCTCAAGCTTGGTGAGATGTAGAAATAATTGGCAAGTATGCACAACGTGACTCGGCTCCGGCTCATGTGCTTGGTGAGCGTGAATGAACGTAATTGAAAATGGTGGAGGACAAGTGAGCCACATCGGATCCTCATAGAGGTATTCATTTTTTATTTATCGATATTGGTATCACAACATGGATCTTACAAGGTGGATAATCACAAGTGTTCTCTTGTGATTCTTTAATGTTGATCAACTCTTGGGTCTCCTCCTCATTAGAATCATCATCATCGAACAAACCCAATGTCCCACCACTTATGTGTGGTTCCTCACAATGGCTTTCAACGATTGGCGGTGGCAACACCAATTGGATTCCAAGAGGTGAGGACTCGGAATGGAGTAGTTTGAAGACCCAATTTGCATGTCATGATATTCCTTCATGATATTTTGAGTTTCCATCATGAATGCAGTGAACGTGTCTTCCAGGGTGGAAGAAGACTCCACAAGTTGGTGTAGGGTGACTGATAGGTGTGATCTATCTATCTATTTTCAAACTAAACATTGTTAGTTTTCAAGTACGTTTATTATATTTTAATACATTTTTATGTGTTTTTGTATAAATTAGGTGTTTGACGTGAAAATGCATGAAAATGGATCACTAACAATCAAATCGGATCAAGAACGGTGGGAAAACAAGCATGGAGGCAATATTCTAAAAATTAGCCCACCGTCATGGCGTCCAGACCACCGCCACGGCAGTGAATATGCAGAAAGGGCCTTATTCTTGCTGAAGATCCACCGCCGAGGTGGTGAAACTGTAGAAAGGTTCCTATGCCCACCACTAACTCCACCATTGTGGCGAAGACACTGTCGACATGCCCACCGCCGCGGTGGTCACTCCGCACCAGATTTAGATATTTTTTTAGATATTTTTTGTTCCCTATTTCTTCTCCTCTTATATCCTCCGGAAAAAAGAGATCCCTGAGGACTTAGGATATTTTAGAGAGAGTTTTTGGAGTGTTCAACCAAATCCGAAGGAGAAGAACACGCTGAGAAGAAGGAGAAGCGATCCCAAAGCATTTTTAGCGGTAAATCTTCGAACTACGGCTAAGTTTCTTTTGTTTCTTCTTTATTTTCGTAACTTTGGTAGGTTGTTGAGTATTTTTAGCTCGTTTTACATTGTATAAACGGTTATGCCCATGACCAAAACGGATTTTGTCTAGGGATTAATATAATTTATGAAAATATTGTTTGTTTGAGTTTGTGTTTCGTTTATGGTTGTTCTTTGCTATTTGATTGTGTTTATCATATTGTTATGTTTATTATGCTTTTATATATATATATTGAGAATACAGGGTTTGACATTCGGGAGAGGTAACCTCAAATTCGGATTAGGATAAACACAACGTGACGATCCAATAGCCCGGGAGAGAGTTGAAAAATGTGCAATCAATGACGTTGGGGCGAGACTCATGTGACCTAGCATCATTAAGATGTTGAAAGGGACTTCTTTGTTCATGCGAAGTTGCATATTCACTCGTCTTACTCGGGAGAGGTGGTGAGTGAGTTTACGAACCGAGATTGTCGGATAGGTCGAACGCCATTAATGTAAACTAAAACGAGACCAAACATGTTTTTGTAAACAAAGTTAATCCCTAGTCAAACTTTTCCCTAAACATCTCAATATAATATTAGTATAATTAGTTTAATTTATTTAGTATTAGTATTTATTAATTATAAACACATTTTTTCTGCCTAGATAAAATTAGGTTATGATAATCGCGGTACTCGATAATAATCTCAACCATTTTCTCTGGACACAATACCCTTACTCTCCTCATATACTAAAACTTGATCCGTACACTTGCGGTGTAAGTGGCGTGCGTTAATTACGTGCCACCAAGTTTTTGGCACCGTTACCAGGGAATTGATTTTTATATTATTATAGATATTGTGAGTAAATGACCCGATTTTACTTTAGGCATTTATTTTGTTTATAATTTTTGTTTTGTAGTTTTATTTTTATTTTTCTACAGAGTGCTTGAAGATGTTAGATCAACATGTACTCTTGCATTTCTTTCGACAAGATTTTGAGCTGTTTTATAGTGCTTGGGATCGATACAAGGATTTACTACTCCGGTTTCCGAACCATCGTTACCCAAGGGAGTTTCAATTACTGAACTTCCTCGATATGTTACAAGCTGCAACCAGAAATTGGATGGAAGGAAAAAATGCTAGCACCTCTTTCTACCACTTAATCGCGAACGAAGCCTATTGGTTGTTGGAAGACATGGAGGCCTTTAATTATTAGAGTTTTAATACTACGACACCATGGATTGACATTCCAGATCAAGATAAGAAGTCTTTCCCTACCTTAGAACACGTGTTCGCTACAGTTATGGGGAAAACTCAGAGATTCTTGAGGGAGACGCATGACTGGATCAACGAGCATGAGGTTCGTCTTAATTATATCGAGATGGTTTGCGCCGACATTGATACGACCGTAATGTCTTTGCAAACGCAAATCGATTAGCTTATCTGCTTTGTTGAGGCCGAGACAGAGACGGTGGCACTGAGAGGCGAACAAGCCAAATCCAATTGTGAAAGCCACCGTGAGGAACCAGAGATAAGCGGGTGGTACTTGGGTGAGATCGAAGACGATCATGAAGATGCAACATCTCAAGTGTGGAGCAGCGATAAAAATTCACATATTAATCGTTGTGAATTTTGACCATTTGAATTCTAGCTCGTGATGCCATAGTTAATCTGAGACGATCACATCCGATGTGGCTCACTTGTCCTTCATCGCCTTTAGCAACGTCCTTTCGTGCCTACCAAGTACATGAGCCGGTGAAGTGTGTTGTTGAAAGATCAAGCTATTCAGAGCAATATCTTGCCAGTCTTGAGGGCGTTTTAAACCAAGACCCGTACGTGGTGTTATTTGACACGTACTACGGGCGAAAATCACTTTTTGATTATCACTTCGGCGTGTCAAGATGACGATCATAAACAAAGCGCTGCTTGGGAGGAAACCCAAGGGAAAAAATAAGTTAGATCCATATCCGTTGACTCGATTCGGAGGCGAGATCCTCTTGCCTCCTAGGTACATGTTTTAAACCCCCGTCTTCATTATCATGCTATATGATGTCATTGGGATCGCTGACGGCTTATTTTGGGCATTACTTGTGTTAAGTTGGTGGTAATGTGTAGTATGTTTAATATATGTTTTAGTTGTAGTTTATGTTTTACTGTTTTTATAGTGTGCATGTTTATTTAGGGTAGTTATTGTTATGTGCAAAGTTTTGACTTCATCTGAGCCATTACCCGATGATGAGTCTGTCCCCTGATTGTTTATTGAGGTTAAGTGTAAAGTTCATTCATGTGTGTTCTGTGTGCTTAACGTATCGCCTTAGTAAAAGTTATTGTAAATCCTAAATGCATGAACACGTAAACTCAATGTAGCACTATCTAATTGATTTCAAAACGATTATCCTTCATCCAAATTCATGACAATAGGGGTTTTAGAACTTGATTTGGGGGAAATTCGAGGCGAAATCCTAGGCAAGGTTATTCAGGAGATATGATTTAGGCAGTCATTTTGTCGCTTGAGCCTTTTAAGCTTACCTTGATATATCATTATCTCTCATTACCCTGTCGAAGCCTAATAGCCGTTTCAATTTTGAACAATTAACTAATACAATAACCAATTGAACTTTTTCCAAACCTATATCGCTGAACCAAAGGTACAATGTGAGTGAATCAAGTTAGCATTCGTTATGCTACTTGATATGAACGGTTGGGTTTTGGGCGAGCTATTAATTGGTTTGGTATTCGAGTACTCACTTGTCGTTTTTCGTTCATATGTCACACACCCCTTAAATTGTATAAATCAAATAAGTTTGGGGGTGTGTTTGTTAAAAATAAAATAAAATAAAACTAGGTAAATATAGTTTATTTCCGTTTCTTTTTGACAAGTGAGTACGTCGGTCTTAAATGTATTGTTCAGGATTGTTTCTAATTTAACTGTGGGGTTTCGAGTGTGAGTGTGCCAAGCAATGTGCCTTGGCTAATGTTAAGTTAACAACGTTAACTTATTTTCTCTTCCAATATACCCTTGGCCATTTTTCCAAAACCGAACCAAGTCTTAATGATCTTTTTGAATCTCTGAGCCTACATTAGTGGAGAATAGAACCTGGGTCAGGCTTATGGATTCTCTATACCTTAATGGTTGTAGTTATGAACTTTATTGAGGGATAATCCCATCTAATCAATGGATAATTGTATATAATCACACACTTTAACAAGATCTAGAATGACGTTTACTATTACCGAATGTTGAAATTCAAGAACACCACATGGTGTGATTTATACTTGAACTCGATAGGATTGGGGGCCGATGAAGGAAAAATTGTTTGGCCGGTAGACGATAATAAAAACTTGCACATTTTTGTTTTTAGTGTTTTTCATTTTTCGTTTTTAATTTCGTAATTAGTTTTTATATTTTCTTATATTGTGTGGGTGTTTTGCTCGAGTACTAGCAAAATTCCGAGTTTGGGGGCATTTGATAGGTGTGATCTACCTATTTCCAAACTAAACATTGTTAGTTTTCGAGTACGTTTATTACATTTTAATACGTTTTTATGTGTTTTTGTATAAATTAGGTGTTTAAGGTGAAAATGCATGAAAACAGATCAATAACGATCAAATCGAATCAAGAACGGTGGAAATATAAGCATGGAGGCAATATTCTGAAAAGTAACCCACCGTCGCAACGTCCAGACCACCGCCGCGGCAGTGAATATGCAGAGAGGGCCTTATAATTGCTGAAGATCCACCGCCAAGGCAGTGATCTCACCACCGGATGGTGAAACTGCAGAGAGGTTCCTACCCCATCGCTGTGGCGAAGACACTGCCGACATGCCCACCGCCGCGGTGATCACTCTGCACCAGATTTAGATATTTTTTGTTCCTTATTTTTTCTCCTCTCCTCCGGCCCAAAGAGACCCCTGAGTACTTAGGATATTTTAGAGAGAGTTTTGGGAGTGTTCAACCAATTCCAAAGGGGAAGAACATGTTACGAAGAAGGAGAAACTATCCCGAAGCATTTTTAGCGGCAAATCTTGGGACTACGGCTAAGTTTCTTTCATTTCTTATTTATTTTATTAACTTTGGTAGGTTGTTGAGCATGTTTAGCTCGTTTTACATTGTATAAATGGTTATGACTATGAGCTAAACGGATTTTGTCTAGGGATTAATATAATTTATGAAAATATTGTTTGTTTGGGTTTGTGTTTCGTTTATGGTTGTTCTTCGCTATTTGATTGTGTTTTCCGTATTGTTATGTTTATTATGATTTGATAGATATATTGAGAATACGGGGTTTGACACTCGGGAGAGGTAACCCCGAATTTGGACTAGGGTAAACACAACGCGATGATCCAATAACCCAAGAGGGAGTTGGAAAGTGTGCAATCAAGGACGTTGGGGTGAGACTCATGTGACCTAGCCCTGTTAAGATGTTGAGGGGGACTTCTTCGTTGACGCGAAATCGCATATTCACTCATCTTACACTCGGAAGAGGTGGCAAGTGAGTTTACGAATCGAGATTGTCGGATAGGTCGACCGCCGTTAACGTAAACTAAAACATGACAAAACACATTTTTATAAATAAAGTTAATCCCTAGGCAATCTTTTCCCTAAACATCTCAATATAATATTAGTATAATTAGTTTAATTAACTTAGTATTAGTATTTATTGATTATAAACACATTTTTTTCGCCTAGATAAAATTAGGTTATGATAATCACAGTACTCGATAATAATCTCAACCATTCCCTGTGGACACAATACTCTTACTTTCCCCATCTATACTAAAACTTGACCCGTACACTTGCGGTGTAAGTGGCGTGCGTTAATTACGTGCCACCAATGTCAAACCATGGCACCGAAATGTTGGAAGTATTCCCTAAGCATTGGTGACTTGTTGAATAAATCCAACTCCGATAGTCCAAATCAGTCATGTCTTCCAACAACAAATAGGCTTCGTCTGTGGTTAGTTCGTAAAAAAAGGTGGTACCACTTTTTTCTTCCACCCAAGTTCTTGTTGTGGTTTATAACTCATCGAGAAAGTTTAGTAGTTGACACTCCTTCGGGAAACCATGATTGGGGAACCGACTAAGCAACTTCTTGTATCTTTCCCAAGCACAATAGAACGGCTCGGAATCTCGTTGAGAAAATCTCAAGAGGACTTGTTGATTAGCCATCTCTAAGTACCTCGCAATATAAAAAATCAAAAACAAAAATTAAAAATTAAAAATTAAAATAAATGTTTAAATTAAAATTAAGTTACTTATTCATAATATTAATAACAATCTAAAATGCTAATCCTCGGCAACGACGCTAAAAATTTGGTAGCAATTCTTTTGCTACACCGCAAGTGTACGGGTTAAGTTTTAATAGTATAGAGTGAGTAAGATATCATATCCACAGGTATTAGTTTAAATCGTCACTAAGTACTGCGATTATCGTAACCTAACTTTATTTAGGCGTCCAAATTTTAGGTTTGAAAAAATAAAACTAAAACAAATATAAAATCAAAAGCAAAATAAAATATGGACTTCCTATGCACAATTGTTCTAGGGGGGTTTGACATCACTTTGCTAAACGATGCTAATCCAATTCAAGCTTGTTAATTACATTCATGTCCAATCATTAACCATAGGTGTCTAAATTAACCTCACTTCTACCTCTCGAATTCCAAGTAAGGTAATCTGTATAATTATTCGAATTAATATCTATACTAAACTCAACTAATTATATAATCTTTAAGTCTCACCCATCAAATTGTTACCCAAATTATTTAGCCTCTCGCACTCAATATAATAAGGGTCGTCTTTCTCCAGTCTCAACATGCAAGATTATTACCTCTCGAATGCCTAATCTTACACATCTATGATATCTAATTTACCTTTCACATAAATTAGCAATTACACATAAAGAAATACAAATACTCGAAACATGAAATCCAATTAACAAAATCTTAAAGTCTCAAGGCATAGTTCATACAAAGCTATTCAAATCCACCTAGATAGAAACTTTAACTCAACATAATGAAATTCATAACTAATATTTTCAAGAAATTCATAAATGCAAACATTTTTAACACAATATCATAAATACAAAGTTTTAATAAAAAGATTAGGGTGAGAGAAAGAAAAAAGAAAACTCCTTTTGGGGAGATAAGCTTCAAATATTCAATAATCTTCAACTCCAAGCTCTCTCTCTAGGAATTTTAGGCATTCAATGGTGTTTTTCTCCCAATTTTGGCACCAATGGTGTTTTCTTTCCCCAATCTCGTCACCCTCTTGGGTTTGAGGTATAAGATGGTATAAATAGAGCTCAAATTAGGGTTTTATGCCTTTTTACGCTGCAGGAGGAGCGTTGGAGCAAAGAAAAAGCCCGCTGTAGCGTGCTTTGGGCTGTGCCAAACTGCTGAAAGCGCGCTGGAGTGGGGTTTGGGCAATTCTGACACATGTTCGTATTTTGGTAATAACTTTCTCGTCCAACCTCCGATTGAGGTGATTCAAAAGGCTAAGGAAAGATAAGAAAGAGATATACAATATAAATGTTTTGAGTGTTTCCAAAATCAGACTGAATTATAGTCAAAATTGATCTTGAAGTTACAACACTTGCACTACTGAAGAACCATTCCAATCCAATTCACCTCATTTTACTAATTTTTCACCTTTTCACCTAATTATTTATGAATCCTACAAAACAACAAAAAAAATACATTAAACTAATAAAAATACTTGAAAATTCACAAATTTTTAAATCTAAAAGCACTTGATTTGTTAGTGAATAAAGCACTCATAACCCCCATAATCCTCACTACCACCCCCATCATCCTCATCGTCATCACTTGATTTTTCTTCTCTCAGTATTTGGCATTCCTAATTAGGTTATGCATCAATAAGATGTATCCACATTTTAGCCTCTAGTAGGAAATTAGGATCTGTATCTACCTAGCATCTTCATTGTCATCCATATCAACAAGCTAAACAACACGCATTACCTGTTTCCATTAGTGACTCAGTCTTTCTTGCACCCTTTTGACCTAGTCATCTCTAATGTTTAGGGACCCTAACCTTCTACCACAATGGAGGGGGATCCAAATAATTTTTCATATTTGTCGATGACTACTCTCAGTACCACTGTCTATACCTCATTCATAAGTTTTTTTGAATTAACCTCAAATATATTCATATTTTACTACCATGGTTCAAACTCAATTTTTTCACAATATCAAAATCTTTAAATCTGACAATACCATGAAATACAAGGAACACTCTTTCATTGCCACATTTTGAAAACATGGCACATTTCCCTATAGATCTTGTCTTGGAACCATTGTATAAAATGATTAAACTGGATATTAACATTGACATATGCTAGATACTGTCCATGCACTTTTCTTATCCAGGGTATTTGCAGGAAGAAGTTGTTCTCATTGCTGTCTACACTATCAATCGGGTCCATTCACCCAACATTGGTAATACTTATCCTTATGAAAAGATGCATGAAGTTTCTCCTAGTTATGGTCTCTTGAAAGTCTTTGGGTGTTCCTACTTTAACCTCACGAACATACCAAACTTGAACCTTGGGCTAGCGTATGTTGTTTCCTTAGATAATAGAATTGAACACAAAGGATTTAGTTTTTGGGACTCCATTTCTAATTGTTGTTGTGGACAGAGTGTTCAGTCCTATTCTAAAATTTATATTTATTACTTGCAAGCATACGAATCAGATGTAGCATATATTAACGGAAGCGAGGTCGATCCCACGAGAGTTGCTATCAGAAATAATAATAATAATAATAATAATAATAATAAAAAAAAAAAAAAAAAAAAAAAAAAAAAACAAAAAAACTAGTAGAAGAATTAAATTAACTTGGAAATAAAAATACTTTTCCGTTGCAATCTCTTGCAACGACGCCAAAAACTTGTTGTGGACAGAAACTATGTTTTGTCCTATTTTAAAATTTATATTTATTACTTGCAGGTGCATGAATTAGATGTAGTATAGATTAACGGAAGTAAAGTCAATCCCATGAGGATTGCTATCAGAAGGAAAATATTTAATCCATCCAAGTTGATTTAATTATAATCTAGTTGAAAATAATTTTTGTTTTATGATTAAAAAAGTGAAAAAAACTAAATAGACTATAAAATAATTACATTAACTAGATTTAAGATGGAAAAAATACTAAGATTTCAGAATCCACCGACATATAATTAATTAGTTCTATTATTATGTTGACTCCACATTTTAAGTGATAGTTGGGTGATCAATCTTACTATCTTCTTAAGAATTTAGAAATTATGTCTGATTTAAATCTCAAGTTGATTTTTTTGGATCTTTAAGAAACAGTAATTCTTAAGTATTATGTGTATACAATTTAATAGAAAATACAAAATCAAAATATATTACTTGTTTAATAAAGATCCAAGTATTAAATAATTTATAACAATCAATGATACATGATATAAAAGATGGAATCATTTATTTAATTGAAAAATCGTAAAAGTTGAATTACAATTTGTTTGGAATCAACACAATATAAAACCCAGTTAATTACACATGGTTCATCCTCAATCTTAGTATAAGAAAAATATAGAATCAGATTAGGAATTGTGGGTTTTGTATTTCGAAGATTATGTTGTTTTCATATTTTTTTCCTTTAACTTGGATTTGTATGAACGAGCGTTCCTAACCTTTTGGGCGGAACGCTTAGAAAAATAGAATTTATCATTCTTCAAACATGATCTATCGGCAATATTTAATTTTTACATTAATCTAATTTAAGGTGAATTAAAATCGAGGCATAGACTATCAAGTTTAGTAATAAATCTCTGACTATTATTTGAACATTAATTTTAGATGTCACGTTTTAAATTTAACGAAGTAATTAAATTTATAATCAAAATTTCATCATCACATAATTGTTTAAACAAATCCAAAATTAAATTAAAAATATAATATTACATAATTTCAATAATAAAATACCACAATCTTAACCTGATTGGAGGAAGTTAGCCGTTCATCATTATATAAAGCGATATTTTCTTGGAACAATCCTCAAAAACACCGTTTTATACTTTGTACCCTTAAGAATCTAATCTTCCTCTTTTCTGCAATAATTATAAAAATAAAAGAAGAACTAAAAATATTAAGCAAAATGGTTTATTAGTATGTGCATGTGTGTCTTTACATTGATTCCAAGCCCCAAATTTATAGGCAAAAAATATTAGATATTTTGGGGGTAAAATGGACAAAAACAAAATTAAGAAGGGTAAAAACGACATTTCAAATAGTGCTGGAAAAATATTTGGGATCAAAAACTTAAAAGGGCAAAAAAGGTAGGTGCAAGTGCCCAAGTGGGGCAGCGGTACTGTAGAAGACACAGTATTATAGCGGACTCAGTACTGTAGCAATCCCATTTATTCGTCTTTTGTTCGGTTTGTCGTAGTTTGCTCATTTTTATCCGATTTAGTCCAATGCAATGTCATTTTGTTTGCTTTTAAAAAACTTACAAAACCATATCAAATAAATTAATTTCTGATATTTTTAAGAGTCGAACGATTCGTTCCGGTATATTTGATTTTTGTTTGATTTTCGTTTGGCTTGCTATGGTTTATTTGTTTTTAATCTAATTTGTACCATCTTAATGCCATTTTGATCCATTTTCATAAACATACAAAAATAACTATAATAACATTATTTATAATAATTTACACTATTCAAACGATTAATAAACCTAAGTTTAGGGGAATAAAATCGCACAAATGCGGTGCGATCAATCGTTTCCGTATTCTTAGTCCTGTCACCTTCAGGAAACACATTTTTTTCTCTATATCCAAGTTTCATTTGACATTTACCACCAACCATTTATATTTGACTAATCCATATATAGAATTCTTCCCTTATCATCTGAGCATAAACATCACTGAGCCTCATCTAACTACCCCCATTAACCCCTACTAATAGTCCTACTCTATTTATTGATGCTTAAAACGACTCCCTCAAGCCTGTCCCAATGATTTCTATTGGCCCAAAGAGCTACCAAAGAGAGAAGTGAATTAGGTAGATAAAAATTTAAACAATTAAACACTTAAAACACAAATTCTCAATTATTGTAAATCGATTATTATCTTGTTATGCAGTGGTAATGTGTTTATCTAGATGCACACCCAAACAAACAGAAAGATAACAATACAGTACACAACGATATATTCCAGTTTAGTAAGCTACTCTTACTTACATCTAGTCCCCTGAGCTTCACGGAGATTCGCAATCCATTAAACCCCTGATTCCTTTCACAGGTAAGAACCAAACCTTTACAATCCCGATTCTTTTCGTAGGCTCATAATTAACTTTTACAATCTCTGATTCTTTTACAGGTTAAGAATCAATCTACCACTATTACACTATCATTTTTACAGGCTTAGGACAAATCTTTACAATCACAATTTAATTCTAATATAGGAAGAATTAAAATTTAACATTTTTAAGGAAAAAAAATAATCTAATATTTTTGAGGACAACGATCAAATCCTAATATTTTTCACAAGAAAAAGATCAAAACCTTAGCTACCATGATTATACACCGATCCAAACATGTATAATCTGCTCAAACTTGCAAATATAAAAAATGACAAGTTTCTTTCTACAAGGAGCTTCTACCACCTCAGTGCAGATATACTCAATTACTGGCCCGAATAAAAAACTATGTGATAGATATAATGCGAGGTAAAATAATTTTGATTATAAAAATAAACGGGTAGGACAAAAGTAGCATATAATCAGATAATCAATAGAAACTGAATAAAATATTTCAAGAATTAAGTTAAAAAAAGATTTTTTTTTAATATGCCTTAACCAAACAATGAATTATAAATAGTCTAAGAAAGCAATATATGAATGCTTGGAAGGATCTCACCAGGATTCACTGAACGCAATAATGATTTTACAATAAGAAATGCTAATCGGTGACGCAAATAATGAGCACTTTAGATCAAGAATATGAATATAATCTCTTTTAGAAATCTCAGCAATAATGTTTGATGTTCCCTGGATTTTTTTAAAGTAGAGAAAGAAGAAAAAAGGAAGAAGAGGAAAACAAGGTTTCGTTCCTCCCTCTCAAAATCCTAAAAAATCTATGCATTTTTGAAAACATGTTTTAGGGGTTTTCTAAGTGCCGGTTTTGAAATATTCTTTGGGCTGAGATTTTATGTAGAAAACGGTATCGGCACCTAGCATGGGTTAAATGGTGTGTTAGGTTACCGGGATTTTAATTTTTTTTTATTTGTTTAAAATGGTCCAAGTTTTGACTCGAAAACAGTTGGTCGTTTACCAGAGATTTCTTTTAAGTTAGGCAATCGGTTATGCTTGGGAAAGGTGTTAGGTACCCCAAGACACCCGTCTGAAAATGGTACCACAGTCTAACTAGAGGTTCACGTTTAAACAAAGTCCAATTAATTTTCTTTGGTTTTGTTTAACACAATAATTCCCAGTTTTTATGTTTTTTTGTATTTTTATGCATTTTTTATGTAAGGAAAGCAAGTAAAAGTTTATTCATTCAATGCAACAAGAATAGTTTGTTTATTTTTAGTGATAACCGAAGCTGTAAAGGTTACCTATGTATCCCAGATTGCTGAGAATCAAGTCGAAACATAGTTAATCTTTTCAAGATGATTTTGAATTAGACAGGTAACCGAACCCATGTGTGTGTTACCTATGTATCTTAGATAGATGAGAATCAGGTTAATACGTAATTAATCTCGAGATGATTTTTTTGTTTTGAGTTAATTGGAGTTTAGTTTCATATGTTCTTGATGTTCTTGATTTGAACTTGATGTTTTTGACATATTCTTTGATATTTACACTATGTACATGATCTAGGCATCTAAAAACTAACTAAATGTGCCGTGTAAAATCAATATAACAATATTTAAACAAAATCAAAGAGCAGTTTAAGAGGACTTACCTAACTTAGGGGAGTGGTCTTTCCCTAAGTGTTTTTTTTCTTCTTCTTCTTCTTTGATATTCTTGGTTGTTCTTGATTGGTCCTCCACAATTTCTTGATATCTTGTTCTAAGAATCTCAAGAACACCTTTTTGAAGCCTTTTTGACAAGATTTGAGAGTGTTTTAGAAGTAGAAATCTTGAGAATTTCCTAGATCTGAGAGAGAATTTTGAGACTAGAGAGAGAAGTACTTGGTTAAAGCCCCATTAGAACAAAAAATAGGCTACCTATTTATAAGTTCGAGGAGCCTGCACATTCCCCAATGCACAGGCGTACCCAATATTTTCCTTAGGGTTTGTTTGGTCTAAGTGTGACCCTTTGATGTCTCTCACTTTCATGGCTAGTGTCAAATCTTGAAGATTTACCAAGATTTTCTATGTAATCATTAGATTTTGTAAGGATTACACAATCTTCAAAATATCTAGGTAATGATTGCTCATGAAAACCAATCATTACTCATCATTGGTCATCATTATCCATCATTTATTGTAACATGGCCCATTTAATGATTGGCATGATGTTTTTTGGTTTAGTTTGCTTGCTAAGTATTAATTACTCAAACTAATTTAGTTACTTACATTAAATTCTCTTTGATGTTCAATGAATGTAGTCTTTATATGTCATTTATGTATTGAATACTTGATTTGATATTTGATTTGATGGACATTTAATGCCTTTGATGGAATAGAAAATTATCTGGTTAGTCTTGTAACCGTTTAATTACTTTTGAAGTAACTAAGTATCCTTAAGATATTTTGATGAAAATAACTTCATTCTTTGAATTTAGTCTTCAAAGGTTGTTTTGAGCATTAAATTCTTAATGTTACCTTGATTTTATGGATCATTTATTGCATGATGAGATGTGAAACAAGACCGGTTAGTTTTGTAACCATTAGTTACTTTCAATTAACTAGGTTTCCATCCTCGATATTTTTTAGAAATATCTTGAAAATATCTTCTCATTAAATGATCATTAATGAGGCATTAAATGCTTGATTAGGCCTTTATGTGATGGGCCTTAAATGCTTGTCATGATGACATTCGGTTTGGTTAGTTTTGAATCGTGTCTTTAGCATTAGTTATTTTGAGTAACCAGATTTGTCGTGGTAGTTTCTTTGGTATAATTAAGGCTTTTGGCTTGATTTCTTGAGGATTAATACTTTTAACAAAAATTTAAAGAAGTATTTTTGTGTAAAAAGGAGAAAACCGATGATAGTAAAAGTTTCAAGGGTCAAAACGAGAAATAAGGGTAATTGGTAAAAATTCATTAAGTTAAAAGGTAATAACTAATTTTTATTCCTATCACAAGTGATTTAATGAAAATTAAGCTTTAATAATGACATTTTAGTCCCCTTTAACTTTAGAAACTTCGAGGTTGACCCGAAACTTTTACTTATACATAATTCAGTCAAATTGATTATTTTATACTTTCTTGTATTTTATGTTGTTTTTGGTAGTATCCAAATGTAATATAAGGCAGAAATTTGTTCCCTTTAAACAACAATCTAAAGTTTATCCGAACTTGCACTTTTGATTAGATACTAAATGGGTAGGATAAAATACGGTATCTACAATATCTCTCATAAAAAGCACGAATCTGATTGTTTTTAATGTATTAAAATCCAATCCCGCAAGTTTCTAAAAATAGACCTAAAACTAGACCTCTAATGGCTAGTTTTCAAATATTATATCATTAAACGACACCCAAGACCCCATATATCATATATGTTCAAAATAGATCTTTTTCATTTAAAAATATTCTTAGAAAATCTCATTTTGGTCCTTAAAATATATTTAAATCAAAATCCATTGAAATAGGAAGAATTAAGTCACTTTAATTAAAAGAATATTAAAATAAATAGACCAAATAATTAGGGGTCACATATCTCATAGTAGTTAACGAAAGTAATTCAAATCCCCTTAAAAACATCACTTGAACTCATAAAAAAAGGATAGGATTGACCAAAACAGATCAGTCAACATTTCTAACTGACCAGGTCAGTCAACCAACTCATTGCCATTGGCTGACCGATTAGTCACAACGGTCACTTTGTTGGCCGTTGTGCTGGTCCGGTCGATTGAACCAAAAGGTCCATCCTCTATCCTATTTCAACAATTATTCGCATCGGTTGACCGATCCATCTTACCGATTGACCGAATATACCAGTAGGTTACCCATTTCATTTCCAAAACTCATTGTTTTGGTTAGTCGACCGACCCCTTTCTCCGGTTAACCGAATTGACCCGAAAATTTATCATTTTAAGCATTAAAACCTATTTTTCAATTATATCCTTAACCAAAACTATTTCACATATTTAGCACATTGAAAAACACATTTTAAACTCCTAAATTAATCACAACACACATAAGATTAATTCATTTTAAAGTATTGTGCGTGATCCTAATTCGGGTTGCATTAAGAGTATATGAGTAAACAGTTGTTTTCACTTAATTATCTTCATTTCTTCAAAACTCTTCACGTCTTTATCATTTCCATTTTGCACCAAATACATTTTCCTTGACGATTCCTTTTCTTAATTTCATGGAACTATAAATCTGAAACCGTTAGTAAAAACATTAGTCTCATAAAAACATAAACACTTAATTGTCCATCAAAACATTGGATTCAACAATTTCAGATATTGCACCAATTGAACTTGTCCCAGAGAATCTCTGTCGTTCTATCCGTATAACAAAACCTACCCCATATCTTCGTGATTTTATTGTTTTTTCATATACTAAATCTACACGAGCCTCAATTCTATAAGAAGGTTAGTAGTAACCTCATTTGGTAGAAAGAAATGGACGAAGAACTTCATGTCCTAGACAAAACTCTTTCTTGGGATCTCGTTGACCTCCCTCCTGGTAAATCTCCTATTGGATGCAAGTGGATTTTCAAAATTAGAACACTTTTTGATGGATCCATTGAATGCTATAAAACCCAATTTGTTGCAAAAGGATTTGCTTAGGAATGTGGAAGCAGCTATGAAGAGATATATATTTGCTCTAGTATCTAGACTTACATCTGCTCGTACTCTCCTTATCGTCGATGCCATTGACAAATGGACCCTTTTTGCAAATGGATGTCAAGAATGCCTTCCTCCGTCGTTTTCTCCTTGAGAAAATTTATATGTATACCCCTCCCCTAATTGCTCGTCCACACAAAATTTGTCGCCTTTGCTGTGCCTTACATGGTCTCAAACACAATCTAACTTTATGTTCTATTCTCAATGTATGTTTAATTTTTTAGTTTCGTGTTTCTGTTTCTGTTATTCATATGTTATTTTGCAGTTTGGTGTTTGTCGTCATAGAGTAATGCTCATGAAGGTGATCTTTTATTACTTCCTTTTTTTTGTTGTAAATTTTTAATTTAGGCCCCGTTTCATAATTTGTTGATGTATTCGACATATGTACATATGTTCACATGTAAGTGCTTTAATCTGGTGCATGGAATTGAATACTTGATACATGATAAGGCCAAAATATTCGATAGGTCTAGATAGATTCTCAAACCCAACGTTCAACATTTGAGTGCATGAGAATCATCACCCTATCATGAACATAATTGTTCTTAACTGTGGAGACACAGTGAAATAAACCGAGAGGGACCAAACGTCAACCAATATGAGTGAAGAAAACAAATAGGTTATTATAAATGACAACTAGTTCTCCACTTGTTATTATAAATCCCATTAGTAAAACAAAATCATTAAGGAGATCACCAGATCCATGCCATGATGTGTCAAACATGGGAATATATTGCTTTAATGATTCAGTCCATTATGTACCGTCCGCTAGATTGGTTCACGTCCATCCAGTGCTCATGATTCTGCCCTATTTTTTTTACCAAACTAACAACAATATTATCTTTCTTTTATTGTATGTGTATGACATGATCAGTACAAGGAATGATCTACGTGGTATCTCAAAACTAAAAAATATTCTCAGTGGTCAATTCAAGATGAAAGATCTTGGCGTGCTCATTTATTTTTTTGGCTTCGAAGTTTCATCTGGTTTAGATAGATACTTTCTCTTTCAGACTAAATGTCTCTCTAATCTCTTTTCCGAAACTGGTATCACTGACTCCATCATTGTCAACACTTCTCTAAAACCAAATATTAGATTTACTCCACTAGATAGCTCTCCTCTCCCAGACATCAGTCTCTATCGTCAACTAGTTGAAAATTTGGTATACCTTACCGTTACTCTCCCGAACATTGCTTATGTTGTCCATCAAATCAACCAGTTCCTGTCTGCTTCTCGGACCACTTACTACTCGATTGTTCTTCACATTTTTTGATATATTAAAGGCACTTTGTTTCACAAACTTCATTTCGGAGCCATGTCCACTCCTACTTTACAGTCTTATTCTAACATTCATAGGGTTGATGATCCTACTGACAGGCGTTACCCGCTCCACTATTGAAGCTGTGTATTGTGTTATTACTGACGCAACACAAAAATTACTTTGCTTTTGCTGAATCCTTGCTAATATAAGAGTCTCCTCCACAACTACTGTTATTGTAAATTATTACAATAATACTATTCAAGGAACACACGATACCATTTTCCACATGATCACCAAACACATCGAGAATGATTGTCATTTCATCCGCTATCACATTCTCCAAACACTGTCCGTCTCCACTGAATCAGTTATACCAATCAAACAACTGATATTTTTACCAAGACACATCTACTTGGATGCTTTCACACTTTGGTTTTCAAGCTCAATTTCAAGTTTGCATTACCGCCTTGAGTTTGAAGTGGATGTTAATACATGTATATGGGACTTGACTCATTAGGGCAAACCCTAGGCCCACTAGGGTAGAACCTAGTCACTGTCGATATATAGACATTTTGTATGCTAATGTATTATATGAGCTTGACCCACGTGGCTCATTAGGGCAAAACCTTAGTCCCCACTTCCCTTATAAATATGCGTATATATTGTTGTATTCTTGTATCACTTTCATAATATCAATATATAATTCATTCTCCCACTTTTCAATCATCTTAACATGGTATTAAGAGTAAGTTTTTCTTGGACCTATTCTTCCTAAAATTTTTGCAACCCTAAAGCTTCCGCCGCCGTCGCCTTCATTCTCTTCCTGAGATTTTTGTCGCTACCCTAGGCCTTCTCCCTACTTCGGTATCAACAACCACCACACTACCGTCTTTGTCTTGAAAATACGAACACAACACCACCAAAACCACAGCCACCGGATCCCAGACGCGCTCTCATGTTCCTTCAACAGCCCGCAGTACCACCACCCTTCACCATCTCAGAAATTGGGCCCTACCGCTTTAACAAGGGCTCCAAATTCACCTCACGATACACCATAAGAACTGTCTCGACTAGATGATTCAAACCACGCAAACCACACAGACGTTCTCAGCTACACGCGCGACGCGTAGCCTTTGTCGGTGCTTTACTCTCAGATCCCCGCACCTAATAGGTACTTTCACTGCCACGTCAGCCCTAACTGCCCAGTCAACGCCTAGTCAGTACCCAATCATCATCATACCATCAACACCTCAACACCACGCCATCGCCACCTTAGCGCCACGT
The DNA here is from genome assembly GCA_016647705.1 of Eucommia ulmoides. NCBI lineage: Eukaryota > Viridiplantae > Streptophyta > Magnoliopsida > Garryales > Eucommiaceae > Eucommia > Eucommia ulmoides. The sequence goes on from CM028330.1 coordinate 33,832,264, forward strand.
CAGTGCAACCTCAACACTACGTTATCAACACGTCAGCGCCACATCAGTGCGTTGACTGCCACACCATCCGCTGAATGCCACGCCAATGCCACTCAACCTTTCAACTGTCACATCACCAGTTTGGCTAAGATAAATCTCTTTGACCGATTCAGGGGTTTTAGACCAATTTTTTGCAAAGTTGGACCGGTTCCCTAAGGTTTTTTGACGTTCTGATTCTATTTTTGGCCTCCATTTGGTGATTTGAGGCTCATAGAATATACTTCCTTTTACATTTTTTGTGGTTTCTATATCGGTTCATCTCCCTCTTTGCTTATATGGCTGAATCGGACTTACCCCGAGTTATCACTACTATTCTGGATGAATCTAATTATGTTGTGTAGGCTCAAGAAATATTTAGTTTTCTCCATGGACGAAAGTTGTGGCGTTACATGACTGGAGATATTATTGAATCCAAGAAAAATGATGACGAAAATACTGACAAATACATTGAACATCTTGAGGATTGGGATAACAAAAATCACCAGATTCTTATATGGTTCTGTGCCACCATTATCCCAGAGATTAAACTTCAATTTAGTACACTCCACACAGCTAAAAAATCTTGGGATCTTCTCCAGTAGTGCTACACCAGGGCAGATCTTTTAAATTGGTATCGCCTTCTTTCTACTCTTCATAACATGCGCCAAGAACTCGGGAAATTTGTCAACAGTTTCCTATCTTAGATAATTTTCCTATAGAATCAGTTGACTCTCACTGAGCCAACCTAGGAATGCGCAAAAGACGCTGATGTTCATGGAAAGTACCGAATTGAGACACGCATTATGCAATTCCTGATGGGCTTGAGAGAGGAATTTGAGCCTGTACGAGCTTCAATCCTACACCGAGGTGCGATACCTTCCCCAAATAACATCTTTTCTGATCTACTCAGTAAGGAAACTCGTCTTGCTACATTACAAGGATCTCATACAGATGTTACCCTTGCAGCACCAGTTGCTCTTGTCACACCAGTTGCCAAGGCCAACCCATCCCAGAAGCCCTTATACTGTAAGTATGTTCATTCACAAGGGCATAAATTGCTCAAATGTCTTTCTCACTTGTGTATAGTCTGTAGAGAACCAGGCCACTACCTTGGAGACTGTCCTAAACTTCCATTTGGAAATCAGTCAAATGAGAACCAATATCGCTCTCGAGGCTCTCGTAATTGGTCATATTCTAAGCCAAGGAATGTTGTTGCTGTAGCTATCGATGCTACACCGACTTCATCCAGCTATCCACCTGATTGGAGTGGTATCTGCACCACACTTACTGAGGTTCTAAATAAAACTGGTAACAATATAGTCATGTCAGCTATACTAGGTACATTCCGATGTTATTTTAATTTTATCTGTTGCAATAACATGACTTCTGATACTTCTATTTTTTTCTCTAAAACTCGTGATGAGCATGTACCTACTATTCATACTGCTAGTGGATCAAATATGTTGGTTAGCCACACTGGACATGTTGACAGTTCTCATTTGTCTCTCCCTAACACATATTTGGTCCCTAATCTTAAACTTAATCTTATATATGTTGGACAACTATGTGATCTTGGACTTGACTTGTATTTTTCTTCTACTGGTTGTCGTGTATAGAACCCTCAGACAGGAAAACTCATTGGAACCGACCGTAAAGTTGGACGTCTCTTTGAGCCCACTCACCTCCAAGTCCCATCTTCACTATCACCAAACAATTAATCGCATCCATCCCAACACTTTCACCCGTGGAATTGTGGCACTCTCGATTAGGTCACACTTCATCCAACCGTCTATGTTATCTTATTTCTAGTAGTGAGTTAGGTTCTTTACAACATGAGTCTTTTCATTGTATTCATTGTCAACTTGCAAAACAATCAACTTTACCCTTTAATGAAAGTTAGTCTGTTTCTCTTGCGTCTTTTCATTTAGTAAATTCTAATGTTTGGGGGCCTTCTCCTCATGCATCAATGAGTGGTGCTCGCTATTTTGTTATAATTGTGGATGACTATTCTCGTTATACCTAGTTGTTTCTTATGAAAAACAGATATGAACTCTTTCAAATATATTCTGACTTTTCTTCTATGGTTCAAACTCAATTATCTCGGAATATAGAAGTTTTTCATTTAGATAATGTAACAGAATACAAAGACTGTGACTTTCTAAACCTACTTCACAAAAATGGCACGCTCTCCCACCGTTCGTGCCCTAGAACTTCCCAACTAGATGGATGAGTTGAACGCAAACATAGACATATTCTTGATAACGTTCGTGCTCTACTCATTTCTTCATCATGTCATGAACGTTTCTGGGGTGATTTGCTTTAACCGCAGTATACACAATCAACCGTGTTCCTTTTGCCACAATCCAGAATCAGTCCCCATTCGAACGCCTTTTCAGTAAACCTATTGATTACTTTGAACCCAGAGTCTTTGTGGTAGGGCGTAAATACGCCACTACTTACACTCGCAAGTATACGAAATCAAAGTTTTAGTATAGTGTGATCGTTAAGATTGGGTTATCGTATCCATAGGGATAAGTGTCGTTACTATCGAATACCGCGTTTGTCGTGACTTAATTTTACCTAGGCGAAAAACAAATGTAATTAATTAATCAAACTAATACTAATATATCCTAAATTAACTAAACTAATATGCAAATATGTTTTAGAGTGAAGAATTTTCTAGGGATTAACGTGTTTACAAATACGTGTTCGATCTCGATTTACTCACGTTTACGGTGTTCGACCTATTTGACAATCTCGGTACGTAAACTCCACCGCCACCTCTCCCGAGTGTAAGACGGGGGAATACATGACTTTGAGTCAACAAAGAAGTCCCCCTCAACGTCTTAATGACCCTAGGTCACGTGAGTCTCGCCCATCGTCATTGATTGCACACAATCCAACTCCCTCCCGGGTTATTGGATCGTTGTGTTGTATTTATCCTATCGACAATCTCCGTTCTAAAACGCCATCGCCACCTCTCCCAAGTGTAAAACGAGGGATATAACGTGACTTCGTGTCAACGAAGAAGTTCCTCTCAATGTCTTAACGACCCTAGGTTGCGTGAGTCTTGCCCCAACGTCATCAATTATCCACGATTCAAACCCCGACCGGGTTATAGAATCGTGGCGTTTGTTTACCCAAATTCGAATCCGGGATTTGTCAAAACCCCGTATTCTCCATTTATCTAATTAAACATGATAAACAAATAATACGATAAATATAATCAAACTACGAAGAACAATCACAAATAAAACACCGAAATCACCCAAACAACGTATTTATAAATATAGTGTTAATCCCTACTACAATCGATGTTTAACTCGTGGTCATAACCTCATAAACAATGAAATAACGAGTTAAACATGCTCACAATATCCTAAGTTAAATAAATAAAAACAAACAATCGAAGAACTTAGGCTCGTCCGAAGATAAACCACTAAGAACGCTCAACGATCGATTCTCCGTCTTCTCCACTTCGGGATGTGAAATCCACCTCTAAAACTCCTAAACCCTAGCCTAAATATGGCCTAAGGTGCCCAAATGGCCGGGGGGGTTCACAAGAAGGAGAGAGAATGATATTTATAACCAAAATATCTCAAAATATCTAATAAATATCGAGGCTGTGTTAGGGGTTTTCGCCTAGGTGAAAGAACTTCTGCCTAGGCGTAGGTAGGTCGGTTAACTTTCTGCCGTATTTCTGCCTAGGCGAAGGAACTGCAGGTTTGCATTTTATTTTGACTGTGACTTCTTCATTAGAAATCCGATTGAGGTGATTCAAAAACCTATGAAAAGCTAAGAAAAAGATCTACAACTTCCATGTTTTGAGTGTTTCCAAAATCGGATTGCATCATAGTCCAAAATAGTCTTGAAGTTACAATACCTATACTGGCTTTGCAGGTTTAGTGACCGCCTAGGTGAAGAAGTAGGCGATGGACTTGGAAATATTTTTACTGGGGTTTCTACCTAGGCGGAGGAATTTCCTGCCTAGGTGGTGGGCTGTTAGTAGCCTTTTGTTATTCTCATCATCTTCACTGCCTAGGCGAAGGTCTGGACGCCTAGGTGGTGGACTATTCTTCATATTTTTGTCTCCTTGTTTGTTTATTTACTGTAACTTCGATTCGCCTTCGATTCGATCTCATCGTTTTCGCTCTAGTTTCTGATCTTTTTGCCCCACACACCTGATTTAATACAAAAAGATAAAAACTAATTAAAATATAATAAAATACTATATAAACGCTCGAAAACCAACTTAAATCGGTTTAGAAATACGTAGGTAGATCACATCTATCACTTTGGTTGTGTTTGTTTTATTATTCTCAAATCACATAAACACAATAAACTGCAACCAAGGGCTCACATGTGTTATTTCATTGGGTATAGTATTGAATATAAGGGGTATCGGTGCTGGGATCCTATTTCTAAGACCCTCCGTATCTCTCGTCATGTCATTTTTTTGGAACATCAAATGTTCTCTTCCTTATGATAATTTGATATGTCAACTATCACTAACTCCAGATTCTTTACTGATCCATCTATTGAGTTATTTCTTGAGAATCTAGTTTCAGGTACGGTTGAGTCCACCTCAGAATCACCAGCTGATATCAACCCTTCTGTTCCGGAACCACCAGCTAACCCTATTTCTCCAGACCCAGCTCTAGCTCTAGAACTATCAGCTGACCGCACCCTCCAACTCAATCGGTTATGCCCGAGGATATTCCTATGTCTGATGAGTTTGCACCGACTCCCTATGAGAGCCATCATCCAGATCACTCCCGCAGATCTACCAGGGTAACTCATTGTCTTTCTTATCTTGTTGATTATCATTTTTTTTCTACTATACTTCATATGCATGAGCCTCAATCTTATAAGGAGACTAGTATTAATCATCTTTGGCAGAAAGCAATGGACGAAGAACTTTAGGCCCTAGCCAAAACTCATACTTGGAATATTGTTGATCTGTCCTCTAAAAAAACTCTTATTGGGTGCAAATGGGCTTTCTGATGGTTCTGTTGAGCGATATGAAGCTTGGCTTGTTGCCAAGGGATTTGTTCAGGAGTATGGTATTGTCTATGAAGAGACATTTGATCTAGTGGTGAGGCTCGCATCTGTCCGTACATTTCTTGCTGACGCCGCCATTCGAAGATGGACCCTCTTTCAAATGAATGTCAAAAATGCATTTCTCATTGGAGATCTTCTTGAGGAAGTCTATATTCATACCTCTCTCGGCCTAGATGCCCTCTCAAAATAAAATTTGTCGTCTTCGCCGTGCCTTATATGGTTTGGAACAAGCTCCACGTGCCTAATTTGCCAAATTCAGCACCACTATTCATTAGTTTGGGTTCACACCTAGTGCTCATGATTCAACTCTATTTATTCGCCATACCACCAATGATATTATCCTTATTTTACTGTACGTGGATGATATGGTTATTACTAGAGATAATCTACGTGGTGTTTCTAAACTCAAAACGTTTCTAAGTGGCCAATTTGAGATAAAAGACCTTAGCGTGCTCACCTATTTTCTTGGCCTTGAAGTCTCATCGGGTTTTGATGGATATTTTTTCTCTTAGGCCAAATATGGCTCGGATCTTCTTTCCAAGGCTGGAATCACTAACTCAACCACTGTCACTACTCCTCTCGAGCCAAACATCAGACTTACTCCACTTTATGGTTTACCTCTTTAGGATACCACTCTATATCGCCAACTGGTTGGAAGTTTTGTATACCTCACTATTACTCGCCTTGATATTGCCTATGCCGTTCATTAGGTCAGACAGTTCTTGTTCGCTCCTCAAACCACCTATTACTCGGCTGTTCTTTGCATTCTTTGGTATGTTAATAGTACTTTATTTCATGGGCTTCATTTCTCAACTCAATCTGCTCCCATCTTACAAGTTTATTCTGATGCTGATTGGGCCAGAGACCTCACCGACAGACGTTTAACCACTGGTTACTATTTTTTTTGGGTAATTCTCTCATTTTCTGGCGTAGTAAGAAAAAATCTGTGGTTGCTCGCTCCAGTACTGAAGTTAAATATTGTGCCATGGTTGATGACCTCAAGAACTTCTCTAGCTTCGATGACTCCTCGTTGACATGTGCATCTCTTCTCTTGTTGCCACTACCTTACACTATGACAAATGGAGTGTCATTCAAATTGCTCACAATGATGTGTTCCACGAGCGTACAAAATACATCGAGACTGATTGCCACTTCATCCGTTATTACATTCTCCAGAATACGATTCGTCTACAATCCGTCAGTTTCGCCGATCAAACAGTAGACATAATCACTAAAACTTATCCATCTTGACGCTTTCACTCTCTAGTTTCTAAACTAAGTTTACCTCTCACTTACCGTCTTGAGTTTGAAGTGGGATATTAATGTATTATATGGGTTTGGCCCACGTGGCTCATTATGGTAAAACCCTAATCCCCACTTTTCTTATAAATATGTGTATATATCATTGTATTCTTGTATCACTTTCATGATATGCAATAGTTTTTACACATCAATACAATCGTTTCATATTATCTCTTAATATTCCATCTTTATATTATTCCAACAAAAGAGATTATCGGATAAAGATAAGTATGAGAATTGTCAAGTTCCATGTATCTTTGATAATACGATGAACAAAACAAAGAAGGGCAACACTTAAGCATGTAAATTTATGATTTCGAGTTGAGGCCACCAAAGGCCCATTTCCATTGATACATGGATCAAACGCCTGAAACGCGGCCACCACGAGGCTCGCTGCTAGTAGTACTAGTTGTAGTCACTTTGGAATCTCCGGTCACAATCTTTTGAGCTAAAACCAACTCTTTTTCGGCTTCTTTTGCTGCCATCTGTTGTTTGGCGGATTTGTAGTATGTGGCGTATAGCAATAATTGGGCCAGTCCCAAAACTGAACCCATTCCATTAGGTGCCTACATAAAAAACCAAGGTAAAATTGGGTACAATAGACCTAATTAGTCCGACCTTTCCTTGGACCCCGCGCATAGTGGGAGCTTTGTAGTACCAGACTACAGTTTTACATCATTCAAATTCGGAAAATATTTTTTTTTCATTAAATAGAATATTTACTGAAAATCTTCCTACCAAGTATATTTTTTAAAGAGAGAATAGTTACAGCGATGAAGGGGTCGAAACGGATAAGGGCATAGGCAGTCCAGCAAATGCCGTTGGCGAAGGAAGCCAATGAGAGAAAAAACGGCATGAACTCTACGCTTCTTGTCTGAATCACCAATTTCTGCACCCCCAAATATATTCCCATTAAATGAAAATATTTGAATAGAAAAAAAAAAATGATATTTATCATTTGCTTCCAAAAAAAAAAGATGAGAAATTCCAATAGGATGACGTAGGAGGAAACTGACCATGACAGAAAGAGGCGAAGCATACATAAAAATGTTGCCCACCATACATACGATCCCAACAACCATGGTCCTGAGCCTGGTCGTATGGGCCAGGCTGAGCACCATGAGCCCCAAAACCGCCACGAATACAAACTCAGCTGCCATGATCAACACCACCCTCATCCTTTTCTTTCCATCGGAGAAGAGAATGAAGAGGAACAAGTATACCAGCTCGATCACGAACCCTGACCCGTTGATGGTCACTACCAGCAGGCTGTGGGGGTGCACCATTGGCAACCCGTACAGCACCCATAGACCGCAGTTGATCAAGGTGGCTAGGTATGGGATCGGAGAGTATTGCTCTACCGTTCTTTTTTTCCATATGCGAATGAAAGTTGGCCTGCCAAGCACATGTTCATTACGTTCCTTAACTACAATTATTACTCAAGTCCACTAAATCTATTTAAACACCCACAACTATAATATCTTTATCTATCAAATATTCTATCAATACCAGTAAGCTATTCTTTTTTATCATTAAAATGCGTAACATTCTCTATAATAATTTATTCTAATATTCTCATGACGTGTCCAAATATTTCACTACAATATGCATGTTATGAGGATTTTACAAAATTTTTGGGGCACCAATAATAAATTGAGGACACATTTATATATATATAACACATATTTCTAGTATTTTTAAAATTTTGCGGGGGCAAGAGACACCGAAGCCCTTCCTTCTGCTCCCAGGGGTGGAGCTATTAAGGGGCTAGGGGGACTCAGATACACCTCAACTTTTGAAATTTTCAATTTTATCTCTATACTTACTTTGATTGGAAGTCCTTAAAGTTTTGCATAAATATCCCTTGAATTATAAAAAAAAAAAATCTAATAAACTCCCGAATTTTTTTTAGCACCCCCTCAACTAATTTTTGGATCCCAACTGTCGATGCCCCCAGTTGTTAATTAATATTGCCAAAAAAAAAATAAAAAAATTGTTAATTAATATTGACAAAACTAATATATGAGAGATTAAAGAGAAAACCATGACAAAATTAAGGATTGGAAATGTAACTACCCTTTAAATAAAAAAAAATATTAACAATTTGGGCATATTTTGATGCATTCGCAATTTTATGAGTAGAATAATTTTTATTTTTTTTGTCTTTTAGTCTTTTGAATAAGTATTAGTGGTTCGGTTAATATCCACTAAAATTAATCTGTTGAGTTAATGTGAAATTTCATTTGATATCAATGTTAACTAAATATTAGTAAAGATTAAAAATTAATTAAAAAATATAAATTGATAAAAACTAAAAAAAAAAATTGCTAGAAAACCAAACATAGAGGAGCATATATAGTGGGCTTAGAAACTTACAGTGGTGAGAGGAACAAGATGAGTGCAATGATGTTCCCTGAAAATAAACAATTAATCCAAATCCACATATTAATATATATTATTAATTGTAAGATAATTAATCAAATTTTCTTCCAACATGATAAGAAAAGAAACATAGATTTTGATTTAGTCCTCAAAGTTTAGAATTAGTATCAATTTGGCCATTAAAATTTTGATTTTTTGTATTAGATTCCTTCAATTTTAAAATCATTCCAACTTGGACGCTTAGACTAACTTTTGTTAATTTTGCCATCAAAATGAAAGTAGACATATTTGAGTGACATGCGTTTTGATGAAGTTCATAAAGTTTTCAAATTGATTGACTGCAAAATTTAAGACAAAAAAATTTCAAGGACCAACATGAAATAATAAGAATTTTGCGACATTAAAAGATTAAAACACCAACTTTTAAATTGACACAAATCCCCAACCTTAAGTAACAAACTAACAATGGTCTGCTATCCTGTTGCAGAAATATGATACTCTATCCAGGTGTTAGTCCGGTTAGGCAAAGAGAGGTGGCCCTTTTGTTTGTCAACTAGGGTTCGATTTTTCTATGAACACTCTAGGAATTAAATCTTGAATTTAATCCTTAATACATCAAATTGATATGAAAAAATGCGTTCTTTAAGATCGTCTGATTAGTTGAGTTGCGCATACCGGACAACACTTTACCATAAAAAAATGCTACTCCTAACAATGGTATGCTCTCTTCTCTTTCTTAGCACACATGAGAGAGAGAGGGAGAGAGGGAGAGAGAATATGCTGTAAAACATGAAAACAACTCACCAAGAACACCTACTGCAGTACGAGCATCATCTTTAGAAACCATGGCTGACAGAGAGAGAGGAGAGAGAGAGCAAAGCGAGATGTTTGTGGTTCTTTGTTAGGGAAGCAGGAGATAGGGGCTATATATACACATACAAGGGTATAGAGAATGATATACTGAGAGAGGGAGGGAGAAGAGGTAAAACTTGGCCTTATTTGTCTTATGATATATATATACACACACACACACACATATAAAGTCACTTGCAAGACATGTATTGGGTCGTGTCATATAGGCCAACATCTGGAAAAGGCAGAGATGAAGAGAGAGAAACACACACATAAATATAAAATATACAGAGAGATACAGACTTGGCACTAACTTCAAGGTTTTCCAGTTCTCAGACACGAGGTTTGATATTTGCATGGCTCATCCTTTTTCTCAACTTGAATATATAGAGTAGATTTTATTACGCTTTCTACCCTTAAAGTTTTAATTTATTGTACTTTATAATTTGAGAGGTCAATTTCATCAATTTAAAGCTTTATATTGTGTTAAATTGATTACAAAAAATCATACCACGTTGGCCAAGTCTTGATCTCTGAAATTAAAAAAAAAAACCTGGTCCAATCTGTTAAATTATGATTAATTCAAAAAATAACAAAATTAAAATAATAAGGTACAAATGGAAATGAATTTCACTCTTAAAGATGTAAAAGTGTAATTTATTGGAAGCCATTTATTGCCTAATTATATTTTTGACACTGAATTTAAATTGAACTTATCCTTATCCACAAGAAGTTAGAGTTTGGACATAGAGGTGGAGTTAATTCCATTGGCATCATTATTATTCTGTTGCAAGTTATTACAATGATTTGCATTGTGTTTTTTTATTGAAAAAGAAAAATTTAAGTGTGATTTTAATTAATAAAGAAACTAACATAACAAACATTACGGTTGTAAATAGTTATTATTATTGAATAGTCCAAAAACTTATTCAGTGTATAGTAAATTAACTATGAATATTATAAATTCTAAAATATTATTAATTATTCGTTATTTTATTATGTGATTTTTATTATATTTGTGCTTGATTATAAGTGTTTGATTAGCACCGGGACTTCCAAACAAAGGTTTTCATAATCTTACCTTCCTTTTTGATGAGCATATACTTGTGCTTGATTAGTGTTGTTTCTTCCTTTTCCTCGGTGTAGTATTTGTACAAGGGACATTTGGTACCTTAGAGGGTGTGTGTTTTGCGTTGCTGCCTTTGTTCCCAAGCTGCCATCCCCTTTAGTGGATTCAAGGGTTCATCGATGGGAAGTATAGCATTGTTTGTGTGGTAGGGGATGTATAGTTAATTGGAGGGTGTGTGTTGTTTTGGTTGTTAGCCGCCATCTTTTATTGGTGGCTCTAGGGCCTATCGGTGTAGGGTAATTAGTGTAGTTTGTATTGTATTTGGTTGGTTGAGGTCTTGCGAGCTACATGATAATTCATGATGTGTGTAATAAGGTAGACCCTTCCCCTTATTAATATAATCAGGTGCTTACCAAAAAAAAATCATAAACTATTAAAAATAAAATCCTTAAAGTAGTGTAATTAAGGTGGCAATTGGTTAGTGTTCCCACTTTTTTCAACCCAACTGGGATGGGTTGGATTGAGTTGAGTTGAGAATTTTGTTTCCTACTGGGAATAGAATTGCATTTGGTAACGACAATATTTTTTGTTCTGGGAACAAAATCGCGTTTGGTAACGATATTATCCTAAAATTGTTTCCACACCAAAATCAAAAAATCCAAGCGAGATATTACCAAAAAAAAAAAAAAAACTAAACAAGAAATAGAAACGATTTCTTTAACGATTATCAAACAAAAAACACATCAGACGAAATAAAATTAAAATTGATTTCTTGAACATAAGCGATTTCTTATGAACATCAGACGAAATGAAATCAAAATCGATTTCTTAAACGGAAGCAATTTCTTGTGAACATCAGACGAAATGAAATCGAAATTGATTTCTGGAACAAAAACAATTTCATTTGTGATTTCGATTCGACGAACAACGAAATCGAAATGAAATGAAATAAAAACCAAAACGACTGGTTTTCGATTTCAATTAGAGCCTTGCAACCCAGAACAACAAAATCGAAATGAATGGTTTTCGATTTCGATTCAACTGGTTTCCAATTTCAATTTGATGAATAATGAAAACGAAATCGACTGAACCCTAGCTCGTTGACGGTTATGATTTCGTTAACAAAATCAAATTCCTAAACAAAATCGAAATCGATACATGTTCGATTTGAGCTTCGAAACCTTGTTTGGCGAAGACAACGGTAACGAGTTCAGTACGGGAACTGGTAGGAGACGATGGGGATGCGAAGTATGAGGAAGACGACGGCGACGGGTATGAGAGGAGGAGGAACGATTCCAAAGATGATTGTGAGAAGAGGAGAGAAGGAGGCGAGAATGGCGATGCGAAGGACGGAGACGCTCTCATCAAAAGACGAAGAAGAAGAAGAGAGACGGCGAAGACACACAGAGAGCGAAGGGAAAAAATAAAAATAAAAACTCTTGTTTTGAGCTTACCACAAGTCGAACACTGGAACTCACTAACAATTAAATAAATTACGAGCGTGTTCCTAAAGTTAGGTTCAGTTTTTTGGGCACAATTTTTTTTTTTTTTTTTTTTTTGGTTTCTCATTTCTTGACCTTTTCAAAAATCAATTCTCATTTTTTTTGGGTTGAATTGGGTTAAGTTTTGTATTTGTCAAACGCGTTCTCAGAAATCAATCCTAGAATTTTTGGGTTGAGTTAAGTTGGAAACACTAACCAAATGGGGCCTAAGTTTTTGGTCCTCTATGACACTTTAGTAAATAGTCCTCTTTTTACATTAACAAATTAACCATGTTTAACTTTCAATTTATAATTATGTCATTGTACAAAAATCAATCACAATTGAAATAAAAATGGAAGTCCATTAAATCATGAAACAAAACATGTCTAAAGAAATTAACTTTGTGAATGTGTTTCCAAGGTGGTAATAATAATAATAATAATAATAATAATAATAATAAATGTCATTTTAATGTACAAGTCACGCTCTACATTTTGATATATATATATATATATATATATATATATATATATAGTATTGTGAATGTTCATACCACTGTCAAATTTTGGAAGTTTTCGATAGAGAATGTTTTCCTAAAAAATTACATGTCCATGTTCCCTCCTCAATATTCCCTTTCATAGTGAGACTTATTTTCTTTTTAAGGTTTTAGATGCACTATAACTTTGTGTTATTATTTAAGTTTTGCATAAACAAATAAATGTCTCATTTTAAATGTGAACATTCACAATTTATTTTTCTATTTTTAACATTTAATATAATGATTGCAATGATTGTTGTGAACTACTATGAATTCTCACAACGCCTAATATGAATATTCACATTTGTGACTTTTCCTAAAAACAACTATCAAAATTGTTAGCGTGAAACATTCAAATATGACATTCTATTTAAACATCTGTAATTATATTGTGAACGTCTTCATTCTCTTGTTACAATTTGCTACGACATTAAGTTTTAGATGCACTATGACGATTCACATTTTATTTTCCTATTTTGACATTTAATACATAATGGTCACAATGATTACTGTGAACTACTGTGAATATTCACAATAGTTAGTGTGAATATTCATATTTGTGACTTCCCTTAACAACATACATCAAAATTTTAATGTGAAACATTCATGCGTTTCACTCCATTTTAATGACCTTAATTTTATTATGAACATTTACATTCTCTTATTACATTTTGGTGTAACATTAAGTTTTAGATGTAGTATCACGTTTAGGATATTATCAGGTTTTGTATATATAATGAATAAATGTTTCATTGTGAACATTCAAACTACTATGTAAATATTGTGAATGTTCATACCATTTCGAAATAATAACTTGTAACTTATCAGATTTAATAGAATTATCAGTGTGAACATTCACACTATTGTGGTAAACGTTCACATTGTAGTAATTATGTATTTTAGGCTATTCATTGTATCGAAAACCTAGATTTATGAAATCAGTCAGCATCTGAAGCTTGTAAAAATACACGAAATGGAGCAGATCAAATGTATAAAGAAAAATCATACAGATCGAGAAACAAATACAAGCTCAAATGCGAGTGCTAGATGAAATTCAATGAATATTATTGATAGGTGTAAAATACTTATATACTTCTAAACCGGATTTGATAGTTTTCGAGTAAATTAGTAATATTTAATTGCGTTTTTGTAGTTTTTATGTAATTTAGGTATAGGGACGCAAACAAGCGACAAATGAGTAAAAACGATGAGAAAATGGTGAAGAAATAAGGTTTCAAGATCACAAGAGCCGCCGCGGCGGTGAGATTACAAAGAGTGTTGAATTTGAACAAGTCCCACCGCCGCCGTGCAAGACCGTTGCCACGACGGTGAAAGATCAGAGCGTTTGGCTGTTGTTCCACCTCCGCAACGCAAGTCCACCGCTGCGGCGGTAAAATATCTGTGAGCTAACCGACATACCCACCACCGCAGCGATGACCTCTGCACAACAAAGAAGATATTTTCAGATATTTTGAAACCTTGCACATGTAAAACCTTTCCCCCCCATTTCCATTGAACTCTCTTGGATGCTTGGACGTCCTTAACCTTAAGAGCTTGATCCTTGACTATTCTTGAAGAAGATATTCATCATCCAGAGAAGACGAAACATTGCCGGATCGATCTTTGGCGACAGTAGATCATTCCACTTTAAGATTTGATATTTCTCTCTTTATTTATCTCTTTGTAATATAATGTTTTATTATAAATAATGATGAATACCTCTTGGTTTAATGTTCCAATAGCCAAGATCATGTTAGATTAGTTAAATATTAGCTAAGGATAGATGTAGTTGTGTAAATACTAGTTTGATGAAATATATGTTTCTTCAACGGTTGTTTGTTTTTAAATCCGATTGTGTTTACCATTGTATTACAACTTTAATATGCTTGTTAAGGTATTAGGGTTGGATTTGAGAATCTAGGGTTTGACACTCAGAAGAGGTAACCCTGGATTCGGACTAGGGTAAACACATCGTTACGATCTAACGACCCGGGAGGGCGTTAGTTAGTGTGCAATCGATGACGTTGGGATAAGACTCACACGGCCTAGAGTCATTAAGACATTGGGAGGGACTTCTTCGTTGACACTAAGTCGCATATTCTCCCATTTTACACTCGAAAGAGGTGGCTGAGGAGTTTTCGAATCGAGATTGTCGAATACCATAAACTCCGTTATTATTAACTAAAATGAAATCAAACATGTAAACGATATTCAACTTATTCAACCTGTCCCTGTGAGAACGATATCCGATCTTAAAGATCACTATATTAACTGTAGGAACGATATCCCATCTTAAAGATCTACTATATTAAAACTAGACCTCGTGCACTTACGAGTAGTCAATACGCGAGCGCGTAACAAACACTTCGACGGATAAATTTTTGGAGCCGTTGCCGGGGACGGTGTTGAGTTGGTTGATATTGTGACTAAGTAGTTGAATATTAATCCAGACAATTCTTTTGCACCAAGGAATGAGCAAGGTGCCCTATAGGGAAGTTGTTGCCTTGAGCTCTATGCCATACCCTAGACGACCAACTTCAAGGACTTAGCTGTCCACCTCGATCGACTCCTCATTTTAGCTCGTTTCTCTTCCAGGACTCCACGGATCTTTACCCTGCTCCACTAGCTCACCACCAGAGGCTTGACAGAGGCCCACGGGCTTCGCTAAATGGGCCTAAAAGCCCAAGCCCAACGATTATCTGCTAAACGCCCCAAATTATCGGCTAAACACATGGTTTCCCTTAATTAACCATGTTTACACCCGACTGATCATCTCCAACGCTTATATATACCAAGTGTCATGCAACCCCGATGTACGCTTTATTACGTGAATGCTCTAAGTTCATTTGTTTACTTGACGCATTTCTGTATCTTTTGTCTCTAAGCTCTTATTCCCACGCCAGAGGCACTTTGCCGGGACAAATCCCGATCCGAGCCTTCTACAGATGTCACTCCCTAAGGAGCAGAACTCTGGACACTGCAAGTTAGCCCTCCCAAGACCCAGTACAGCTTATATGAAGAATTTTCAACAGTCAACTCTACCTCAACAAAATGACATATTTCACTTCACTAGACCATACTTGAGGTGCTGACCACTCTGGCACACCAACTGATTTGATTTTTTTTTTTTGTAGGTATACATCAAACAACTTCGTTGGAATGTGTAAGGCAAGACACGCTGCAAAATTCATATGTACACCACTCCCTACTATTTTTGGGTCATTTTTCTTTTGTTTTCTCGTACTGACAAGATGGAAAAATTAATTTTATTTTAGATATGACAGTTAATGCCCAAGACTCTCAAAAGACGAAAAGTTGTGACGTTATACTGCCATTAGAACGCTGACACGACATACCCATGAAAAAATGATAGAACACTGAATCATCATGAAAACATCTAAATATTCCCAAGGCATGAAATCATTACACCCCCAGAGCATCTGATAAGGAAAAATTCATCCAGAAGACATCAAGACGCCACGTGTCCTCTAACAATCCACCGATCTAGGGTCTCCAAAACCATTCGATCGGATGGGCCCTTCTCTACACCCATCCGGGTCTCCATGCCCCACTCAGGTCAATACTCTCATGGCATGAGAACCATCATGCTCCCATATCTAAAGGCGGTCAGAGTCGTCTCTCCTATAAAGGAAAGTGTCTTTGCCATAATAGTCCCGCGATCTTCGCCTGCCATCCTACCATCTCAATGGAAAGGGAGCTGAGATCTGTGCTACTTGTCATACCGGTATTCAGAGAATTGAGGAAGGCTTGCCAAAAGAGTCTTCCTCTACTTCCTATATAAAGGTAAGAATCCAAAATGTTTGAGGTATGTGATATATGTGTGGTACCAGATATTACGCTCTTTACACCACACTACATTACTTTTTTTCTCAGAAACCTGTACTGATTCTCACACCAAAGGTGCAACGCCGGCAGGCCCACCCGCGGTGTATTGCTTTGCAGGAACCAAACTGAGAGAACGTGAGCTAACTTTCGTTGTCAATCATCTCCCCGATCTCAGAAGTCGAAGTGTCCGGTGATCCACTTCCAGGCATCATCACCAGTAATTGCTAATGGTTTGAATTTTGGGAGGCAGATACTCAATCAAAACCATAAACATCACAGCGGGAGCAAAAGCTACTTTAAGGAAAAATCGTCGAACAATTGCTTGGATCTCCTTTTCTTGTAATTAGATTGAATTTTGGTTCGTTAATACAGTAAGTGTCATTGATACCTCTTCGTGTTTTTCTTGCTTTTTATTTAGTATTTCATGAGTTCACTGCAATTCAAATTTCGATTTTGTAATTTTATTTTTTAATCTATTAATCTAGAATGTTTATGTAATCAATTATCTATTTTGTTATATTTCTCAAATTCGGTTTCTACAATTAATTAATCAATTACATTTTCAATCAATTTACACAGTTGTGGTACAAAGAATGAAAATCAGGAACCAAAGTGAACCAGTACTACTTGAGGGGTTGAATTATAAATGTCCCTAATTTTAGACTTGAATGACTGAATTTATGTCTTCTCTAGTCGAATTCCTTATCTTCATCTGGAGTCATGTTCACAGGAAAGCGTTCAAAAATCTCAGTAGAAAATTCTTGCATAAGGCACAAATATGAACAATTGGAAATCAGTAATTGAGAATTAGGTGTAATGGCCAATAATATAATCAATTCCAGGGTCAAATGGAAAGATTGGTAGCTCTATCACCAAAAAGTGAAAAATTGTGGTATAATTGAGGGATTGAAGGGTAACCAACCCAAATTTTGTTTCTTTATTATCAACATATTTATTTAATTTTAATTATATTCTAAAAAACCTATGTTCTGGGAAATTTGCAAGCTTCGATCGTCACCCATTCATCACACTAGGAATTGCATGACATTGAACGAGACAGAGTTTTAATTGGGGTTAATTTCAATTTGCACTAATATAGTTAGACCGAATTTCTTTTGCATCCCTATATTAGCACTTACACTCCCTGTACCTAAAACAAAAGTGTAGCAGTTAAGTTTTTTGTTAACTTTAATGATCAATGAGTAAAGTCAACAAAAATTAGACGATTAGTAACAAATGACATTTATACCCTTTAAAAATTTTAATTTTAATTATTTTAACATTAATCCAAAACATAGTGGTCAATAGTGTATTTTCTTCTTTATTTTTTTTTTTGGCATTACGAATTATTGACCCCTAAATTTTGGATTACTGTTGAAATAATTACTATTAAAATTCTTAAAGAGTATAAATATCATTTAATATTAATTATTTGATTTTCGTTCATTTTTACCCGTTGATCGTTAAAGTTAAAGGAAAACTTAACTGTACTTAAGCATTGCACTTAAGTCTTAAGGACAAAGAGTGCAGTGCTGACTAAAATAACATAAAGATATAAAGTGCAATTTGGTCTAACTACGTAAGTACAAAGTAAGTGTAATTAACCCTTTTAATTGTATTGAGCAAAAGGGAAGGTTATTCTCCCACATCAAGATAGTACTTCGTCACTTTTTAGCCTTGTAATGTGCAAGCATTTGTTCCCTGTTATAAACTCAAGTACTTTATAGGGAAAATTGCTTTTTATCTCCATATATTTTTATTTTTGTATCCATTTTTAAAACCTACACTTTATCTCCTTATACTCTTAAAAAATAATATTTTCTGTCAAATTTGACTGTGCATGTAACACACACTAAAAAACTCGTGATTAATAAATTTATGACTAAATTATCCTTGAAAATTCGTAGTGCTAATATATTAAAAATATTAGGGGGAAAAGTGTAACATTACAAAATATTTTCCTGGGAAGAGAAATAGAGGATGCACTTGCAGAGCTTCCAGGCGTCGCCGTTGGAGATGGTGTTTGTTTAGTGTTTCTTTCTGTTGTTTTTGTTATCAGGAAACGTGGAACATGAAGCAAAAATCTGATAACATTTTTGTTCTATTCTACAAATTTGTTCAAAAAACTGGGAGCAAAATCGAGCACTACTTTTGCTCAGCTTATTAATTTTTCGTTAAGATTTTTGAACCGATGGCAGTCATTGCTCCTCTTAGGATTGAGGTGATTGTTTGGGTTCTGGTTTGGTGGGCGTGGAAGCCCAATTGGATCAATTTTCAGTAACCAAACACAATAATCAGCTTATTAGTTAGAGATACAGACGACAGAGAGATTTTGAGTTCCTGCCCGTGAACCTTTCATTAAACATCAAATCCCGGAGAAGAAATTATCAGGTAGCAATGAGGGGACGCCGCCTGGAGATGACACGACATGGACACGGTGACATAACAAATTTTCAAAAATCCCAACACAGGCAAGACAGGGACACGTAAATAAATAAATATTTTTATATATGTTAGGTTAGTAAACGAAAAACATGTGTCACTAAGCAAATTCATTCAACAAATACATTAACCCTGTTAGAATAACCGATAGGCGGAATGTTGAGAAAACATAAGAGACTTGTATTGATTTATGATAAAGATACAATTACAGAGATATACAAGTAGTCCATATATAGGAGGTGACTAGAGTAATCCTAGTAAACTTGAATTTGGAAACCAAAGTACGAAAGCGTCCGGGTGGATGAGTCTTGGTGAAAATATATGATGTTTGATAGGCTAAACTGACGAGTTGAAGCCGAACAACATTCTGGAAAATGTGATGACGGATAAAGTGACAATCGGTCTCAATGTGTTTATATGCTCGTGGAAAACGTCATTATGGGCGATCTAAATAGAACTCTTATTGTCACAGTGTAGAACAATGGTAATGGGGGAAGAGACTCACATATCAACAAGGAGCTAGCCAAGCTAAAATAGTATTATGTTGCATCAGCGATGACACGGTATTCAGTTTCAGTGCTGGAGCGAGCAACTGTGATTTATTTCTTATAGCACCAAGAAATGAGAGAGTTTCCTCAGAAGAAACAGTAATCAGTGGTTGAACATCTCCTGGTAGGATCTTCAGCCCAGTCGACATCAGAATAAGTCTAAATGGTGGGAGAGGATTGGGCGAAGAAATAAAGTTCGTGAAATAAGGTGTCACTGACATACCAAAGAATGCGAAGAACGACTGAGTAATGAGTAGTCTGAGAAACAGACAACTAACTAACTGACTTGATGGATGGCATAAGAGATGTCCGGGTGCGTAACTGTGCGACATATCAAATTATCAACTAGTTGGTGTTCGAGAGTGACGTCCAGGAGAGGAGATCCATCTAGGGGACTAAGTCTAATATTTGACCTTAGAGGAGTATTGACAATGTTGGTGTCAATGATGTCTGCCTTATAAAGAAAATCAGATGAATATTTGGCCTGAGAGAGAAAGTAACCATCTGAACCAGTTCAAACTTCGAGACCAAGAATATAAGTGAGCACGCCAAGATATTTCATCTCGAATTGACCATTAAGAAAAATTTTGAGTTCAGAGATTCTGCATAAATCATCTCATGTGATGATCATGTCGTCCACATACAGTAGATCTAGAAGAAGGATAATGTTGTTGTCAGTTCTGGAAATAAACAAGGCAGTATCATGAGCGCATGATGTGAACCCAAACTAGCGGATGGTGGTGCAAAATTTTACAAACCAAGCACGCAGAGCTTGTTTGCGATTGTATATGGCACAACGAAGGTGACAAACATTGCATTAAGGAATAGTTAGGTTAGGAAAGGTATTCATGTAGACTTCCTTAAGAAAGTCGCCATTTAGAAGGCATTTTTGATATCCATCTTAAAAAAGGTATATTTACGAAAGGCAGCAACGAGAAGAAGAATACGGACATATGTGAGCCTAGCCACTGGAGAAAATGTCTCTTCGTAGTCAATGCTATATTTTTAAGCCAATCCCATAGCAACAAGTCGAGCTTTATAGCATCCAATAGAATCATCAGAAAGCATTTTAATCTTGAAAATCTACTTACATTCACTAGGAGCTTTCTCCGGGGGGGGGGGAAGTCAACAAGATCCCATGTGTCAGTTTTGGCTAGGGCTTGAAATTTTTCATCCATTACTTTTTGCCAAAGAGATTTAGTACTAGCCTCCTTATAGGGTTGAGGTTTATGCAGATCAAGTATGATAGAAAAACGATGATAATTATTGAAATAAGAAGGAGGATGAGTTACCCTATTAGAGTGGCGGGAGTGATCTGGAAGGTGTGTATCAGATAGAGTCCATATAGGATCATCAAATGTAAGAGGAGCCTCAGACATGATCAATGGAGCTGGAGAGGTGGGATCGACTGGTGATTCTGAAGTTGGAGAGGTTAGATCAGTTGGTGGTTCTGTGGGCTCAAGTGGTAGTTTAAGTGTGGGCTCAATGATACATGGAACTACATCATCAGGGAACAACTCAAGAGATAGATCAGTAAAGAATCTGAAATTAATAATGGTTGATATATCAAATGACCGAAGGAAGAAAACATTTGATATTCCCAGAAAATGACATGACAAAAGATACGAAGAGTTTTATAGATGGGGTCCCCACACCGACATAGGAATTGTTAATATATGTATATAGAGCTTGACTCACTATGTTAAACCCTAGTCTCACTAAAAAAACCAAATCTCAACCCTACCAAGGTTACCCTAGTCACTTTCTATATATCGTTTCCCGATATATCTCTATAATTATCTTTCTCATAAATCAATACAAGTCTCTCATGTTCTCTCAACACTCCACCTGTGAGTTATTGTAACAAGGTATGAGAGCCAATTTCTTCTTGGCCCTATCCTACAAAATATTTTGCAACTATAACCTTTTCAAGTCTTTCACCGCGTCGTTGTCCACCTTGTTTTCATCATCCATCACTTCCACATCGTACTTACCCCCACCATCATATTCATGTTGTCAAAATGAGTTAAATGATAATACCAACATCACAGCTAACGGGGTTCTCACGTGCAACCAACACAACCATCATTGCCGTTAGATATGATGCTTATCCCATATACATATGGATGTTCATAAATGTGGAAAGTTCAAACCAGTTCAAACGAACATTCACAATTGAAAATCATAAACAAAAGTAATAAAGACAAAAAAAAAATCACTCAAGGTTGATTGGTTAATTATCATCTTCACACTCTTCCTTGGTGAATAAGACAATTGGGTTTTCGTCTTTCCCATTTATTGTTTCTCAATTGTTAAAGACCTGGTTATTTAATACCAAACAAGAAGAAACACCCCTTAAATAATAATATAATTACGCTAAGTTGATAAAAAAATTACGAAACTGACTCCTCCAAAAAAATTCACGACATGAGCTTCATAAGTGTCTAACACATTCATTTTGCATTTCAGTGACATGTCAAAATCGAAAACAAAAATAAAAATATTGGACATGTCTCGACACGTGTCGGAGACGTGTCGACCGTATGTCAGTGTCCGACACACATCGTCCAGTGGAATGTCGGTGCTTCGTGATGATGCTGAAGCCAAAGTTCATGAATATCCCATATATAATTAACTCATGGATTTGGTTTCTTTTTCATTTTTTAACCAATATACTCAAATTAATAATTAAGGATAGTGATGTAAATTTACACAATTTTGTTAAACGAGTTAATGTTCACTTCATTTAATTGTAAAAAAGGGTAATATGGTGGTGTTAAACAGTAGAGGGAAATTATGTAACATTAAGGGAAAGTAAGGGATAAAAAATATTTTTATCCTACAATTGTAGCCCTACTTGTGCTTTGTTTTAATCCGTACTTGTTGGAACTTATGAATTTTAAATTGTTTTTTTTAAAAGAAAGCGTCAAAAGATTTCCCTTTATTTTCTCTATCCCACATTGATTGGAAGAAGAGGTGATGAGAAGTATAACAAAGGGCATATGGGATACTTGGAGTGTGCCCTAAGAGGTACCCATATTTTGTGGAAGTGAGAGGAGTTACATCCTTACTGGTTTACCATATGCGCGGGCCACCGTCCATCGGGCCGAGTTAAGTCGAGTCGCGTGTGTGGTGAGGTGACACTTAGTTTTTTGGACAAAATTTATAATAATTATTTTCTATTAAAAAATTTCAGAACCGTTTTTTGACTTGGTAAAATGTTCCCACGATTTTCTCTCCCAGATCCTCGAATTCTCTCAACTAATATCGAAATGTTTCCATCATTTGCGAACGGTTTCCATCGATTTGATTCGTTTCTTTTCTTCTATAAATACAACCGCATTTCTTCAGTTTGGGGGACCTAAAAAATAATCTGATTTTCCAAAACAGACTGTTCTTCTTCACAACTGTTCCGAAACAATTCTCTTCTTCTTCTGTTCCGAAACAGATTCTGCTTATTCTGTTCTGCTTCTATTGAACAGTTTTTCTTTTATCGTTATTCGATTTCCGAGCAGTTTGTTCGCTTTACGAACAGTGTATGAAGGGTGTTTGGTTTTCGGGACTTCTACGGTGTAAAGAATGTTCTAGATAGATGAGATTTCTGGGTTGTTTTTATCCTGGGGACGACGGGGCTAATATAATGCTTACACGATTCTTGGGCAGAACCGCGAAACATCTTAAAGAGAGCGACCTAATCCGTGACTCAACCCAAGCTAATTCGATAAACTCGTTCTTTATTTATTTTCTGCAGCAATAGTATGTTGGAATATTTTTTATGGGCTAACATTAATTAAATTAATTATTTTACAAAAACGAGTTAATGGATAGTCTATAATTTAAGCAGCCCAAATAATAAGTTATCATATTTTGATTTGGGCTGTGACATCTTTTATGTAGAAACCCAATTAAGTGGTGAGTGTAGGTTTAGGATTTCGTTGAAACCCGTTATGGGAGGGTCCAACAAGAAACCCGTTATGGGAGGGTCCAACAAGAAACCCTAGTATATATAACTACGTCCTCTCTCTAATCTAGATTAAGGAATTTTTCCCCATTGAGAACCGTCACCATAATAATCTAGATCATAGGGAGAAAGACCTAATTAGTAATACATTGCGACATATTACCGTTTTTCATTATTGTGTCCTAATAATCATGTATGCTTGAAATTATTATTTAATTTTATTTTACTGTGATTATAAGAAATAATCAACATAGTACTCTTCGCGGAACAAAATACTCATGCGGTAAAACAGAGAGAAAAAATAAATAATAAATAAATGAGAGAGAAAACTACAAACAAAATACAAAAAGTTCTAGCCAGCCACTTGTATCAAAATGCGATTAAGCTATTTGTTTCAGATTTTCCCCGTGCATGCAATTCCTATAACCGGTTTGGGCCCCCAAAAGACAATAGTGGTAGGAATTGTGCAATTTGAGCCATTAGACACTAAAAAAAAAAAAAAAAAAAATCCTATAGAGCAATCTGTGAAAAATAAAAGATGGAGTGAACAACACCACCCATTCCTCAAACATGCAAAATGAGACTTATAATCTATTTGATAGCAAGATTCAACATTCAAAACTGATTTCATTAAATACGAAATTTAGTTAAATGTATTTATTTAAAAAAAAAAAATAAGTACCCTTCCTACTAACGGACCAAAACCAAAAACAAATGCGGGTCCAATGAACATCTCAAGATCACAAAATAAGAGACCAAACCCCAGCAACAACAAGCCTCACCAAATTACAAATTTAACCCTCAATATTCAAAGAATTAGCTTGTCCCCAAAAAAAAGGTAAAAAAAAAAAAAAAAAAAAACCTACCGAGAGATGGAAGATACGACACTTAACAACTATTAAAATCGAAGGGAACCACCTCTTTTTAATTGGGGTCGATGAGATTTGATTTCACCCTTTTGTTACGGGACCTACACGCTTCTTTCAGAAGCTCGGCATGCCTTTTCTTATCATCATCAAAGTTAGCATTGTTGTTCCCAGCTCCTCTTCTCTCAATTTCAAAACATACTCTAGTATCGGCATCTTCCACTCTATAATTTTCCCATTTCATATAAAAGCAAATTCAACGGGATGTTATACATTTTTCGGAGATATTTTTCAAAATATTTTTTCAATGCATATTTTTAAAAGTATAAAAGAGATAGAGTAAGGTCAAGTTTGGTAACGCTTAAATTTTAAGTGCTAAATTTATAGTGTCGGAATTTAAATGCTGAGAATATCATAAGCTTATTTGATAAAATTAAAATTTTAAATGTTGAATTCTTTTTATTTATTTGGTAATTACAAAGTCATAAGACTGACAATTATTTAAATTACATTATTACCCTCTAAAATTAAAATTTAAAATCAAGATAATACGTGGAAAAAAATTAAGAACAAAAAAATAAAATAAAAATACCGATGACATATTAAAAAGTTCAAATATTGGATTGGATCCATTAAGGTTGGCCCACCCTCACATCACGCTTCCGCTGCGCTACTCTGATAAATAAAATAATAATGACGTGACATTAACTCACTATTACCGAACCAATAATGAATATAAACTAATTGTCAACTAACATAAATTTTAAATTTTACTTAACACTACAAAAATTTGAACCACTGATTACCAACAACTATCCTCACTGTCTCAAAAGCAGCACCACCCTCTGACCATATCTAACGCCAGTAGTGGACCCGTCTCTACTTAAAGTACCTAAGACAAAATATTTTATTAGTGTACTATCTTCATAATATAAAAATAATTTACGAATCAAATACATTTGTCAAAATACACTTTTCAAAACTGAATATAGTCAGACTGAATAGTATCAATTCACAGATATCATCAAGATATAGAAATTGAATATAAATCAATCAATCAAATCATTTTTATATAATAAAATACTAGAAATATATTTCTATACTAGTTATAGGATCGTTTCACTTCACGATCTGGAGTTATAATGGTACCGTAACCTGTATAAGTGTGCAATCTAAGGTTGTCATTAGTGTCAGTGCCATCCAATATCTCCAATGGTAGGAGTCAACATTTGGTATAAACCACTATATCATGATGATAATCATCATCGTCAACAACAATAACAACGACCACATGCAAGACTTACCCTCCTGTTAGGTCATAACACAACGTCCTACAAGACATGTCCTCCTGTTAGGACCAACAACATCTTACAGGACATACCCACCTATCAGGATTACACTATGGCATAGTAGTATAATAAATAAAACTATTTTTCACATTTAACTATTTACATGATCCATTTAACGGTATAAAATAATTCATTTTAACAAAAAAAATCTTTTCACATTTTAGTATGAAAATAAAATTTGACAATTCACATAGAAGACACTACACTCACCTTGAAAATTAAGCTGCTAATAGGTTATCGTCAAAATACAGACATAATCGACCTCGCTCGTGAACCTAACAATGACATGGTTTAAATTAAGAATTTATCTAAATAAATTAAATATGCAATACAATGCATAACATGCGTGATACTAAAATGCAATTTTTCACATTCTAAAATTTTCTTGATTACATGAAATTTATTAAAATTAAATGCCCTATTTTCTTAACACAATATTAATTTTACAAAAATCATTATAACAACAATTACAAGTTGTTCTAATTAATAGTTTTATCTACAGAAAAATATTAACCAATTGTTAATAATATTTATTGGTCAACTAGATACTAAAAATTTTATTTCAATAAAATTTACAATTTTTACTTAAATTGAATTCTTCACTAATTAAATTTATCTATATAAATATACTCACTATATTTCTCAAACCCGCGATCCATGTCTTTCCCATGTATATATATATGTGTGTGTGTGTATTTCCCATCTTCCACCGCCTAAAACATATGTTTTCTTTTAATTATTATTATTATTATTATTATTTTGGGTTTTTGGTGGCTTAATCCATTCAAGCCACGTT
Source organism: Eucommia ulmoides (assembly GCA_016647705.1). Taxonomy (NCBI): domain Eukaryota; kingdom Viridiplantae; phylum Streptophyta; class Magnoliopsida; order Garryales; family Eucommiaceae; genus Eucommia; species Eucommia ulmoides. Next base: position 33,858,776 of record CM028330.1, read on the forward strand.
TTTATCTTCCTTTTTTTTTTTTTTTTTTTTTTTTTTTAATGCTTGTTTGTTTTGTTGTCTTAGTCTCTTTCACACATGTGTCTCCCCTAGCCTTGTCCATTGAGATATGGAGATTATATAGAAATTACACAAACTCTTATAGAGAAATTGCACAACTCTCGCACTTACATATTTAAAGTGTCGTTTAAACCCAAAAATTAAAATTAATAATAATAAAAAAATTAAATAGAAATTTTCCCTACAAATTCTTTTAAAGTCAAAATTTAAATTAACATTTTAATACCCAAAATTATTTAAAAACTAAATTTTAAATATGCAAGTAACCCTAAAACAATTTGACACTATGACTCCAAACTCACGTTCTAAATCGACCTTACAACTCAAAAACCTATCCTATGGTCCATTATTGACACAACAATAACACTGAGTCTACAGAACCTATTGATCCCTAGGTTTTGATGGATAATTAAGTATTGATGTTTTGGTGGAACTAATGTGTTTGTTGAGTGTTTCAAAAAAAGAGTTCCATTTATTAATTGTGTTGAAGATATCATGAAGAAAATGTTAAGGGTGCGAAGATAGACAAAATAAAGAAATGAAGAGTGTTAAAGACATTGAAGAAATTAGGTGAAAACAACTCAATACTCTTATACTTTTAATGCAATCCGAATTAGGATCACACACAATATTATTAAATGAGTTATACTTTAGTGTGTTGCAATGATAAAGTTTAGGATCCTAATTATTGATTAATTATGTGTTCTTTATGTGACCTAATTGAAAGTCATGATTAAAAGTTAAAGTTTAGGGTCAATTCAGTCAATCGAGAAAAACAATCGGTTAATTGAATCAAATGTTGAGTTTTGGAGAAAAAATTGGTGAAGGAATTAACCAACCAACATCAATCGGTTAATTGATCAAAGAGGATCAATCAACTATTTGAAACAGTGAGGTTTTGGAGCAAAACGTGTATATCATGCATCGATTGGTCAACCGACCAAACGAGATCGGTCAACCAATAGGCGTAAGGTAAAAAAGTGGAACTCTCTGAACCAATTGATTAACCGATTAGGACTCAATTAGTCAACCGACTGTGCTGAAATTTGGCAGGAAAAACTCCCTAAACCAATTGGTCAACTGACCAAACGGAGATCAGTCAACTAACTGGTAGTTTGGTTTGGCTTAGCTTGCACGCTGAATTAATCGGTCAACCGACAGGCCAAGGTTTGGTTAACCAACTATTTCGGTTGAGATTTCGAGAAATTTGGGATTTGGGTAAAAAACTAGCCGTTTTTTATGATTTCAAGGGAGAATTTCAGGGGATTTAAACCTACTGAAGATATGGTACATGTATTTTGATATCCTTATTGATTTGGGCCACTTAATTAAAGATTCTCTAAATTTTAGCAACTAAATACTTTATATCTTTACGAATTATAATTGAGAAATATTTTATGGACTTATTTAAGAGCTTTGAAAGTTATTTTTAAGTGAATTACATTAGAATTGAATGATTGTATTATATGGGGTCTAAAGGTGCCTTTTAGAGATATCTTTTTTGAAAAGTAGTCATTGGAGGGCTTAATATCAATCTATATATATAGACCTACGAAAATTGGATTAAATATATCAAAAACTATCAGTTCCTACGCTTTTCTAAGAGATATCATTCTACCGAGATTATTCGAGAGATATTTTGTGTTAAAGTTCTTTAGCTAAAGCGTTGTTGAATTGGCGTCACCGATTTGTGCTGTTTTGCGATCTTGTTTTCATTCTTCGATATTTTCCTGGTGAGATTTTTTCAAGTTATTGTTCTTAATTTAGATTTCATATTATTGTTGATTGTTTGGATTTAAGATCATTATAAAATCGTTTTCAAATTTAAGAGGATAAAAATCTTCCGTTGCGCTACTGTGATAAAAATAATAAGTGGCATGACTTCCACTTGCTATTACCCAACCAATAATAAATATTCACTAACTGTCAATTGACACAAATATTAATATTTACTAATTTAAAATTCAACTATACATATCTAACTTTTCAGTAACACTAAAAAAATTTGAATCCCTAATTTACAACAATTGCCCTGACAACCTACTCCCTAACTCTATCTAATGCTTTTAGTGGACTCGCCTCTATTTGGAGTACCTATAATCAAAATATTTTATCGGTGTACTGTCTTCATAATATAAAAATAATTTATAAATCAAGTATATTTATATTAAACACCACTTTTCAAAATATAAATATAATTGCACATTGAGCAAAAATAAAATCGCACAACTATCATCACAATAAAACAAATGTATTTAAATCAACTAATAAAATTACTCTAATATATATAATAAAATACTGCACACTAAGTAGTAACAAAATTCCACAACTGTTATCATGATAAAAAAAACTGAATTAAAGTCAACTGATCAAATTATTTTGATATATAATAAAATACCACACATACTTCCCTACTAGCCATAGGGTCGTTTTACCTCACGATCATGAGTTATAAAGGTACCGTAACCTGTACAACTGTGCAATCTAAGGTAATCATCAATGTCAGCGCCATTCAATATCTCCAACAGTAGAAGCTACCATGTTGTATAAACCACCATATCATGATAATAATTATCATCGTCAACAACAACAACAACAACAATGATCTACAGAACTTGCCCTCCTGTCAGGTCACAACACAATAACGTCCTATAGAACAAGCCCTCCTGTTAAGACCAACATCCCGCAGGACATGCCTTTTTGTTGGGATCACACTATGGCATAGTAGTATAATAAATAAAAGTCATTCTCTACATTTAAAAATTTACTCGATCCACGTACCGTTATAAAACCGTTCATTTTAATTAATCTTTTCTTTATCACAAATTAGTTCAAAAATATAATTTAGCAATTTACATAGAAAACAATACACTTACCTCGATATTTGCACTGTTATTATACTATCGTCGAAATATTGACGTAATCGATGTCGCCTATGAACCTAATAATGACAGAGCCTAAACTAAAAAATTGACTAAATAAATCTAATATGACATAAAATACGCGAAATGCATGACGCTAAGTGTAATTTTTCCTATTCTCAAAATTTCTTAATTATATGAAATTTATTTAAATTAAACATACTATTTTCTGAATCCAATATTAATTATACAACTAAAATATTATAGTTACATTTATAAAATTTATTAATTAATAATTTAACTAAAGAGAAAAATATTAACTAACTATTAACAATATTATCAGTCAATAAAATATTAAAAATATTATTCTAATTAAATTAACATTTTTTACTTAAATTTAAATTCTTCATAAATTAGATATAAATATATATAAAATTAAACCCACAATATTTTCCCAAATCCATATATATATATAATTGGACTTATAAAGACTCATATTTGTATACATATAAAAACATATACATACCTTGAAAGAGAGATGTAGAGAGAGAAGTAAGAGAGAGATTGTAAAATTAAAAATAAAAGAAATAAATAAAATCTATATATATATATATATATATATATATATATATAGAGAGAGAGAGAGAGAGAGAGAGAGAGGAAGATCACCGCTTCAACCATCATTTTTTTTTTCTTTTTTAATTATGTATATATGAATTTAAAGGATTATATATATGTATTGTCTTTACTTGGGTGAAGACAACACATTAATCAGATATATTATTTTATTTTTATATTTACACCAGCTACCCCTTAAAATAAAAAAGAATACTAATTATTTTTCAAAACTACTATAATTATATTTCAACATAATAATTCTTAAACTTTTAAAAGTCAAAATTAAAATTAACATATTAATCCCCTAATTTTCAAATACCATAATAACTCCTCAAAATTTTTAAAGTGAAATGTAAAATAACATAGTAGACCAAATATTTCCTAAATGCTACAAAATGCCATTAAAATATACACATACAAAAATTGGGCCTTACACACCCTTTGGCATCTACAGACCAAACGATGATTAGAGGATGGAGCTTGGCTAAGAGGTCCACCATTTGGCATTTACCGACTTGAGGGTGTTCAGAGGTCGGTGCTCGGCTATTCCTCCACACTTCTCTCATGAATTGCCTATTCAAGGTGACAACTCTTCCACGTATGACATTCTGAATGGGTAGTGACATCCGACCAATATATATAGGCCATGTCTAGGCCATATCCCGTCTAGGCCATGTCCCGTCCCGTCTCTATGTAGGGCCCATGGTAGAATGTGATAAGAGAAAATTTGATGAAGAGGAATTCGGTCAAAAGACACCCGAACGCCACGTGGCCTCAAACACATCACCAGTCCGGGATCTCTAGAACCGACCTATCGGGTGGGCCCCTTAGTACACTCGCTTTGGGTCACAATACCGGCTGATTCTCCACATCCCATACAGGTCAATAATCCTAAGGCATAAGCACCATCACACTCCCACTTTCAAATGCAGTCAGAGTCGCCTCTCCCTCCAAAGAAAGTGTCATTGCCATAACGGTCCCACGATCTTCGCCAATGATCCTACAACCTCATTGGAAATGAGGACGAGATCCACGCTCAAACATGCCACTGGTCCAGGATCTCGAAAACCAACGAGTTGGATAGGCCCCTCAATATACTTACTCCAGGTCACAACACTCGACCGGGTCTCCACATCCCACACGGGTCGATACTCCCGCTTCCAAAGGCAATCATAATCATCTCTCCTTCCAAGGAAAGTGTTATTGCTGTAACGGTCTCGCGATCTCCGCCAACGATCCTACCACCTTAATGGAAAGAAGGTGAGAGCCAAGCCACTTGCCATACCAGTACTCAAAGAATTAAGTAAAGCTTGCCAAATGGATCTTCCTCCACTTCTTATATAAAGGTCCGAACCCTAATGGTTCTAGGCATGTAATGTATTGTGACATAAGGCACTATGCAATATACTCTATTGGATACTCTTTAACCTTATTACATTACCTTTATTCTTAGAAACCTGTACTGATTGTCATACCGGAGGTGCAACGCCGACAAGCCCATCCGCAGTGCATTATTTTGCAGGAACCAAATTGAGAGAAAGTGAGTTAACCTTCACTACTGATCACCATCCCTGGTCTTAGGAGCCAACGTGTCCAGTGATCCATTTTCAGGCATCATCAGTATTAATAGTATTATTTTTCTAAATATTAACAAATAAAGGTTGCCTATGGGTCATAAATTAATCGAAGCATAAACAAAAAAAGTTACAAAAAGTAGGACTCAATAATCTTGATTTAGATATAGGGAAACTAAGGCCCCGTTTGGTTAGTGTTTCCAACCAAACCCAAAAATTCTGAGTTTGATTTTTGGGAACGCGTTTGGCAAATACAAAACTCAACCTAACCCAACCCAAAAAATTGGAATTGATTCTCAAAATGTTAAGGAAATCAGAAACAAAGAAAACTTATTTTTTTTGTACCCAAAAAACTCAACCCAAAGTTCTCAACTCCGGCCACCGTCCGACGACCACCCGCAGCCGTCATCCTGCTACCGTCGCCGGCCACTTCCAGCGACCGTCTCCGGACACTGTGCATCGCCATCCGTCCGCCGCCGCCGACCACCGTCCAGCCACCACCGTCGTCACCGGCGTCCGGCCGTCCGGCCACCGTCTGACACCACCGCCATACGACGGCAACGACGAAAACTAACGATGACAATTACGAGCGAAGACGATCACGATGATGAGTGAACGACGACGACGAAGACGATGGAGAAAGAGGACGACGAAGACGATGGATGATAGAAAAGAAGCAAACGAAGACGATCGAACGACGCAGATAATGGAGGATGGAGAAGAAGCAGATGAAGAACACGTTGAAGATGAAGAAGAAAAATGAAAAAAAAAAAAAAAAAAAAGGCTTACAAAAATCGAAACCCAGACCTCATTAACAATTTCAATAATATCGGGCGCGTCTTTTTTTTTGCGATTAAAATAGGTAGAAACAACTTTTTTTTTTTGTTTCTCCCTTCTTAAGTAAAAATGAGAATGATTCTTGGTTTTGAGATGAGAATGAGAACGGAAACAAATTTGCCAAATGCTATACCTAAATAGAAATTCGAAAAATTTCGAAAGGGGATGAAATTTTTTGGGAGGAGAACAGTTACCTAACACGGCCTAATCTACTTATGCTAGATGTGGCTTATAATCTTGATTTAGATCTAGAGAATTAAATTGCCGAACAATAATAAAGAATCCCCCAAGAATCCATATCCGCACGAAGTAAAGACAATGGTGGAGATGGTAGTATTTAGAATCGATGCATGGTGTGTCATAAGAAATCGGTTCCATCACATGACATGGAACTTTCCGAAAAATAAGCCAAGAAATTGACGACGGTAGAGGCAGTCATGGTCAAAATGAGAAAAATGCCAGGGAGGATAAGTAACATGTAAAGTAGAGGGATAGTGAGGGAACCGACACTACAACAAAAAGGCCTATCGGGGTACAAAAAAGTATCACAACAGAGCCCCTATTGCGACACTTGGACTTTTTGGGACATTTCGACTGGTACCCCGTAAAAAGCCTCCCCCAATAGGTTATAAGGACACTATATAGTGTCCTTTTTATCTGAACTTATTAAGGAAATAATAAGTATCCTATAAGATAGCAATTATGACATCATATATTGCCTTTATAGCATTTTATATTTCTTAAATTATATATATTAGGGCATTACAAAGTGTTGTAAAAAACCTCTATTAGGACACAAGAATGTGTCGCAAAATTATCAAAGAGAACCAACATATAAGGGCACTATTTAACGTCCCAAAAAGTATCTAAATTATTTTTTTTATAATTTAAAATTATTTTAAAATATCAAAATACTCTAAATCCAAACAATAAAAATTAAAAATTTCTCACAATACAAAATACATAAAGAACTCAAAATTTTTCATTAAAAAGAGGGAATTAAAAACCCCACAGATACACAAAATTATACCCGTCATAAGTCACTACTTCCTTTCAACATCTAAGCCACAATTCGTAAATAAAAACAAAGTTAAAGTACAAAAGTAATATACATACTAAACATGTGTTAAATGCATTTTTCATGCAATACTCCATCTTCTTTCTTGACTGATCCAACATAAAGTAAGTCAATCCCGTCATTTCCTGCAAATCAATAGGTGACATAGAACAGTAGAAAACAGAAATATGGAATTCACATTCTAAAGCACTAAAATTTAAGTGGGAAGTATGGAATTCACATTCACTAATTTATTTCTTCCCTAAACTTACTGCCTCATTTGGGATTACATGAAAATATTTTCACAACCTCTACACAAAAAAATTCAGTAAGACTCCCTTAATACACAACAATTTCATATTAAGGAAAGGGAAAACAAAACTTGTATTCTATGACATTCTCTGATTAGACAGAGTACCTGTGTCAATGACATATTGACTACAATTCTCGTCCTTCCAAACCAATGCTAACGGGGTATTACCAATTTGGTAATGGGGCACGGCTTAAAAACAAACAAAACAAACAGTATTAGGCAGTTAAAAATAAACAAACAAAACAACAACATTAGGCAGTTAAAAATAAAAAATTAACAAAGATAGCAACAGGAGATGGGTATATACTTGCGATGAATAAGTTCAACATAGGAATAAACAAACATAAATAAAAAATTAAGAATCAACAAACATGAATCATAAATAAAATAAAATAAAATAAAAAATTAAGAATCAGATCAACATGGGAATAAAATACGATAGCGATGAATCAAATAAAATAAAATAAACATGAATCAAATCAACAAACAAAATAAAAAATTAAGAATCATAAATAATGAATACCCAAATCAACATAGGAAGAACATGAATAAGTTCAAGATCTGTACACCTAATAAAGAAAGGTAGATGAAGAGAATGAAATATCATGCGTACCTGCGATGGAGATGGGTATATACTTGCGATGGAATGGAAAATGCAAAAAACAGAAAAATCGAGCTTAGATTTAGCCAAATCAAACCTTATTGGAAGTTAATTTATCCCAAATTAGAAACAAAAATCAATTTCCAATTAATCGCTAACCAAATCTGGTCATCGCCGACCACTGATGACTATCGCCAAAGAAGAAATATAGTACCTGAGATTCAAATGGCGGAGCGGTGGATGAATGGAGCAAATTGGCGCCCTGAAAAGCAAACATGAACAAAAACAAAAACTTAAAAAATACTACTCCATGAAAAATAGAAACTGAAACCATGAACATAACCCATGTATGAGCAGAAATTAGAAGTGGAAACAGAAAAGAATATAGAACAGAAACTGAGACCAGAAAATAAACCATAAGCAAAAATTGAAACAGGGAATAAGCCTTAAATTAGTTTAATACAACAAATCAAATTAGGGTTTGAAGAAGCCTGAATTTAGGGAAAAGTAATTATACCTTCTATTCAATCCGATTTCCATTCAAACTCAATCAGTGTATAAGAGAATTAAAAAAAAAAAAAAAAAAAAAAAAAAAAAAAAAAAAAAAACCTCAGTCATTGAATAATCAATTCGTAAACCAAGAAAAATCCGACGACAACTTTAAGCGATAAGTAGAAAATGCCCTTAACCGAACTTACAAAAATGCAGAAGCCCTAAACTGAAGTAGAAAATGAATACAGAAGCCCTAAACAACGACAATTTCAAGCGATAATTTGGAAAATGAGAAATTAGGCATCGAAAATAAAAGCAACAACCTAAGAAGAAGGCAATAATTTCAAGCCAATATGAAACACAGAGGTAGTGAAATCATAAGAAATAAAAACACTTGAACAAGAAAACAAGCAAAAGAAGTGAAATCAAACCTGAGAAACAAGCAAAAGAAGTGAAATCAAACCTGAGAAACCTGAGAAATCATGCATTCCATCATATACACTACTAGGAAATTGAAATCGTTTATAAACTAAGTACTTATTTTGTATACTAAATAGAAAACCCAACTTGGAATAAAACGCTGCGAAACAAGTATCAGTTGCTATGAACAAAAATTAATTCAGAAACACACTCAACAGATCAGCAAAGAGAGATGAAGAAAGAAAACCTGGATTCAAACCTATTGTTAGACCGCTGTGCTTTGTAGATGAGGGATATCGTCAACCGCTGTGCTTTGGAGGTGGCCTAGAACAAAAACAATCAGATTCATGAAGACAGTTAAATTCATAAGCTAAATCAAAATTGAAAATTAAAACTAAACTATAATAATATAACTCATACACACACACTGAACAGATAACCCGCACTAGGTCCAATCCCACAAGCAAGTGGAATACATTCACAACAGAGCCTAATCTCACAAACATAATACATTAAGAGAAGAAGAACAGGTCGTTGTCAAATTCAAGACAAATATTCCCCTTGAACAGAAATGATAGGGTTCTGGCAGAATAGATCGAAGGCGGAGAGAGAGGATATAATGTTTAAATTACAAAATCAATTTGCAGAATAGATTGAAGCAAAAGAGAGAAAAAAAAACTAATCGAAATCCGATTGCCGTCGGTTGAACTCCAATGCAGCTGGAGAGAGACGGTGAAGACGATATAGCCTGGGTTAGGAAGAAGGTTGACCGGGTAGAAGGAAGTGATGAAGACGATTAAGGCTCCATTAAAGCTCTCGGTATTACTCGAAGGAGATGAGGAACGTAAGTGAAGATGATCGATCGTATTTCTACAATTGAAGGCTAAAGCACTATTTATGCTAGGGATTTCACCAAAAAAGTGAGTGGGAGGATTGGCGCCCAGATCACAAAACGACGTCATTTTGGCTATCTCTAAACATGATTCCCAATTCTTGTCACAAAACGACGTCGTTTTGTCACAAAACGACGTCGTTTGGCTGTCTCTGAACATTCCCAATTCTTTTTTCTTTTCAATTGATTTTATTAATTTTATTATAGATATTAGGGCACCATTAATTGTCCTCTAATCTAATTTTTTTTTAATATACATATTAGGGCACCATAAAGTGATCTATAAATAAATAATTAAATTATAATAGGACACAAAATTGTGCCCTAATATACTTTTTGTTTTTAGGGCACTAGTTTATATCCTTTTATATTATATATAGATATTAATTAATTTAATTACTAATTAAATTTTATTAGGGCACCATTTTATGTCTTTTACTTATTTGATTATAAGGGCACAATATATATAGTGTCCCAAAAAGCACATTTATAGGGCACAACACATATAGTGTTCCGATAAATTTACTTTTATGTGACACTACCAATTTTGTACCCTGAAAAATATCTTTATAGGGCACAATACCTATAGTGTCCTAATAGAAGTGCCTTTATAAACAGTTTTTGTTGTAGTGCGACCAGATGATATAGAGAGGGAGTTGAATATAGTGAGCGATTTTGGATTTTTATTACTTAGCGACTGTTTGTCCAAAAAAAAAAACTGGGATTTTAAATAAAAACTGTCAATCAAACTTTTGCTACCCAAAAAAATTCATCAATCCTTAATTAAGAACTTAATGAAAAAGAAAAGGCCTTGCACATTACCTGAAAATGATTTATTGATGCATCTAATACACGGCCAATAGCATACGTATTGCATTATGCATCTCAAATTCATTAAGACAAACGACATGTCGTAACTATATGCTACGATAACGGACTTTTAGTTTTATGAAATTTGTGTCACAATCACTACCATATTATTATATGGGACATGAAACTAGAATGTTGTAGATTGAGATTTATTTAGTCATGGGTTACCTTTTTTCCCATTGCCTGGATCATGCACGGGATTCGCTCCCACTTTGCAATAATCAAACAAGAATGCGTCCATGTCCTTCAGCTTTCTCGACTTCGTCGGAGCCACTACCTTTGCAATAACGGGTTGTACCTTCATAAGCAGAAGATAATTCAATCTCTTTTAAAAATGTCAGAACTTGTAAAGTAATTGGAAAAAATATAGATTATTGAAAATGAGTTTGCGTGTTAGAGGGAGACAAAGATACATAAACGCAAGAAATATAAAAAATGAGGGGATAAAAAAATTTATTATATATTAAGAGAGAGTGTAATCGATGTGACAGAACCCTTATATCTTTTAAGTATTTTACGAAGTTCAAATCCCCTCAATCGGATAAATACCAATGAAACCATATGTCATAATTGATAATATCATAATCAACCCTTATATAAAAGAAAGTTAAGGGACACCAAGTAAAGGTGTAAAAGATAATTATTCCTTAAATGAATAGCCGCACAATTTGCACTCCCATTTATATTTAACTAATGCGATCATTCTATTTCAACAGGAGTAAAATTACCAAAAGACCCATTATTTAATGTCAAATTATCAAAATCAACTACTACACTCCTTTCACTTTATTTAAAGTCCAATTTATAAAATATATTAAGATTCATTATTTAATGTCAAATTACCAAAATCAACTATTACACTCCTTTCTTTTTATTTAAAGTCCATTATAAAATACATTTTATTTGGCTACATCAATATTTTATCCTAAAATTAAATTAAAAAAATATTAATAATAAAAGAAATATTAAAACATTATTTAATTAAATTTAAAAATATTTTTTTTATCGAACTAAAAAAGTAATTGTTCTTGTCGTTGGTCCAACCATATGGGAACATGGCATATCTTAAGTATATCATCAGCAAGGGGAGCCTATATATGATTGAAAGATAATAGCTCATAGAAACAACTACGCCAACAAAACTACCAGGCTCATTACCCTATAACATAGATGAAGATAGAGAATTTCAAAAAAAAAAAAAAAAAACAAGAAGAAGAAGAAGAATGTTCAATAGAGCACCCCGTGCCTTTAACATGTACCAAGGATCCCACCAACAAGGAGATCTAGAAAACATGTGCCAATGCCTAAAATTGATAAATACTTCGAGTTGGTTTAATCAAAGTCTATATATGAATTTTTTGCTAAGGTGGGGTGTTGAGTTCAAAACTAAGAGGCAAGAGATCTTTGAGCGTTCCACGGTCAATCCTTCCAAAATCTGAGCTGAAGTTCAGAGCTGCTACCTACACAAAGACTCACCGGGGTTGTGCCCAGTGAAATTCCTCCGGCATGAGCTCCGGCATGAGAGTAAGAACTCGGAGGAAAATGCTTTAGTACGTTTCAATTGAAGAAAATAAGCATTACCGGGGGCATCGAATGTATGGGTATTTACAGCCGAGGAGCACAGTTAGCATCGCAGAGTTAGGACACTAAGCACATTAATTAAGATAGCCTAATGCATGGAAAATGAGAGAGTGAATGAGGTTATTAGGCCTTGGACCTTGTCTTTCGGTCTATCCAAAAGAGCCCATGGGATGGCCCAAGTAGGTTAGCAAATTGAAGCCAACCCGTAGGAGTGATGGAGCCTTTTTTGGTAGAGTAGATGGTCTCTAGTCGGACAGCGCTGGGCGAAGATCATTGCCTTAAGCTTGGCAAGATCATAGGAGGTTTGGTGACAGGATAACCGAGTATATGTAGCTTGGAGCTCAGTTGAACTCCCATAGGCACACTTGTTCATGATTACCGAGCACAGGTATCTCAAGAGCTCGAGCTTGGTTGATTTGGCTGAATTAGTGTTGATAAGTTTGGCCAAACTGGAAGGGTCTTCATATTGAGAGGCTCTGAGTATAAAGAACTCAGAACTCGGAACTCAAAGTTCAGAGCTCGGCCAACAGTAGACTTCCAAGGACATGGGCAATACATTAGACAAGAACATGAGGTCGGACCTCGGCCAAGTCATCAAGTTGGAGCTCGGCCAGGTTATTAAAGGCCACATGAAAATGCCACCCTAAGTTCAAAGCTCGACCAGGGCATGGGCCACCCTGACCTCGAAGCTCGAGCAGGTCATGGAGGGCCCTATGAAGATGCCACCCTAATATTGGTACTCGGCCAGGTCATGAGGTCGGAGCTTGGCGAAACATAACTTTGCAGGGAAAGTCGATAATCGCCAAGACAGGTCTATATGAGTTCAGCGCCACAAGGTCGGAGCATGGCACCATAAGGTTGAAGTTCGACAAAGAGTTCAATGGGTCCATTTGGTCCTCCTCTATCCGTTGGTCAGAGATCTGCAAAACCCCACACAGATGGGCCCCATGAAGTCATTCACAGGTGAGGTCGATTTTAAAAACGGTCAACCTGCCATCCTGTACTCTCTAATTGGAGCTCAATGGTTGGCAAATTATTTCCACATCAGTTGCCCCACTCTCCTAAGTAGGAAGGTAAGAGGTACTGGGGAGTAGTAGTAGTTGTGGCCAGAGTTCGCCTAATTGTGATCAATTTAGCCCCTCTAGTCAGTCAAGGGTGGACGGTCAAAAGGGACCTCTTTGACCACCATGCTACCATGTGTTGCCTTGTGTTCAATGCACTCAGTCCGATTTTATTTCTTCCAATTACCCTTTGCATTCTGTGTAGTAAGAATTTCATACTTGTACACTTTTGCACTACTTTCACTTTTGTTCCTTCATCCACTCATGAGTGTAAAGCTCAGCTGAGGTCGATGCTCGCTAAGGACATAAACCCCCCTACGTGGCTTAGTCGCCGAGCTGAGTCCAGCGTGGTACTTGCTCAGGGTATATCCTTTTTACTTCTTCCATATTTATCCACACCAAACTAATACCAATCTAGAGGTCGGTGGTCCCAGGTCAACACAAAATTCAGACTTATACAATTTCACATCACTTGTCACTTGTACAATTTCATAGCAGTGGATGTGAACCTGAACTTGTAGATGCTGATACTGAATTTTACAAATCAAGTACATGGAGCTCGTTTGAGACGGTGTGGGGAACGACGAAGGTGACAAACTTTGTGTTGATGAGTGGATACTTTCTCAAGAAGGTAGCCATTAAAAAATGCATTATTGACATCATCTGAAAAAGGGTTAATTTACGAATGACAACGATGACAAGAAAAGTACAGATAGATGTGATCTAGCCACTAAAGTAAATATCTCTCCGTAGTCAATGCCATATTTCTAAGCAAAATCCTTAGCAACGAGTCGGGCTTTATAGCGTTCAACGGAACTATCAGAAAGAGTTTTGCTTTTAAAACCTCCTTGTATATAATAGGAGTTTTCCAGGGGGAGAGGTCAATAAGATCTGAGATGTGAGTTTTGATTAGGGCCTGAAGTTCTTCGTCTATTACTTTCTGCCTAAAAAGGATAGTACTGGATTGAGGCTCACGCAGATTAAGTATGGTATAAAACTAATGATGGTCATTGAGATTAAGGATATCATAAGTTACCCTATTAGAGGGGTGAGAGTGATTTGGAAGGTGAGTCTCAAAAGGAGTCGGTGTACAATCATTGGAGAAAAGAGGAGCCTCAGGCAAGGTCGATAGAGTTGGAAATGTAAGATCAGCTGGTGATTCTAGAGTAGGCTAACCTGGTAATTCTGAAGTAGGCTTTATTGTTGGTTCTGTAGTGGGCTCAATGGTACTTGGAATTGTATCCTCAAGGGATAACTTAAGAGATGGATCAAAAAAGAATCTAGAGTAAGCAACGGTTGATATATCAAAGGACCATAAGAAAGAAAATAGTTGATGCTCCCAAAAATGGGTGAACTAGCCAAACAAACTCTAACCAAGAACAGGTCAACAACAAGTGTTAACTAGCGCTGACTTGATGAATGATATGGCATAAAAAAATGATGTGGCACTAACCTGGTAGTGTTCTCAGCTGATGTGGCACTAATGTGTCTGACATGTGGCATTGACGTCACAATTAAGGCAGTAGAGGTAGCACATGGTTACTCACGACAGAGATACTTTGGCTTCATAAGGGAATGGGAGCATGTGAGGAACCCAATAGTGGTGGTTTTTGTGATGTTTTTCTCGACTCTGCAAGATGAGTCTGACGGTATGGTGAGTGTTGAATTTGGGTTGATATTAAAGCCTTTAGCAGTGAACAAAGATGTCGGCGGTGCTGGGACTATTGGTGGAGGTGCGTTGGAGCCCCAATTGTGGTGATTTTGGTGGCGTTGGAATCATCTCTTCAATATGATGGTGATTATATGATTTTTGTTGATATCGGAGCGATGGTGAGACTTGTAACTGTACACACTGTATTTTGTCCTACCCAGTCAGTGTCGAATGAAGTACAAGGTCAAATAAACTTTAAACTTAGGCTTAAGGGAAATGAATTTCTATTTTGAATCACACTATATAATACATAAAAATACCAAAAAATATAAGATAACACAAAAACTATTAAATTTGATTGAATTCAGCTAAGTAAACGTTTCGGATCACCCTCGAAAATCCTACAATTTAAGGAGGTCTAAAATAACATTATTAAAGGTTTATTTTCATTAAATCACCTTTAGTATGAATAAAAATTATCCACTATCCTTCAATTATAGGATATTTCAATAATTTACTTCAGTTACCTACCCTGACCCTGAAACATTTACTATCATTGTTTTATCAGTTTAACACCAAAAACATTATTTCAAATATGCTTTTTACACTCAAGTACCGTCTAGAAATAGTTCAACCATAATAAAGGCTTGGAAATTCATGACAAACCCTAAATCACCTAAGTGATTAAAGGAATTGGGCTTAGTCTGGAATTAAACAAACTAAAGTTGTTTTGGCACAACCACCTAAGCTTAATGAATCAACGGTCCAACCAATCACTAAAAGGATCAAAAAGGAGAATTGAAATGACCAAGAAACCTCGATATATTCTCTACACAAAATATCAAAGGGAGAAACCAGGACACTTAGGAGGTAACCAACCGTTATCAAAACTAAATCGATTCAGTTCGCCACCTAAGTTAGGCATTTAATTTGAATTAAATTCCCATACCATGAAGAATTAAATTCTTGGTATGTTATGGATAGGCTACATTCAATGGATGTAGATAGTTTGATCAAAATATCTTAGGTTTAACCAAAATCCCTGAAATATGACTACCCGTTATCGAAATCAAACCAAACCTGTTTTCAACCTAGAAAAGCATTTAATGTACATCCCATAAATAATTTATTGCTTGGTATGACATGGAATTGGTGGATTCAATGAATCAATATATTTTCATTAAAATATCTTAGGGTTAACTAATACCCTTGAAATCCAACTACCCGTTACAAGGCAAAATAAGTCGGTTCGATCCAAAACCAACCGAATGAGTGCCCATCAATTCATGAGTCATCATAAAGTATTAAATTCAAAATGACTCATTGAGACCAAATACATTACACCTTGGAAGAATTAATGGCAACCAAAACGAAATAGTGAAACTAACTGGTACTTAGACCCTAAGCCGAACCAGAAGTGTCACTTCATGCCATTAATGTACAAATGTGCAACCAATCATATTCAAGAGAGTGTAATGATTTCAAATTATTTCCAACATTACTAATGATAGCCAATCATTACAAGATCTTGGACAAGATTTGGTAATCATTACCAAATCTTAGAGAATCTTCCATAATCTACCAAATTCATCCAAAGGTGATCAAGATAAAAATAAGAGGAAATGTCCCCTAGTATAAACAAACCCTAAAGAATGGATTGGAATGTCTAGTGCATGGATGAAGGCGCAGGCCCTGGTCTATAAATAAAGGGTGTTGGTTTCTCATTTTTTTAAAGTTTTGGAACCTTAGCTTCTCTCTCTTAGCTCGAGCAACACTCTCGGGTGCTAGAATTTCCAAGCATTTTTACTCAATAAGACCTCATTATTTTGCTTAAATTCGGTCCCATGGGGTGTTCTTGAGGTTCTTGGAGTAAAAACTCAAGAAGTTGACAGGAATCGATCAAGTTCAAACCAAGAAGATGAAGAAGGAGATGAAGGTACTTGTTTAGGGAAAGGCCACTCCCCAAAACTAGGTATGTGTCACGACAATCATTTGATCTTGTCTTAAATTTCATATATATTACTTGTACGTAATAGAATCATGTAGATATCATGATTAAATTTCATGTATATAACATAAATAACCTATAAATAACTATAAAAAAAAGGTTAAATTTATGTCATATAAACCAAACCATGTTAAAATTGTTTAAGATCATGTCAAGAACATCAAGAACATCCAAGAAAATGTTAAGAACAAGTGAAGACCCAAATCACCTGAGAACATGTTAAGAACATGTGAGGATCCAAACAAAACATCTTTACACCATGAGTTGTACATAGTCTCTATGATTCTTTCATGAACACTTCAAATCTAACTCTTACCAACTATTAATCCAACCATGTAATTGTTAATAAATCGATTTACTTTATGCTAAACGTCGAAATCACAGCCTGACACTAAGTCTTTAGGCTAGTGGTATAGCACCTTATATATATATATATATATATATATATATATATATATATATATATATATATATATATACACCTGTGGATAAAAATTCAAGATAAAATGAGGGCCTCTATTCCTTTGGGAATATGTTCTTAGTTACAAGTAGGACTGGTATATATATGGTATTTTCTTTTCTTTATAACTAAACAACTTAAAATCAAACACAACTTGTCTAAACTAATGAGTTCGGTACATCATGTTGTGGTGTATGTCTTGATCAATAATAAAATACTCTAAAACTAGTTAAGCTTAACCAAATGAACTACGTGCTGACTTGATCTTTGGTTATTCGCCAAAGTACAAAGGAAACCTAATAAGGGTTCGGTCACCTTTAATAAACAAAACCATATAGTTTTAACCTTAAATAAATAAACTACATGATGACCTAATCTTTGGTTACTCACCAAAGTATGTAGGCAACTTCATACGGGTTCGGTCACATATCTAAATAATTTAGTCTAGTTTACATGTTGGAACTAGATGTCAACCCGATACCCCGTGTTTACCAAGATATGTAGGCAACCTTTATAAAGTTCGGTCTCTTAAAAAATACAAAAATATTTTCATTCCATATAGCTTGCATGTTGAAACTACATGTCAACCTGATTCCTTGTGAAAACATGGATATGTAGGAAGCCTTTATAAGGTTCAGTTGTTTATATTTATGTATTTTATAATATGTTATTGGGTTGTCTCTACCTAGATTAGTGTAATTTACTGCTTTCATTATATCAAAAATACAAAAATATTTCCATTTTTATTTGAAGCTGCATGATAAATAGTTAAACCTTTATCGCTTTCATCACATAAAAATGCATAAAAAAGGGAACAAAAATTAAAATATGGGAATTGTTTGTGTTAAGTAAATTGAAGAAAATTATTTGGGTTTGTTTAAAAGTGAATATTCATTTAGACCAATGTATCGTCTACGAACGGGTGTCTTGGGGTACATAAAACCTTCCCCGAGCATAACCACCCCCCAAAATATAAAACATCTCTAGTTCAAAGACATTTATGAAGTCAAAACACGGGCCATTTTAAAACAAAAAATTGAATTTCTAAAAAATCCTGGTGACCTAGCACACCATTTAACCCATGCTAGGTGATGACTTATTTTTAAACATAAAATCCCGGCCAAAGAAGTTTTTCAAAATCGATGCCTAGAAAAGCCCTTGAAAAACCATTTCAAAATGAACGGATTTGAAGAAATTAGAAAGGGAGGAATGGAAACTTGTTTTCATCTTTTTCTCAATTTCTACCTTTTCCTCTATTAAAATCCAGGGTTCGTCAACTGGTAACTCTGTTGGGGACTATTAGAGAGTCAAGCCTAGTTAGAGTTTAAATCAATATTCACATTTAAATAAAAACTCGAGAAATACATTTTTATTTTTAAACATAAATAATTCCATTCCAAAAATAATAAATATTAATGAATAATAAAGTAAATAAAAAAATATAATTAAAAAAAAATAATAATAATAAAAATAATAAAAATAATAAAAATAATAAAAATAAAATAAAAATAAAAAATAAAAAATAATAATAATGATAATGATAATGATAATGATAATGTTAATAATAATTATAATAATAAAAAAAAATAAAGAAATAAAAATTTGAAATTAAAAGTTTATTTTCACATATCTTGTTTATACTAGCAAGCATACATCTGTTGTCTTTATTTACTGTCATGTATATTTAATGTCTTTCAATACAGTATTTCAATTGTTGTCTTTAAATTTCTACATTTCATTTTTGTATACTCTTTCCAAGACAGATCACTCACTTTGCATTGCCTATCATGATGAAAAACCTAAGTCGTAACCCTTTTAGGGATAGAGAGATCACTCCCCTGGGATCCTGTTACGAAACTCACGTCGCTTGGACCACCAACGAATGATGGATGTTCCCCTAGGAAGGACCCTGGAGGTTTGAAGGTCTGGGAACCGAAGTTTTCTAGGATGCGCTAGAAGCAAAGCCATAACCACATATAATGAGCCTAAGATAGAGGATAACCAAAACCCTGTTGTACTTAGGACACTTATCTTGGAGAGTGATTTTGTTTTTATCTTTTGTACAATTATTTACATAATTGTTATACTAGGTAAACTGAACAAAATTTCTAGGATAAATAGGGGCATAATAGACAATGTAAGAATTCTTGTTCTATCCCATGCATTGCTAGCTTGCTTGACGTCGAAATAACGTTTTCAAAAATCGGAATGCAGAGCAAGCTGCAGGAAAGAACAAGAATCCTTGTTGTACCTAATACAATAAACCCTCATATACAAACATCAAATCATTAATGACCATTTCATCCATGATAATGAACTTAAAATGTACTCTAATAAAAATCACAAATACATTCGCCTTTAAATAAAAAACTCACCTCGAATAAACAAAAAACAAATATCCTTTGCTAAACAAGTTTGTCTAAAATCCATCCACTAAAGACAACATGAAGTAATCTATTTCGATCGTGCAAAAACACGCCAATCTTACCAAGACTTAAAAAAGGTGTCATCACACAGTCGGATCAAGACTGTGCAATCCAATATTAAACATACACTGGGTCCCATTTTCCTTGGAAATACATGTCATGTCCAAAGCATGATGTTCTTTCTCATAAATCCTATACAATAGGGATTATGCACCATTAGGGAAACATTTTGTTTAGGTTCAAAATGCCTTAAGCAGATCAAAACCTTTTATGATAGGAAGCCAGTTTATGCTCATTAGTCAGACTATCAAAATAAAGTCACCCTTAGAGAGACATCATGAACTCAAATGTGTCTTAAACCCTTCATTGAATCCTAAGAGTAATAATCTATCTTTGAAGAAATAAAATGACAGATCATGTCATTAGGTCCTAGAGGAAAGGATCCATGTTTTGAGGAAGAAAATAAATAAGTCCTAAGATAATTGATCCATGTTTGAGGAGAAACTACAACAATCCTGTCATTAAGTCTTAGGAGAAATGATCCAATTCTGTTATTAGGTCCTCAGAACAATAATTCATCTCTGAGGAAGAAAAAGACAAGCATGTCACTAGTCCTAGAGCAATGATCCATTTGTGAGGAATAAAATTATGTTCTTAAGTTCTAAGAGAAATGATCCTTGTGTTGAGGAAGAAAAAGTACAATTCTATCATTAGGACAATAGTCTATGTTTTGAGGAAAAAATGGGCAAATCTGTCATTTAGTTGTTGGAGTGATGATACATTTTGAGGAATAGAAGTTTATCAATTAGTCCTAAAAGCAAATGATCTACACTTTGAGGATAAAAATTTAATCATCTTATAGCCCTAAATAACTCTATCTTCAAAGTCAAAGACAAACCAAAAGTTGCAAGTTACCTTGGTCCTATGAAAACGAAATTCAAACCAAGGTCTAACCAAAACATATCTCATAATTAACTGCTAGAGTTACATCTCCCTAGGATTGCATACATACAACACGAATATAATCAACCAGGTAGACACACTCACACATAGTCAATATTATAACCATGCATAAAGATAGGATAATTTGCATCCTTAAAAGTTCATTAGTAGAAGTTTAGGTTGTTAATCACTTAATAAATCTAGAAAAATCTACTTTAGGTGACTTTTCGTTAAAAGCAATTTGAGATCCGCTCACATGATCGTAAATTAGACTCAATCCCTCCCTCTGTTGGAAGTACTTTGAATGACTCCAAAATTTCGACGATGCGGGAAGACATTACCTCCCTGAAGCAAATGCTGAGCCAGATGAACCTAGCCTCACTATTCCAAGAAGAGGATAAATTATCGTCACTTGGAAATACACTTAGCATGATAAAATGTTGAGCTAAATTACGAATCAAGAGGCTCCATCATGGAAAATGGATTACTATTGAAAATCACAATAGCCTTGCTAAATAGGAAGATGTCATTTGTGCCACCATTGCAAGTCAAGACCTGCCTAGCTGGGAGAAAAACCTTGAAACTAAGGAAAACTCAGTCCAAGGAGAAATATCCAAGATATAGAAGCAGATGGACTACATAAACCAATCTATTAATGAGATCAAATAGGTTATCTGGACACGTATCCACCTAGAGGACCAAACTTTCATCTCATCTCCATATCCAAACAGCTCTCCTCAAAACCGCAATCAACTACAGACTCCAATTCAATTGCCTCATCAAGTCTTCAAGCCTATCCAAACACCTAAAGAAATGAGATAGTTCACCTTATTCCCTACTCCATTCTCTCAAATCTACCGCTATTGCTTCAAAAATAAATTATTTGCACCTATTCCCCCTAACCAAAGAAACCTTCAGGATCTGAGGTTTAACCCTCGCATTTTTTGCCAAAACCACTCTAGAGGGATTGGTCATCGTACTAATCAGTGTCAGGACTTCAAGAACCATATTGAGGATCTCATCCAGATAGGGATCATAAGTATCTCAGAAGAAAATATGATCATCAAAGAATAGGGGAAGAAACGTCTATATCTTCATTTCCTTTAGTTTCTTAAGTACTTTCTAATAAACCAAGTATTATCTTATATACCTATGTACTAGATCTACAAATCACTAAATGCAAGCTTATTTTATCTTAAGTCGATTCATGTATTCATACTCTAACTTCCATAAATTAATTTGTTTATTGTAATTTGCACACCACGAATACCCAAAATAATGATAACATATTTTAATAAATTAGACTATTATCCAAAGGAAAATGTAAAAAGAAATGTCTTGTTTCAACTAGATGATGGTGAGATATTGGCAATAAAATCTAAGAAAAATTAGAAAGAAACCTTAAGAGCCCTGATATGGAATCGTTACATATGTTCCAACCCAGGGATTGTAAAGAAACCAAGAAGAATTTCAACCAACATACCTATCCAGAAGACTTTAGTTGATATCATTCTTAAGGAACCCTAAGAAGAGAAAAGTTATCTTAGAACCTTGCCTCGCCTTAAGAAAATTCTCAAGAGAGGGGCTGGTAATCATAAACCCTTCTCAAGGGTAAATCAAGTAGCCAAGGTCGTGTTCAGGAAAGATTGGAAGATTCCATCAAATAAATCCTTAGAAATTTGTGATACTTAGCTTTACCCAAAGTTCCCAAAAGGAGTAAGACATGTAACTAGAAGAATCTTTTAGAAATGAATCAAGTTGGAAGAAGATAATAAGACCTCCTCAACCAGAATAATGGAGGAAATATCTAGAAGATTCATGATATGAAGGATAAATGGATGAAGTATAAGAACCTGACCTCACCAAAGCAAAGTTCTTGAAAGGTCGGGTAGATTAACAAAAGAAGATAGTCTAAACTAGGATTTTACACCAGCAATAACTACTCTGGAAGCATGTGGAAACCTACTTAAAATAAAAGGTAGGATAAAACTTGTAAGATTAAAGACAATCAAGAATGGGAGAAGGCAACAAAACTTCACTAAGATTGTAGCCGATAATGGAAGTAGCTGGGATAAGGGTAAAATCAACGAAGACCTCGAGGCTGACTCAAAAATACCATAATTCTCTAAAACTCTATAAAAATCATGGAAAATGTGTTAAGAGAAAATAATAAAATAAAGACCAGTCTTAGAAAGTTTCTAAACACTGAGTGGTCACACGAAAGCAATTAGGTGAAACACGCTTTCTATACAATCTGAGTATTAAATTGTAGGAGTGTCTCAACACTGAGTGAATTGGGTCAATTAGATCGGGATCACTACCCAAAGCTTGCTACATGGATTATATAGGAAGTATGAGTCTTTACTTGCTAGAGTGAAGAAAAAAGAAATAAGAATGAAAATAATTCTCTTAAGACTACTAGGATAAGACAACATTTGGTTGTCGTTATTAACTAACACTTGTTTCTCTATCACTTCTTTTCTCCTTCCTTTGAGTCATCTCGGGAAAGCCCATTCCGTTTACCCTCAGTTTAAGAGAAAAGAAGTGAAGCAGAGCCGTCGAAGAAATCGTGGGTAGCATACATGGCCTAGGTAATCTGGATAACAATCTTAGAAAATATCAATATTTAAACTTGATGGAATTGAACTTAACAACTTTGTTAACTAATAACTATGATACTTGGTTTAAATTACTACTGAACTTACGTTTATTATAATTTAGATTAATATTATGGAAAAAATCGCAACAAACATTGAGATGATTAAATGTTTGAATATGATTACTTGAGTATACTCTAGTCAAAATAATCTCGCGCAAACGTGAAAACGAAAATATGCATGGCATATAGGTTAATTCCTAAAACATTAGAAATGAACTTGGGAAAGTACGGGAAATGAAAAGAAGAATCCTTGCTAAATAAGCCATTCATTCGAACCCTCTCCCAAAACTCATCCAAAAGTTATTCAAAGCCCGAGCCAAATCAACAGTGATCTCTATTCTGAGCTTGATATTCCCATTCTAGAAATCCTGACCTCATCCCAACAAGACATGAAATAACCCTCCCATATCCCTATCCAAACCTTTCCATCTTGCAACCAAAAACCAGACACTGTTCGAAGAAAAATCCTAATCATAATTCCAATTGTAACAAGAAGTAAAGAAGCAGGAAGCCTCTCAGAAGCACCGATCAACTTTTCATATCAGAAACGGCATAGAAACAACCAGGGGAGATGGTTAATAGAAAAAGATACCCAACGCAAACATTCTAGGAGAAAACTAGCATCCCTAAATCATACAATACATAAGTCAGTATCAAAGTACTACACAAGCACTATGCATCACATCTTATTTAGGCATACATAACTTCATATACATGAGGAAACTTAGGCATCATACTTCAAGCAAAAAACTATGGCATCTTGCATACCATATTGCATCAATAAGTCTTTGTCAGTATAACACTTGCACTCATACACCTTATCTGGAAGCTCTAGTAGGCTTGCAGGAAATCCTTTGATATGTAATCTGGTCAAGTTACCTCACCAGTCACTGTACCGTTGTTCATCTCTGGTATTGGTTTCAAACCAACCCAGAAGTTAGACAAGGATTCAACCTCACATAAGGTGTGTCTTGATAATAGATTTTACCCATTCCTATGAAATTTCGGGTTATAGTAGGGTGTCCTTAGAAAATTGACCTTGCTAGGATCCAATGGAATCTTTTTAGGATTGAGTAAATTCTAGCATTGTTCAAGAACTCTAAATACCAAGCATCCAGTAGCCCAGAACAAAACAACGAAATTCAAAGACTTAAATAGGCTACCAATTAATATAACAATCAATCTCAAAAAAGCTAATACTTAGGCAAGAAACTATATCCATTAGACTAGGGTAAGATTACGGCCGACTAATGTAGCTATCTTTACTCGCAATAAGTACGATTCTTAGAATCATCTCAGCCCGGAACTACGTTCGACTTGATCCTTGGTAGATTACCAAAGTACGTAGGAACCCAAGTGGGTTCGATTGAAATGAAAAAAAAAAAAAGGTATTGGCTTCACAATATTCTCTCAGTCCTATAGTAGGGCGCATCTCTAGGAAGAGTCCTTTGACTCTCCTAAAAAAAACATTTTCGCTCTCCCTGTTATTTAAACAAACAATAGGTGCCTAAGAAAGAACTACTCTTAACCTGATCCTTGGCAATATGCCAAGTATGTAGAAAACGTATTTAGGCTCGGTCATCCAACTGTAAGAACCCCCAGCCATAGGCTAGAGCGTGTTCTCACAATATCTATCATCGTACATAGATTGGAACTTATAAAGTCCATTGTATGCTCTCCACCAAACGATAGTGGTCTAAGTTCATATTAGCACTCTCTATTAAAAGGTGCTAGGGGGTTGGTAGCGCGTAAATACGTCGCTACTTACACCGCAAGTGTACGGGTTAAGTTTTAATATAGAATAGGAGAATAGGGGTATCGTGTCCACAGGGATTGGTTGTGATTATTATCAATTACCGCGATTATCATAACATAATTTTATCTAGGCGGTACAAAATGTATATAAAATTAAAATAAACTAATACTAAAATACTAATTAAACTATACTAATACTAATATGAGATGTTTAGGGAAAATATTGCCTAGGGATTAACTTTGTTTACAAAAACATATTTGGTCTCGTTTTAATTTACGTTAGCGGCGTTCAACCTATCCGACAATCTCAGTTCGTAAACTCACTCGCCACCTCTCCCGAGTGTAAGACGAGGGAATACGTGACTTCGCGTCAACGAAGAAGTCCCCTTCAACGTCTTAATGACCCTAGGTCATTTGAGTCTCGCCCCAACGTCATTGATTGCACACTTTCCACCTCCCTCCCAGATTATTGGATCGTCACGTTGTGTTTATCCTAGTCCGAATCCGGAGTTACCTCTCCCGAGTGTCAAACTTCGTATTCTCTAATTATCTAAACAAGCATAATATCAAAGAATAACGGTAAACACAATCCAAATAGCGAAGAACAACCATTAAATGAAACACATACTCAAGCAAACAATATTTTCATAAATATATATTAATCCCTAGACAAAATCCGTTTAGCTCATTGTCATAACCGTTTATACAATGGAAAAGGAGCTAAACGTGCTCAACTAACTACTGAAGTTAAGAAAATAAAGAAAAAATGAAAGAAACTTAGCCGTAGTCCGAAGATTTGCCGCTAAAAATGTTTCGGGATCGCTTTTCCTTCTTCGCAACGTGTTCTTCTTCTTCGGAATTGGTTGAACACTCCCAAAAACACTCTCTAAAATATTAGGACCCTCATGGAGATTTCATGGCCGGAGGAGAGAGGAGGATAAGAAATAGGGAGCCAAAAATATCCTAAATCTGTGCAGAGGTGACTACCGCGGCGGTGGGGTATGTCGGTTTGATTTTCGCTGCAACGGTGGAGAAGGCGGTAGATTCAGGACCTCTCTACAGTTTCACTGCCATAGCGATGGTTCTCACCGCTACGGTGGTGAGTTTACAACAACTTAAGGCCCTTTCTGCATTTTCACCGCCTCGGTAGTGGTCTGGACGCCGAGACGGTGGTCTGTCTTTCAGAATATTGCCCTTGTGCTTGTTTTTCCATCGTTCTTGATCCAATATGATCGTTTATAATCCGTTTTCATACCGTTTCACCCTACACACCTGATTCATAGCAAAAAGAGTATAAACATATTAAAATGTACTAAAACATAATAAACATATTCTAAAATTAGCAAGTTCGGTTTAGAAATAGATAGGTAATTTATACCTATCAAACACCCCCAAACTTAGAATATTCCTAGTCTCGAGCAAAACACCCACGCAATAAAAGAAAATATAAAAACTAAAAATAAAAAACGCTAAAAATAAAAATGTGCAAGTTTTGATTATCATCTACTGACCAAACGAATTTTCTCTCATCGACCCCCAATCCTATCGAGTTCAAGCATAAAACACACCATGTGGTATTCTAGAATTTCAACATTTTGATGATATTAAGCGTCATTCTAGATCCTACTAAAGTGTGTGTATTTGAAACTCAAATATATAAATATCCGTTAATCGGATTGGATTATCCACCATATAAGCGCATGATAGAAAAAACCCGAGGGTATAGTGAATCCATAGGCTTGACCAGGTTCTATTATCTACTAATGTAGGCTTGGAAGTTCAAGGAGATCATTAGGCCTTGATTCGGTTTTGAAAAATTGGCCAGGGGTATATCGAAAATACAAAACAGGTTAATCATCGTTAACTTGACAATACCCAAGGCACATGCTTGGCACTCTCACACTCGAAACCCCATAGATAGAATTTGAAACAACTTTGAACATTCATTAAAGAACAACGTACTCACTTGTCAAAAGAAATGGAAAATAAAAACCATACATATATGTTTTATTCTTTTTTTTTCTTTTCAACGAACACCCCCCCCCCCCAAACTTATTCGATTGTTACAATTGAAGGGGTGTGTGAAATACAAACAAAAAATGACAAGTAAGTACTTGAATACCAAACCAATTACAAGTTTGCCCTAAACCCAACCGCTCACATCAAGTAGTATTTGCAATCTACTAGCTTGATTCTCTCAGATTGTGCCTTCAGTTTAGCGATGTAGGTTTGGAAAGAAGTTTTATCAGTCAAATGGTATTTGTTAAGTGTTCAGAATTGAAACAGTGTTTAGGCTTTGACAAGGTAACGAGGGATAATAATATATCAAGGTAAGCTTAAAAAGGCTCAAGCGAGAAAATGAATGCCTAAATCATGTCTTCCGAACTACCTCGCCTAGGATTTCACCTTGAATTTCCCCCAAATCAAGTTCTAGAAACCCTAATGTCATTAATTTGGGTGCAGATAATCGTTTTCAAATCAATTAGACAGTTATATAATGAGTTTACGTGTTCGTGCAAGTAGGATCTATAATAACTATTACTAAAACATAATATTGAGCACACAGAACATACATGCATGAGCTTTATGCTCGACCTCAATAAACAACCAGGGGATAGACTCATCATGGGGTAATGGCCCAGATAAAGTCAAAACTCAGTACATGCACAAAAACTACCCTAAACAAACATGCACACGTAAAAATAGTAAAACATAAACTATAACTAAAACATACTAATACATCACCACCAACTTAAAACAGGTGATGTCCAAAACAACTCATCAACGATCTCAATAGACATAATATAGCATGAAAATGAAGATGGGGGTTTAAAACACGTACCTGGGAGGTGAGAGAATCTCGCCTCCGAATCAAATCGACGAAGATGGATCTAATTTATTTATTTTTCCTTGGGTTGCCTCCCAAGAAGTGTTTGATTTATGGTCGTCAGCTTGACACGTCGAAGTACTCGTCAAAAAATGACTTCTGCCCGTAGTATGTGTTACATAACACTACGTACGAGTCTTAGTTTAAAATTCCCTCAAGACTAGCAAGATAAGGCTCTGAATGGATCGATCTTTCAACATCACACCTCACCAGCTCATGTACTTGGTGGGCATGAAAAGACGTTGCTAAAGGTGGTGAAGGATAAGTGAGGCACATCAGATCCTTGTAGATATGATCGTCTTGGATCGACTGCGACGTCATGAGCTAGAATTCAAATGGTAAAAATTCACAACGATTAATATGTGAATTTTCATCGCCGCTCCACACTTCAGTTCTCTCTTTTTCAGCTTCAACAATGAATTCTCCCAAGCTCATCCCGCTCATTTTCGGTTCCTCATGGTGGCTTTCATTGGATATGGTGTATGTATCTCCCAATGCCACTGTGTCTGACTCGACCTCAATCAAGCAGATGAGCTGACTGATTTGCGTCTGCAAAGACGTTACGGTCGTATCGATGTCGGTGCAGACCATCTCGATATAATCAAGATGATCCTCGTGCTCGTTGATCCGGTCATTTGTTTCCCTCAAGACTCTCTGAGTCTCCCCCATGACAGTAGCGAATATTTCTTCCAGATTGGGAAAATAATCCTCATTGTGGTCTGGAGTGTCAATCCATGGCACCATAGTATTGAAACTACGAAAATCAAAGGCCTCTATGTCTTTCAGCAACTAATAGGCTTTGTCCACGGTTAGTTCATAGAAATAGGTGCTAGAATTTCCTCATTCCACTCACATTCTGGTTACGGTTTGTAAACCATCGAAAAAGTTCAATAGTTGACACTTCCTCGGGAAACGATGGTTTGGAAACCAGAATAGCAATTCCTTGTAACGATCCCAAGCACTATAAAATGGCTCAGAATCTTGTTGAAAGAAATGAATCAATACCTGCCGATCTAACATCATTAAGTACCATGCATAAGAAACAAAAACAAAACTACAAAGAAAAAATTATACACAAAATAAATGCATAAAGTAAAATTGGGTTATTTACTCATAATATCTATAATAATCAAAAACACACAATCCCCAGCAACGGCGCCAAAAACTTGTTAGCGCGTAAATACGTCGCTACTTACACCGCAAGTGTACGAGTCAAGTTTTAATATAGAATAGAAGAGTAGGGGTATCGTGTCCACAGGGATTGGTTGTGATTATTATCGATTACCACGATTATCATAACCTAATTTTATCTAGGCGGTAAAAAATGCATATAAAATTAATATAAACTAATACTAAAATATTAATTAAACTATACTAATACTAATATGAAATGTTTAGGGAAAACATTGCCTAGGGATTAACTCTGTTTACAAAAACATGTTTGGTCTCATTTTAATTTACGTTAGTGGCATTCAACCTATCCAACAATCTCAGTTCGTAAACTCACTCGCCACCTCTCCCGAGTATAAGATGAGGGAATACGTGACTTCGCATCAATGAAGAAGTCCCCATCAACGTCTTCCCGATCTTAGGTCATGTGAGTCTTACCTCAACGTCATTGGTTGCACACTTTCTAACTCCCTCCTGGGTTATTGGATCGTCGCATTCTATTTATCCTAGTCCGAATCCGGGGTTACCTCTCCTGAGTGTCAAACCCCGTATTCACTAATTATCTAAACAAGCATAATATCAAAGAATAATGGTAAACACAATCCAAATAGAGAAGAACAACCATTAAACGAAAAACAAACTCAAATGAATAACATTTTCATAAATATATATTAATCCCTAGACAAAATCCGTTTAACTCATGGCCATAATCGTTTATACAATGGAAAAGGAGCTAAACGTGCTCAACTAACTACCGAAGTTAAGAAAATAAAGAAGAAATGAAAGCAACTTAGCCGTAGTCCGAAGATTTGCCGCTAAAAATGTTTTGGGATCGTTTCTTCTTCTTTGCAACGTGTTCTTCTTCGGAATTGGTTGAATACTCCCAAAACCTCTCTCTAAAATATTAGGACCCTCATGGAGCACTCATGGCCAGAAGACAGGGGAGGAGAAGAAATAGGGAGGCAAAAATATACTAAAAATATCCTAAATTTGTACAGAGGTGACCGCTGTAGAGGTGGGGTATGTCGGTTTGATCTTCACTACAACGGTAGAGAAGGCAGTAGATTCAAAACCTCTATGCATTTTCACCACCATGGTGGTGGTTCTAACCGCTGCAGCGGTGAGTTTACAACAACTTAAGGCCCTCTTTACATTTTCACCGCCTCGGCGGTGGTCTGGACGCCGAGGCAGTGGGCTGTCTTTCAGAATATTGCCCTCGTGCTTGTTTTTCCACCGTTTTTGATCCGATATGATTATTTATGATCCGTTTTCATACTGTTTCACCCTACACACCTGATTCATAGAAAAAAAGAGTATAAACATATTAAAACGTACTAAAACGTAATAAACAGACTCGAAAACTAACAAGTTCGGTTTAGAAATAGATAGGTAATTTATACCTATCAGGGGGTAACAAAATGACAACCCAATAAAGAAAATGAGTCATTCAATTTCAGTTTCTAAGGAAGGTCTTAGGTTTATCTAAAAACAACAATTCTGAAATCAGGTTGAAAAAATCAAAATTCGACTAGTAATTCAAAATTCTTCAGGATTAGAAGGATTGAAGGTCAAAAACTGCTAGGAATCTTGCAAACTGGCATAGAAAAATACAACTTTTGATTATCTATGTGCCAAGTTTCTTTCGTGACTAATATCTCATTATATATAGTCGAAAAAATAAACGGCATAAGAAAAAGGGAGAGGTAAGGGAAATATTGTCCAACCTTAAGTGGTCTGGGAATTTACCTATTATCCCACCTTATGTGGTCGGAGAAGAATACCTATTGTCCTACATTAAGTTGTCAAAGAATCTACATACCATCCTAGATGGAGTTTTCAACATACTGTCCTACCATGAGTGGTCTAAGATTCTACACTACCATCCTACCTTAAGTGGTCAAAGGTTTTACTATACATTCGTGGTAACTCCTTATTTTAATTAACCAATAGTCGATTTCGAAACAAGTTAAGTACACCTGCAGTCGTTGACCAAATGAACAATACAACACCTCAAATTCTCATAATACCCCCAACAGACAACAAAACATCAAAAGCCTTGTCAAATCCTATTATGTGATCCAAATTTATTACAAGGACGTAGACCCAGAAAACCATCGCGTACCATAGGATGTATGGTTTTCGATTTTGAGACAAGTGTGGTACACTTTAGAGTTACCTTAAGGATGGTTCTTTTGACAAGAGAAGAAGACCATCGATAGACCAAGAATCAATCTATAAGCATTGGCGATACAAGTAATCATTTTTATCAATTCATGTCTAGACATTATGAACAATTGCATAGCCTGGGTGTTATACCAACAGGCAAACTCCTAATCTATTAACTTCGCATTTCAAGAAAATATAATAACAAAGCCATCGATAAGTGTATTCAGGGATTTAAATAAATTAAATCACGAATTCATTCATCACCCCCGACAAATATCAAGATGAACTAATTTAGCTTCTCAATCTAATAGCTAATCATTCTCCTCCCCAGCCCGTAGGCTGGGGCATATTTTACACTATCAATAATCATGAATCGTACGATAGGAAGTGTCAGATTAAATTCCACAACAGAATTTATCCAATCAATGCCCAGTCTACGAATGGGGCACATTTCATCCTATTCCTGTTTTCTTGATGGAAACAACGTTCATTTCGTCTCACGATGTAAAATGAAGTACTCAAATAATAATGAACTTAATTAAATTCATCAATCGAGAAGGAACTATGTATCTAACTGATTCCCGGTGAAGTCCAAGATATGTACGAAATCCTTGTGGGTTCGGTTGACAACATAAGAATGAGGAACTACATGTCAAACTAATTCCCGACAAAGTCTGGGATATGTAGGAAACCCTCGTGGGTTCGGCTGACAACTTGAAGAAGAGGAACTATGTGTCAACCTGATTCCCAGCGAAGTCCGGGATACGTAGGAAACCCTCGTGCGTTCAGTTGACAACTTTCAGATGATGAACTACATGTCAACCTGATTCCTAGCAAAGCCCAGGATATGTAGGAAACCCTTATAGGTCTGGTTGACAACCAGATCAAAGATGAACTATGTCTCGACCAGATTCCTTGTGAAAACAGAGATACGTAGGCAACATTTACAAGGTTTGGTCGTCAACTTTAGTGTCTCTCCTTTAAAGACCAGGAACTACTTGTCAACCTGATTCCCGGTAAAACCCGATATACATACAAAACCCTTGGGGGTTTTGGTTGACAACCTAAGATAATGAACTACGTGACGACCTGATTATCGACAAGTCCGAGATACTTAGGCAACATTTACAAGGTATGGTCGACAACATTTAAAGTCCTTCATTCAATCAAAGATAAACTACATGCCGACCTGATTCTCAATTATCTGAGATACATAGGCAACCCATAATACAGGTTCGGTCGCCATTAAATAAAAATTCCCCATCAATCGGGATTTAATCATATCAAACTTTGACATCCAATATCAATCGGGATTCAACCATATCAAATATAAAATCCCACTTCAATCGGGATTGAACCATATCAACGTTAAAATTCCCCAATCAATCGAGATTGAATAATGTTAACTTTAAAATTCTCCATTAATCGAGATTTAATCATGTCAACTTCAAAATCAATCCTCCAGTCCAAGATGAATTAGGTCTCGACCTAAGTCCTAGTAAACACCAGGATACATGAAACCTTTATAGGTTCGATCATCACCTTAAATAAAATTCCTACATCCCCAAGAGACTATGCTTCGATCTATCATTAGTAGATCACCAAGATACACAAGAAACCCAAGTGGGTCTGGTCAAAGTTAGAGAGATTACAGTATTATGACGTTCTTTCAGCTCTATATCAAGGCGCATCTCCCAAGAAGTCCCTTAACTTCCCTGAGAATCCAATTTCCTATCCTTTTGTTAAATAAACAACATAGGATACCTATACACGAACTACGCATCGACTTGATCCTTGGTAGATTACTAAGGTATGTAGAAAACCCTTATGGGTACGGTCAACGATCTGAGATAGCATAGCAAGGGTTAAACTACACTTCGATTGGATTCCTAACCTAGGAAATCAGTGTATATAGATAACCCAGGTGGGTTTCAATCATCTGAAAATCATTATTCAAAGCACCAATAACAATATACATAAACAACCCAACGGGGTTTCCATACAAAATCAAACATGACAATCGTATGCTCAGTTCAGGATATAGGGGCAACCCATGTGGGCTCTATCGCATTCTCTGAATGCTCAAGAAACAATCATGTGCCCTAGCTAGAGCTAACACACATTATATTCGGTTTCTCTGTTTAGATTATGTGATAGAAGTCGCCCCAGCTAGACCTGAGGCACACTATATCATATTTCTCTGTAGAATTTCTTTATATAAGACTCGCACCAATCACAATTAATGCAAAATTCAAAATTAAAAACTTAAATCTATAATCCCTAAAAATAAGCAAGCATCGTCAAGCCACAGTCTACGACTAGGGAACATTTTATCTGAGGTTAAATGTTTCCCAAAAAGTTTTCTAGTCCTCGTCAGGCAGTCTCAGGTGGGATCTGTCCAAGAAACTGCACAAAGTGTCAAATTTTCCCAAGAGTTTTCACCCGTGTGAATTCTCTCAATCATTTTCAATCATGTATTGATATAACGACCCTGGAATCAGTTTCTCTAACTAAGAACCTTTTCCACCAAATAATTAAATCACCTATCCGAAATAAATTTAACCTGATTCTTAATTAAATCTGAGATATGTTGGCGGCCTAATTGGGTTCAGTCAAGCCAGCTCACGAAGATCAACATTGACCTCAGTCTCAGACTAACTAGATACCCCATAATTGGTTTCTCTAACCCAGAACCATTCAACCCAATCTTGATTTACTTTACCTGTTAGAACCACATGTGGTATGATTCTCATTAATTTGGGATATGTAGGAAAACCCTTTGGTTATGGTCACAACCAGGAATCGATGATCGAGTGTCATCTTCTCCATATCCTATAGGATTGACCGCGTGTCATCCTTTAGGAATATAATAGTATAATTCTCGGGAGGTCTTGTACAAAGTGTCATCCTTACCAAGAACTTTAGAACCAGGTAATATGATATCGTTCTAAGGTATAGTATAATTATTAGGAGAGCTTGTACAAAGTGTCATCCTTACCAAGACCTTTAGAACCAGGCAATGTGATATCATTCTAAGGTATAGTATAATCCTTGTGAGAGCTTGTACAAAGTGTCTTCCTCGCCAAGACCTTTAGAACCAGGTAATGTGACACTGTTCTAAGTTTTAGTATAATTATTGGGAGGACTTGTACAGAGTGTCGTCCTTACCAAGACCTTCAAAACCAGGTAACGTGACACCGTTCTATGATATAGTATAATTCTTGAGAGGGCTTGTACAGAGTTTCGTCCTTACCAAAACCTTTAGATCCAGTCAATGTGACGTCGTTCTAAGGTATATAATATATAATCATCAAGAGGACTTGTACAAAGTATTGTCCTCACCAAGTCCTATAGTATTGATCGTTCTCCATCATTTAGGAGTATATTATATAGTCATTGGAAGGGCTTAAATAGAGTGTAGTCCTCACAAAGTCCTATAGGTTTGATCGTTCATCGTCCTTTAGGAGTATAATATATAGTCATCAAGAGGGCTTGAACAGAGTGTCGTTCTCACCAAGACCTATAGGATTGATCATTGGTCATCTTTTAGGAATCGGTAGGATTGATCGATTGTCGTCCTTACCAAGTCTTCTAGGTTGATTGTTTGTCATCCATTAGGAATACAAGTTATGGTAGGAGTGATCGATCATCATCCTAACCATAATCCTTAAGGATTAGGCATGTCGTCGCCCTTTAGGAAACCCTTTATCGCTCTCGTAAGCTGAAGGCAGTAACGTCAAATGCTCTTGACTTTGCTTAATTAATATAAATACCTGTATTTATATTTCAAGTTTAGCGGAACAAAATGTCAGTGTCTCTTTCTTTTTCATTATGAGTAAACTTGCATGACAAAGAGGGACAGTTGTAGACACCTCATCTTATCCCGCCCAGTCAATGTCGAAACAAGTATAAGTTCAAATAAATTTCAAAATTAGGTTTAAAGGGAATGAATTTATATTTTGAATCACACTATATACTAAATAAAAATACCAAAAAATATAATTAAAAAAAAAAACACGAAAACTATTAAATTCTACTAAATTCAGCTAAGTAAAAGTTTTAGATCAACATCGAAAATCCTATAATTTGAGGAGGTATGAAATGACATTATTAAAGATTGATTTTCATTAAATCACCTTTGGTATGAATAAAAATTAGCCACTTTCCTTCAATTAAAGGATATTTCAACAATTTACCACGGTTACCTATCCTGACCCTAAAACAATTACTATCACTTGTTTTGTCGGTTTAACACCAAAAACATTGTTTCTATTATGATTATAAAATTAAATTACCATCTAGAAACAATCCAAGAGACCATGATAAAAGATTGAAAATGTCATGACAAACCCTATATCACCAAAGTGATTAAAAGAATTGGGCTTGGTTTGGAATTAAACAAACCAAAGTTGTTTTGGCACAACTACCTAAGCCCAGTGAATAAAGCTCCCCACCCATAATTAAAAGGATCACAAACGAGAGTTTAAATGACTATGAAACCCCTAGATATTCTCTACACAAAATATCTAAGAGAGAAACCAAGACACTTAGGAGGTAACCAACCGTTATCGAAACCAAACCGATTCGGCTCGCTGCCTAAGTTAGGCATTTAATGTGCATTAAATTCCCATGCCATAAAGAATTAAATTTTTGGGATGACATAGATAGGCCACAATAAAGGGATGTAGATATTTTGACCAAAATATCTTAGGTTTAACCAAGAAATCCTTGAAATGTGACTACCCATTATCAAAATCAAACCAAACCAGATTTCCAGAACCAAAGCATTTAATGCATATACCATGAATCATTTATTTATTTGAATAACATTGAATGGGTGGATGCAATGAATCATGATATTTTCGTCAAAATATCTTAGGGTTAACTAAAACTCGTGAAATCCAACTACCTTTTACAAGGCAAACTAAGTCGGTTCGATCCAAAACCAACTGAATTAGTGCCCATCAATTCATGAGTCATCATCAAGAATTAAATTCAAAATGACTCATTGAGACCAATACATTTCACCTTGGAAGAATTAATGGCAACCAAACCGAAATAGTGAAACTAACTGGTACTTAGCCCCTAAACTGAATCAGAAGTGTCACTTCATGCCATTAATGCACCCATGTGCAACCAATCATATTCAAGTGAGTGTAACTATTGCAAATGATTTCCGATCATTACAAGATCTTGGAAAAGATTTGGTAATCATTATCAAATCTTAGAGAATCTTCCACAATCCACTAAATTCATCCAAAGGTGATCAATATCAGGACAAGCGGACATGTCCCCAAGGCAAAACAAACCCTAAAAAAAGGACTGGAATGGCCTGCACAAGGATAAATGCGCAAGCCCCTGGCCTATAAATACAAGGTGCCAGTTTCTCATTTTTTTCAAGTCTCGAAACCCTATTTTCTCTCTCTAAGCTCGAGCAACACTCTCGGGGTGCTAGACTTTCCAAGCATTTTCCTTCAATAACACCTCATTATTGTACTGAAATTGAGTCTAGGGGGGTATTCTTGAGGTTCTCGGAGCAAGAACTCAAGAAGACGACAATCGATCGAGTTCAAATTGAGAAGATCAAGAAGGAGATGAAGGTACTTGTTTAGGAAAAGACCACTCCCCTAAACTAGGTATGTGTCTTGACAATGATTTGATCTTGTCTTAAATTTCATATATATTGCTTGTACATAGTGGAATCATGTAGATATCATGCTTAAATTTCATGTCTATAACATAAATAACCTATAAATAAAAAATAAATAAAACGTTAAATTTATGTCATATAAGCCAAACCACATTAAAATTGTCCAAGATCATGTCAAGAACATCCAAGAACATGTGAGGACCCAAATCACCCAAGAACATGTTAAGAACATGTGAGGATCCAAACAAAACATTTATCACACCATGAGTTGTGCATAGTCTCTACGATTCTTTCATGAACACTTCAAACCGAACTCTTACTAATTGTTAATCCAACCATATAATTGTTAATAAACTGATATACTTTATGCTAAATGCCAAGATCACAGGATATATATACATATGTGTGTGTGTGTGTGTGTGTGTGATTCTTCACAAACTTTCTCATTTTTCTTAATTACGAGTAGCACTGGCATATATATATAGTATTTTCTTTTCTTTTTAACTAAACAACTTAAAATCAAGCACTAACTTGTCTAAACTAATGAGTTCAGTTAAGGTGTTCTTAACAAAATTAAAGAGATTATGCATACATATCATGTTGTGGTTTATGTCTTGATTAATAATAAAATCAGCTAAAACTAATTAACCTTAAACAAATGAAATACGTGCTAACTTGATCTTTGGTTATTCGCCAAAGTACGTAGGCAACCTAATAAGGGTTCGGTCACCTTTAATAAATAAAACCATATAGTTTTAACCTTAAATAAACGAACTATGTGATAAACTGATCTTTGGTTACTCGCCAAAGTACAAAGGCAACTTCACACGAGTTCAGTCAGATATCTAAATAATTTAGTCTAGTTTGTGTGTTACAACTACATGTCGACCTGATTCCCCGTATTTACCAGGATATGTAGGCAACATTTATAATGTTCGGTCTCTTAAAAAATACAAAAATATTTTCATTCCATATAGCTTGCATGTTAGAATTACATGTCGACCTAATTCCCTGTGAAAACAGAGGGATATGTGGGAAGCCTTTATAAGGTTCGGTCATTTATATTTCTATATTTTATAAACTGTTATTGGGTTGTCGCTGCCTAAATTAGTGTAGTTTACTGCTTTCATTATGTCAAAAATACAAAAATATTTTCATTTTTTATTTGTAGCTGCATGATAAAAAGTTAAACCTTTACCGCTTTCATCACATAAAAATGCATAAAACAGGAAAAAACTTTAAAAAAGAGAATTGTTTTAAGTAAATCAAAGAAAATTACATGGGTTTGTTTAAAAGTGAATATTCATTCAAACCAAGGTACCGTTTACGGACGGGTGTCTTGGGGTGCATAAAACCTTCTCCGAGCATAACCGACCCCAAAACTTTAAAAAATCTCTAGTACAAAGACCTTTATGAAGTCAAAACACGGGTCATTTTAAAACAAAAAATGAATTTCTAAAAATTCCCAGTGACCTATCACACCATTTAATTGATGCTAGGTGACGACTCATTTTTAAGCATAAAATTCCGGCCTAAGAAGTTTTTCAAAACCGACCCCCAATAAAGCCCATGAAAAACCATTTCAAAATAAACGGATTTGGAGGACTTGGAAAGGGAGGAATCAAAACTTGTTTTCATCTTCTTCCCAATTTCTACCTTTTTCACTATCAAAATTCGGGGTGCGTCAATAACAATCAATAGATCTGACGGCAGAGGCAACAGTTTGGTTGGTTGCGTGTGAGGGCGCGATGGCGGTGTTTTTGGTGTTGTTGAACTAATTTTGACAAACCAAGTCTGATGGTGATGGTGAATATGATGTGGCGGTGTTGGATGATGAAAACGACGAGGGCAACAATGCAGCTGAAGACTTGTAAAGATTAGGGTTGCGAAAAATTTAGTAGGAATAAGGTCAGGAAAAATTAGCTCCATATACTATGTTAGAATAACCGAGAGGCGGGATGTTGAAAGAGCATGGAGCTATTGTATTGATATATGAGAAAAATATAATGATATATAAACATAGAAGGAGCCTATATATAGGAGGTTACTAGGATAACCCATATATGTATATTAACGGCTAGAATTGCTTTGTGGAAAATGAAGGGTGTAATCAATTTTTAATTTGGTTGAATATTGTTTTCTTTACTTATACATATAAATGTATATTAACGGCTAGAATTGCTTTGTGGAAAATGAAGGGCGTAATCAATTTTTAATTTGGTTGAATATTATTTTTTTACTTATGCATATAAAAATATTATCTATTTTATAAATAAGAAATGGAGACAACTTTAGTCGTGGGAAATCACTAGTCTAGCAGTAAATAAGATCTTTTCGCGGTCAAATGAGTACATGCATAGATGCAGAAAGGGGAAGAGGATGATATACCTCATTGTAATTATATGGCTTTTTGCGATTCACAACTTTTTCGATATCCTCCGTGTTGCCTACGAGAAAAGAGTGAAGTTTATGCCTTGGGATATATCAGTTGTGTTGCTAATGTCTTGGGGAAGAGAACATACCTGAGGCTAAGGATGAGAAAACAAAGAGTAGGAGAAGGAGAAGGCAAGCCGTCATGTTGGGAGGCATACTGTTTTTGCTCTTAGTTGAGTGTTGGACAGCAATTTAATGCTAATGAAAATATATGCAAATGCATGTACTCCTCTTATTCTCGGTTAGTGCCCTGCTTGTCTGGATGCACTAACTTTATTTTGAATTATTATAAAAGCTTTTGTCAAATGAAAAGTCTACCCCTCAATATTTAATTTTAATTTATTGTAGCAAAAGGTTTTCTTATTTCTCACTTCTAACAGTAACACGGTTGGACTTTGCTTTTCGTCATCAGGAATATAGTGCAGAAACGGTAGAAAAGTGGAGTTACCAAGTCACCCATGCATGTATCCTTTACGGCTTCGTTCTAATTAGGGTTTCTGTGTCTACTTTTTTTTTCTTTTTATTGTCAAAATACTTAGAACTTAACAAGAAAATAGAAATTGTTGGTATCGAAAAATGGATCGACCAATGGTATGGTTTGGTCAACTTCCACGAGGAGAGTTGCTAGTGATTCGGAGGTTGTCTTTGACAGAACTGGACTCTTCAAGCCTTCTAATCCTTGATCTTATGCTTGACCGAGCTGGGGTGGCATTGTCCGGCCTAACCTTCAGGTCAATAGCTGTACAAAGGACTTGCAGGGTTGGCACGGCGTGTCCTCTCCGGCATGAGAATAAGAGCTCGAGGGAAAGTATTTAAAAGAACTTTACGTATGCTAAAAGCGGTTACCTCGTTTCAACCTCTGAAAACACTGTTCACACCTTCCTTTTATAGGTGAGAACTTGATTAGCATTTTGTTAATCCTGACTTTAAGCTCGGTTATCGACCTCAATCACAGCGCGTGGAGGGTACGTAAAGGGATTAGAGCTATGGGCCTCGACTTTTGATAGTTAATGGAGAAGTCCATGGGCCACACCATGAAGATTAGTGAGCTGGCTTGGACATTAGTACAGACATCAAGGTGGTCGTACCAACCTGACCATCGTCGATAATACCCGTTGAAAATGTCGAAGATTTTTGTTTAGTGATCGTCCAAGTCCTTCAAGATGACCAACCTGACGAGATGTCAGGCTAATGGGCATCCGTGTTGATCAGACCGTCTGATGACATGTTCCCTGGTCTACGTAGCAGGCTTAGGTGGACCAACATGGAGGCCGGTTGATTTTCACCCACATCAGTTTCCCCCCAATCCTTAGCATGGAAATGGAACATGAAATGCTGAGGATTTTGCTCTGGACTAGTTGGAGAACAAAATTCCAAGCTCGGGATGAAACAGCTCGGTACCAAAAAGGAGCTCGGTTGGTCATCGTTTGGGTTCAGTGAGAAGCTTTGCTGCCATCTGAGTAGATCCAGGACACATTGCCTAACAACATAAGAATCGAAGCGTTGCCTGACGTCCAATTTACGAGACCGTTCAACTTCTCGGCTTGCTTATAAATAGACACTTCTTCTCTCATTTTCCTTCGCACCAGAGTAACGTGAGATTTCCTCTCGACCTTAGAGCACAGTACTCTTTCTTTTCTCCCTCAAAACATGTCATCTTCTTATTCACTGGGGTACAGCCTGTTTAATTCTGAACAGACCAGGGTAGACTCCCCTATTCAGCGGATCGAGCTCAGCTCATCTACCACAAAGGTAGAATTAATGACCTCGTCGTCCAAGAGGGCCTACAGGTCAGTTGGAGCAGGGCCCTCCTAATCCCTAGATACGACCAATGGCCATCGAGGATAGAGAGCTAAAAGCGAGGCAGGCTCTTCTGGGGGCCCTAGTGCTGAGCTCAGTACAGGTCCTGCTGACGAGCTTGGTACCGCAGGCCCATCCGTTCCAGAAGTTGCTGCCCCTCCACCCTCGTCGGGTCGGGTCTCGCCTTCTGGCCCGGTTCCTGACCAGCTCATCTGCGAGGTCCCTCCTGAAGCTCTGGTTTAGCGATTTGAATCTGAGTTGACGAAAAAGAATGTGAGAAAATTTTGCTCCAAGTACGCGTTCCCTAGCTCAGTGAAATTGAAGGTTCCCAAGAAAAGGGACCGAGCTTGTACTCTTTTTGAAGAAGTATATCTTGGTGTATGAGGAGCAACTTTTGGCTTGCCTACAATTTCCTATTCATCCATGGGTATGAGCCGTCTGTTGGGACCTCGAGTTGTGTCCGTCACAACTTGCCCCTAACAGCATGAGGATGGTGGTGGTAGCCTACGTCATCTTCATGGACGAGGGCATTATCCCGTCTATGGAATTATTCTGGGATTTTTTCCTTGCAAAGTCGATGCCCAGTGGTAAGGGCTGGTGCTACATCACAGCCCATAAAAAATTCCTTCATGGCTACGATGACTCCATCAAGAACTAGAAGCCCAACTTCTTCTTTCTCAGGGGGGGAAAGGATGGGAGTTCAACTCACCGGCAGATGTGGAACACCCGATCCAGATACACTAAGAGACCGTGGGTAAGTTCCAATCCCGGTGTGAGTTTAATTTTTTTTCCTCAATAACTTTTTTTGACCTCCCCCTTTTGTGTTTTCAACCCAGAAGAAGAACAAGCCCAGTCCGGAGATCATTGCTGAGAGAGATCGGGTGGTGAAAACGCCATACAATCATGTGAAAGCTTGATTACATCGACCCTATATGATATCTACTTCTGGAGTGATACTTTTCTCCCAGCCCCGGTCTTTAACAAGAAATTCAAGAACAGTAGGTTACCTCACCTCGGCTCAGTAAATTTTTTGTAATTTAGTTTTTTGTAATTCCAGTTCTGAGCAATGTCATCTTCCATTTTTAGTTATGTACATAGACGCAATGAAGAGATTGGCCATGGAGCAATCCCAGCAGGAGGTAGTTGAATAGGTCGGTTCCCATTAGAGATCTCAGCCTTGTAGCAAGGCTCCCAGCCCGGCGGGGGAAAATCAAGGGACGGAACACACTGCAGCCCGGCTAGGCCTCAGAAGAGGAGCAAAAAGGATAATTAGCCCAGGCAGGCTAGGAATTTGGCCTTAAGCTCGACACCCTCATCCTGGACCAGCCTGACATCCTCCCAAGCTTCATCCACAAGATCACCCCTCCTGATGATTGGGCCAAGATAACCTCCAAAGCTGACAACAAGATGACCACCGAGATCTAGAAAGATGTTGCGTCGGTAAGTTCTCTGCTCGGCATTATCTTTTGACTTGTAAATTTTTCCTTAATATTGAATGTTCTTTCTTTAACATTGCAAATCCTTTTCAAGGTCAGGGATCTAGGCATGCGCCTACACTGGGCTAATGATAGGATCAACATCTTGGAGGAGGAGAAGACCGAGGTGGTATCATGCCTCAACACCGTTCTCGAGAGGGTATGCGAGCTAGAAGAGGCATCCAAGATGCACAAAGCCCAGGTCGACCTGCTGAGAAGGGATAACTAGCTATTGAGAAAGAATAAGGACACCCTGATCTGCTTGTTCGAGAAGTACAAGGACAGTCTCAACAAGGCGATCGATCAGCTCAGCACCCGTTAGGCAGACAAGAGAACAGTTGTGGAACAAGCCTAGAAGGGACATATGGCGGCCTAAAAACAGAGCTAGGATTATAATAATCTCGAGACTAGGATTGGTGATGCGGTGATGGAAGTCAGCTTCGATGGTACCATCTGCTCTCTCTAGCGTCAGCACCCCAACTTCAATTACATGACCATCAGGATGGAATTCCCTGAGGTGGAGATCAGAGGAGGTCAGGACGGCAGTGTCGAGCCTAGTGCGGATAACAAAGCAGACCAGGCTGGGGTAGCCCCTTAATCATCGATCTATCAGCCTAGTCAACAATCCAAACTTGTAGTTTTTAGTCTTTTTTTTTTTTTTTTTTTTTGTTTGTTTCAGTCCGGCATGGGCTTGTAACACAAGTCTCTATCCCCACCTCTTGTAAAAAAACTTTTGAACTAATGAATGAAATCTCTTTAATGACTTGTTGTTTCCTCAATAGGGTTTTCTGGTCAACTTGTTGTAAACACTTAACATGCTCAATCATCACTCAAACTGACAAATGTAGCCGACCTTAATCAATCAACCTCAAAATTGTTAATCAGCTCGGACATCTTCACACACTTCAATGTATTTTAAGAATCGAATAATTAATCAACTCGGTGGCCATAACAGAGCAAACATACCGGCCTCAAGTATCCGAGCTCAATATTTGCAAACAGCTCAATGATTCCCAACCATTTTGGTTTCATTTGCACTGGATTTAAGCATCATTTTGTCTGGGCGATTTTGTGAAACCGATGTCATCATCTGAAATAGGTTGGAAAAATACCTAATTGGATGTTTAGATTAGCTCGGTCACTTTTAAGCACTTGGCAGCGAATTGTTTCCAAGAACTGGGCAGGATTTCACAGCAGCCTTAGTTTTTGTGCCGAGCTGTTTTCAGACGATGTATTTTAGAATTAGGACTATCCAGATCATTATTGCAACACTGAGATGTCATACCTTAATTAAGTAAAACACTTAGAATAATTTAATCTTCAATTGTATGTCACACCAAGGAGAACATCGTCTCACTCAAGTGTCAGGTGATCAAGTCAGTCATTCAGCCCTTTACCCTTCCTTGATTATTCTGCCCCCCATCCAACTACAAAAGCTCTATTTTTCCATTCTCATATGGTTGGTTTGCTTGGTAAGGGTGTCCTACATGAGTTGGGCCCTCTCAATCTACAGACCTCAACACCTTGGTAGCTTCCAATGGTCGGTCATTGGTGAGTTCTCCGTAGTCAGGTTCATACTTGAGCCTTTTCGGGTTATCTCAAGTTCATCCTTACAAGAGCATCATCTCTTTAGGTCGCCTGAGCTCAGCTCGACTGTGAGGGAGTGGATGCTTAGCTGCAGGTCCTTAGACCCAATCAGTGTAACGTCATCACTAGATAATAGCGGTCAGTCCCCGGACTAATACTATCAACTTGTATAGGGGGTCTGGTTACTCTGTTGATGTTGTGTGCCAGGATGCTGCTTCTTCTTGTAGATAGGATGGAGGGATGCTCGTGTTTGTCTATGGTAAGACGGAAGGCTAATCGGCTCTGCCACTGCACTTATGTAAATTTTGGAGATTAGAGAACGCTTTGAACCAAACATATTTTTTATTAGATGAAAATTTAAGTACATACTTGGGAAATTGAGATTTCTATAAGTTTACAAAGATGCTTCCTTCTTTGGGTTAGCGCTTTAGGTGCTCGATATTCCAAGAGTGTCTCAAGGGTACCATTTCTTTAGTTTCTGGGTTATATGTACCGGGCCGATCTACGCGTGTGACTTGGTAAGGTCCTTTCCAGGTGGGAACAAGCCTGTTGACGTTCTGATCCTTGGTGGCCAGAGTGATATTTTCGAGAACGAG
Organism: Eucommia ulmoides; assembly: GCA_016647705.1. Taxonomy (NCBI): domain Eukaryota; kingdom Viridiplantae; phylum Streptophyta; class Magnoliopsida; order Garryales; family Eucommiaceae; genus Eucommia; species Eucommia ulmoides. Next base: position 33,903,675 of record CM028330.1, read on the forward strand.
GTCTCCGATATCGAAAGAGCAAGGTCGAACCTTTCTGTTATAGTACCGGGTTACTCTTTGTTGGTAGGCGGCCTAATGCACTTGGGCTCTTTCCCTTCTTTTTTCCAAGAGATCCAAGATTAATGCCAGACCTACTTCATTGTCAGCTCGGTTGAAACAAGGAATAGTCCATGGCAAGGGCATACTGATCTCAACCGGGATAACGGCCTCAGACCAGTAGGTTATTGCAAAGGGCGTATCATCGGTCAGGGTCCTGGCCGTTGTGTGGTAAGCCTAGAGCATGGGGTATAGGTCTTCTACCCACAGTCCCTTTGATTTGTCTAATCTCATCTTTAGGTTTTGTAAAATGGTCCTATTAGTGACCTCAACCTGACCGTTTGCTTGAAGGTGGCCCGAGGAGGAGAAATGCGTGTTGATCCCCAATCCCGAGTAGAGTTTGACCAACAGGTTATTGTCGAACTGCTTTCTGTTGTTCGAGATGATTGCCTTAAGGATACTAAACCTACAGATCATGCTCTTCCACATGAAGTCCCTGATTTTCTCATTTGTGATCTTGGCTAGGACTCGGCCTCTACCCACTTCGTGAAGTAGTCGATAACAACGACGAAGAACTTTCTCTAGCTAGTGCCCTAAGGGAACGGGCCGAGAAGGTAGATGCCCCACTAGGCAAACGGCCACGAGCTAGTCATGGGCACTAGCTTGATTGGCGGTGTGAGAGGGTGGGTGACAAACCTCTAGCACTTATTGCATTTCTTCACGAATTCTCCTGCATCTTCTAATATCCTCAGCCAACAGTACTAGTTCTGGAGTAACTTTCGAGCTAGTGATCTTCCCCCTAAATAGTTGCTACAGATCCTTTCGTGGACTTCTCGCATGAGATATTCAGCCTCCTCAGGTCGGAGGTATCCAGAGTAGGGACCCAAGAAAAATTTTCGATATAATACCCCATCAAAGAGGACGTAACTCGCTACTTGGTATCGCATTCTCCTAGCCTCATCCAGGTCTTCGGGTAACATCTTATTGTTGAGATAGCCCTGGATCAAATCCATCTAGGTAGGGTCGGAGCTGAACGCACATATGGTTGTGACCTCATCCGAAGCAGTTGTGCTCAGCTCGGCCAGATACTCCACGAGCATAGTCCTTTTGAGCGTGTATTCCACCACAGAGGCCAAGTTAGCCAACGCGTCAGGATGCCTATTTTTTCCTCAAGGAATTTGCTTAACTTGTACCTTTTTTAATCCATTTATCAAGGTCTTCACCCTCTCTAAGTAGGAAATCATGCTTGGGTCCTTTGCTAGGTAATCGCCGTTTAATTGGTTGACCATGAGTTGAGAGTCGCACAAGACCTGGAGTGTCTTTACACTAAATTCCCAAGCTAACCTCAGCTAGGCCAAAAGGGCCTCGTATTCGACTTCGTTGTTTGTAGCTCGAAATCCTAACCGAATAGTACACTCTACTTTCTCATTGTCTAGGGCCACGAGGACCATCCCGGCCCTACAACCATTTTGGTTGGAGGATCCATCAATAAAGAGCTACCATGAATCAGATCCCAGGTCAGATGCCATAGATAGGGCTTTACCGACATTTTTGCTTAGTGGAAAGGTCTTCTCAGTTACTTCCAAATTAGCGTTCAGCTCATCGTCCGGGAAGGTTAGCTTGGCGATGAAGTCGGCTAGAACTTGCCCCTTGATCACTGTTCTGGGTCAGTATTCGATGTAGAATTAGCCCAATTCAAGGCTATACTTCATCAATCATCCAGAAACATTGGGAAAGTCAAGAATTTGCCTTAGGGGTTGATCTGTCAGGACGATGATGGTATGAGCCTGGAAATACTACCTTAACTTTCTTGATTCTATTAATAGAGTAGAGGCCAACTTCACAAACCTTATGTACCTTATCTTAGCATCAGTGAGGACCCTACTAGAGTAATAAACCGGGCTCTGGATGTCGTTCTCTTCCCTAACCAGGGCAGCGCTTAGCACTGTGGTGGATGCCACAATATAGAGGAACAATTCTTCCTATCTCCTCAATGCGCTGAGTAGGGAAGCCGAGGAGAGATATTTCTTCAGTTCACAAAATACCTTATCACATTCCTCGGTTCACTCGAATGCCTTGTTCTCTCAGAGGATTTTGAAAAATGGGAGGCACTTCTCGGATGACCGATAGATAAATCAATTCAGAGCTGCCAGCCGACTTGTTAGCATCTAATCCTTCTTTTTATTTTGGAGGGAATCCATCCTGAGCATGACACTGATTTGGGAGGGGTTGGCATCGATACCGTACTGCGACACCATAAAACCGAAGAACTTGCCAGCTAACACCCCAAAAATACATTTGCTCCGGTTAAGCTTCATGCGATGATTCCAAAGTTTGTCGAAATAGGCCTGAAGGTGGCCGAGTTGATCTTGAGCTCACCTACTCTTGACTAGTATGTCATTGATATATACTTCCATCGTCTCCCCGATCTCCACTTTGAATATATTGTCCACAAGCCTCTGATAGATCGCCTCGACATTGCACAGACTGAAGGGCATGACCTTATAGAAGTAGGTGCCTCTATCCATAATGAATGAGGTCTTACTCTTATCAAGAGGGTACATCGGGATTTGGTTGTAGCCATCGTAAGCATTGAGGAAGCTCAGCTACTTGTACTTGGTGGTGGAGTCAATCACGATGTCGATTCTTGGAAATGGGAAGAAATCCTTCGGGCATGCCTTGTTTAGGTCTTTCAAATCTATGCAATGGCTTCATTTGTTACCGGCCTTAGGGGTGAGGACCACGTTGGCCAACCAATCCGGGAATTTAACTTTTTCCACCACATCGGACTTGACGAGCTTATCCATTTCCTCTTCAATGATCTTCTGCCAGTCTGGGTAGAATTTTCTCTATTTTTTCCAAACAAGAGGGTGGTGTACGTTGACATGTAGCCGGTGCATGGCCACGTTGGGGTCAATCCCGGGGAGTTTGTTGTGCGACCAAGCCAAAAATAATATAATTCTTCCGTAACAAGTCAATAAGCTCAGAACGCTGCTTAGGGTTGAGCCTAGCTCCTATCTTTATAGTTTTTCCTTCAATGGTCTAGTGGATGGACACTTCAAGAAGATATTCGTAGTACCAAGGACTAGGCTCTTCATCTCGGGGATCGTCGATTGGAATGAGCCCGGTTTTACCATCAAGGGCCATGAGCTTAGACCACCCGAGTTGTTCTTTGATGATCCCTGGATTGGCCATTAATTGTTATTTATTCTTTTCCATTGCCCTTCTAGCACACTCCCGGGTTGATTCTTACTCTCTATGGACTTTTCCCACCTCTTGATCGGTGGGGAACTTTATCATCTGGTGATAAGGAAAGCAGACAGTCCTCAGGGCTGCAATGGTTGGGCGACCCATAATCAAGTTGTAATGCGAGGGTCTTCCATGATGAGGAACTTAGTCCATACTATGGCAGTTCTAGGCTTAGAGCCATCGTGACGGGTAAGGAAACCCATCCAATCAAGCTTATGATATCTCTCCCAAATCTGATGAGGAGATCCTTCACGGGCTACACATCACTGAAGTCTACCTTTATCTTATTGAAAGCCCACTTGAAAATTATGTTAGCAGAGTTGCCCTCCCCATCGACCAGGATCCTCCTTGTCTTAAAGTGGTTAATCAGGGTTGATATCACTAGGGCATCGCCGTGGGGAGGGGGTGCACCCCTTTGAGATCAGCCTCGCAAAAAGAAATGATGTTGTGCGAGGAGGAATCTACCTCATACACATCTTTCTTGGTCTTTCTCTTTGCCTTGTGCTCATATCTCTTCCAGGAGGAAAACGTCTCTCCACCGAAAGCAAGCCCACCGTGGATTACGTTGATTTCATCGTCCACTCGTTGATCATCATCATCACCAAGGTTGTTGTCTCAAGGTGGAGGTTGGCTATTGTTTCTCCTCCATTGCTGAGCTCTGTACTCCTCTGGCGGTCTTTTCCATCGAACCGGGGTTCTCTATTCGTTCTGCGAACATAGTTCTCGAGGTACGCCCTCTTAATTAGGGCCTCTATCTTTTCTTTCAGTTGGAAACACTCCTTGGTGGTATAGTCGTGGTCTCAATGCAACTTGCAATACTTGTTAACTGACTTGCCCATAGGTTTTCCTCTCAAGAAATGAGTAGGTAGGAAGATTTCCTTCTCTGAATTCTCGATGCAAATTATGGAGACTAAAGTTGTCAGGGAGTAAGCCCGTACTGTCGAGGCCCTGGGGATGGATAAGGAGTCATGTCCCCTGGTAGAGGTCCTAACCGCCTTTTAACTTGGAGTTTTCTCGATCCCTGAGATTGGTATGAGCCTTCCTCGACTCAGACCTTTTTCTTTTGGATTCCCTCTCGATCCCTCTTTACCATATCAAGCAAGTCAATTTTATAGAAACTGGTACCTCGATCCAAAGCATCTCGTAAGCTCGAAGCTAGTCATGAACATAGGTCGTAAGATAACCTTCTGTATCTCAGCCCATCAATGAAGGCATTCAGGGAAACAGCATCCGAGAGACCCTCACAACATAGAGTTTTCTTCTAAAACCTAACCATGTAAACACCTAAATTCTCATCGACCTCCTATCTAAGGGTAAGGATATGGGTCACGGTCTTCGGCCTACGCCGGGAACAGCTAAATTGGGTGAAAAAGAGCTGTTCGAGCTGGATGAAGGTCGATATTGAGGTTGGGGCTAGATCGATGAACCAAATTCAAGTTGGACCAGTCAGGGTAAAAGGGAAGAACTTGTACCTTACCACTGTGGAGGCCGTGTGAATATCCATGAAGAATACAAAAATGGAGAGATGGTCCACAAAGTCGGTGGTCCCGTCATACTAGGTTATTGGGGGATTGGGGAATCTGTAAGGCACAGGTTCTCCCACAATTTCATCAATAAAGGGAGACCTTGCCCCAGCAGCTTACCCAATTGCACCTCTAACGCCCTATATTTGGTTAAGTTCAGCCTCCGTCTCGGCCATACGATGCTCCATTGCTACTTCTCCTCTTGGTAGTATCGTGACCTAGCTGACAGTTGCCCGGGATTCATGCCTCTAAGCTAGTGGTAAATAGTGAGAATCCGTTTCTCAAACCCAATAGATTCGGTGCTCAGATTAGGCCACGTGGCTAGGTGCTCTAGATGGTGGCAATTATTATATGTCTTCAGCTCGGCGTCTTTGCGAGGGTAGAGAAGAGACTCCTGAGGTAGCGGGAGGGTCAGATCCCTCTCCCTGACTGCCTGGTTATAAGGCCGATGAAGTACATGCCCGTGAGAGTAAATAACTCGATCTCCAAATTATTGAGGTTGTTCTTATCCCTCTGTGGCCTGGAGAATCGGTCCCCCTTGCACGGGGGCCGGAGGTAGGCGGGGAAGAACAACTTGGAACAAGTTCTGGAATTCACCAAGCTGGCATCCCAAACTATCGATCCTTGAGGCGTCAACGGCTCCAGACATCTGGCCTATGAAAACACCTAAGGGCGAAGCTGATGGACCGGCCTATCCCATAGGAGGAACATTTTTCTTCTTCAACTGCAACATAGTCTGATGCCCTAGTATCTAGTTTGGGAGCTCTAGATATGTCTTGTGTAAGGTTGTTATTCACCGTTGCATTTCGATTTCTTTGCTAAATAACTTGACCAGACCTTGTCATCATCAATTCTTAGCTGCACTATGAGTCGATGATCTGAGGAATATTTTTGTAGGTTTCCCACAGACGACTCCAAACTGTTGGTGTCAAAAAATAGATCGACCAATAGTATGGTCTGGTCAGCTTCCGCGTAGAGAGTTGCTAGTGATCTGAAGGTTGTCTTTGACAAAATTGGACTCTTCAAGCCTTTTAATCCTTGATCCTGCGCTTGACCAAGCAGGGATAGCGTTGTTCGACCAAACCTTCAGGTTGGTACTTGCACACAAGACTTGTTGGGGTTGGCCCAGCATGTCCCCTCCGACGTGAGAGTAAGAGCTCGAGAGGAAGTATTTAAAGACACTTTACAAATACTAAATGAGGTTACCTCATTCCAACCTCTAAAAACACTATTTATACCTTCGTTTTATAGACGAGAACTTGATTAGCATTTTCTTAATCCTAAGAAGTGATAAGTGTAAGATCCTAAAATGAGATATTTTATGTGCTCCTTATGTAAAATGATTTTTATAATTTACCTAATTAAAAAATATGTTTTAAAATTTAAAATACTGTGTTTTCGGGTCAATTCAGTCAACCGGCAAAAGGGGTTGGTTGACTTATTAAAACAGTGAGTTTTGAGAGTTAAAATAGAGTCCTACTGATCCAATCGGTCAACCAAGAAGAGCAATCGGTTAACCGTTTAAAACTAACAGAAATGGATGTAGAAGTGAGAACTCTGATCAATTCAGTCAACCAACAAAGAAGGGTCGATCAACCAAATGGTTCAGTGGATGAAATGGATAAAAATGGAATGTTCACTGATCGGGCCGGTCAACCGACTGGGTGTAAAGCCAACGGCTACATTCAACGTTTTAGTAGGCAGTCGACCAAGGGCAGGGTCCGGTCGACCGACTGTCTCAGTCGGCATTTCGACTGATTTGGTCTTTTGATCAAAAACTATCCGTTTTTTATGATTTCAAGAAAGAGATTTAGGGATCTGAGTGGTATTCAAATATGTTTGACTTATTATGTGATCCTATTGATTTAGTATATATATTTTGAGATTCTCTTAATTTAAATGATTTAATACTTCTTATTTTATGGTTTTAAATTGGAAAAAGTTTTATGGACCTAAATGAGTGTTTCAAAGAAAATTTTCAAGTAAAACATACCTATATTAATAGGATATGATATATATGGGGTCTTATAGTGTCATTTTATGACATATCTTTGAAAAACTTGTCATTGAAAGGCTGGTTATAGATCTATTTAATAAGACCTGCGGGAATGAAAAACAAAATCAAGAACATCAGTTTTTAGCTATTATAAGAGTGATATTTTTGTTGAGATTTCTACGAGAGATTCTATTCAAGTTCTTGATCTAAAGCGCTTGTTATTTGGCATCACCGGTTTGAGTTCTAATTGTGATATATTTCCTGTCCTTCGGTGTTTTCTGGTGAGATCCTTCCAAGTCTTGTTATTTACTTTATAAGTTATATTTATATTGATTTCTTGGTTTAGGATTGTTAGAAAATCGTTTTGAACTTAAAAACCTGAAAATATTTTAAACGGCTTTTACTTGATTATATGATTACGTGCTTAATTTGTGATACTCACTTATTTATTTAATCAAATTTTATTTGCCTCACATTGTATCTATCACATAGTAATTATTCAGTCCATTAATTGAGTACATCTGTATTGAAGTGGTAGAAGCTCCCTATGGGAAGAAACTTGCAATTTTTTGTATTTGTGAGTTTGAGAGGATTAGATACGTTTGGGTCGGTGTCTAATCAAAGTAGCTAGGGTTTTGATATTTTTCCCGTGAAAAAAGGTTAAGGTTTGATCTTTATCCTGCAAAATTGTTAGGCTATTCTTTTCCATTGAAAAGAATTAGGTTTTGATTCTTCTGGTAATAGAATTAAGTGATTGTAAAGGTTCTTCCTAAGTCTGAGAAAAGAATAAGTGTAAAAGTGTGAGGGAGTGGTAGGCTTGATTTTTAGTTTGTTAAAAAGATTAGGTTTTGATTCTTCCTACAATAGAATTAGGTTAGCCTTGAGCCTAGTAAAAAGATAAGGCCCTTCCTGAGCCTGTGAAAATGATAATTGTAAAGGTTGATTCTGAGCCTATGAAAAAAAAAATCGAGATTGTAAGGGTTTGGTTCTTACTTGGGAAAGGAATTTGGGGTTTAGTGAATTGCGAATCTCCGTGGAGCTCGGGGGACTAAATGTAGGTAAGAGTAGCTTACTGAACCAAGATATTTACTTGTGTACTGTATTGTTTTATTTTATATATTGTGTTTGGGTGTGCACTTAGTATTAAACACATTTTCGTTGCGTAATAAGATAATAATTTATTTAGAAAAATTGATTATTTGTGTTTAAATGACTTAATTGTTTAATTCTAGTAACTACCCAATTCAACGTCCCCCCCTCCCCCCCACCCCCCACCCCTCTTGGTTATCCCTTCGAGCTAATACTCATGATGACTCAACTTTTCTTGTTCAGAAGCTCTGCCAGGCTTTGTAGGCTAGACTGCAAAGTCTCTAGTTGAGTCCACCTATTTACTCGACTGAGAGTGTAAATAGTTATTGTTATTCATGATCAAATCCTATATTAGAAGTCTGTGAAAAGATTATTGGTAAAACCTAATTAAGTCTAAAAATTGAAGAAGTCCAAGTGAAAGGCCTTTAGTAAAGTATCAACACAATCTCGTTGGGGAATAAATTAGTTTAAAGAATCCAAGTGAGTGAATCTTGGTAGTGTGGAGAGTAAATCTAGATTAATTTGTTTTGTGTATTATTTTGATTGTGTTTGATTAATTGTGAGTTGTATTGAGATATTTTTACTTGGTGGTTTGGGCTTAACCTCTGCCTGAGAAAGGGAGTTAGAATTCCAAGGACGTAAACCTTGGTATGTAAGGCTCGACCTATGCCTGGGAATGCGTATTAGAAATCCAAGGGAGTGAACCTTGGTATTTTGTGCTAGATTTCTGACTGGGAAATGGATTAGAAAATTCAAGAGAGTGAACCTTAGTGATAAAATCTCAGCTAGGGAATGGGAATTAGGAAATCAAAGAGATGGACTCTTGGTAATATGTAAAGGTTTAGTCATCACCAGTGAAGAAGATAAAAATGATTAGTGGATTAGAACTCTCCACAAGAGTTTAGAGGAGTAGCCGTCGGGAAACAAATTTTTTCTAAACTACTATAATCAAGAAAAATCAAGATCTATCACGATCAAAAACAGTGATAAAAATATTTTTATCATTGTTTTTCGTCCCAAATAACCATAATAGATAGAGGTGTGATAAAAAGTACGATACTTATTATCACGTTTACTAACTGTGATAGACGAGTCAAAAGAACTGTAATGGTAATCAAAATGCGAGATAGTTTACATATTTATAATCTCGCTTGTTCATCTGAAAACAAAATGGTTAGTCCATTTAATATCTCAATTTTCGAATGTGATTAAAAGAGTCATATATATGTTATCAAAGTAAAAAACTGTAAATATTTCGACAATATCTATATCAGTTTTGTATCAAACTGGTATATTTACTCGCTTTTCTTTCACATTTAAAAATCAAGCTCTTTAATAGTAGAAAATCACATTTAAAAACTGTGATGTTTCTCATATCTGTACTAAAAAAAATACTCCACTATTTTATAAAAAAAAATACTTTCAAAAAATTAACTAACAAATGAATTTCGTATTTCTAAAACAATTAAATATTAATGACATAAGAATTCTACATCAAAATAAAAAAAAAACACAAGTAACATGGTTTTTCAATACAAGAATCATAAACTTAAATTTCTATAAGTATAAATGTCTAAAATGTAAAATTTCTATCATATTAAACAAATAAAAGTAACAAATTTATGGTGAACTAATCTACCATTGTCTCGGCTATAGAGCATCCAAAGGTGAGTTCAGCTAGCTTGTGACTTAAAAATGAAGTGGAGACCATATCCAATGATAAATGTGGATTTCCAATCCTCAAATAACAGTGACTTTACTCAAACGACAAAATAAACAAATGATAATAATACAATCAATCCAAAAGAATAAATAACTACCTAGAAATTATCTGGTTTCTTTAAGGCATCATAAATAATTCAAAATTTTGAAATACATCAGAACAAAACCTAAAAACATGCTAAAAAGTACCCCAAAAAAATACAGCAAAACAATACAGTAGCAAAACCAAATGCAACAGAATATTTACTTGATATTACAAAATATTGAGTAGTATATCTTAATCATATCATTTAAATAGCTTTATATATGCACAAAGCATAATACTGGTGGAGTTTAAAAAGCCTTACACATACATGATTGAAGAGAAGACAACTAGTAGAGCACAACATATTCATTTATAATTTGACAATATCTCCTCGGATGATGGCAATAAGACATCGTCATATATATCTTCTACGAATTTTAGGCCAGATGTGTGTTTATACACATGTTTAAAAATCAATATCATGGATAATAAGATCACGAAAGCTCAACTCATAAAGATATTGAGAAACAACATTTAACAAAAGAAAGTTAATGCTTAGTGTACAAGTATAGAAAACAAAACCCTTAAACTCAAATTGAAAAATGTTTCAATGGGAAATGATAGCTAATTAATTTCCTATATGCAAAATCCAAAACTAACAAAAAAAAAAAAACAGTTAAGCTTACCTTATGCAAGTGACCTCCCTCAGACTTTTGTCTCCTGGCTGTTTGAATTTCAACCCCTCTAGGATTATTTGAGATTTTATCATTGTTCTCCGCCAACTTTTGAAACTTAAATCAAAAATGACCTACTTGTCAGGCCAAAAAAAGGTTGACAGATAAATGCAAGATTGATGTTCCACTATAATTTACTTATGTGGCCACTTTTCTCAGAAATTCAACATTTCTCATAGCTGCAGTGACATATCCTAGAAATTATTGTCTTTTGGCTGGGAAAACAATTATTGTTTAAAATTCAGTCTTACTTGAACTTTTACCAAAAGAGCAGCTACCAAATGCAACAGGAATACTGCCAAAAAAATAGCATCTAACAGACCCATTTCCAAATTGAATAATATTATAGTGAAGTAAGTCTTAATCACTACGACACTACCAGAAGGTACCTTTGATCTTTACGGGTCGTACAAGCTTGTACAGGCCCTTAGGCAAATAAGTCCCTCAAAAACAAGTGCTGAAGACCTATAAAACGGAAGAAAAAATTATGTTTCCAAATTCTCAAGTGCATAAATAGACCGATAAACCCTAAAAAAATAAAAAAATAAAAAAAAATAAAAAAATAAAAAAAGCACGAAAATGACTATTGTAGTTATATTTTAAATATGGTTAGAAACATTTATTATAACAATTAATAGTTTTTTGGTTTGGTTTTATTTTTTAGAATTTATGTTTTATATTTTAGTTATTTTTTTATTTAAAAATAAACGGTCTTTGATTTTGCAATTTTGGTTTTGGCTTTGACTTTTTATGAAATTGAAAAAATCTTAAATGATTTTGCGGTTTCGCGGTTTTGATTTTGTATAAATTTAAATAGTTCGGTTTTAAAACCGTTTAAAAAAATAATTTTGGTTGTGATTTTAGTTTGATATATGTCTAATGGTTTTGGTTTTGGTTTCATATGAAACCAAACCGAAATCGAACCATTGACATCCCTAACAGCCACAAAGTCCAAAATTGTATATATGGAAGATATTGACAGCCAACGTAAACAGTAACATTCAAAGTTGATATATATACACCAAAAACAATAGAGCAGTACATTTCCAAACTTTATCACACAAATTCTTATGATTCCACATTCATTTCCACATCATCAATTTTCACATCTTCATCTTGTGGCACATTATCTTTAACATCAATAGCGTTTCCTTGATCATTTTTTTTTTTGCGTTGCCTCAAACCTTTCAATCATCCATGATTTGGCCTCATCATTCAAAAATGTGCTCACAGTCTTCGCTCGATATTTTATCATTGCTTATTTCACTTCATTGTCATTTTCGTATACCACAATTGGGATCCCCTGGGATATCTAATCCATTGGCAATAATATCATTGTCTCACAATCCGACCTAACATTCAAAGTTGATACATATTAGTCTATATATAGTGACATTCCACTAAAAATTACTAATGACGTAAATACTTAATATCCTGATATTTATTATGGACTGTCTTGGATGCTTACCATATGAGTTTTAGTTTGAGTTATTCGCAACTCTTCACTTACTTCTCTACGTTCTTTAATGATATCCTCTATATAGTTTCTCTAAAAATAAATAAATTTTTAAATTATAGTATTATTATCTAATATGTAAGATAGGAATGGAAACAAACTATGAGTTTATTACCATTAGCATTGCGTCTATGTAGTATGGATATCGGATGCCGGCTCTTGGTTTCATCGAGTTGTAGTGTCCCAATTATGCCTCAATCGTTTCAAACACAAGAAACGTCCAATAATTTGGACTTTGCTCTATTGTGTTAATTGGAAAATGGATGTATCTGTAGCCCCTTTTCAATGTTTCGTTGATTTGGTTATTCAAAATCTTCTCGAATGACTTTTTTGATCTATCCTTAACCCAATTATGTTAACAAAACAAAATTTATCATTCAATTAATATCCACTTAATAATTTGATAGAATTTAGTTGATATCCACTGAATAAGTGATAGAATTCAGTTAATATCCACCGAATTAATATATATATATATATAGATAGATAGATAGATAGATAGATAGATAGATACATGTGTTGTGTTTTTGCATAAAATTATAATGCATCACTTATAAATGTACACAAACATACTCAACAATAACTTGTAATAAAGTACGATTGGTCATCAAGAGATATTCCTTGATTTTTCAAAAATATATCTTTCTCCGTGTTTTTGTTCCTTAAGCTTTATGTGTAGCTATCGACAACCTGCAATCAAATTTTATTTTTCAGTTTTGCACTTATAATATGTGTGATGTGTTTTAATATATCCACTTACAAAGCTACTTAGTTCTCCCCCCGTTCATAAGCGAAATAACATATACGAGCGATACAACACTATAGTCCCCATTGTATATATTGTCTTGTGTATTATATAAGAAATTATTAACATTTTTATGCTATTATATGAGCTGAATATATAAAAAAATATGTTTGCTTGATATGTGTATTTGTATTACATTAGTTCTTCGGTGTTGAAAATGATATTTATCTTTAGTTACTCCTCATCAGATGGTAAATTTGCTACTTTACTTTGATGCTTCTGAGGTAGTTTAACAACCTTTTTCTACCTCTTCGGTTTGGGGGCCAAATATGTGTCGAAACTGACCATATATCGTTGATACATGTCAAGATCGACCATATATTATTGTTTTCCTTTACCTCTTTTAGCTTTTTTAATGTCCAGATTTTCAAAATCATTCGAATTTTTTTATATGTTGTCTTTTTGCTTGAGCCTCTTAACCATTAAGCTTTCAACTGATTTTTCAGTCGATTTTCTCTTTTTCTTTTTGGTTTCTTCATCTTTTTCTAGATTCGTCTCTACGTGGATATCTTGTTGACTATGTTCGGTTTCTTCTTCAGCTTCAGGTTCTTGTGGGGGAGATGTAGGACTCTTTTTTGGCACTTTCAGGTCCTTTTCCCTTTTAGCTGAAAATAGCATCACATTTTGGAACTTCGTATCTATTTTATCCTTTTGTCGAGTCATTGGTTCTGCCAATTCTCTGATTTTTTGGTCATCATCTCTTTTTCGCATATCACTTGTCTTTTTCAGCTCAGCTAATTCCAATTTCAACTTTGCAATTTTATCTCCCATTGCCTTCTTTTTTGCTTTAAACTTCTAATTTTTTACTTTCAGCGGCACTATAAGCAAACAATTTTGGCCTATAGTTCGTCATTTTCCTTTTTGAATTAACTTAATTGTTTTCTATTTTTTTTATACAATTCGATTGAAATAAGCGAAATCAGGAGTATTTATGCTATTTGGGTTGTCTGAAATGCCATGACTGAACTGAGTACTGTTGGCTCAAAGGGTTACCCAAGAAGGGGTGAATTGGGTAGTTACAAAACTTAAACAATTAAATCCTTTAAACAAAAATAATTAATTTTTCTAAATTAATTATTATCTTGGTACACAGTAGAAATGTGTTTAATTCTAAATGTACACCCAAACACAGTATAAGAAAATAATCAAAGCAACACACAAAAATTTATCCTGATTCAGCAAGCTACTCTTACTTGCGTTCATTCCCCCGAGCTCCATGAAGATTCGCAATCCACTAAACCCCTTGATTACTTTACCAGGTAGGAATCAAACTCTTACAATTATCGATTCATTCCAAATGCTCAAAATCAACCTTTACAAACCCTAGTTCTTTTCACAAGATAAGAATCAACCTACCCCTCTCTCACTTATCCTTTTCACAGGTTTATGACGAACCTTTACAATCACTCTTTAATTCAATTACAGAAAAAATCAAAACCTAATTCTTTTCGAGAAAAAAGAATAACCTAAACTTTTTGCAGGATAAAAATTAAACCCTAATATTTTTCAAGAGAAAAAGATCAAAACCCTAAATACCCTGACTAAACATCATCCCAAACGTGTCTAATTCGCTCAAACTCACAAATACAAAAAATTGTAAGTTTATTCCCACAAGGAGCTTGTACCACCTCAATACAAATATACTCGATTAATGGACCAAATAAATACTACGCGATAGATACAATGTGAGAAAAATTAAATTTGATTAAATAATAATTGGGTAGCACACAATGAGCACGTAATGATCAAACAAAAATCGTTTAAAATATTTTCAAGACTTTAAGTTTAAAAATGATTTTCAAGCAATCCTTAACCAAGAATTCAACAATATATATATATATATATATATATTAGAAAGCAAATAAAAAGATTTGGAAGGATCTCACCGAAGACTAGAATGATTTCGCAATACGAACACAAACCAATGACGCAAATAGCAAGCACTTTAGATCAACTTTGAAAATAATCTTTCGCATAAATCTCAGTAATATTTTCACTTTTATAAAGCACAAAAATGATTGTTCTTGATGTTTTAGACCCAATCCTGCAGGTCTCTATAAATGACCTAGAACTAGACCTCCAACTGCTAGTTTTCAAAATAAATGTCATTAAATGACTTCTCAAGACCCCATATACTAAAAAGAGTTTTAATTTAAAAATATTCTTGGAAAAATCATTTTGGTCCTTAAACTTTTTCAATTTGAAATCCATCAAAACAGGAAGTATTAAAGCACTTTAATTAAAAGAATATTCAATTAAATGAGTCAAATTAATAGGGATCACAAAATATGTCAAGTCTATCTGAAATAGACCCAATCCCTCAAAAGTATCTCTTGGAATCATCAAGAATGAGATGATTTGACCAAGAAACTGAAACAATAAAATTATTGACTGAAACAGTCAGTTGACTGGCCCCATGCCTTGGTCAACCGCCCTGTGGCAAAGGTTGAAATTAGTCGTTGGCCTTAATCCTATCAGTTGATTGGCCATAACTATCGGTTGACCGATAGGATCAGTAGCTTATCCAAATTTTCTCAATTAGGCTACTGTTTCGTTCGGTTGACCGAATTAATTCACTCATTTACACATTTTGGTCACTGTTTCATTTGGTTGACCCATTAGAACAGAATATCTCTATTTCAAATCCTAAAACACATTATTTTGATAAGTCGACCAACCTTTTTTGCCGATTGACCGAATTGACCCGAAAACTTAACATTTTATGTTTTAAAACACATTTTTCACTTAGATCATTTATCAAAACCATTTCAAATATGGAGCACATAAAAAATCACATTTTAAGATCTTAAACTTATCACGTCTTCCTAAAACACACATAAGATTAATTTATTTTAAGTGTTGTGCATGATCCTAATTCGGGTTCCATTAAGAGTATATAGGTAGAGAGTTGTTTTCTCCTAGTTTTCTTTAACGTCTTCAAAAATCTTTAAGTATTCATTATCAAATCATATACAAGCTTCAACAAAGGTCCAAATTGCTGGTAAAACTTGTCATGCTTTCTGCTTGTTTTTGTTTTAGACTGCTTTTCAGCTTTTTGTTTGTTTTGTTTATGTTTTTTTGTTTTGTTTGTTTTGTTTATGTTTTTTTGGGACATCTTCTAAGTAACTGTTCACATGCAAAAATAATTATTTAACAACGAATTATGTACAATTTTCAAACCACTTTTTAGATTATGTACACCTCGGCTGACGACACAAATGCACACATGTTTTAGATGATATGTACACATTCAGATGACATCTATATGATATCCAGTTAATGTCTATTTGTTTTAACTATACACAGCTATGTATGACGCAATAGCACACGTTTTTCAGATGATATGCACTTAACTTTTTGTGTATTTTAACTATATACAACTATGTATGACATATTTCTACACATTTTTAATATGATGCATAATCATTCAAATGATATTTAGTTGATATCCAATTTACCTTTGTTGTTTCAACTATGCACAGATATGTACGACACATTTGCACACATTTTTGGATGATACATACTCATTCAAATGATATTTAAATGATATCCACTTAACTTTCGTTTTTTCAAATATGGACAGCTATGTACAACTTAACCTTTGCACACATTTGTTTGTTTTCATATGATATCCACATAACTTTTGTTCACCATACAAATCAATAAATATCGCCTCAACTTTGTTCTAAGCTATATCAATAATGCATTCGGATGATATCCACTTAACATTTTGAATATAACGAATAGTCATTTTTTAACATATCGACTAGTGTATATACTCTAACCTTCTTGTGCAACCTCTTCTTTGTAGTCTTGATCATCATCTTTCTCATTCCTTTTCAGGGCTAAATCTTTTGATTCCATTACTTTATTCGATTGTTTGGACTGTTTGGATCTCTTTGTTTCAGTATGCTTCTTCATCTTCTTCTCTAACAACCTCGTGTTCACTATTGTTCATTCACCTCTTCTTAGTTGTTCATTCTCTCATAATCTGGTTTTTAGTGGGCTAGGCCACGTTTTTTACATTTAGTAGGTTAGAGCACGTCAATCACGATGTGGTTGATTTTAGGCATGGATTTCTTAGGTTTTGGTCGAATTTCATGTGAAATCAGCGAACTTTGAGAATATGAATGTCACGCGAAATCGATTTTTGTCTGTTGATGTTTTTCATATGAATCTAGGGAGGTTTCAGACGAAAAGCGATTAAAATGTAAGTACGTTCATAGAGAAAATCGTCTGAATCGACGGGGAATCAGGGTTCTAGGGTTCAGTGTTTTTTGTCATTTCATTCATGCAGTAGTGCAAGGTAGGGTTGTGCAATGGTGAAGTAAGGGTCGTGTTGTGGCAATTGTTTGTAAATTATACTTCTATCGAAGGTCAAATTTGGTAGAATCTATTTCTTGATACTTTTGGACTGGCTCAAAAAAACTTGGTTCTTAAAAATTGGTTTTTTGCTAAAATAGAAGCCAAGAAAAAAAAAATCCAAATATTTTAAGGCTATTATTTTCTAGAGTATTCTTGATCGATAAAAAGGCGTTCTTTGTAAAATCAAGTTTTCTACAAATCTATCTTTGTCAAATCATTCTTGAGGAAATCTCGCTGAGATCTCTTTGATTTTTTGATTTTTTTGTGCTCGAAATGAAAATTATTTATATTGATTTTTTTTAATATGGTGTAAAAGGTTTTTGTGCTTAAATTGATAAATTCTATATTATTAATTCTCACGTGATTTTATTGATATATATTTTATGAAATCACTTTTATCACTTATATCGGGACATTTATAGAATTCACATTGAATTGAGTTGCTAGAAGCTCCTATGAGAACAAACAATTGACTTTTTGTCTTTTTGTAAGTTGTATCTTAGACCTAAACGTAGCAGGTCTGAATGAGAGTATTGATTGGGCATAAATAGAACTTGCTTAATCAATGTATAAAGGCTTAATTTTGAGTTTAAGAAAAGAATTATTGTAAAGGTTAAATTTTGTGCCTAGGAAAAAAATTATTGTAAGGGTTTGATTCTTACTTAGGAAAATATCTAGTGTGGTTAGTAGATATCAAATCCCCTACAAGAGCTTAGGGGAGTATACGTAAGCAAGAGTAGCTTGCCGAACCACTATAAACTAGTGTGTCAATTTATCTATCCCTTAACTGTTTATGTGTGCATTTAAAAATTTATGTTTTCACTTAATTAACAAGATATAAATCGGTTAGGGAATTGAATATATTTATTAAATTTTAAATTATCCAATTGGCCCACTTCTTGGGTAGATACAAAGTATATGATACTTTCCAGGATTAGTTGTAATGCTAGTGGGATATTGTTGGGGATAAGCCATTTAGACAATCCTAGGGGGCTTATTTCCTAAAATAATCTTAATTATTTAAATAATCAAAAAGAAAAAATTTGGTATTTCACATACCAACCTGGTATTTTACATATCACCATGTATGTATTATATATCTGTCAAGATTCTTTGGATATTTGATTAAAGTTTTTAGCTTTCTAATGAGACTAAAAAAGAATGAAATCGTAGACACCTTGTAACTGAATATGCTAAAATATTCTCGGTCATAGGATTATTAAACGGTGCTTAATAATCTAGATAGATTGTCTTGCGCGATATTTTCTTAATTCAGAATGGTGAATCACAAATCCATCGGTATGAGATATTGGAACAACCACAAAGAGGGCTTGTTATGTGTTACTGGGTACGCGAACTTGACCAATGTCAAAGTAGGTCAAGATAGAATGATAATTTGTAATTGTGTGTGATCGTTTAGCTTGAAGTATTGTTTATCATATGTATATGTTCCTGTACTTTTATGATACTAAGTGTCGCAATTATTCATTTGGTATAGTGGGATATACATGTGATTATTCGAATATGTAATAAAGGATCTATCACCCTTTAGCAAAAAAAAAAAAAAAAAAAAGAATTTCCCTATGTGTGATCAATCGTTATTTATTCTAAAGTCTTTGGCCAAAACAATATAATTATTAGAATGAGATTCTAATTGGTATCATAAAGTAAATTAGTGCATATGATTGGACTAGGAATTTTGAATTTATCCCAACCTGATTGATGATGCCTAGAAATGAATCATAGGATACGTTGGCTGCTGAAACTGAGGCTGGTGGTCGGCACCGAAGGTTATCTCACTTTCTCTCAGTCTAGTTCTTTCAAAATAATACACTGCAGGATAGGTCTGCCGACGTTGCACCTCCTGTGTAAGAATCAGTACAGACTTCTGAAGAGAAAGGTAATAAAGTATGGCAGAAATATAAGGTAGCGTATAGGTGCATAACATATACCTAGAACCGCTAGGGTTCTGACCTTTATATAGGAAGTAGAGGAAGACCCATTTGGCAAGTCTTCCTTAATTCTCTGAGAGCCGATATAGCAAGTGGCATAGATCTCGCCCTCCATACCAATGAGGTGGTAGGATCGTTGGCCGAGATCACGGGACCATTATGGCGATGGCACTTTCCTTAGAGAAAGAGGCAGCTCTAACTGCCTTTAGAAGCGAGAGTATGATGGTGCTCATGCCCTAGGAGTGTTGACCCGTATGGGACGTAGAGACCCAATCGGGCATTGTATCCCAGACCGAGTGTACCATCTGACCGGTCGATTCTAGAGATCCCATACCAATGGCATGTTTGAAGCCACATGGCACCCTAATGTCTTCTGATTGAATTCCTCCTCATCATTGTTGATTCTTTCAGACATAGAGATAGAGATATCAAATTGCTTGGTAATTACATCTGGGTGGGTTCTCTGATTAAATTCTTATCAACTAGATATAACTATGATATATGAGTAGACATGACTTATAGTCCGTGGAGATTTGTAAAGAAGTGTTCTTTACATAAGGGCAAAATCAAAATTATTCCAATTTTAATTGATTAATTAATAAGTAAATTAATTAATTAAAAAATTATTTTTTATGGTCCAGCTTTTGATACGAACCTACACAAATAATGGAGGATAAGTTTTAATAGTCCTTGAAAAAAGAACGCGTTGTAATACTAAACTGTTTAAAAGTTTAGGGGACAACGTGTAAATTATTAAAGAAGAGGTCCAGGGTTTTTGAACCCTAGATAGTATAAATAAGTAGGAAGACATCAAATGGTTGCTCCCCTTATGGAATTTGTCTACCATTTCTAGAATTTCTAGGATTGTAGTTTTCTTCTTCTCCTTTGATTATTATATTGATTTGATTCTCACTACCACCTAGAATCAAATCGAATCTACCCTAGATCTATTGATTTAGAATACTATTTTTAGATAATCAGTAAGCACCATTCATATTTATTTATTCCTATGGATATCATTAGAAGCAGGACATTTATGCCGCTATTCAAATATTTCTACTCGTAAGAAAATCAGTTGATGCCATTTTAGGAAGAGCCTTCTCAAATCATACCTCAGGAACTACCTACTATGAAGCTGAAGTAACGAAAGAGGTATAAAGTTCAAATTTGATTTATTATTTATTGTTTCACATTATTGTAGACTGGTTCAGACTTGAGAAATTATTTGTGAAGGTGATTTTATGAAGAAAACAAATTGAACTCCATTGCGTTCAAATGGATATAATTCAATTCATACTACAATTAGGGTAGACTCACCCCCAAAATCTCTCAAGACAAGAATAAATTAGGAGGGGACGAACTATGTAAATAACATGTCTATGTTTGCATTCTGCTCGTCCATTGTTTTTGGAGGTTCTAGGACACTAGTAATGAGGGAGTGTGCTATTTTTATGAAAGAGATTGAGAAGGCGTGATCCTTGTATTTTATTGCATTATCTTAGCAAAAAGCTTTAATATTTTGATAAAATTAAGTTTACCATGGAAAAAAAATCAGAATAGATTTGGAATAGTACATATTTGTTTTTCCTAAGAAAAAACTATGAATACCAAGAGTAGTGGTCCACAAATATGATAAAATATCTAAAATAATTCATTGTTTCATGACGATAAGGGCCTCAAATATCAGATGCACTAAATCAAATGGTGCAAGAGAAATAAATTGACAATCATTAAAAATACAGTTGGTTGTTTTACAAGTTGACAATGATTGCAATTAAATAACTCATGATGCACTAAACTTAACTGATCACAAGAAATAAATTATTTGGGATGGATAGATGAAGTAAGACCTAACTGAGAGTGCGGCAATGCCAACAATGAGGGTTAGGAAATGGAGGAAACTGGTTGGCAATGTAATGTTGGTGGAGATGGGACTTAGAGGTTGGTGAGCTCAAAAAGGCGTCAAACTTTACAACCAGTCCCAAAAACTTTCCTGTCTGAGGTGTTGCACACGACAACCGGTAGAAGAGAAATGTAAGTCAAATCCAAGATCACATAGCATTTCGATTCATTAGCAATGTGAATACTGGATGCATTCTTATCATGGGTTTTTAAATAAAAATAGAGGTATCAAATATCATATGATTACAACGGACTGAATCAAAGTACCTTCGATATGTACCTAATGTAACTGACATGATTGTTGGGTACTCGTATTATATAAATCCTATTTGAGCATGGCCTTCATGTCGCATAATTGATTGAAGATGAAAATGAAGAATAGGCAGCGTGAGTTACTACAGCAGTAAAGTTATTTGATTTGAGGTGAGATTAAGAGAACCCTGAGAGCAAGATAAATTCTGATTTGATTGGCTCCTAGATGATTGATGTGAAAGTTAATGATAATCTTAAATGTTGTGACTTAGTTTTTCGCATACCTTACATAGGCAAGAGAGACGTTTGAGCAATCTGTGTCCTTGTGAATTACAATGATTTCCATACAAGGGTTGTGGTGATAAGTTTGAATTGCTAGGACGTATGTCAACAGCGACATCTGTTTTTGGTCCTTGAAATGTTTCAAGACATGGTTACTCACTTAGTAGATAAAAAACGACATTGTGAATAGATTACATCTTTCTCCTGTGCACTAGACACAAACATACATAAATTCTGACCTGAAAGCTATCAGGAAGTGCATCAGACGTAAATCAATCAAGAACATCAGTTTTCAGCTATTATACAAGATATTTCTACGAGAGATTCTATTGTCTTCGATGTTTTCCCGGTGAGATTTATCCAAGCTTCATTATCTGCTTTAAAGTTATATTTATTTCGATTTCTTGGTTTAGGATTGTTAGAAAATCGTTTTGAACTCAAAAGCCTGAAAATCTTTTTAAACGATTTTTACCTGATTATTTAATTACATATTAAATTTGTGTTACCCACTTGATTATATTAATCAGATTTTATTTGTCTCACATTGTATCTATCATGTAGTAATTATTCAGGACATTAATTGAGTATATTTGAATTGAGATGGTAGAAGATCCTTGTGGGAAGAAACTTACATTTTTTGTATTTGTGAGTTTGAGATAATTAGACATGTTTGAAACAGTGTCTAGTCAGGGTTGCTAGCTTTCGATCTTTTTCCTATGAAAAATATTAAGGTTTGATCTTTGTCCTACAAAAATGTTAGGTTATTCTTTTCCCTTGAAAAGAACTAGATTTTGATTCTTCCGGTAATAGAATTGAGTGATTGTAAAGGTTCTTCCTATGCCTACGAAAAGGATAAGTGTAAAAGTACGAAAGAGTGATAGGTTTGATCTTTAACCAGTTGAAAGGATTAGGTTATGGTTCTTCCTGTCATAAAATTAGGTTTATCTTAAGCTTGGTAAAAAGATAGGGTTCTTTCTAAGCCTGTGAAAAAGATAATTGTAAAGGTTGATTCTGAGCCTGTGAAAGAATCAAGATTGTAAAGGTTTTGTTCCTACCTGGTAAAGGCATCAGGGGTTTAGTAGATTGCGAATATCCGTGGAGCTCAGGGGACTGAATGTGGGTAAAAGTAACTTTCCAAACTAGGATATATTCTTGTGTACTGCATTACTTATTTTCTTATAATGGATTTGGATGTGCATTTAGAAGTAAACACATTTCCACTACGTAACATGATAATAATCGATTTAAGAAAATTAGTTATTTGTGTTTAAGTGTTTAATTATTTAAATTAGTAGATACCCAACTCACCCAGCTCTTGGGCATCTCTTTAGACCAACAATTGGTACTAGAACTGGTTTAGCTCGTTTAGCTTAATATCCTAGCTAGAAATATCACATGGTGCACCCCATAGGCAATATAGGTGAAGGACAGTCTATGCACTGTCCACCTTTGTTTACAGGTGAAAATTATTCATTTCGAAATGATAGAATAATCACTTTTCTTCAAGCCACTAATTATGATGTGTGGTTGGCCATTGAGAATGGTTCATTCATTCCTAAGGACAATGGGGTGATTAAGAAGAAGGAACAGTTGACTTCCTTGGATAAAAAGAAATCATCTATCAATTCTCAAGCTATTAATATTTTGTTTTGTTATTTTGATGAAAATGAATATTATTGCTATAAATTATGCGCTCGGGAATACTCACAAAAGCACGAGGTCGAACAAGTAATAAAGTGATCTGAAGATCAAGTACCGTCCACTGGGATTACCGTTAGAACAAGCTAAGTACCACAATTAGAATAACTAAATTTTATCTAGACGATCGATAATTTGAATGGTGTTCGAAATATTAAAACAAATCAAATTACAAGAATTGGAATAAATTCAATGAGAATGGATTATCTGGGGACTAACTTCATTCACTCGTACATTTGCTTGATTTATTCTAGTTTACCCTAATGGTTATCAACCTATTCAATAATCAAGATTTCTAAAGCTCTCTCACTATCTCTCCCAAGTGTAAAGTGAGTGAATATGTAATCACTTCAAAACCGATATCCTTATCTAGAGTTTAGGTGATTCCATTCGTCTCACCCCAATCTTATGGATTGCACAAGTTTTAATAATCTTCCGATCTATTAAAACTTGTGTTGTGTTTAATCTTAGTTTGAATCCGGGATTACCTCTTCCGAGTGTCAAACCCTATATTCTCAAACCAAGCACAATATCATATACATGCGTACAAAGGAAGTAATAAAACGATAAACACAATTTAATAGAAATGAGTACCCCATTAGCAAATCATAGATTCAATCAAACATTGTACTAGTGAACTACATTAATCCCTAGACAAGAGAAGTTTAGATACACATTGTCATTTCCAAATACTCAACAACAAATGAAGAACACATAATCCAAACAATAAACCAAGATCTGAAAATTAGAGATAGATTGAAAGGATAGAGATCCAATCTGATATGTGAAATCAATCCACTTCCACAAGAACTACTCTAAGTCCTTCAAGCTAACTTCTCTCTCTCTAATGATGGCCTCCTTGGTTTGGCCTAAAAATAAGCTCCCAAAAATGTCTCTTTCGAAAGATCTGTCACTTTCTATTTATAGGCTACTCCTCCAAAACCCTAAAATGACTGAAAAACCTTATCAATGATGAAACAGCGCTGCAGCGCAAGAAGAATTGCACTGCAGCGCGTAACAAAAAAAAGAGGCAGGAAAACAGATGCACGTTGCAACATGATGTGGCACGTTGCAACGCACTATGGTCAGAAACTCAAACAAGGGCACGCAGCGCGCTGCAGCACCGTTTGGGCAGCCTCAATCGTTTCTTCCTTCTTCGTCGTTTCTTCACCGAAATTTCCACCAATTTTCTTGATTTACTCCCATTTCCACCCAAATCCACTTATCTACAAAAAAAATGAAAAAGAATTAAAAACACTAATAAAACGCTCAAAAATTATAATATGCATAAGGGAATAAATAGATAAATATCGATTTATCAAATACCCCTAAACTTGAAATTTTGCTAGTTCTCGAGCAAAAACACCCTCACAAGAAAACAAAACAACCACAATGAAAATCACACGCACAACTAACAACAAAAATGTGTGAGTTTTGAAATTTAACTAACAACAAAAAATTACCCACAACAGCCCCCAATCATTTCGAGTTCAAGAATAATACTACACCTTGTGATGTTCTAGAATTTCAACATTCAAAATTGGCATACACCATTCTAGATCATTTCCCATGTGTGTGTGCTAAGACCCTCATCACATAAAAATCCAAAGACCGGATTGAATTATCCACCAACGAAGTTCGTGACTAAAACTGATGTGGCATTGGATTTCTATAGGTTTAGCTGAATTCCACTCTCTACTAATGTAGGCTAAGTAAATGTCAGAGATCAATAGGACTTTCATCGGTTTTTAAAAATGACCAAAGGTAAAATGGGAATGTGTCATCAGAACAAAGATACCCGAGGCACGAAATTTGACTCTCAACCTCACTCATACCCAAAAAGATAATCCTGAAACAACCTCGAACTCACTTTAGCACAACAGTACTCACTTGTCTAGTAGAAGCAAACAAAATTATTATATATATCTTCTTCTTCTTCTTCTTCTCTTTTTCTTTTTTTTTTTTTTTTTTTTTTTTGAAAAGAGCATACCTCCAAACTTATTCAATTTGCATAATTTTTCGGGAGTGGCATAATGATACATTAATAATGAGTACTAGAATACCAAATCAATCAACAGATCACTCAAAACCCAATCGCGCTCTTTAATCAGCCCAAACACATACCAATGAGATGACAACTCGTCCCGTGCCTTAGGTAAAATGATAAGGGTTCGGGAAAAAACTTATTTGGCTTGGTTCTTAGAAACGTGCTCAAAATTGAAATGGCTAAAAGGCTTCAACAGGGGAAACGATGGGTAGAATTTGCTGGGTAGGATTCAATGGCTCAAACGATCAAAACGAATGCCTAAATCATTTCTCTTAAACTACCTCGCCTAGGATTTCGCCTCGAGTTTCCCCCAATCAAGTTATAGAATCCTTAAATGTGTCAAGAACTTGGTTAAATGGATAATTGGCATCAAATCGTTTGGACGGTCAAAACATCGAGTCTAAGTGCTCGTGCAAAATCGGATCCACAATGACATAAACTAATATGAGATGTCAAGCACACAGAACACACACAGATAAACATTACGATTGAACTCGGTAGACAATTAGAGGATAGTTTCATCATCGAGTTATGGTCATCAAGAACAACAAAACTCAACACATATTAAACAACATTTTACAAACATAGCGGAACCTAAATTTAAACAAACATATAGGACAACAAACTTAACCTAACACAAACAATTATGTAAATGAAACACAAGAACAAACACAAATGAAAACAAAAGCAGAAAACTCCCCCCCAAACTTAGAATAGTCATTGTCCTCAATGACCCACTTCATACGCAAAATTTTCCAGGTAACATGGTGACAAAGGGGAATAAGAACAAGTACCTAGGATGCGAGACGTTTAAGTCTCGCCTCTTACTGGTCATCGCCTTGCATGTCGTCCCCATCGTCGCCTTGATGGGGAGGGGCCGGTTGTCGCTGTTGAGATGGAGGCACATATAATGGGCGAAGATGGTCCGGGAGTTGTGGTAGTAGGAAAATCCGCTCATGTCGTAGCCAACCACCAAGTGCTTGAATCATAGATTGGTTGCAGGACTCTTGGTAGGCTCGGAACTCGACGTTTTCATTCCATAAAGCTTGAATTTGTTCGCCTTGGTATTCCACTTTTTGATAAAGATCCTCCAGGGAGATTTTTTCTTTTCATCGGTCCCCGGAACCTCAGGCTCTAGATGACCCTGCTTCATCTTTCTCTTTACTTTCTACTTTTTGGCTCTAAATCCTCTTCATGGCCTTGATGTCCAGAGCTCAAATAGGCTGGGACATATGGTCATCCGTAATGGCAATGCCCGCCGCCCAAAATAGATCGGTAAGTAAAGAGAGGAAAGGCAGGCTAACATTGACGTTTCGGATAGCGTGGTGGATAGAGGAACCGATAAGGAATTCGATGTTCAGCGACTGTTTTTTCTCAATTGCAAAAAGAGTCGACGCCTTTTGTTTTGTCACGTCCGTCCGTCAGGTGAGCTGTCAAAAACAATCTAGTGCATACGAAGTGGAACCAGACTTTCAAGATGTTCTTCAAATTCTTGGCCTCAAAAATAACCTGGTCATTCTGTATAGGTGTCCATCGTGCACGTTCCGAACATAACACTTTCAGGACTTCATCTAGATATTGTTTCATCTCATCATCGTCAGACTCATCATCAGACACAGTATTAGGTAACCCCAAGTGTTGGTTAATCATTTCAAGATCGAATTTCACCCATCAATTCTGAACCTTGGTCTTGTGGATCTCGCATCCCACTACGTTGGCATAAAATTTACGAACCAAGGTAATAGCACCCAGGGCTGGTTGTCTATAGAAATGATGTCATTTCCTTTCTGTTATCATATTTGCTATCTCAACCAGAAGATTTTCGATATTGTCAAAACCCTACTCACGAATGCAATTTTGGGATTGTTCATGCTTATAGAAATGTTGCTCCGCCTTCTTGGAAATAAAAGGCTCGAATCAAAATCCAAGGCTGGATCCGGGGCTCTTGAACCAAACCCCTCTCCCCTTTGTCGCTTCAAAAATGATTTCGGCATGATTTTTAGTGATAAAAATGAGAAACACCCTCAACACGCAAGAAAAACCCCCCAAGGGAAAATCTCACTAGCAATGGACTCAAGGATTCCCAAATTCAATACAATAGTCTAGCAACTTTGGACAACACAACTTGAAAAACCAAACTCAACACCAACGCTCCACCAAAATCAAAACCAACGCCAACCATAATGGAATCAGAGCATTTAACTTGAAAATCCTTCCCAAAAACACTTACTTTATAAAGTTTTGTTGGCCAAATCGCAAGAGATGAAGCCTACTTTGTCGCTTAACCTTCTTGAGCAAGCTTTTGTTGAAAATGCAGAGAGAGGAGTTGGATTTTATGTTGGTTTACAGTGTGGATTTAGGGTTTGAGGAGAATGGGGGTTGATTTTGGAGAATTTGGGATGTTTCGTGCTGTGGGATTTAGGGTTTGGGAGTTTCGGAAGAGAGAAATTACAGAAGATTAGGGTTAGAAATGGTGGGAAAATGAAAATGAATCTACTTTTTAATCCAACAGAGGGGCGTGTGCTACAGCACGCAAGCGATCGCACTGCAACGCGCTTCTGCATTGCTATTTTACCTTCTGGAGAGACCGCACTATAGCGCGGTGAAAATCGTGCTGCAACGTGATCCACTTCTGATGCCTTCTGTTGTGAACGTGCTGTAGTGCATTGTAGTCAATAGACCACTCATTTTAGCCCAACTCTTCTTCAACAATTTGCTACCGTTTCGTTGCCGTGCCGCAATTTTATCACATCATAGCTTATCTCAGCACCCCGTATGGTCTTTGCTCCTCCATTTACTCACAAATTTTGCACCATAATCACCGAACCCTTTTTTTTTTTTACAAAAATGGGTTAGAACCATACCCCTGGTTTGCTTTCAAAAAAAGTGCTAAATTTAACCTCCCTAGCTGGACTCAACAACGAACCACATCAATTATCAACGAGGGAGATACTCTCCACAACTCGCTCTTCATTTCCATAATAATGATTGATTCTCTCTCTGTTGACTCGAAAAATGTTTCCATCATTACCTTCTAATTCAACAGTACCGAATGGAAATAATTGTTTAATCATGAATGGTCCGGACCACCGAGACTTCAATTTTTTAAGAAAAAGCCTCAGCCGAGAGTTGAAAAGTAATACTTGCTATCTCAGGTTGAACGCTCTCCTAATGATATATTTGTCGTGCCATCTCTTGGTTTTTTCCTTGTATAACTTAGCATTCTCGTATTCCTTGTTTCAAAATTCTTCTAGCTCATTGAGCTGTAGAAGTCGTTGTTGCCCTGAAGCATTGAGATCAAATTTTAGCTTCTTAATTGCCCCATAGGAATGGTGTTCCCACTCAAATGAAAAGTGGCACATTTTTTTGAACACCAACCGATATGGAGACATTCCAATCGGTGTTTTAAAAGTCGTGCGATAGGCCTACAATACATCGTCGAGTTTCACCGCCCAATCTTTTCTGTTAGAGTGAACCGTCTTCTCCATAATTTGTTTGATCTCCCGATTAGAAACTTCAGCTTGACCGTTTGTTTGGGGATGGTAAGCTAGCGCCACTTTATGTCAAACTTCGTACTTGGTCAGTAGAGTATTGAAAAGTTTGTTGCAAAAATGGGTTCCTTTATCGCTAATAACGACTCGAGAAGTCTCGAACCTTGTCAATATGTTTTTTTAAAGAAATTTTAGAACCATTTTTGCATCATTGGTCGACGTGGCAATAGCTTCTACCCATTTTCACATGTAGTCCATCGCCAACAAAATGTACTCCTGACTAAAAAACAGAGGGAATGGTCCCATGAAATCTATTTCCCATACATCAAAGAGTTCCAGCTCGAGAATATTTGTTAAGGGAAACTCATGCTGCCTTGAGATATTGTCGACCCTCTAGCACCAATCACAGGTCTTCACAGCAGTATAAGAATCATGGAAGAGAGTAGGTTAGTAAAAACTTGATTGAAGTACCTTTACGGCTATCCATGTTGCACCAAAATTCCCCCCACACAGCGATGAGTGACAATGATGGAGGATGTTTGCAATTTCTTCTTCTGGAACACATCGTCGAATGACTTGATCGACGCACTTCTTGAACAACATAGGGTCATATCACATGTAATTCTTCACATCATATAGAAACTTCTTCCTTTAATCACTAGACAAGTCTGGGGGCAACACCTTACAAGTGAGATAATTGACTATATCCGCGAACCACGAAAGTTTTACTTCGATATTGAATAGTTGCTCGTTTGGGAAAACTTCTGTAATACACGAATCATTACCAATATCTTCTAACACGAGTCTTGAAAGATGATCTACGACAACATTTTCACTACCCTTTTTGTCGCGAATCTCGACATCAAATTCTTGAAGTAAGATAATCCACCGGATTAAATTAGGGTTTGCATCTTTAGTTGCAAACAAGTATCGGATGGTTGCATGGTCCGTATAGATGATTACCCCAGACCCAATAATGTATGATCGAAACTTGTTACGGCCAACATCTCATTTTCCGTGGTGGTGTAATTCTCCTGTGCATCATTGAGAGTTTTGCTTGCATAGTAAATCGATCGAAAATTTTCTCCTTTCGTTGGTCCAAAACAGCCCCAACCACATAGTCACTAGCATCACACATAATCTCAAATGGCTCATTCCAATTGGGTGCAACTATAATCAGAGCCGAGATTAATTTTTCCTTCATTGCATTAAACGCATCCAAATAAGAATCATCAAAAACGAATGGGGAATTTTTCAAGCAAATTGCGCAATGGCTTCACAATTTTTGAAAAATCCTTGATAAATCTCTGGTAGAAGCCAGCGTGACCTAGAAAACTCCGTACCTCCTTTACACTGATCGGTGGGGCAAGTTTCTCAATTATCTCAATCTTCACCCGATCTATCTCAAGTCCTTTGGAAGAGACCTGATGACCTAAGACAATACTCTTCTTAACCATAAAATGACACTTCTCCCAATTGAGAACAAGATTTTTCTCTTCACATCGCTTTAGCACAAGTGATAGATTGTGGAGGCAATGCTCAAAAGATGAACCAAAGACCGATAAATCGTCCATGAACACCTCCATAATCTCTTCTACCATATCTGAAAAGATTTCCATCATACACCATTGAAAAGTCGTTGGAGCGTTGCATAGTCCAAACGACATATGGCGGTACATAAAAGTGTCGTACGGGCAAGTGAACGTAGTTTTTTCTTGATCCTCCGGTGCAATGGCTATTTGATTATAGCCTGAATACCTATCAAGAAAGCAGTAGTGGTCGTAACCGGCTAGCCGGTCTAATATTTGGTCGATGAACGAGAGGGGAAAATGATTCTTGATTTTGGCCTTATTCAACTTCTGATAATCAATGCACACTCTCCATCCCATGACAGTTCATGTGGGAATTAGATCATTCTTCTCATTTTTCACTACGGTCATGCCACATTTCTTTGGTACCACTTGCATGGGGCTTGCTCACTCACTGTCCGATATCGCATAAATGATTCTGGCATTCAACAACTTTAAAACTTCAGCACGAACCACTTCTTTCATCGCAGGGTTTAGCCTTCATTGATGCCCAATTGATGGCTTAAAGAAGTCCCCCATCAGAATTTTGTGCATGCAAATGGTCAGGCTTATTCCCTTGATATCAAAAATAGACCAAGTGAACATGGACTTGTGCCTTTTCAGGATAATGAGCAACTTTTCTTCTTCTTCTTGACTCAATGATGATAAAATAATCACCAGATCGGTAGAGTTATCCCCTAAAAATGCATACCAAAAGTGCTCCGGTAATTGCTTGAGAACCAACCCACCATAAGGTGGATTTGAGGGGTTGAGTTAACTCTCATCTCCATTAAGAGTCTCTACTTGTACTGAATTTACCGCGTCACTAGGCAAGGCTTTGAAAGATAAAATACAGTCCACAACACTTTTATCTTTGGTAGATCCTTTCTCACCAAAATCCACCATAGATAGGAAATTTGTGAGACTATGCTCCAAATGATCTTGGTGCACAATTTCATGAAAGAATTCATTAACTCACGAATCTACCACTTTCACCCGATTGCAAGTTGAGCTCTCATGGTGTTGAAGATGTTGAATTTTACTTCCTCGTCATTAACCCTTAAGGTCAAGTTTCCATTATGCACATCGATCAATGCCTTCTCAGTTGTGAGAAAAGGCCTTCCAAGAATAATGAGAATTTTCTAGTCTTCCTCCAACTCCAACAGAACAAAATCAAATGAGAAGATGAATTTGTCCAGCTTCACGAGCATATCTTCAATAATGCCCTTTGGATAGTTAAAGGATCGATCCACCATTTGTAGAGAAATAGTAGTGGGTTTTGCTTCTCCGAGCCCCAACTTCCGAAAAATGAATGACGGCATAAGATTGATACTCACACCAAGATCACAAAATGCCTTCACAAAATGAGACTTCCCAATAGTGCATGGGATGGTGAAACTTTCGGGATCCTTTAGCTTTTGTGGCAATTTCTATTGAAAAATTACACTACACTCCTCCGTGAGCTTGACGATCTCATACTCTTCCAACTTCTTCTTCTTAGTCACTATATCCTCCAAAAAATTTCCATAATTAGTCATTTGCTCCAATGCATCAGCAAACGAGATATTGATATGGATTTTCTTGAAAATTTTAAGAAACTTTGCAAATTGACCATCCAATTTCTTCTTTTGAAATCGCTGTGGATACGACAATGGTAGAGTGATTAACGGTAGATTACCCGAAAACAAGATAAAGCCTGGATTTGCCTTTGGAACTTCCTTCTTCTTTTCATTCTAAGGGGTTCTTTTTCGCAGCCTATTTTCTTCTTGGACTCGTCTTCCTTTGGCTTTGTTGTTTCGATTTCCTTTCCACTTCTCATGGTGATAGCTTTGTAATACCTTGGGTTAGTTTTCGTATCACTTGGAAACTTTCCCGAGGTTTGCCCCTTGATGGCACAAGCGAGCTCACCAATTTGCATTTCCAAAGACCTCACGATCGAATTGGTGTTGGTGCACGTTGTCTCAATGTTGTCAAGACGCGTCTCATGTTTGTTGAGACGATTATGTGTTTCTCGCATGATATTTTGCATCTCCTTTATACCTGAACTGAACAATTCTTCCAACGGTGGCTTATTTTTGTCCATCGGTTACTGTTGCAAGGACGACTTAGTTGTTGTGGCGGAAAACCTTGTGTTTGCGGAGAATACCTGGGAGGAGGTCGCAAGGCATTATGGTTATTTGCATAAGAAAAAAAAATCGTGATTTTGAATCCCAGGATGATAGTAAGTTGGGAAACACTTGCAACATTTTCCATCTCCCGACTTGATGAGGCGTCTCTGGTGGTTAAAGAGACAAGCAATTATGTGAGTTTTGAAAGTTGGGCCGACAAGGTAACTAGAGGATTGACCTCATGAATACCAGCTACCTTTCGTCCCATACTACGCTCATTGGGCCATTGAAAATTATTGGCCGCCATCTCCTCCAATAGCGCATGAGCTTCGTCAGGGGTTTTAAATAACAAAGAACCTCTAGATGTGGCATCCACGATCGTTCTCGTCTGTCCATCCAACCCATTATAGAAGAGTTGGGTTTGAAATCAATCTTGATATCCGTGTTGGGGGCATCTTCTCAACAAGTCCTTGAATCTCTCTCATGCTTCAAAGAGTGGTTCATAATCTCTTTGGAGAAATTGAGCAATCTCGCCTCTCAATTGTGACGTCTTTGATGGGGGAAAGAACTTACTGAGGAACCGTTAAACTAGTTCCTCCCAAGTCGAGATACTCCCCAGTTAAATAGATTAAAACCAATCTCTGGATTAATCTCGAATGGAGAATGGGAATAACCTTAGCCGAATAACATCCTCTGAGACTCCATTGATATTTACGGTGTTGCATATCTCCAAGAACGTCGCCAAATGGATGTTGGGATCCTCGTGTAGATTCCCGCCATATTGGTTCTGTTGAACCATGTTAATCAGGTCGAGTTTCAACTCAAAATTATTGGCGTGGATTGGTTGCCTCCGGATCCCTGAATAGTTGTCAAACACAACGAATCTGTAGTAATCCCGAAGGACCCGCTGTTGTTGTATTTCAGGTTCTGGTGGTTGTTGTAATAGTATTTGAGGCACCGGCGGTTGTTGTGGTACATGGTTATTACCACCATCGTCCATTTCCTGGGCTTAGTTTCTCCTT
The DNA here is from genome assembly GCA_016647705.1 of Eucommia ulmoides. NCBI lineage: Eukaryota > Viridiplantae > Streptophyta > Magnoliopsida > Garryales > Eucommiaceae > Eucommia > Eucommia ulmoides. Next base: position 33,937,057 of record CM028330.1, read on the forward strand.
TCTCTCTTTTAGTTTCCTTAATGTGCATTCAATTTTTGGATCAAGAGCAAGAAATTCCAAGCTACGGCTACGTTGCATACACTGTCAATCACCACAACCAATGAAAAAGACTAAACAAAAAAAATGTCTAAATTAATTTTGAGTTACTTGGTAGTAATATCAACTTGATTTCTAACTTTTAAAAACCCGACAACGGCGCAAAAAACTTATTGCGATAAATTATGCCCTAGGAATACTCGCAAGTGCATGAGGTTGAACAAGTAATAAATTGATCCGAAGATCAAGTATCGTCCACTGGGATTACCATTAGAACAAGCTAAGTATCACTATTAGAATAACTCAATTTTATCTAGAAGATCGATAATTTGAATGGTGTTCGATATATTAAAACAAACCAAATTACAAGAATTAGTATAAATTCAATGGGAATGGATTATCTAGGGATTAACTTCATTCACTCGTACGTTTGCTTGATTTATTCTAGTTTACACTAATGGTTATCAACCTATTCAACAATCAAGATTCCTAAAGCTCTCTCACTACATCTCCTGAGTGTAAAGTAAGTGAATATGTAATCACTTCAAAATTGATATCCCTATCTAGAGTTTAGGTGATTTCATTCGTCTCGCCCCAATCTTATGAATTGCACAAGTTTTAATAATCTCCTGATCTATTAAAACTTGTGTTGTGTTTACTCTTAGTCCGAATCCGGGATTACCTCTTCCGAGTGTCAAATCTCGTATTTTCAAACCAATTACAATATCATATACAAGCATACAAAGGAAGTAATAAAACAATAAACACAATTTAATAGAGATGAATACCCCATTAGCAAATCATAGATTTAAACAAACATAACATTAGTGAACTATATTAATCCCTAGACAAGAAAAGTTTAGCTACACATTGTCATTTACAAATACCCAACAACAAATGAAGAACACATAATCAAAACAACAAACCAAGATTTGAAAATGAGAGATAGATTGAGAAGGTAGAGATCTAAATCTGATATGTGGAATGAATCCACATCCACAAGAATCGCTCTAAGGCCTTCAAGCTAGCTTCTTTCTCTCTAATGGTGGCCTTATTGGTTTAGTTCGAAAATGAGCTCCCAAAAACATCCCTTTCAAAAGAGCTCTCACTTTCTATTTATAGGCTACTCCTCCAAAACCCTAAAATGACTGAAAAACCCTATCAGCGATGAAACGGCGTCGCAATGCAAGAAGAAGCGCGCTGCAGCACGTAAGGAACAGAAGAAGCGAGAAAATAGATATGCACGGTGCGCTACAATTCACTATGGTCAGAAGCTCAACAAGGGCGCGCTGCAACGCTGTCTGGGTAGCCTTGATCGTTTCTTTATTCTTCGTTATTTCTTCACCGAATTTCCACCAATTTTCTTGATTTACTCCCGTTTCCACCCAATGAACTTATCTACAAAAAAATAATGAAAAAGAATTAAAAACACTAATAGAACACTCAAACACTATAAAATTCATAAGAAAATAAATGGATAAATATCGATTTCTCAAATATACCATGGTTTTAGGTTCTGGATTGGTAAAAGAAACATGGGACATATTGCAAATCACACACGAAGGGACAAATCAGGTGAAATAATCCAAGATCATTACCTTAGTTCATCAATCCGAACTATTCAGAATGGGTGATGCAGAAATAATTCTGAAAATGTACACGAAATTCAATAATATCTGCAACAACCTTGGTTAACTAGGTAAGCCTTATTCTATGGAGGACAAAGTTTGAAAAATTCTAAGATCGTTGATGAAAGTTTGGGAGCCAAAAGTGATTGCAATTAAGGAAGCTAAGGATCTCACGATATATATCATTGATGAAGTTATTAGCAACCTAATAACTCACGAGATGACTATTTGAGGATATGAGGATAAAACAAGGAATAGCAAAAAAATGTCCTTGGCATTGAAGGTTCAAAAGATCGAGGAAGGAGGTGATAGTGATGACATCAGTCTTGACACCAAGAAACAAATGTGGCGCTTCTCACGAAAAATTTCAGAAAGATAACTAGACGAACATTCCATGGAAAGAAAAATTTTAACATGAATAATGTTGAGTGCTTCAATTGTCATAAAATCGATCATTTTCAATCCAAATGTCCCGATCCATAAAAGGAAAAAGAGAGAAAAATAAAGGAAAAGAAGAAGGTGAATAAGAGTAAGAAAAAGTCAATGAAAGCCACCTGGGATGACTCAGAGTGAAGTAGCTCAAAAGAATCGATAAGTGATTATTCGTTCATGCTTGCTTTGATGGCCATTGGAGATGAGGTAATGAAATGTTCTAGTTCTTTCTCTTTAGATTTTGATGTTTTACTTGATGTTTATCAAGAACTAACGCATGATTATAAAAACCAGTGTTCTCAAATTAATGTCCTACAAAGTACAATTAACACACTTACTAAGCAAGTGATGAAATTCGAATATGAAAACATTGAATTGAAATCTAAAATTTTGGATTTACATTTGATAGTTTTCAAATTCACGGGTGGTGAAAATAATTTAAAAATGCTTTTGGGAAGTTCAAGAGGAATTTTTGATAAAGCTAAAATTGGTTTTTAAAAAAATCTTAAACAAAAGAGATTTCATACATTCTTTTCTGAAGACAGAAATTTTGTTAGATATTTTAAATGTAATATTGTGGAGCATACCATTAAAAAAATATTTTTCTAAAGTATCTAAATGCAGACAAGCTTAGGTTCCAAAGGGAACTAAAATTGTCCAGGCTAACAAAATCAAACCCACTTAGATTGGGTACCACCTAGGAACTTTTTGAGATACTCCTTGTAGGTTAATCTAATAAACATCTATGAGTAAGGACAAATTATTTCTAGGAAGTAGATGTTCTTGGCACGTGACAGGGAATAAAATAAAATTTACGTCTTTGACACCTAAAGACGAAAGTCGTGTGATTTCTGAAGTCTATGCCATGAGTAAGAAAATTAGTTTAAATAAGCTGGTAAGAATTTCTAAGACCTGTGTTGTTTCACATATTCTTTTGTTGTCTTAGAATTATTGCATGATAATCAGATAAGTTTACGTATTTGTATGTGATTTTCTTATGTTATGCTATATGAGATCTACTAAAAGTTATATTTAAAAAAATATGAAACATGTTATATCAATCCATGATTTGTTCATCATAGAATTAAGTTGATGTGTTAATCTTCATGATCTCTGAATATATATGGCATAATAATCTATTGATATTGTTACACATGAATATCTTTATATGCATTAAGTGTCTAACATTCATCTAATGTTACCTATTTTTTAAATGATTATGATTCAAAATGGGAGCTGAAATTTTATGAGATAAATATGCACTTATCCATGTTTAAAGTATGCATTAGATTTATGTTGATAGTTTCAGAAATTATCATTGGGATATACTTCTTGTCCTAGTGCGTTAAAGATTACATATTTTTTTATTCTATATAAAGGGAATATATTAATTGGTATCATGAAATAAAATCTGTTGACTTAATTGAAATTATTTGATTTTATGCTATATTATTAAAATATTTTAATGATCTCTTAAAATTGCCTCAAGATGATTAGATTAATCTTAAAAGTTCTTCTCTTCATGATCTCTACTTTTTTATGTAACAAATGGGAAGTGAATATGATATTAAGGGGGAAAATTTATATGAAATTATTTTGCTCTCCTAAGCATGAATTAATGTGTATAGTTATATACGAGGAGAAGTTTTTATAAGTCGGGCAATAATATATTATGCTTAAATTGAAAAGGGGGATATTGAATATTTTGATATCGCTGATTAGCTTGTTAATATTTTTACCAAACTTCTAGTTGAAGATCAATTCGTAAAAATCATTCGAGGTTGAGGTATGGCTAGCCATAACGATATATGCCTAGAGTAATATTTTTTGTTCTCCGTCCCCACTTTTTGAGATGACAAAGGAGGAGAAATTGATGTTTAATGAGTAGTTGATGTATTAAAGGAAGAAGTTATCAAGTTTTTGAACTAATGTTGGGATCATATTGAATATCTTTATTATTGTTGAATTATGTTTTCATGATTGTGCTTAAATGAGTCTAAATATGCTCAAATAAGTTTAAATACCCGTTCATGAATTTAGTGGGAGCATGGTTACATTATATTTTGAAGAAAACATCAATGTTAATTGTCATCATCAAAAAATGGGAGATTGTTGAATCCAAGGTTTTGATGAACAATTAAGTACTGATATTTTTTGTGAAACTAATAGTTTTATCAAGTGTTTCAGATTTAGAGTTCCATGCATTTGAGTAAGAAGAAAATTGTATGAAGAAGATATAAAGGGTGCAAGATGGACATGATGAAGATATGAAGAGTTTTGAAGACGCTGAAGAAAAATAGGTGAAAACAACTATTTATATTTATACTCTTAATGCAACCTGAATTAGGATCACGCACAAAACTTAAAATGAGTTAATTATATGTGTGTCATGATAAGAAGTGATAGTTTAAAAATCCTAAAATGAGATATTGTAGGTGCTCCTTATGTGAAATGATTTTGATAATTGACCTTATTGAAAAATGTGCTTTGAAGTATAAAATATTGTGTTTTCTGGTTAATTTGACCAACCAAGAAAAGCAATCAATCAACTTATTAAAATAATAAATTTTAGGAGTTAAAATGAAGTCCTACTAATCCAATCGGTCAACCAAGAAAAGCAATCAACCAACTATTTGAAACAGTAGCTAAAATGGGTAAGGAAGTGAGCACATTGATCCAACGCGTCAATCGAATATAAAAAATTGGTCGATCGAATGAAGCAGTGTTGAAGTTGAAGGAATTGGGAAAGACACTGATCAATTCGGTCAACCAACTGGGCGTGGTCGGTTAACCGAATGTGTATAAGGCCAACAACTAATTGTGCCTTGGCACAAGTCGGTCAACCGAATGGATTTGGTCGGTTAACCGACTGCTACAGTAAAATCAGCAACTATTTTATTGTTTTGGTCAATATATTTCAATTTTGATAATTCTAAGAGAGAGATTTAGGGGATTTTAATATAATTCAAATATTAATAACCTATTATGTGATCCCTATTTATATGATCCATATATTTTGAGATTCTCTTAATTTAAATGATTTAATACTTCCTATTCTTATGGTTTTAAATTGGGAATACTTTTATGAACTTAAATGAGAGTTTTAAAGAATATTTTTAAGTGAAACATACCTATAATCAAAGGTGATGTTATAAGGGGTCTTAGAATGTCATTTTATGACATTTTTGAAAAATTAGCCGTTGGATGGTTAGTTTTAGGTCTATTTAATAAGACCTACAGGATTAAGTTTTGACTTATCAAGAACATCCATTTTGAGCTATTATAAGTGTGATATTTTTGTTGAGATTTCTATGAGATATTATATTCAAGCTCTTGATCTAAAGCCCTAACCGTTTAGCGTCACCGACTTGAGTTCTAATTGTGATATTATCATTGTATTCGGTGTTTTTCCAATGAGATCTATCCAAGTTTTATTATTTGACTTAATTTATATTGATTGCTTGGTTTAGGATTGTTAGAAAATCGTTTTGAACTTAAAAGCCTGAAAATCTTTTTAAACGATTTTTGCCTGATTATCTGATTACATGCTAAATTTGTTCTACCCAGTTAATTATATTAATCAGATTTTATTTACCTCACATTGTATCTATCATGTAATAATTATTCGGGACATTGATTGAGTATATTTGAATTGAGGTAGTAAAATCTCCTTGTAGGAGGAAACTTACATTTTTTGTATTTGTGAGTTTGAGAGGATTAGACATGTTTGGAATGGTGTCTATTCAGGGTAGTAGGTTTTTGATAGGTGTAAATTACCTATCTATTTCCAAATCAAACTTGTTAGTTTTCGAGTATGTTTAGTATGTTTTATTACGTTTTAATTCGTTTATATTCATTTTGTATTAAATTAGGTGTTTGAGGTGAAAATGTATGAAAACAGAGCGTAAACGATTAGATTGAACCAAGAACGGTCGAAGAACGGTGAAAAAATAAACACGGAGGCAAGATTCTGAAAATAAGCCCACCGCCGCGGCGTCAGACCTCTATCGCGGCGGTGAAAATGCAGAGAGGGCCAATTCTTGTTGGACACTCATCGCCTAGGCGGTGAAACTGCAGGATGGTCACCAAATCCAGCGCTGTCTTCACCGCTGCAGCGATCACTGAACTGACATACCCACCGCCTAGGCGGTCACCTCTGCATAGATTAAATATTTTTTTTAGATATTTTGCTCCTTATTTAAACCCTCCTTCTCTCTCCTCTCCTTAATCCGGACCATCGAAGACCCCTTAGGGTTCCTATGATTTTGAGAGTATTTTGGGGAATGCTCCACCAAATCCGAAGGAGAAGATTACAAGGCGAAGAAAGAGAAGCGATCTTGGAATGGTTTTAACGCCGAATCTTCGGGCTACAGCTAGTTTCCCTTGTTTCTTTCTTTATTTCTTAACTTTGGATTATGGTTTAAGCATGTTTAGCTCATTTATCATTGTATATATGGTTATGGCCATTAGTTAAACGGATATTGTTTAGGGATTAATAATATTTATGAATATGTGATTTTGAAATCGATGTTTCGTTAATAGTCCTTCTTCATTATTCGATTGTGTTTGTCATGTTTTCTATGATTATATACTAATTTATATATATTGAAAATACGGGGTTTGACACTCGGGAGAGATAACCCCGGATTCGGACTAGGGTAAACACAACACGATGATCCAATAACCCGGGAGGGGAGTTGGAAAGTGTGCAATCAATGACGTTGGGGCGAGACTCACATGACTATGTGTTCGAAAAGACATTCAAGGGAGACTTCGGCGTCAATGCAAAGTCATGTATTAATTCACTAAACACTCGGAAGAGGGAGTGAATGAGTTTTAGATACCGAGATTGTCGGATACCCGAACACCATTAACGTAAGTCAAACGAGATCAAACACGTATTTGTAAACAACATTAATCCCTAGACAATTCTTTTCCTGAAAGCATCTCATTACATTAGTATAGATAATTTAGTTAATTAGATTAATTAAATTAGTATTAGTATTTAATTATAAATTCAATTTTTAACCGCCTAGATAAAGTTAGGTTATGATAATCACAGTAGTCGATAGTAATCTCAACCAATCCATGTGGATACGATACCTGACCGAAAGGTCCATTATCCTAAAACTTAACTCGTGCACTTGCGGTGAAAGTGGCGACGCGTAATGCGGCCAACAAGTTTTTGGCGCTATTGCCAGGGATTGTATTTTAGATTATTGTTGATATTGTGAGTAAATAACTTGATTTTAATTTAGGCATTTTTTTTTTAGTATTTATAATTTTCTTTGTAGTTTTGTTTTTGTCTTCCTGCAGGGTGCTTGAAGATGTTAGATGACAGTTACTATTGCGTTTCTTTCATTGCAACAACTCGCCAGTCTTGAGGGCATGTGTCGGGCCGAGGACAATAAACCAAGCGCTTCTTGGGAGGCAACCCAAGGCAAGAATAAGTTAAATCCATCGCTGCCAACTTAATTCGGAGGCGAGATTCTCTCGCCTGCCAGGTATGTGTTCTAAACCCTTATCCTCATTATCATGCTATAAACTATCATTGGGATCGCTGATAGGGTTGTTGTGATCATTGCCTGTTTAAGTCGGGTGTGATGTGTTAGTATAGTATTATATGTTTAGTTATGTTTTGTTTTACGTGTGTATGTCTGTTTAGGATAGTTTTTGTACATGTGTTGCGTTTTGACTTCATCTGGGCCATTACTCAATGATGAGTCTGTCCCCAGGTTATTTTGAGGTCGAGCGTAAAACTCATTCATGTGTGTTCTGTGTGTTTGACGTTTCGTTTTTGTAAAAGTTATTATAGCTCCTAAATGCATGAGCACGTAAACTCAATGTAGAATTATCTAATCGATTTGAGAACGATTATCCTTTAGCCTAGTTCATTACAATAGGGATTTTAGAACTTGATTTAGGGGAAATTCGAGGTGAAATCTTAGGCGAGGTGGTTTAGGAGATATGATTTAGGCATTCGTTTTTGTCGCATGAGCCTTTGTAAGCCTACCATGATATATCATTGCCCTTCGTTACCCTGTCGAAGCCTAAAATCCATTTCAATTCTGAACACTTAACCAATACCATGGCCAATTGAATTCCTTCCAGTCATTTATCCGCAATCCAAAGGTACAACTTAAGCGAATCAAGTTAGAATTCATTATGCTACTTAAAGTGAGCAGTTGGGATTAGGGTGAACTTTTAATCGATTCGGTATTCGAGTACTCACTTGTTGTTTTTCGTTCATATTTCACACACCCCTCAAATTGTACATATCAAATAAGTTTGGGGGTGTGTTGTTTAAAAAAAAAAACTATGTGAATATAGTTTTATTTCCGTTTCTTTTGACAAGTGAGTACGTTGGTCTTAATTGTATTGTTCAGAGTTGTTACATCTTATCTATGGGGTTTCGAGTGTGAGAGTGCTAAGCATGTGCCTCGGGCATCGTCAAGTTAACGACATTAACCTGTTTTCTATTTCCAATATACCATTGGCCATTTTTTAAAAACTGAACCAAGCCCTAATGATCTTTGTGAACCTCCAAGCCTACATTAGTGGATAATAGAACCCGGGTCAGGCTTATGGATTCCCTATACCATAAAGGTTTTAGTCATAAACTATATTGAGGGATAATCCTATCAAATCAACGGATAATTGTATAGTTGAGTTTTAAACACACACACACACTCTTTAGTAGGATCTAGAATGGCGCTTACTATCATCGAAATGTTAAAATTGTAGAACACCACATGGTGTGTTTTATGCTTAAACTCGATAGGATTGGGGGTCGATGAGGGATAATTCGTTTGGCCGGTAAATGATACTCAAAACTTGCACATATTTGTTTTTAGTATTTTTCATTTTTAGTTTTTAGTTGTTATATTTTTCTTTTATTGTGTGGGTGTTTTGCTCAAGGATTAGCAAAATTCTGAGTTTGGGGGTATTTGATAGGTGTAAATTACCTATCTATTTCCAAACCGAACTTGTTAGTTTTCGAGTATGTTTAGTATGTTTTATTATGTTTTAATTCGTTTATATTCTTTTTGTATTAAATCAGGTGTTTGAGGTGAAAAGGTATAAAAACGAAGCGTAAACGATCAGATCAAATCAAGAACAGTCGAAGAACGGTGGAAAACAAGCACGGAGGCAAGATTATAAAATAAGCCCACCGCAGCGGCGTCAGACCTCTACCGCGGCGGTGAAAATGTAGATAGGGCCAATTCTTGTTGGACACTCACCGCCTAGGTGATGAAACTGCAGAATGGTCACCAAATCCACCATTGTCTTTACCGTTGTGGCGATCATTAAACCGACATACCACCGCCTAGGGGGTGAATCCCACCGCCTAGGCGGTCACCTCTGCACAGATTAGATATTTTTTTTAGATATTTTGCTCTCTATTTAAACCCTCATCCTCTCTCATTTCCCCAACCCCGGCCGTAGGAGACCCCTTAGGGTTCATATGATTTTGAGAGTGTTTTGGAGAATGCTCCACCAAATCCGAATGAGAAGATTACAAGGCGAAGAAGGAGAAGCGATCTTGGAACCGTTTTAATGCCGAATCTTCAAAAATAGCTAGTTTCCCTCGTTTCTTTCTTTATTTCTTAACTTTGGATTATGGTTTGAGCATGTTTAGCTCATTTATCATTGTATATATGGTTATGGCCATTTGTTAAATGGATATTGTTTAGGGATTAATAATATTTATGAATATGTTATTTTAAAATTGGTGTTTCGTTAATAGTCGTTCTTCGTTATTCGATTGTGTTTGCCGTGTTTTCCATGATTATATGCTAATTTAGATATATTGAGAATACGGGGTTTGACACTCGGGAGAGGTAACCCAGGATTCAGATTAGGGTAAACACAACGCGACGATCCAATAACCCAGGAAAGAGTTGAAAAGTATGTAATCAATGACGTTGGGGTGAGACTCACATGACTATGTGATCGAAAAGACGTTCGAGGGGGACTCCGGCGTCAACGCGAAGTCATGTATTCATTCGCTAAACACTCGGGAAAGGGAGTGAATGAGTTTTAGATACTGAGATTGTCGGATACCCAAACACCATTAATGTAAGTCAAACGAGATCGAACACGCAACGTTAATCCCTAGATAATTCTTTCCCCGAAAGAATCTCATTATATTAGTATAGATAATTTAGTTAATTAGATTAATTAAATTAGTATTAGTATTTAATTATAAATTCAATTTTTAGCTGCCTAGATAAAGTTAGATTATGATAATCGCGGTAGCTGATAGTAATCTCAACCAATCCTTGAGAATATGATACCCAACCGAATGGTCCATTATACTAAAACTTGACCCGTACACTTGCGATAAAAGTGGCGACGCATAATTGTGGCCACCAGTTTTGATATTTTTTTTTGAAAAATATTATGATTTGATCTTTGTAATGCGAAAAGGTTAGGTTATTCTTTTCCCTTCAAAAGAACTAGGTTTTGATTCTTCCGGTAATTGAGTTGAGTGATTGTAAAGGTTCTTCTTATGTTTGCAAAAAGGATAAGTGTAAAAGTGTGAAGGAGTAATATGTTTGATCTTTAACCTGTTGAAATTATTAGGCTTTGGTTCTTCCTGTAATAGAATTAGGTTAGTCTTGAGTCTGGTAAAAAGATAGGGTTCTTCATGAGTCTGTGAAAAGGATAATTATAAAGGTTGATTTTGAGCCTGTGAAAAGAATCGAGATTGTAAGGGTTTGGTTCCTACCTAGTAAAGGAATCAGGAGTTTAGTGGATTATGAATCCCCGTGAAGCTTGGGGGACTGGATGTAGGTAAAAGTAGCTTACCGAACTAGGATATATTATTGTATGTTGCATTACTTATTTTTCTTATATTGTATTTGGGTGTGCATTTAGAAGTAAACACATTTCCGCTGCGTAACAAGATAATAATCAATTTAGGGAAATTGATTTTTTGTGTTTAATTATTTAAATTAGTAACTACCCAATTCACCCACCCTCTTGGGTAACTCTTTGGGCCAACACTTGGGATGTGTCCAGGCTAGCTTGTGGAGAGACAATTGATCCCACACAACATTCATATGCGACAGAAAATTGTTGATGGACTGCTCAGGCTCTTGACGCATGCTTTGGAGAGTGGAAGAAGTTGATACCAATGTGAAAGATTAGCCTTGGTGTAGTTGTGGACGAGGAGATCCCAAACTTCTTTAACTGTCTGAATCTACCGAATTAAACTTTGATAGATGAGATTATATTGGAACCAAACCATGTGAAGATTTGATGCTTTTTGTTATCCTAATCTTCGAGATGCTTAGCAAATTTTCCAACATCTTATGTGTCTCCACGAATGGGTAATTTGATGTACTTAGTCACAATGTGCCATAATTTTATGCAGTAAGCTAGACATCTCTTTGAAAGGATCAGATATTAAAATTATAGATTTAGTAACGGAATATAAAAAAAAATCATAATAATATCAAATTCCATAAAGCTGGATCTAATGTATTCTCATTAAAATAATAAATCATAAAATATTAAATCGCATTTGTTATAACAATTATCTTTTCTGGTGCTTCAACCTCAAAGCTAGTAGTTGCTGAGGCATGATCTGAGTACAATCTTCTTAAAGTGTCTGAACACGAACAAAATTACTATTGGAGGTTAGATTATCTCAAAAGTGACACAGATGTATACACATAGAGAAACTCTAAAAGAACAGTGTTATGGGGATTTCTAACAATTAGATCTCTAATCATAAGACTTTAGGATAGCTTTAATTTGAATTTAGGGGGTAGTAAGATTCAAATCAGCAAGTGAAATTGCAAAACATAATCTCACAAACAGTGCAAAAAGATATGGCCTAAAATTACAAAGGGATGGTTGAAATTATGAGGTGGGTGGCCACTACTAGTCTTCCACCTTATATAGGTTCTCTAGGGTTCATAACCCTACACCCCTCATTTTTCCATATTTACACTTTGACCCCAAAACTTCTTAAGTTCAGCATTATCATTCGTTCTTTTTTTAAGGACTCTAGTAGCTTCAATTCTTTATTGTTTATGACCCATTAGGTTCATACCAAAAGCTAGATGGTAAAAATAATTAGTTGACTAATTATTTTCTTAACTAATTAATCAATAAAAATTAGAACAAATTTAATTTTATCCTTCTAGAAGAAAACATTTTTCTTCATTTACAGCATTTCCTTCGAATGTGAGTCACGTCTACCCACATATCACAATCATGTCCAGTTGGCAGGAATTTAACCTCCACATGTGTGACAACCACATTCCACGATATATCTATCTATGTACTCAAAAGGACCAACAGGATATGGTTAAGTAAAAAACTACAATCCAATCACATGGGTCATATCTCTTTTGCTAAGATTGATAGATCACTTCTTGCATACTTGTATAATTCCTTGTGATACCGATTAGAATCTCATCTCAATCATCACATTGATCTAGCCAAAGGTTTAGGTAAATTATATTAAAACAAATCACATGCGTCACATCTCCTTTGCTAAGAGTGATAAATCCTTTATTGCATACTCGTATGTTCACATATATGTCTCACTATACCCAATGAATACCTTTGAAGACTTGTGTCTAGAGAATAATGATTAGTATTATCAAAGTATAGAAACCCATATATGTAATATATAGTACCTCAAGTAAAAACGTTCACAGAATACAATCACACCTAAGATATGCTCTTTTGATTTTAGCAAAACTATCATGTAGGATATGAAAGATGATCACGTTCAGACTCTTACTACTCTTAGTAAGTCCCTTTATAAATGTTTTAATATCTCATACTAATGGATTGAGACTCAACCTTCTTAAAGAGAGAACATCGGATCAAGCTAACCTAGATCGTTGAAGACCCTTTTCAACAATTCAATACCGGTGAGGACCAATTTAGAATATCGAGCTGCCAAATATCATTGCTCTCCTCCTATTTAATCATATTAAATAGCTGGACATTCTAGTCAACATTCAAGGTTCATAGGATATTGATGTTATAATTGCAAGAATTATATCAAAAATATAATACTTAAGATTAAAACATTTTATAAATACGAGTATCAAATGTAATGATAACAAGTTTGACTATAGGGCTTACATCTAACACTCTTGAGCCCACTACGTGTAGTTCGACTAATCAAGAGTAGTAGTAAAACCATGTGGTGATTCTGAACTTGGTGTCATTGGCTTCATCTTGGAGAGACAAAGACAATGGTGGTCTCAGTGTTGATGAAGGATCAATGGGGGACTTGGATTTGTCAACAACTATGGAAGGATGTAGAGCTTTGTGGTGGCGCGTAAGGGTGCATGACTGATTGGTAGGGCTTTACTTTAGTGGCGTTGGACTCATCGTTTCGGGAAGAGGTTGTAGGTGGTTGAGGAATTTTGTTTTGGCTTGATGAACAATGATATAGACGGAAATGACAGCCACGGTGATGAAAAATATTATTGTGGGATTGCAAAAATTTAGTAAACATGGTAAAAACAAAATTGACTTTTGATACTATATTAGAATAATTGAGAGGTGGAATATTCGGAGAATATAAGACGGTTATATTCATATATGTGAAGTCTATAATATACAAAAAATGTATATAGGAGTATATATAGACAAAAATTAAAATTTAACCTAATTGACCAAGCAACCGGTCCAGCAGTTCAACAGGTCTGAATAATGTTGGATTGAATAATGTTGTAAAATTCACCTCAGGCAAAATGTAAGTAACATAATATATTAAATTACATGTATACAGACCAACGTTATTCAGACCGGTTCAACATTACTTACAGGTTTTATCGGCTTTTGACTACAAAGAGGAGATAGAGAGAGAAAGGGATAAAGAGGTGACCATAATTGCTTCTAGCTCTAGATGTGACAACTCTTTGGTTTGAGGGGAGTAGCTGGTGGCTACTGTTTTTATATTAGTGTCATCAAATAATATTAAAATAAATAAAATAATATATTTTTAAAATTAAAAAAAACAGTAAAGAGAAGGGGAAAACAAGTTGTGTAACTGTGTATTTTAATTATATATATAAATTATTAATAACATAATTATGACATCACGGTTCAATCGCGGTTCGTCTACCAATTCAACTGATGACCCGTGACCCGATAATTTTTTCAGTACGATGTCCGGTTTAGTTTTTAAAACATTGAGCAAAATCTAATTTCAATTGTGATGGGATCATAAAAAAAAAATTAATTGGCTGCCACTTCAAAAATAATATTTTAAATTTTAAATTGTGTGGCATTGCTCATTGATATTCAACGTTTATTAATTAAAATTCTATTTACCTATACTTATACTTAGGTCATGTTTAATAACACTTTAAATTTTAGTGGCAGTTACCGAACAATTCTGTTTTGCGGTGGAAACTACCAGATGAACTCGAGAGATTTAGTTTGCACCGATCAGTCCTCCTGATAATTTGTGGACAAATTTGCCCCTATTAAATGATTGATTACATTCCATATCTTGCGATTTGACCCAATTAATGAATATGAACTTTCCATGTGTTGCCATCCCTGAAAACACGGAATACAATATGATAATAAACTACTAATGAAACTGAAAAAGAAACATATAATTTCTCTTAATTGTGATTGTTATTCAATAATTTTTTTACACCACAATGATCTATTAATTATGATCTTCAAAATAAGATATTAATATTTTCTTTTCTTTTTTTGAGTTCTGGATTAGAAAGCATGTGAATGTTATATATAACATCACTATAATTTTGTGTACCTCGTGAGTGTTGAATATAATATCTAATGTAATACAAATAACATCAATTAATGTTGATAATAATACAAATTATATGAATATGTTACATGTAACATGACTAAATGATAAAAGTGATTTGGATGTTGAATGTAACACTCAATTGTATTTTGATAATGTATAAGAACGTGTTAATTGTAATACGAATGTGAAAATTAAAAATTCTGAAAGTTCCATGTTGAATGTAACATGAATGTACGATTCTGAAACTAATGAAAAAAATAGTGAATGTGGTATCATTTTGAAAATCTTATTCGGACAAATCTAAATATATAATTAGATTGTGGAAAAAAAATGTGTACAACAATAGTTATTTTAATTTTAATAAAATAATTTTGTGCGAAACATAAATATGGAAATTTCAATCCCGCAAATCACGCATGGGCAAATTAGGTATTACGAATTTCTGCATTTTTTAAAATTGAAACTAAATGGTTCGAATAAACACTTAGAATCAATTGCTAATTACGTTCTTAATTTAAATCCACTTGGTAATTTGTCCTCAATTTTAACTAATGAAAAATTTAAGTGCTGAATTTTAAGCGTTGAAAATATAGAGTGGTTAGGGTTGGGGTTTAGGGTTCGATAAAATTAAAATTTTAAGTGTTGATTTTTAAATACTAAATTCTTTTTTTCTGTTTGATAAGTACAACATTTGATGACTGAAAATTATTTAAATTACATTACTATCCTTTAAGATAATATGAGAAAAAAAAAATTGAAACAAAACAATAAAATAAAAATATCAATAATATGCTAAAAAGTTCAAATATATGAATTATCATAAGTCAACACTAACATAGAGTCCAAAAAAATAAAAGAATTAAATAATTCAATTGCAATTCTCTCTCTCAAGTGAAAATGGAAATCGATTTGCTAAAAGTAAGTTGAGTTTGTTGAGGATAAAAAGGTCTCGACCAAAAAAAAAATATTGAGAACATTAAGTGATAAAAAATAAGTAAAAGCTCATTGTTGGAAAAAAAAATTAAAAATAAATAAATAAATAAACAAAACAAAACAAAACAGAGCCTATTAAGTGATAAAAATAAGTAAAAAATATTGGTTGAAAATTTTAGGCCCATATATTGAAAATTTTAAGCGACACTTAATTAATTAAAATTATCAAATAAATTTAATAAAATAAAATTTTAATTTATTCTGTTTTCATCACTTAATCCGGTTATCAAATATAACTTAAATTTACTATCTTTCTTTCGTACTTACCTAATCAAACTCTAACTCTAGTCAATTATGTGAACTTAGTATTTAATGGTTCCACAATTGTCAACCAAAAGATAATCTTTTAGGCTTTGCCATGCATATCATCATATTGGTCGCATTGACCACCTTGTCACATGTGTCCTAGATGTGTCAATATATCTTCGTTGTATAAAACTTTAGTTAAAAAAAGTATTAATAATTTTTATTTCTCTAATTAAAAAAAAAAGTGAAAATATAGTACTTTGTTCCAAATTAGTTGTCCTATTTTTCCTTTTTTAATGTCTAAAATTAATTGTCAATCTTTCTTTTTTTCAACAAATATATTTTATTACTTCCTCAAAACAATCATTTTCTCTAATAGACATTCAAAATTGAAAAAGTTTTATCACTTAGAACACCATTCCTAATATAACTTAAATCAAAATTATCCGAACACTACCCATAATTTTGTGCAAAAAGTTTTAACTTACATCAAATATAAAATCAAGTCTTGTATCCAAAAGGTGTTAGTCCAGTTGGAAAAGGAAGGTGTCTTATTTCTCTATCATTCAAGGTTCGACTTTTTTGGAAAACACTCTAGCAATTAAATATTAAATTTAATCATTAATACACCAGGTTGATGTGGGAAAGTGCGCTTTTAAGATCACCATAGGAGATGATTAATCGAAATGTGCGTAAATTGCCCTGAACACACCTAACCGTAAAACTATATATATATATATATAATCAAGTCTTGTAACCTAGTAATTATGTATTGAACCTCTCAAGTGGGATGTCTCGTTTGCAAGTTCCATTTCCCCTCAACATAGTTTTATCTTAGGTTTAAATATTTTGCATTTCTTGTGCATAAAAAAAATACATATGTATTAGGTTTAAAATTCTAATAAAAGAAAATAATTCGTAACAAGAAAATTATTTCAATCTTCAACATTTGGATATATTTGTTGAACGAGTAAACTCTTCCGTCTCATGCAACAGTTTAACTACTTTTAGTATTTATCCAAGCTCTACAAACTACTTTGTTCGAACAAATTTTCATTCCGCAAAACGGTATTCAGATTATTTCAGATTGAAGTACGTACATTTATGACATACAAACCAAACAGAAGCTCTACCCATTGTAAGAAAACAAGACCAGTACTCAAAAAAGATGTATGAATTGAATTATCAAAAGAAACCCAAACAAACATAATGTAATTGTGAAGCAATGCATTTTCTTTTGATGAACAGAAAGGAAAGGAAAGCCATACAAAAACAAACATAAACGACGACCTCACAAACCAAAACTATATATCAGGAGGCCAATTGTTCTATAGACATTGAAATGATATTCAACACAATTTTTTTTCTAGAGATAGAGATAAAGAAAACAGGAATAGCTTCAATTCACTTCACTACACAACTTCAACAATGGCAATTTGAATAATGGTGGATTAGAAATATAAATCTAAGGGCGGAGGGCTGTGCATATATTAAATTGGTATGAACAAGATGAATCTTCTTTCTAATACGCAAGAACAGCTCGGAAATTAGATGATGATGCAGAAGAAGACGGGCGTATATTATCATCACCGCCTCCATAACCTAGATCGGCTCGAAAAACATTGGCAACAGACATTTCTCTCACAAAACGTGTAAAACTTGCCCAATTCCGGTAGTCAAACAGATTTTTGTCCATTCTGTTGAAATTGAAAGAGAAAGATGGTTTTCCTGAACCATCAGAGTAGAACTTTGACATCTTAAGTACCTGTTGGAATGAATCATCGTCCAAACCAATTGTAGAGTTTTCCCCTTCAAGGGGTACATCACAAACCCTGGAAGCAAGTAAAAGTTGCCTGAGGAAACCTTCTGGGCTACTCACTGGGTTCATCTGCTGCTCTTCTTTGTCTTGCATGTCAAAGCATGTGCAGCAAATGCTAAATCCGTATCTGCCACAGATGAAGTCAGAATTTGTGAATAGGAAGAAAAACTAATATAATGTCATAACACATGCAGTACAAGGTGAAAATTGTCTCTCTTTTTTTTCTTTTTTTTTTGGTACCATAAAACTTGGAACAGAAACCAGAAAAACATGAAAAACAAAATATGCTTTTGTTCTAATCCCAGAAATTAGTTCTAAAACATGAGAGCAGAACGGGAGCAGATTTTTTCCTACAGTTTTTCAGTTTCTGTTCCCATTTTTTTCTGGGAAAAGAAACACTAATCAAAAGACACCTAAAACTACCACAAATTTCAAGAAAATAGTTTATATGAATCAAAAAAATAATTTTGAAATTTTTGAGGGGTCAAGTAAATAATTTCTAAAAGAAAACATTTGTCAATTTCAAAATGTTAAGAGGGAACATGCCACCCCCTTGGTCTCTATATGGTTTTGCCATTAGTACCTGCCAAACATGTGAGCAATCGGTAGGTAACCATCTCTGATCGAGGTGTTGTAATAACCAGCCGTTAGTTCAGACGGATGAGACTCTGTGATATAATGCCAGTGGATCCCCGCCAGTTTTCCAGATGTGTTCACTTCAAAGCCCCGAAAAATTGTCACTGCTTCCCTGCAAATCCTCTCCCCATGCAGAAGTAGCAGTCCGGAATACCACTTGAGGAAGAACTCTCCATATGGCGTATTCCAAGAACCATCACTTCTGAAAAATTCAGTATTTTCAGGATCTTGCATCAAGTTGCCAGCCCCTATGGGGCCACTGTTTGCCCATTCACGCATTCCTATCTCTCGTGCACAAGCATTTAAAGATGCGAGCATATACTGGCAAGTAGAAGCAAGAACCAACCACATCATTCGAGAGCGAGCTCACAGCTATGTAGTGCAGGGGTTATTATATAGTCCTATATCTTTGGTTTTTTCTCTTTTTTTCAATTGTCTTTGGAACAATTTATTTTTTCTAACTCTTACCAATTTAATGTTTATTCATTATCAATATTTTGGTTGACCTTAGCTATAAAATCAAATACAATTTAACATCTAGTTCATATCAACTAGATAACTCAAATCTAGTTGATATTTGACTGGAAGACTAAATTCTTATTCGAACAACTAAGAAGTAAGGGGGAAAAACAGTGAAAAAATTATAAGTGAATTATTTCAAGAATAGTATAAGAATTTCCCTACAGTATACTTCCTCTGTCCCAAAAAATATTGTTCCATTTGACATTAGAGAGAATTTTAGGTAACGTTTAAATATTTTTTACTTAACTATATTGCCCTTATTGAAAAAAAGAGTTTAAGTGTTGAACTTTTTTAAAACTTGAATGAGTGATTGAGAAAAAGGTGACTTTAAAAAACATGATAATTTTTTTTTTGTTAAAAAGAGGTGGTCAATAATTATTTTGGGACAGAGGGATCAGATATAACATGATATTGCGAAACGAGAAAAGTAAAAGCGGGAGATTAAAAGAAAAAAGCTCATGAAATATCTCTGTATCTGCATACCTTATCATAACATTGAAACTCCCCAAGTTCACGAGAGCGCCAAGCCCTCGTTAGTTTCTGAGAAGGGCATGAAGGGTACCTTAGTTGAGCTGCTGGACCCATACCAACTTGAATCCCCTGTGCAAATGGAACATCTATCACCATGAAAACCAGGTTAAATACATAAGAAACATTACACGATGTCTAATAACATTAGTAGTAATAACAACAATAATAATAATAATCTCACTGTTACAATGCCACCAAGAAATGGTCTGAAGGTGTTTCTAAAGCTCCTCATAAAATCTGCATAAGCTTGAATCGGAGACCGTCCACACAAAACAGGAAGAATGTCGCATCCCAATGAAATATATTCCATACTTCTCCTTCCAAACCTGTCAGTATATGCTAAATCTGGATCTTTATCTATTTCTTCCATCACCCAGCGAGGAAGAGGAATCCTTCATCATGGGAGATTCAAAATTTCAGAGCCATTAACTGGTGAAAGAAGAGTTTGAAAATGGAAAAGGTGGGTGAAATGGTGAATTATTTCAAATGAAACTGAAAATTCATGGCCTCAATATGTATAAATGCTTGACAAATCCAAACATATATTGGTGCAAGTTGATTCGACTGAAAATGGTGCTACAATGTATATACACCCTTATTGTTATTTGGAGAAAACAATATTTTGTTATTTACGTGTCCGTCGCTTATGTGGGTTTGTCATCCCTGCTTGCTTTGAAGCCATTATTTAATAAATTAGCATCATGATTCATGGCTTATTTTTTTGTACCCCCAATGCACAGATTCGAACCTAAAACTTTTGCACCTACAATGGCCTGATTGCAAACCAATAAGTCAGCCGCACTACTGTTTCGAGACAACAAGTCAAGACAATCCAACACATTCAAATGCACCAAAAACAGTATGAAACACACAAAATTATAGCTAAAGCCAACCCCGCGTTTATAACTAAATCAAAATAATGGAAACACAATATTTTGGTTAAGGGTTGCAGGAATAATGTACTCTCTGCTGAACCCATATATAAATCCAAAATATATACAGGAAGAAGGCAGTTGACATCCCCAACTGCAAGGATGGTTGGAATTGTTGGACAGATGCCAGTCCATGAAAGCATGACAGTTACCCTGTTGAATCTGTGACCAGATTCATGTAACTGCTGCCACATGCCAAGCACATCTTCCAAATAACCCTTACTTAGCCAAATTTGCACACAGTAACGCCGAGCTAACCACTTCAATCTGTCCATCCTATTGCATCTTCATTGCGCCATTATGTCCCAATGACTTGATGCATTGCCACATGCATGTCTCTAACTAGAACGCACCATTGTACCCCAACGGTCTGTCACACCGCCAACATGACCCTAATCAAAACATGACATTGCGCTCACGTTCTACTCACATTGCCTTGATCCCGAGCCAATGTCTTCCCTTGGTTTCATGTCACGTCCATGAAACCTAATCCTAGAACAACAATTGAGATTGCTTTGCACCTTATGCCAACACCGCCATTGTTCACCAACATTTCCCAACACCTCCTCATTTTGCCAAAATTGCACAACACCTTGTTCCAATGCCGCCCAAATGCCCACCAGCACTCCCCAACAACGCTCTAATTTGTTGCGTATGCCGATGCATGTTGGCGCTTGTTGCCTTGACCCCGTGCCAAGGTCTTGCCCGGTGTCTTACCACCGATGGCACCGATCCTAGCATCATGCATAGGACCATTTTGAGCTTTAGCTTAAGCGACGCCCAATGTCCGCTGACATTGTCCCACGATGCCCTTGTCTATCGATGCATTGTACCTCAGCTTTTGCCCTAAAACGATATTCTTGGGTAAGTCTATCCCAAACTTCCCACCATGTGCAAGTCAAGCCTTACACCTTACCTTGGTGTGCCAATGCCCCTTAGCACGCCTAGGTACCTTGCCATGCCGAGGGACTGGAGGTAGGGATACTCCCCTTATAATATTTTATATAAAAATATTCAACTGGTACCAACAGACATCAATATGTCCTAGGAGTCAAAATGGAGACTTCAGCCCACAATTAACTCCTTTGGTGAAACCGAATGCCCATATTCGTGCTAAGTTACCCCAACTTAGCACCATCGCGCTGACGATTTGCTACCAACTCTTGGTCCTCGCCCAATATTCGTTTATATATTGGCCAACCTCCGTGTCTATTTAAACCAAAACCTTCATAGGGTGCCGCATGCGCCACGTCGGGTAAGAAATATGCACCAAGTTCATGCCGACTCCTTCGCCAACACTGTTAGGGGCTAACATTGATCCATTACAAAAACTCAAGCCTTCCTCCTCTTCTTATCATTTTATCCTTATTAACACTCTTAGGTATAGCAAGCTTCTCAAAATCAACAATTTGTTCATACTTGTTAGGAGTTGTGGTAATAGGTTCTTCCTCAATAACAATATGAGCTCGTCCAATTGTCTCCACAATTCGATCTCCTTCAACACCAGACACAACTGGGGTTTTGAACTTCTGCTCAGTAGCCTCAGGAGGGTAACTCATGACTTGGTGCTCAAAATTAGACTCAGAACTAGAACTGTCCCCTTGCCCCCTATTGTCCTGAGATGTCATCTCCTCAGAAGCAAATTCACCCTACTTCTCGTTCATATCCTCTTTTATCATTATCACAATATGGAAAGCACATTCTCCATGTCCAAAAACAATGCATTCGCCACACCTATGATGTTGCCATTCATAGTCAACTGAAACCGTAGCTAGTCTCTTTCATTGTTTTCCATCTATATTCTCTTTAAACTCCAAGCGAAAAGAGCCAATAGATGCATGGTCTCCATCTGCTTAAACACAAACTAACAAAAAGAAAATTCAGTGCTTACAGTAGTACCTGTATCGGCAAACAGAGGCCTCCCCCACAGCACTCGAAACATGACAAGTCCGTCAGATAGTTAAACTTCCAGTACTCAAAAGGTAATTTGTATATCTTCACCACAGATGAATTGGACTGGTCAGCCTGGAATAGAGACATTCACATAACCTTCCAGCCACTTCACAAGAATGAGTTGTTTTTAATTGAAAGAATCAAGGTGCGCACTCCAACACAGTCATCAAAAAGAATCCCTTGTCAATTGCAATGACAACCATAATCCCATTCAATGCACAGATTTCACAGCAACTGGTTTCAAAGTTGGATAAGGCAATATTCTTTTTGATAAAAATGTCCAAATAATATTGCAGTTGCATCGACTGAGTCCATATATTTTGAACTGTAAACACCAATTTTCCCTGGGATAGCAGATGCTGGCTTCTCTTCAGATCTAGAGTTCTATTATGAAGCATCCAAAATCTTATTAGAATCAAACAGAGTTTTCGAAAGGATGTTGTAGTCTAGGCCAAATGTGCAGCAGAGGTCTCAAATTGATTGAATCAATTCTTCCCACCTTGAGTTTCAGAATTTTTCCATATTCATCAATGAAATTATTTGATGAAAATGCCTCTAGCAGATCGGCGAGAACGTTCTGATTATCAAAGGTTGATTATCGAAGGTCAGCCACGAATGTCAGAATTCAAGCAAATTCAATAGATCTACAATGGAGATACAGTTAGTTAAATTATGGCGCAAAATAAGACAGGATATGCTAACTTGCAACAAGATCTAGCTGACTTTTCCCGCTTGCAAATCTAGCTGACTTCTCCATTTGGCATTGGCATGTTCATTTGATCAAATAGCAACATCTAATAAACCAATCAGATTATCATCACAATGCGTTGCTTCATGATTCTGTCCACTCTATAAAGTTACTAACAGGAGAATAGCCCGATTATCTGCCCTACAATCTAATGATGGAGAGGAAATCGGGCATGGACTTAATCCTCAGCCACGTGTCCTAAACACGTACTAGGCACGAGAAACTCTTTGTCCTGAACAAGCCAGCTACAACATCAACTTAACTGGGGGAAGGCCGGCACCTCGATGTTGACTCCGCGCCTCGATCGGGGCCGCAACCCTGACCCATTGTACTGCAGCTGCCAAGTGGGGGCGGTCAAGACGCCCTTCATCCGCAAAGGAAATCGCCGTTACCCTCCCTAAGTAACAGCACCTCACCTCTCGACTCTGTGATCGTCGCCCCATTAATGGGAATTGGCTCCACGACCTTAGGGCCCAACACGGCTACAGCCATCATCCGAGAGACGGTTACAGTGAATGCCGCTCGTTTAGGAAAGGTCATTACTGCTTAATAATGGCTCTTTACTCTCATATCAAGCCATTCACGCCGTGATACTGGCGACTGGCCGAGATTATGGGAAGACTTGTTGAACAAGTTCTCCCACACCTATAAATACCTACAAGTGGGCCTGACCAGGTATGCACACTTTTTCTAATTAACACTCCGGCAAACTTCACTCAAAATACCCGACTTATTCTCACACCAGAGGTGTAACGCAAGTAGGCTCACCCGTAGTGCATTGTTTTGCAGGAACCTGAGTTGAGGGAGTAAAACCAAGCTTGGAGACATTCAATACTCTGGATCCCAGAACAACCCATCCGATGAACCATTTTTGGGCCTCATCAGATTGGCGCCGTCTGTGGGAAATGACTAGTTGTCTTTCTTAACACTTTTGCAAACACTTACAATTACTCTACAATCCGGGATAATGACGGACGAGCACAAGAATAAAAGGTGTCCAGTTGGCACAGCAGACTATGAAGCTGGTCCTTCGGGGGAATCGCCTATACTTTTAATGGAGATGATAAGAGAAATTCGTGACCTCTCCCAGACTGTTTAGCATTTGACCAATTAGGCCAGTCAAAATCAATTGCCCTCGCTGCCACCTCTTCGCCAAGGATATTGCTGCCATATAGCGAGGCACAAGTCGATACGGACGAGGGACAGAGGGCACGACATGAGCAACATCAAGAAAAAAAATTTGCAAAGAACAACACATCCTCCATCGGGAGCTGGAGAGAATCCGTAGAAAGAGAGACGAGTTACGCCGAGGAAGCAAGAACCACCTTAGGACCGTGAGGCTTTGTAGTCAGAAAGGACCCCGAATATTTTCGATGCGAACAGAGGATAGAAAGAATGGGGGGGCCACGCTCAGAAACGAGGCGCAACCCACTCTGATTGCGAGCAAAACCTACAATACGTCTCGTAACAGCCTGCCACCCTCCATGGAAGCATCCTCAACATCCCTACTGAGGAATCGACACGGCTGCCCGGAACAACACACCGATAAAGACCTACGAGAGTAAGTCAACGCTATCAACGAGAAGATCGGGCGAATCAGGGAAAAAGAGCCCAATATCTATGAGATCATGAAAATGAATGCCTCGCCATTCAATACCCAGGTGTTACGTGAAAAAATCCCAGCAAACTTGAAGCTTCCATCCCAGATCGGAATGTAACAATGCAATTCTGATCCGGTCGAACACCTCAACACGTACCACGCTCACATGGACCTACTCGGGTCGACCGACTCGACAAAATGATAGGCATTCCAAGTGACTCTGGCTGGAATAGCCAGGAAGTGGTACAAGGCACTGAAACCAGGTAATTTCGATTCGTTTGAATCTTTTAGCATCGTTTTTGTGCACAGGTTCGTAAGCAGTAAGAGACAGGCCAAAAACCCGACGCACCTCATGTTCGTAAGACTGAGGAAA
This sequence comes from Eucommia ulmoides, assembly GCA_016647705.1. Taxonomy (NCBI): domain Eukaryota; kingdom Viridiplantae; phylum Streptophyta; class Magnoliopsida; order Garryales; family Eucommiaceae; genus Eucommia; species Eucommia ulmoides. The sequence goes on from CM028330.1 coordinate 33,962,272, forward strand.
GTTGAGAGTAGGACTGGCAAAACAAGTATTTACACGATGACATGACACGAGACCGACACGAAATTAGCAGGTCTAGGTTTTGCTTATCAGGTATCGGGTCGTTATCGTGTCAGACCCGATAACCTGATAAGAAATAGTGCAGGTTATCAGGTTGACCTGATAACCCAATAGGTTACACGATAAGACACGATAAGAATTTCGTGTATTCAGGTTACACGATAACCTGTGACCCAATAGGTTACCCGTTAATTTAATAAATTATTTTTACACCCCCCAAATTATCAAATATTACAAATTAGTACTTAATATATATAATAATTTGTTAAGATGGTTTTAAATTAACAGGTTGTTAACAGGTTAACAGGTCGTTAACGTGTAATGGGTAAATTAATGTATAATAGAAACCTATCAGGTCTTATCGTGTCGTGTTTACCTGATAGGTTTCGTTGCATCGTGTGACACGAAAAATTATCGTGTCGTGTTCGTGTTTGTGTCTTATCGTGTTTCGTGTTATCGTGTAATGACCTGTTACACGACCTGTTACCTGTTTTGCCAGCCCTAGTTGAGAGGCTAGAAGCCTACATCGAGAGATTATATCAGGATTCCAACCAAATAGATGAGCTAAATGATGGAACAGCGGTAGCAGCTTTAATGGCAGGTATAAGGAAAGGATCGTTTTTGCTTGACATGGCCAGTATGCCACCTAAGACCTTGGCCACAGCCTTTGCACTTACCACCAGATTCATTGTGGCAGAAGATGTGTATCGGCTCGAGCCGAGGAAGAAGACATCAAGGGAAAAAGGAAGGTCGAAGAGCCTAACTACAATAAGTCCGGTCGAGACGACTCCCAGGCAAAAAAGCAAAGAAACGAACCAGAAAGAGGCAGAGCTGACAGGAAGCCAAGGAGGAACGGGTCCCCCCAATGCTTCACGAATTTCACTCCCCTCAACGCCCCGCTGGGAACTGTCCTGATGCAAATACAAGACAAGAAGTTGGTCAAGTGGCCCCAGCCAATGACGAATCAAAGGAAAACGACCAATTTCAACAAGTGATGCAATTTCCACCGCGACCATGGCCATACCACCGATGATTGTTATGATCTGAAGAACGAGATCAAACAACTAATCAAGAGAGGCCACCTCAAGAGGTTCACGACTGACGGAGATCGGGATAACCGGCATCCTAATGAGGAGAGAGAGACATGAAGTTCAAGGGTACAAACACAACAATCATGGGGGGTTCGCCTCGAGAGGACTGACCAAGTCGGAACAGAAAGTGCACGCTCGACAAGGCAAACGCTCAGCCGAAGATTACGTGTTTCAGGTATCCAAAAAGCCTATCGCGAAAAGGAAAGCCATCACCTTTACCGACGAAGATTGCGCGGATTTCACATACTCCACGACGACGCCTTGGTAGTTACTCCACAAATCACAAACTACAACGTGGGGCGAGTGTTGGTCGACAACGGCAATTTGGTGGAGATAATCTACTTCACTGCATTCAACAAGATGGGGATCAACCGTGATCAACTGAAACCAACAATGACTCTCCTGGTAGGTTTCGAGGGAGAGACCGTGAAGCCCCTCGAAAGGACCGACCAAGTCGGAACAGGAAGCGCACGCTCGACAAAGCAAGCGCTCAGCCGAGGATTACATATTTCCGGTATCCAAAAGGCCTATCGCGAAAAGGGAAGCAATCACCTTTACCGACGAAGATTTGCGCGAATTTCACAATCCCCACGCCGATGCCTTGGTAGTCACTCTACAAATTGTAAACTACAACGTGGGGCGAGTGTTGGTCGATAGCGGCAGTTTGGTGAGATAATCTACTTCACTGCATTCAATAAGATGGGGATCGACCGTGATCAACTAAAACCAACGATGATTCCCCTGGTAGGTTTCGGGGGAGAGACCGTGAAGCCACTCGGATAGGTCACGCTCCCACTTACAGCGGGCAATGAGCCCAAGCACTCAACAGTTGACGTATGGTTCTTGGTAGTGGACTGTCCATCGGCGTATAACGCCATTATTGGAAGGTCATGCTTGAACGCATTGAAGGCCATCACATCTATCTACCATCTAGTGTTGAAGTTCCCGAACAAGAATGGAGTCGGAGAAGTACGAGGCAGCCAAAATGTAACCCGAGAATGCTTTGTTACCGAGATGGATATCCCCCAAATAGCAATCAAGGGATAAAGATGTTGATGAAGATTTCCTACCCGGGGATGTAACTGAGCACCCTGGGAAGGGAGATATTATGGACCCCTGGGTCGAACAACCGCTTCAATCTTGTCCTCGTCTTGATGAGGAAATGGAGGACATCCGAGTACACCCAACAAAGCCGGATCGCACGGTCCAAATTGAGTCAGCACTCTCAGGAGTCGCGAAGGAGAAACTGATTGACCCCCTCAGAGCCAACCACGACATGTTTGCTTGGTAGCATGCAAATCTACCCGGGATAGATCCGAGTGTCTCTATGCACCGGTTGCACACAGATCCCGCGTAGCCGTCGATTCAGCAAAAGCAACGAAAGTTTGAGACGAAAAGACAAGTCGTGGTCAAGGAAAAAACTAGGAAGCTACTAGAGGCAAGTACAATTAAGGAAACTAACTTTCCTCTCTAGTTGGCAGATGTGGTCCTCGGTTAGACGGGAAAGTGGCAATTGTGCATAGACTTCACCGATCTTAATAAGGAATGCTCAAAGGTTTGTTTCCCAATCCCAAAGATCAATGTGATCATAGACGCCACTGCCTGCTAAAAGTCACTCAGCTTTCTCTACGCTTTTTCGAGGTACAACCAGATCAACATGTGCATGACAAAGAAAAAACAACCTTCATCACCGACAAAGGCCTGTACTGCTACAAGGTAATGTCGTTCGGCCTGAAGAACGCTGGAGTGACATACTAGAAGCTGGTGAACAAGATGTTCGTCAACCTACTAGGGAAGACGATAAAGGTCTACATCAACGATATGTTGCCTGAGAGCAAGGTGAATTTTCGATGTGCTAAGGAAGCATAAGATGAAGCTGAACCCCAGCAAGTGCGTGCTCGAGGTCAGCAATGGAAAGTTCCTCGGACATTTAGTCACGAGAAAGGGAATCCAAGCTAGCCCGGAACAGGTCAAGGCAATTTTGAACATGATGTCCCCAAGAACAATCAAAGAAGTGCAAAGCTCGATAGGTCAGATGGTGGCCCTGAACCGTTTTCTCTCTCGGGCTTCAGATAAATGTCTACCCTTCTTCAAGACTCTACGGGGTAATAAAACTTGGAGTGCACCGATGAGTGCGGAGAAGCCTTCCAGGCACTCAAGAAGTATATCTCGGAACCACCGATACTTACCACCCCGAAGCTGAAGCAGGAAATAATCGTGTAATTAGCAACATCATCCACCACCGTGAGCTCGACACTCATGGCCGAAGAGCAAGGCGTTCTAAGACCTGTCTACTACGTTAGCCACGCACTGTATAAAGCTAAGTTGCGCTACCCTCGATTCGAATTGATAGCCTGCATGTTGATAATTTCAGTGCAGAAACATCGACAATATTTCCAGGCGCATCTAATGGTGGTTCGGACCAATCAACCATTTAGGGTCATACTGCATCGACCAGAGACTTCTGGCAGGCTACTCAAATGGTCGGTCAAACTCAAGGAGTTCCATATCGAATATTGCCCAAGGATGGCTATCAAAGGACAAGCGTTAGCTGATTTTATCTCGGAATTTACCTTCCCTAAGGAAAGAAACCCGAAGGAGAAGGAAAGTGCCCCGGACCCTAACCTGCAAATGATCGATGCCTGGACTGCTCACATCGACAGATCATCAAACAAGAGCAGCTTGGGGGCCAGATTCGTAATTCGTACCCCCGAGAGTAACATCTTGGAGTACACGTTGAGGCTTAGCTTTAAAACTACAAACAACGAAGTTGAGTACGAAGTGCTGATCTCCTCATATGATATTAAAAGAACTCAGAGCGACCGAGGCAAAAATCGACTATGACTCCATTCTCGTAGCAAACTAAGTCAACGGGAAGTACGCGGCGAAAGAAGTAAAAATGATAGTGTACCTGAGCAAAGCCAAACTACTTATGCAAGGCTTCTTGAAAGCTATCGTCGAGCAAATCCCTTGGAAGGAAAACAAGCGTGCGGATTCATTGGCCAACCTAGCATTCACCTTCGACACTAAAGGGTACAGGACTATCCTGGTCGAACATGTGCTACAAGCAAGTTGCGATGAAGCCAAAGAGGAAATTAAAGTGGTGACATACCAACCCAGTTGGATGGATATCATCTTTAATTACCTCAATAGCGGGGCCCTACCCGACCAAAAGATTGAAGCCCGAACGGTACCGAGTGTCCCAGTATACGCTAGTACCGAAAGTGTTGTACAAGTGGTCATTTGTGGGTCCTTTGCTCCAATGCCTACATCAGAGCGAAGGTCACCATATCCTCCAAGACATCCATAAAGGACTTTGCAGTAATCATTCAGGGGCATGGGCTTTGGCGAAGAAGGCGCTAAGGTAAGGATACTTCTAGCCGACAATCAAAGCTGATGCTGGAGACTTGGTGAAGAAATGCAATAAGTGCTAGAGGTTCGAACGAGCCATCAACACTCCCGCTATAAGACAACTCCCTGTGACCGAATCGTGGCCGTTCGCCCAATGGGGAGTAGACATCCTTGGTCCATTCCCTATGGCTGCAACCCAGAAGAAATTCCTAATCATCGCAATTGATTACTTCGCCAAGTGGGTTGAGGCCTAGGCTGAGGTCGCAGCCAAAATCACCAACTCCAAGATCAAAGACTTTGCATGGAAACACATCATTTGCCGGTTCGGTGTTCCCCAAGCGATAATAAGCAACCATAGGACATAATTCGACTGCAACTTGTTGGATGATTTCATTTCGGGACTAGGCATACGCGACCACATGTCCAACCCGGGCGGCCACAATCAAACACCCAAGCTGAGGTAACCAATCTAACCATTCTGCATATGTTGAAGACTTGATTAGAGAAATTTGAGTCAAAGTGGTTGGAAGATCTTCCCTCGGTCTTCTGAGCATATCACACGACCTCAAGGGTGTCGACGGTGGAAGCGCCTTTTGCAATGATGTTCGGCTTGGAAGTAATGATTCCAGTTGAGTTGGGGCTACCAACCTAACGGGTAGCCCACTACGATCCTGACGAGAACCACTGCAAGCTCAAGATGAGTCTGGATTTAATAAAGGAAAAAGGGGAACGAACCCATATACAACAAGTAGCCTACAAACGACAGATGGCCCAGTACTACGACAAACACATCAAACTGGAAGCATTCAGAGAGGGTGATTCGGTTCCATGCAAGGTCACTATTGCTATGCGGGTCCAAAGTAGGAAGGGTCGTACCAGGTCACTAATGTTATTGGGCCCAGTATCTACGAGCTCGAGACATTAGAAGGGCGATCATAACGAGCATCTCAAAAGCTAAAGACAAAAGAAATGTATCCAGTACCTCAGCCACCGCGTTATAGTGGCAGGTGTCTAGACTTACGAAAAGAATGCAATGCTCCTCTAGCTTACGCAGGCGGTACAACGGTCACCTCCCTGCCTTCAACTATTGGATAAGACCTTCAGCTCTCTTTATATCACGATTTTGCTTAGCTCAGCGCTTCTCAACGTCCTTGTAAAAACCTGTCAACAAGAAGTGGAAAAAAAGAATGAAAGACAGACCATAAGTCAATGGCCCCAAAGAGGGCATATCAGGAGGCGCGAATTCCGAGCATCGATGATTGATTGCACAGGGCATCTCAAAAGTTGTCGCAATAAAACGTGGTAAAGACCCTTGGAAACACGCAAACCATCACATCCAGCGCGCTAATGCCAAGGCGACTTCGGGAACCACCCCACCGCATAATCAATCACTTCCCGACACTAAGGCATTCGACACTGTCTAACCTAGACGTTCTCAGTTCGGCGAGGCGAAGTCCAGTTTGGTCGTCGTTTCAACCAAGCAGAAGAGTCGCCACCACGGGTCGACCACATGAACCAACGGGCACGTGTGGAAAGGAAAGAAGCAAGGAAGGAAAGGCTATTGGTTGACCCCAGCGGTCCAAGGTTCCAGGCTCGGTGATGACCTAAGATCGAACTAGGACTCGGCGACAACCTGAGATCGAAGTCGATCACACCTGACGAGACGAGTGCGCCGGGAGGTCGTTAGATCCTAAGGGCCTTTGAGCTTCAAAGCAACCCTCGCTTTCTACAGCCAGCACAGTGTTATCCGTCGTACTTCCTACTACTACTGCAACATTTCTACGGTACACTATGCATTCAATCAGCGGGAAGGCAAAGGAGAGCAAAAGAGACACCAAAATTATCCTTATATATGCAAAAAAGAGGGGAGGGGAAATCCCCCCCCCCCCCCCCGCGGAAAAAAGGAGGGGTGCCCCATACATTAAAAAAAAAAAAAAAAAACGAGAACAGCGAGAACCCGCATCCCTCCTCATCATCCTCTACGACCTAGAGTTGTCTCCTCATCGGTAGAAGGATAGTTATCCACCATCCTGTACTCCCCGACTAGGTTGAGGAGCTCCCTAATCTTCATCTTGCATGCTCAGCACTGTTCCTCCCGGAGTTTCCTCTCACCCTCCATAGTCACTGCAAGGTTGCTAGCCCTAGACTCCTCTTCCTCGAACTTATCCAGTGTCTCAAGCATCTACAAAATAGCGACGTAGTGACTGGAGTTCAGGGAAACGTACAAAGCCCGAAGTTCCTCCAGCTTACGGAGGCGGTGGTGAGGACTCACTTCCGTCTTCAGCTAAGCGACCAGTGTCTCCATGCTCCGCACATCCCTGGCCTATTTTTCTTAATGCTCCTCTATCTACTAATGGACGGAGTTCATGCCGAAAGACTGAAAAGGACATAAATCGGCAAAAGCACTCGAAGGGAAGGGATGGAGAGAAAATCAGGCATGACTTAATCCTCAGCTACTTGTCCTAAACACGTTCCAAGCACGAGGAACTTTTCGTCCTGAACAAGCCAACTACAACATCAACTCGACTAGGGGAAGCCAACCCCTCGGCGTCGACTCTACACCCCGATCTAGGCCGCGAACCCGACCCTCTGTGCTGGGGCTGTCAATTGGGGGCAATTGAGACACTCTTCATTCGTAAAGGAAAGCGTCGTTACCCTCCCTAAGTAATGGCGCCTCACATCTCGACTCTGTGATCATCGTCGCATCAATGGGGATTGGCTCCAAGACCTCAGGGCATGACACAGCTATTGCCATCACCCGGGAGACAGTTACAACGAATGTCACTCGTTTAGGAAAGGGTCATTACCGCTTAATAATGGCTCGTTCCTCCTATATCCCGTCATTCACGCCGTGATCCTGGCGACTAACCAAGATTATGGGAAGATTAGTTAAACAAGTCCTCCCACACCTATAAATACCTACAAGTGGGTCTGACCAGAGACACACATTTTTTTTAACTAACACTCCGCCAAACTTCACTCAGAATACCCGTCTTAGTCTCACACCGAAAGTGCAACACCGGCAAACCCACCCATGATGCATTGTTTTGCAGGAACCTGAGTTGAGGGAGTTAAACCAAGTTGGAGACATTGAATACTCCAGATCCCAGAGCGACCCGTCTGGTGAAACATTTTTGGACTTCATCAACTAATTAGGAGGAAAAGGCCTTAGATGTGGTGGTAATAAAATCCGCAAATTAAGCAGGCCCCGAAAACGATACAACGTTAACCATGTTTCCCAGAAAGATAAACTTCAAAAAATAAAAAATAAACATGAAGCCGGAAAGGCGAAGTGCAAAGCAAAGACCTACTATCATCAGAAAAATGCTAATTCCTCTTTGATGAGATGAAACGCAACAAGATGTCAAATCAATATTAAAAGGGTTAACGTCAAAGTTCTCAACTACCTCAGTCAATTTCTTCAGCTTCCACTACATAAAAAACCAACAGGGGCCGGCTGTTGAATCATAATTATATGCCAACTATGTGCCATAAATGGACGTAGATTCGAATACCAGATCTTTGTGTTTCTGTTTTTCTGTTTATATTTCAATTTAGGAACATAAACAGAAACACTAACCAAAATCCACCAAAATATGCAATGGGGCATTGATCTGTAAAAACTAAATGCATGAATGGGGGTGAAATGGAAATCACATTAGGCACCTCATAGACGCCTGCAGAAAGGAAATCAAGCGGAAATATAGTACGAGTAAACTATACAATGTCTCACCAGGAAGGATCTCCAGGGCCTGAACCACACTGATGAAACGCCATTACAGCTCGAACCTTCAATCCACACCGTTTCGCCAATGAAACAATCTCCAGATACCCTTGCCAATTATAAACCCTAGGTCCGTCCCTCTCCACGAGCCCCCACCACACCTCCATCACCACACCCTCGACTCCCGCAACTGCCAGTGCCCGAAAAGACGTTGCCATCGCCTTCTTCCTCCTCATCTGGCCCGAGGAATTCACGGCGTCGACCGGCAGCGTCACAAATACCTGTGACCCCTTCCGGCGGAAGTGCGAAGAGACGCTGTACTGACGCTCGTATTGGAGATCCCCGTTATCGGGGGAGACGAAGCCATTGGACGGCGTGGACGAGTTGAGACCGGACGTGATCCCTAGCCGCGGCGCAGCGGGGTGAACCCGGCGGGACCAAATCGGTGAGAATCGGGGGAGCCAATTCGAATCGGCCCGACTACAGCGAAAGGATGCGGAGAAGGTCGGGGCCGAAGGCGATGCGATCGCCATTGCCGGCGAGGATTCCGAATTATTATTTGGTTAGAGCTCTCTCGGGTGTGTGATTCTGAAAAGAGAGGACAGAGGTCGTCGACGGAGAGGGGGTGACGTGTGATTGCGAGTTCGTTAGTTTTACTTTACGTAACGCGTTTGAAGCTGGATACTGTCAGGTGTCGGGTGTCAGCAGGAGAACTAATCAGGGGATTTTGGAGCGCCCTCGTGGTCAGTTCGTTGTAAGCCTCTCCAAAAAGTCTAAAGCTCATGGGCTACCCAAAGCCCACCCGAGCCCGTCGGGCTTGGTCCGGCCCGAGCCCATTGAGCTTAGCCCAACCAGAGCCCAAAATTAGGGCCGCCCGAGCCCATAGGACTTCTGGTTGAGCTCGGGTTTTGAATATTTTTTAGAAGCCGGCCCGAAGTCCGATTTTCGAGTTGCACGAGGCCCGAGCCCGAAGCCCGATTTTCAAGGCCCGTAACTTTATATATCTATATAATAAAATAGGACGGCTTTTTGGCTGACTAAGACAAACTTATGACTAGGACAAACAAAATATGACTAGGACAAAAAAAATATTGACGTGGACAAACAAATGTTGACTAAGACAAATATAAAAAAAATCAATTTTAGAAAAAGGTTGACTCAATTTTCTTTAATTAATTTAATTACATAATTGAACAATTATACAATTCCTTAATTAGATATAACAATTAGTGAAAATATAAAAAGCACATTAATTAGTGAGAATTGATTAATTAATATAAAAAAGGAATGGTTTATTTAGTTACAAAAAAAGAAACATGTATTTTTTTTATATATTTCATAATTCTTTAAATATCTATATAATAAATCAAAACGAGTATATTCACGGCTGTCGGATGAGAGACAAAACTCTTGACATTTTAAGGCCATATGATCTTTTCATTTTTATTTTTTTTTAAATTAGGGCCATAAAAGAAAACTGGGTTTGTTGAAATAAAAATAATTGTATATCATTAATTGATTTTTGGCTGAGTAAGACAAACTTATGACTAGGACAAACAAAATATGACTAGGACAAAAAAAATACTGACGAGAACAAACAAATGCTGACTAGAACAAACATCAAAAATAAAAATAAAAAAAAATCAATTTTGGTAAAAGGTTGACTCAATTTTCCTTAATTAATTTAATTACATAATTGAACAATTATACAATTCCTTAATTAGATATAACAATTAGTGAGAATATAAAAAGCACATTAATTAGTGAGAATTAATTAATTAATATAAAAAAGAAATGGTTTATTTAGTTACAAAAAAAGAAACATGTATTTTTTTATATATTCCTTAATTCTTTAAATATCTATATAATAAATCAAAACGGGTATATTCACGACCGTCGGATGAGAGACAAAACTATTGACATTTTAAGGCCGTATGATCTTTTCATTTATTTTTTTTTAAATTAGGGCCATAAAAGGAAACTGGGTTTGTTGAAATGAAAATAATTGTATATCATTAATTGATAGGATTTGTCACCTATAACTAATCATCTTAATTCCTAATCGTGTATCACTTTTATGGAAACAAATGGCTAATTAATTCTTAATCCTTAATTACCTTTCAATTTTATGGAAACAACAACGCTTAATTCCCGTAATCCTCTCATTATCTTTTTCTCTCCCTAATTGTAAAAACATAACACCGAGATTTCTCTCTAAACAAATGCATCTCTCTCAATCTCAATGACTTCTCTCTCAGCACAGAGGTTTAATTCTTGATTTTTGACTCATTTTTAATTTTCAATAAATCTGACTCTCTCTTTTCATTTTCTTTTTTCTTTTTTTAATTTTAAATCTTACTCTGGTTTTTGATTCATAGGTTTTGAAACCATCACCTACATGTTGCAGGTAAATCAAATTTAGCTTTTCCTTTTTGGTGTTTTATTTTTTCGTTTGCTCTGATATGGTCATCACCAACTGTTTCTACTTTTGTCTTTCGGGTTTTTTCAGATTAGTCTCACCCAAACCATTCATTGTTTTAGTTTTTCAACAATAAATTTTACATGTTGGCTTCAATTTGGTTGGATCAAATGATGATGAGTGGGTTTTGGTAGGCCCAATGTAAGGATGCAATGCGAAGAATTATGCTACATTGTTTTATGATCTGTTTCGTGTTGGATCTACAGAGTATTATATCTCTTGCTATACTTCGAGAATTGAAGCAAGGAAAGATTTATGTGTTTTGTTGTTGAAGGATCTATGTATTGCGTGCTCAATCTTCTGTTTTTTTAGTTTAAAAATTTAGTGCTTCAACGTTTTTCATCTCCTTTGTTGATCATCATTTTTGGCTTTTAATATATTGATTTGATGTGTTTTTGTTTCCATGTTACTGTCAGTCACTTTTGCATCTTGCAAATTTCCACGCCACTTTAGCTCCTAAGTGTTTGGGAATATTGTATAAACAAAACAAATTATGGTATTTTTTTTAAATGTCGGTTATTGTTGTGTTCACTTGAAAAATAGGAGTTGAGAACTTGGGAAACAAATGGTGTTTTGTCATTTTTTTTTATATATTTGTACGTATATTATTAATTTGTGTTTAATTGTAGTTCATTGGAATTATTTGACAATGAAAATTTTTTTTAACAATTTGATGGTTCTTTTATCCAATTTCAATAGTTAGCATTGTTTTTGTATGGATTTTTGACTTTCTATACAATTTGTTTGTTTTACTCTAAAATATGGTTGTAAATTATTACAATTCTAATTGATTTTTTTTTTTTAAATTAAGGTTTCTTTTTCAGTCCATGGCAGTGGCAGTGGCGTTGTCATTGAGAGGCTGGGGTAAGGTTGGATATAAATATAATTATTTAAAAAATTGGGTAAAAATATATAATTTTAAAAATAAGGGGGAATTAATCTATATAGGCTGAATAGTTAAATTAGATTTGAATGCAAAATGACCAAAATACCTCCATTATTATTGAATAGTAATTGGAGCAAAATTGGAACAAAATTGAAATGTCAAAGAACCAATGTGTCTATTTCCAAATTTGAGAGTCCAATTGAGTAACAGTTGCATTTGTGAGGGATCAAAAGAGTCATTAGCCTGAATAAAAAAGAAAATTTATGAAAAACTCTATATAGTATATAAATAGTATGAATTAGTAAAGAATGTATAATCTTCTTATTTTACATCGATACATTTTTTAATTTTAATTATTGGTTATTAGTGATGTTCAACTGTTAGTTATTATTGATATTCAAATTAAATAGGTGCATGATGTTAATATCGGTTGTTACTTATTGTTAATATTTAAATGAAATAGGTCAATTCTTTATTTTATTTTTGTTGTTTTACACCCGTGCCTTCAGGCACGGGTTATACTCTAGTATATATATAACTTGCGTGTGTCAGTCATTGTCTTGTTTGGTTTGGACTTTGGAGTTTGAAACTTTGGATGGAATGGATGATCCATGTCATGACATGTTTTACTTTTACTTACTTTGGATATATATATATATATATATATATATATATATATATATATATATATATATATATATATATATATATATATATATATATATATATATATATATATATAACTTGCGTGTGTCCGTCATTGCCTTGTTTGGTTTGGACTTTGGAGTTTGGAACTTTGGATGAAATGGATAATTCATGTCATGACATGTTTTATTTTTATTTACTTTTGACTTTTATATATATATATTTTTAAATACAAAATCAAAAGGAAATCCTGTAAAAGTTACTGTTGAGATTTGACAATTCTATTAAAATTTACCGTTTTAATATTTTATTAAAATTACATTATATATCCCTTTATTTATATTTATTATCACTTAAAAAAAATTATAAAAAACCCCATCTAATTTCATTTCTTCCACACCAACTCTCAAACTCTCTCCACTTCATACTTCAATATTTTATTTCTTTCACAATTACTAAGTATTCAATTCAAGACTTTCGGAAGTGCAAGAAATTGTCAAACATCCTTCACCGTCTTTAAGTATTTGCTCTATTTTCAGTAACATTAATTTAATTTATTACTATTATATTGTTGATTATTATTTTTAGTTATTGATTTATTCATATTTGTTAATGGCTAACACAAATTTAAATTTTGTTCCATCTATAAATGAGGATCAAGAACTTCATGAATTTGAAGTTGGATCATCATCACCAATTCAATTAGATTCAATTGAAACTGATGCAACTAATATCCATGATACTACATGTACATCACATATTGTAACTCCATCATCCGTTAGTGGAAGAAAAAAATCTGATGTTTGGCAAGATTTTGAAATTATAGTAGTTCATAATAATGGGGTTGAAGAAACAAAAGCTAAATGCAAAATTTGTAATAATTTATTATATGGTGACTCATCTAAAGACAGTACTCATTTAAGAAGATACTTACTTGCACATAGAAGACGAGCTCAAAAACAAGAGAATAATACTAAAAGTCAGTCTAAATTAATTATTGGTAGTAGTGGTAATTTATCAACATTTTCTTATAATGTGCAAGTAGCTCGTGAAGAAATTACTGATTATATTATTAGAGTTGAACAACCATTTACGTTTGTAGAAAAACATGATTTTTCAGGCATGATACATAGAAGTTTTGTTCCACAATATAAAGGATTTTCAGCGACAAAGGCCAAAAGAGATATAATGAAAAAATATAATTTGCAAAAACAAAAATTGATTCTTTTTTTTCAAAATTATAATGGTAAGATTTGTTTGACTTATGATCTTTGGACATCTCTACAACATATTGGTTACATAACATTAACTGCTCATTATATAGATTATGACTAGAATTTGAATAAAAGAATTTTTTTTTTAAAATGATTGAAACTCCTCACACAGGTTATATAATAGCCAATGAAATACTTGCAGAATTGAATTCTTGGGGTATTAAAGACAAAATATTTTCAATTTCTTTAGACAACGCTTCTAACAATGATATTGCTCAGAGATATCTTAAAAAATATTTAGATTTGCCACTTAAAGGTCATTTATTTCACGTTCGATGTTGTGCTCATATTTTAAATATAATTGTACAAGATGGATTATCAACTTTAAATGATTCTATTGAAAAAATTAAAGCTATTGTTCGTAATATTAATTCTTCACAAGCACGTTACGAATTATATAGAAAATGCACTCTAACGGTGAATATGAAGAAAAAAAACATACTTAGTGATGTTCCTCATAGGTGGAATTCTACATATGAGCTTCTAAAAACAGCAACAAAATATAAAAAGGCTATAGACTTATTTTGTACTGAATTAGCACAAACATCTCGTCAATCGTCGATGGTATATCCTAATGAGTCTGATTGGATTGTGGCTGAAATTGTACGTTATTTTTTAAGATTCTACTAAAATTTTCTGTGATATTTATTATCTTACATCTTGTTATGTGCTTATTCAATTAACTAATATTTGTTGTGTTTTTTAAGCTTATGAGCATTTTGATTTATTTATTGATATTTTATTTAGTATGAGAGAAAATTTTTATAAATATTGGGGAGAAGAATTACCCGAAATTTACGGAATGGCCACAGTTTTAGACCCTAGATATAAATTTGAAGCCTTAAAAGGTTAGTTAGAAATAATTTTTGAACATATTCCTGATTTTCCCAAGCAATATTTATCTACTGTTAGAAGTTCACTTTTCAATTTATACGAATATTATAAAAGAATTGTTGGTACTGATGTAACTTCTGTACATGCCTCAGACTCTACTCTTATTCCATCATCTAATAATATAATAGGAGGAGCCCTAACAATATGGAAATACAAAAAATCACAATCTAACATATCTGCTAGCAGTAACTCAACTGAATTGCAATGCTACCTTGATGCACAACTTATTGATAGTGATGACGAAAATGTTTATATATTGGCCTGGTGGAAATCTCAACAACAAAAATTTTCAATTCCTTCAACCATGGCCCGTAGCATACTAACGGTTCCAGTTTCAACTGTTGTATTAGAAGCAGCTTTCAGTGCAGGTGGTATAACTGTATCAGTAACCCGTAGCAGTCTTAATCCAGATACTGTGGAAGCTTTGATATGTCTAAAAGATTGGAAAGTTGCAGAGCAGATGCAACAAGAACAAGACATAATAGATGCGCTTAATGAAAAATTGTTAAATTTAAAATTATCTAAACCATCATTTATGGAAGATAGTTCTCCAGATGAAGGTGGTGATTGAAAATAGTTGAAAATTTTAATTTATTTTAATGTAATTTATTTTGGGTTGATAGCAGTGTAAATGATTGTCAAATGTATAGGTGCCAACCTAGTTGGGATGTATACATTTTGTAGTGATGCATTTGCTTATAAATATTTACTATTCAATATAGTGATGTAATTGTTTTACTATTAATAAAAATATCACTATTCATTTCTTATTTTATTTTTGTTAAGTTTGAAATTTTGAATAAAACACTTTTTTTTTTCTTTTTTTTTTTTTTAAAATTATAAATAAATTTAATAAAGTCAAAAAAATTAAATCTTATATTAATAAAGTTAAAAAAAATATAACCTTAAAGTTTAAAATAAATTTGATGAAAGATAAATGTCTATGAAAAATGTTAACTAATGTTTTAAAACTTAATTATTTTGATAATTGAACATTACAATTAACTCTTTTCATTAGATATTTATTCTCAACTAAGAATTGTAGCATAGTAGTTATTAAAATTGTCTTTTTATTTAAAGATCTAGTGTTCAAATCTCCCTGCTCTTCAATCAACCCATTAAAAAATTAGTTTTAAACCATTTAAAAAAAAACCCAAAATTCGGGCTTCAAGCCCGAGCCCGAAGCCCTTAGACCTGAAATGTGTGGGCCTATTGGGCGGGCTCGGATTTCTCCATTTCAGGCCCGCCCCGGCCAAGCCCGTTGACTAGTCAAAACCCGTTGGGCCCGGGCCCGGGCCTAATCGGGCTTCATGATTTTCGGGCCGGGCAGGCCCAGCCTGGCCCATTGCCGACCCCTAGTTCGTTGTATATAGTGATCTATGGTTGCAATTTTTCATATAAAAATTGCGAATAAAGAATTCTAAATACTAAAAAACTACTTTTCTTAGTTACAAGTTTGAAAAAACAAAATATATTGGTCTGTGTAATTTTAAAAATATATATATTTTTATTTTAGCAAGTTAATTTCTAGTCATGATAACCTTTTAAGTTGGTAATATTTCAATTTTTTATGCTAACAACTAAGATGGCAATTGGTCAGTATTTTCACTTTTTCCATTCTACTCCTGAAAAAATTGGGATGGGATGGGATGCTTTTTCCATTCTACTTCTGAAAAAATTGGGATGAGATGGAATGGTATGAGAATTATATTTCTTTTTTAGAATAATATCGTATTTGGTAACAACGTAATTTTATTTCCTTCATAGAACAGAATTATGTTTGAAAACAACAGAATTCAGTTTCCTTTTAGGAACAGAATCATGTTTGGTAACGACATTATTCTGTCTAAGATTGTTTCTTTAATTTATGAGAACAGAAACAAAGAAGATTGCAACATTTGTTTTTTTTTCTTTAGATGTATAACAACATATTTTCTACCCAACATTTTCTTACTCAATAATTGTTTTTTTTTTTTTTTTTTTTTCCAAATTAATGACAGAAAATGGAAATATGAACTTCAAAAGATAGTTTATTTTATTTTATTCGAAAAGATGTGCCTTGCCTTTTGTTTTAGTATGAGTTATATATCGCTATAATTAGTATAATCACCATACTAATTTTTCATAGGTGTCAAAATATTCTAATCACATTCAAAAGGGTAATCAAAACGGCTAAGGGTGTTGTTGAACCCAAGGTGTTGATGAACAATTAAATATTAATGTTTTTGTGTAGAACTAATGGTTTTATCGAGTATTTCAAATTTATAACTCCATTCATGTTATTAAGAAGAATACCTGATAAAGAAAACATTAAGAATACAAGATGGACGTTATAAAGATGTTAAAAGTTCTGAATACTTTAGAGAAAAATAGGTAAAAATAATTTTTTACTTATATATTCTTACTGCAACCCGAATTAGGACTACACACAACATTTAAAATGAGTTAATTTTATATGTGTCATAATAAGAAATGATAAGTTTAAGATCCTAAAATGAGATATTGTATGCGCTCCTTATGTTAAATGAATTTGATAATTGATCTAATTGAAAATATATTTTAAAATATAAAAAGTTGTGTTTTCAGATTAATTCGGTCAATCGAGAAAAACAATTGGTCAACTGAATGAAACAGTGAGTTTTGGAGTTAAAACGAAGTGCTACTGATTCAATTGGTCAACCGAATAAAGATGGTCGGTCAACCATTTGAAACAGTAGCTAAAATGGGTAATTGAAAGCAGGCACAGGTCGGTCAACCGACTGGTTCAGTTGGGATTTCGGTTGATTTAGTCTCTTGGTCAAACACTATCCATTTTTTATGATTCCAAGAGAGGAATTTTGGGGATTTGAATATAATTGAGGTATTAACAACCTATTATGTGATCTCTATTGATATGGTCCATATATTTTGAAATTCTCCTAATTTAAATGATTTAATATTTTATATTTCTATAGTTTTAAATTAATAATAGTTTTATGAACTTAAATGGGAGATTTGAAAGTTATTTTTAAGTGGGATATACCTAAAATGAATAGTAATGATATATTAGGTCTTAGAGTGTCATTTTATGGTATATATTTGAAAATTTATCGTTGGAGGGCTAGTTATTGGTCTATTAATATAGACCGACGAGAATTGAGTTGGGGACATCAAGAATAATCAGTTTGAGCTTTTATAAGAGTAAAATTTATGCTGAGATTTTTATGAGAGATTTGCAATAATTATTTTTATCTAAAGCGCTTATTGTTTGGCATCAACGATTTGAGTTCTACTTGCTACATTGTCATTGTCTTCTGTGTTTTCCCGGTGAGATTTATCGAAGATTTTTTAATTCACTTTAAAGTTTCATTTATATTGATTGTTTGGCATAGGATTGTTAGAAAAATCGTTTTTTAACTTAAAAGCCTGAAAATATTTTAAAGCGATTTTTGCATGTTTATCTGATTACGTGCTAAATTTGTGCTACCTACATTATTTATTAATCATATTTGAATTGCCTCACATTGTATCTATCACATAGTAGTTATTCGGCACATTAATTGAGTATATTTGTATTAAGGTCGTAAAATCTCCTTGTGGGAAGAAACTCATATTTTTTGTATTTATGAGTTTGAGTGGATTAGACACGTTTGGGACGATATCTAGCCAGTGTGTAAGACCCTGATTTCATGTTTGTGCGCCATTTAAGTGTATTTAAAAAAAAAAAAAAAGACAAAGGTAAGAAAAATTAGAAGTTTGGGGGAGGAAATAGTATTTTTGACTAAAGATATTTTATATATATATATACATATAGTGTGCATGTGTGTTTGTGCCTTGAGACCACGACGGGAGGAATGGGAGAGAGAGAGAGGAAGTGGCAACGTGGTATGGTTTGCTCCACAAATCTCTCTCTCTCTCTCTATATATATATACATAAACGTGGAAATCAGTGATCACCATCATTCTAGAAGAAACAACCAAGAGAAAAAGAGAGAGAGAGAGAGAAGAGTGAAGGAGAAGAAGACATCGGAGAAGCTGCCAGACATCACTTGTGGTGGTTTAGGGTGTTTTCTCAGGGTTGATGGTCGTCTGGGCTGTAGGAGTATGTAAGTGTACATTTTTTGGGGTCATATGGAAGCTGGTATGTATGTGTGAAGGGTGTGTGCTCTATTTTGCTATTTAAGGTTGCAACCGGTGGGTTGGGGTGTTGTTTTAGTGGGTGTTTTAGTTGGGTTGAAGGGAATGAGGTTGGTAGTAGCAGTTGTAAATTTGGGATGGTTGATCGTGGAGGTAGAGTGAGGAATTTAAGGGCCGGAGCTGGTGACGCGAAGGGATTAAGGACTGGTCTGTTCTGTTCTGTTCTGTTCTGTTCTGTAAGGGACAAAGTAATGATCGCTTAGGCGGTGGAAGCTCGCTTAGGCGGTAAAATAACAGAGAGCAAGAAATCGCATGATCGCTTGGGCGGTGGAAGTTCGCTTAGGCGGTAAAAGAACAGAGAGCAAGAAATCGCATGATCGCTTGGGCGGTGGAAGTTCGCTTAGGCAGTAAAAGAACAGAGAGCAAGAAATCGCATGATCGCTTGGGCGGTAGAAGTTCGCTTAGGCGGTAAAAGAACAGAGGGCAAGAAATCGCAGGATCGCTTGGGCGGTGGAAGTTCGCTTAGACGGTAAAAAAACAAAGAGCAAGAAATTTCATGTTCGCCTAGGCGGTGTATTTCCGCTTAGGGGGCGGGGAGCAGAATCATATTCTAAGTAATTTCTAAGAGAATTGACAACCGTTCCGAAGTAAGTAATGTCTCTTATTAGTTTTTATGATTCACTAAATTAGTTTTATAGCCTTAACATATCAAATGACAAAATGTGGGGTTTGAGAAATTAATAAATATAGGGCTTGCATCACACGATTAGGTTGTTTTTCGCTACACTATTAATTTAGGTCCTATCACAAATAGATTCAAAATTTTCGGAGACTTAGTAGTAGGAAGTCAAGGGAGCTTGCAAGTACGAATTTTCAGGTGAGTGTACTGTCTTCTTACTAAAATAGTTTTCTATGTACATATATGATGACTTAAGTGTTTATTTAAACTGCATGATTTTATAAATGTTGTGGATCGAGCAGGTTTTGTATGAGTTGGTAAAATGAATTTCCGTTGAATTGTTAGGGTTTTAAAAAAGAAAGATATTATAAATAATTTTGTTGGAGATTGATGGTAATTGATTTGATGATGGTGTTATTACTTTGATTAGTATTGTTGGTTAGACTATGCCATAATTTATGTCCTGTCCGGAGGGTAGTCCGGCAAGTGGTGATTTATATTGTGTCCTATTCGAATGGTGGTCTGGCAGGTGGTTTTTGATAACATGTGGTGGTTTATAATATGGCCTCCGGAGACGTCCGGCAGGCGGTGATCTGCGCAGTTAGGTCCGCTAGGAAGGCATATCCTACGGATAGTTACGGTACCGTTACAACTCCCGATCGTGAGGTTAAAACGATCACTATGGTTTAGCCGGTGTGTATATGGGTGATAAGTAAATTTTGAAATGTGGTGTTTTTACTAAGATTGACGATTTATTTCATTTAGTGATTGGTATGGTTTTACACTGAATAGATTGGAAAGATATTTATATGTATTCGTTCATTTATTTTCACTCTTTGTTTTAAGAAGAGATGTTTATATTATGGTATTCGTATAATTACGCTTGATCCCTTTTAAAAGGTATTGAGAATGTATTATTATTTCAAAAATTATGTTTTAAATTACTAAGAAGGCGGTACACTCGCAGGTGCTGTAGAGAAACTTTTGTCCCCTACTGGCAGTAGGTCAAATCCGGAAGGGCCGTAGCGAGGAGTATCTTGATAGTGATTTTTGGTTTGGGTTGTATCTGTTGGTTAGTAAAAATAAACTAATACTTTTATTGTAAGATCAAGAGAATTCCCAAAAGAAAGGGTATATGTAATTGTGTTGGCCTTAGTAAATAATATTTTTATGTGTAAGTTATTTTAAATAGTGTTAGTCATTTTTGGATAAGTTGTGTCATTGTCAAACCGGCCCCTGTGGATTGGGTAACCAGGGTAGGTTGTGACACAGTGTAACTAGATTTCAATCTTTTTTCTATGAAAAAAATTAGGATTTGATCTTTGTCTTGGTAAAAAGGTTAGATTATTCTTTTTCCTTGAAAAGAATTAGGTTTGGATTCATCTTATAATTGAATTATTTTTGAGTGATTTGTAAAGATTCATCATTCCTTATGACAAGGATAAGTGAGAGAGAGTCAGATTTATATTTAGTCTGGTAAAGAGATAGAGCTCATCCTTGACCCGTGAGAAGGGTAAATTGTAAATGTTGATTCTATGCTTGTAAAAGAATCGTGAATTGTAAGGGTTTCCTACAGAGTAAAGGAATCAAGGGGTTTAGTGAATTGCGAATCTCCATAAAACTCGAGGGACTAGACGTAGGTAAGACTAATTTGACCGAACCAAGATAAATTCTTTTGTACTACATTAATTTATTTTATATCTTGTGTTTAGGTGCGCACTTAGTATTAAACACATATCCGCTGTATATAAAAATAATAATTGATTTAGGAAAATTAATTATTTGTGCTTAAGTGTTTAATTATTAAATTTTGATAATTACCTAATTTACCCCCTCTTGGATAGCTCTTTGGGCCAACAGGTGTATTTAGGGAGGCATTTTTCAAGAAAAAAATTTATATTTTTCTTCACATAATTTACTGCCTCATGTAAATAGACCATAATTGTTCGAATATTTCGCAAATATCATTTTTTTTTTAACTATTTATAAAACTTAAAAAGCACCAATAACAAGAATGATCTATATATAACAACAAAAACATATTATAAAAGAATCCACGTTCAACATACAAATTATACTATACTACCCACTAGTGATAAATTAAATTAATGATGCACTTTAGTATTCTATGAAGATTCTGGTGAATACTTTTGTCCTTTACATTTGTAGAGTTCTTTGCACACACCAAATGCTTATAAATAACCCCAATTTTTCACAGTATCTCAACAGATCCCATCGATGCTTGATTTATCTTTACTACAATCCACAACAGTGGTGGCTGAACAAACCTTTACACCTGGACCAATCTGTTAAGACGGTAGGCTTGAAGTGCCCTACTATATGTTAGGGTCACCGCTGTAAACTATTTTCTAGGTCTATAATCAAAGCATTCCTTCAAATCTGACATTCTCTCAATTGGAACCCTAAATCAAGAAATCGCCATAAATCATAAATACAAATTAAATCCATAAATCGCCAAAAAATCAGAAAAAATAGAAAAAAAATCAGAAAAAAATAGAAATGCAAGATTTTTTTTTTTTAAAAAGAAATTTTTAGAAATGCAACAAATTTAGCAAGAAATTAATTCAACAATAAAGATGATTTCAAAAGAACTCTAATATATCAAGTATAGTATCTCACTTCGGACAGACCTGAATAAACAATTACAATCGACAGTTACTTGTAAATTTTTTAAGCCCAATGCATCGAGTTGAGAATGGATTTCGGAAGTATTAGCCTGATTCTCATGCTTTTTAATCTGTCAGCGATGAAGAAAATGGTAACCTACTCTTAAAAGATAAGCAACCAAATATTGAAGATTTCATATTGGACTATATCTATTACACAAAAATTGATATCTGAAGATCGATTAAATGATTTATATTTATTCTTTCGATTTATTTTCACACACATTTCATCGATAACACGAAGGCGTCAAGAAAACAAGCAGCAAAACGCATCTACAAGATACTCTTGATAATAAAACCATATCACCAGACAAAAAATAAGATGCCAAAAAAATTGACCATTGATAAATTCCTTGCTAATTTAAAATGAATTCATTCCTTCAAGCAAAGAAATAATCATAGGTAGGTAAGGTAAAGACTCTAGCCACTTGCAAAGCTATTAAAAAAAATAGCCAATTCCCTAGAATCCGAAGATTAATGAATAAGTGAGTGCGTATTGTTAAATCTAAGGTTTTGATGAACAATTAAGTATTGATATTTTTTGTGGAACTAATGATTTTACCAAATGTTTCAGATTTGTAAGTTCTATGTATGTGATTAAGAAGAAGATCTCATGAAGAAAATATAAAGGGTGCAAGATGAACGAAATGAAGATATGAAGAGTTTTGAAGATGTTAAAGAAAAATAAGTGAAAACAAATCTTTACTTATATACTCTTAATGCAACCAAAATTAGGATCACACATGATACTTTAAATGAGTTAATTATATATGTGTCATGGTAAGAAGTGATAAGTTCAAGATCCTAAAATGAGATATTGTATGTGCTCTTTATGTAAAATGAAATTGATAATTGACCTAATTAGAAAACATGTTTTAAAGTATAGAAAGTTTAATTTTTGGGTCAATTTGGTCAACCGAGAAAAATTATCGGTCAATTGAATCAGACAGTGAGTTTTGGAGTTGAAATGATGTGCTACTGATCGAGTCGGTCAATCGAATAGAATTGGTCGATCAACCCTTTGAAGTAGTAGCTGAATTGGCGAAAGAAGCAAAAACATTGATCCAGTAGGTCAACCATTTGAAAATGGTCGGTCAAGCATTTGAGTTAGAAGGAAAAATGGTGGAAAAATAGATTACACTGATCTAATCGGTCAACCAATTGGATGCAGTCGATCAATTGAATGTTGAATGGATTTAAGACAACGGTAATGTTGGGATGTGGACAAGTCAGTCAACCGACTTGTGGGACTCGGTCAACCAACTGAGTCAGTTGGGAAATCGAGAGATTTGATCTCTTAGTCAAGAAAGATCCGTTTTTGATGATTTCAAGAGAGTGATTTAGGGGATTTGAATTTAATTAAGATATTGACAACCTATTCTATTATCCCTATTGATTGATCCACATACTTAAAGATTTTCTTATTTTAAATAGATTAATATTTCTATGGTTTTAAATTGAAAATAGTTTTATAGACTTATTTGAGAGTATCAAAAGTTATTTTTAAGTGAAATACTTCTGAATTGAAATGTTATCATATATGGGGTTTAAGAGTGTCATTAAGAGACATATCTTTGAAAAACTAGCCGTTGGAGGGCTTGATATTTGTCTATTAATATAGACCATGGTATTTGAGATTAATACATAAAAAACTATTAGTTTGAGCTATTTTAAGAGTGATATTTACGTTGAGATTTGTGTGAGAGATTTGTTCTATATTCTTGATCTAAAGTACTTGTGGTTTGGCGTCACCGACTTGAGTTTTATTGCTATTCTGTCACTATTTTTGGTATTTCCCGGTGAAATCTATCCAAGTTTTATTATTTGTTTTGAAGTTATATTTTTATTGATTGTTTGATATATGGTAGATTAGAAAATCGTTTTTAAACTTAAGAGCCTGAAATTCTTTTTAAAAGATTTTTGTTTGATTATCTGATTACGTGTTTAAATTGTGTTACCCATATTATTTATTAATCAAATTTTATTTGTCTCATATTGTATCTATCACATAGTAATTATTTAGTTAATTAATTGAGCATATTTGTATTAAGGTGGTAGAAGCTCCTTGTGGGAAGAAACTTACATTTTTTTTTGTATTTGTGAGTTTGAGCGGATTAGACACGTTTGAGATGGTGTCTAGTCAAGGTAGCTAGGTTTCAATCTTTTCATGTGAAAGAGATTAGGGTTTGATTTTTGTCCTGGTAAAAATATTAGGTTATTCTTTTCCCTTGAAAAGAATTAGATTTTGATTCTTTCGGTAATTGAATTATTTTTTTGAGTGAATTGTAAATGTTCATCATTTCTTATGAAAAGAATAAGTGAGAGAGTATTATGTTAATATTTGGTCGGGTAAAAAGATAAGGTTCATCCTTGGCCTAGAAAAAGGGTAATTTGTAAAAGTTGATTCTATGTCTGTAAAAGAATCACTGCAAGAGTTTGGTTTCTACTTGGTAAAGGGATCAAAGGGTTTAGTGGATTGTGAATCTCTGTGGAGCTTAGGGGACTAGAAAAAAACTGAATCAAGATATATCGTTGTATGCTGCATTATTTATTTTCTTATATTTTGTTTGGGTGTGCATTTAATATTAAACATATATCCGTTGCGTAACTAAGATAATAGTTAATTTAGGAAAATTAATTATTTGATATTAAGTGTTCAAAGAAATTAATTGTTTAAATTTTGTAACTACCTAATTCACCCCCCTCTTGAGTAGCTCTTTATGCCAACACATATGAACAAGATAAATGCAGAGTGTGAATCAGAGATAATTACTTGGGGTTGTTTCTTAGGTTTGTTCTTATGGTGCTTTGTTTTCACCATCTTTCTTTGTCTTGATAGTTTTTTGGGGCAATTTCTCGAGTTATTTGAATTTGAAGAATTCACTAGAGCATATGAAGACGGTATTGCAGAATAATCATTTATCAATGTAATTGTACATGTAGAATAATCAATCGTGCTTTGAATGTAGAAATGTGCTTAAAATTCCAAAAATTATCGAACGCACAGTAAAAAAACTACAGAATCTCCTAATTAAAAGTTGAAGAACTCATACGACCAAATATATCAAACAAGCTCACTTGAATTTCATTGAATCTAAGACCTAAAACACCTCTCTATGAATAACCAAAACTCAAGTATCGCAGAAAGGCAAATACTACAAAACAAGAAGAATAGGGAAAAAAGACTGTTAAGAATTGAGCTATGGTTTCATTAACAGTGAAAAGAATTATAATTGATTGAACAAAATACACGCACAAAACGAGGTCAAAAGACAATAATGCTAGCTGTAGAAAGAAGACACACGAATAACAGGAAGAAGAGAAGACGCACAAGAGGAATGAATCGTGAAGGATTGGGAAGAGGTGAGATCAATTTTTTCTCATTAATAATTTCGTAAATGATGAGTGCATTCCATTTTGAGATGAGAAAAAAAAAAGTTAAAATAATCAATAATTTTTTTATTCTCATTTCCTTAAAGAATTCACGAATCAATCCTAAAATTTTGAAATAGAATGAGAATGGAAACATGTTTACCAGATGTGTACCGGCTCATCAATCTCAAAATTTTGAAAGTAAAAATAAGAACCAAGGAAGGAAACACTAACCAAATGGAGCCTAAATTGTACTTTCTTGACAACGAAATAAAGAGGAACTAATATTCATAAAAAAGAAAAAAAGAAAATACAATACTTTCAACATTTGGACCCAATTTCAACGAATTACTAACCACACGGCACGCGAGTTCTTTTTATTTTTCTCCGTCCTCGCCTTCCCCATAACTACCTCATCCACCAAAGAGCCACAGGCACCTTCAAAGCCACCGTCTCCAGCCTCGCCAGCCGCCCTCTTCGCCGCCCACATAGACAAGCCACCACCGTAACAGCCACGCCGCCCTCTTCGACGCCTCCTAATTGTACCATCTCTCTTTGTTTTCTCTTCATTGTCTTTCTCTCTATTCCAAAGAGTATATTCTAATCTGACGTCAATAGTTCCTTTGCGTTTTTCGCTCAATCTTTACCTCGTGACTCGCGATTCATCCTATTATATTTAGCTGTTTAATTTATGTGGAAGACTAAAAACGGATCGCCTTATCCTCTCACAAGATATAAATGCATTTGCATCGTCACTTGTCATTCGGTCTTGAACTATTATTTGCTTACAGAGGTATTACAATTATGATTAGTCTTGTGTACAGATAAGAGATTGAAGAGTTGATAATTGAAGATGAGGTTGTTGAAGGTGGCTACATGCAATCTGAATCAATGGGCTATGGATTTCGATTGCAATCTGAAGAATATCAAGGAATCCATTTCTAGGGCTAAAGAAGTTGGTGCTGTCATTAGGCTTGGTCCTGAGCTCGAAATCACTGGCTACGGATGCGAAGACCACTTCTTGGAACTTGATACCGTCACTCATGCGTAAGTTCTTCTATATATAACTGATTTTATATTTGTGTCATGTACGAATTTATATAGTAGCATATACATGTGAACATGTAATTGTATTTAGTTTCTTAAATTTGAAACCTCCGAATTGGGCAAACTGAATTTTTAATGTTCTTTTAATTACATAATAGTAATTGCAGGTGGATCATAATATAGTTACTTTGCTGTAGAAGTCACCAATTTATTTATGATGCAAATATTTAAAAAAATATTAACCAAAGAGTCTATGATAAATCAACACATTGATGTCAATTGTTGATTGACAAATGGAAAATAGATTATTTTACCAATTCATCATATACAATAACAATAAGAACAACTAAGCTTTTGTTCTATTTAAATAGGGTTGGCTACATGAATCCATTTACGCCATAATGAACGATCAAGGGCCATTCCCTTTGTCCCACCTAAGTAGGGTCGGCTACATGAAATCGTTTATTTCATAATGAACAATCAAGGCCATCCCCTCAATCAGGTTCAATGTCATCAATTCAATTCTAATGTTCTCGTCTCAAGTCTTCTTAGACCTACCTTTCCCTTTAGTAGCCCCCACACTTGAACTAAATCACATTTTCTCACTTGTGTTTCTATGGGTCTTCTATGTACATGTCCAAACTACCTTAATTGATTTTCTCTCATCTTCTCTTTGATGGATGCTATTCCTAAATTCTCTCTAATAGTTTCATTCTTAACTATTTTCGTCTTCTTGCTCATCCACTGTAGTATTCTCATTTATGTCACAGCAATTTTTTGGATATGCTCGGTGTTTATTGCCCAACATTCTGAACCATACAGAAGTGTCGGTCTTATTGCAGTTTTGTAGACTTTTCCTTTGACTGTCAACAGTATTCTACGATCGCATATCACCCCAACTGTACTTCTCCACTTTAACCATTCTGTTTTGACTCTATGAGTAATATCCTCTTCGATTTCGCCACTGCTCTGAATCAATGAATCTAAATATTTAAAATGATTAACGTTTGGAACATCATCATCTTCAATTTTGACTGCACCATCATCTTTGTAGGCATTACTAAAATTGCAATGCATGTATTTTGTTTTGTTTCTGCCAATTTTCAAACCTTTAGAATCCAAGGCTTCTCTCTATCTTTCTAACTTAATATTAAGGCCTGTTCTATTTTCGTTAACTAGTAGTATGTCATCCGCAAACAACATACTTCAAGGTACTTCATCTTGAATATGTTTTATGAGCTAATCCATTACTAGAATGAAGAGGTAAGGACTTAAAAATGATCCTTGATGTAAATCTATATTAATAGGAAATGCATAAGTATTGCCTCCTTCTGTCCGAACACTAGTGACCATACCTTCATATATATCCTTAATTACCTCAGTATATACATTGGATATATGTTTCTTTTCTAGCACCCACCACAAAATTTCTCTAGTTATTTGATCATAAGCCTTTTCTAGGTCCATAAATGCCATATGTAAATCTTTCTTCTTCTCTTTATATTTTTCCATTAATCTCCTGAGTAAATAGATCGCTTCAATGGTTTATCGGCTGGGCATAAATCCAAATTGGTTTTCTTCTATGCTCGTTTCATGTTTTATTTATATTCTCTCTTTCTCCCCCAAAGTTTCATAGTATGGTTTATAAGTTTCATGCCTCGGTAGTTTGCGCAACTTTGAACATCCCTATTATTTTTATAGATGAGCACTAAGATACTCTTCCTCCAGTTATCAGACATTTTTAGTTCTCAAAATGACATTAAAAAGTCTGGTTAACCACTCTATCCTAAGATGTCACAGACCTTTCCACACCTCTGTAGGGATCTTATTTGGCCCTACTGTTCTTCCAATCTTCATCTTTCTTAGTGCTATTTTAACTTCCGCGACCTTGATTTTTCTATGAAACCTGTAAATCCTATCTGAAGGTAAATTAGGCAACTCTAACATAGATTCCCCAACGTTGTTCTCATTAAATAAATTATAAAAATAACTTCTCTATCGTTTCATAATTTCTTCATGCTTCACCCAGATCTTCTCATCATCGTCTTTGATGTATCTGACACTTCCTATATCTATAGTCTTTCGTTCACGTCGCTTAACGAGTTTAAATATGTCCATTTCTCCAGCTTTTGTATCTAACTTTTGATACAAATTATTTTACGTCCGAAATTTTGATTCTTTAATTACTTTTCTCACCTCCGTTTTTGCATGTTTATACTTCTCCCAACTTTCCTTGCTTCGACATTTTTGCATTTCTTTATAAGCTATTTTCTTGTCACGAATGACTTTTTTGGACTTCCTTATTCTACTACCAATTTTCTTTATATTGTGATCCCCTCCTTTGAAAACTCCTAAAATTTCTCTTCCTATCTCTTTAATACGACTCGCCATATCCCCCACATTTTGTTTACCTCTTTATGTTTCTTTCATAACTTATCATTGCTAATTTTATCTTTAAACAACTCCATCTTCTCACTTCTTAGATCTCTTCAATGTATCCTTGCATGCTTACTTATCTTGAATTTTCGCTTCCAGCCCTGAAACTTCAAATCGGTTACCATGTCTATATTGGGTAGCAATACTCTCCCCGGGTATGATTTTGCAGTCCTTACATATTAAACAATCCCTCGTTCCAGTGAGGACAAAGTCTATTTGGCTATTCGTCTGTCCACTCTTAAATGTGATAAGGTGCTCATCCCTCTTCTCAAAACATGTATTTAGAAGGACTAAATCATACGCCATAACAAAATCTAAAATCATCTCATTTATTGCATTCTTCTCCCCAAATCCATAACTGCTATATACTTTCTCAAAAGTCCTCATTTTCTTCTCTACATGTCCATTCAAATCTCCCCCAATAAATATTTTTTCTTGGTTGGGTATACTTTGAACAACTTTGTCCATATTCTCTTAGAATTCTCGTCTAATATTTTCTTGCAGTCCCACTTGGGGAGCGTACACACTAATAACGTTAATGACCTCCCGTCCAACCACCATCACCTTCATAACTATCATCCTACCTCTAATTCTCTTAATATCGACCACGCTATCCTTTAAATCTCTATCTACCATAATACCTACCCCATTCCTATGTTTGTCCTCTCCCGTATACCATAACCTATACCCCGTACTCTCAATTACTCTACACCTCTCTCCAACCCACTTAGTTTCTTGCAAGCAAAGAATATTAATCCTCCTTCTGCTCATCACGTCCACTAATTCTCTAGTCTTACCTGTCAAAGTACCTACATTATAAGTTGCTAACCTAAGCCTATTCTCACGGACTAGCTTTTTTATCCGCATACGTCCACCATAATGCGGCAACCCTTGCTTATTTGACACTTTATCTGGGCGAAAACATGGTGCATCGCTTTTGGGTGATGCCCTAGCCCACCCTTGCTCATTTCTCACTACATTCGGGCAGTGGTAATGTAGCGCGTCGCTGGTAGGGGATGCCCCAATGTTTGATGTATTCGGATTCATGCCATAAGAGTTTTGACAAAGTTTAACATTGACTGTCAGCTACTTAATGTAACCCTCCTCCTTTACCTAGGCTTGGGACCGGCTATGTAAGAAAAATTCTCCTAATTGATTGTGTAACTGTGTTTAAATATCAATTTGTTCTTAAATATTAAATCTAGGAAAAGTGTGCCACTAAAAAATCCGGAATTCAGGCCTACAAAATGTTTTTCATTCACTAATGATAAAGAAGATTCTTTTATTGAAGAAACTCATGCTAATTTTAAAAGTAGTGGAGACCCAAAAAACATCATATTTCGGGAAAAAATCCCCTTATATACAAATGATGCAACTTCCATGAAATACATTGAAAGGAAAGACTACATAATGCATGCATGGTTTTTCTTTTGGATTGAGTAGCCAAAAAAGGTTACGAATTTCAAATGCAAAGCTATATTCAATTATTTAACGTCGCAATACATACAAACATAGTATCCATAAACTTAATCCTATGCAAAAGTAAGGTTTATTACATAACAACCTCATTGATAGAGGGAATAAGTATCTAAATCCTAATGATGCTGCACATAAACATTAATGGGCAACAACAATAGGAAAATGGGAAAAATAGAACACTAAATAATACAAAAAGCCACGGTGGCAAGAAAAAAATCTTACATTTGAAGAAAACCAGGGACCAACACTTTGTAAGAAAATCAAGGATCATCCCCATAAGGAGACGAACTTCAAGTTGGTGACAAAAGAGAAATAAGCACTGCCATCTTCAGTACTTGAGCCACAAATACTTTTGTTTTTATCCTTTAAATTATAGAAATCGTTAAAACTTCTGTAGGTTGACCGTCACAGTGTTTGCTTTAGTGACTTACCATCAACAATGTGGTTTGTTTAGTACCACGCATGGGGTACGTGGCTGGTGATAAGAGACACGTGGCGAGGACTCAGGTCCTTCTGAATTTCCCCTCATCAACTATTATTAGTTAAAAATAGAGATAAATTGCATAATGACACTTCTTTTCAAATTCTAACTATAGATGTTTTATGTGATTTCACAAACCCTGAAAACTAAGGCCCCGTTTGGTAACCCATTCCTTCCCAGAATTTCCCATTCCATTCCTAGATTTTTGGGAATTCTATTTGGGAATAGCATTTGGTAATTTTTGTTTTCGTTTCCATTCCATTTGAGAATTGTGCACATTTTTTTTTTAAGAAATGAGAAACAAAAAAAAGTTGTTTCTCATAATTCCTATTCCATTCCCAAAATCACTGGGCACTGTTCATACGCCGGTTGACCACCACCCGCCGCCGTCTAGCTACCGGCGCCGGCCACCTCCAGGAACCTCTGGCGACTGTCTCCGGCCATCTCTGGGAAACTCCGGCGGCAGTCCCCGGTCACCGCCGGCGACCGTCGCCGTTGCCACCACCAAAAAAAAAAAAAAAAACAAAAAAAAAAAAACTCAAAATAAAATATAATTGGTTTTAGGATAAAATCGTTACCAAACGCAATTCTATTCCCAAAACAAAAAAAAAAATTATCGTTACCAAACGCGATTCTACTCTCAAGAAGGAAACAAAATTCTCATCCTATCCCATCTCATTCCCATCCCACTGCTGGAATGGAAACAGAAACGGTTACCAAACGCCACCTAAAGATCTTTGAAATTTTGAATCCTATATTTATTTCCGATTTCTAGAAACGTATTTCCTATAGTCTGGCAAAAAATTAGAAATAAAACACCATATACTAATCTTTTTTGTCATCTTTGTTTTCTGAGCAACAAAAAAATGGGTTTGTAAATTAGAACTTAAGGGTGGCATCATCATGAGTGCCGTTTTGGTTTTGGCAAGATAGAAAAGAAAGGAAGGTGAGATCTCGTGGGAGATCTTGTAGGGACCCACTATTCTCCCTGGCCACCACAAATCATTCTTCCTTTGCACCCATGCCAATGTTGTGATCTTTCGTCTACCGTCGATATCCCCTTCCCTCTCTCTCCTCTATCTCTCTCTCTGGTCTGTTGTGTTGTTGTGTGGTGTTAATTAGGGTTTCAATTTGTGAGGAATGATTTGAGCTGCACAAATGGTAGGGTTTTAGGAGGAAGGAGGGAGGGTTTATCCGATTTCACGATATTTCTCAATCAGACATATGATTACTCGATCTCGGGTAGTAAACATAGTGAAATGGGTGGCTTCCTTGTGAATGAACATGCAATGCTGAAAACTTATTTCAAAGTTCGCTGGTATAGGTTGATGTATTAGGAAATGTATCGCCACTTTGAATGGATCTATTTGAGCATAGAAATTTTTGTTGTAGTGTCGATTGATGGGTTGATATATGATCTGTGAGAGGATACATAGCGGATTCAAAAGAGACTTACAATTTTGGTTCAACGCATTGTTTGGTGTTGCTTTATTTTGGGGAAGTAAAAGTGGACAAGGCCATAATCAGTTTATATTGTAAACCTTAAGGGAATTTTGGGTACGGTGGATGTTCCCAAACACTACTGTTTGTTATAATAGAAGTAGGCAGATAGATTGGTGTGTTAATTCTGGGGATTAATTTGATGATAAGTTCCTATAATTCATATTTTGTATGAACTTTATTCTTTGACTCCTTTGTTTTGTAGAAACAAAGATAATCTCCAATTTGACTTGCTTGTAATTAACTTTATATATAGTTATAATAATTAGTTACATAAACGTTTTATAAGTTTTCCATAGGTAAGTTATTTATCTATTCAAAAAGTCTTTAGAAAATGCAGTTTGATACTAACATCTTCTCTACTATGATAGTGATATTTCTTATCAACATTTTTAAGATGCACTGACTACCTATCTTGTGTGACTTCCTTCTGCTTGCTTGATAGGATATAGGAAGGTACTTCTAAATTATGGAACATTAATGTATTTAATTGATGAGAATCTTGCTTATGCAATGTTTCCGTACGGACCGTACTTGATATGAGACCTTTTTTTTTTTTTTTTTTTTTTTTACAACAAACTTACTAGTTGCATACTACATTATTTGTGAGTTTACATTATAGGTAAAGTAAAGATCTCAAGTTTCGTGCCTATATTTTATTTTTACTGAGAATGTTTTGGATAATGAACTTGTAGGTGGGAGTGCTTGAAAGATATTTTACTTGGTGATTGGACTGATGGTATATTATGTAGCTTTGGTATGCCTGTGATTAAAGAATCAAAGCGATATAACTGCCAAGTACTATGTTTAAATCGAAGGATTATCATGATACGTCCAAAGATGTGGCTTGCAAATGATGGAAACTATAGAGAATTGCGATGGTTCACGGCGTGGGAACAGAAGGAGTATCTTGAAGAATTTCAACTTCCAAGCGAAATAGCTGAAGTTCTATCCCAGAAAACCGTGCCTTTTGGCTATGGTTATGTTCAGTTATTGGATACGTATGTAATAAGTAACAATATATATAACACTGTCCTTTTACATTCTTCGTTATTTTTTGTGTAGAATAAGTAAAAACCAATCTCAGATAAAATTGCCCATTACCTTTTCTGTCAAACAACAAGGTAGCAAATTCTAAAGATGTAATGGTTCATGTCTTTATCGTTACTTGTTGAATAGTATTATGAGGTCTTAAGCATTTGGTTTATCAGAACAAACTTTATCTTTTTTGGTCAGAAAGATAATGGTAAGAAAGATATTTAATTAAAAGGATGCAAGATTCGTCCTAGGAAGCACCTTACTGCCATCTCCTTTGACAAATCAAGGAGTAACCTTCTGGAAAGGGTAATGGGCACTTAGACTGAAAACAACATATGCAATGTCGTGGTTCCCATATTTTTTTATGCCAGTGTATATCTTTTGTACGTAGTTACATTTGCATCTATGCACATTTTGTCATCATGATGTTATAGGATGGCGTCAGATACATTTTTGGTGTGATTCAACATGTGCTTCGCATGCCTTGATGCACATTTCAGCTTGCTGACGCTAAATGTTACAATACTACCAACGATATGCTTTAAAGATTTCAAATTAGTTAATTTTGTTACTGTTTATCAACCATTTCATGAACTTCTAAAACTTGACTATTTTTTTTCCTCACAAGAACTGTTGCGGCAGAAGTTTGTGAAGAACTTTTCACTTCTATGCCTCCTCATGCTGAGCTTGCCTTGGATGGTGTTGAAGTTTTTATGAATGCTAGTGGAAGTCATCACCAGCTAAGGAAGCTTGATCTTCGACTTCGTTCTTTTATTGGTGCTACACTTATTCGTGGAGGAGTTTACATGTATAGCAATCAGCAAGGATGTGATGGTGGCCGCCTTTATTATGGTAAGTTGCACAGT
Organism: Eucommia ulmoides; assembly: GCA_016647705.1. Taxonomy (NCBI): domain Eukaryota; kingdom Viridiplantae; phylum Streptophyta; class Magnoliopsida; order Garryales; family Eucommiaceae; genus Eucommia; species Eucommia ulmoides. Next base: position 33,996,374 of record CM028330.1, read on the forward strand.
TTTGTTGACTTGTTGTGGCTGCAATTTAGTTGGTTCTGACTCAAAATCTCATTATTCACTTGCTTAACATGCATAGAATGTACGTTTTCAGTTGCAGTTGGTATACTCTTTGCACCTTCTTTCCTTGCCTTATGATTAGTGTTCAGTCATTTGAGTCTATGGCTGAAAATTGTGCTTTGCAGATGGATGTTCTTGTGTTGTTGTGAATGGAGATGTGGTTGCCCAAGGTTCACAGTTCTCTTTGAGAGATGTTGAAGTGGTGGTTGCACAAGTAGATTTAGATGCGGTATGCTTTAACTTTATGTTCTGAATTAACTTACAGGTGCTTTTACGAGCAAACGATTGAAACACCTATTTTGACTACTACATCTATTTTTAATACAACAGATTTCCTTACCATTTTAAATCCCAATGATAAATTCAACTTTCAATTTAGTCCCTAATTTGGAATTAACTGATTATTGTGGGGACAGGTTTACCCACTACAAATTCGGATGATCTTTCAAATGATATTATCTTTAAAACGATATTAGATGTATTTTGAATTTATCATTTTATAAATATACACACTTTTGTGAACAATATATTGAAAGAATCCTAGTTATTAGTTATTGTTAAAGGGGCATTTATGCATTTCCAGTACTGTTTAGGTTTTCCATATTGTTTAGGGTTTCTTTTGTTATTCCCTAATTACTATTATAAATAGAGGGAGAGGCTAACACAATTGTTAAGCCTTCTCATTCTTTTCCTATCATCTTCTTACTTTAACATGGTATCAAGAACAGGTTATAAAACACTAATCCCATAGTTCTGTTCAACCATTATTAATTTTTTTTCCCTTCCTTCTCTTTCATTTTCCCCCATCCATACGAGAAAAAGAATCTGAAACCCTAGATCGTAGATCGCCGTCACCCAGATTCGGCGTACCCACCGCCCATATCCGGCGTCATCCAGGTCTTTCTGAGCTTCGCTTCTATCGCCAGAGCTTCGTCGTCGTTGTCCTAACTTTGCCGCCGTAGTTGCTCTAGCTTCGACAAGTCCAGGATGTCGCGTTGTTCTCACGCTGCTCCTGCTTCACTATAGTCGTTGTCCATCTTCTCCGATCATCATTGCCGCTGCTCCAACCCTCGCCGATGCCGTCCAAAATCGTCGTCGCCACTGTCCACGCATCCTTGCCGTTGCTGCTCACCGCGCCGTTGTTGCTTCTCCCATCGTGGCCTTGACTTGTTTTCCAGAGGACTAACATCTGTAAGTAGTAAAAATCCTAAACTCTAAAAAGAGAAAAAGAAAAAAGAGAAGGAAAAAAATCGATGTCTTAATTTTTTTTAATGTCAGTCTTTATTTATCATTTGTTTCATTAGTTCTTGGTATGGGGGTCCTTGTTTGTTTGTTTGTTTTTCCCGACTGTAATTGTTCACTTCAGTTTGTTGGTGAGTTTTTGTATTGGTGCATACTGTCTCAATTGTTTAGCTGTGCACTAATGTTGAATTTGTCACCACAATTGTTGACCACTTGTAAGTTGAATGGGATCAATTACTTGCCATGGTCTGAAGTTGTACAAGTTGCCATTTCCGATCAAGGGAAACGAGATGGTCGAGGTAGTTGTAGTATTGACTTTTGGGGTGGCCAAGGTGGCCATTGTCGTGGTCAACATCGTCAGTGCTTACTTTGTGGCAAGGAAAATCATACCCAAGATGCTTGAACTTTTTTTTTCTTTACACTTGTGATTGTTGTTACCTACTGAAAAAATTAACATCCTTAAGACCTTTAATACAATTTAAGATAATTTTTATTGGTTATCCTCTTACCACCCTCGCAGTCTCTCTCTATATTTTGAAATCTTTACAATATTTTTTTTCTATAAAGATTCTCTTAATAAAAGATAATTTTAGCTGGAAAAAACTGGATCATGTACTGATCACCGTGTTTGCCCACATCTTTTTATGATCTGTATTGATTTTTATCCGATTAGTAAATGGTCAGATCAACGTTACACGAATTGCGATTCGTTGTAGTACGTGATACGGGTTTGGGTATGCAATATGTTAGTCATGTAGGTAAGCGGTACACAAGAGGTTGTTTTTCTCTTGTACGCTTTTACGGTACACAATTCACTTTGTTGAAATTCTTATATTAAGTTAAATATTATCATGTATAATACACACTCTTGAAGCCCAAAATAATAGGTTCATTTTCTTCTTTTTTACCCACTTGCTCCTCCATTTTCCAATTAAACAAAATCCTTTTTAGTTATTCAAGTGAACTTGTTTTCCAGAGGTCTGCGACAATGGGTATGTTATATATGAAGAATGGGTACGCTAAAGAACCATAATGGGTTTGCGCGATCTGATTTGCAATATTCTACTTGTTTAGGGAGTTCATGTAACACTGGGTCTGATTGATACTCGATTAATATATTCCCCACATCCGTTGATGACCAATCCATATCCAAACTAACCAGCCCGTTTTTCACCTTTATTCTTAATATTCAGATATTTAAGTTAATGGTCTATTATTTCCACACAATTATCTCTTGTCTCTGATAACTGATCAAGAAAGATCACATTTGTGATTTTTTGGAACTATTGGACTTTTCTAGAAGGCTCTTAACTTTAAAAGATTATATAAGGTTTACAACCAATTAAATACTGTGTTTGAAAGGTTGATGTTTTACTACTTTTTTGTGGCTTTGTAGTTTGTTCATATACCACTATTCCGTTTGCATGTTATAGAGCAATGTTACATGAAACAAAGTATGTTGCTGTACGTGGTATGGGTACGCAGTACCTTAGCGTTATTGATACGCGGTACTCAAGGGGTAGGCTTCTTCGTCACGTTTTTCAGGTATGCAATTTGCTTCGGTACTTTGATTTGAGTCGCTTATGAAACTTTTACATTAAATTTAATTTAATAAGATGTGTATAAATATATATTTCTAAAGGTCAAAATCCAAATAATAAATATCATACATAAGTTAAGTCCATGGAAAAACTCAAATGGATTGCACAAAAACGTTTGAATTTTAAAATATCAAGCTTCTAGAATTGTTAAAAAAAAAACCAGCATAAGCTGAATAATAAACAAACAACCAAAAGCACCCAATTGAAAACTAGATAGTTATTATATTTTCCCCTTTCCCTTGTGTGTTTTTTTCTAAATGCTTGATGTAGTCCTTTTCGAGGTTTTGGTGGCTTGCTAGAGCTAGATGCATGTGAGATTGATAAGTCGTCTTCTTGTTCCATGACATCAATATTGACATCTGTTTCACAGTCATCTATAGATCTCCATCATAGGTCTTCCATTCTATAGAATAGAATCATCTATGTTGGTGTGCTCCGGATTAGTATCCCACTTCATGTAAGGTCCATTTTTATAATTCTTTGTGAACGTCTTTGGAGATGGACTTTTTGAATGAATGAAAACAAGTTTATCATCTCTTGTAAATGTAGATGATTTCTTCTTTACCTGTGAATGAATGAATAGGTGCTCCAATTTCTTTCTGCTGATGAACTAATTATTGGTTGAGCAAGTACCTTTGCAACGAAAAAGAATAAAAAAATAAAAATAAATAGTAGTTCCAAGTATCAACAGAAAAACTAAATAAAAATTAAACAATACATTATTAAGAAGGATGCGGCAAAAATACATTTTTGTCCACCTCTGCTAACTCAGTAGTTTCAGAACCATATGTTGACCACCAATCAATAGCATCCATGGGTATAACATCTGTTTGGGCAGCCACCATAGCATACATCCCTGTACGGAAATGAAAAATTGCATATTGTTCCCATTACCTAGCTACACCAGCTCTAGGGGAAACAATTGGGAGGAGTTCAAACAGGTGTTGGAAGGAATTCCATCAGCACATGATTCCCTCATGACCTTCATATCTACCATGTCTCGATCCATCATCTTGAAGGCATCTTTAATTGCACCTGGTTAAATTTGTCTCCTTTGAAGTTTTTAATGAAGTAGAGGTTTTTTTTTTTTTTTTTTTATATATATATATATATATATTTTTTTTTAGAATTATGAACTTTTTGCTGTACTCTCTCATATTCTGATCGATTATTTATCAACTTTGTACACCATTTAATGCTTGCTTTTGTTACTGCTAGAGCGCCCAAAAAGTGTTGGTGAATTAAAGTGTAGGAACTCAAAAAGGTATTATGGCAGTGTTCGCATGTCTAACTCTTTGATCCGCCAGAACTTTTCGCTTGTGTTGAACCGGAGAAATCTACTTCATCAAGCACAAGCTTCAATTTAAATTTCTCTTCTACTTGATGTGATTGTCTGTTATTGCTGATGGATTGAGTAACATTCAATTCATCATCAGTTGACTGATCATTCAAATTTTGTTGTTGATTCCTTCAATGTCATCCTCAATAAATTCTTCATATGAATATTGAACTTCTTTGGCTGTATTTCTTTTTCCAAAGACCATTATTAATCTCCGGGGATAACGGTACTGTTCTTCTGAGAAAATATTTAAACAGAATATGTGAAAGGATAAGAATTTTTATGATGTGGCTGAGAATAGGTTGAGAAGAATTTTAATGATGTTGCTGGTTTTGTTCTTGGCTGAAATGAAGGGAAGGTATGCGGCGTGTATAGAAGGTTGCAGGGTCCGTTCAGATTCTTCAGAAGATTCCTTTAATTTACTGTTGATGTTTTAATTTTTTAGCCGTTAGGTGATATTTTGAAAAATTATTGTTTTTCTTCCCCCTTCCCCTCCTCTCTTTCCTATCAATATTAGTTGCAATTTTAAAACCAACTATTATTTCCAAAGATACCTTGGGTTCTTTCAAAAGACGTGTTTATTTCCAAGCAGACTTCTCTTCTACAATTGGCCCCCATCTTCTCAAAAACAGAAAACCGTAGCACCTTCTTCTCAAAGAGAAACCCTAGCGGCCTAATCCTTTCCACAAACTAGAAAATCCTAGCAGCCGCCTCCTCTGGTTCCAAAGGCTCGTTTCAAATTGAAAATCTGCACTCAGCTTCTTCTGAAATCTGTTTAGAACTTCAGAAAATCTTCCGCGAGTCTCTTCCAAATCAAATCCCACAATTTGCTTGCCTCCTCTCCTTGATTCTGTTTAGAAAATCTTTGGAGTCCATTCAAAATGAAATCCCACACTTCTCAAGCCGCGATGGAATAAATCCAACGGTTATGGACATATATGCACATCTTCGTTGTTCGATGTTTGCTGTGAATCTTCAAATCCGTCTTCTCTGTTCTCTACACAACCTTAAAATAGGTACGCTCCCTTTCATGTATTGGTATGCAAATGAACCCTAAGTGGGTTTGTGCGATCGGATTCAAGTTTCACTGAGTGGTTTGCAAATTCATGTAATGGTATTATAGAGGTTCCTTGCTCTTGACAACTCTCTTGCTTGCATCTTTCTTCATATTGGTCATTTTATTTCGAAATTCTTGTCTTATAGTATATGCTGTTCTGTTTATTTTCTGTTTTAGCTGTCTGCTGACTCTAGAATACCAATGTGCTGAATGGCAGGTTGCTAGTCTTAGAGGATCAATTAGCAGTTTTCAACAACAAGGAAGTTGCAAGCGAAAAATCTCTTCAGTAGCAGTTCCGTACAAGCTCTGTCAATCTTTTGACCTCCAAATGGGTCTCTCGAGTCCGCTTGAGGTCAGTTCCCATTACCCAAAAATGGCTGAAACCAAAAAAAATTGGCAGTGACACTAGATCTTTTACTGGTTTAATTACCTAGCTCCTGCAGTTACGTAACTGTTGTGGGGTCATATCCAGTAAACAAACTTCTTCCATTTTTGACATGTTAGATGCCTAGCGCAACTGCTTAAATTGTGGGAACATGACTTCTTTGAAGTTTGCACTTCAGAGATTAGGAGGATGACGCAGAAGAGGGGGAAGGGATAGGGTGCGGTTTGAAGATTCGTTGAATTATAAGGGTTTCAAACATGTGGTGCATGTGAAAGGCATTAAAATATTTTAAGCTATCAGATAATGTATTTAGTCTATAATACCAAGGGATTTTTATTTCAATAAGAAATTCTGATAGTATTAGTTGTCCTCTTATACAATCTCTCTTTGATGTAAGAATCTTTCTTGGGAAAAACTTGAGCAAGATAGAAACTGAATCCTCTACACGAGCTCTGTGAAGAGTTTACTGTTATACTGGACTGTGTTCCTATTGTGTCGGGATTGAGATTCTGGAAAGCTCGAAGTATGGAGTGAGAGATTGAGATTCTAAAAGTCAGCAACCTATTAAGGAAGTTCTTCCATCTAAATTTCAGAACTGGCATTGGCTATTACTTGCAAATTTGAGTAAGAATGTTGGATGTATGATTTCACTTATCCAAAAATTTCGTAGTTGTTTATTAGTACCTTTTTTCCCTTCAGCTGAATATGCATATAGCAAGAGAAGCTTTATTCACAACGGAACTGTGTAATTTGAATGCTTGTAACTATCATCAAAGAAATTTTATTTGATTAACCAAACAGCCAGATTGTTTCATTAACAAACTGTCATTTGACGACATTTAAATATTTAACGAAGGATGGTTATGTTGGTGATTTCACAAGAAACAAGATGGCACCTCAACTCTGTATAAATATTTTTGAGATGTCTGGCTTATGTGGCCTTTTAGTTGACATATTTGTTTTCAGTAATTGATCTGTGTTTCTGTTTTTTTTTTTTTTTTTTTTTTTCTTGTGAAATTCTTATTTAAAAAAGAGTTGTATATTCCCCAAATATCACTTTTTTTGCGTATTTTTTTTTTGTGCGAAGTAAGAGTGATCTGCAGAAATGGCCAATCCTGAATATCTCAAGCTTTAAATTTGTTTAAACTTCAAATTTTATATATGTAGCTAAATATTTAGAAGGCTGTCAAGGGTGTATTCAACACCTGTGTACAACCACAACCTACCTTTGAAATAGAGAAGAAATGGCCTTTAAAATAAAAAACCAAAAAACCACACATAATCAGAATTACACTACTTGCACCAAAAAGGAGAACATAAAAGATTCTTTTAATATTAATTATAGACAACTTTGATCCTTTATGAATCTTCAATTCCTTTCGTTCAATAGGCACCAAAAGCTGCTAGAGGAACCAACACGTACAACTTTAAATTTTAAACCGTAGATAGTGTATCATGGGACGGTATGATGTGCATCATGACCATTTTATTGCTTTCAAATTTTACATGCATTGACCTTTCCGTCATATCCATAATCTTTAGGCTAATTTCAATTTATTTTTTTATTTCTTCCTACTGGAGATTTTTAAGTTGCATGAGGTACAGGTATTTATTCTTACCAGATGTAGACATATTAACTACCTTGACTTCTAGGGCTCTTGTTCTACTTCTATTTTAGGTTTCAAGCATTGGTAAGTTATATGTATTTGGCCAGTTAATTGCCACTTCATCGTATCCTGTTTTACACTGCACCAAATATCAATTGAATGGTGGCTTGTTTGTGTCACCTGCATCTAGCTGAATATGGTTTCTCATGCACTTACAGATTAAATATCATTCTCCTGAGGAGGAAATAGCTTTTGGACCTGGTTGCTGGCTATGGGACTATTTAAGAAGAAGTGGAGCATCTGGTTTTCTGCTTCCACTTTCTGGTGGAGCTGATAGCTCCTCAGTAGCTGCTATTGTTGGCTGCATGTGCCAACTTGTGGTAAAAGGTGAGTTGTCATGAGGTATATTTTTCTAGTTTTCTAGCACTGCACATGATAATATTCCCCCGCTCCACATCTGAGTTAGTAATTTACGAAAACCTTTTTTTTTTTTTTTTTTTTTTTTTTGTGTGTGGGTGTTGTGGTGGTGGTGGTGGTGGTGGTGGTGGGGTAGTAGTTGATTCTTGATGAGTGGATGCACATGTTTTGGTTCAAATTTCTGATCGGTAATTCAGTACATTGACACGTTATGCCTGGTCATTTATAAAAAGCTTAACCTATAGCTAGCTCCAACATATTTGTTGTGCACTTCATTATGCTACCATTGCTATATAAAGGGGGGTTCCAAATATTCAAAAATTTGGGAGGAGCATGTATCCTATTTGGATTTCCTTCACTTTTTCCTTTGCAGTAACCGGGGGGGGGGGGGGGGGGGGGGATTCTCAATGTATCCTAGGAGGATTTTGCTGATGTACTGCAATGAAGCACGAGTGATGGAAGGCATGGCAAATAGAAGGAGAAGGGGCTGTTTAGCAATTTTGGGTTTCCAAGATTCTACAGTGGTGGCTTAGTTGATATTCCAAGTCATAAAGATGATGCTTTCATTATTGTCTATTCTTTATGCTGAATATTTCTTTTCGCAGAAATTGAGAATGGTGATGAACAAGTCAAAGCTGATGCTGTACGGATTGGCCAGTACCGTGATGGACAGTATCCTACTGACAGCAAAGAATTTGCAAAACGAATATTTTACACAGTTTTCATGGGATCTGAAAATAGGTGAATCTATACCAGCAGAATCAGTTTTTCATTGAGTACATTTTTGTTTACACTATTAAGCTTGATGAGTTGTCTTTACGCCAAGATGCTTGTTCTGTGGTCTAGCTACATTGCATCTTTGCACATAATATGAACAGTGATTCTTGAGATAAATTCCATTCTTCAATTTGATGCCAAAGGACTATTTAAAGGGAAAGCTTAGTATTTGTTTGTCAATTTTTGTGAGGTGCCTTGTGCCATAACACGACATTCATGTCAAAGAAGCATATTTTTTTCCCTAATTTATGGTCTTAATATATTTTGAGAAACATAAATGATGACCTTGGACATCTCTTTACTTACCAAGAAATGTGTCCTTGATCAGGCTGGGTATAATCTCATTTTCTATCTCCTTTCTGCTGGAGGATGATTTGGAGCATTGAGCTGAAACCATTGCCTCTAGAGCTTAGTCACTGAAGTTTTTCTTCCCCTCTCCCTTTTTTGGTGGCCTTTTTGTCTGAAACTATGTTTTATTTGCTTCTACTGTGAGATTTTTCTACAGGAGGCAGACTTGATCAAATTTGTTTTTTTTGTTGTAGATGCCTTTCTATTCCACCCTGCTTTGTAGTTGAAGTTTATTCTTTGCTCCTTAATGATCGTTCATTCTAATTGTTAGAGGGTATTTTTGTCGTTCTCTTATGTTTAGGGTTTCTGTTCTATTTTCCAGTTATATTGTGAATAGAAAGAGAGACTGACAATACTCATACCGTCTCATTCTTTTTCTACTTTAACATGGCATGGCATGGCATCAAGAACAGGTTCTAATGGAACATTAATTCCATAGTCTTGTTCTACGAATTTATTTTCCTTCTAATGGCGGAGGGAAAAAAAAAAAAAAAAAGGAACTACCTGCCACCTCCAGTTGCCCTTTCCGACGATCCAGCACCACCCATGGCATTGTCAATACCCGTTCTGCCACTTGCTGACAATTACTGCCTGAGTTTTAAGCATCCATCTCCGCCTAAATTCATAGATCTACAACCATTCGATAGATCTCATCACATCTCTTCAGATCAAGTCTCGCAAGCCTCGTCGGAGCTTCGAAGTCGGCCACTGACCCTCAATGATGTCCACCAACCCACGCCGTTGCCGACGGACATTTTCACTGCCCCAGCACAACCTTCGCTTGTGCATCAAGACCCCTTTCCAACTTCTTCTCCCAACTTTGCAGTTTGACCTCACCCTAGATGGAGCCTGCCTTGTTTTAGCCACCTCTGAACGCTGGTGACAAGTGTCCTCTTTTCTCCGATCACTTCTGAACGCCAACGGCCTCACCAGACCCTCCTGTCGTTTGCTACTGCAGCCTGTTGACGAAGGGTTATTTGAACCCCACCAGCTAAGTTCTCTCTCTTTTTGTTTAATCGTTTGATATTGAAAAAAAAAGATTGCTGTCCCTCATCGAAGCTATATCACTTGTTCATGTTTGTTCGTTTCCCTTCTATAATTGTTTTGTTCGAGTTATAGTTAGTTGTATTCTTAAAAAAGAATGAATATTTGATATATTGAATATGAGACCTTTTACGCCTATATATACAAGATAATTCTAGCTAATTACAAGGAGGTAATTGAGAGATGAAATAAATAAGGAAACTAACTCCTAGAAAATGGAAACAAAGTTATTTAGTGGGATTCTGCCTTTTACTCTAATTCCCACAATTTGAGCATTCCTATTATAGAATATTAAGTAATTTTCCAACACTTCCCCTCAAGCTGATGAATATGCATCCTTCATTCGCAGCTTGCATATAAGTCGTTGGAATGCCTCACTGTTCAGTCCTTTTGTAAGTACATCAGCAAGTTGATTGTTTGTTGGGATGTAAGGTGTGCAGATTGATCCGCTGTCCAACTTGTCTTTTATGAAATGTCTATCTATCTCAATATGCTTTGTTCGATCGTGCTGGACGGGATTATGAGCGATGTTGATAGCCGACTTATTGTCACAAAATAGCCTCATAGGTCCATCCCACTTAATCTTTAAGTCTTCCAAAATTATTTTGAGCCACAGTAATTCACAAACTCCTTGTGCCATCGCCCTAAACTCTGCTTCAGCATTTGATCTTGCCACTACATTTTGCTTCTTACTCCTTCATGTTATGAGATTGCCTCCTAGGAAAGTGCAATAGCCTGTCGTGGACCTCCTATCTACCGGTGAACCTGCATAGTTAGCATCTGTATACGCCTCAAGGACTAACCCTGTGTTTCTTCTAAATAGAATCCCTTGTCTTGGATTAGCCTTTAGATAATGTAGTATGCGGTGGACAACTTGTAGATGAACTTCTCTCGGGCTGTGCATAAATTGACTGACAACACTTACGACATACGCAATGTCTGGCCGTGTGTGGGTAAGGTATATGAGCTTTCCGACCAGTCTCTGGTACCTCTCCTTGTCCACGGCTGAATCACCTTTTGCTTCTCCAAGTCTATGATTTTGTTCAATCGATGTGGAAGTTGGTTTACATGCCGACTTTCCTGTTTCCTTAAAGAGATCAGTCACATATTTCTGCTGTGAGATAAAGATTTCTTCTCTAGAATGAGCTACTTCGATTCCTAGAAAGTATTTTAACCTCCCAAGTTCTTTTATCTCGAATTTACTGACAAGACATCTCCGTAGGGCTTCCTTCTCCTTCTCATCGTTTCCTGTGACTATTATATCATCGACGTACACCAAAAGGGACGTTACTCTCCCTGCATCCTAGTGTTTTATGAAGAGTGTATGATCTCCCTGACTTTGCTTGTAACTGGTGGCGAGCATCACTTTGGTGAATCTTCCGAACCAAGTTCGTGGAGATTGTTTTAGGCCGTAGAGCGCCTTTCGTAGCTTGCAGACTTTGTTGCCTCTCAGTTGTTGCTTATATCCTGGAAGAATGTCCATGTATATCTCATCTTCTAATTCGCCGTGAAGAAAGGCATTTTTTACATCAAATTGCTCCAAATACCAGTTGAAATTAGCAGCCAGTGACAACAAAACTCTCACCGTGTTCATCTTAGTTACTGGGGCAAATGTCTCTTGATAGTTCACACCATAGGTCTGCGCGTATCCTTTCGCCATGAGTCTGGCTTTATATCTTTCAAGAGAACCATCTGATTTGTATTTTACGACCGCTTGCAGCCCACAACCTTCTTTCCAGGAGGTAGGTCAACTATTTCCCACGTCTGGTTCTTCTCTAGTGCCCGCATTTCTTCACTCATGGCATTTCTCCAGTTCTCATTAGATAATGCCTCAGATAAAGTATCAGGAATATAAATAGAGTTTAGACTGACTAGAAAAGTTCTATGTGAGGGTGAGAATTTCTCAAAAGAGACGAATTTTTCCAAAGGATACAATGGGTGTTTTGTGCATTCTCTTGTGCCTTTCCTAATAACAATTGGGAGATCATGGTCTGGTGTTAATTGAGATTGGTCAGGAATTGTATTTACCTCATTCTCAGGATTAGGAGTTGAAGCTTGAACTTGCATGGGATTAGAATCCGAGTCTCCTCTCCTTGAATAAACCTGCACAAATCGCTTAAAGTCGTGACGTTCATTATGCTTTGTCATGGGTCTAGTGTGAATGGGTATGGGTGTTGATACCGACTGGAATGGTTCGGCTGAAATCAGATTAGATGGGGCTTCTGGAACAGGTTTGGCTGGAATCAGATTAGATGGTGGGGCTGATCCGGTGAACACAATTGACTCATGAGTAGGTAGATCGAGCAGAAACATATCCTTATCCTTATCTTCACTAAATGAAGTCTCCCCCTTAAGAGTCCGTGGATCTAATTTTCCTCTGTGCCTACTATGAACATGGACAAAGGCAGTGCAGTCGAAAATTCTTGGAGTGAGGTTATTTGTTGTAGGAAGGTCAGGATAGAATTGGGACATTGTTTCCATTGGTGACTTAAACCCTAGAACCCGAGAAGGTAGACGATTAATCATATAAGCAGCTGTGAGTGCGACTTCCCCCCAATAGTATTTTGGAACATTATGGTGAAAGAGAAAGGCTCGGGTTGTGGCTAGCAAGTGACCATTTTTCCTCTCTGCCACTCCGTTTTGGTGGAGTATCAACGCAAGAGGATTCATGTATGATTCCCTCTTTTTGAAAATATGGAGATAGAACTTGATTAAAATAATCCCTTGCATTGTCTGCTCGGAATCTTTTGATTTTTACCCCAAATCGGTTTTGAATCATGTTGTGGAAGTTTGGGAGTACACTGCTTACGTCGGATTTATGTTTAAGAAGAAAGATCCAAGAAACCCTAGTACAATCGTCAATGAATGAGACAAACCAACGAGAATGAGACACATTTAGAACCGTAGAGGGTCCCCATATATCACTGTGAATCAAATAAAACGGAACTGGGCTTTTATGATTGCTGATTGGAAAAGGAACGCGTTTGTGCTTCGCAAACTCACATAAATCACAATGAAATTGTTTAGCACCTAGACCTCTAAACAAAGTAGGAAACATGGTTTTCAAGATTCCAAAGGATGGATGCCATTGTCTAAAATAGTGGAGCCAAATGGTGTCTTTATTGGATGATGATAGAAATGACAGAGATAAATTATTCCTGACCATATGTGACTTGCTTGGTTCGTCAAGATAGTAGAGTCCGTTTTTCTCCTTAGCAAGTCTAATCTTCTTCCCCGAAACCTGGTCCTGAAAAACACATTGAGAAGGAGTGAAAAGTACAATACAATTCATATCATGTGTGAGCTTTTGAATGGATATTAAATTGATGGACAACTTTGGGACATGAAGAATCTTTTTCAAAGTAAGAGAAGGACTGATGTGAATATCTCCTAGACCAGCTATAGTAGTTAAAGAACCATCAGGAACTGCTATCTTTCGATTGCTAGGACATGGAGAGTAGGTCCTAAAATTTAGTGAAGAATGTGTCATATGGTCTGTGGCTCCTGAGTCAATTACCCATAAATTCCTCATAGTTTCATCTCAGACATTTAGTCCTTGAGAAATTGGAGACTTACCTGATAATGCAAGAGTGTTTGAACCACAAGATTTTTTCAGCAATACCAGAAGTCCCCTTAACTTTTCTACCTCCTCCATACTAAGCATTCCCTTGTCTAAACCTCGGTGATTCATGGTGAAATAGGACTGGTTCGTGATCTGGTTCGCAGCAACTGGTTAGGGTTTTGGAGTTGCGATCTGGTCGCGAATGGTTTTGCAAAGTCGCGATTTGGTTCGCAAATGGGTTCGCGAAGTCGCTGATTTGGTTCGACGATCGCGATCTGGTCACGATCTAGTTCTACGAGCGACAACCCTTCGTGAAGTCGCCGATCTGGTTCGATTTGGTTAGGGTTTCGATTTCGCGAGTGGTTCGATTTTGCGATCTGGTTCGATTTTGCGAGGGCCTTCTGGTTAGGGTTTCGATTTCTCGATCTGGTTCGTGAGGGATTTGAACGAGCACGTCGCCTGGGATTTGGAAGGGATGATCGGCGATGAAGGTTAGCTATGAAGGCTGAAAGGTATAGTCGGCTATGAAGGCCAGACCAAAGCAATTTTATGCTTTAGAAAAAAACCTAAAGCTCTGATACCATCTTAAAAAAGAATGAATATTTGATATATTAAATATGAGGCCTTTTACGCCTATATATACAAGATAATCCTAGCTAATTACAAGGAGGTAATTGAGAGATGAAATAAATAAGGAAACTAACTCCTAGAAAATGGAAACAAAGTTATTTAGTGGGATTCTGCCTTTTACTCTAATTCCCACAATTTAAGCATTCCTATTATAGAATATTAAGTTATTTTCCAACATGTATTGGTATGGAGTTCCCCTAATCCCATGTATTGTTCTATTCGTTTCGTTGGGCACTAATGTCGACTTTAACAATACGAAAGTTGAAGGAGACCAACTACTTACATGGTACAAAGCTGTGAAACTTGTGAAAGTTGCCTTTATCGGACAAGGGAAACACCATCTTCTCACTCTTGTCACAGGATGATAAGAAGTACGAACCTAGTTGGAACTCGATAGAGCCTTAGATTGCTGATAAGTTTATTCATTCGGATACGTGGAAAGGGATATGTGAATATCTTCGTGTATGATATTTTAGTAATCTTACCCGGATGTCCGATTTATCGGTTGAGTATTTCCAACTCCATCAAGCCACCCAATCTGTTATGTATTACTTCGCTACATTAAATAGGCTTTATGAGGAGTTAGATATAGTTCTCCCAATGACTAACTTATGTGAAAGAAATGCAGAAGCAACGTGAGAAGATGACAATCATGAAATTCTTAGCAGGATTACTCCCAAAATTTCCAGCTAGATCTCAAATCCTTGTCAGTATTACTCTTCCCTCTATTACTAAAACCTAGTCATGAGTTTTGCATAACACCACTAGAGAAAGTTTTTCTATCTCTCAAATAAAATGATATATCGGATGTAGATAGAGTCGGATCACGTTTTGATAGGAAGTCCACTACGGGTTATTGTGTATTCGTTGGAGGTAATCTCGTATCATGGAAACACGAGAAGCCACCTGTAGTTGCCTGATCAAGCGCAAAAAGGAATACAAGGCCATGACTCATACCACTTGTGAGCTAATTTGGTTGAAACATATGTTGAAAGAACTTAGGTTTGATTATTCTTCAACGATGGGCTTAATATGTGATAATTAAGCAATACTTCACAGTGCATCAAAACCATAACAATAGACATTGAGGTTGATTGTCACTTCATATGAGAAAAGTTGTTGCAAAGATTGATTGAGGCTAGACATGTGAATTATGTAGATCATTTAGTAGTTTTGTTTACTAAACCATTAGAGGGTTCAAAGATAAAGTACATTTGTGGCAAGTTAAGAGTATACGATATATGTTCTAGCTCGAGGGGGAGTGTTAAATGTTTTTTTTTGTCTCTCTTATGTTTAGGGTTTTCGTATTTGTTTTCTTGTTTTATTATAAATAAAGAAAGATTTACATAATAGTCAAGCCAGTCTTATTATTATTATTATTATTATTATTATTATTATTTTTTTTTTTTTTTTTTTTTTTTTTTTTTTTTTTTTTTTTAACTTTAACACTAATCAATGGCTTCTCTCCCCTTGGCTAAGTGGCATCTACTCATAATTATATGCAAATATCAATAAGCTGAAATCAAGACTCCTGTGTCGTGCCAGGGCATGCCCAACACTTCAACTGCTTTTACCAACGTAACCCAATTTCATTATCATAAGGTTAGGAGACTGAATTAGTAGTCTACAACTCTGTTCTTTCTCCCTTCCCTGCTGTAAATTCGGAGGGTCATGTATGGTATTCATATCCACGCCTGACCTCTAAAATATGTTGAGTTGAATTCATAAATGCTCTTTCCAGTTACCTGCTCTTTACTTGTGTGATCTGCAAACAAAAAATGTGTCCCATCTAAAGAAAACTTGCTAGCTTGCCATATGGGATCCTATGATGATTCATGTATTAGTTCCTGAGACAGACCAACTGGTATTTTGCAATAACAGGTAGACACGATAAATTTTTTCTTTTGAGCTAATTGCATTTGATTTTCGTCTTCCTTTTTCATTGGTTCTTTTCAAATTTAAGATGGAGTCTGTACGGTAATACCACAAATTAGTAACTTGATGTCTCCCTTGCAGTTCAGAAGCAACAAAAACGCGTGCTAAGGTCTTGGCAGATGAAATTGGATCATGGCATCTCGATGTATGTATAGATAGTGTGGTTTCTGCCCTGTGTTCTTTGTTTCAAACACTTACAGGAATGCGACTACGGTACAAGGTAAAGGGGTTTGATATGCTCGAGATTTTCTTATTTTCCAATTATTTCAATTTTTTTCTCTCGTGTGACCAAATACCGATCAATGTGTTTTCCTGAGTATTCTTGCATATTGCAACCAATATATGTGATCAAATATCGTGTGTGTGAAGGGATAAATTATGAATTATCTACTTCCATAGGTCGATGGGGGATCAAACACTGAAAACCTAGCTTTGCAAAATATACAAGCTCGAATCAGAATGGTGCTAGCTTTTATGTTAGCATCACTCATGCCGTGGGTTCATAAAAAGCAAGGTTTTTATCTTGTTTTGGGTAGCTCCAATGTGGATGAAGGATTGCGTGGTTACTTAACAAAGGTATATTATAAATCCCCCCATCTATTCCTAGTCAGAAAGTGCATGATAACCATTAGTTGTATTTTTTGTGGGCTCAACCGTTCTATATTTCTGACTTGATAATGCAATCAACTTGACCCATATGGAGAATGTTGGTTGAACTTACTGACTTTTGGAGGAACTTCTTTTAGGGTGTATTTGGGTGAGAAAATTGAAGAAGGGATTTGATTTGGAAAGGGAATTTGTAAATTTTTATTAGGAAAATTCCTTGAGAATAATCATCCCTAAGGGTGTGTTTAGGTAATAGTCCGTTTTGGTGTGGCATTTGAACAGGGTAGTGGATTTCAAAAAGGAATTTTTAAAATTTTCTTTATAAAGTTTGTTAAGAAAATTTTACAAATCCCTTTTTTCGAAAGTCAATTTCCTTCTTTAAATATCTCGCTGAAATGCACTCTTACTTTATTCAACAAAGGTTCTATTTTCGTTGGGTAAACTATGAAGAATGCCAATAAAGAAAGTAAATAATAGCTCAATTCTGCTTATATACTTCTTTCTTGTGATCAATTAACCTTCCTTTGGCAGTATGATTGCAGTTCAGCAGATATAAACCCTATAGGAAGCATAAGTAAGCAGGATCTTCGAAGATTTCTGCGTTGGGCTGCCATACAACTTGGTTACACTTCATTGGCAGAAGTTGAAGCTGCACCGCCTACTGCCGAACTGGAGCCTATACGTTCCAACTACAGCCAGGTACCTTCTACATCATTTCTTGGTTTCGGTTTCGTTTTATTTTTTACGTCTATTTCTATTTCTATGCACAACCAAGGGTCCTTTCCTTCTCCATGTTACTTCTCGTTCTCTTTTACTTCCATTTCTCTTTTCGTCTCACATCCTCCTCTATTTCCATTCATGGATTGAGATCACTAATTTGTTCTTTCAAGTTTTCTTTTGCGTGGTTCGTATATATACTAGCAAATATCTCCTTGTGCCTAAAATGCTAATGCTAACTTTTATTCCAAATAAAATGGCTTGGGATTTGAAGGAAGGGGGGAGGGTGTTGAATAAATATGTAGTAGTTGTGTCTAATAATTGGAGGTTTTTAGTGTGGAAAGAAAAGCAAAGATATGGGCATGAATTTGTTTCCTTTAAATATTCGACCTTTACGGCTTTGGATAGAATAGAATGAAGTGGAATGGAATGGGAGAAATAACAGAGTGATTTGATTAATGGAATCTCTATTCAATTCTCTTATTTAGTTGCTATTATATGCTTAAAAGAATGAAATAGTAAAATTTAACAAAATTCTCCAAATACCCTCTTATATATCAATTTTGAGATCAAATTCATTAATAAATTTGATGATGGCAAAAAGTGGATCGTCAGGAATGGTCTCTTGCGATTCGGAATCTAATCTTCCTTGAGCTTTGTCTCTTGCAAAAGAATGCACTGCTGGTGGGGCTGCAGGTGTTGCATTTTCGGTGTGAGAATCAGTAGGGTTTTTCTTAAAAGTATTTTGGCAGAGTAACGGCTAGGAAAAAGTGAACATACCTGGTTAGACCTCCCTTCCATAGTATTCATAGGAGATGGAAGACTGGATTGACAAGTCTTCCATAAATCTTGGCCAATCCCTCCTAATGATCCGGTTCACTTGAATAATGAGTGAAAACAGATGTAGGGTAGAGAGACGAGGACAGATGAGGATGAATAAAAAATGGAAGATTACGAACCTGATTGAGCTGCTGGAGAAGGAGGGCAGAGAGAGGAGCGAAGAATGTTTGCTGGAGTACGGGAGAGACTAGCAAGGAATGTTCTCTAGAGTACGGTCAGATAGGATGAGGATGGGCCCTAGCCTGATAAGATTACACGGGCTTTTTGTGGATATTTTTTTTTTTAATTCTAGTTGGTTGGACCAATTCCGGCC
This sequence comes from Eucommia ulmoides, assembly GCA_016647705.1. Classification (NCBI taxonomy): domain Eukaryota; kingdom Viridiplantae; phylum Streptophyta; class Magnoliopsida; order Garryales; family Eucommiaceae; genus Eucommia; species Eucommia ulmoides. The sequence continues at coordinate 34,014,851 of CM028330.1, forward strand.
CATCGCATATGGAATTCAATTCCACCCATTTTAATTCCAATGGAATCATATTTTTAATTTCATAAACAAAAAAATGAAATCAAAAGTGGAATTGCAATTCCATTCTACTTCGATTCTATCCAACCAAACAAGCCATTAATCTCAACCCTACCTTCTAACCCAAATCATCTCAACCTTCAAAATGTCATGGATTCAAAAACAGTTTTTTTTTTTTCCATTTTATGTTTGAAGTGCCGTAACAGATTTCTAATTTAATGTTGTTAACTGTATTCTCTCTGGGATCAGCTGGATGAAGTGGACATGGGGATGACATATGAGGAACTCTCAGCATACGGAAGGTTGCGTAAGATTTTCCGATGCGGTCCTGTGTCTATGTTCAAGGTAAGCTTTAGGTTTCCTAAGATGATCTATATTGGACTCCTTAAAAGAAGCCAAAACTGAGCCTAGTCGGCCTATTGTGCGGGCATAATGTGTGATCTACATTATTCAGTTGATTGAGATGGCAATTTATGTAATTGGAAATGTCCTTCAAAATAATAATAGTTGCATGAGATCTGCATGAAATTATAATCAGAACTCACCCAGTAATATAAGAAAAAAATAAGCTTGTGAAATCACCATTGGGTGCTGTACGTAATGTGATTCATTCCAGACTGCAAAGTTGAAACAATGAGAATCTGTATTGGATATGCCCCACAATAGGTGTTGTATATTAAAAAAATAGCTTTGGGAAAATTAACTTTCGAAATGCTGGGTTTTATGAGAGGAATCTTGTTAGGACATTCGGAAAGCAGTTCTAGAATTTTTGAAAAATAGAAAATAATTTTAAAATTGCAAACCAGACTGACTGAATTTGTACGCATCAAATTGTCACAATACAAGTACTGGTTATATTTGATGCGAGACTTTCCAAGCAATGGATTTTGGAGAGCTGGTTTTCTTCTTGTCTCCCTTGAGTTTGCTCTGCATATTTCAGTAAAACTTTAAAACTTGATAGTTTTCCCTGAGTTTTTGTTTATTGCAGAATCTTTGCTACAAATGGGGCGCAAAACTAACTCCAGCCGAGGTCGCTGGCAAAGTGAAGCATTTCTTCAAGTATTATTCCATCAATCGACACAAAATGACCGTCTTGACCCCTTCCTATCATGCCGAGGTACTTCTGATCTCTTAGACCCATAGCAGGATGGGATGACGTTTGGTTAGGTCGTGTTTATTTAACGGTTTGGTTAGTGTTCCCAACCAAACCCAACCCAAAAATTTTGAGTTTAATTTCTGGGAACGCGTTTGGCAAATACAAAACTCAACCCAACCCAACCTAAAAAATAGGAATTGATTCTCAAAATGTTAAAGAAATGAGAAACAAAAAAAACTTGTTTTTTTTTGTGCCCAAAAAACTCAACCCAAAGTTCTTAACTTCGGCCACTGTCCGACGACCACCCGCCGCCGGCCGCCACCATCTGTCGTCGCCAGATACCGTGCGTCGCCGTCCGTCCGCCGCCGCCGGCGTCCGGCCGTCCGGCCACCGTCTAACACCGTCTAACACCGTCGCCGCCGCCGTCCGGCTGCCGCCAACCGCCAACCACCGCCAAACACCAAAAAAAATTTCAAAAAAAAAAATTAGTTTTAGGATAAAATCGTTATCAAACACATTCTGTTATCAGCACAAAACAAAAATTGTCGTTACCAAACACAATTCTGTTCCCAAAATTCTCAACCCAACCCAATTCAACTTAACCCAACCCATTCCAGTTGGGTTCAGAAAAATGGGAACACTAACCAAATGCCACCTTAGTGTTTCTTTTTCCAGATTTTTGTTTATGTCCAAGTTTTTTGGGAAGGAAAACAGATTTCTAGAAAATATCGCTATCTACCCAAGGTGAAGTCATTTTTTTATATGATAAAGTCAGAAAATGAGAAAATTTCTGCTTTTAACCCTCTTAGACGTGCATAACTACCGCACAACGTTCCGTTCTGCTCTTCGGTTCAAACATGAATCAATGGCAGTAGGGGCAGCACGATTCAACCACAACACCGTCTCAATGAAAAACATAAATTCTTGCTACTACCAAGACTAACTACAACAAATGTTTTTGTTCTGTTAGATAAATCTGTTCTAAAAATCTGAGAAAAAAACAGAACCAGATTTTTTTTATTCTCAGATTTCTGTTCATGTTAACAGAGAAATTATTACAGAACTTTGGGAAAAAAAACACTGAACAAAAGACATCTTAAATTTTTCGCTTCTTTTTTTTTTTTTGGTTCACAAAAAACATGGAAGGAAAATAGAAAAAACATAAACAAAAAGAATATTTTTGTTTCCAGAACTTTGTTCCAAAATATGGAAACATAACAAATGTATTTTTTTTCTTTTGTTTCTATTTCAATTTTTGTTCCTAGTTTTTGGAGATGAGAATAGAATCAAGAAACAAAATATAAACACTATTAGATTTATTATTATGCATCTTCCTTTTTTGTGCAGAGCTATTCGCCGGAGGATAATAGATTTGATCTTCGGCAATTCTTGTACAATGCAAGATGGCCATATCAGTTTGGCAAAATCGACAGTCTCTTGCGTGAAATGGATGGTTTGAAAGTCGCTGTTCCAAAATCGCCTGATCCTAAATCTGGTGGTGGCATTGGAGTAGTGGCAGCAGGTTCGGATAACCCGAGTGCTGGCCTTTAATTTCAAATGAACAGCTAGAAGTTGGAAGTATACATAGATAGATGGTGATATGTTCCCTATTATTTGTTGTAATATGCTTTATTTATTCACCCAAAGATGTGAATCTTTGGCCCAAAACCATTGGTATGTGTACAAGTCTTTTCCATTTCAAGCAGGTACCAATTCATTTTCTGCAAATGCAGATATTTTCATATGGTTCACTTTTTATATATCGGATGTTTTGAAAAATAGACTTCTGCTAATTCAATATATCAACTGGAGAGGTCTTTGGAGATAAATATAGGGTTGCAATTTAGAACTGGAGAGAGGTAAAAAGCCTTCGGATCTTGCATGACAAGGGAACATGCTGGTGGCTTTGCTGACTTAGCTTAAGCTTATTTGACTGTCAAGGTTTATATTTTGGTCAAGAAGTAAGGAATCATCCGAAGGAATGAGGAGATGGGGATAACCCTCGTCATTTTGATTAGTTTTGCAAAGGCCTTTTTGTCTTTGTAAATTACCATGGTCATCCATTATCATTTGTTGCTAGCGACCAACGACTATAGTTGCCTGAAATGCTGAAAATAGTCAAAAAGGTGTTTTGAAACTATTTACCGCTGAAGTTTGACCAAATCTCTCTTTGGTTCCCATAGTTTTAATTTGAACGTAACATTTTAAAGTTTCCTAATCATCCCACTATACTCCAAGTTATTTTCCTCATTATAATTTTGGACAAAAAATAGTCACTTGGGGCGCATGTGACTATTTTTAAGGGCTTTATGGGCATTTTTAGTCTCCTCATTTCTCCAATCTTATTTCCCATTCTGCCTAAATATGTAGAAATTAAAAATATAGATGTATCATAATATATATACAAATGCGTATACAAGTTATTTTTTGAAATTTTTTATAAAGGAAAGATGAAAAGAATGAAAATGCCCTTTAAAGTCCTCTTAAAAGTAGTTGGGCACATGACAAGTGATGCTTTGCCATCTAGAATTGTAATAGAGTTACTAATTTGTATTGGAGTAGGATCATTAGGAAATTTTAGGGTAAGTAAAATAATGGTCTAACTTCAAGGGTTCAGAGTGTCAAAACTCCTGAAAAGTTCCTAAAATTATTGTTACTCTTCATGATATATTTTAGGGTGTTTTAAATGTAGACCTTTTTCTTTGCTAACCATATACATAATTTTATTTTTTTTTATTTGCAATTACTATTTTACCCTTAAAATTACTTACAGATATTTTCCTCAAATTTTCTTTAAACGTAGACCTTTTTCTTTGCTAACCATATACATAAAAAAAAAAAAAAAAAAAAAAAAAAATTATTTGCAATTACTATTTTACCCTTAAAATTACTTACACATACTTTCCTCAATTTTTTATTTTCAGACTTTTGACCTCTTCTTTCTCCAGCGAAAACCACCGCCGGAGTAGCGCTGGCGATGGCTCTGGTGATGTCTCTCTCTCTCTCTTACCACCGTGTCCCCTTCGTCCACCTACCTCTTGCCACCACCCAACCCCTGCAACCATTGCCCATCCCCCACCCCTTACCCTTATTGTCCATCCCTTGTCTCGTTGTCCCCTTTCATCCTCCTCTTCTTCTTCTTCATCTCACACGCATCTTCTCTCTCTCTCTCTCTCTCTCTTTCTCTATACACACAAATGCGCGCGCGCACACATACACACACACACTAGCGTATACTTCGTGCCTAAAGGCATAGACGAAGAAAGATAACTTTAATTTTAAAATATTAACTTTAATATTTAGGTAATAAAGCATAAAGGTCAACAAACTTAACAACAAAAATATTATTAGAGAATATCAGTCCACCACCCAAATCAACAAATATCAAAACCAATAATCATATATGTTTTCAAATGAACAATACCCTTCCAATATGATGATTCTAATTTTTTTTTTTTTAAATTTGAAAAAATTCTCTTCATCAATACAATATACCTAATTTCTCAGTTCACATTTTTAAATGAAATTAACAAAAATACATTAAGAGTAGTGGTTCAAAATTTTAATTTTTTTGACATAATTCTATTTCTTTATACAACATTCTCAAATTCTCAAATATTATTTTCAATGACAATAAAGCGAAGGAACAAATATTATTACACAATATCAATAATTCAATTATCTCATAATAATATCCCCCATTAGTGTATAACTTTTTCACTCAATTCCTACAATAATTAATGAAAATAATAAAATATTAATGATAAAATTTTTATAACCAAACAATAAACTAAATTACTTATATAATTATACTACCAATATTTCAATTGAAATCTTCACAACAGAATTTCTAAGTAAACAATGTTATTTTAGATAGAGACTTGTTTTTAAAGAGAAGTACACTTAATTGATCAAATGATGTGCATATTGAGACTGAAAACTGGTGTAGTCAAATTAATTCCAACAAATTTCATAGATTGTTCCTGTGATTTATTTATTGTCATGACATATGCCAAACGAACAGGGAATTGTCGCCATACCGTTTGAAAAGAAAATTGAGAAGAAGATAGAGTCAAAGATATTCTAGGAATGAATATCAAATTTTTAGCTTTATCCCTAGTCAAAATTCTAGCCTCAATTATACATGAAATAGACATAATAACCATTAATCGAGTCCCATTAGAGAGTTCATCATTCGATACAATATTTCTCAGTAACATTATGTGATAACCTATTTTTAAATCTAACTTAAATAGTGGTAATTCTGAAGGATCTAATGGATTTAGATATTCATTAGGACTCCATCATCCACCTACATTTTGTCTCCAACTAGGTATGTGATAGTTTCTTCTAGAAATGTCTCTAATACTGCTGAATTTATAGTATTGACATCATCATTCTGTTAAGAAAGAATAACCATTCGATTAGAAATGCAGAAGTAACAATACCAGACATATCCATACGTGTATAAATATAAAATATAAATTCCCTCATATTACAACACTTGTGTATGGTCATGGTAATTCTACGATTTCACGCAAATCTATTCCAATCTAGAAAAAAAAATCAGTAATTTTTACAGGCCACGTACTTCAAAAGGGATGAGTTATTAAAGAATAATAATGTTATTAAATTAAATATTACATAGAGTAAGTATCTAGAAAACTCTGCCTTATCAACAATTGCGTTGCTTAAACGCATATTCTAATCCAAAATGAACACACACACACACACACACACACACACACACACACACACACACACACACACACACATCTTTCCAATGAATGATGCAACCACAATTTGTTGACGAACAACTTTAACTATAATAGGTAAGACTTGTCTAAAATCACCACCATGAACAATTATGATACCTCTAAATGGTTTTGGATTTTCCCGAATATGCCGTAATGTGCGATGCACCGACTTGACACAATGCGAAAACATGGGATGTATAATTCAACCTCCTTCAAGTAACAATGACGCAATACCAAATGATGCCACAATAATAACAATATAACCAAGGATGTGACATTTTGTTGCTATTGTATTACACAAAAGCGTATTATTAAGTCCGACACTACCATTTAGAAAGAACATTTTGCCTTGTCCATGTAAGGTGCTTGCGAATTTCGACTATTATCTATGCAAGGTGCTTGCAGATTTCAACCACCACATGATCCATGCACCATATATATATATATTTATAATTTATAAAAGTTGTGGCTCTTCAATTAGATAGGAAAATTATGCACAAATTATTCTATCTACTTATTCACACATTCGAATATTGTGTGGATTGTCAAGAAAATTTAATAAATGCATGTACGTCAACCCTTTTTTTTGGTAATCAATTGTATAAACATGACTAATATTTTTTTTTGAATACTTATGTCTTTTAAATCTCTTTCATACTTACATTTAGTTTTAACTCAAACACACAGGCAACTAAATCTGGGGGGTCGTTGACTTTTGATTCGATAACAAGGTTTGAGAGATTTTCGTCTAAAGAATTCAAAGTCATGGTGAGAAATACGTTTGGATAACGACTGTACCGCATTATAGCCATCGCATCTTGAAATATTTCAAATATTTGTCTTGGACCACCAATAAAAGATGAGGACAAAATAATTCGTTAACCTATTTCATCAGGTTCCAACCTATCTATTGCTCCATCAAATATATTTTGATAAAATAATTTGTTAACCTATTTCATCAGGTTCCAACCTATCTATTGCTCCATCAAATATACTTTGATATAGTTCACTATGAATATTTTTTTTGATTGAGCCTCAAGTAATTTAAATAATTTTATTTAATTGTAGCCCATGCATCTATCAAGAACTCTTGAAATAGTTTTCATCCTTTTAGAATTGTAGAATACTCTATTGGACTTTCAAATAAACAATAACTGTAAAATTGCATTTGTGTTATTTGATCAATTATATATTGACCATTGATCCCATCTCACTATTTGAATCCAGGTTTCCATTCGAGCTTACCAAAGGGACAAAAAAATATAATACGATGGAAAATAAGTAGGATGACATTCTTTGATTTACATTAGTTCATTACATACCCTTAAATGTAAAATAATATCCCTCATCCCAGTGGTCTCAGTTCCATCTCCTGGTAATGTAATTGTTATTTCATTTGTTGTTGGCAAATTATACCATCGATGATTTATAGCTGTATTATAATAAAGAATTATCGGCAAAGTCTATTATTCTAAATCTAATTGATCTAAGATTGCATAATCCTGGTGAAACTTATTCAAAAATACATTATGTTGCAACATACAGTCTTGAATAATTTTTAGAATGTTGCTTCTTAGATTAAGATTTTTATGGCATCGTACGGTTAAGGCAAATTCAGGATCATAAATATAAAGTTGGGTGTACATTGAATCTTGTCCCGGTTCAAGAATCAATGTTCCTGTTCAATGACACAACTCTCCATGTGTCGTAAACATTTTTAGCCCCCTTCCAATAAGTACTCTTGCTTCTTACTTAGAACCAAGGCTTGTAAAAACATCGCTTACATTATATTCTGTAGTGTACCGACTGAATGATTTTGACATGTCATCAATGCCATCATATAACACTTTAATTTGTGAAGCGGGTTCAAGAAGCAACAACAATTTAAGTTTTCCTTGTAAACAACATGTACCAAAAAGAATACGCCTTTTGGATGATTTAACCAATTTTTCATTCATCCAATACAAAGCAGAACAATAAGAGCAAGCAATATTGATTCTACCAAGACAATGGTGATTAAAGTTTATATGAACACCAAGATTATTATTGAAGCACCCCAGATTTTGATAGTGGAAGAAGTGGAGAAACGGGAAGAAGAGGAAGCAAGTTTCATTCCTCCCATTCTATGTTCTCCAATTCCATTCATTTTGAAATGGTTTTTGAAAGGTTTTTCTAGGCGTTGGTTTTGAAAAACATTTTGGGTCGGGTTTTTGTGTTTAAAAAGGAGTCGCCACCTAGCATGTGTTAAACGGTGTGCTAGGTCATCGGAGGTCTTATAAATTCATTTTTATTTTAAAATGACCCGTGTTTTGACTTCATAAGGTTTATGTACCAGTGATATTCTTAAAGTTCGGGGGTCGGTTATGCTCGAGGAAGGTTTTGCGCACCCTAAGACACCTATTCGTGAAGGGTACCTTAGTCTAAATAAATATTTACTGTTAAACAATACCTGAGTAACTTTCTTTGATTTACTTAAACAAAACAATTTCATTTTTTTAAAGTTCTTCCCTTTTTATGTATTTTTGACATGATATGTTGGGAAAGCAGGTAAATACTACAATTAAACTAGTCAGCGCCACCCAATAACAGTTTATAAGAGACAAAAATATAAATATGCAAGCTATATGAAATGAAAACATTTTTGTTATTTTTTTAAGAGACCGAACCTTATATAGGTTGCCTACATATATTTGTTTGCACAGGGAATCAGGTCGACATGTAGTTCCAGGATGCAAACTAAGACTAAATTATTTGGATATGTGATTAAACCCGCACGTGGGTTGCCTACGTATCTTAGATTAATGAGAATCAGGTTTTCACGTAGTTCATTTATATAAGGTTACAAACTAGTTTTAATTAATTTTATCTTTAAAATAAGACATCAATCACAACATGATGTATACATAATCTCTTTGATTTTGTCAAGAACACCTTAACCTAACTCATTAGTTTAATTTTGTTTTTAAGTTTGTTTAGTTAAAAAGAAACGAAAATACCATATATTTGTGCCAATCCTACTCATAACTAAGAAGAATGAGAAGGTTTCTAAAGAAGAATCACATATATCCCCGAAGGAATAGACGCCCTCACTTTATCCCGATTTTTTAGCCACAAGGGTCTGTCAGAGTAGTATATATATATATATATATATACACACACACACATATATTGGTTCCAGTCCACTAGCCTACCAGGTTATGATCTTGACGTTTAACATAAAATAAATCAGTTTATTAACAGTTTATATGGATGTGATAGATGTTTTGTTTGAATCCTAACATATTCTTAACATGTTCTCGGATGATTTTGTTCCTCACATGTTCTTAACATGTTCTTGGATGTTCTTGATGTTCTTGGCATGATCTTGAACAATTTTAATATGGTTTGGTTTATACAACATAAATTTAACTTTTATTTATTTATTTATTTATGGGTTATTTAGGCAATTTATATGAATTTAAATCATGATATGTACACGATTCTACTATGTACAAGTATAATACATGAAATTAAAGACAAGATCAAGGGATGTTGAAGACACATACCTAATTTAGGGGAGTGGTCTTTCCCTAAACAAGTGCCTTGTTCTCTTTCTTGATCTTCTTGGCTTGAACTCGATCAATCACCGTCAACTTCTTGAGTTCTTTATCCAAGAATCTCAAGAAAACTCTCCGGGACAGAATTTCAGTAGAATAACAACATGTTATTCAAGAGAATTGCTCGAAAATCCTAGCACCCAAGACTATTGCTCGAGCTTAGAGAGAGAAACTAGGTCTTTAAGACTTGAAAAAAATGAAAACATAAACCCTTATTTATAGGCCAAGGTCCTGCGCATTCATCCATGCGCAGACCACTTCAGTCTCTTCCATAGGGACTATTTGGCCTAGGGGACATGTTCTCTTGATTTGGGTTTGATCAACTTTGGACAAATTTTAGGTGGAATGGAAGATTCTCAAAGATTTGGTAATCATTACCACAATCATTACTGTTGATCCCGAGGTTTCGATGGACAATTACGGATTGATATTTTTTGATGAAACCAACGTGTTTATTGAGTGTTTCAGTTTAAGAGTTTCATTTAAGATCAAATCATGAAGTAATTATAAAGGATGCAGAGATGGACATTAAAGAGATGAAGAGTATTTAAGATTTTGAAGAAATTAGATGAAAACAATTCAAATCTCTTTCACTGTTAATGTATCCCAATTAGGATCACACGTGACAAAAATTAAATGATTTATATTTATGTGTGTTTAATTTGATGAGATTAAGGTCCTAATTGGTGTTCAATTATTTGCTCCAATGTGAAATTAAAAAATGAAAATTAACCTAAGTAACATTAATGTTTAAAATTGAATATAAGTATCAATTGAGTTAACCAAGAAAAGAAATCGATTAAAGGGATTAAAACGTCAAAGTTCGGAGTTGAAATAATTTGACAAGTTGGTGTTCCAGCATTGATCGGTTAACCGACCACAAGAGGATTGGTTAACTGATAGGCGTAGGCTGGAAAAAGGACGAGTCTTTGAATCAATCGATCAACTGACTAGGGGAGATTGGTCAACCGATAGATCGAAGTAAAATTCTCTGTATCGATTAGTCAACCGGCAATAGGTAATCGGTCAACCGATCAAGGCCGAAATTAGGCCTAGAAGAGTATCTTGATCAATCGGCCAATCGACCCATGGGGGATCGTTCAATCGACCGGTGTTTGAACAATGTTTGGCTAACATCCTGTATCCATCGGTCGACTGATGGTATGGAGGTCGGTCAACCGACTGTGTAGTTACAGTTTCGAGGATTTGTTAAAAAATTAGCCGTTAACTAGCTGTTTTTGGGATATTTGAGTGAGAAATTTTGGGAATTTGGCTATATTGAAGATATGATACACTTATTTTAATATCTCTATAGATATGGTTCATAAAATTAAAGTGTTTCTCAATCTGGTTCTTTTAATACTTCCTATCTTACGATTTGAAATTGAAAATTAATTTGGGGACTAAATTGAAAGTTTAAAATCTCTATTTGAGTGAAATACATTATAATGTAATGATTATGTTATATGGGGTCTATAAGTTCTCTTTAAAGTCTTATCTTGTGAAAACTAGCCGTTGGAGGGCTTGTTTCAAATTAGTTTAAATAGATCTGCGAAAATTGATCATGATACATCAAGATCTATTAGTTCCTAAAGAGTTATCATTCTATTGAGATTTATTCGAGAGATATATTGTGTTGCGTTCTTAATCTAAAGTGTTGATTGTTGAATTGGTGTTACCGATTTGAGCTGTCTAGCGATTCTATTTACATTTTTCGGTGTTTTCCTAGTGAGATCTTTCCAAGCTATAGTTATTTATTGTGAATTCATATTACTATATTTTCTTGGTTGATAAGATATTAGTAAAATCGTTTTTGAATTTTAAAGAGCATAAAAATTCTTTTTAAAACGATTTATGTGATTATCTGATTACATGCTTAAATTCTGTGCTACCCATACATATTATAATCAGATATTAAATTCTTCAATCAATTTTTATCACTAGTAATTTTGGGACTTAATTGAGTTTAATTGATTTGAAGTGGTAGAAGTTCCGAGTGGAAAAAAACTCATTGATTTCTTGTAATTGGGGGTATCTAGTTAGGGTAGCTGGGTTTTAATCTTTTTCAGAAAAAATATTGAGGTTTGATCTTTACCTAGTGGATAAAAAGGTTAGGTTATTTTTTTTCCTTGAAAAGAATTAGGTTTGATTCTTCCTAATTAGAATTACTTGTGAGTGAATTGTAACAATTTCATCCTTATCGATGAAAATGATACTTGGAGTGTTTTTGAGATTTAATTATTAGCCTGGTGAAAGAATTAAGTTGTGATTCTTCTTGAAATAGAATAGTTTAGTCTTTAGCCTACAAAAAGATAAGGTTCTTCCTTAGCCCGTGAAAAAGAAATTGTAAAAGTTGATTCTAAGCTTGTGAAAAGAATCATTGTGAGGGTTTGGTTCCTATCTTTAAAGAAATATGAGTTTTAGTGGGTGCGAATATTCGTGGAGCTCGGGGATTGGATTAACCAAGAGTAGTTTGGTGAACTAGGATATATCTTTGTGTTCTATATTGTTTACATTTTTGTTTGGTTGTGCACGTAGTTTAAACACTTATCCTCTGTGTAACAAGATAATAATTGATTTATGATAAATTAATTATTTAATTATTTAAGCATTAAAAGATAAGAAATTTGTTTAAATTTTTATAACTATCCAATTCACCCCCTTTTGGGTAGCTCACTGGGTCAACAATTACACTCTCTTGAATCCTATTGGTTGTACATAGGTGCATTAATGGCAAGATGTGACACTTCCAGTTTGGTTTAGGGGCTAAGTACCGGTTAGTTTCACTATTTCAGTTTAGTTGCCATCAATACTTTCAAGATGAAATATATGTAGTATCAATATGTCCTCTTGCATTTAATGCTTTGTCATGAGTCATTACATGGTGAGCACACATTTGGTTGTCTTTGGATTGAATCAGGTTAGTTTGCCTTGTAACCAACGATTGGATTTCAAGGTTCCTAATTAACCCTAAGATATTTTAATAAAATATCTAGATTCAATGCATCCATCAATTCCATGTCATCCCTAAGAAATTAATTCATGATGGGATGTGCATTCAATGATCATTAAGTGCATGGGTTAGGTAGCAAACCGGTTTGGTTTGGTTTCGGTAACAGGTAGTCACATTTCAAGGTTTTCGGTTAACTCTAAGATATTTTGATCAAAATACCTTGATACCTTGCATGTGGCCTATCCATGTCATCTCAAAAAATTAATGCTTGATGGTATGGGCATTTAATGCTTATTAAATGCCTAACCTAAGTGGCGAACTGAATCGGTTTAGTTTTGATAACGATTGGTTACCTCCCAAGTGTCTTGGTTTTCTTCCTTAGATATTTGTGTAGAGAATATCTAGGGGTTTCTTTGTCATTTCAAGGCTCCTTTGTGGGCCTTTTAATGATGGTTGGGCCCTTGATTCGTTGGGCCTAGAGTCGTTTTGTCAAGATAAACTTGGATTGGTGTAAATCCAAACTAGGTCCAAATCCTTAATCACCTTAGTGATTTTGAGCTTGTCATTCCCTATCCAATCCTTTGTCAAGGTGGTAGCGATCTATTTACTACTCTGCAAGTGTACGGGTTAAGTTTTAATAGTGTAGGGTCAGTAGAGTATCGTATCAAAGGGATTGGTTTAAATCGTCGCTAATTATCGCGATTATTTGTAAAACTTTATCTAGGTGTCCAAATTTAATGTTTATAAAAATAAATCTAAAACAAATATAAAATCGAAAGCGAAATAAAATATGAATTTCCTATGCACAATGTTCTAGGGGTTTGATTTAATCTCGTTATTTCCATGTCATCCTATTAAAAAATTATTAGTTAATTCCATTCATTCAATAGTCAAGGTCACTTGTGCCCCCTCACTATCTCTCCCGAGTGTCAAGTGAAAGAATATACAAACACTTCAAAACTAATATCCCTATCTAGTATTTAGATGAAAACATTCGCTATGCCCCGACCTTATAGATTACCTAAACTTTAATAATCTTCCGATCTATTAAAACTTACGTTGTACTTAACCTAAGTCTGAACCCAAAATTACCTCTCCCGAGTGTCAAATCCTAAGTTTTCAAATCAAGCAAGATATCATATGGGAGCGTAAATTGGAAGCATTAATAAGACAAACACAATTTAATAGAGATTCTAGGTGTTGATGTTCTCTTGGTCTGACAACAACCTAAAACTGTGCACTCTCAATTTCGGTCACAAACTAAATCTCTCTCTAGTATAAAATTCAAAACCTAAAATCATCTAATTTATCAGACACATGAATCAAAAGTATTAAATATGGAGATGCATAAAATGGAATTAAAACTAAAAATTAACAAAATATTCAAAACATGGTTCAACGAGACTACATCAAGCATTAGATATGAATTTTAGTTCAACATAGCGGAATTCATAACTAATCTTTTCAGGAAATTCATAAATGCAAACATGTTCAACACAATATCACAAATACAAAATTCAATAAAGATTAGGGTGAGAGAAAGGAAGAAAAAACTCTTTTGTTGAGATGAGCTTCAAGTCTTCAAATCTTTACTACAAGCTCCCTCTGTAGTATTTATGTGCTTCCAATGGTGTTTCTTCTTCAATCTCGCCACTTCTAGGGTTTGAGGCATAAGGTGGTATCAATAGGATTTAAAGTAGGGTTTTTCGGGTTTCCAAGTTGTAGAGGCATGCTGCAGCGGAGAAAATGCCTCTGGAGCAGAGTTTGGGCAGTGCCAGATTGCTGAGAGCGCGCTGGAGCAGGGTTTGGGTAGTTTTGACACATGTTCGTATTTTTTTCATAACTTTCTCACCCAAACTTCGATTAAGGTGATTCAAATGGATATGAAACTCTAAGAAAGATATCTACAACTTCCATATTTTGAGTTTTTCCAAAATCGGATTTTATCATAGTCAAAATTGGTCTTGAAGTTACCATACCTACACTACTGATGAACCATTCCAGCCCAATTCACCTTATTTTACCACATTTTTACCGTTTCACCCAATTATTTAGGATTCTTGCAAAATAACACGAAAATACATTAAACTAACAAAAATGCTTGAGAACTCATAAATATTTGAACTCAAAAGTATTTGATTTGTTGGTAAATAACCTCCTCATCATAAGGTCTCTTGGATTGTTTCTAGAAGGGATTTGATGTAATATGCATAATTGAAACAAATATTTTTGGAGTTAAACCGACAAAATTTAGTGATAGTAAATGTTTTAGGGTCAGGGTAGATAACCAAGGTAATTGTTGAAATATCCTATAATTAAAGGGTAGTGACTATTTTTTTATTTATACGAAAGATGATTTAATGAAAATAAACCTTTAATAAAGTCATTTTAGGCCCTCTTAAATTATAGGATTTTCGAGGTTGACCCAAAACGTTTACTTAGCTGAATTTAGTCAAATTTAATAGTTTTCGTGCTTTCTCATGTTTTTTGGTATTTTTCTATATTACATAATGTGATCTTAGGTAGAAACTTATTCCCTTTAAACCTAAGTTTAAAATTTATCTAAACTTGTACTTGATTTGACACAAATTGGGCGGGATAAAATGCGGTGTTTACAATTACATGTAACATCGAAGTTGTCAATATTTTGGTTTTTCTAAATGTATTGGTTAGAAAACGTTGCCTATATTTAACATGTAATAATATTATTACTCTTATTCAAAAAAATTGTATTTAGGCATTTATAACTTGATTTATAAAAATCAAATAATGGCATTAATTAACCATATATTTGCAGACGTTAAATTGCGTTGTTGAATTTGTAAACTTGAACCTTTATTTATTTTTGCAAGAGAATGTAAGCTCGCTTCAACTTCACTGGCCATTTTGACATCAATGGTTGGTGGAGTAGTATGTCCCCTAATGATGTTCATTGTTGGAGTCGCAGGAAAATATGTTTCAACAAGATTGAGTAGAAAAGGTAAGCTCCCTTCAACATCATGGGTCTTTTTTCCATCCATTATTGATGGACTAGTATGAATTTTAAGGATGTCCATTGTTGGGGAAATAACATGAGACGATATATCTTGTTGTCCAACTTCTACCAATGAGACCTTATTTATATTAAAAAAAACATATTTGCATATAAGTTGCATGAGAAGATAAGTCCATTGTAATATCACGGGTCATTTCATTATTCTTAGTTAGTTGAGTATATGGTCTTGCAATAATATTTCTTAGTTTTGATGGAATCTCAGATGATTCTTCTAGAAATATTTGGCATCTCTCCAAACGTTCACGATCCAAAGAACTAAGACGATCAATGTAATACCCCGGAAATTTATATTTTTGAAAATATTATTTTATAGAAATTTAATATTTTTGGAACGATTTTGTAAATTTGTGGTATAAATATATATTTGACATTTTTGAAGTTAAATGTTAAATTTATATTTTGAAAATATTTTAATTGTATATTATGAAAATTTATAATAAATATTTGATAATTTTTAGAAGATAAGTGTAATTATTGGATCAAATATGAATTACTTTATAATTAGGGGTGTTAAATGTAATTTTTCAAAACTTATAAGCTAAGCAAACTATTTTGGCCCAAAAAAAACAAAAAAAAAAGAATAATTTCGGCCACATATTTTTCATATATATAGATGTATATTAACTTATATGGAAGGGTGTGCATTACATGTGGCTATTCTTAAGCGAAGGCTATATACATGTGTGTTAAGCAAATGTTATAGATATGTGTTAAGCAAAGGGTGAAGGGTGGAACAACTTTGATTGTGTGTATATATATATATATATATATATATATATATATATATATATTTTAAAAACAAAGTGTCTCGAGAATTAGTTTATGTTATTACAAAAATATTTATATCTCGAATGATTTCTGAGCGAGAAAAATTATTTTGGATCGAATTCTGACTTTGGATTTTAGGTAGAATTTTTAACACTTTTAATATATGTATTTAATTTTCCTATTGTGGAATTTATGTTATTATTATTGTTGAATTATAACTATCATTTTTTATAAAATAATTATGATTATGTAAAAATTATGTGAAAATCATGCCAATGTATTTTATTTGTTATATTAAGTATTAGAGGGGTTGAAATTCTACTGACCGTTGGCTCACAACCCCACAGTTTTGATTGAAGGACTAGTGAGAATGAAACTCAGAAATTTTATTTGGAATTTTATTTAATTTGTAATAGCTGTATTTAATATTTATAGTTATAAAATTGACGCGTTAATTCGATGATTGCGATTATTGCCACATGCTTGTAAAATTTCGCAATTTTTTTTGTAGTCCAAAATAGTATTATCCAAATTCCCAAAAAGGAAAATAAAGGCTTGAAGATAAATATTGGCGGTTACAGTTCAACAAAGAAAATGTGAAAAAAGGCCTGAAAATAAAAATGAATAATCTTTTCCAATCACTATCCGAAATACATTATTGAATGACATTCAAAAGCCTATTGACCCCCCAATCTTTAATGTACTTAATTACTTTACCTCATTTGTAACAATTCCCAATTTGGGTTAATCAATTTTATGATAATTATAGTTATTATTTACCGTTGTAAAAATTGAATCGATAATTAGATAATTATAAATATCGTCACCACATTGTAAATTAAAATATTTTTATAAAACGAATTATTGATTATTTGTCGCCGTCGTATTGTAAAATTTCTCGGATTTTTATAGAATGAAATATCGATTATTCGGTTTAGTTTTAATTCTCTTCACGAGAAATCGTGTGGCGGCCTGGGAAACCGGGTCGTTACAATCAAGTCTCTCTCTTTCTCTTCGTGAACGTTGAGCAAGAGTAGCTTTTAACACAACTTCAGCACGTTTAGCCATATCTCTTTTCCTTATTGCTTGTGGTCCTTCGATACATTTTGAGACGACGTTATCTGTAACACCCCGTAAAAGACCCGCTCGTTACGTTATCAATGTCATTTTCTCTTTCCACGCATCCAAAATTTTGCCGATTCGATCTTTCTCATTCCATTCGCAGTTGTTGGGTTAAAGCAACTTTTGATACGACATTAGGATGCCTAAAGATAATGTGAATTGCCATTTTAAAAAGTATCTATATTTATCTATTACAAATATAGACATATATTGTATACGATTGAGTAAAGAGAATTAACACAAACCAATCTATATGTCACATTCGTATCATATAAAGAGCAACTTCTGATACAACATTATAATTGAATGCATAAAATTAACCTGAATTGTGATTTTAAATGTGTATCATATACGAATGTATACAAATAACTAATTACAACTGATAAACGTGTCAAAAAATAATAATTAAAATTTTAAATAATCAATTTCAGTAGCAGCATATTATATGAGAAGGAGCACAAGCAATTTTGACAATGGTTGGCCTCAAAATTAGAAACAAAATCATGATCATGGTAAATTATGAATGACGATCGCCACGTCTGATTCTAGAACCTATATTAAAATTTAAATGTAACTAAAAGGATATAAATTTTGAATATTATTATAGATAGTAAGATATAAAACAAAATAAATGATAAATTTATATTTTCCGGACGAGTGGTATCATCCATTATTCAAATTTACAAAATCCTAAAAATAATGGTAAAAAAATGTTAATATAGTTTGAGATAAATGAAAAATAATAGTTTAGTCTAACTAGTAGGTCACAAGAAACCATAAAAGAAAGATAGTCTTCACCAACACAGAATTAAATAAGAGAGCAAGATCAAACTAAATTACCATCAAGTAGTATCACTAACATTTGTACGACACATAAGAAAAGTAATGACTTGATAAAAAATGCATTCATATATAAAATTGAGAAGAAATTATTTAGTAACTCTGAGTTTGTCGAATTGCATCATACTTGGAAAAATACTTCAAATGATAGAAACAAAAACAAAATACAAATCCAAACTAAATTGATTATAACAAAAGTCTATTAGGTAAAATCTCTATAATTTAAGTGTCGTAAGCAACTAAAGGAAAAATTCTTCGATTGATGGCTCCTACAAAAATAAAATAAAATACGTTTAATTTTAAAATGTGTACCTTAAAATAAAAGTGTACTGTATGTTTTCTTCTTTTTTATTTTCCAATGCTTGTAGATACCTTTGTAGATTAGCTTCCACTTCTTACAATACTTTTAAATATATCATATCATTTTAAATAATCTCTAACATAGTTCCTAAGGCTTGACTCAGCTCTCCCTTGTAAAGGAGGTCAGCTCATCGGTTCAGCTCTCCCTCCCAAAGAAGGTCGGCTTGTCTGTTAAGATTTCCCTCCCACAAGAGGTCGGTTTGTTGATTCATCTCTCCGGCTAGAGCTATCTGAGTACTCCGCTCTATGGTCTCCAAAACTCCAACTCAACATCCCACCTCAACAAGGAATTCATACGTGGAATCGTTTTAGGAAAAGTTCTATTTTTTTTTTTTTTTTTTTTGAAAAAAGACATATTAAAAGATAATAATAATAATAAAAAAAAAACACTTTAGAAAATAAGATTTATTCTAAAATGAAATCATTAAAAGAAAATATATATATAATAAATCAGGATTTCTTTTGCTCTGACTAGGACATTTTGACAATCCGGATCGAATTTCACAGAATGGATGGTTGCGATTCAAGAGCTATTACAAATAACCGTTTCCTTATTATTTAGTGAGATGGATGTTGGTCGGGTGGTAAATCGGTTGTGAGAAGAGCTTAAAGTCCATTGTTCAAATCTTGCACCCTCTTTTTTTTCCCCCTATTCTTTTGCTCCCACACATACACACGTCTGCCCTCAACACCCACACCCACACAGATCCACTTCTGTAATACCCAAATAACTCCACCAACCGACCCACCACTCCACCATCTCCATTTCTCTCTCACCCATTCACACGTCCATCTTTCCTTAACCCTATCCATGTCTATCTCTCTCTAAAATTCATTTTTCCACCATCTCACTCCCCACTTCTCCTGAAACCATATCCCACTCCTTCACCCACTTCCTCTTCCTAAAAATTGTCTCATTTTTCTTTCTACATGTATCTTAAAGTCCATTGTTCAAATCTTGCACCCTCTTTTTTTTCCCTCTATTCTTTTGCTCTCACACATACACACGTCTGCCCTCAACACCCACACCCACACCCACACAGATCCACTTCTGTAATACCCAAATAACTCCACCAACCGACCCACCACTCCACCATCTCCATTTCTCTCTCACCCATTCACACGTCCATCTTTCCTTAACCCTATCCATGTCTATCTCTCTCTAAAATTCATTTTTCCACCATCTCACTCCCCACTTCTCCTGAAACCATATCCCACTCCTTCACCCACTTCCTCTTCCTAAAAATTGTCTCATTTCTCTTTCTACATGTATCTTAAAGTCCATTGTTCAAATCTTGCACCCTCTTTTTTTTCCCCCTATTCTTTTGCTCCCACACATACACACGTCTGCCCTCAACACCCACACCCACACCCACACCCACACAGATCCACTTCTGTAATACCCAAATAACTCCACCAACCGACCCACCACTCCACCATCTCCATTTCTCTCTCACCCATTCACACGTCCATCTTTCCTTAACCCTATCCATGTCTATCTCTCTCTAAAATTCATTTTTCCACCATCTCACTCCCCACTTCTCCTGAAACCATATCCCACTCCTTCACCCACTTCCTCTTCCTAAAAATTGTCTCATTTCTCTTTCTACATGTATCTTATCGTCGATTCTTCCTGTCATTGCCACCTGATCCACTTCCGTTTCAAATCACCTATGGCTATGGGTACATTCAGAGCTCAACAAACCACTCGCAATGGAACACATAGAGTGAAATTCGTCGATCAAGTCATCTTTGGCGACCATTATTAATCTAGTCGTCGTCGGTCATCACCACCGTCGGACCTTTTGTCACTCCTTCAAAAACATATATGAATCTATTGGGTTTCTGTCATCTATTCTTTTGCGAGCGTGTGTCCGTTCATCTCGGGCTTCAAGTTTTTGACCTTCATGAACACTGGCTTTCGCTTAAGAGGAGTGTTGATCCTAAGATTTTGATGAACAATTAAGTATTGATGTTTTGGTGGAACTAATGTTTGATCAAGTGTTTAAGTGATTTAAAGTTCCAGAAATGAAGATCTCAAATTGAATGGATGCTAAATGAAGATATCAAGTTGATGAACAAGTATTAAGAGTTTGAAGAAATTAGAGAAAACAACCAAGGTAAATATTAACTCTTAATATCCCATTTAAGAACACACACATGACACAAAATGAATTTTATCTTTTATGTGTGTTTTCATTAAGTATGACTATTTGCTCCTATATGAATTGAAAAGAAATATTTTTGAATGACTAAAATGGAATATAAGAATATTAGTGGAGCTTATTAAAAGATAAAAATGGATAAATGGGCTAAATTATAAAATAAAGTAAGTTAAAAACGAGATCAAAGAAGAGATTCAGAAAGAGACAGTCGACTGAGGAGTCAACCGGAGAAAGAAACTAAAACATCCTGAATCGAAGAGTCGACCGACTAGTCGACTGGTGAAAATAACTGAACTCTCTGAATCTACGAGTTGACCGAGCGGTCGACCGGTGGAAGCATGACAAACTCTCTGAATCTGTGAGTCGACCGGGCGGTCGACCTATGCTCGCTGTGGCAATAGTTTGGCTACAAGCTGAGTTGGGTAGTCGACTGGGTAGTCGACCGAATGTGCTATTTCAGGATATAGTTTGATCCGAGTTTAAATCCAAAAATAGCCATCTTTGGCTAGGATTTGAGAGAGATTTAAGGGATATTCTCTATATTTAAGATATGGTTCATATACTAATTAAATTCTTTCAATATGGTTAATTAAATATTAATGTTTCTCAATTTGGTATTTGAAACAGATTCTATACTTATTTATTTTGATTGAGAAAAACTTTGAGGGTTTAATTGGAAGATTCAAAAGATGTTTTTAAGTGAAATTGAACCTAAAAGAAGTCCTTATGTTATAAGGGGTCTATAAGAGCTTTTTATTGTCATGACACTTGTAAACTAGCTGTTAGAAGGCTGATTACATATTCCTTTAAATAGACTTACGAATTTTATTAGAAAAGCTAATAATTCTAAGAGAGTTAATCATTCATATCATTTTGAGAGAGCTTTTATAAGAGTTAGTATTCTTCGATATTGTGAATTTTTCTAAGAGTGATTCTGTGAATCAATTGCGATCTATTCTTGCTGATACCGGATTTGAAGCTATACTATTCCAATCATTAATTCTGTGGATTCCGGGTGAGATATTTCTATATTGTTTATTGTTTATTATTTTATTTTGGAAACTGATCTTAGAAATTGTTTTTAATTTTTGAAGAAAATATTATTTTAAACAATTTCTTGAATCTGATTACGTGCTCCAATTTGCTACCTATATTCTTGTTAAAATCAGATTTCTGTATTTCACATATTTCTATCACTAGTTGGGATATTAATTATTTTTTTATTTATCTGGGGTGGTAGAAGTTTCGAGTAAGATTTATTACTTATCAATTTATGAATTGGTGAGTTGTGACAGATTAAATATCATTGAGGATATTTAATCAACGGTAGCTGGGTTTCAGTCTCTTCCTGTAAAGAGATTGAGGTAGTGATTCTTCCTGAATAAGAATTGTGTTTTTGAGTGATTTTGTAATGATTCAATCCTTACCGGGTAAAAGGATATTTGGAGTGTTTTGGTGAGATTTTGATTCTTGAGCCTTAGTATTAAAAAGAATTAGGTTATTCTTTAGCCTGTAAAAAGTAGAGGTTCTTCCTTAGTTTGGGAAAAGAAAACTGTAAAGGTTGATTCTGAGCCAGTAAAACAATCGGTGTGCGGGTTTGGTTCCTACATTTAAAGAAATCTTGGTTTTAGTGGGTGCAACCTCCGTGGAGCTCGGAGGACTAGATTAGCCAAGAGTAGCTTGGTGAACCAGTATAAATCTTTTGTATGCTGCAATATTATTTTAGCTATTTTTGTTGTTTGGGTGTGCACTTAGATTTATTATATTTCCACTGTGGTATAAAGATAATAATTAATTTAGACATAAAATTAATTGTTTGATTTATTCAATTATATTCTGATAATATTTTTTAATTATCCAATTCACCCCTCCTTTTGGGTATTCTACTGGGCCAACAGAGAGGGTCGTGTGAAATTGCCATGGATTCTTCTTACCCAATTGCTTAACTCAACATCATCGAGAGTTGAATGATAAGAGCTGTGGGTGGCCAACGCTGCCTAAGCCGAAGATTTGTCAACTCAATCGTCTTCCTGAACAATTTTATCGCCGGATCGTTGGGGTTAGACAACTTTTTTTTTTCTTGAAAGAGAGAGAGGAAAGAGGGGGAAGTGAGAGAAATCAGTGGGGTGTTTGGGTCTATTACCAGGTCACCAATAATGGGCCTCCCATTAGTTGAAGTGTTGAAGGATGGTTGAGTTTGCGGATGTCATTTCATTACTTTTTTTTTTTTTTCATATGCTCTGTTTTTTTTTCTTTTGGATTTTTTTTTTTTTTTTTTATAGATATACTTATTTTGAAGAGACAATTTAGAATGGGCCACATATCCTAAAGTCTAAAACAAGAAAAACCCTTAATATTATTTTAATTTTGAGAAAACATGATTGATATTCATGCGCATAATTTTCTCTCCATTGCCATAGATGATAAGAGATTCATTTCCATGATTCATGCGAACAAATATGGAAGGGTATTGGCTAAATTAATTTTCTTATTTAATTTATATTATTTGGCCAATTTGGTTTCCCTATTTTCTCTTCCTATAGTGGGTTCCACCTTACACACATACACTGTCTCTCTCTCTTATTTTCTGCCTCCTCTCTCCCTCCAACGGGCCCCACCTCCACCTCTCTCTCATTTATTTCACTCCCATTCTCTCCCCTCTCTCTCCACTTTATTCTCTCTCACATCACACTCTCTCCTCTCTCTCTCTCTCTCTACACACACACATAATTTCTTTATTCTTTTTTTTTTCTATTTTTTCTACTTTATTTTTTTTAAATAGAATAAAATAAATAAAATAAATTGCAATATAAAAATAAAATTTTGTGAGGAAAATGGTAAAAATATCGTGTCTATAAATCGTATTGATGGGATTGATTTTGCAAAAAAAATGGATTTGAATTTTGCTTCATTAATAGTAAAAATGTGCTCTTACTACCTATATAACAAATATTACTGTATAACAACTATCATCGCATTTAATATTTAATACAAACTGTGTAGCAATAATTGTATAATTATCAAAAGTTAATGTACAATAACTATTAATATTTGCGTTCAATATTTAATACAAACTGTGCAGTAACTATAAATCGTACAGTAACTATCTTCACATTAACTGTTAATATTTGAATTTGAATTCTTCTTCATTGATAGCAAAAATGTGCCTTTACTATCTATATAACAAATATTACTGTATAAAAACTATCAATGTGTTCAATATTTAATACAAACTGTGCAACAATAATTGTTGAACAACTATCAAAAGTTATTGTATAGTAATTATTAATATTTGCGTTCAATATTTAATGCAAACCATGCAGTAACTATAAATCGTACAATAACTATTATCGGCGATACAATAGACGATGACACACGGCTGTGTCGGGGATGTAAATAATGCACAACAACAATCTTTTGAGAAGAAGATGAAAATAGATGGAAACTTGTGATGAGAAATTGAGATTGATATTGATATGGAAGGTTTCCCCTCAAAAATTACTTTCCTAAATTATATACAATGCTCACGCGCTGCTTGTCTTGGTGGAGTCACATGGCTAAGAATTTTTTTTTTTTAAAATCGTATTGGTGTATGGGGATAGGGTTAATTGATGGTTGGGCCTTGGGGCCCATGGTAGAAATCATTTTTTTTTTTTTTTGTGATTTAATATTAGTTATTTAAGACAAAAGAGATAGAATTAAAATAAGAATATTTTTACAGTGCGCATTTGTTTGTTTACTTAAGTAATTAAATTATTTTAATTTTTAAATAAATTTAATTAATTATGATTTAATTTGAAATTGTGATAATGAAAGACCTAATCTAGAGTTCGTGAGGCAATCTCGGAGCTGCAACGGTCAATCAAGATGGCGGCGATGGAGGATTTTTTTTTTTTTTTTTTTTTTCTCTCTCTCTCCTCTTCTAAACACAGAGAGGGTTTCTTCTTTTTCTTCTTCTTCTTCTTTTTCAATTGTGTTCATTTGGGCTGTAATTCACAAATGAAAGGGGTGAATAAGTGATAACAAACGGATTTATGTGTTATGGTTGTATTTCTTATTTCACCCCTCCCAAAATTATTGTATTTATACCCCTTTTTAGGGTAATATCTCATTTTGGCCTCATCCCACCATGGATCTTCTTCCGCTAATCACTTCGATTAGTCTGTTAATTATTGTATACATGTGGGAAGCCACTATAATTAATTAATTTTAATTGGCTTTATGGAGTATTGAATAGTTTTACTTAAGGACACTGATTAGATTAAGTGGCTTTAGTCACAAGTTGATTTCAATATCGTTATTAATTTTTGATTTTTCGTTGAGTGCAGTTGCATTTTGTTATTAAGTTTATATTATAAGTTTTGTGTTACTATTGTGTTCATGTTCATTTGAGAACATGAGATTTGAGAATGTTGAAAAAATAAAGGAGACATTTCTATTTAAAATTGGTCTAGCATTATTAGTTGTTTTTTTATTATTTTTTTGCTTGTTTAATAAATAATATTATTCTTTATATTAATTAATAATAAAAAAATTTAAAATCCGTGCCTTTAGGCCCATATACTCTAGTCTATTAATAAATCAGGATTGTCTATGCTGATTAGGATATTGGTTCAGATCACTTTTGAGGAATGGATGGCTGAGATTAATTCAAATATATAAAATAATCGCTCCACCAGTAGGTGGTGAAACAGTTTCTTGTCAATTGGTAAATCTTATGTAGGATCTACATGAGATCCTTGGTTTAAGCCTTTTCCCTAACCTCGCGTTTGCAATCTTTTTTTTGCTCTTATACAGACCCACTTCCCCACATCTACACCAACACTACACCCCCACACCCAAACAAAACTCCACCAACCATCCCACTCCACCACTTCTGCAGTAATACCCACCTGATGTGCCCAACTTTCCCCACCTGCACCCCACTGTCGAACTCCACCTGCTATACCCAAGCCCCTAACCACATACCATATATATGTTTTGTAATATCCCAAAAATTTGTATTTTTGAAAATATTATTTTATATAAGTTTCATATTTTTGAGTTGTTTGTATAAATAATATTTGATAATTTTTGGGGATTAAATGTTAATTTTAAATTGACTTTTAAAAGTTTTGGGACTATCGTGTTATTTAAAATATACTTTTAAGAGTTTTGGGGTATAATTAATATTTCTATTTTTATTTTAAGGGGAGTATTATGCAAATAAAAAAGAAAAGAAAAGTGGTTAAACTAGTTTCCTTCTTAAAGAAGGAAACTGAAATTAACCACAAATGTGTATAGGTAGGTGAACACGTGGGAATTGATTATAATACTCCATATATATATATATATATATATATATATATAGGAGGATGAAGGCATATATATTGATAAACCGTGTGTGTGTTATATATATATAATAAGAATAACAATAGTAATGAGAATAAGGAATAAAGAAACAAGAAAAGGGTCCTGATTATCATCATGGTAATAGCAAGAGGATGAGCCGCATAATTAGAAATAGAAAGGAATCGATCTTTCTCTGTCTCTGTCTCTCTCTCTCTCTCTCTCTCTCTCTATATATATATATATATATATTAAAGCACAAGAAATATTTGGAATGTCTTTTTTTTGAACGAGAAAAATATTTTGATGAGATTTCGGCTTCGGATTGCAGACATAATTTCTAACTCTTTAACACATGTATTTAATCTCTCTTCGTATTGTGTGGTTTATGCTATTACTGTTATAATTTTTGTTTTTATTGAAATATTTATGAGTATGTATTATGTGAAAATTTTGTGAGATACACGTTTACATGTTTATTTGGGATTTAATTAGATACACGTATTAGGGAGATTAAAATTCTATTAAGTCCTAGCTCACAACTCACAGTTTTGATTATAGGGCCGGTGAGAATGAAACTGCGCTAAGAATTTATTTGAAGGTATTTGAAAATAGTACGACACCAGAAATTTTAATTTGGATTTATATTTAATTTGTTATAGTCGTATTTATGATTTACAGTTGTAAAATTTATGTGATAATTCGAATTATCACCGTGGTCGTAAATTTCTCTATTTTTATAAAATGAAATATCAGTCGTTCGGTTTTAGTATTAATTCTCTAAGGGGAGAAACCGCGTGGCGGCCTTGGGAAGCCGGTCCATAATATAGTGGTATCAGAGCAAGTTTGCGACTACCCTAAGCTTGGGGTATGGTTCCAATTACTTAATAATAAACGAAGTAATACGTTTTCGTAAAACATAATAATTGAAAAAAAAAAAATACTTGTTGGCTCAGTAGAATGCCCAAGAGGGGGGTAAATTGGGTAATTAAAAAATATTATCAGAATATACTCGAATAAATCAAATAATTAATTTAATGTCTAAATTAATTATTATTTTATACCACAATGGAATTAAAATAAATCTAAGCGCACACCCAAGCAAAAAAAAAAACAAAAAAACAAATTAAGAAAGCAGCACACCAGAGATTTATACTGGTTTACCAAGCTACTCTTGGCTAATCCAGTCTCCCGAGCTCTACATAGGTCTCACCCACTAAAACCAAGATTCCTTTAAATGTAGGAACCAAATATGCACACCGATTATTTTACAGGCTCAGAATCAACCTTTACAATTTCCTTTTCCAAGGCTAAAGAATAACCTCTACTTTTTAAAGGTTAAAGAATAACCTAATTCTTTTTAACAATTAGGCTCAAGAATCAAAACCTCACCAAAACATTTTAAATATATTTTTATCATGTAAGGATTAAACAGTTACAAAATCACTCAAAAAACGCAATTCTTATCCAGGAAGAATCATTACCTCAATCTCTTTACAGGAAGAGACTAAAACCCTGTTACCCTTGATTAAATATCTCCAATGATATTTAATTTGTCACAACTCACTAATACAAAAATTGATAAGTAAATCTCACTCGGAGCTTCTACCACCTCAGACAAATAAAAACTTAATTAATATCCCAACTAGTGATAGAAATACGTGAGATACATAAATCTGATTTTAACAAGAATATGGGTTGCAAATTGAAGCACGTAATCAGATTCAAAAAATTGTTTAAAGAATATTTTCTTCAAAAATCAAAAATAATTTCTAAGATCAATTTTCAAAATAAAATAATAAACAATAAATAATATGGAAAAATCTCACCCGGAATCCACAGAAATAATGATTAGAATAATATAGCTTCAAATCCGGTATCAACAAGAATAGATCGCAGTTGATTGTCAGAATCACTCTTAGAATAACTCACAGTATCGTAGAATGATAACTCTTATAAAAACTCTCTCAAAATGATATAAACTGATTTTCTCTCTTAGAATGATTAGCTTTTCTTAGAAAATTCATAGGTCTATATAAAAGGCACATGTAATCAGCCTCCTAACAGTTATTTTACAAGTGTCATGAAAATAAAATACTCTTATAGACCCCTTATAATATTAGAACTTCATTTAGGTTCAATTTCACTTAATAACAACTTTTAAAACTCTCAATTAAATCCCCAAAATATTTCTCAATCAAAATAAATAAGTGTAGAATCCATTTTAATTACTAAAATTGAGAAACATTAATATTTAATGAACCATATTGAAAGGATTTAATTAGCATATGAACCATATCTTAAATATAGATAATATCCCTTAAATCTCTCCGAAATCCTAACAAAAGACGGATACTTTCGGATTTAAACTTGGATAAAACTATATCATGAAACAACACATTCGGTCGACTGCCCAGTCAATTGCCCAACTTAGCTTGCAGCCAAACCATCGCTGCAACGAGCATAGGTCGACCGCCCGGTCAACTCACAGATTTAGAAAGTTTGTCATTCTTCCACTGGTCGACCGCTCGGTGGACTCATAGATTTAGAGAGTTCAGATATTTTCACAGGTCGACCGGTCGGTCAACTCTTAAATTCAGGATGTTTCATCTTCTTTCTCCGGTCGACTCCTCAGTCGACTGCCTCATTCTGAATCTCTTCTCTGATCTCGTTTTTAACTCACTTTCTTTCATGATTTAACCTTTTTATCCATTTTTATCTTTAAATAAGCTCCACTAATATTCTTATATTCTATTTTAATCATTCAAAAATATTTCTTTTTAATTCACATAAGAGCAAATAAATATACTTAACAAAAACACACATAAAAGATAAGACTCATTTTGTATTATGTGTGTGTTTCTAAATGGGATATTAAGAGTTAATATTTACCTGGGTTGTTTTTCCTAATTTTTTCAAACTCTTAATACTTCTTTATCATCTTGATATCTTCATTAAGTATCCATTCAATTTGACATCTTCATTACTGGAACATTAAATTACTGAAACACTTGATCAAATATTAGTTCCACCAAAATATCAATACTTAATTGTTCATCAAAATCTTGGGATCAACAATCTCTCCCTTTTTGATGATGACAATTAACTTTGATGTTTTCTTTAAAATAAAATATAACCACATTCCCCCTAAATTCGAGGACTGGTTCTTTAATTCGTTAAAGCGTCACAATGAATATTTCAATAATGCACAATTTAAAAATACTCAATAAAGCACAATTTTTAAATTTCTCCTTTTTATTTATTTATTAAAACACAGTTTTAGAATACTCTCCTTAAATAAAACATCACTCATTTATCCCCATTTGTCATCTTCGGAAACAAATTTAGGTAGGAAATGAGAAACCAACAAACATGTAACTCACTCTAGGCAAACATCATTATGCCTAGCCATACCCAAACCGCAAATGATTTTCATAAACTGATCTTCCGCTAGTGGTTTGGTAAAAATATCAGCAAGCTGGTCGGAAGTATCAATATACTCAATAATAATATCCTTTTTCTGAATGTGATCACGAATAAAGTGATGTATAATCTTTATGTGCTTAGTTTGTGAGTGCTGTATAGGATTCTTACTTAGACATATAGCACTTTTATTATCACAAAAGATCGGGACATCCTCTATACAAACTCCAAAATTATTTAACTGTTGCTTA
This sequence comes from Eucommia ulmoides, assembly GCA_016647705.1. Taxonomy (NCBI): domain Eukaryota; kingdom Viridiplantae; phylum Streptophyta; class Magnoliopsida; order Garryales; family Eucommiaceae; genus Eucommia; species Eucommia ulmoides. The sequence goes on from CM028330.1 coordinate 34,044,601, forward strand.
ATATATGAGCCCAATAGTTACCAACTTCCATGTATTCAGTCTCAGTAGTAGACAAGGCTATCGAATTCTGTTTCTTGCTTGACCAAGAAACCAAAGCATGTCCTAACAAATGACATGATTCGCTTGTGCTTTTTTGCTCAACTTTGCAATCGACAAAGTCAGTGTCGGAGTAACTTATCAATTTAAAATCGCTCCTCCTAGGATACTATAATCCTAGGTCAGTCGTTCCCTTCAAATAACAAAAAATTCGCTTAAATGCAATCAAGTGCGATTCTTTAGGACAAGACTGAAATCTAGTACAAAGACAAATACTATACATAATGTCAGGTCTACTAGCAGTTAAATACAATAAGCTATCAATTTTACATCGATACATCTTTTCATTTACGCTTTTGCTCGTATCGTCTTTTTCAATTTTGTAGCCGTTGCCTTGGGAGTTTTGTACTCTTTAGCTCCTTCCAAGCCATATTTCTTTAACAGCTCCTTGGTGTATTTAGCTTAATTTATAAATAGTGAATTTAGCTTGGTTTATAAATATCCCTTATTTGGTTTGCTTAATTTGCAATCCAAGAAAGAAATTCAGCTCTCCCATCATACTCATTTCAAATTCAACCTGCATGATCTTAGCAAACTCTTGGCAAAGATCCTCATTAGTAGATCCAAAAATGATATCATCAACATATACTTATAGTAATAGGATATCAAAATCAGTTTACTTTACAAATAGTGTTATATCACAAATACCCCTTCAAAAACCATTTTCGATCAAATATCGGCTAAGTTTCTCATACCAAGCTCTCGAAGCTTGTTTGAGCCCGTATAAAGTCTTGCGAAGTTTAAATACATGATTGGGAAATTTGTCACTTTCAAATCCCTGAGGTTGTTCTACATAATTTTCTTCAGCTAGACAACTATTTAGAATTACACTCTTTATATCCATTTTATATAGCTTAAAATTACGTGAATATGCAAAGGCGAGTAACATTCTAATTGCTTCTAGTCTAGCAACAGGAGCATAAGTTTCATCATAATCAATTCCTTCCTCTTGATTATAGCCTTGTGCCACTAATCTTGCTTTATTTCTAATTACCATACCATATTCATCCTTTTTGTTTCTAAATACCTATTTAGTACCAAAAACTAGATGAAAATTCAGTCTCGGAACAAGACACCATACTTTATTATATTCAAATTGAACTAATTCATCTTGCATTGCAGAAATTCAAGATTTATTAATTAACGCCTCATTTATATTTTTAGGCTCAATTTGAGATAAGAAAGCAAGATTAATTATATCCCTAAGAGAAGATCGAGTACTTACACCTTTTTCGAAATTACCGATGATTTCTTTAATTGAATGCCCTGGTACTTTCTTTATAGCTCTTGGTAAAGTCGAATCCTTCTCCTTAGGTTCCTCCTCTTGTTGAGACTCCTTTGGTGCATCATTACCTTGGTTTTGGTTATTTGAGATACCTGCATCATCATCATCCAAAATCTTTCTCGACAAATATGGATCAGTTTCCTAAAAAATAACATGCATAGTTTCTTCTACTATTAAAGTACGTTTATTATAAACTCTATAAGCTTTACTGTTAGTAGCATATCCAAGGAAAATCTCATAATCAGATTTTGCATCAAATTTATCAAGATTATCCTTGTCATTCAAAATAAAACATTTGCATCCAAAAACTTTAAAATATGAAATATTAGGAGTCTTACCATTCCAGATTCTATATGGGGTTTTGTTAAACCCTTTACGAATTGATACCCGGTTTACCACGTGACAAGCGATACTTACTGCTTCGGCCCAGAAGTAGGTTGGTAAACGATTTTCATTTAGCATTGTTTTGGCTATCTCTTGAAGCGTCCTGTTCTTCCTTTCTACTACACCATATTGTTGCGGTGATCTTGATGCAGAAAAGTTGTGAACATAACCATGCTCATCACAATAGCTTATCACTTCATCATTCTTAAATTCTCTTCCTTTGTCACTACGAATGTTAATAATAGAACATTGCTTCTCATTTTGATCATGTTTACAAAATTTAGCAAGAACGAAAGCAACTTTACTTTTCTTAGCAAGAAAGTATACCCAGATAAGTCTAGAATAATCATCAACTATAACAAATGCATAGAACTTACCACCAAAACTAGCAATAGAGTTAGGCCCAAATAAATCAAGATGCAATAATTCAAGACATCTAGACGTGGACGTGTACATCTTTTTCTTAAATGATGATCTAACTTGCTTGCCTAATCGACATGCATCACATACTTTATTCTTCACATATTTTAAATCAGGTAGGCCACGTACAAGACTCTTCTTAGATAAGTTAAAAATTAACTCCATACTAGCATGCCCAAATCATCTATGCCATAATCAACTATTCTCAGATAAAGCATTCAAACAAGATAAATTTTGAGAATTAAAATCATCAAAAGAGCAAGTATAAACATTCTCAAAACGTGATGCAACTAGCAAAATACTACTATTGTGACTATTCTTAATGATGCATCTATTATATGATCAAATATAACATTGTATCATTTGTCACATAGTTGACTAATACTAAGCAAATTATGTTTAAGTCCATCAACTGGTAACATATCTTTAATCATAGTAGTATCATTACCGATATTACCTATATCGATAATTTTACCCTTTGCGTTGTCTCTGAAAGTCACATGACCTCCATCTTTAGGTGTCAAAGATGTAAATTTTTCTTTATCTCCCATCATGTGTCGAGAACAACCACTATACAAGAATCATTTTTCCTTACTTATTGATACTTTTAGAATAACTTGCAAGGAGCACCTCAAATAGTTCCTAAGTGGTACCCAACCTACGTGGGTCCGATCTTGTTAGTCGGGATAATTTTTGTTCTTTTTGGAATCCAAACTTGTCTACAGTTAGATAGTTTTGCAAAACATCTATGAATAGTATGCCCCACAACGTTACATTTAAAACATCTAACAAGATCCTTGGTTTCAGAAAAGATTTTATGAAAGCGTTTTTGTTTAAGATTTTTCTGAAATCCAACACCGGCCTTATCAAAAACTCCACATGAACTTCCCAAAAGCATTTTCAAATTGTTTTTACCACCGGTAAATTTGAGAACAATTGATTGCAAATCTATCAATTTAGATTTCAACCCATTGTTTTCAAATTCATAATCCACCACTTGCTTGTTTAATGTGTTAATTGTACTTTGAAGGGCATTTATTTTAGAACACTGGTTTTTATAATCATGTGAGAATTTTTGATAAATATCAAATAATTCATTAAAATTTAAAGGACAAGAACTTGAACAATCGGTTACTTCACCACTAGTGGCCATTAATGCAAGCATGGACGAATCCTCACTATTTGATTCTTCTGAGCAACTTGAATCGGTAGCATCCCAAGTAGCCTTCATCGATTTCTTCTTACTCTTCTTTTCTTTCTTCTTATTCTTCTCATTTTCTTTATCATTCTTCGGTTCGGGACAATTATTTTGAAAATGACCGGTTTTGCGACAGTTATAGCATTCCACTTTGGACATGTTGAGATTTATTTTCCCATAGAATGTGCGCCGAGTCATTCTTCTAAAATTGTTTGTGAGAAGTGATACATTCTTCTCTTGCTCACTATCAAGGCTTTCATCATTACTGTCATCCACTTCTTCAATTTTTTGAACTTTTAGTGCCAAGGATTTCCTCTTGCTATTTATGGTATCATCCTCGTAGCCTTTGATTGCCGGTTCATGAGTCATCAAATTACCAATTAGATAATCGATGTAGTATTTACCAAGATTCTTGGCTTTCTTGATTGCCATCACCTTTGACTCCCATATTTTCGTTAAGGACCTTAGGACCTTTCGTACTTTATCCTCCATGGAGTAAGGCTTTCCGAGTTGGTTCATATTGTTGCATATGTTGTTGAAGCGAGTGTACATCTCATGAATCGATTCATTCTCCTCCATCCTGAAAACTCAAATTTTCTCATGAGTGCATTGATCTTTGATTGCTTCACTTGACTTATTCCTTCGTGGGTAACTTGTAGCTTATCCCACATCTCTTTTGCAGATTTACAACCTGAAACTCTAGAATATTTATTAGTATCTAAAGAACAAAAGAGAATATTGATTGCTTGAGAATGAATAGAGAGTTTCTGCTTATCGGAAGTAGTGAGTTGTTCATTCTTCTTCTCAACTCCGTTTTCCATTGGAATAAATGGACCATCCTCGATTGTTAGCCACACGTCATAATTTGTAGCCTGAAGAAATGCTATCATCCTGTTTTTCCAAAACGAGTAACTTTCTCCTACAAACAAGGGTGGTCGGTGCATAAACTGCCCCTCACCTAGTGTGCCTACTATGTGTGCCATGTGATCTTTATTAGAAAAATAGATTCGAACTAAACCAGCTCTGATTCCAATTGTTGGCCTAGTAGAATACCCAAGAGGGGGGTTAATTGGGTAGTTAAAAAATATTATCAGAATATACTTGAATAAATAAAATAATTAATTTTATGCCTAAATTAATTATCATCTTTATACCACAGTGGAATTAAAATAAATTTAAGTGCATACCCAAACAACAAAAATAAACAAATTAAGAAAGCAACACACTAGAGATTTATATTGGTTCACCAAGCTATTCTTGGCTAATCCAGTCCCCCGAGCTCTACAGAGGTCGCACCCACTAAAACCAAGATTCCTTTAAAGGTAGGAACCAAACTCGCACACTAATTCTTTTACAGACTCAGAATCAACCTTTACAATTTTCTTTTCCAAGGTTAAGGAATAACCTCTACTTTTTATTGGCTAAAGAATAACCTAATTCTTTTTTAACACTTAGGCTCAAAAATCAAAATCTCACCAAAACACTTCAAATATCCTTTTACTAGGTAAGGATTAAACCGTTATAAAATCACTCAAAAAACACAATTCTTATCCAGGAAGAATCACTATCTTAATCTCTTTACAGGAAGAGACTAAAACCCTGCTTCCCTTGATTAAATATCCCCAATGATATTTAATCCGTCACAACTCACTAATATAAAAATTGATAAGTAAATCTCACTCGGAGCTTCTACCACCTCAAATAAATAAAAATTTAATTAATATCCCAACTAGTGATAGAAATATGTGAGATACATAAATCTGATTTTAACAAGAATATGGGTTGCAAATTGGAGCACGTAATCAGATTCAAAAAATTATTTGAAAGAATATTTTCTTTAAAAATTAAAAATAATTTCTAAGATCAATTTTCAAAATAAAATAATAAACAATAAATAATATGGAAAGATCTCACCCAGAATCCACAGAAATAATGATTAGAACAATATAACTTCAAATCTGGTACCAGCAAGAATAGATCGCAGTTGATTATCAGAATCACTCTTAAAATAACTCACAGTATCGTAGAATGATAATTTTTATAAAACTCTCTCAAAATGATATAAACTAATTTTCTCTTTTAGAATGATTAGCTTTTCTTAGAAAATTCACAGGTCTATATAAAGGCACATGTAATCAGCCTCCTAACGGCTAGTTTACAAGTGTCATGACAATAAAATACTCTTATAGACCCCTTATAACATAAGGACTTCATTTAGGTTCAATTTCACTTAATAACAACTTTTAAAACTCTCAATTAAATCCTCAAAGTATTTCTCAATCAAAATAAATAAGTGTAGAATCCATTTTAATTACCAAATTGAGAAACATTAATATTTAATGAATCATATTGAAAGGATTTAATTAGCATATGAACCATATATTAAATATAGAGAATATCCTTTAAATCTTTTTCAAATCTTAACAAAAAATGGCTTCTTTTGGATTTAAACTTGGATAAAACTATATCCTGAAACAACACATTCGGTCGACTGTCCAGTTAACTGCCCAACTCAGTTTGCAGCCAAACCATCACCACAATGAGCATAGGTCGACCGTCCGGTTGACTCACAGATTTAGAGAGTTTGTCATTCTTTTACCGGTCGACCGCTTGGTGGACTCGTAGATTCAGAGAGTTTAGATGTTTTCATAGGTCGACCGGTCAGTTGACTCTTCAGTTCAGGATGTTTCATCTTCTTTCTCCGGTCGACTCCTTGGTCGACTTCTTCCTTCTGAATCACTTCTCTAATCTCGTTTTTAACTCACTTTCTTTTATGATTTAGCCCATTTATCCATTTTTATCTTTAAATAAACTCTACTAATATTCTTATATTCCATTTTAGTCATTTTAAAAATATTTCTTTTTAGTTCACATAGGAGCAAATAAATTTACTCAACAAAAACACACATAAAAGATAAGATTCATTTTGTGCCATGTGTGTGTTCCTAAATGGGATATTAAGAGTTAATATTTATCTGAGTTGTTTTTCCTAATTTCTTCAAACTCTTAGCACTTCTTTATCATCTTGATATGTTCATTAAGCATCCATTCAATTTGACATCTTCATTACTGGAACTTTAAATAACTGAGACACTTGATCAAACATTAGTTCCACCAAAACATCAATACTCAATTGTTCATCAAAATCTTGGGATCAACAATACTGATATGGAATTTACAGTTGTTCATCTAAAATATGGCATCGACTTGGTGGACACAGTTCCTAGCCACTTCCTTTGACTTTCGTTTGTATCAATAGGAAGAGGCAGTAGGAACTTGAACATAGTATTCATTGTTGAGAGTTTACTTGAATATATCACCAATGGTTCATGACACTCTGACAAAGCTACAGATGGTAAAGATACTAACTAAGTAGGTGTTCAGGAAGCTAGTCAAATAAAAGCATGAAGTGCATGCACCATATTTCTTATACGTAAAAGTAACAAATTTCTTTTTGGTTTATAGAGGAACAACATGAAGAAGTGAAATGAATTTTTGACTTGAAAAAAGATGATTATAGCATGATTTTGGGTAATATAACACAGTTAATGATTATGTATTTTTATGACACAAATTTTCATCTGCATTTGTAATCATTGTGGTTTTCATGATTTTAAAAAATTAAATAAAATAAAATTGTTTGCTTTATATCCATTAATGGAATAATTGTAGTGTGATATAATAAATCCTACAGGAATACAATATGTACTATGGTGCTTATACATATGTGCAAGGATTGGGATTTGGTCCATATTTGCATACATTGACGTCGCTGTTATGTTTTCGGTGGTTTGACACTTTGCACCCATGTGCTGTTACTATTATTTCACTTTGGTCTCTACAACTCTAAATTAAACATATTAACATTTTAGGTGGCGTTTGATTAATGCAACTTACCTATAGTAAGTCAAGTAAGGCTAAGTTAGTGTCGAGTTAGTTGTAGACCATAGAATATATTGTTGAATTGAAATGATCGATTTAAAGGGTGTTTATTGTCTTCTATATAAATTATCAAATTTTATTTTTGTATTAAATTGGAAAAAAAGAGTGTTCATGAAAATGAATAGTTTTATGATGTTAAATGGATCAAGAAAAATTTTAAATGTGGAAAAATAATTTTTATTAACCTGCTATGCAATAGTTGTCTCGTCAGGAGGTCACGTCCTGTGAGATATGGTTGGTTCTTACAGGAAGGCATGTCCTGTAGGATGTTATGTTGAGACCTGATAGTACGGTAAGTCCTGCAAGTGGTTGAATATATTGTTGATATGTTAAGACCTGACAGGATGGCAAGTCCTGTAGGTAGTTGATTATGTTGTTGATATGGTAGTTTATACCATTACTTTGACTCTTACCATTGGAGATATTGAATGACTCTGGCACTGATAACAATCTTAAATTGTACAGTTGTATAGGTTACGGTATTGTCGTAACTCCCGATTGTGAGGTGAAACGATCCCATGGCTAGTAAGAAAATATGTGTGCCGTAGTTTATTATATATCAAAATAATCTAATTGGTTAATTTAACTACATTTGTTTTATTGTGATGATAATTGTGAAATTTTATTTCGTCTTAATGTGCGGCTATATTTATATTCTATTTTGAAAAATGGTGTTTGATAAATATACTTAATTCATAAATTATTTTTATATTATGATGATAAGTACACTGATAAAGTGAGTGTACTGTCTTCTATGTAAATTGTCAAATTATATTTTCGTACAAAAATGTGAAATAAAAGATTTATTAAAATGAATTATTTTGTAACGTGATGCGAATCAAGTAAATTTTTAAATGCAGAAAGCGATTATATTATCCGACTATGTCATAGACGTCTCGTCAAGAGGACATGTCTTGCGAGATGTGGTTGGTCCTTACATGAGGGTATATCCTGTACGACATTATGTTGTGACCTGATAGGAGGACAAGTCCTACATGGTGGTTGATATCTGTTGTGGTTGTTGTTGTTGACAATAATAATTATCATCATAATATGATGGTTTATACCATATGTTGGCTCCTACCATTGGAGATATTAAATGGCCCTGACAATGATTGCAACCTTAGATTGCATAGATGGATAGGTTACGGTACCGTTATAACTCCCGATCGTGAGGTAAACGATCTTATGGTTAGTAAAGAAATATGATATTTTACTATATACAAGTGAGTTGACCACTTGATTTAAATTCGAATATTCTAATTTGACGATACTTTGGGATTTTGATATTGCCAAGTAAGTGGCTATATTTTGTTGGGATTTGGATACTGCCCAGTGTGGTTATATTCTGTTTTGAAAAATGGATTGAGATTAAAATACTTGATCCATAAAATATTTTTATATTTTGAAGACAGTACACCAATAAAATATTTAAATAAATATTGGTCCACAACTAGCATTAAGTGGAATCAGAGTGTGGGGTCATTGTGAAACTATTGGGAGCCAATTATTATTTTGAAATGTTAATTTGAACTTTTGAGATTAACTAGTATTTTAGAAATTCGATTGGGGACTTTATGTAGTATTTTTTTATATACATTTTATGTGAGTATTGAACTCAGTAATGAACTCATTATGTTATGTGACTTTGGAGACGCAATTACGTGTTTGAGATGTATTTATATGATTGAGACATATTTGGGTGTTTTGAGATGTATTTATGCGGTTGAGATGTATTTGTGTTTCCATACGTATTTATGTGGTTGACACGTATCTATGTGATTGAGACGTATTTATGTGGTTTGAAACGTATTTATGTGTTCAAGTCATATTTATGTAGTTAAGAGGTATTAATGTATTAGACGTATTTCAAAAAAATTATTAATTGAGGTTTGGATTGTGTTGATATTTATGAAAAAGTATACGAGATTATTGGAATTTTAATGTGGATATTAGAGATGATTGTACGAGACAGACCACGAGGAATTTGGGCTATTTGTTAAGATATTGGTTGTTGCGATATGTTGGCTTGAAATGTTGGATGAAATTGAGAAATACTGGTTATGGGATATGACAGTGGACTTAAAAAGTCGTGCCAAGTGAAAAAATAATCGAGGTCGTAGATTTATTGGAATTGAGATAAACTCAATCTAGTGAGACTATCGTGATGTTTTAAAGACATATTATTTTATAACTATTATTTTTATCAGAGTAGCGTAGCGGAAGCATTTAGAAACATAAGATTCTTTAGCAATTGGTTATCTGTGCTAGATGTTATCGACTAAAGTGCACTATGTCCGTAAGTTGTTGGATATAATGTGGGCCACCGCAAATGCGGATGTGGCGAAGTGTGGAATGGATTTCGTCAGTTATGAATTGTGGGTGACTTTTGGTTATGGGACCCTACATAGAAAATAATTATTCTAGAATTAAGTGTAACTAACATGAACGTGTAGTGCGATTTTGAATTGTTACTATTTGATACGAAATTTTGAGGATAAAATTTATTTAAGGGGGTAGATTGTAATACTCCAAAAATTTGTATTTTTGAAAAATATAAGTTTAATATTTTTGAGTTATTTGTATAAATAATATTTGATATTTTTTGGGGGTTAAATGTTAATTTTAAATTGACTTCAAATTTTGGGACTACTATATTATTTAAAATATACTTTTAAGATTTTTAGAGTATAATTAATATTTTCTTTATTTTAAGGGGAGCATTATGTAAATAAATAAATAAATAAGTGGTTAAACTAGTTTCTTTCTTAAAGAGGGAAATTAAAATTAACCACATATGTGTATAGGTAGGTGTACACGTAGGGATTGATCATAATACTCCAATATATATATAGGGATTATGATATGAAGGAGGATGGAGGCATATATATTAATAAACCGTGTGTGTTATATATATAATAAGAATAACAATAATAATGAGAATAAGGAATAAAAAAAACAAGAAAAAGATCCTGAGTATAATAATTGTAATAGCAAGAGGATGAGCCACAAAATTAGAATAGAAAGGGATATATATGTCTTTTTCTCTCTCTCTCTCTCTCTCTCTCTATATATATATATATATATATTAAAGCACAGGGAATCTTTAGAATGTTTTTTTTGGAATGAGAAAAATATTCCGGTGGGATTTTGACTTTGGATTTCAAGTAGAATTTCTAAATTTTTTAACGTATATATTTAATCTCTCTTCATATTGTGTGGTTTATGCTATTACTGTTATAAATATTATTTTTGTTGAAATGTTTATGAGTATGTATTATGTGAAAATTATGTGAGATACACGTTTACGTGTTTATTTGGGATTTAATTTGATACACGTATTAAAGGGGTTGAAATTTTACTGAGCCTTGACTCACAACCTCACAGTTTTGATTGTAGGACCGGTGAGAATGAAACTGCGCTAGAAATTTATTTGAAGGTATTTGAAAATAGTACGGCGCCAGAAATTTTGATTTGGATTTATATTTAATTTTTAATAGTTGAATTTATGATTTACAGGTGTAAAATTGGCGCAATAATTCGAATTATCCTCGTGGTTGTAATTTTTTTTTGTTTTTATAAAATAAAATATCGGTTGTTCGATTTTAGTATTAATTCTCCAAGGGGAGAAACTGCGTGTGACCCTGGAAAATCGGACTGTACCAGAGTATAGATATAGAGGAAGTGTAATCCTATGTTTATACATATAGAGAGAGAAACAAAGAGAGAGAGAGAGAGAGAGAAAGAGAGAGAGAGAGAGAGAGAGAGTTAGGGTTTGCACAGTGTCACGATCTTAACTTGTCCAGTACTTATTCTCGCACATGGTCGCTTGTCTGTGGCATTTTTTATTTGTTTTATAGACTAGTTTAACTTAATTTAGTTTATTTTTTTAATTTCTTGTAGAAATACCTCATTATGTCTCCTCGAGCATAATGATGTCTATTGTGGTCACTTGTATTTTTTTGCTTAATGTACTATGTAGGAGGACATACTCTTGAAGTCATTCAAGTCTTTCACACCTTGTGGTCTTTGATATTAATACAATAGTTATTGTTATTGTAATTGTATTATTCTCTACATTTCCTTCATGTGTTGTTGTAGGAAAACTCGTTGCTATTGAAACCACTTTCGCTATTTAATATTTTCTGATCTTCAGGCTTGCTACTAGGCGATCTCCTAGTTTGTGCCACATGGTCTATTTTCCAATTTCGAAAGGCTCGGCCATGATAGTTGGTATCAGAGCAACAAACTGATCTGTTGCTTGACCACGTTGGTAAAATATCATGCAGACGAAAGATCGTCTTAGCGCGCTTGGACAAAGTGTTTCCCACATGGACGCTGCTGTAGCTCTCTTGTGACGCCTTGATGATAATGGGGAAGGGACATCTCTAAGCCCTCATATCGATCACCTGATCAAACGGATGGGCCTAGCTATCGCGACATCCTATGGCCATCTTGCTCAGATGGAAAAGTCAATCATTGATCTCCAAGGTGAGTTAGACGACTTAAGGAACATTGTGTATTGAGCTCTTGCTAGAGACTCTGGATAACCTACTTCGAGGGTTTGCATTCCTAAACTTCAATCCTATGGAGGTGCGAGAGACACCAAGGAGCTTGAAAACTTCCTCTTTGATATGGAGCAAAACTTTTGGGCCACCCGAGTAACCTCCGAGGAAAAAAAGATGATACCAACTTCCATATATCTTAGCGGTGATGCTAAATTATGGTGGCGAACAAACTATGTAGACATCCTGGTGAGACGATGCACTATCAATACCTAAGAAGGTCTTAAAGGTAAACTCAAGGTACAATTCCTTCCAAAAAATATCGACTACATGACTCGATGATAATTGAGAGAGATGAAATAGATCGGACGTGTCCGAGACTATGTCAAGAAGTTTATGGCTCTCATGCTGGACATTCGTACAATGTCCTAAGAGGATAAGTTGTTTTGGTTCCTAGATAGCTTGAACGATTGGATACGTTAGGAAATACAAAGACAACGTCCTACTGATTTTTTTGCTGCCGTTGCTGCTGCAGAAAGAGTAACTGATTACTCTTCTAAACCTACCACTAATCATGACAAAAGGAAAGACAATAATGTTTCCCATAATTGTAGAAGTGGAGGTTAATCATCTTGGGGAAGCCTGCTAAGACGTTGGAGCAACTCCAACTCAAATTCTAAATCAAGGAGTCCTCCGAGGACTCCGCACCAAGGCTAGCACTCAAAATGTGGCCAATCATTTAGTAATAGGTGTAATTTATCTATTTATTCTCAAGCCGATTTTGTTAGTTTTCGAGTATTTTTATAGCATTTTATTGTGTTTTAGTACGTTTTTATTTTTTTTTTGTTATAAATTAGGTAATTAGGATGAAAATAGACTAAAACGGTCTTTAAACGATCATATCAGAGCAAGAACGGTGAGAAAAGAGCAAAAAGGCAAACTTTCAGCATCTGCAGGCCACCTTTGCAGCGATCAAAGTATAGAGGGTTACCTAAACTCTCTGCATTTCCACTGCTGCAGTGATGAAGCTGCCGACATGCCCACCGCTGTAGCGGTCACTCTGTAGATATTTTGAGATATTTTGAATCCTATAAATATCATCCATATTCACCCCAAACAAGGGTTAACGTTTCGGGAGTGGTTTGAGAGCTCTAAACTCTATCAACTAAGAGAAGAACACTACGCCAAAAAGGAAGAGGCGTTCTTGGAGCTGTTTTAGCGACAAATCTTTGGATAAACAGCTAGTCTCCTCATTTTTTTCTCTTTTATTCTTATTTGGTTGGTAGTTTGTATATGTTTAGTTTATGTTTCATTATATATTGGGCCATAGCTAAGTGTAACTAAACATATATTGTCTAGCGAGCGATTGACTCCACGAAAACGTGTTTGAATAAAATTGATGTTTTGTTAACGGTTCTTCTTCTTTATCCGACTGTGTTTACCGTTTTTTCATGTTTATATGCTTGTTTAGATATATTGAGCAATTGAGATTTGACACTCGGGAGAGGTAACCCCGAATTTAGACTAGGGTTTAAACATAACGCCACGATCTAATAACCTGGGAGAGAGTTAGAAAATGTGCAATCCGTGAGGTTGGAGTAAGACTCATGTGACCAAGTGTCGTATAGATGCTAGGGAAGGATTTTGGCATTGACATAAAGTCACATATTCACTTACTTCACACTCGGGAGAGGTAGTGAGTGATATTTCGATACCGAAATTGTCGGATAGGATAAACGCCGTTAATGTAAACTAGATTGAAACAAACACGTTTAAGTGGACGAAATTAATCCCAAGGCAATTTACTCCCATAAACGTCTATATTAGTAATATTAGTTTAATGAGATTAATTTAGATTAGTATATAATTATAATATAAGCTACAATTTTTATCGCCTAAATAAATTTAGGTTATGATAATCACGGTACTCAACGATAATCTCAACCAATCCTTGTGGATACGACAACCTTTACTTTTCCCACTTTACTAAAACTTGACCCGTACACTTGCGGTGAAAGTAGCGATGTATCTACGCGCTACTAAGTTTTTGGCGCTGTTACCGAGGATTGTGTTTTAGATTGTTGTTGATATTGTGAGTAAGTAACTTGATTTTAATTTAGGCATTTCTTTTGTTTATAATTTTTTCTTTGTAGTTTTATTTTTATTTTTCCTGCAGAGTACTTGAAGATGTTAAAACAATAGGTACTTTTGCATTTCTTTTAACGGGATTCTGAGCTGTTTTACTGTCCTTGGGATCGATACAAGGAATTGCTATTCCGGTTTCTGAGCCATCGTTTCCTGAGGGAGTGTCAACTACTGAACTTCCTCAATGGGTTATTAGCGGCAACCAGAACGTGGGTTGAAAGAGGAAAGAGTACCACCTTTTTCGACCAACTAACCGCAGATGAAACCTATTGGTTGTTGGAAGACATGTCTGGTTATGATTATCACTGTTTGAATTATTCAACAAGCTACCAAATCTTGGGGGATAATTTCACCACCACGGCGCCATGGATTCACACTCCGGTTAAAGATGTAGAGTCTTCTCCCCTGGGGAAAATATTACCTGAATTTATGGGAGAGACTTAGGCGTTTGGAGGGAAACGAATAACAGGATCAATTGGCACGAGGATCGTTTTGAAAATATCGAGATGGTCTACGCTGAAATCGATGCGACCATAATGTCTTTTCAGATGCAAATCGGTCAGCTAATCTGCTTTATTGAGACCGAGTCAAAGTGGTGGCACTTAGAGACACAAATGGCACATTCAGTGAAAGCTACCACGAGGAACTGAAAACGAACAGGAGGAGCTTGGGAGCATTGAAAGATAATTATTCAGATGAGTTGGGAACCCAAGCATGGATCGACGATTGTGATTCTTCACCATTGAAGATCCAAATTGTGATTCCACCATCGATCCCAGACGATCACATCTAAGAGGATCCGATGTGGCTCACTTATCCTTCATCGCCATTAACAACGTTCTTTCATGCCCACCAAGTACATTAGCCAGTGGAGAGTCGAGTTGAAAGCTTGGACCAAACAATGCCAAATCTCGCCCGTCTTGAAGGCGTACTGAATCAAGACCAGTATGTGGTGTTGTACGACACTTTCTACGGGTGAAAACTGCTCTTTGATGAGCACTTCTCTATATCGGGGTGAGGACAAAACTATGTGCTTCTTGGGAGGCAACCGAAGTCCAAAAATAAATTAGATCCATCACAGCCGAATTCATTTGGAGGCGAGCTTGTCTCGCCTCCCAGGTACGTGTTCTAAACCCCCGTCTTCATTATAATGCCTTATGCTTTCATTGGGATCGCTGATGGGTCATTGCAGACACTACATGTTTTAAGTTTGGGGGTGATGTGTAGTATGTTAGTATATTTTATTGTTTAATTGTTTGCATGCTTGTTTAGTGTAGGATGTGTTTATATTTGTGTTGTTGTTGCATGCTGAGTTTTGCGTTCATCTGGGCCATTACCCGATAATGATATTACCCCCTGGTTGTTTGTTAAGGTCAAGGGTAATACTTATTCATGTGTGTTCTGTGTGCTTGATAATGCGTTTTGGTAAAAGTTATTGTGGATCCTAATTTGCACGAGCACGTAGACTCAACGTATAGCTATTCAATTGATTTGAGGCCGATTATCGATTAGCCAAACTCATGACAATTTAAGGATTCTAGAACCTGATTGAGGGAAAACTTGAGACAAAATTCTAGGCGAGGTAGTTTAGGAGATGTGATTTAGGTATTCATTTGATTCGCTCGAGCCTTTGAAGCCTACCTTGTAAAATGTTTATCCTTCGTTACCCTGTCGAAGCCTATATGCCATTTCAATTATGAACACATAACCAATACCCTAGACAATTGAACTTTTTTCAAACCTATATCGCTGAACCAAAGACACAATTTGAGTGAATCAAGTTAGCATTTGTGTATGCTACTTAAAGTGAGCGGTTGGGTTTAGGGCGAATTTTTAATTGGTTCGGTATTCGAGTACTTACTTGTCATTTTTCTTTCATTTTAACCACACCCGTGAAATTCTAATAATCGAATAAGTTTGGGGGTGTAGTCATTAAAAAAACAAAACCATATGTAAATATAGTTCAATTTTCGTTTCTATTGATAAATGAGTACGTTGGTCTTAAATGATTGTTCAAGGTTGTTTCAAATTAATCTATGGGGGTTCGAGTGTGAGTGTGCCAAGCGTTGTGCCTTGGGTATTGTTGAGTTAACGATGTTAAACCCGTTTTATATTCTTGATATACCCTTGGCCAAATGTTCCAAATCGTACCAAGATCTATTGATCTTTTTGAATTTCTTAGCCTACATTTGTGGAGAGTGGAACTCAATCAGGCATATGAATATCCTAATCCTTCATAGTATAAGTCTTGAGTTTCGTTGGTGGATAATCCAATCCAATTGTTGGATAATTATATTATTGAGTCTCGCACACATAAGTTGAAAGGATCTAGAATAGCGTTTACCATTATTAAATGTCGAAATTCTAAAACATCACATGTGTGTTTTACCACCTGAACTCGATATGATTGGGGGTGGTTGATGAAAAAATATTGTGGTTGATAGATGAATTAAAAACTCACATATCGTTATGTTTAGATTGTTTGTGTTTAGGTTATTTTTGTTAGTTAATTTAGTTGTGTTTTTTATTTTAGTGTGAGTGTTTTGCTCGAGGACTAGCAAAATTCTAAGTTAGGGGGTATTTGATAGGTGTAATTTATCTATTTATTCTCAAGTCGGTCTTGTTAGTTTTTGAGTATTTTTATAGCATTTTATTGTGTTTTTATATATTTTTATTCTTTTTGTTATAAATTAGGTATTTGGGGGTGAAAAATTACCAAAACGGTCTTTAAACAATTACATCGGAGCAAGAACGATGGGAAAAGAGCAAAAAGGCAAACTTCCAGCATTTGCAGGCCACCACTGCAGCAGTCAAAGTACAAAGAGTTACCTAACTCTCTGCATTTCCACTACTGCAGTAGTCATCCCATCGCTGCAGCGGTGAAGCTGCCGACATGTCCACTGCTGCAGCAGTTATTTTATGATATTTTGAGATATTTTGAATCCTATAAATATCGTCCTTATTCTCCCCAAACGAGGTTTGATGGTTCGGGAGTGGTTTGAGAGCTCCAAACCCTATCAACCAAGAGAAGATCACCACACCAAAAAGAAGGAAGCGTTCTCGGAGCGATTTTAGTGACAGATCTTCGGATAAATGGCTAGTCTCCTTGTTTCTCTCTTTTATTCTTATTTGGTTGGTAGTTTGTATATGTTTAGTTTATGTTTCATTGTATATTGGGCCATGACCAAGTGTAACTAAACATATATTGTCTAGGGAGCAATTGACTCCACGAAAACGTGTTTGAATAAAATTGATGTTTTGTTAACGGTTGTTCTTCTTTATCCGATTGTGTTTACCGTTTTGTCATGTTTATATGCTTGTTTAGATATATTGGGAAATCGTGGTTTGACATTCGGGAGAGGTAACCCCGAATTCAGACTAGAGTTAAACACAACGCGAAGACCTAATAACCCGGGTGGGAGTTAGAAAGTGTACAATCCATGAGGTTAGGGTGAGACTCATGTGACCAAGTGTTATATAAACGCTCGAGGGGCTTTGGCGGTTACACGAAATCATATATTCACTCACTTTGCATTCGGGAGAGGTAATGAGTAAGATTTCGATACCGAGATTGTCGGATAGGATAAATACCATTAATATAAACTAAATTGAAACGAACACGTTTAAGTGGAAAAGATTAATCCCTACGCAATTTACTCCCATAAATGTCTATATTAGTAATATTAGTTTAATTAGGTTAATTTAGATTAATTTATAATTATAATATAAACTATAATTTTTATTGCCTAAATAAAGTTAGGTTATGATAATTGCGGTACTCAACGATAATCTCAATCAATCTCTGTGGATACGACATCCCTTACTCTTTCCACTTTACTAAAACTTGACCCGTACACTTGCGGTGAAAGTAGCGACGTATCTACGTGCTACCATTTAGCAACTTAGGGGCATCATTTGATTCGACTAACCAAAAGTTCACTGGGGAAGATAGGCCCATAAAAATTCAACTCCTTGCGTTTGTGCAATAAGGATCATGATGTATCCGACTGTCCACATAAATATTCTTTTTTCGCGCTGTAAGCATCGATTCAGGAAGAAAAGGAACGTTGGGAAAAGTATATCGTAGAGCAGGATGAGAAAACTTTAGATGAGTTTGATGCCTATCAAATGGGTGTAATTCATCTGTTAAATACTATGAAGCGACAATCGGTCCCAAGGAAGAAGGTATCAAATAAGAAGAACCTCATGTTTATAGATCTTAAAATTAATGGGCAGAATTATTGTGCATTAGTTGACACTAGTGCTAAACACAATTTTATGTCTGATAAGGAAGCTAATTGGTTGGGCTTATGTGTCGAGAAGTACTCAGGGAGATTGAAGGTCGTGAATTCTGAAGCGCGTCCTGTGGTTGGAGTCGCCAACATGGTACACTCGAAGATTGCTCCGTGGGATGGGTTCCTCAACTTCACCATTATTCCCATGGATGATTTTCAAGTGATATTGAGGATGAAATTATTTATGGATAATAAGACGGTCCCAATGCTTTTTGCAGATTCGCTTTATATGATGAGAGATCGATTATGTGTCATTCCTACAATGCGTTATTTAATTGAAGATAGATCTATCTCGACTCTACAGCTTCTGATAGGTGAACATTAGGACGACCTTCTAGTTCTTAGTAGGGAAGAGACTGACCCACAAATACCATATTTGATTTCAACAAAAGGGTTGTTTGACTATGCTCGAATTACTTCTCTAAGAGAACTTCTAGAGAAGTTTTCTACTCATCCATACGGGAAAAAATCTATAGATCAAGTTCCCATTGGGCCATTCCATTTTTTGCGTTAGCCAATGGTGCAAAGACCCACTTGCTTTCGGTAGGACTACATCCAGAATGATGGAGGTATCGACTTTGTCTGCTGAGGGTTAGAGTTTCGAGGAACAAAGGTATAACCGTTGTCGTGGTGGTTAAATCTTTGAGTTCTATAACCTTATCTCCATCACTTCAATTGCATTATTCCATGGACACCGCCGCATAGTTTCTCAAGCATGATACTTAGTTGTGGAATGTTCCGAGGAGTATTGATTCTTGCTTTAATCTGCATAAGTACTTTAATGTCAATTTGGGCTATAATAAGATTGTTGTAGACCAGCCACTGTGTCCTCATTCAGTGGATAAGCTCTACAAAGTCGACCTATTTTGAAGACAGCAGAAGGCGCAACAACCGTAGACAAAATTCGAAGCATCATCAAAAGAAGTCTACGAAGACGTCGACTGCTCAAGTGGGGGAGAATGTCACAATTTTAACATGTCTAGTGCTTGTTCTCGCACATGGCCACTTGTCCGTGACCCTTTTCTTTCGTTTTCTAGACTAGTTTAGCATAGTTTAGCTTAATTTAGTTTATTTCTTTCATTTCTTGTAGAAAGACCCTATTATGTCTCATCGAGCATAACGATATCTATTGTGGGCACTTGTATTTTTTTGCTTAAAGTACTACGGGGGAGGACATGTTCTTGAAGTCATTCAAGCCTTTCACATCTTGTGGTCTTTGATATTAATATAATTGTTGTCGTTCTTGTAGTTGTATTCTTCTCTACATTGTCGGCACGTGTTGTTGTAGGAAAATTCGTTGCTATTGAAACTGATTTTGCTATTTGATTTCTCTGATATTCAGGCTTGCTACTAGGTGATCCCTTAGTTAGCGTCGTACGGTTCGCTTTCCAGTCTTAAAAGGCTCTGCCCGTGACACACAGCGTGACCTCTGTCACTGCCTAAACCGACTGTCACCAGCAATACCTACCCATCAACTACAAATGCTATCTTCAATACAAATAGATAGGGAGACGAACTGAACCCGACGCGGCAACCCCCCATCTCTCCATTTCGCTTGAACCATATCATCTTACTCTTAGCCTATAAGAGCCTCCACAAATTGGATCTTCTTAAGTCAAAAATTGATTGCAACAGAAGGGTGATGGGTCTCGCCAATGCCCAATAATGGTGGTGAAATTGGTTGGGGTGCGTCGCTCGACGGTGGTGGTGTAAATCTATAGAGAGAGAAGGGGGGGAGACGATGGTGAGTTTGGGGAGAGGTGTTTGCTTAGACTGAGATACAGAGGAAATAGAGGCGATTGATGGTTGGCTGTGGCATGTTGCAGACTTGTAGCGGTCTGTGGAGGCATAGGCTTTGGTATATGGTAGGAATAGACAACATGAAAGGAGGAGGAAATAAAAACACTGATTACAACTATGCTCTCAAATTTTTCTCATATTTTATTTTAGACCCCTAATTTTAGTATTTTTGTGATTATTTTATGTTACTAGTTTTTCAATATATGCCTATTATTATGCATATATTGTGTGTGTTAAATTTACAATATAAATTTAGAATTGTATACTTACGAATTATATTCTTGCCTTTAGGCACGGGATGTAACTAGTATTTTAAATGTAAAAACAATTTGGGAAAGATTGTCTTTTAGTGAAAAAAACTAAATTACAAGAAAAATCCATTTTCATGAAATCCTTGTCTTTTAGTGAATAAGCATTTATGAGGTACTTTTTGATCTTTTGCAAAAAAATATTTTTTAAGAATTATTACTATTTTTTTGAGATAACATTAAAATCTTGGTTTTTTATGAAGAAAAACAAAATTTAAAGGAAACGAAAAATGTTTTTTTTTTCTTTTTATTTAAAGAATAAAAGAAAGTTATTTTTTAAGAAAACTTTTTTACTTTTTTTTTAAGAATGAAAGAAAGATTTTTTTTTTTGGAAATAACATTTTTTTAGTGTAGAAGATGTAGAAAAACATTTTTATTTTATTTTTTTAAAAGACAACTTCTTAGAAATAAAAAAAAAAAGAATTAAAAATATTTTTGAAATATCAATTGTTTTGGAATAACAAATGAGACTTGATTTTTGGTTTTTGGATCAAAATGGAAGAACAAAATTTTTGTCATAATAACTTCACTATATATATATAAGGTATATATAAAGTGTATATATGTATATCTCCAATTTGAGAACTTGACCAAAAAAAAGAAAAAAAAAGAGAGGTGCTAGGCTAAGGATTGAGACTTAGTGCCGGTCCAGGCCCTAGGCTAAAAAAAGAAAAAAAATGCTAAAATGTTAAACGCAAAAAGGTGCAGAGTGGTAAAGTAAATGAAAATAAAGTAAATGCGGAAAATAAAGTATGGAAATGTAAACAATGGTTAAGTAAAATCAAGAAAAGCAAAGTGCATTCGCGGAGAACGGCTTAAGATTTTTTGTCGATTTTTTTACCATTTTTTATTTAGTTTTTCTTTTGTTTGTCTTTGTTTTTAGACAAGTATATATAAGTTGGAGGTTTGAAGAACTTACTTTGCCTTTTGGAAAGCTGGTTATTCTCCTTTTGTTTTTGCTTCTTCTTCTTCTTCATTCTTATTTCTTTCTTAGTTTTCTGTTGTGTAGAAAATCTAAGTTTTTTTTTTAACTGAAACTATTTTTTGGGAAGTATTTTAGAAAGAGAAAGAGAGTCTTGTGTTCTAGAGAGAGAAGCACAAACGTGTAAATGTGAATTAGCAAATAAATGAGATGAAGCCTCCTCTATTTATAGAGGAGACCCTGCGCGCACTCGTTGAGGCGCACGCCCTGGGAATTGCACGGTGCGATTGAAAATGGCCCTTGGGGGCTCATCATAATCCCTACCCCCTATTTCGTGTTTATTACTCTTAGCCCCTTAAACATAGTATTGTGTGTAAAATTGATTTGTTGTAACCTCTCCTAGTCATATCATTTTAGAAAATGACTTAAGGCACTCTCTTGGCTACTTTGGGCACTCTAAATTTGGAATCCAAGGCTCCATCTTATTCCCAGATGGTGCTTTCTTAGTGTTTTTTTTTTTTTTTTTTTTTTTTGTGATTTTGTCACTTTTTAGCAATTACACACGTATTTCTTGCTTTTCCTTGAAATTGAAATGATAAAATGTAATTAAACTATCCAAATAAGAATTGAAAAGTTCAATTTTGAAAAATAAATTCGTCGTTAATTTGATAAAATGGGCAAAAAAGTACAGTTTTTGGGCCAAAATAAAAGGTAGTTAGAATTAGTGAAATTTCTTAAAATTTATTATATCCAAAGCGATATTCTATGAAAATAGACTTTAAATTTTACCAATTTAGTCCCAGTTAGCTTTTAGATTTCAATTTTAGCCCAAAACTTTATTCTTTGTGTAATTTGATCAAATTTTTGATTTTTTTTTTTTTTTTCAAAACATTAAAGGAAATTTAAACACTTGAATCTAAGGCAATTTTTTCCCCTTTAAACGTGGTTTAAAGTTTGCCCAAATTTATACTTTAGACCCGACATTTTTACCAAACACGAAAACGAGCTAAACAAAATGTGGTGTTTACAATCGTGTCATTTTTTAGGGTCATCGTAGGGGGAGTAATTTTAATTAAATTGTTTAGATGTTTTTATCATCTTCCCTACTTTTTGAGATGAAAAATGAGGAGAAAAATATGATGTTTTCATGGTTATGGATTACGATTACGAGTTTCATGATTAATGTACTAATGTGGAGTAATAAAAACATTTCTCTATATCTCGAAAAGGTATTTGATATCTCATTGCATAATCTTGAAAATAGTTTTCTCATTATGATATTAAATGTGAACAAAATCCATTCCCATATTAAGGAGGAGCATGGTTACACATTTTTTTCGAGACAACATGAAAGTGAATTGTCATCATCAAAAAGGGAAGATTATTTACCCTAAAAATTTTGATGGACAAATTAACGTTAATGTTTTAAGGAACTAATGTTTTTATTGAGTAATTTTAGATTTGAGTTCCGATTGAGTGAATAAGAAAAATAATGGCTTTTAAGATGATATTTTTTGAAAGATCAAGATGGTTTCAATGAAGATGTTGAAGACTATTTTTAGCAAATAATATTTTTGTATTTCTAGGTAAAAACATCTCAACGCTTTTTATGCTCTTAGTGCAACCCGATTAGGATAATGCATGACACTTATAAATAACTTGAAATATTTTTATGAAGTAGTCAGAAATGATAAATTCATATGTTCAAATTTTTTTCCCCTAAAAAATCAATCAAAAAAGTATTTTGAAATATGGAGAAAATGAATTTTCGGCCTGAAAGGTCGACTGAGTGAATGAACGATCGATCGAATGATTCAAGATGTGTGTTTTGGGCGTTTTAGGATGATTGGTCAATCGGTTGGTTGAACGACGATTAAGAGCCTAAAATAGTCGACCTTAGGTTTGATTTATAAGTGTGAAACAACTATAAATTGAGCAGTTGAAGGTCTTAGCGGTCGACCGCTTAGTGGGCTGATCGACTGATGTGGTAAAATTTTGAAATTTGACCATAATATTTTTCAAGATCTTCTATCCTGATTTTATGTCTTTGAAAGTTCAAATATATTATTTAAATGGGTTTTGACTAAGTTTCATGGATATATCTTGTATTTTGAAGAATTTATGATTTAGTCCATATATTATCTAATTTTGGGAGATTTACAGGGAAAACTACTTTTTGTCTTTAAGAGGTTTAAAATAAAATCTTTTTGAGGCTAAATAAACAGTTTTAAAAGTGCATTTTTGGGTCAAACATTTAAAATTTAATTGAATTTGATATATTAGGTTGATATATGACATTATGGGCATATAATCAAAATTATAGCCGTTTTAGGCATTGTTTAAATTCTACATGTAGATATCTGCGTTTTTGAATTGAATACATCAAGAACAAGAGATTTAAATCATCTTTTTGAAAATTGAGAGTTATTTTGTATAAATATATTTTTGACATATTTTTGGAAGAAGTTCTTTATTGAAACTTTTACTGTTTTAACACCAGTTTTTTGTGCTACATTGTTGTCTTTAAGTATTTTCAAGGAAGCTCTGGGGAGATCACTCTAACTACTTTACATCCTCAATATTCTGTGATTTATGTGATGTGTATGTGTGTGTATATATATATATATATATATATATATATATTTGTTTGAGCTTGAAGTAATTTATTTGATAAAAATCGTTTTCTTTTTTGAATATCTTGAAAAATCATGTGAAATAATTTTGGTCTGATATCTAATTTTCACAATCTCTGTTATTTATTTGCTTAAAATCAAATTTGTATTCTCACAAATTCTATTACTTAGTATATCAGAACATTAATTGAGTATATCTATTGAGGTGGTAGAGGCTCTTGTGAGATGAAAATATATTTTTTGTATTCTTTTGAGTGTGAAAGGATTAGACATACATGGTCGTTGTCTAATTAGGGTTAGTCTTTGGGCTATTAAAAAGGTAGGTTTGATTTAGAGTCTGTAAAGGAATTAGGTTATTCTTGTACTTGGAAAAGAAAGATTGTAAAAATTCGATTTTGGGCCTAAAAAAAGAATTAGGTTAATCTTCTGCAGGTGAAAAAGATTGTAAGGTTTCCTATCTGGGAAAGGGATCAAAGTTTAGTGGATTGCGAAATCCCTGTGGGAGCTTAGGAGACTAGACGTAGATAAGGGTAGCTTTTCGAACCAAGATAAATCAATGTGTTAATTTCAACTCTATCTATTTGGTTGTGCACTTAGCTAAATACGTTTCCACTTAAACTCAAGATAACAATCGGTTAGTGAATTTGAATATTTGTTTAACTTGGTAAATTATTTGTTTAAAATTTTTAACTACCCAATTCACCCATCTCCCCTCTCGGGTAGATCATCAGGCCAACAAATGGGGTAAGTTTTCTAAAACTTTAAAAATTATTTCTAGTACATGAAATTTACACTTTAAAAAAGTTTATCATATTATTTGGTTTTCATACTTGGTCATTTCATTTTACGTTCTAATTTCTAAAAGAAACGTTCTCACATTCAGGGAGAGCATGTTTATATATATATATTTTTTTATAAAATGGAAAAAACATCAAGTAGATGGTCATCATCAAAATGGGGATATTGTTAGCTCTGAAGGGTTTAATCCCATTAACATTGATTTTGAAGATAACAATAAGTTGATAGTTTTCTGGACTGATCTATTTATTGAGAAATGTGACAGATTTAGTTACGTGATAACAAACCAAGTACGTGACGTAATGGTGATGAATCCAGATCGATCAGGGCAAGCAAATGTAGTGGAAGATTAATATTTTTTCACAAATCAATTTTTTGTGTTTCTTAAGGTAAACAACATTTATATTTTTCAAATTCGTTTCATACGGACTAGGATCACACACAATAATTTAACATGAAGTAGTTGTCGATCTTATGTGTAATGCCTATTACATTTGCATGATAGATGAATTTGATACTTTAAATTAATTAATAGTCTTTATTAATTCATGATTTGACCATAATTGTCACTCTATGGAAGACCATTGTGCACTCTTTTAGTTATAACTTTTTATACTGCTGGAATTTTGTGCCAAACTAATTGCACATGAAAATAGACTCCCTAAAATTTCTAACAAGTAGTTATATAGTTGAATAGGAGTTCAAATAAAGAGATATGGTCGTTTGAAGTGTAAGTAATTTGCTTATGTAATCTAGTCGACTGAACTGTAAGTAAGTCAACTGAATTATACAGTTCACTAATTGTTTTAGGTTTTTAAGTGATTCAGTCAACAGAATTGTAATTTAGTTGACTGAATTTTACAGAGACTAAAAGAGGGTTCAATTCAGTCGACTGAATTATGATTCAGTTGACTGAATTGGTTTTCAAACTTTGTGAACATTTTAAGAATATATTTTTGTGTCATTTTAACGACAAATATTTTTAAAATAGTTTTTCTATGAGAAATATTTTCAAAATGATAGTTTTATCAATATTCCAAATTGGTCCTTACTATTTCGGATTTTGTGTTTTGATCAGTAAAACCTATTGAACTTATATTTTGGCTGGTCAAATAAGATTACCAAATGCTTGAACCTGGATTATATTTAGTACTCATTCATCAATCAAAATGGCTGATTTTATTGGAGAGAATCTAGGATGAAAAGTTTAGGATTATAGGGCTTAAATCTAGGAAATATCTTACTAAAAACTAGCCAGTAGAGTGATTTGATTGTGGGGGCATAAAGTAGTTGTATTTCTCATTTTAAAATTCATATATTAAGAGTGAAAAATTGAAATTGAAGAGAGAAAAGAAGAGGGAGAAAAAATTCTAAAAAAAATCTTAGATCTCTTGAGTGAAACTTGAGGTTATTTTTTTGTGGGAAAAACTTTTGATTTTTGAAGCTGGTTTGATTTGCCAGATACATTGACTTGATTATTACATGCTACTCCATATCCAGTGAGATCATTCTTTAATATATTTCTCAGTGAATTAATTGATGATCTATTATGTGTTATACTTGGATATATTATTTGATTAGATTTGACTTTAGAAATTGAAATTGAAATTTGATTCTGAAAATTATTTTCCGAAAACTCGTAGATCTTAATCTTGGAAATTATTTTACACCGAGTTAAACGATTTGATTAATCTAGGCTATTTGAATTGTGTGCTACATTATTTTAAATCTAGATATACACAATACAATTCCTAAATTGATTATCATGTAATTGCGTACACTTTTATTGCACTTAGAATCGGGCCGAATTGTGAATTTAATATTTATAAATACTGGTAGAAACTATTTGAGATAAATAAAGTTTTGGTATTTTGCTAGGTTGTATCTCAGACTTAAGTATACCTAGTCTAAGTGGGAGAGTGTTTGAGTATAAAATGAACTTACACAAACGGGATTGTACGAGTTTGATTCTCACTTGGGAAGATGATCAAAGTTAGTGGATTAATTCCCTATGAGAGCTTTGTGGAGTAGACGTAGGCAAGGGTACCTTTCCAAACTATTATAAAATTTCGGTGTCAAATTTCTCTATCTCTTATTTGTTTTTGATTGTGTTTGTGTATGCCTAGTTAAAATGCTTTCGTATAACAATTGAATTAGATAAAATTTGAGTAGGTAATAACCGATCAGATTAATTTTTAAAACTACCAAATTCAACCTTCTCTTTGGTTGACCTTTGGGCCAACATTTTCTTTTAAAAACATATAAATCAAAATTGATGTTGTCTAAATCATTGATTTTCGATCATCGATAACTGTATTGATCTGAATGACTTAATTTTGAACGAAGGAATATTGATTTGGAATTAAAAAGTATTTGTTTATTTATTATTTGAACTATTATTTTGAGCATGTTTGTTCCACTTACTTAAGTCGTTATTTTTTTTTTACCAATTGTGAGTTGACTTAATAAGGATTATTATTTTTCTGATTAATCAATTATACCACTGCAAGGTTCAGATTGAGAAATTAAAATTAGTGAAATAGTGGTTGTCATACATCATTGAACTGGATTTTGGATTTTAGTGATGTGCAATAGTATTTAAAATTTTAATAATTCGATAATTTTTATTTATTGGGAATTTCGGGTTCGGGGCATGATAGACTTTGTCCAAGGCAGTGTGATAATTGAGATGAGTAACTAATTTATTTCACAAGGAATTATATTATCAATCGATATACATATTATCAAACTAGTTTTTTTTTTTTTTAAATTTATCTATTCCTTATTGGTTCTTTCGGGAGTACAAGATAAAAAGATCGTATATTACAAAAATTACAATGGAGGGGGTTCTATTGGTGAAATTCCTAACAATTTGATATGTATGTGATATTTGATTAGACGTGACTCACAGTTGGATGAGATGCCATGATGATTTTTTTTATAGGGGCGAAATTGGATTTTTTTCCAATTTTAAAAAAAATTGATCAATTAATTAATTGTTTCCATCGTTAATTTTTTTATATGAACCTCATGGGTCACACACAAATGGCTGATGAAAGTTTAGATAGTTTTGTAAAATTTAGATGTTTGGGGGGCAACGTACAACTAAGAAAAGATGGGTTCTAGGGCTTTGAACCCTGGATAGTATTTATAAGGGGGAGACACATGGTGATTTCCCCCCTAAGGTAAATTTTGGCCACCATCATATATGTTTCTTGCTCTACTGTTTTGATTTATATTACCTTATATATTCAGAATTAGAATTAGAGTCTTAGATATTACATAAACACCATCTTTATGGAGTTTCTCGTGTGGATATTGTTAAATGCATGATATTTGTGTTACTTTTGATAGAATGAATATCAGTTCTTGATTCGGGATAAGTTCTATCCGCTTTTAGAAAAGTCTTCTCAAATTATGCCTCGAGATCAAACGACATAGGGGTTGAAACATCGGAATAGGTATAAAGATTAGCCTAAATTTATTCTTTATAATTATTTGTTTTAATTTTATGTTAATACGGGCAGACCATGCCTTAAATAACCTAGTTTATTAATTGGATATTTTTTTTTTGTACTCCATTGCATAAATCTCTAGATTTTAATATTCGGTTATTTCATTATTCTCCTCATAAGTCTTTTTAACTCGATTTATGGGACAATTATTATCATCTCAATTATTAAATTATGATAGTAAATTGTACCTCAATAACATACTCATAGCATATCATAAATGTGCCAATAAATTTTTTATTGAGTTTATGAGGGAATTTTGAGTGTCATTTTTTTATTATTTATATTTATAATAACTATATCTGGTACCAATTGTTGGCCCGCAGATCTACCCAAGAGGTGGTGAATTGGGTAGATATAAATATTTAAACAATATTATCAATCAAATAATCATCAATTTTCCTATTTGGTTATTATCTTGTGTTACAACGGAAACAACTTTATGTAGATGCATAACCAAACAAGTATGGATAGAGAAATTGAACATATAGATTTATCCTGGTTTGACAAGTTACTCTTGCTTACGTCTAGTCCCTTGAGCTCCTGCAGGGATTTCGCAATCCACTAACCTTGATTCATTTCACAAGTAGAAAACAAACTCTTACAATCCTTTCCATAGGTTCAAGACTAACCTAATTAATTTCCTAGGCACAAAATCAAACCTTTACAATTTCTCTTTTACTAGGCTTAGGAAGAACTTTATTCTTTTGCAGGCTAAGAATAAAATATATCTATCTTTTTACCAAACTAAAAACTAACCTTGTCCTTTTACAAACAAAAATAACACATAATCCTTTTACAGACTAAGAATCAAGCTTAAACCCTGATTAGACACCAACTCAATATGTCCAATCCTCTCACACTCACCAAATACAAAAAATAATTTATTTCTTCCCACAAGAGCTTCTATCACCTCAATAAAGATCTGCTCAATTAATGTCCTGATAAACTACTTGATGGAACTACGTGAGAATATAAATTTGATTATACTCAATTAAAGCACAATGATTATGTAAATTAGATTACGCAGGCAAACATCGTTTCGCAAGATATGCAGGATATTCAAAGATAGAAAATGATTTTTATTAACACATAATCACTATGAGCTCACACAAATATTTATGTCATGTAAACCACAAAATATTAAGCATGTAAAGTACTTAGAAAGATCTCACTGGAGTTTCTTTGAAAACAGTAGAAACAAATGTATAGTGGAAAAACAGGTGGCAAAAATAATGAACGCCTCGATCAAAAAATTGTTCAAAAATCTTTCTCGAATATAATTTCAGAAAAATAATTCTCTTTTCTAAAAATACTGATTTAAACTCTTGTTCTTGGTTACCTTCACCCAAAAACGCAGGTCCATATATATAGATTTCAAACTATATCTATAACGGCTATTTTTCAAAAGGTACTACCATAAATGTCATATATAAACCCTATATAATATATTCCCATAAATATATAATTTTGACCCAAAAATACTCATTTAAAATACTCAATTTAGTTCCCAAAAGAATTTGATTCAAAGCCCATAAATATAGAAAGTAATTTTCACGGTAAATCTCATAGAATCAAGTAATACAATGACTAAATAATAAGATCTTTAAAATATATAATAGATATAAATATAGTGAAAATCTCATAAAATCATATTTTATAACGTTCAAAGGCTTCAGATTTGGATTAAAGATCTCGAAAATCGAATTGGTCAAACATATTGAAAAATATTCAGTCAGACGACCAACCTTGCTGGCGGTCGACCTGTTGCTCATTCAACGACTTATTTTCTATTCGTTGACAACTAGTCGATCGACTGTTTTAGGCTCTAAGTCTAACATTTACCCTATCGATCGACTATTATGCCTAAAACTCCAAAAACCCCTAACCTGAATCTGCTAGTCGATCAGTCTCCATGTTGGTAAACCGTTTAAGCCAAAATTCAAAAAACTCATATCCTGATTCTCCTAGTCGACCATCTCCCTCACCAGTCGACAGTTCAGGCCAAAAAACCCCCTTCTCCCATTTTTAAAACATTTTCTTAAATGATAGTTTTAGGGAAAAATGTTTAGATACTTGAACTTATCACTTCTAAACATAATTCATATAATTCAAGTTATTTCATAAACGTTGTGCGTGATCTTAATCGGGTTGCATTAAGAGCATAGAAAGTATTGCCTTGTTTTTACCTTGAAGTACAAAAAATATTTTCTGCTCCAAAAATCTTCAACGTCTTTATTGCAACCATCTTAAATTTCCATACAATGTCATCTTGAAATCCATCATTTTTCTCATTTTCTTAATTGGAACTTAATTTTAAAATCACTTAATAAAACATTTGTTCCATAAAAACATCAATGTTAAATTGTCCATCAAAATGTCTAGGGTCAACAATCTCTTCTCTTTTTATGATTACAATTAACTTTGATATTTTCTTATAATAAATATATAACCAAGCTCCCTTCTGAATATGATGACGAGTTTTTTACACATTTAAGATCATAATGAGAAAAACATTTTTAATAATTTGTAATAAATGATAAAAAATATGTTCGAAGCATATTACACTTCATAAAATTTTATTACTCCCTCTTTCTAAATATCTTTATGAATTCATGCATGAAAAACATCGTAACTTCTCCTAAATGTCTATTCTAGGCACACATCATTATGTCTAGTTATTTCCAAACATTGAATGATTTTCAAAAATTTATCGCAATAGGTTTGGAAAAATAAAATCACAGTAACATTATTCTTCTTAGAAAAAATATTTATCAAAATCATAACTTTGGAAGAATAAATTTCTGCCCTTTAAGATTGAGAAAATTCAATGAAAATTCAAATTTTTGATTGAAATCAATTCATCTTTCAATAAAGCTCATAGAGAAAAACTCATTTTATTTTTTTTTAATTTCAAAAAACTTTCAACCAGTTAAAACATAAATATTTTTAATAAGATTTAAAATTTGCATAAGTAATTTAGAAGCAAATTTAATCTTAATATTTATATGGATCATCTTGAGGCAGTAAATGAAATTAAGCATTAATGAATCAAATATAGTCAACAATACCAATATCCAATAAGTTAATACCATCCACTAACCTAATTACTACCAATTGTTCATCACCAAGCCCACTTACTATTAACGACCAAAATATTACCAAAAACATGTTCATAGATCAAGATATCATTGAGATCAAGGAACTTTTTAACCATTTGAAAAATCATAAGGAGGAGGAGTTTTATATGTATTGGATAGACCAACAGATGAATGAAAGGTGGACAATTCTAAATTATATCACAAAATTGATTTATCTTAGTCATTGCACTTTCTACTTAATTCGACAAACCTTGAAGTTTTCAGTTTATCATTTCCATGTATTGTTGAAAATTGTTAAATTGTTCCATCATCTTATCAACCTTTTGATATATACTAGCTAATATTTCTGTTTTATCTTCATCATCAACGATTATCACATCATCATCTTCTACATTTCCTTCTTCTCCATGGATCCACCGATATTTTATAATCTCATAACCCATGGATTGAGCTGTACTTAGATTAAGAATAGTAGTATCATTTACATAGTAGTTTGCACAATTATCGTCAATTATAACTAGAAAGTTTTGAAGAAGATAGAACACAACATCTCCATGGTAATACACATGACTCAATATTTAACTGATATTGCATGTGTTCAAGAATGAGAGATGGAAGATCAATCTTAACATTATTCATGATAGCATTAAGTATGAATGTATCCTAGTCAGTTACCATAGAAAAGTGACTACCGTGACGAACAATGTTACGAGTAATGATGTAGTGGTAAATTCGTTTCTTATGATGTAAAGAGAATGCCTGCAATCAACAATTACCAATTATTGATGAGCTTTGGAACCAAGTAGTTGAATTCTTAGGAACAATTGATCTTCTTTTTACTTCTAGGATAGAATTCATTTCTTCTAGACATACCTCAATTTCGACCCCATTCTCCTACAAACAAATTCTTGCCCAAACAATAAGATAATTACAATAAAATAGTCTTACCCAGTGACTAAAGTAGAATTGTTTTTTTATTAAAAATATATCTCGTCCTAACCTTTTAGACTTGGTCAGCACATCAATTCCTCCAGACGAAAGTTCAGGAAAGTATATAAACTTAGCACATATTACCTTTCTTTTGCAAAAATCATTTTGAAATTTAAGTTGATTCTCAAAACTCAAGAACATTTGCTTATTAAACAATTTTTCCAGAATTACGTCTATGATTAGGCACCCTATGATTTATCACCGGAACTGAAGAACAACTAAGGATGAGATTTTAACCAACAATCCTTTATCTAACCATACAAAGTGAGAGGAATCAACGAATATACCTTAATATTACCAAGAATGATGGAATTAAAGAGAATAATTGCAAGAAATGATGAGAGCTCCTTAGATCCAACAAACTTCTTCCATCTCCTTGAAATCTTTCTTCATTCTCTTCAAAAGTCACTATCTAGCCTTTTGAACACGAATTCTTTGAGTTTATATGGATATGAAAGATTTCTAAGCTTAGAATCCTAGATAGAATATGAAAGAGTTGACCAAATGAGATGAAAATCCTAAACTTGAGGTCTTAACCTGTGGTTAGTCGATTGACCGAATTGTATAGTGGTTGACTAACTCAGATCTAATTAATTCCCTTGACACCTTACCGCCTAATTTTGGTTGACCGGTTAACTCGACAGTTAAACGGATTAGCTTAATTTTGATCCTTTTTGTTATTCTTAGCCCATCCATTTCTTAAATGATCCATATAAATATTCATTTTAAAAACTCATTTCAAAAACTTCAAATTAAAACATACAACTACTAAATAAAAATATAATTCTAATTAGTAGAAACATGCAATGCATTTATCTCCCTAACAAAATTTATATATTTATACTTTAAGAAATTTGGCATACCTTGTTCATCTTTAGGAGTTATTGGTGTGTGTACCTTAGTTTGATGATCAACACAAGTCTCAATTTCCTTTGTAGCAACTAATTGAGAAGACTTAATATTCTGAGATGAAACATGTTGATTTACCTTGATAATGTCTTCTTTTTGTAATGTTATCTCTTGATCAACTATAGTGACTGTTGGCCCACAGATCGACCCAAGAGGGGGAGGGTGAATTGGGTAATAATAAAAACTTAAACAATTAATTATCAAATAGACAAATTATCAATTTTCCTAACTGGTTATTATCTTGTATTACAACGAAAACGTATTTAACTAAGTACACAACCAAACAACTAGAAATAAAGAAACAATAGAACCCTATTATAGGCTAAGGACTATAATCCTTGATTCCTTTCGCAGGTAGGAATCAAACCCTTACAATCTTTTTCACAAGCTAAGACCAACCTAATTCTTTTCATATGCTCATAATCAAACCCTTATAATTTTCCATTGTCACAAGTTAAGGAAGAACCCTATTATAGGCAAATGACTAACCTAATTCTATTATAGGCAAAATCAAATCTAATCATTTTCATAGACTAAAGATCAAACCTATCTACCCTGATTAGACATCGACCCGAATGTATCCAATCCACTCATACTCACCAATACAAAAAATATAAGTTTCTTCCCACATGAACTTCTACCATCTCAATACAAAATATGTTCAATTAATGTCCCGATAGACTATGTGATAGAACTACGTGAGAAAACAAATTTGATTTTACTCAATTTAAGCACACAGATAAAATTAATCAGATTTCACAAGTAAAAACCGTTTCAAAGGATTTTTAAGATATTTTAAATTGAAAATAATTTTTTACATAAAATACTACAAGCTTAATTTAAGAATATAACTCAATTGAAGCACATATAGTATTGAGTAAGTAATCAAGAACAATCCAACAGAGATTTCGTTTAGAAGATCATAGGAAAGACTCAAACCCGGAAATAGCAAGAACAATGATTTTTTCAAAGCAAACTTTTTCTCTTAAAAATACTCTTAGCAAAATAATTCTCTTTTTATAAAGCTAATTAAAACTCTTGCTCTTGATTGTTTTTTATTTAAAAAACGCAGCTTTTATTATATGAATTTCAAACTATGCCTATAACGACTATTTTTCAAAATATAAGGCCATTTATGACACATAAAGACCCCATACAAAATACTCATTCAAATCAGATGTAGTTTTTTTTTTTTTTTTTTTTAAAAAAACAATACTCTTTGAAAAGCTCAACTTAGTCCCTAAAACTTATTTGATTCAAAATCCTTAAATATAAAAAGTAGTTTTACCCATTAAACTCATAGAATCAATTAATATAAGGACCAATTAATAAGATCTTAAAAATACATGATAGATATATGAAATATACTCAAATCCCCTTAAAATTAGATTTTCTAACATTAAAAATCATAGGATTTGGGTTGAAAATCTTGAAAAATGAATCAGTCAAACCAAACTGAATCCTGACACGCCGATCGACCAAGCCCTTGTTGGCCAATCAAATTTTTGTAACGGTCCATTTTATGACCGTTTACATCCTTGGTTAGTCAAACGACCCCTATGACGATCGACCATTCTGGCCAGTAGCATTTTCTCACAAGCTACTTATCTCGTCAGTTGACTGATTGATTTTGTTGGTTAACTAATTGGAGTAGAAACTTCCCCATCTATGCATTGTTTTTCTCAGTTAATTGCCTACGTGGTAAGTCAACCGTTTGAACCAAAACTTTTTTTTTTTTCATATATTAAAATATTTTCTTGAATTAACACTTTACGAAAAAAATTTAAGATCTAAATTTATCACTTCTTACCATTGTACTCATAAGAATACTCAATTTTAAGTGTCATGTGTAATCCTAATCGGGTTGCGTTAAGAGTATAAAGATATTGAGTTGTTTTACCTAGAAATACAAAAAATATTTCTTTTGCTCCAAAAAATTCTTCAACGTATTCATTTGCAACTATCTTTAATCTTTCGTAAAACATCGTCTTTGTAAATATTCAACGATCATTATCTTTTAAGATTCATTGTTTTTCTCATTTGCTCAAATAGAACTTTAATATAAAATAACTCAAAAACACATTAGTTCTGTAAAACATCAACCTTAAATTATCCACCAAAACATCTAGGGTTAATAGTGATAATCTCCTTACCTTTTTGGGATACTTGAGATTGATTAGACTTGTTACGATCCGTAATGATTTTGTATACCAGCTTCTTCTGATTTTGAAGCTATACTCTTTACGGTGATAATCATCGGCTTGTCTCGACGGGATAAACAAAAGGCTTGATGGAATCTCCACTCAAGTTGAGAGAATGCCAACATCAATGGATCTGTGAATGGGAAGAATGAAAAATTCGATGGAGCAACATTATGAGATGATGCAGAATTTTCAACCATATGGTGCTCACAATCCACCCGAAACATCCAACCCATCTAGCTCTATTATCAAAAGATGCCTCCCAATATATTTGGTTAGCTGAGAGCATATCATCATCATCCTCTGTCCGATAGCTCTCATGGCTCGTATTATATCTTTTGTAGTCCTAGTCCATATCAATGAACTAGTATTTAATTTGTAAAATTATT
Organism: Eucommia ulmoides; assembly: GCA_016647705.1. Lineage (NCBI taxonomy): Eukaryota > Viridiplantae > Streptophyta > Magnoliopsida > Garryales > Eucommiaceae > Eucommia > Eucommia ulmoides. Next base: position 34,080,434 of record CM028330.1, read on the forward strand.
CAAACAAGACTTAAACTTATTTTGGTCTGTAATAGTAAGATACGGTGTGCGATGAACATCTAGTATTATTTGGGTTCGTGGATGGTTTTATTATTTTGATATTGGGTAATATTTTGATTATTTATGCTTAATCTATCATTGCCTCAATATGATCCTTATAAATATTATTTCTTATAAGTTGTTTATCCCAATCGATCTTTAAATCTAATATGGAAATGTTGATTTGAATTGGTTAAAAAACTTGTTTTTGTGCTTTATTGAGAAATATATTTTTTTAAGCTTAAAAAGTTGAAAAATAAATTTCAAAAAGATAACTATGAATTTGAAAATATAATTTCTAAGAATAATTTTCACACACACACACCCAAAAAAAAAAAAAAACCGAACTTATAACATGTAATTATTTTGAAAAAAATTCGGGGTTAAGGATAGATGTTTTGATTCTTTGTCCTCACACTTTAATTATTTATGCTTAATCTATCATTGCCTAAATATGATTCATATAAATGTTATTTCTTATAAGTTGTTTATCCAAATTGGTCTTTAAATCTAATATGGAAATGTTGATGCTTGAATTGGTTAAAAAACTTGTTTTTGTGCTTTATTGAGAAATATGATTTTCTAAGCTTAAAATGTTGAAAAATGAATTTAAAAAAGATAACTATGACTTTGAAAATATCATTTCTAAGAAAATTCCAAACTTATAAAGAGTAATTATTTTAAAAGAAAATCGGGGTTAAGGATAGACGTTTTGATTCTTCGTTCTCACTTTTTGATTATTTATGCTTAATCTATCATTGCCTCAATACGATCCATATAAATATTATTTCGTATAACTGTTTATCCAAATTGATCTTTAAATCTAATATGAAAATGTTGATACTTGTATTGGTTAAAAAACTTGTTTTTGTACTTTATTGAGAAATATATTTTTCTAAGCTTAAAAAGTTGAAAAATGAATTTCAAAAGGATAACTATGACTTTGAAAATATCATTTGTAAGAGTAATTTTCACACAAAACAAAATTTGAACTTATAATGAGTAATTATTTTGAATTGTTTTTGGAGTTAAGGATATATGTTTTGATTCTTCGTCCTCACTTTTTGATTATTTATACTTAATCTATCATTTGATCTATATGACTTCTATAAGTATTATTTCTTATAATTTGTTTATCCAAATTTGTCTTTAAATCTAATATGGAAATGTTGATGCTTGAATTGGTTAAAAAACGTATTTTTGTGCTTTATGGAGAAATATATTTTTCTAAGCTTAAAAGGTTGAAAAATGGACTTCAAAAAGATAAATATAACTTTTAAAATATTATTTCTAAGAGTAATTTTCGCACAAAAAAAAAAATTCCGAACTTATAATGAGTAATTATTTGTAAACACGTTAATCCCTAGGCGATTCTTCACCCTAAAACATATTAGTATATTAGTGTAGTTAATTTAGGTTATTTTAGTATTAGTTTAATTAATTAAATACATTTGTTTTCGCCTAGATAAAGTTAGGTCACGACAAACGCGGTATTCGATAGTAACGACACCAATCTCTGTGGATACGATAACCCGATCTTAACGATCACACTATACTAAAACTTAGACCTCGTATATTTGCGAGTGTAAGTAGCGGCGTGTTCCATGCACTACCAAGTTTTTGATGCCGTTGCCAGGGATTGCTTTGATGTTATTGTCGGAGAAACGCGGTAACGGCCGGAGACTTAAGTTTTAGATAGGAGAAGCAAGTGTATCGTATTCTAGTCCCATCAACACACCAAGTTTTTGGCGCCGTTGCCGGGGATTGTTTTGATGTTATTGTCGGAGAAACGCGGTAACGGCTCTAGACTTAAGTTTTAGATAGGAGAAGCAAGTGTTTCGTATTGCTGGGGATTGGCGATTTCGTTAGTATTGATATTGTTTGTAAATGACTTAATTTTACTTTAAGCATTTCTTTGTATATAATTTTTGTTTGTAGTTTTGTTTTTGTTTCTTATGCAGGGTACTTGGAGATGTTAGATCGACGGGTATTGATGCATTCCTTTTGACGGGATTCCAAATCATTTTATGTTGCTTGGCCAAGCACATAAGCCGGAGAGGCATTTCGTTGAGAGATTGAGCCATCCAAAGCAAAACCTCGCCAATCTTGAGGGCATTCTGAATGTCGGGCCGAGGACATTAAACCACGCGCTTCTTGGGAGGCAACCCAAGCAATTTTTTTTTATCCATCCCATCCGACTTGATTCGGAGGCGAGATCCTCTCGCCTCCCAGGTATGTATTCTAAACACCCTTCGTCAGCATGCTTTAATTCCATATGTTGAAGAATGATGATTGGGTTCACTGAGGACACTATCTACTTTGAGTTTAGCGGTGATGTGTAGTATGTAGTATTGTTAGTTTATGTGTTATTGTTTTTCCGTATTGCATGTGTGTTTAGGTTAGAATGTGTTTATGTTTTTGTGTTGTTGTTTATATGTTGAGTTTTGTGTTCATCTGGACCGTCACCCGATGATGAAAATTACCCCTAATTGTTTTTGAAGTCAAGGGTAATACCCATGCATGTGTGATTCTATGTGCTTGACTATGCTTTTTGGTAAAAATTATTGTGGATCCTAATTTTCACGGGCACATAGACTCAATGTATTTTTATTCAGTTGATTTGAAGACGATTATCGATTAACCAAATTCATGACACATTAAGGATTCTAGAACTTGACTGAGGGGAAACTTGAGGCGAAATCCTAGGCGAGGTAGTTCAGGAGACGTGATTTAGGCATTCTCTTTGTCGCTTGAGCCTTTTTAAGCCTACCTTGTTACATGTGTATCCCTCGTTACCCTGTCGAAGCCTAAATGCAAATTCAATTCAGAACACATAAACTAATACCCTGGCCAGTCGATTGTTTTCCAAACCTAAATCGCTGAATTTAAAGGCACATTTGAGTGAATCAAGTTAACCATTGCAAAGGCTTCTTGATGTGAGCGGTTGGGTTTAGGGCGAACTTCTAATTGGCTCGGTATTTGAGTACTCACTTGTCGGTTTTCATTTGTATTTCACATACCCCTTCAATTGTAACAATCAAATAAGTTTGGGGGTGTGTTCATTGAAAAGAAAAAAAAATCAAATGTAAATACGATTTTTATTTCCGTTTCTTTTGACAAGTGATACGTCAGTCTTAAAGGCATGTTTGGGATTGTTTTCCAATCTTTCTATGGGGGTTTGAGAGTGAATGTGCCAAGCATTGAGCCTTGGGTAACGTTAACCCATTTTCTATTCCAAATTACCCTTGGCCAAATATACCAAAACCGAACCAAGTCCTAATGATCTTCATGAACTACTAAACCTACATTAGTGGAGAGTGGACCCCAATCAAGCCTATGGAAATCCTAGTCCTTTACAGTCTAAGTCATGAATTTCGTTGGGGGATAATCCAATTCAATCGTTGTATAGTTATATTATTGAGTCTCGCACTAACACGTTTACCGGATCTAGAATAGCATTCACCATTATTGCATGTCGAAAATCTAGAACATTACATGCTGTGTGTTACCGCCTGAACTCGATACTACTGGCGGTTGTTGAGGGAAAAATAAATAGGCCGTTAGAAGAAGTCAAAACTCGCATGTTGTTATGTTTAGATTGTTTTTAGGTTGTTTGTTATTTATTTCGGTTTGTGTATTTTTCATTTTAGTGTGTGTGTTTGGCTCGAGGACTAGCCAAGTTCCCCAGTTTGGGGGTATTGATAGGTGTGAAAAACCTATCTATTTCCAATCCGAATTTGTTAGTTTTTGAACATGTTTATAGTTATTTTTATTATGTTTTAATTAGTTTTTATCTTTTTGTATAAATCAGGTGTGTGGGGCAAAAATATAGGAAACTGGAGCTAAAACGATGAGATCGAACCAAAGCAGTTCGAAGTTACAGTGGATAAACAAGCTCGGAGGCTAAAAGATGAAACAGGCCCACCGCTTAGGCGTCCAGACCACCGCCTAAGCGGTGAAGAAGCTGAGAAAGAGTAAAATTTTACTGATGGATGACCGCCTAGGGGAAAATTCCATCGCCTAGGCAGAAATCCGGCAGAAGACGAAGATGGGCTACTAACAGCCGCTCGCCTAGGCGAAGTTTTCTTCGCCTAGGTGGAAATCCAACTGAATGTTCTCTCAGTCCACTGCCTACTTCACCGCCTAGGCGATCAGACCGAACCGACCTAACTCCGCCTAGGCGAAGAATCCATCGCCTAGGCGGATTTGCCCTGCACAGTCTTGAGATATTTTTAGATATTTTTGAGATATTTTGGCTATAAATACCCCCTCTTCTCCCCCTTGGCCGTGGACTCTCTTGCCCCCATGGATTTTTGAGCCCCTTAGGCTATATCTAAGGGTATATTTAGTAGTTTTAGAGGTGGACCTCACATCCCGAAGTGGAGAAGACGGCGAATCAATCGTAGAACGTTCTTAGCGGTTTATCTTCGGACGAGGCTAAGTTCTTCGATTGTTTTTCCTTATTTCTTTATCTTAATATCATATGAGCATGTTTAGCTCGTTATTTTCTTGTATATGCGGCTATGACCTTGAGTTAAATATGGATTGTAGTAGGGATTAACACTATCTTTATAAATACGTTGTTTAGATGATTTCGGTGTTGCGTTTATGTTTGTTCTTCGTAGTTTGATTGTATTTATCGTATTGTTTGTTTATTATGCTTGGATTGATAAATAGAGAATACGGGGTTTTGATAAACCCCGGATTCGGATTAAGGTAAACAAATGCCACGATTCTATAACCCGGTCGGGGTTTGAATCGTGGACAATCGATGACGTAGGGAAAGACACACGCTACCTAGGGTCGTTAAGACATTAAGGGGGACTTCTTCGTTGACTCAAAATTTCATTATATCCCTCGTCTTACACTCGGGAGAGGTGGCGAGGGAGTTTTAGAATGGAGATTGTCGATAGGATAAATACAACGCGACGATCCAATAACCCGGGAGGGAGTTGGATTGTGTGCAATCAATGACGCTGGGCGAGACTCATGTGACCTAGGGTAGTTAAGACGTTGAGGGGGAATTCTTCGTTAACTCGAAGTCATGTATTCCCCCGTCTTACACTAGGGAGAGGTGGCGGTGGAGTTTACGTACCGAGGTTGTCAAATAGGTCGAACAACGTAAATGTAAGTAAATCGAGATCGAACACGTATTTATAAACACGTTAATCCCTAGGTGATTCTTCACCCTAAAATATATTAGCATATTAGTGTGGTTAATTTAGGTTATATTAGTATTAGTTTAATTAATTAAATACATTTGTTTTCACCTAGATAAAATTAGGTCACGAAAAACGCGGTATTCGATAGTAACGACACCAATCCCTGTGGATACGATAACCCGATCTTAACGATCACACTATACTAAAACTTAGACCTCGTATACTTACAAGTGTAAGTAGCGGCGTGTTCCACGCGCTACCAGTCGTTAAATCTAATATGCAAATGTTGATGCTTGAATTGGCTAAAAAACTTGTTTTTGTACTTTATTGATAAATATATTTATCTAAGCTTAAAAGGTGGAAAAATGAATTTCAGAAAAGATAACTATGACTTTGAAAATATCATTTCTAAGAGTAATTTTCACAAAAAAAATATTTCGAACTTATAACGAGTACTTAGTTTGAAACATTTTTGAGGTTAAGGATAGATGTTTTGATTATTCGTCATCACTTTTTGATTATTTATGCTTAACCTATCATTTTCTCAATATGATCCATATAAATATTATTTTTTATAAGTTGTTTATCCAAATTGGTCTTTAAATCTAATATGGAAATGTTGATGCTTGAATTTGTTAAAAACTTGTTTTTGTGCTTTGTTGAGAAATATATTTTTCTAAGCTTAAAAGGTTGGAAAATGAATTTCGAAAAGATAACTATGACTTTGAAAATATCATTTTTAAGAGTTATTTTCACAAAAGAAAATTCCAAACTTATAATGAGTAATTATTTTGAAATGTTTTTGGGGTTAAATGTTTTGATCCTTCGTTCTCACTTTTTGAGATGATAAAGGGGGAGACGTTATATGATGTTTTCAATATGTTTCATGCTCTCCATCTACAAATTCTTGAAGATAATTAGAAATGGAGAGAAATAATATTTTATGAGTGATATTGCATGTTTTTGGAAAATATTTTTCTCATTATGGTTTTAAACGAGTTAAAAAATATGTCCTCAAATTCAAGGAGAGTGTGGTTACATATTTGTTGAGAAAATATCAATGTTAATTTTTATCATAAAAAAGGAAGAGATTGTTGTCCCTAGATATTTTGATGGACAATTTAATATTGACGTTTTATGAAGCTAATGTGTTTATTGAGTGATTTCAGATTTGAATTCTATTTGAGAAAATCATAAGAAGATTAAATCTTAAAGATAATGCTCAATGACGATTTACAAAGATGATATTTTAAAAAAGGCTCAAGATGGTTGTAAGTGAAGACGTTGAAGATTTTTTGGAGCAGAAGACATTTCTTTTTTGTATTTCTAGGTAAAACAACTCAACATCTTTATACTCTTAAAGCAACCCAATTAGCATAACACACGACACTTAAAAACAATTACATTATGCCTGTCATAGTTAGAAGTGATAAATTTAAGAGTCTAAATATTTTTCATAAAGTATTGATCTAGAAAATGTTTTAAAATATGAAAAATAAAAAATAAATAAAAAGGTTCATGGCCAGATGGTTGACTGACCAAATGGGCGGTTGACCAAAGGAATCAGTGTATGGAAAGAACAATTTTTAGTCTGAACGGCAGACTGATGGGAAATCTTATTGATCGAAAAAATCAGTAGCCTTTGGGATTTTGCTTCTGGCATGAACGATAAATCGCTAATATGGCTGGTCAACTGGTCCAGGGTGTCAAACGGTTAAAAATAGGACCGTTATGACGCAACTGGTTGACCTTTTGGAATTTCGATCAACCAATTGGACATGAATTAGATTGTTGACTAATTCGTTTTTCAAGATCTTCAGCCCAAATCCTAAGATTTTGAACATTATAAAATATGATTTTAAGGGGATTTAAGTATATTTAATATGTCTATCATGTATTTTGAAGATCATATTTATTAGTCCTTAAATTAATTGATTTTATGAGTTTAACTGGTAAAATTATTTTCTATATTTAAGGGTTTTGAATCAAAGAAGATTTAGGGACAAAATTAAGCTTTTCAAAGAGTATTTTTAAATCAAATATGTTTTATTTAAAGGAGTATTTGATATCGGGTCTATAAGAGACTTTAAAAGTCTTATGTTTTGAAAAATAACTGTTATAGGCATAGTTTGAATTTTATAAATATAGACCTGCATTTTTAACTTAATAACAATCAAGAACAAGAGTTTTAATCAACTATATCCTAAAATAAATTATTATTTTGCTGAGAGTATTTTCAAGAGAAAAAGTTTTGCTTTCAAAAATCACTGTTCTTGCTATTCTGGGTTTGAGTCATTCCTATGATCTTTTGTAAGAAATCTCGGTGAGAATATTCTTGTTTACTTTCTCAAAATTAATTGTACTTTAATTGAGTTATATTCTTTAATTGAGCTTGTAATATTTTATGTGAAAAATCGTTTTCAATTTATAATATCTTGAAAATCTTATGAAATGATTTTTTTGTGTGTGTGAAATTTGATTAAAATTATCTTTGTGCTTAAATTGAGTAAAATTAGATTCGTAATCTCACATAGTTCTATCATATAATTTATCGGGATATTAATCGAGCATATATTGTATTGAGGTGGTAGAAGCTCAAGTGAAAAAAAAAATTGATATTTTTTTTTTTATTATTATTGTTGAGTGTGAGAGGATTATACACATTTGGGTTGGTGTCTAATCAGGGTTTATGTTTGATTCTTACCCTATAAAAGGATTAGGTTTAATTCTACCTACAATAGAATTTGGTTAGTCTTAAGCCTAATAAAAAGATAGATAGGTTTGATTTTTAACCTACAAAAGAGTTAGGTTCTTCCTTAGCCTGGTTTAATTTTAAGCCTGAGAAAAGAATTAGGTTAATCTTTAGCCTGTGAAAAAGATTATAAAAGTTTGGTTCCTACCTAGGAAAGGAATAAGGGTTAATGGATTACGAAATCCCTGCTAGAGCTCAGGGGACTGGATGTTGTGGACAAAAACTATGTTTTGCCCTGTTTTAAAATTTATATTTATTACTCGCAAGCGCACGAATCAGATGTAACATAGATTAACAGAAGCGAGGTCGATCCCACTAGAATTGCTATCAGAAGGAAAATATTTAATCCGTCCAAGTTGATTTAATTATAATCCAGTTGAAGATAATTTTTTTTATGATTAAAAAATGAAAAACTAAATAGACTGTGAAATAATTAATGAGTCCTATTACTGTGTTGACTCCAAATTTTATGTGATAGTAGGGTGATCAATCCTACTATCTTCTTAAGAATTTAGAAATTACGGCCGATGTAAATCTCAAGTTGGTTTTTCAGGATTTTTAAAAAATAGTATTTCTTAAGTATTATGTGTATACAGTATAATGGAAAGCACAAAATCAAAATATTTTACTTGTTCAATAAAGATCCAAGTATTAAATAATTCATAACAATCAATGATACATGATATAAAAGATGAAATCATTTATTTAATTGAAAAACCGTAAAAAGTGAATTGCAATTTGTTTGGAATCAACACAACTCAGTTAATTACACATGGTTTCATCCTCAATCTTAGTATAAGAAAAATATGGAATTAGATTAGGAATTATGGATTTTGTATTTCGAAAATTATATCATTTTCAAATTTTTTCCTTTAACTTGGATTTCTATAAACGAGCGTTCCTAACCTTTTGGGCGAAATGCTCAGAAAATAGGATTTATCATTCTTCAAGCATGATATATCGACGATATTTAATTCCTGCATTAATATAATCTAAGGTGAATTAAAATCGAGGTATAAACTATCAAATTTAGTAATAAATTTCTGTGAAAACTATTACGTGACCATTAATTTTAGATCTCACGTATTAAATTTAACGAAGCAATTGAATTTATTATCAAAATTTCTTTTGATAATAAATCCAATTATGACAGTGAAGAACACAATTTATCGTCACATAAATGTTTATACAAATCCAAAATTAAATTAAAAATAGAATATAACATAATTTCAATAATACAATACCACAATCCTAACCTGATTGGAAGAAGTTAACCTCTCATCGTTATGTAAAGCGGTGTTTTCTTGAAAACAATCATTAAAAACATCGTTTAATACTTTCTACCCTTAAGAATCTAAGCTTCTTCTTTTCCACAATAATTATAAAAATAAAATAAGAACAAATAAAAATATTAAGAAAAATGGTTTATTAATGTGTAAAAAATGTATTTACATTGATCCCAAGCCCCAAATTTATAGTAAAAAAATATTAGATATTTTGGAGGTAAAATGGACAAAAACATAATTAAGATGGATAAAAACGACATTTCAAATAGTGCTGAAAAAATATCTTGGGTCAAAAACTTGAAATGGCCAAAAAAAAGTACGGGTACAAGTGGCCAAGTGGGGTGGTGGTATTGTAGCGAGCTCGGTACTGTAGTAGTCCCATTTGTCCGTCTTTTGTTTGGTTTGCCACAGTTTGCTCGTTTTTTATCCGATTCACTCCAACTCAACGTCATTTTGTTTGTTTTTCAAAAACCTACAAAACCATTTAAAATAAATCAATTTTTGATATTGTTAAGGGTTCGAACAATTCGTTCCGCTATATTTGGCTTTTGTTCACTTGGCACATTTTACTCATTTTTAATCCAAATTGCCCCAACTCAACGCCATTTTGTTTTCTACTTTCAAAAACAAACAAAACCACATAAAATAAATAAATTTTTATATTGGTAAGGGATTGAATGATTCGTTCCAGTATCTTTGATTTTTGTTCGGTTTTCGTTCGGCTTGCAGTAGTTTATTCGTTTTTAATCTGATTTGTCTTATCTTAACGCTGTTTTGATCCATTTTCATAAACATACAAAAATTACTATAATAAATTTATTTATAATAATTTACATTATTCGAACGATTAACAAACTTAAGTTTAGCGGTACAAAATCGCACAAATGTGGTGCGATCACTGGATGTAGGGAAGAGTAGTTTATCGAATTAGGATAAATCTATGTATTCAATTTATCTATCTCTATCTGTTTGCTTGTGCATTTAGATAAAAACGTTTCTGCTAAAACTCAAGATAATAATTGGATAGGGAAATTTGTCGATTGTTTGTTTGATAATTTAATTGTTTAAATTTTTATAACTACTCAATTCACCCCTCCTTCTTGGGTAGATCTATGGGCTAACAATTACTACCAGATTTGGTTTAACTAGATAGGCTTAACATCCTAGCTACACGATTACATGGATTACACTGAGAAAAATATTTTATGTGAATTTCCTTCTTGTCCTAATAAATAATGTTCTGTTAGTTAGAATGATAAAGATAGTGATAATGAAGCTGCTGACAAGGCCATTGAGAAATTGATTGCTCTCACATATATTTTTGGTAAATAAAATTTAAAGCTTGCTGAAAAACATTGTTACTCTTAAAAACAAAAAGTTTGATACTTCTAAATCTCTTAAAAGGAAGAATTTAGACAAGTATTTTGAAATTATTGAATTTTTGAATGTTGTATCCGAGATAAGCACACTTCTTGAAAAATTGAGTCTCTTGAAGAAGAACATACATTTCTAAGAAATGATATTTCAAATATTCAACAAGATGTTTTGAAAAATAGAAATATTAAAACTTTAAATGAAGATTTAAATATTGAACTAGATAACGTAAGGTGTGAACTTGATAGAGCTCATTTAAAAATTTATTCTATTGAAAATAATTGCCGAAATCTTAAAAATGATCTTGAATTTAGACACAAAAAGAATTTTGGCCTTCTGGTGAATATTAGTTCGTTGGAACGGTCACTTGAAAAGACTAAAAAAGAGCTTAATGAGGTTGTTGATAAATTCAAGAATATTTAGAAAACTAAAGTTTTTTAAAAAACTAGTAGACCCTAAGGTAACTTCTCAGTATCAATATCGATATCGTGCTCTTACATGGAAAGTTGAATCCCCTAAGAAGTGCTTGAATAATTTTAGATGTTATTATTGTGAAAAATTTGGTCATCTTGAAAAATATTGTTATCAACTGCATGGTTACCTAATTAGATCCAGAAATAATTGGATACCTAGAAAAGAAAATTTTCATGCATCTATAAATGGGGGATTTGTCAGACCAAGAAGGATGAACATAAATTATTTGCAAAAAAAAAAGATGCAAGATTTGTTGAACCAAGAAGCATGAATCAATATAATATGCAAATAGTTAAATGGAATAATTTCAGAAGGCCACAATTTCAGTATGGGAAACAAATCAATGATTATCACCGAAGACAAGTGCAAAATCAAAATTAAAAAAAGCTGGTGTATAAGGTCATTGTAGATCGTAACAGGATACATCAATCCCAAGCATCCAAAAAAGTTGATACAAAGGACATTGAGACTCGTGTTGAAAATTAATCTAAGGTATACATACCAATGGCTCCCAAGGACGAATCAAGTGTGTCAAATTTTCAAAAGTAAAAATATATAAATTTTGTTAGGGAGACAAATGAATCTCATTTTTCTACTGATTAGATTTATAGTTGTGTGTTAATTTAATATGTCAAAGTGAGTTTTTTTAAAAATAAATATTTATCTAGATCAATTGACAAATGAATGAGGCTGTGTAAAACAAAAAGTCAAAAAATAAGCTTAGCCGGTCGACCGACCAAGTTACCTGTCGGCCAACAAAATGCAGACAATTAGAGGGATGATTTTTTAAATAAGGGTCAGTCGACTGCCCACCTACCTGGTCAACTGATAGTGGACGGGTTTAATGCCATATCTAGGTCATTTTTCACAATTTTTCCAAACCCTTCACTTTCTTTACGAAATCTATCTTCCTAGAACCAACATCCTTTAACCAAACTTAAATATTTATTTACTTTTGAGCCATATCTAAGTGTTTTGAAGGCGGATCTAGTGATTTCAAATCATCCAAGGGTAGTTCAACATTCAAGTAAGATCTACTATTTTTATGCTTGATTTAGTAGTATTTCGTGTAAAGAATTATTGGTTGTCCTAGGATTGTGTGTTAAGGTAAGATATATCCTTAATTAAGTGTTTGATTTTGCGATTATAGAGGTTAAGCAAACCGCGAAAAAGGGTAAGAACAAGAAAACAAACCCTTTTTTGATGAGAGTAATTTCATAAGTAAGAAAAATGAAAAGAAATACAATGAGGAGATGGTAAATCGAAGGGTTGTTTGTGCTAGGCAAGTAGAGTTTGCTAATTTAAGAAGTAATCACATCAATATTTAGGAAAAATTTAATAGATTGGGATGAGCTTATTATTTTTATCACGAAGTAACCTATGGTTCTCACATTGGGTAAAAATGTTTTATGATAATCTAACAATTGAGGCTGATAATCTTCATTCATACGTTAATGAGGTATATATTGATTTGTCGCTTGAGGAGTTTGCTAAAATTCTTCGGATTGAGATGGGATATTTTTTCGCAAAATAAATCCTATTGGATTTTGCAAAACACTAATGTTTATCAAGCCCAAAGAAATTTAAATATTACCAGTGGCAAGGATGGGTCCTTGAGTTTGAAAAAACAGGATTCTCCACTCCACAATCACTTATTCTATTACTCCTAGAGGTGGGGCCATGCGACCATTACTGACTTTGACTTGTATCTTTTGTCATCAAAATTAAATGGAATGAATATTGATCTTTTATATCTCATAGTTGAGCATATGAGATATCAATTAGGAGTGTCCTCTTAGGTTTTTCCTTATGGTGTTGCTCTTCAAAGAATTTATTAAACTCTTAGGGTCCCTACTGATAAAGAGTGTCCAGTTTATGTTATGACATGCTCATCATATTTAAATACAAATAGTATTATTCGAATGGGTTATGAACTTGTGGGGAATAGATGGGTGATAAGAAGATGAGAAGAAGAAGAAAAAAAGGCTGAGAGAAATGAAGAAGATGTGGGGTTTGGAGGTGTGTATCAAATGATGGACTACTTACAAAGTCAATTTCATAACTTCTAGCAATATAAAGAAGTGGTTGATTGGTGGCTCGACGGGATGAACCAAAGGCTTGATGGAATCTCTACTCAAGTTGAGAGAATATCAACATCAATGGATTTGGGAATAGGAAGAATGGAAAATTTGATGGAGCAACTCTACAGGATGATGTAGAATTTTCAACCACATGGTGCTCATATGCCACCAGGAACATCCAGCTCATCTAGCTCATATTAACAGTAGATGTTTCCTAGTACAATTGGTTAGCCGAGAGCATATCATCATCATCATCCGTCCGGTACCTCTCATGGTCCATATTATCCCTTTTCTAGTCCTGGTCCATATCAATGAAATAGTATTTAATTTTGTAATATTATTCAACCAAGCCTCAAACTTATTTTGTTCTGCAATAGTAAGGTACGTTGTGTAATGAACATCTAGTATTATTTAGGTTCATGGATGGTTTTATTATTTTGATATTGGGTTATATTTTTATCATTTATGCTTAATCTATTTTTGCCTCAATATGGTCCGTATAAATATTATTTCTTATAAATTGTTTATCTAAATTGGTCTTTAAATCTAATATAAAAATGTTGATGTTTGAACTGATTAAAAAACTTGTTTTTGCTTATTGAAAAATATATTTTTTTGAGGTTAAAAGGTTGAAAAATGAATTTCAAAAAGATAACTATGACTTTGAAAATATCATTTCAAAGAGTAATTTTCACAAAAAAGAAAAGAAAAGAAAAGAAAAAAAGAATCGAATTATAACGAGCAATTATTTTGAAAAAAATTCGGGGTCAAGGATAGAATTTTGATTCTTCATCCCCACTTTTTGAGATGACACAGGCGGAGAAGTTATATGATGTTTTTCATTATGTTTTATATTCTCATTGCATGAATTCTTGAAGATAATTAGAAAGTGGGAGAAATAATATTTTATGAGCTATATTGCATATTTTTGAAAAATGTATTTCTCATTATGATTTTAAACGAGTTAAAAAAAAATGTCATCATATTCAGGTAGAGTGTGGTTACATATATTTTGAAGAAAAGATCAAAGTTAATTGTCATCATAAAAAATAGAGAGATTGTTGACCCTAGATGCTTTGATAGACAATTTAACGTTGATATTTTATGGAATTAATGTGTTTATTGGGTGATTTCATATTTGAGTTCCGTTTGAGCAAATAAAAAAAAGATTGAATCTTAAAGATAATCCTTGGTAATGATTTTCAAAGAAAATATTTTATAAAGATTCAAGATGATTGCAAGTAAAGATGTTGAATATTCTTTTGGAGAGTAACATTTTTTTTTCTTTTTATATTTCTAGTTAAAACAACTCAATACCTTTATGCTCTTAATGCAACCCAATTAGGATCACATACGACACTTAAAAACGATTACATTATGTGCGTTATGGTCAAAAGTGATAAATTTAAGAGTCTAAATATTTTTTATAAAGTATTGATCAAGAAAATATTTTAAAATATAAAAAATAGGAAAGGTTCAAGGTCAGACGGTTAACTAACCAAGGGGGTGGTTGACCGAAGGAATCAATGCATATAAGGAACAACTTTTAGTCCGAATAGTTAATTGACGAGAAATCCAGTCAACCAGAAAGATTGATAGCCTTTGGGATTTTGCTTATGGCTTGAACGGTCGACCTCTAGGTCGCTCAACTAGTCTAGGGTGATAAACGGTCAAAAATAGGACCGTTGCTAGGCAGCCAATTGACTGACCAGAATTTCGGTTGACCGATTGGACATGAATCAAATTGTTGGTTGATTCATTTTTCGAGATCTTCAACCCAAATCCTATGTTCTGAATGTTATAAAATATTATTTTAATGGGATTTGAGTATATTTAATATATCTATCATGTATTTTAAATATCCTATTTATTAATCCTTATGTTAATTGATTCTATGAGTTTAACCGACAAAATTACTTTCTATATTTAAGGGTTTTGAATCAAAGAAGTTTTGGGGAGCAAATTGATCTTTTCCAAGAGTATTTTTAAACAAAATATATCCAATTTAAAGGAGTATCTTATATGGTCTACATAAGACACTAAAAGTCTTATGTTTAAAAAAATAATCGTTATAGGCGTAATTTGAATTTTATAAATATAGACTTTCATTTTTTAACTTAATAACATTTAAGAGCAAGCATTTTCATCAACCATATTCATTAAAGAGAGTATTATTTAGCTAAGAGTATTTTCAAGAGAAAATGTTTTGTTTTGAAAAATCCATTGTTCTTATTATTCCGAGTTTGAGTCCTTCCTATAATCCTCTAAAAGAAATCCTGGTGATATTGTTCTTATTTTCTTGCTAAATATTAAGTGTGTTTTAATTAATTTATATTCTTTAATTGAGTTTGTAGTATTTTATGTGAAAAATCGTTTTCTATTTATAATATCTTGAAAACCTTGTGAAATGATTTTTTTGTGTGTGAAATCTGATTAAAATTATTTTTGTGCTTAAATTGAGTAAAATCATATTAGTATTCTTACGTAGTTCTATCACATAATTTATCGGGATATTAATAGAGCATATATTGTATTGAGGTAGTAGAAAGTTATGTGGGAAGAAACTTTTTTTTTTTTTGGTATTGGTAAGTGTGAGAAGATTAGACACATTTGGATTGATGTCTAATCAGGGTTTAGGTTTGATTCTTAGCCTGTACAAGGATTATGTTTAATCTACTTATAATAAAATTTGGTTAGTCTTCAGCTTAATAAAAAGATAGATAGGTTTGATTCTTAACCTGCAAAAGAATTAGGTTCTTCCTTAGTTTGGGTAAAGGAAAATTATAAAAGTTTGATTCTGAGATTGGAAAAAGCATTAGGTTAGTCTTTAGATTGTGTAAAAGATTGTAAATGTTTAGTTCCTACTTGGGAAAGGAATCAAGGTTAGTGAATTGTGAAATCTCGGTGGGAGCTCAAAGGATTGGATTTAAGCAAGAGTAGTTTATCGAACCAGGATAAATCTGCGTGTTCAATTTTTCTATCTCTATCTGTTTGGTTGTGCACTTAGATAAATATGTTTCCACTAAAACTCAATGTTGATCTCAAGATTTTGATGGATAATTAAGTGTTGTTGTTCTTTGTGGAACTAACAAGTTTATTGAGTATTTCGGTGTAAAAGTTCCATTGTTGATGTTATCATGAAATAATTGATAAGAATGCAAAGAGACATACATTAAGAGATTGGAAATTCTGAAGAATCTAGGTCAAAACAACCCAAGTCATTTTTTACTTTTAATGTATCCCGATTAGAATCACACATGACACAAAAATGATTTATATTTATGTGTGTGTTTATTAGGATCTTAATTAGTTCACATATTTGCTCTAATGTGAAATTGAAAAAAAAAATTGAACTAAGAAAGATTAATGTTTAAAATTGATTAATAGTGTCAATTAAGTTAACCGAAAAAATAAATCGGTTAAAGGGTCGAAAACATTGAAGATTAGAGTTGAAATATAATTGAGAATAAGTGATCCAACACTGATCGGTCAACCAATTACAAGAGGATCAATCAACCGACGGGTAGTGGCTGAGAATTGGAGAAGTCTCTGAATCGATTGGTCAACCAACCAAGAGAGATCGGTCAACTAATGGCTGAGAAATGAACTCTCTGAATCGATCGGTCAACCGACTGTCAATGATCGATCAACCGACTAGGATCGAAAAATGGCCTAGGGAGCAACTTGAATCGATCAGTCAACCGACCTATGGGGAATCGATCAACGGACCAGTTTATGAAAATGGCTTGGGCAATAACCTGAAATGATTGATCGACCAATGGTTCATTGGTCGGTCAACCGACTGGGTAGTTTCAGTATTTGAGGGATCTAATCCAAAACTAGCCGTTACTAGTCATTTTTTGGCTGATATCTTGGAGATATTCTGGGGATTTAAACATATTTTAGATATATCATTCATACTTACATATCCCTATAGATATGGTACACTTATTTTAAGTGTTTCTCAATTTAGTCTATTTTAATACTTCTTATCCTTTTGATTTGAGAATGTGAAATAATTTGAGGACTAAATTGAATGATTTAAAAGTCATATTTAAGTGGATTGAACCAAGATTGAGTCATATTGATATATGGGGTCTATTTGAGCATTATAATGTCATATCTTGTGGGAACTAGCCGTTAAAGGGTTTGTTTCAAATCTGTTTAAATAAACCTGCGTTTTTCACATATTAATATCATCACTTCTATCAAGAACAATCAGTTCCTGAGCTTTCTGAGAGTTATTATTCTAATATTATACTGAGAGATTATCGTGAGATTATTCTGGTGTTAAAGTTCTTGAGTTAAAGAGCTAATTGATTTGGCATTACTAATCTAAGATGTAGCGATACAATTTGTATTCTTTCGGTGTTTTCCTAGTGAGATTGTTCCAAGCTTTCATTCTTTATTGTGATTATATATTATTTTGCTAGCTTGGATTTTAGATCTTGTGAAATCGTTTTTTGAACTTTAAAGTGCATAAAAATTATTTTAAAACGATTTTGTGATAATTTGATTACGTGCTTGATTTTGTGCTACCTGTTTATTTTATAATCAGATTTTAATTTTCTCACTTAATTCTATCACTAGTACATTTGGGATATTAATTGGGTTTATATTGATTTGAGGTAGTAGAAGCTCCGAGTGGGAAGAAACTTATCGATTTTTGTAATTGGTAAGTTTTGTGCGGATTAGATATTGTTGGGAATCTCTAATTAGGGTTAACTGGGATTCAATCTCTTCCTATAAAGAGATTGAGATTTAATCTTTACCTAGAGTATAAAAAAGTTAGATTACTCTTTTCCGTGAAAAGAGATAGGCGTGATTCTTCCTGATTAGAATTAATTGAGTGTGATTTGTAACAGTTCCATTCTTATCGGTGAATACTTGGAGTGTTTTTGGTGAGGTTTGATTCCTAGCGTAAGTATAAAAGAATTAGGTTAATCTTTAGCATGTTAAAAAGATAGAGGTTCTTCCTTAGCCAGTGAATTTTTTTTTTGTAAAGGTTAATTACGAACCTGTAAAAAAAATCATTGTGTAAAGGTTTAGTTCCTACCTGTTTAAAGGAATCTTAGTGATTTAGTGGGTGAAAATCTCTGTGGGTCTTGGAGAACTGAATTAGTCAAGAGTAATTTGGTGAACCAGGATATATCGAGGTGTTCTGCATTGTTACTTTATTTATTTATTGTTGTTTGGGTGTGCACCTATAGCTAATTACACTTATCCGCTGTTATATAAAGATAATAATTAATTTAGGATTAAATTAATTATTTGAAAATTTAAGTGTCGAAAGATAATTATTTGCTTTAATTTTTATAACTACCCAATTCATCCCCCCTCTTAGGTAGATCACTGGGCCAACACTCAAGATAATAATTGGATAGAGAAATTTGGTGATTACTTGTTTGGCAATTTAATTGTTTAAATTTTTAGAACTACCCAATTCACCCCCTCCCCTGGGTAGATCTATGGGTCAACATTCTTGAATTTATCAACAATCTCATTAAACTTTTTTTGAGTTTATTCAAGTGAGCATTCCCAAGAACTAACATTTACCTGAAGACCAAAATATTTCTTGCGTATAAATTCAAGATCATTTTAAAGCAAAATTCAGCAATAATTTTCAACAGAATAAATTGTCACCCGAGCTCTATCAAGTTCACACCTTGAACCATCCAATTTAATATTTAAAGCCTCATTTATAGTTTCAAGATTTCTAAAATTCAAAACACATTGTTAATGATTTGAAACATCCTTCTTTAGAAAAGTATTTTCTTCTTCAAGGGATTCAACTTTTTCAAGAAGAGTGTTTATCTCGGATAGAGCGTTTAAAATATCAGCAGTTTCAAAATACTTGTCTAAATTTTTCTTTTTAACAAATTTGAAAGTGGCAATTTTTTTATTTTTATTTTCAAGAGTTGTAATTTTCTGTGAAACCTTTAAATTTTCTTTACCAAAAGTATATGTAAGAGCAATCAATTTTTCAATAGCCATATCAGTAGTTTCATTGTCATTATCTCTATCAATCCTACTATCAAAACATTGATTATCAAAACAAGCAAGAGATACACACAAACCTTTTTCCTCAGTACAATCCATGTGATTGTGTTAACTAGGACATTAAGCCTAATAAGCTAAAGCCATCTCTTGTAATAGTTGTTGGCCCATATATCTACCTAAGAAGAGGGTGAATTGGATAGATATAAAAATTAAAATAGTTAAATTATCAGTCAAACAATTACCAATTTTTCTATTTGGTTATTATCTTGTGTTACAGTGGAAACGTATTTGTTGGTGTCCCAAACTAGTGAAAACCTCGAGTATGGTCCAGTCAGGTGAGAGGTGTCTTTTTACTGAGGTGGAATTGATGATTGATAATTCTTCACGTGAGTTGTACTGGGTCCTGGGAGGACTAACCTGCTATGTCCAAAGTCCTGCTCCTTAGGGAGTGATACTTATAGAAGGCTTGGGCCTAGATTTATCCTGGCGAAATCCCCCCGGCGTGAGAATAAGAGCTCAAATAGAAGAGATATAGAAATGCATCAAGCAAAAAAATGAACTCAGAGCATTCGTGTAATAAAGCATAGCTTGGCCTAGCATAGCCCCTGGTATATATAGGCGTCGGAGATTATCAGTCGGGCCTTACCATGGTTAATTAGATGAAACTATGTGTTTAGCCAATAATCCGGGGCGTTTAGGAAATAATCACTGGGCTTTGACTTTTGGGCCCATTTGGCGAAGCCCATAGGCCTTTGTCAAGCCTATGGTGGTAAGTTGGTAGAGGAGAGTGGAGATCCGTGGAGTCTTGAATAAGAAATGAGTTGGAATGAGGAGCGGGTCGAGATGAATGGTTAAGTCCCTAAAGTTGTCTGTCCTAGGCATGGTGTAGAGCTTTGGGAAAAAATGTCCCTATGGGGCACCTTGCTCCTTCATGGATGCAAAGAAGATTCTAGGGAGGAGCCTTGGTTGGCGTATTCTCCAGCGTGGCATTGTGACTTCCGAAATGCGCTCATGTCATGGCGAGGGTAGACACGTGGCTGGATCCCAAGTGTTAATTTAGTGGTGCCCAAAAATACCTTCATCAGTTGCCCCTAGCCTTGGGTGGCGAGGGTAGAGAGACGGTTAGAAATATCAATTTCTGACTAGAACGGGCATCTCAGAGACTTCAAAGTACGAGAAACACCCTTGGTAGGATCTTTGGAGTTTTTTGGAACCATAGGTCGGTCCTCCTAGCCGGCAGGCCCTTGATCCTGCGGCGTCGACCTCCACGTTATTGGAGCTCCTGGGAGGCGGACACGACTTCTAGGTAACCCTGTTGATGAGTAGAATTTTAAACATTACTTTTTGAACCGTTAACGTTTTTTGGATGGCTAACATGAAATAGGCCCCCATATGGCTGGGCTCTGTGTAAAGACAACACAGCAGGGCGATGCCAAAATATTTTCTATTTTCTGGGACAGCACTTTCCCTACGGTAAATTTTTTCTGAAGTGCTAATTTCATTTAGGCCCCCATATGGCTAGGCTCTATGGTCAGATAGCACGGTAGGGCGACCTCGAAATTTCTTTAATTTTCTAGGCAGCACATTTCGAACGATTAACTTTTTTTAGAGGGCTAATTTGAAATAGGCTCCCATATGGCTGGGCTCTGTGGTCATATAGCATGGCAGGGCGACCCCAAATGTTGTTTAATTTTCTGGACAGTACCTTTCGAACGATTAACTTTTCTGGAAGGTTAATTTGAAGTAGGACCCCATATGGCCAGGCTCTGTAGTCAGATAACACGGTGGGGTGACCCCAAAATATCTTTAATTTTTTTGGCAATACTCATTTGAACCATGAACAAATCTCGAGCACAGATTAGCCTTCACTGCGGAGAAGATAAAAGCGGATTGCAGCGGGGTACGTGCCCTGGACGGGTAGGGAGAGGAGGCAGACATGCCCCTCAGACGATGTTTGGCTCTCTTGGAAACTGGTCAACTGGCTAGAGGGTGGGCCGACCGTCTCCAGGTAGGGTGCGCTAGCCCAGCTAGGGCCAGTGAGTTGCTGGCCCCAAAAAGGGACCAGCCAGCGCGCATAGGTGGCTCGCATGCGTGCTTAGCGTGTGTGGCAATGCCCGACAGTTCGGCCTCGTCGATTTGGGAACTATCTTCCTATAAATAGAGTCATTTAAACATATTCAAGTTCTATGGGTGTTTTCTCTAAGAAATTTCTCTATACGGTACTTTTTATTTACTTTGAAATATTTTCTCACATTTCTAGTTCTGAATCTTCTTCTTCTTCTGGGAGCATCTCTGGCTTCAGCGTGTCATAGCGAGCCTCCCCTACTCTTGGAGATACAGGACAGTGCACAAGCGCTCTGAGATTACCCTCTTCTTCTCCAGCAGTTTGGATACCATCACCCAAGGGAAGACCTTCCCTGGACCAACTGGTGTTTGTGGTCGGTCACCCTAGCGGGCACAAAGGAAAAGGTTCTTTGTGGGAGCCTGTCTTCATAGCCATTCCAGAAGAGGAGGATTGAGCGACATAGACTCAGTTTCTTCGGGCCATTCTCTTGGTACCGTGGTCTGTCTACAGTCTAGGACCCGTGATTCTATATTCTGCTATTCCAATTCAAAGTCCTCTCTGGGATCTTCAGTCCAACCTAACCAAGAAGGATTTGATAAAAGCTCGTAGCCTATTCACCTTTCTTATTTACGTCGTGATAAGGATCCCTAATGCTGACAAGAGGGAACATCAATCGCCCCTGGGATTTATTATGATATTTCTCCACCAGCTAGTTGTCGTACTCTATTTCCCATTTATCCCTAGGTCCGAGCATTCTGCAAGGAGTTCGGTTTGTGTCTGTCACAATTGGCTCCGAGCAGTATGAAGATAGTAATAGTGACTTACATTATTTTCAAGACGGAGGGGATTGAGCTAAGCCTGGAGATTTTTTGCGTTCTTTTTTAGCAAGTCCTTGTTGTTGGGTGCTGGGTGGTGCTACGTGTCCTCTAGGTCAGCATTCCTGACTGACACGGATACCCATACAAAAAAATAGAAATCGAGGTACTTTTACCTTGGTGGCGATGGCTAGGAGTTCGGCCCTGATGAGGTGGATCACTTGATTCCTGTTCAACAACACTGGGGATGAATTGGTAAGGAGATCTTAGGGGTGGTTGAGGATGGTACCATAGCCATTGGCACTTACTAGTGTTTCATTTTTGTAGAGAGTGAGAAACATGGTAAGAAGTCGCACAAGGCGCAGGAGCTCCATCCCGAAATTGTTGTGATGAAGGAGAGGATCTTGAGGACATCCTTCAACTAGATGAATGAGCTGCTGAGTTCAACTCTGTATGACATTCACTTCTTTTGAGCCCCATCTCTACCCCCTGCTGAGCTTCCGTCGAAGCCCGAGAATAGTAAGAGTTTTTTCTTATCATCCATTTTTTTATGTCTTTGGTTCGATATTCTAAATCATTATTTTCTAATAGACATGGATGACGTCTCTCTATTAAGAAAGGTTGCTGCCAAGAGGAAGGCTGGGGCCACGGAGGGCTCAACTATTGAGCAGGGATAAATTTTTCAGAGTGGTGTCCTACTTTCCCAGCTTCCAACTCACACTAGGGTGAAGACTAGAGAGTCCTGTCCCAGCACACAGGGCTAGATACCACTCTGGAGGCTCCACAAGAAAGGGGCATGCGCCTTGTTAGAAAGACAACTCAATAAGGCACACAGAAGAGAAAATATCCATATAAGTCAGCACTAGCTGCTCCTATCCCTCTAGATCCCCGTCTCGATTTCTTCAGAGTCGAGAATACCGGGGTGGAGATCAAGACTCACCTACTGGATAACCCAACACTAGCACCGAGGTTCCTGGGCTGGGTGATACCATCGGCTAATAGGAAAAAGATCGGTAGCATCATTCTTGAGCGGCTTGCGAGGGATGTCAACAGAGACGTAATGGGGGTGAGTATTTTACTCTTTCTCAACACTTTGATTCTTTGCAAATCATTTTGAGTTTCTCAAACCTGTTCTTGTCTACCCAACCTATTTTTCTTGATAGGTTACCCTCCGATTTTACGGGATGGCAGGCCAGTTTTTGTTTGAGGGCTAGACTCCTTGCTGAGCTGGATTCCCACCGAGCCTCCCTCAGGAAGAATAACAAGGTGGAGACTAGCATCCTCCCTGATTTGTTCACTGTTCAAAAAGCGAATCTCGGACTCTGCGTTGATCGACAGAATTTCTAGTCAAAGATTGATAAGTTTGAGGCCGAGTTAACCCCCTATAAGCAGCGGGTGAAAATCCTAGTGCAGACGTCTCGGGCCACAGTTAACTAAGCCAGGTAGAAGGGTAGATTAGAGCCTGTGGAATAATGGAATAAGGGTCCTAGGTATCGGGAGGTTTAAGAGAAGATAGTTAACAACTTCTTGGAAGTTGGGAATAAGGACATAATGAAATCCATCCGCCGTTCGTACCTTGACTTCCCTCCTGGCCATGTGGAGATGGAGTTCTCAAAGCCAAATGATGGTATCGAGCATGAAGGCACTGGGCAGAGAGATGTCGGGGGGGTAAAGCGCTAATAATGGGGGCCCCGATGAGGGCAAGCTTGACTTTTTTTCTTCTCTGCCGAACATCCCTTAGTTTGAGGGCTGGGAGGACTGAACTCTAGGCCATCGCTTAACCTTTTTTCTTCTGCTTGGCAGTGGATTTAGCAGGTCATTAGTGAGTTTTCCATAGTCAGGTTCATTCCTGAATCCTTTTAGGTTATCTCAATTTAGTCTATGCAGGAGCAAATTCCCCTTTAGAACGTTGGACTTACAGTCGACTGGTGGGGAAAGGTACTCAATTGTAGGTACTCAATTGTAGGTCCTCAAACCCGATCAATACCCCACCTTTGGTGGATGACCTTGGTCTTTCCCCGGGTATAGACTATTGATCTTTCAGAGAGGGTAATATTGTTACCCTCGACCTGAAGCACATAGATGAGACCTGTGGACAATCATCCACGTCGCTGAGTGTTGGGATGTTATTTCTTAGAGATTTATCCATGAATTTTAGGGTTGGGATGCCGTTATGGAGAATCACCCATGACCCTGAGGGTTGGGATGTCGCTCATTTAGAAGGAGCACAAGGCACATTGCACATAACACATTCTTTATTTTGATAAGAAAAAATCGCTATAATTTATAGAAACTAGAAGTTATTTATAAAGGTGGATCCTCCCAACAGAAGTAGCGATTCAGATGGTTAGCATTCCACAGGTGCCTAAGCAGCACACATTCCTCTATTTTAAGATTTTAGGTGCCCCAGACGTGTGATCCCAGTGAATCTGTACAACCCTTCTCAGGTAAGGGCCAGCTTTCCGGCACCTTATTCTTTGGTGGCCAGAGTGACCTTTCTAAGAACAAGGTCACTGATGTCAAATAATTGGGGGCAGACTCGTCAGTCGTAGTATCTCGCTACCTTTTGTTGGTAGGTAGCTTGCCGAACTTAGGTTTGTTCCTTTCATTCTTCGAGGAGATCAAGGTTTAATGATAGCGTCGCATCATTCCTGGTTCTGTCAAAGGTCTCAACAGTCTTGAGAGTCTACACGCTTAATTTCATGGGTATGATGGCCTCAGAACCGAAGGCCATTATAAAATGCGTTTCTCCCGTAGGGGTTCCTAGAGTGGTGTGGTATGACCAAAGAACAGGGTAGACATCTTCCACCCACGTCTTCTTTGATTGAGGGTGGTCGGGGAAGACAAAGTTAATCTTGATCCCTAGTTCTGCACAAAAAGTAATGAAGAGAGAGTTATCAAACTCAGTGCTAATATCGGGCACAATTGCTCTTGGGACCCCAAAATGGCACACTATACCTTTCCATGCAATGTCACGAATTTTTTCCTTGGTGATTCAGGCCAGAGGCTCAGTCTCGACCCACTCTGTGAAATAGTCAATGGCGACGACGAGGAACTTCTTTTGCCTAGTTCCCAAAGAGACTGACCCGAGTAGGTCAATGCCCCACTAGGCAAAGGGCCACGGGTTAGTTATTGGAACCAGCACGGTTGGAGGAGCATAAGGGTGCGGGACAAACCTCTAACACTTATTACATTTGTTGACAAATTCCACGGTATCTTCATGCATCCTGGGCCAGAAATATCCCTGGCGGAGTAGTTTGCTGGCGAGGGACCTGCCCCTCGAGTGGTTGCCACAAAATCCTTCGTGAGTCTTGCTCATGAAATATTTGGATTCTTAAGGACGAAGATATCTAGAATAGGGGCCCGAGAATGGCCTCTAGTATAGATTTTCATCAACGAGAGTGTACCTTGCTAATTGGTAACGTATCTTTTTGGCCTTTGTCCAGTCCCCTAGGAGTGTGCCTTGCTCTAGGTATTGCTTGATTGGGTCCATCTAAGTTGGCTGATTAGTGAGTTCATAGATGATGGCCACTAGATCCAAGGTTGCAATGCTCAGAGCGTTTAGATATTCCACATGGATGATCCTTTTCAGACTCCACTCCACCGCCAAGGTGAGGTTCACCAAGGTATTAGCATGCCTGTTCTCTTCTCGCGGGATTTGAGACACTTGGATTTTTTTAAAATTTTCCATAAGTTCTCTCACCCTCTTCAACTATGCCGACATACTCGGGTCCTTGGCCATGCAGTCTTCATTTACCTGGTTGACCACAAGTTTTGAGTCATAGAAGACTAAGAGAGCTTGTACATTGGATTCCTTAGCCAAACGGAGACCAGTGAGCAAGGCTTCATATTCAACTTTATTGTTTATAGTTTTAAATCTGAGTCGGATAGCGTATTCAACAACTTCTTTATCTGAGGCTACCAGAATCATACTTGTCCCATAGCTGCTCTTATTGGATGTTCTATCTATGTAGAGATGCCACATTGTTAGGCCAAAGTCGTATAGGTTGGAGGAAGTCCCCCGAGTCTCTCGGGAATGGAGGTCCCCGACGATTTGCTTCTGGATCCTGCTCTTCCGAGAAGGTGAGTTCTGCAATAAAATCGACGTGGACTTGGCCTTTAATGTCCGTTCTCGACCGATATTCAATATGAAACTGTCCCGGCTCAAAGTTGTATTTCATCAGTCTTCTCGAGACATCAAGAGAGTGTTGGATATGCTTTAGAGATTGGTCGGTCAGAACCACAATAGTGTGTGCCTGGAAATATTGTCGGAGTTTCTTTGAGGCAATTAGTAGGGCATAAGCCAACTTTTCGAATTTTGAGTACCTGGTCTCATCATCCAGGACGACCCTGCTGGAGTAGTGCTCCAGGTTCTGAACACCATTTTTTTCCCTTACTAAGTTTGCGCTTACTGTGGTTGAGGAAGTAAAAATGTACAAGAATAACTCATCTCCCCCTTCGAGGTGCTGCGCAAGGGAGCTGAGGAGAGGTAGTGTTTCAGATCACAAAATATTGCTTCACACTCACTTGTCCAGGGTAAGTCTTTCTTCCCATGAAGTACCTTGAAAAGGGCAAACACCACTCTAAAGACTTAGAGATGAACCGGTTCAGGGCTGGAAGCTTCCAATCAACATTTGGATTTCCTTCTTTGAGCGGGGTGGGGACATGTCAAGTATAGTGGTGATTTGGTCAGAGTTGGCATCAATTTGGCACTAAGAGACTATATATCTAGGGAACTTTCTAGCAGAGACCCCAAAGATCCACTTAGTGGGATTGAGCTTCATTCGGGGGGTCCTCAGCATGTTAAAACATTTCTGGAGGTATGCCAGGTGATCGGGAGCTTGCAAGCTCTTTACTAGCATATCGTCAATGTAAACTTCCATAGTTTTACTGATTTCCTCATTGAACATTTTGTTGACCAACCGCTGATAGGTGGTTCCAGCATTACGTAGGCCGAAGGGCATCACCTTGTAACAGTACGTTCCACAGTTCGTGATGAAGGATGTCTTACTCTTTTCGGAAGGAATAGGAGGATCTGGTTGTAGTCGGTATAAGCGTCCAGAAAGCTAAGAAGTTCGTAACCTGTCGTAGCATCGATGACTAAATCAATACTCGATTGAGGAAATAAGTCTTTGGGGCAGGTCTTCTTGAGGTCCTTAAAGTCGACATAGAGTCTCTACTTGCCTTCAACCTTAGGGACGAGCACAACATTAGACAACCAGTCTGGGAACGTCACCTGCTCCACAACGCCAGACTTTATCAATTTTTGCATTTCTTTCTCAATGAATTTCTGGCGTTCAGGATGGAACTTCTTTCTCTTTTGCTTGAAGGAAAGATGGTGTGGGTCTGCGTGGAACTGATGTATGGCCACTTTTGGATTGATTCCTAGGAGCTCATCATGGGACTAGGTGAACACATCAACGTTCTTTCGTAGTAGCTTTTTATGAGCTCAACCTGTTGTTCTAGGGTGAGCTTGGCCCATAATCTAATAGTTTTTTCTTTAAGAATTAGGTGAATTGAAACTTCAACCAAGTCTTTATGTGGGCAGGGGCCCGACTCCTCATCCCTGGGGTCGTTAATCAACACCAAGACTTCTTCAGCATCTAGGGTCATGAGCTTAGGAGTTGCTAGCTTAAACCCTTGGAGCCTAGGCCCCACCCTTGTTTGTTATTTCTTTTTTTCCAATGCCCTCTGGAACAAGCTCGTGACCCTCCTGGTCATTTTTGACCTCTCCAATCCCCTAAATGGAGGGGAATTTCATGACTTGGTGGTACGGAAAGAAAACGACCTTGTAGGCTGAGACGGTTGGTCACCCCATAATAGCATTATAGGGTGACAGCTTGTCCACAATTAAGAACTTGGTCCATACCATCGAGGACCTTGGACTTATCCCAATTGTGATGGGCAGAGAGACCCATCTGAGGGAGTTGACCATCTCTCCCCCAAAACCAACTAGGGAGACTTAGTGGGTTGCTAAGCGCTAACCTTTGTCTTCAGTTTCTAAAAGGCCCATTTAAAGATGATGTTAGCTGAACTTCCTCCGTCGACCAAGATGTGCCCCATCCTGAAATAACTTACTAGGGCAATGATAACTAAGGCATCATCGTGGGGTATATGTACTTCCTGGAGGTCGACCTCGCTGAAAGAGATAATATTGTGTGAGGCAGCGTCAACCGTGCTTACCTCGTATATGTCCTCGTCAACTTTCCCTTTAGCTCTTCACTCATGCCACTTCTTGGAAGACGACATTGACCTCTCCATCGACGTGTTGTTGATCGTCCCTGGTCTCAGCCCTCCGAAGTTGTGGATGGGTGCAATTTTCCCGTTTCCTCTAGGCCCGAGGCTTTACCAGTGGTTCTTTCTTGGTGGGATGCTCCTGATTTTCTCTCCGGGATATCCTCTTTGGATGAGAGCTTCAATTTCCTGCCGAAGCTGGAACTAATTTTTAATAGAGTGCCCCAGTCCCTTTGGAATTTACAGTACTTGGTCATTGCCCTTCTGGTCGGATTTTCTCTTAGGGGTGATGGAGGATGAAAGAAGTCACGCCATGAGTTCTTCGTAAAGAAAGAGGCCACTAAGGCCGTAAGCAAGGTGAACCCTTTCTGGCGATGCCCTAAGGGAGGAAGTGGTCTCTTATCCTCGGGCAAGGGTCCTAATCTCCCTTCCACCTATTATATTCTTGAACCTTGAGTTTGATTTAGACCTTTATTCCTTGGTTCCCTTGGCTTGTTCACTCCTTCCTTTTCCCTCTTGGTTGCAGCACGGAGGTCAGCAGCATAGAACCTAGTCCCACGATTCAGAGCTTGATCGAGAGTAGGAGCATGATTGGAGAAGATGTCATAAGACAACCTCTGATGCTGGAGCACGTCAACAAAAGTGTTTAGTGCTACACTTTCAGGGAGGTCATCTCATGCTTTTGCTTCTCGATTAAAGCGTTCAACGTAATTTCCCAAAGATTCACTAGGCTCTTGTTGAAGAACAAGGACATAAGCCATAGTCTTCAGCCTCCACCAGGAGCAGCTAAATCGAGTTAGGAACAACTGTTCGTGCTCCTTGAAGATGGAGATGGATACTGGCCTCAAACCTTAGAACTAGAATCTTGCTGCACCTATGAGGGTTATGGGCAAGACATTATACTGCAGTGCTATAAAGGCCACCTGCATGTCCATATGTGACTTGAACAGGGATAGGTGATTAACGAGATCTAACGTCCTATCACATGGACTCATTTGGGGGTTAGTAAAGCGTCTGGGCGTTACTTTTTCCAAAACTTCATCTACAAAAGATAACCTCACCTCCATAATAACACCCGATCTGACCCAGCTTCCTTGTACCTCTTCGAGACAGGCTTCTATTCTAGCTAGGCGGTGCTCCATAACCTTTCCTACTTGGGGGGCCCCCGTACATGACTGCGTGTAACTCAGGCCGCAGTGTGATGGGAAAGAGGCAAGTAGGAAATGACTTCACATTCACGCTGGCCGATGAAGAGCTTGACCGTTGGGGAACACTAACAGGTCCCTTGTCACAAATTTGAGTGGTGAAAGAGGTGGAGATCTCGGCATTGCCGGGGGGCCCACTCTCGTTCAGCAAACTCAAGGTTGCATGGCGGAAGGCGGCCCTCAGGCACATGCCTATTAGAAGTTGTCATGAGAACATCATGGTTTTGAGGTGTGATAGGTGTAAAATGCCTATCTAATTCTAAACCGAATTTGCCAGTTTTCGAGTACTTTATTTAAGTTTGAATATCGTTTTAGCTGTTTTTATTAGTCAGGAGCAGGGAAGTAAACAATCGGCAAACCGAGTGAAATGGTGAAAAAAGGGTAGCCAAAAAGATGAAAAGAGGAGGTTTCAAATAACAGAGAAATTTCGCCTAGGCGAAGTTTCCACCGCCTAGGCGGAAATTCAGCAGAAAGATGCAAAAACTGAAGATTTAAAATCCGCCTAGGTGTAGTTTCCACCGCCTAGGCGGAAATCTATCAGAATGCTAGATTGACTGAACTGCTGGATTGAGCTGCACTGCTGTAAATCCGCCCAGGTGAAGTAGCTACCGCCTAGGCAGAATTCCGTCAGAAAGAAAAGGATCCAAGAAGTTAGTCTTCTTCCTAAGCGAAGATTCTACCACTTAGGCGAAATTCTAACCGACTTAAGCACCGCCTAAGCGGAGTTTCCACCGCTTAGGCGGAAATCTCAGAACAGGTCAAAATATCTGTTTAGATATTTTTGAACCCCTAAGCCTATAAATACCCCTTGGCCACGTCTGAAACTTGTGGTTGAAGAACCCTAACCCTAGTAAAGAGCTCTTAAGCTATATTTTGAAGATCAAGAAGGAGGTTCATCATTCGGATGAAGAAGGATAACTTGCGGATCGATCATTAGTGACAGTGAACCGTTTCACTTCCAGATTTGATCGTTTCTCTCTTATTTTATTCTTTGTAATCACTTTTTCATATCTAAGAATGTTGAATCCCTCTTATTTTGCATGGTATATGGCTATGATCTTGTAGTAGTAGTTAAATGTTACTTAGGAGTAGTCGAAATCATGTAACCGTTTAATTGAGTAAATTTATGTTACTTTAACGTGTTGTTTGTCTAATTCTGATTGTGTTTATCGTTATTCTTGCTATTATGCTTGTATTGATAAACCGAGAATACGGGGTTTGACACTTGGGAGAGGTAACTCCGGATTCAGACTAGGGTAAATACAACTTGACGTTCTAGCGACCCGGGAGGGCGTTAGAACGTATGCAACCCATGACGTTGGCTCAAAACTCACGCGACCTAGGGTCGTTAAGGCGTTGAAGGGGACTTCTTCGTTGACACGCAGTCGTGTAATCCCTCGTTTTACACTCGGAAGAGGTAGCGGAGGAGTTATTGATACAGAGGTTGTCGGATTAGATGAAAACCGTTATAGCTAACTAAATGAAATCGATTATGCATTATATGAAAGAGATTTATACCTAAGTAATTAGTGTAATTAAAACTAACTTTATAGTTGTCATTTATCTTAGTATAGTAATTAGAAAACAAACGAGTTATGATTAGTCGAGATAATACGAAACTATGTAAATCACAATACTCAACCGAATTACACGAATTTCCAAGTGGAACGATATCCGATCCTAAAAGATCCATTATATTAAAACCAGACCTCGTATACTTGCGAGTAGTCCAACTATCGCGAGGAGGAAACATGTGTGAATCTGAGCGCGTAGCAAGTTTTTGGCGCCGTTGCCGGGGAAATGTGTTGTGATTTGGTTGATATTGTGACCAAGTGGTTAAATATTAATCCTGACAATTCTTTTCTTTTATTTTATTTTAAATTATTTGTTTAATTTGTTTTGAGAGAAGTGATCAAACAGAGCATACAACGAAGAATGAGTTGGAATTCTTGGCTCTTGATCCCGAGATTGAGCATATGTTGAAAAGGATAAGGAGAGAGAGAAGAAACCAACTTCAATACAATGAATCACGATCCAACAAAGCATTCTATCCAAAATACCTTGTCTATGAGGGATTTTGGTGAAAAATGCTCAAGCAAATGTCCCGTAAGTACTATCGAGCTAGAAGGTGAAGACGGACAAACTTTCCGAGTCAATGGGGAGCGGATCAAGCACTATTTCAAGGATGAAGAGCGAGTTGTAGAGAACATCTCCCTCGTTGAAGGATAGAGCCAGAATTCATAAATGTCCATGCTAGGGACGTAAAACCAAGCAACCATCTTTTGATATGACATCGAGGGTAACGAAAATTCCCAACTTTTGTATAAATACATTTTTGGAGATTGTATTGATCTCGTAATACTAATTTTTTTGTGGTGAATTGATGAGGTTAGATACTTAGGATTGATTTGCATGCTAAAACTAATTTGAGGATTGAAGAGGAAATAAGAGGTGTAGAGAAACAATGTGAAAACCTGAAGGAATCCAGCTTAGGTCCACACTGGAACAAATTCTCCAAAGCGGTAAACCCATCGCCTAGGCGAACATTAGACAAAAAGGCTGAGAAAACATTCTGGCGTAATGTCGCCCAAGAGGTAAAACCACTGCTTAGGCGAAAATTGGATAGAAAAAGTCTGAATTTTACACTGCCGAAACGTCGCCCAGGCGGTAAAACCACCGCCTAGGCGGAAAATTGAAGAAAAGCTGAACCTTTACACTGGTGTAAAATTGCCCCGGCGGAAAACCCACCTCCTAAGCGGATTTACAACCAAGTCAAGGTTTCACACTGGTGTAAACTCGCCCCGGCGGAAAAACCACCGCCTAAGCGGATTTACACTAGAGAGTTTTTAAAAAGGAAAAGGCTCTAATCCGCCTAAGCGATAAAACCACCGCCTAGGCGAATTTACGCGAACTCTGTTTTTAAAACGCACAGTCCACTTAGCAAACGGCATTTCCCTCCTAAAAATTTCAAGAAACCTCTCAATCTCACCATCCCAAATTCTTTCCCCCCTTTAAAGATTCATTCTATAGTGCTAAAAACTTGGATCTTCATCAAGAATCTTCGTCCAAACGAAGAATTTCTCTGCCCATTTTCGAAAAATTAGGGTTCAAAGGGTGAACAGTGCGAAATCGCCATTCTCCACTATTTTGATCAAAATTTTCAACAAGTAAGTGTCAATGATCCTATTTTTCATTTAGTTGTTGAATTATTTGCTTCATTTGCTCATTTATTTCAACAAAACATTGGATTTGATTTGAACCCTAAACCCCTTTAAACCCTAAATTGCAATTTTCATGTTATTTGGGATTGAGGAATGATTAATGGTAAACCTTATCATGTTTTTGTGTTGTTATACAATGTGAATCATTTATTGAACGCTACATTGCGACAAAAATATTATTTGGTTATGGTTGGTGGAATATCTTGTGAAATTTGTATTGATTGGCTTTGGTTTGGTTGGCATATGTTTGAGAAAATAAGGCATTGTGTGTTCGCTGACCAGGGTTTGAATTGCATATTCTATTTTTATTATTGTGGTTGGTGTTATGATTGTGATTTACAGGAAAAATGGCAAAGCGGCGTCGGTTTCTAAAACCGATCCCCAAGATTTGGCATCAATTTATCTGCGCCAATCTGCTCCTTACCTCCCATGTGTCCGATGTTGCCAAGGAGCGAGCATTTATGCTATACGTCATTGATAGAGGGATGCCCGTCAATGTCGGTCGGCACATCTACTCGTCAATAATTCATACTGCCAAGACAACAAAGGGCGGTGGAAGGGCGGATCAGGTGAAAGAGAGAAGGGTCAAGAAGAGAAAGAAGCCGGTCCTTCGGAGCTGCCAACGCCTACAACCAGCCGAGCCCAAATCACCCAAATCTCACGAGATGTCTGTAGTCTCCAATCCGATGTGAATCAACTTCAAGCTAATTTGGCTCGGATGGAGAACTACATGGAGTCCTACATCCGGCAACAAGATCAAAACCAATGAGTTATATTTGAGCATCTTGGTATTGATATAGCGCGTTATACGCCCGTGCTACTTTCCGAGCCGGATGAGCCACCACCGCCATCTCCTCCACAATGAACGGTAGGAGGTTAGACTTCTATGTCTTCCCTCCTAGGTATGTGTCGCCCCAGTTTCAATACATATTTTTCAATTCTGCTATTGGGTTCGCTGCTTAGGCAGTGGGGACACTGCCTTGTTTAAGTTTGGAGGGAGTATGACATGCGATGCATGTAGTTTTTGTTTTTTTTCTTGGGGGGACAAGAAGGATGAAAATTTTTTGATGTAAAGGGGACAAAAATTCTTTTTGTGTCAAATTTATATATTAATGTTAAAATTTTTGTAAATTTTGAAATTCTTTTTGTTATACATGTGTAATGTTTAGCTATGCATGTGTAAGGATAATTAGCATAGGTAATATTAGTTTGTAGAATTAGAATAGAATTGTTAATGAATTGAGTTGTACAAGCATGCTGAGTTTTTGAGTTTGTCCGAACCATGTCCCGATGATGAAAATCACCCCCTAATTTGTGTTTTAAGGTCGGGGGTAATGCCATTCACGTGTGTTTTGTGTGCTTAGCATGTCGATTAGATAAAAATTATTTTGATCCTAAAATCGCACGATTGCATAAACTCGTTGTATAATTAATTGAACGATTGGACATCGATTATTCAGTAATAAGTTCATGACAGAAATGGGGAATCTAGAACTTGACTGGGGGAGGCTTGAGGTGAAATTATAGGTAAGGTAATTCCGGAGGCATGATATAGGCCCTCGTTTTTATCGCTTGAACCTTTTGAAACTAACCTGAAAAGTTATTCCCTCGTTCTCCTATCGAAGCCATAAAATTTTGTCACTTCTGAACTTGTTTCTATACTTTAACCAAGTAAATCTTTCAGAACCATTGTCGCTAGGAATAAAAGTGAAAATTGAGTAAAAACAAGTAGCATTTGGTTATGCTATCTTGAAGCGGGCAATCGGAATTTCAGTATTTTTGGTTAAGTATAAGAGTATTCACTTGTCAATCCTGTAGTTGTATCTAAAACACCCCTAAAATTGTATAAAATTGAATAAGTTTGGGGGTGTTATTTCAAAAAAAAAAAAAAAAAAAAACCTATGTGAATATAGTGTTTAAATTCGATTGTTTTGACAAGTGAATACAAGTTTACTAAATCCTGTTCAGGGTAATATCTTCAAAGATAAGGGAATCATGAGAGAGATTTAGCGACAAGCATTTGTACCTCGGGTATCGTTAAAATTATAACGAGTTTCTATTTCTACGATACCCTTGGTCGTTATCCAAAGCCTAACCAAGCCCTATTGATCTCGGTAAATATCCGAACCTACATTAGTGGATAGTTGAGCCCAGTCAAGCATATGGCTTTCCTAAATGTTTTAACAAGTTTAAAGTCATGACCTTATTCATCGAATAATCCAATCCGGCATTTGATTTGTTATATATCCGAGTTCTCACACACATACATTTCAATAGGATCTAAAATGATTTTAACTGATATTGAGTGTTGAAATTCTAGAGCACCACGTGGTGTGTGTTATTCTTTAACCGGATCTGATTACGGGTTGTTGAGGGAAGAAGAGCATGGTTTCTTTGACTAAACTTGTATCTTACAGGTGTGTACTTCTTAATTGTTAATGATTGCGTATCTGTAGTTTAGGATGTAGCTAATTAGTGTAGTTAGTGTTATTTAGCATTAGAGTATTTTGCTCGAGGACTAGAAAAATTCCAAGTTTGGGGGTATTTGATAGGTGTAAAATACATATCTAATTCTAAACCGAATTTGCCAGTTTTCGAGTACTTTATTTAAGTTTGAATATCGTTTTAGCCGTTTTTATTAGTCAGGAGCAGGGAAGTAAACAATCGGCAAATCGAGTGAAATGGTAAAAAAAGGGTAGCCAAAAAGATGAAAATAGAAGGTTTCAAATAACAGAGAAATTCCACCTAGACGAAGTTTCCACCGCCTAGGTGGAAATTCAGCAGAAAGATGCAAAAACTGAAGATTTGAAATCCGCCTAGGCGAAATTTCCACCGCCTAGGCGAAAATCCGTCAGAAGGTTGCAAGGGCTGAAGTATTGAATCCGCCTAGGCGAAGTTTCCACCGCCTAGGCGGAAATCCATCAGAATGCTGGATTGACTGAACTGCTGGATTGAGCTGCACTGCTGTAAGCCTAGGCGAAGTAGCTACCGCCTAGGCAGAATTCCGTCAGAAAGATAAGGAGCCAAGAAGTTAGTCCTTTTCCTAAGTGAAGATTCTACCGCTTAGGCGAAATTCTAACCGACTTAAGCACCGCCTAAGCGGAGTTTCCACCGCTTAGGCAAAAATCGCAGAACAGGTCAAAATATCTGTTTAGATATTTTTGGACCCCTAAGCCTATAAATACCCCTTGGCCACGTCTGAAACTTGTGGTTGAAGAACCCTAACCCTAGTAAAGAGCTCTTAAGCTATATTTTGAAGATCAAGAAGGAGGTTCATCATTCGGATAAAGAAGGATAACTTGCGGATTGATCATTAGTGACAGTGAACCGTTTCACTTCCAGATTTGATCATTTCTCTCTTGTTTTATTCTTTGTAATCACTTTTTCATATCTAAGAATGTTGAATCCCTCTTATTTTGCATAGTATATGGCTAAGATCTTGTAGTAGTAGTTAAATGTTACTTAGGAGTAGTCGAAATCATGTAACCGTTTAATTGAGTAAATTTATGTTACTTTAACGTGTTGTTTGTCTAATTCTGATTGTGTTTATCGTTATTCTTTCTATTATGCTTGTATTGATAAACCGAGAATACGGGGTTTGACACTCGGGAGAGGTAACCCCGGATTCAAACTAGGGTAAATACAACTTGACGTTCTAGCGACCCGGGAGGGCGTTAGAACGTATGCAACCCATGACGTTGGCTCAAAACTCACGCGACCTAGGGTTGTTAAGGCGTTGAAGGGGACTTCTTCGTTGACACGCAGTCGTGTAATCCCTCGTTTTATACTCGGAAGAGGTAGCGAAGGAGTTATTGATACAGAGGTTGTCGGATTAGATGAAAACCGTTATAGCTAACTAAATGAAATCGATTATGTATTATATGAAAGATATTTATACCTAAGTAATTAGTGTAATTAAAACTAACTTTATAGTTGTTATTTATCTTAGTATAGTAATTAGAAAACAAACGAGTTATGATTAGTCAAGATAATACGAAACTATGTAAATCACAATACTCAACCGAATTACACGAATTTCCCAGTGGAACGATATCCGATCCTAAAAGATCCATTATATTAAAACCAGACCTCGTATACTTGCGAGTAGTCCAACTACCGCGAGGAGGAAACATGTGTGAATCTGAGCGTGTAGCAATGTGGATCTTCGAGCGCTACGGCCTAGAGAGCTGGTCCACCTTAAACATGAGGTAGTGGTAAGTGCGCGATGTGGAGTTGTACATACGACTTGAACTCATTCTTTTGATGTTTAAGGAGATTAACCCGAGATACCTCCATAGCTCTCGAGGTCTGTCCCGCAGGCTCAGGTGGCAAAGTATATGGTCCTGCCAGGTCTTGGGGGATAGTTATCCTCGTTGATGGGAGTTGAAGAGTGTGTCCTTGGAGTTCTCGATATGTTTTCTCTTTCTTTTGTCCTGTGTCTGTCTGTCCAACTAGACCTTATGATCATTCAGGCTCTGCTAAGGAGAGAGTAGTGATCAAGAGAAGGCTTTTTTCATGGTTCCCACAGATAGAGCCAAACTATTAGTGTCCTAAAATGGTCAACACCTCGAGTATGGTCTAGTTAGGTAACAGATGCCCTTTTGTTGAGGTGGAGTTTACGGTTGATAATTCTTCACGTGAGTTGTATTGGGTCCTGGGAGAACTGACCTGTTATGTCCAGAATCTTGCTCCTTAAGGAGTGGTACCTATAGAAGGCTCAGGCCTGGATTTGTCCCGACGAAGCCCATCTGGTTTGAGAATAAGAACTCAGAGAGAAGATGTACAGAAATGTGTTAAGTAAACAAATGAACTCAGAGCATTCACATAATAAAGCGTATATCAGGCTTACATAGACCCTAGTATATATAGTTATCGGAGATGATCAGTCGGACCTCAACACGGTTAATTAGGTGAAACCATGTGTTTAGCATATAATCCGGGACGTTTAGGAGATAATAATTGGGATTGGTATTTTGGGCCCATTTGGCGAAGCTCGTGGGCCTCCGTCAAGCCTGTGGTGGTAAGCTGGTAGATGATAGTAGAGATCCATAGAGTCCTGGAGGAGAAACAAGCTGGAATGGAGAGCCTGTCGATATGAACGGCTAAATCCATGAAGTTGGTCGTCCAGGGCACGACGTAGAGCTCTGGGCAGTAATGTCCCTATGTGATACTTTACTCCTTCCTAGGTGTAAAGAAGATTCCAAAAAAGAGCCTTAGTCAGCGTTTGCTCCAGCGCGGTACTGTGACTTCCGAAATACACCCATGTCATGGCGAGGGTGGACACGTGGCCGAGTTCTAGGTGTTGACTCATTGGTACCCGAAAATACCCTCATTAGTATTTATCTAGATTCACAACTAAACAAATAGGGATAGAGAAATTGAACGCACATGTAAAACTATGTGATATGCTCAACTAATATCCCGATAAACTACATGATAGAACTATGTGAGAATATAAATCTGATTATACTCAATTAAAGTAGAGTGATTATGTAAATTAGATCACGCAAGTAAAAAATTGTTTCATAAAACATGTAGGATATTCAAAGATAAAAAATGATTTTTTAAACACAAAATTATTACGAGCTTACACAAATATTTATATCAAGTAAACCAAAAAATATTGAACACGTAAAGTAATCGGAAAGATCTCACTAGAGTTTCTTTGAAAACAGTAGAGACAAATGTATAGTACAAAAACCAGTGTGAATGCATCGATCAAGAACTCCTCCTAAAATATCTTTCAAATATAATTTCAGCAAAATGATTCTCTCTTTTAGAAAAGGTTGATTTAAAACTCTTATTCTTAATTACCTTTCCCCCGAAACACAAGTATATATAGATTTCAAATTATGCATATAACGGCTATTTTTTAAAAGGTAAGACCATTAATGTTATATATAAACCCCATATAATATATGCCCTTCAATCTAAAATGTTTGACCCAAAAATACTTTTTTGAAATACTTAATTTAGTTCACTAAAATATTTTTATTCAAACCCCTAAAATTAAAAAGTAGTTTTCCTGGTAAATCTTATAGAATCAAGTAATATACGGACTAAATAATAAGATCTTCAAAATATATAGTAGATATATGAAATATAGTCCAAACCCCATAATATTATATTTTATAACGTTCAAATGATTAAGATTTGGATTGAAGATCTCGAAAATCTGATTGGTCAAATATACTAAAAAATACTCACTCAGTCGATCGACCGTGCCAACGCTCGACCGGTTGTTCATTCAACAACTCATTTTTTACCCATTGAGAACCAGTTGGCCGATCGTTTTAGGCTCTGAATCTAAAGTCAATCATGTCAGTTAACCGTTATGCCTAAAACTTCAAAAACCCCTAACCTGAATTTGCCAATCGACCGACCTCGACGTTAGTCAACCGTTTAGGCCCAAATCTGAAAAACTCCTATCCTGATTCTCCCAATCAATTGCCTACCTCGCCGATCGAAAAACCCCTTTGTGCCATTTTAAAAATATTTTTTTAAACGATACTTTTAGGAAAGAACGTTTAGAACTTGAACTTATCACTTCTTTCCATAACTCACATTATTCAAGTTATTTCATAAGTGTTATGCGTGATTGTAATCGGTTGCATTAAGAGTATAAAAAGTATTGAGTTGTTTTTACCTAGAAGTACAAAAAATATTTTTTGTTTCAAAAATATTTAATGTCGTTGTTGCAATCGTCTTGAACTTCTATACAATGTCATCTTGAAATCCACCATTTTTCTCATTTTTTTTTCAATTGGAACTTAATTATGAAATCATTCAATAAAACTATTAGTTCCCTAAAAATATCAACGTTAAATTGTTCATCAAAACATCTAGGGTCATCAAATATGTATGTGTATGTGCAGTAGATTGATGAATACATTATATGGAACCCTATCTTGGTTATGATCTCTTATTTGGTATTTGTCTAAAGTAATCTTATTTTTTCAGGCCATATATAACCCTATCTGTTTTAATTAAATTGTTTTAGTTTTCAAAATTGAAAAATTATAATTATCTTTAAATTTAATTAGTTATGGTTGATATATTATATGAAAAAAATACGGTAACAATGTATTTTATTTGATCTCTTTTTGTCTCCAAATTTGGTACTTGTACCATTAATCATGATGCATTGTTGATGAAAATTACATTTCTTTTTTGACACTAATAAAAGTACTTGAAAAAAAAAATGGCTTAAGTG
Organism: Eucommia ulmoides; assembly: GCA_016647705.1. NCBI lineage: Eukaryota > Viridiplantae > Streptophyta > Magnoliopsida > Garryales > Eucommiaceae > Eucommia > Eucommia ulmoides. Next base: position 34,120,355 of record CM028330.1, read on the forward strand.
GTAAGGCCTATTTGAGTCTATTGATGTCGAATCTTGGACAACCTCAACGGTATGGTCTGGTCACTATTGATGGAGATCTTCTTCCTTACTGGGATAGGGATGGAGAGGTCTGAGATCAATCCATCTGACCGGGGATGGGCAGAGTTGGAGCGACTCTGAATGGGCACTGAGCGGTAAAGCAACCTGGGTGTCTTCTGATCCGTGGAGAGTCTTCCGACCGGGAAGGGATGGGTCCAAGGTGGAGTGAGCTCGATTGCCTTCCGATCTGAGAAGAGGCGGGTCCGAGCTGAGATGGGCTCGAATGCCTTCTAATCTTCTAATTCGTAGAGAGATGGGTCCGAGTTGGGATGGGCTTGAATGCCTTCTGGTCTTCTGATCCGTAGAGAGATGGGTCCGAGTTGGGATGGGTAGCACCTTGACACCTGTATAAAGGACTTGCCGAGATGGACCCGGCGTGTCCCATCCGGCGTGACAATCAATGCTCAGGGGGAAGATTTATAAATATGTTACCGATAAGAGTAAGCAAATTTGGTGTACCTTTGGGTATTAGTATGCCCTTCTTTTATATAGACAATGGATTGATTAGTTTAGGGGCTTAAGCATGGATCAGTGTCCCATTTCGGCGCATGACCAATGAGAGGGCAAGTAGAGAGATTAAATCTGTAGGCTTGGGCTTTTTAGACCATTTGTTGAGGCCTAAGGCGGTGATTTGCCCGACCCATGATGTGGATTCTTCCTACAACCCATGGTGGAGAAGCTTCATCCCCATCCTTTCCCGGATTGTTGGAGATGGGAAAGATGGTGTTCTAAGAAGTTTCATCCCCTGCCTTTCCCAGATAGGCGAAGTTGGGAAGGGGGCGTTCTGAGGAGTTTTCCTCCCTGCCCTTTCCGAATAGCTGGAGACGGGAAAAGGGTGTTTTGCTGAGGAACTTGTGGAATTGATTTCCGAGATAAGCAATGCATCTTGGAATGGCCAGCATGGATTGAGATGTGCCTTTGCTCGGCACAATCTTTACATTTTGTCTTTGGTATGAGTTGACTACATTGGAGAGTTATAGACACATGGCGATCTTCCAGTGGTTGCGTGAGAGTAACCATTTTTACACTCATCAGAATTAAAACAGTTGACCTATGCATGATCAATGGTTTGAGCTTGTAAAAAAATACTTATTAGGAGGGATAACCCTGAACCCCGAACGAGATTAGTCTCACGTCCAAAGAGTGTGGGTACACTCGTGAAAAAAAAAAATTTAAAAGACAAAGGATTAAGAAGTAAGAACCAATCCCAAAGAAAGAACCCTTTCATTAACCCAAAAAAAACTATGATCAAAAGATTATATCAAAATTTTCAATACTTCTTTGATTCTAAAAGAATTCATGTGATTTTCCAAAACTATTTTGTAATATACATAACAATGACCGTAGGAACCTCGTAAATATTTCCAAGGAATTTTTTTTTCTTTTCACCACCCGATATGTGAACATCATCGTTATAACCGTTAGTTGAACGGCCGCATCAATGCGGGGGTAAAACCGTCAAATTAATTGCTTTGTGCATAGTGGTTGCTGACAAATATGTGGAGAGAGAGAGAGAAGACTGAAGAGGGGCCATCTTCCACCTTCAGACCTATCTTTTTCTTCGAACCCTCTCGTTTGGTCTTCTCTTTTGATCAATTCCGACTATTCTTACTTTTCAAAATTTGTTATTCTTAATTTAATTATTCTTCAAGCTTTTTTGCCTTCGACCTCTATGGGCGAAGAGAGTAAAGCATGACTGAAACTCTTCCGTATGTGAATAGGTTTCTGGGGTTTTGAGTGTTAGACGAAAATCTCTTGATAACCCAGGTGAGCAATTTTCTGATTATATTTGTTTTTTGGAAATTTCCATTTTATTTTCTCTGAATGACTTTCTTTTGTTGGAGCAATCAATTTAGTGTAGTGATTACCTTCAAGCTTTAAGCGTTTGTGTTGCCTACTTCGTTAATCAATCAACGACTGTTATATTTGATCTCATGTGTGGACTTCATAAGATCTATCTGTTTGGGTTGTGATCTGGATTTGCCTTTTTTTTTTTTCACGATTTCTTCGGATTAAATTATTACCCGTTTTGGATTGGGGGATGTTCTATATTTTGTTCAAAACCCAGAATTTTGCTTGTTTCTCGTTGAGATATCCAGAAAACTATAGGATTTACTTTTTTCTTTTCCCTAAATTTAGAATTCTTCTTTTGTGGGTTGAATTCAAGGAAGGATGGGCACTTGCTATGAAGCAGAAGATCAATTTTTTGATACCCGTGATGAGATCACTTCTGCGTCAGATTTGGGTTCAGATTTCTCTGAGGAATTCTCGGTTTCTGGGAATATGAATTGCGTTCTAAATGGTTTGGGATACGAAACTTTTACCAAGACCCCAGAAACTATCCACGAAAGGCGCCTTAGGTTTTTGAAATGGATGGGTTTAAGTTCGGATTGGCACCTTACAGAGGGAGAAGAGCCAAAATCCGGATACAGCTCTTGTGACGAAACTAAAATCAGCATCGATAGAATTGAACACTACAGTGGGGCAGTGTTGGCAAACTCCGAATCTGAACAACAGTTTGTATCTAGTAGCTCTTCTTTATCTCGTCAGTCAAGTGAAGCTCAGGAGCTGATAAGAGACGGTGCTTTTAAAGACAATTTAGCGTATAAATTCAGGAATTTGGATGATGGATCAGAATTTGTTGTGGATGAATTGAACCAAGATGGGACTCTTAGCAGATTACGTGAAGTGGGTTCAAATCGTCTGGTCATGATTGAAGAGTTTCAGCGAACTCTCGGTTCGTCGTCTTTGGTCCTAAGATTCTTGCGAAGAGATGCCAAAATGAGTAATGTGGTTGATATGGAGAAGAAGGAAAAGAAGGCAAAAAGAGGTTGGTTCAAAAAATTACGTGGTGTGACACACAGTAAAGATAAGCAAGACATAAAGCCTAGTGTTCAAAAAGTGAGAGTACATTCAAGTAGAAAGCGAACAAAGGAATTGTCCTCTCTTTTTGCAGGACAAGAGTTTCCTGCACATGAGGGTTCAATCTTGACCATGAAGTTCAGTCGTGATGGCCAATACCTGGCAAGTGCAGGCGAAGATGGCGTTGTTCGTGTGTGGAAGGTGATTGAAGATGAAGGATCAAACAGATTAAACATCCAAGATAATGATCCTTCATGTTTATACTTCTCATTGAATCATTTCTCCAATTTAGCTCCCCTTGCTGAGGATAAAGAGAGAATTGATCAGATGAAAAAATGGAGAAAATCATCAGAATCGGCTTGTGTCATTTTCCCGCCAAAGGCCTTTCGGATATTGGAGAAGCCTTTACACGAGTTTAATGGACACTGTGGTGAGGTCTTGGCTCTCTCATGGTCTGACAAAGGGGTAAGTAACTGTTCTCTGGATTGTATCATCCCTTTTTGCATATGTTAGCTTCAACAAATTCAATCTTGATATTTGGTCTTCTTATTAACTCAAAAACTGTGCAGTATTTGCTGTCTTCTTCTGTTGATAAAACGGTTCGTCTGTGGCAAGTAGGGCATGATGAATGCCTTAGAATTTTTTCTCATAATAACTATGGTGAGCCCCTGTCTTGCTATTCATCTTTCTAACATTCATATGCTGACATTTTTCACTGGTTTATTTTGTACGGATTCGATCTTCTCTGTACTTCCATTGAATCGTTAAACATGTACATGGTCGAGCTGTTAGTCCGGTTGGCAAGGGGAGGTGTTCCCTTTTTTTGCCAACCAGGGTTCGATTCTCATGAGAAGCACTCCAGGAATTAAATCTTGAATTTAATCCTGAATGCACTAGGCCAATGTGGGGATTACGCCCTTAAGATCGTTCGAGGAGGTGATTAGTCGAAGTGTGCGTAAGCTGGCCCAAACACCTTACTGTATAATCCAAAAAAAAAAAATGTATATTCATTTTGCGTTACTATTGATGCAGTGACCTCAGTAGAATTCAATCCAGTGGATGAGAATTATTTCATTAGCGGTTCAATAGATGGGAAAGTGCGCATTTGGGAAGTTCGTAGTTGTCAAGTTGTTGATTGGACTGACATAAGAGAGATAGTGACTGCTGTGTGTTATTATCCAGATGGGAAGGTCTGATCTTTTTCTTACAGCAATGTTTTGCTTTAAATTGCATACAGACTTTTGTTAAACAAGCCTTTTGCTTGCTTGGTGGATTTTGCAGAGAGGCATTGTGGGCTCCATGGATGGAAATTGCCGTTTTTACGAAATCATTGGTTCTCTCTCTCTCTCTCTCTGTTGCAGAAGTAATATCAGCTTCATTAGACAATTAGAAGTTTAGGACCATATTCCTGTCACGCATTTTTATTTTTGTTCTAATACCATGTTACATGCAGGAGCAGACCAAGGTGGTGACTGCCCCCACCCCCAAAAGAAATATCGGAGACCCCCCCTTCTTATAATATTATTTACACCAAATCCCTAAAATATATGTGCTGCCATCCAAAAAATAGAAAAAAAAAAAAACCTCCCTCTCGTAACCCCCCCCCCCCCCCCCCCTCCCCCCAAAAAACAGATCACTGTTTTGCATCTGCCACTAGGTATGTGGGCTCTTCATTATCCATCAAGTATCATTGAGGACATTTGTATTGGACAAGGACATGGGAACTTTGCAGTTGGATATACCCTTGTAAATGTTTTTGAAATCTATAATTATAAAACAAGTGACGCTTTCACATATAATAGTTTGTAGTCTAGACTAGAAGGAGCGTTATCTCTACCTCATGAATTCAAAACAAATATCAGAAATTGTCCTTCGTTCTGTTTTCCATGTACCAATATGTATCTTTGATTTTGTGAATGGGTTCATCTAACGCTAAGATGCACGTACTCGTACTTGACACTAGTTCTTTTGTGTACAACTTATGTATGTACTCTGTTTGTTCCCTAAAAATAGAGGCAAATTTGACTTATATGTACATGTGGTGCGACTAACTGATGGTCAGTGTACACTTTATTTTTTTATGGCACTTCAGGTTGGGTGGTGGTACAGAGTTGATTAATCAGGATTCAGGAGCCTATGTCATGTATAAAAAACATGTATTAAGGTGCAGGGAGAGTGATTAGGATGGAACGGGGAACTGGGAGCGAGGGCCCGGACTAAGGAATGTTAAGGCGCTCAAATGTTTTGGAGCGTGTAAGAAGTTTTCAACCATTTTAAACAAATATATCATATATTTATTTGGTGAAGATGATGGAATAGTAAAAAAAAAAGATATTTTGGTAGTAAATTTTGCTTTTAGAAGTTTTATGTCATATTCTTAGTTATATAATTTCTTCTTGGATTAAACATTTAGTTAGAAAGCAAAAAAAAAAGGATATGGAGTTAATTTTGAGTTTTTCTTAAAAATAAAATAGCAAGGGGTTGAAGTGGGAGTTAGGAGTATGTAATTGATGTACCACTATATGAGAAAAGTTGGTGGTGGAGAGAAGATGTCTGAAAAGCAGTTTGGAAAAAAAAAATGGCAATAGTGTTTGACTTGTGAGAGTTTGATGTACAAATGGACAAAAGAGAAGACAAGAGAAGTCATTAATTTATCAAAGCTTAGGGATTATGATTATCTGTGCCAAATTGGTTGAAACAAATGCAAGCTTGCAAACAGGTGTGAAGTGACGAATAGAGATTTAGGTAGATGAATCAAAGACATGGACCAAAATGTTTCAGCGAAATTTCTGTAGTTAATTAATGAGATTAGTGAGGGTGATCCATTGTTAGAACTATGTAGTTGACTCAAGTAGGATTTATAGGTTTTAAAGGAGTCATTAAGTTTTAGAAGTTAGACTAACATATAGGAAGATTATTAATGGAATAATATTTGGTTAAATGAGATCCATGTAGAGGTTTGGAAGAGTTTGTTAGATCTCAGGAAATGATGGTTAAACTCTTGAATCACATATTGAAGAACAAGAAAATGATGGATGACTAGAGAAGAAATATTTTAGTGCTTGCAATAAAAGAGATGTCCAAAGTTATACGAATTATCAAAGCATAGAGATTATGAATCATGCATAAAATTTGTGAGGGAATGAGGGAACATAAAGTAAGGGTGAGACGAGCATAGAAAAGATATATAGAGAAATGAAGAAAGATTAATGTATGCTTTTCATGGACTTAAAAAAAGATTCTAATGTCTATATTGACGTGATTAAGGACATATATTATGTATAGTCATTAGCGTTCAAATAGTATGATGTGATACTTACGTCGTTCCAATTAATAAGACTAGCATCAAGGATCGTCTCTGATTCCTTACCTCTTTGCTTTAGTGAGTACAAGTTGATGAACCTAGATGAGGTCTTAACAATAATTCAGAACTTCAGAGAGAAACTAAAGGTTTAAAGATTAGTAGAACCAAGACAAATACATGCATTGTCATTTTAGTAATATTTGGAGAGACGAGAATATGGTGAAAATTGGAGATTAAGTGGTTTTTTAGGGTTGAACTTTAGATACATAGATGTTTAAATTCTACAATTTATGGAAACAGACAGATTGAAGAGAGCATTATGCATAAAATCAAGGCAGGATGGTTTAAGTGGACAAGTGCAATTTGAGTGATATATCATTGTAGAGTACATTTGTTTCCTTATTTTTGTATATGATCAGGCTATGGATTGTAGTTTGTGGGACAATTGTTGTTGTTACATATTCAATTGTTGTTACATATTTAGCCAAGTGATATGGAATAAGTCAATTGAGGATCCTTCAAAAAAAAAATTTATATTTTTTGTTCCTTTTATGAGAGGATTTGGATTTGAATAAAATTGGGAATGAACTTAGGCGATACAAGGAACGTCCGGGAGAGGCTTAGCACTCATTGAGTGTAAGATGAGTGAAAATAGTTTTGGATAGTTTGAATATGTTCTCAGAAGACATGCAGATGCTTCAGTTAGGAAGTGCGATCCAATCCTTGTGAAAGGTCCTCCAAGGGAGAAACTAGATCTAAGAAAACTTGGGAGGAAAGAATTAGGAAGGACTTGGTAGCATTTAATTTAATGTAAGGGATGAACATCTCTATGACACAAATAAATTCATGGGGTGGATCTTACTTAGGAGAAAAGGCTTCTTTAATGTTTATCCAATGATTCTAGATCCCTTCATTTTCAAGCCTTTTTTATCAGGATTCAAATAGGATTGGCGATCAAGCATTTCATGGGGTGTACCGGTGTAGGCCAGAGAAGGGGAGACGAGAGAAGTATCAGAAAGGGAGATGGTGGCAATGCGGCAATTGTGGTTTAGAGGGGGGTGGGGGTGGTGGATTTTGGATGCCAATAGCTGGTGAGAGAAGAAAGAGGAAAAAGACAGAAAAAAAAAAAAAAAAAAAAAAAGGAAAGCAAGAAAGAAAGAAAGGAAGACGATAGCGGAGATGTTTATATATGTACAGATTTAATTTTCTTTATCAAAAGCGGAGTGATCCATTCTCCAGAATTTGCTCAGGGTTCTTGACGTACTCTAGACAGAAACATTTTCGTTTCATTTTTGTTTTTACAACTCTATACTTATGCAAATTTTTTGCCCATGGCACAACACTTGTTAAGCTAGAATTTCTTTAGCTGTCTGTTTTGTCTATTTGCTTACTGCATTGTCATACAAATCATTTCAACTAACATGTGAGTTCTTTTTTCGCATCAGAAAATTGTTTACAGCTGAGTGGTCAAATATGCTTACTCGGAAAAAAGAAGTTACCGGGCAGGAGAGTAACTGGATTTCAGGTGGGCATCTTTTTGCTACCAATTTCTTCCCTGCTCTGAGGAACTTAGATTATTGTTTTTTTCTTTTTTCTTTTCCTTTTTTTGTTTTTTTCGAGCCATGAAGCTAAGAAGAAATTTGATTATAAAAAAAAATTGTACTTGTTTTTTAGTTGTAGTTTTTCTGCTTCTTCGACTAATTTTCTGTGAACAAAAGCAAAAAAGCAGAAGCTATTAGGTTGTATTTGGCTCGTCTTATTATTATTATTATTTTTTTAACCTGGAACACGGAACAGAAAGAGAAATCTTTGAAAACAATGTTTTTGTTTCCTTCCTATATTTTCATAACAAAATTTGTTGGTCAAAAACGAAATAAAATTCTTTGAGCTTTGTTTACCTATTTATGTTTTGAATATTTTTGGAACGGAACCAAAAAGAAAACAGATTTAGAATAACTAATCAAAAGCCACTTAAAACACTATTTGAACATCTTCTAATAATTCCTGACTTTTAGTAATCATGTTATGTTTCGGTTTCCCAGTTTTGTCCAAGTGACCCCACCAAGGTGATGGTAACTTCTGCTGATTCACATGTTCGAGTACTTAGTGGCCATAACATCATCGACAAATTCAGGGGTGTGTATTAAAATCATTCTTCTTCGACATTTTCAAGGTGTTTTTATCATCTTCTACTCTAAAATACTGAAAAACTTCCATCTTTTTCATTGCTAGGAAAGCGAACTTCAGGAAACCTTTTATATGCATCTTTCACCTTGGATGGGAAACACATCGTCTCGGCTTCTGAGGATTCAAATGTCTATATATGGAACCACATAAACACGGATCACACTTCTTCCAAACCCCGCAACATCAACTCATTTGAGAACTTCTTCTCATGCAACGCTTCAATTGCTATACCTTGGTGTGGCATGAAAACCCAACCACACACACTTCTGTCCCCGACAACATTTTCAGGCGATGATGATATTAAGTCACATGTAAACGAAGATTTACTGCACAAAATGACTTTATCACCCCCCGATTGTTTCTCTTTGGGACGTGGGTTCTTCTTGGAGCATCTCCATAGGGGAACAGCCACTTGGCCAGAGGAGAAACTACCCGATTCAAGCCCTGCTGCTCCCCTTTCTCCATCTATGTGCAAGTCCGAGTACAAGTTTTTGAAGAGTGCTTGCCTTAGCACAGTCAAATCTCCTCACATGTGGGGTCTCGTGATTGTAAGTGCGGGATGGGATGGTCGGATCAGGACATACCTAAATTACGGTTTACCCCTCCGTCCGTAAAAACCACAAATTCATTCAGGTACTACTCGTTTTCGCGGAATTTGAAGCTTCAGAATTGGAATTCAAATGAGCTTAGGTAGCATTTGGGAGCATAGAATTGAAGCCTAGGAATTTTTTGGATTTTTACATGTGTTCATTTGTAATTCCGATTCCGATGCTTTGATTCCATGCAACCAAACATGACCTTACTGTAATTTTTCAGAATTTTACGTTGATTCTTTTTTTTTTTTATTCCAGTTCTGAGGCTTTAATTTCGTGCAGCTGAACTAAAGATGCATAAATTACAGAGTACCCATTCATCCGTGAAGCTCGGCAAATTCATTTAGAGTTAGTGTTCAGTGTGTCAGAATTGGAACGCAACATGGGTGTGTTTTAATCTTCAAGATTTTACATGGGTTCATTTTATTTTTTCCAGTTTTAAGGGTTTAATTCTGTACAATTGAACTGAACACTAGTTGAGGACGACTTGTTTTATGTCTTGGAATTGGAAGAACGAGCTTGTTTCGTGGATAAGTGAAGTGTAGATGAGATACAGGAGAGTTCATATGTGTATGAACAGCTTATATATAGTTAGATTATAGGCAATACTTGTACAATATGGCCTGATGTCAACAGTGGGGCTGGTGTTTGTTTTTGTATTGAGGTACTGATATTAAAGGGTTAATTATACATGATTCTTTCATTTGATATTTCAGTGATATGTTGTAATATGTGCTATTAATGATGTTGGCAAAAGAAGTATTTCATACCTATTTAGATTCAGAGTTTTTCAAGTCTGTCATGACGCAAAGTTTAAAGTGGTCATTGTTTGTGTGGTTTTTCTAACTCTAGCTAGGTTTTTTAACTGTTAATTTCAAGTTTTACTCTATTTGATGTCAGTTTACAGATTGATTGATTTAATTGAGTAATATTGATAATGTATCGCTTATCAAATGATTAATTTGATTAGTAGAATAAAGAATTGTCAAATAAAGATTTGGATGTTTTGCTTGAATAGTTTACACAAGCCAAAGCACGAAAAACTTATTAGTCAAATAAATTCACTGAACCAATTTGAATGAAAGTGATTTTGAAAGTTACAAGCTATATATGTGAGTTAAAAGATGTAGTGTACTTCCAAAATCATAGATGTACTATGATTCTAGGGAAAGTTGGCGGCGAGAGTGAGATTTTATTGACTATTAAAGTACTAAAGTAAGGGCGAACCGGGGCCCTTCCAACTTGCCTTGTTTGTTTGTCGTAAGTCGGGTAGTACTCCCAGACTTCTAGTGCACGGCAAATGGCATGGTATACCCTCTCACCAAACCAACGTGAATGAGTGGCAACACCACATCTGAACCTGTCTTCGCTTCACAAAGAAGGAGAAACACCTAAAAAAATAATACAAAAACAAGAGGGTGAAAACTTGACCTTATAAAGAGAAGCAACAAATAACTAAATTATGACAAGAGCAAATGATAAAATTTAAAGAATATAAAAGAATCAAAACAAGATATACAATTAAGATGCGAGGCAGATTCGGGATCCGCAGACGTGAGTCGTGGTTAGTGTTGACCCCACATAATTTGATGAACCAATTAATTTAGTTGTTTTTAAGAACTAATGATTTTATTGACACGTGATTACAAAATTTAGTTCCAGTGTTTGAATGAGAAAGAGATTAGTTTTTATGAGAAGGGATGATAAAGATCAAGCTAGTTGTAATGCAGACATTGAAAAAATTTTAAAAGAAGATTTTTTATTTTTTATTTTTTGTTTACTGAGTAAAATCACTTAATTCTTCTAAACTCTTAATGCACCCGATTAGGAACATGCACGACACATGATATTTACATGAAATATTTTTTCAAGTGGTAAGAAGTGATAAATTTATCTTATAAAAGATTTTTCAGATTAATTGATCAAGAAGTATTTGAAAATTGGTAAAAATGAGAAAATGGCCTAAACGGTCGACTAATAAGGGAATTGGTCGATCTCCAGAATCAGGACATCACAAAATGAGGTTTTCGGCAAAACGATCGACTGACTAGTTGGATTGGTTATTTAGGGCCTAATCGGTCGACTGACCAATCAACCGACTTGTGTTGCAATGGCTAGAAATATATAGACGTTGAGAGCTAAACGATCGACCGATGCATTCTTTTTTCTATTTGACCAGCACATTTTTCAATGATCTTCCAACCATGTTTTTTAAGCTCTCGAACAAAATTTAAAAATTATATTATAGTGGCTATGAACTGATTTTCAAAGATATCACATATATTTTGAAAATCCTATTATTTACTCCACATATTTTCTAATCTTATGATTTATACCGGGTGAACTTCTTTCTATCTTTATTGGTTTTAAATCAAAATATTTTGGGACTAATTGAAAGTTTTAAAAGTGTTAGTTATGGTCAAATATAACCGTTCTAAGTCTAACTTATATATGGAGTCTATATGTATCATTTTTTTTTATATGTCTTTTGAAAAATAGACATTAAAGGATATGTTTGAAAACACATTAAATAGACCTGTATTTTTCACTTAAAAAAAAATATCATGAATTCAAGGAGGATTTCAAATTTCTAAAAAGAGAGATTATATTTTTCTAAAATATATTTTTGAGAGAAGTTTTGAGAAATTCTTGATCGAAAAAAGAGCTTTCTTTGCAAAAATCGGATTTGATACAACGTTGCTATTGCTTACATCTTTCTCAAGGAAATCTCGATGATACCGTTCTTATTATATTTGCTTGCTCAAAATTATTGTGCTTTATGTAATATAAATATTTGAAATTCCAAGCTTGTTATATCTATGATAGCTGAAATTGTTAAAAATTCTTTAAAATGATTTTTCAGAAAATTTGGTTTTTAAAAGTTTTTGTTCTTAAATTACCAAAATCCAGATTTAGATTCTCATAGCTTGATTACACTTCTATCACTGGCATTCGGGCCATTAATTGAGTTTATATAGCATTGAGTTGGTAGAAACTCTTGTGAGAACAAACAATTTTTTTTTTTTTTGTATTCTTATGAGGTGTACCTTGGATCTAAACATAATTAATTTAAGTGAGAGTGTTGATTGCGCATAAAGGGAACTTGCCTAATCAAGATATAAAGGTGTGGTAGTTGATTGCGAATTTCTTGTGGGAGCTCAGGAGAGTGGACGTAGGCAAAAGTAGCTTGCCGAACCATTATAAATTTGTGTGTCCATTTCTTTATCCCTCATGCATCTAGAATTACACATTTCCGCATAATTAACAAGATATAAATTGGTTAGGGAATTGAATTTATTTATTAATTTTAAATTTACCCAATTCATCCTCACTCTTGAGTAGAACTTTGGGCCAACAATTCGGATTTTGATAGAGATGAATTTGGTCGTGAAGCTCACACGTACACAAAGACCAAGTTCCTCCAAAACCCCCAAGTATGGAGAATGGGTCGAGCTGAGGGCTCCGAGCACCCTTAGCTCGGATATGTGCAAAATGGGGGGACTAAAACCATTTAAGGCTCCTCCAATCTTGAAGTATGGAATAAGGGCCAAGTTGAGGGCTCCGCGCACCCTCAGTTCGAATATTAGCAAAGTGGGAAGCCCAAGACCAACTTGAAGGCCAAGATTCCTCCAATTTCCAAATATGGAGGGCAGGCTGAATCGGAGACTCCAAGCACCCTCAGCTTGGATAGTCATCAAATTGGTGTCCAAGATCCAAGAGTTGAGATAAGGGATCCGAGCACCCTCATCTCGAATCGCCCTCCAATTAGAAGCTTCCAAACTGCCATGAAGATCCAAATGGTCGAGACGGGGGATCCGAGCACTTCCATATCAGATTATCCTCCAAGTAGATCATCATGCAAGTCGAGAAGGTTGTATGTTCGAGAAGAGAAATATGAGCATCCTCAACTCGGATCATCATCCATTTAGTTGGCTAAAGTCATCATGAAGATTAAAGAAGCCAAGATAAGGGATCCTCATCTCGGATCATCCCCCAACTAGACCCCCTAAATCCAAGATGAATATTGAAGCACCGAGATGAGGAATCCGAGCACCCTCAACTCGGATTTTCTCCAATTAGACCCTCCCAGTCCGCCTTGAGGATCAGCAAGCCGAGCTAAGGGATCTGAGCACCCTCAGCTTGGATTTCTCTCTAAATGAAGCTCTTAATGCCATTTTGAAGCTCCTAATGCCATTTTGACGTCTTCTCCACCTCATGATCGACTGAAGAGGCAAAAAACAATCCCTTCGTCTCCATTTCTAGTGGGCTGGCCCATGGACTTCTACTAGTGGGCCTAAAATCCCAGTCTAGGTGCTTAAAACCTTAACCTGCAAGCTCATTGGTTTCTAGTTGAATTAAGCTAATTAACTAGGCTAAGGTCTCTAATTTCACGACTCTAATTGAGTCTTGCACCCTATATATACCCCTTGGCATCCACTTCCACAAGGTAATGCATCTATTTCACTCTAGAGCACTTAGATTTTTCCTCTTGATACTTACTCTCACGTCGGAAGGGCCTCACTGGGCACAACCCCGGTTGGCCTTTGTGCAGGTGCTTAGAGTGTAAACTTGGAGCTCAGCTTGAAATCAGAATAAAATGCAGAAAGAAGCTTAGCTCGAGTCCGAAGGAGATTTCAACTCGAAACCCAACGAGTAGCTCAGCTCGGATTATAAGGATTCTGTAAAGCGTTGGATGTTCACCGAACTCGGAGCTCGGATCTCTCAATGCATCACCTCTACGTCAATAACGAATTCGCACGTGTAATCTCTCCAGATCATACTAAAGGTGTTTACTAAATTTTGACACCAACAGTTTGGCGCCATCTGTGGGAACGCACAAGAAGCCTTCCCTGATCGTTAGCTCTTGAGAAAGCTAAGACTTGATGATCACAAGGTCTAGTCAGATCATCGAAAGAACAAGTCAAGCACCCGCTGTGGACAACAATCCTCCTTGCCAGCTCACCAGTGCCATGTCTAAGGCTTCCAGGTCGGACTCCCAAGTCCCAATCACAGAGAACCAACTACCGCCCACCAGCCAGACGAGCCAACCCACTGGCCAGATGGGTCCGTCTACCCTGCCCTCATGTCCGTTTGTGGGGCAGACCTACAAAGCGGCCAAGACTTCTCGCATCAATAATTTGGAATGCCAGCTCAGCGAGTTCTAAACCTACTTCCAGGTCCTCAACGCCCGCCTGTCGCCGACCCCCGTGGAGGGGGTATCGGCTCTCCAGCTCGCAAGAGAAGAAGTGCGAGCCCCAATACCTGAAGATCAGGTAATTTATTCCAGTGGGCACGCCTCAAGGCCTCGAACCTGCCCCCGCAACAGTGGGCAAAGAGAGGTTAACCTGGAACCTTCTACCACCTCAAGGTTTCCCTCATTATCTCCACCAAGACATGGGAAGGATGACAACACAGGATCTCCCTCGGATAGAGTTCAAAGCCAAGTGGCCCGATCAGAGCATAGAACCCAACGTGCTTGTGAGATGGACTTTTATTCACCACCCCCCAGGCAGCATGGTGTCTAAGCTACTGCAAGTCAGGCCCGAGCGCCCGCCAAGAATGAGGTGGTCATGGAGAGGCATCTTGCCAATGTGGAGGCTATTCTTTATCAAATACAGGAAGGAAGGGGCCCAGCTGGGCTCCCGTCCGAGTTATGGTCCCCTTTTGTAGAGGAGATTGTGGAAGAGCAATTGCCTGCACGGTTCACCCACCTCAAGATGATTCCTTATGATGGGACCACAGACCTGACAGACCATCTGTCCATCTTCAAGTTATACATGGATTTACATGCAGCCTCAGTAGCCATGAGATGCAAAGTTTTTCCCCTCACGCTCAATTGAGCTGGAGGGGTATGGTTTAGAAACTTCACCCCGATGTCTATATCTACTTTCTACAAGCTCGAGCAACTTTTTGGCTCCCGGTCCAGGTGCTCACGGCACAGGCCAAAAACCATAGCACATATCCTCGCCCTCTAGCAATAACCCGGTGAATCCTTGGGTGATTATGTGGATCGATTCAATCGAGAGGTCATCGACTGTGAAAAGGTATCCGACGTCGTTGCCATGAATGCTTTCATCGATGGCCTTAAACACCGAAGGTTGTCCTATGATCTCTGCTCTAACCCTGCTCCAAATCTCGATGTCACGCTCGAGAGGGGCATCCGGTTCCACGATGCCAACCTTAGGGAAGCCGCTAAGAAAGACCAGGAATGGAACCAAAAGAAGAAAGATAAGTCAGAAGAAGCTCCAAGCAGAACACAAGGGACCAAGCGTCTGTAGGAAGAAGATAGGCTCGGCTCGCTGGCCGAGGATAGGAGACCATTCTCATTCCCAGGACAACATCATCAGGGCTTCACGCCTCTAACGGCCTTGGTCGCAACCATCTTTACAAAGAACTCTGGAAGGGACTTCTTTCCGCCCCTCCTACCCACGGTGGCGCGGGGTAACCAATGGGAAGGTCGCTAAACAAATATTGTGAATTCCATAGAGATAGGGGTCATTCAACTGAAGATTATTTTCAGTTGAGAGAGGAGATAGAAGCCCTCATCACGAGGGGGTACCTCGATCACTAGGTCAGGAGGGATGCCAGAGTACCAAGATAAGAAGAGGATGACCCCCATGAAGATTACCGTGGCTGGAGTAAAGAAAGAAAATCGCAGCCGTCCCAAGTTGAAAGGACAAGAGACGAGGATGAGTAGAGAGTAGATGGCGAGATCAACATCATCCATAGCGGGCTAGGTCTAAAAGGAAAGACAACCTTCTCTAGGAAGAGGTATGAACACAAGACCAAGAGGAAAGTGGACGAGGACATATTCGAGGTAAGCACAATTGACGCTGCCTCACACAATGTCATTTCTTTCAGTAAAGCTGACCTCTAGGGGGTGCACGTCCCCCATGACAATGCCCTCATCATTGTTGCCCTCATAAATTACTATAAGATCGATAGAGTTCTAGTCGACAGAGGAAGCTCTGCAGACATCATCTTCCAAGGGGCATTCCAAAAGGTGAAGGTAGACCCTAGCGCTATGTAGCCTTCTAAGGCCCCCCTGGTCAGTTTTGGGGGGGACGTAGTTAACGCGTTGGGGTGGGTGTCTCTGCCCGTTATGGTGGAAACCCACCCCAGAACCTCAACAATGTGATCGAAATTCCTGATCGTGCATAGACCGTCCCCATACAATGCGATCATGGGTCGTCCAACAGTGGCCGCCCTCATGGCGGTATGCTCTTCTTAACACCAGTCGATGAAGTTCCCCACGGAGAAAGGCGTTGGAGAAGTAAAAAGAGATCAGGAGTCCTCCAAAGTCTGTGCCCATAGGGCATTGGAAAAGAGAAAATAGCAATTATTGATAGAGCTGGAGCCCGTTAGCTCAAGGCTCACGGCTCTGGAAAGGGAACCTGGGCGGGTGCCGATTGACGACCCCAGAGAAGAGAAAGTTAGTCCCCAGACACGTTAAGAGCTGGTGGAGGTGCCTATTCACCCCACTGTAATTGAGAGGATGGTGAGGATTGGAGCAAGACTCGATCCGGAACAGCGAGCTGAGCTCACTGATCTCCTCCATAGGAATTACGATGTCTTCACCTGGTCACATGACGAGCTACCAAGAGTCAACCCCAGTGTGGCGATGCACCACCTGCACGCTGACCCACACCACCTGCCCGTAAGGCAAAAACAAAGAAAGTTCCAGCTTGAGCGGCAAAAAATCATCGAGGAAGAAATGGACAAGTTGACAAAATCTAACGTGGTGGAGGAAGTCAAGTTCTCGAACTAGCTCTCCAACGTCGTCTTCACCCTGAAGGCTGGAAACAAATGGTGCTTATGTGTGGACTTCAAGGACCTAAACAAAGTATGTCCAAAGGACTTCTTTCCTCTTCCTAGAATCGACATAGTCATCGATGCCATAGCCAGGTATGAGCTCCTGAGCTTCCTAGGCACCTATGTCGGATATAACCAAATTTCCATGTTCCTACCCGATAAAAGTAAAACACCTTTCATCATAGACAGGGGAACATACTGTTATAAGGTTATGCCATTCGATTTGCACAATGCTAGGGCGACTTACCAGTGCCTAGTGAACAAAATGTTCAAAGAAGAAATTGGGTAGACAATGGAAGTTTACATCAACAACATGTTGGTCAAGAGCTCCAAGGCTCCTGACAACAAAACATCTCCAGAACTATTTCGATAAACTCAGGGCTCATCGCATGAAACTCAACCCCAATAAATGCATCTTTGGAGTTTCTGTCGGGAAGTTCCTCGGATACATGGTCTCCTAACGCAGAATCGACACGAACCTGAATCAAATAAGTGTTGTGTTTTGGGATGACCTCTCCTCGGAACAAAAAAGAGGTCCAGATGCTCAACGAAAGACTTGAGGCCCAGAATCGATTCATCTCGCGCGCCTTAGAGAAGTGTGTGCCTTTTTCAAAGTGTTAAGGGGAAACAACAAATTCAAGTGCACAGAGGAGTGCGAGACCACTTTTCAGGAGATCAAGCGCTATTTCTCCTCACCTTTTTTGCTCAGCACCCGAAAGAATGTGAGATGTTGTACCTGTACATCTCCACTTCATCAACGACCGTTAGTGTAAAACTAGTAAGAGAGGATTTTGGCGGCCACCACCTCGAGACAAGGTGCACCAGATTCAAGAAACTCGCTTTTACGTTATTGGTTGCCTTGAGAAAGCTGAAGCAATACTTCCAGGCGCATACCATCATCGTCCTTACTTACCAACCCCTCAGATAGATCTTGCACTCTCCTGATATATCGGGCTAGCTAATGAAGTACAAGCTCAACCTTGGCCAGTTTCACATTGAGTACCAACCTAGGATTTCCATTAAAGGCCAAGTCCTAACTGACTTTATAACCGAGCTCACCTTCCCTGGTGACAATGGGGCAACCAATGATGGTCAACAAGCTAAGCCCCTAAGGGAGGAGAGAACATTAGCAAATTCAGCAAAGGACTCTGATTCGAACACGTAGAAGCTTTTCACCGATGGGTCCTCCAATGTGAACGAATGCAGAGTAAGTATGGTCTTCGTGGCACCGGGTAAAAAAGAAATCGAGTACGCCCTCAAGTTGGGATTCAAGGCAACCAATAACGAGGTCGAGTACGAAGCACTGATCGCAGGTCTCCACCTAGCTCGAGACTTCAACATAAAAAAAACTAATCGTCTTCTGTGACTCCCAACTTATCGTTAACCAGGTGAATGAGAACTATTCGGCTAAAGATCCGAGCATAAGTGTGTACCTAGATAGGGTAAAGACGTTGATGGATAGCTTTGAAAAAATCCAAGTGACACAAACACCGCGGGAAGAAAACAGGCATGATGATGCCCTGGCCAACCTCGCTTCAGTAGTGGAGTGGACACTAAAGAAAAGCGTGCCCATGGAATATTTGGATTCACCAAGTACTACGATGTTCGACCAGGTGGCAATGATCTGCGAGCTCAATGACAAACCCATATGGATGGACCCGATACAACAATACCTGGAAAACAGAATGTTGCCTGACGATCGTGTCGAGGCTAGAAAAATACGATATGGGGCGACGAGGTGTTGCATTATTGATGGAATTTTGTATGGAGATCTTTTTCAGGTCCTTACTCTCGGTGCCTTCGGCCAGAAGAGGCCGACTACATTCTCATATAGGTTCATGAAGGGGTTTGTGGCAATCACTTGGGGGCAGAGCCTTGATCAACAAACTGTTATTGGCCAACGATGCTCGAGACGCAACGAACTTCGTGAAAAAATGTGACAAGTGTCTAAGGTTCCCCCCCACCCTCATTTGCCTCCGACTACCATGGTGCCAATGACTAGCCTATGGTCGTTCGCTCAATGGGGGATTGATCTCCTCAACCCATTTCCTTAGACCACTGGCCAAAGAAAGTTCTTGGTAGTGGCCATTGATTACTTCACCAAGTGGGTCAAGGTAGAGCCCCTTGCCCGTATCACGAAAGAAAAAATCTGGGACTTTGTCTGGAAATCATTGGTTTGCAGGTTTGGTATTCCAAGGGCCATCGTTTCTGACAATCATACTTAGTTTGACACGACCTCTTCACTGATTTCTGTTCAGGCTATGGCATTCTAACTTATTTCGCCTATCCAGGTCATCTACAGGCCAATGACTAAGTTGAGGTAACTAACCGGACTATCTTGCACAGGATGAAGACCAGACTCGATAAAGCAAAAGGAAGATGGGTGGAGGATCTGTACCCATTTCTATGGGTATAGCCCACATGACCTCACGGACCCCAACGGGCGAGACCTCTTTCGCAATTACGTTCGAATCGAAATCTGTGATTCCCGCGGAAAATGGATTGTTAACTCTAAGAACGGCAGAGAGAGACCATGACCCAGAGGAAAACAATGCCATGCTGGGCCCTCAACTTGGATCTGCTGGAAGAAAAAAAAAAAAAAAACATACGCAAATATGCCAAGCAGCATACCAGCAACGGGCAACGCATTATTATGACAATGCCCTCTCCATTTTGAAGTCAGTGATTTTATTCTCAGGACAGTCACTTTGGCGACCAATGAGCAAAACGTCGAAAATCTATTTCCAACTTGGGAAGGACCATACCGCATAACGAGAATTGCGAGGCTGGGCACATACGAGCTCGAGACCGAAGAAGGGGTTCCACTATGACACCCTTAGAATGTTGATCATCTCAAGCGTTATTTCTATAGAGAAGACATCATTTTGTAAACGCTACGCTTTTACTAAGTGTAATGAAATTTTTATGCCAATGAAAGGATATTCAATTGCAATGCTCTTATGAATTGAGCACGCATTTTCCGAAGTAACACCTTGATGCTGGTCGTCGATGGTAATAACCAGACCCCCTACACAGGTTGATAGTCCATACCCAGGGATAGACCGAGGTCGTTCACCAAGGGCGTGACATCAATTGGGTTTGAGGGCCTACGATTGAATATCCACTCCCTCACAACCGACCAAAGGTCAGGCGATTTAAAAGGAGGAGTGCTCCCTTATGGACTAAACTGGAATAAACTAAAAGGGCTCAAGGATGAGCCTGAATACAGAGAACACACCAATAACCCGCCACGGGCCCTAGCACTTGCACGATGTTTTGTGGACCGCGAGAACTAAGGACCATTTTAAAATCGTCAACTTTAAGCCAGCAGCGCGAGTAGGCATCCTACTCGTTCTCCAGGATGGGGGCATGATGGTTACAGCTTTGGAAAGAAAAAAAAATGTTTGGGAAAAGAGTCAAGCTCCGCTCTCCGAGTACACTCAGATCGAATAGTTCCAATTTGGGGATTACAAAACTGAGCTATATTGAAGCTTCATGTCCTAATTCCCAAGCATTCAAAACTGGCCGAGCTCAGCACTCCAAGCATCCTCAGCTCGGATTGGTCCATTTTGGAAAACCCAAACCAAGCTAAGCCCAGGCTGGGTACTAAAATAGAAGCACAATTCATAATTCGCCAAGTGTGGAACGCTAACCAAGCTCAACTCTCCAAGCACCCTCAGCTCAAATTATCCAAATTTGGAGGTCCCCTAAAACGAAATAGGCCTCCAAGCACGCAATATCCAAGTATGGAAATTTGGTCGAACTTCGCTCTCCGAGCACCCTCAGTTCAAATTATCAAAATTTGGAGGTCCCCTAAAATGAACTAGGCCTCCAACCATGCAATTTCCAAGTGTGGAAATTTGGACAAATTCCACTCTTCGAGCACCCTCAGCTTGGATTATCCAAATTTGGAGGTTCCCAAAAATGAACTAAGCCTCCAAGCAAATAATTTTCAAGTATTGAAGATTAACCGAGCTTCTCTCTCCGAGCACCCTCAGCTCAGATTATCAAAATTTGGAGGACTCAAGACCGAACTCGGCATCCAGTCTGGATAAAATTCACCCAAGTGTTGACGTATGGCCGGCAACAGCTCCCTGAGCACCCGTAGCTCGAAAGGACTAGTTTAGAAGGCTTTTGATCCCAGCTTAGAAACTTCTTGACGAAAGCTCAATCCGAGATAGGGACCTCACAAATGTTGGTACGAGCTCTGAGCTCTGGGCTTGAAGGTACTCTACCCTAAACTAAGGGGGAAAGAGGAATTCAACAAATCAATACAAAAAGTTTGCCCAAAAAATCGACTTATGTTTCTATTATATCCAAAAAGATGTTTACATCGTTGGGGTTCATGCCCAGCTACACAAATCAAGCACCAGATTACATCAAAATAAAAAAAATAAAAAAAATAAAAGAAAATAAAAGAAAAAACAAAAGAATTAAGGATAAAAAAAAATAATAATAATAATAATAATTCTAAGTTTAGGGTTAAGGCCGGGCTGAAGATTTGGTCGTCGTGCCCGTGGCCGCCTAGGAGGACAGATTAGGCCGAGTCCTCGGAGATATGCTCTACATCCACAACGCCAGTATGCGTCTCCTCGTCATCGCCTTCAGCATCGTCTTCGCCTTTACTCTCTCTAGCCTTCTGGTCTTCCTCTGGGCTCACCTTCTCAGCCACATGATTCTCCTCTGCTCGTTGCACCTCATTGGGAAACTCCATTTGGATTTGTGTATAGTCGACTTCGAGAAAAAGGCGTCGGAGTGAACGCATTTCAGCCTGGAAACCATCCTCCATATAGTCAGCGGCAAGGTCAAGCTTCAAGTCCTCGAACTCTTTGTTGACCTTAAACTTTTCAACGGCCTTCTCCTCGGCCTTGCTGACTGCGCGTTCCCTCTGAAGTTGTCCCTTCTTCAACCTCTTCCTCAGGTCTTCCACCTCGGAGTCCCTATCTTTGAGCTGGGAGAACAGGCTTTCCTTCTTCTTAACCAAGTCATCCTGCTCCGTGGTCAGCCGTCTTGAGGTTATCATTCAACTTGTCCACGTTCTCAATGGTCGTATCTCTCTCAGACCGGATAACGGCATCCCTCATGGTGCTCTCAGCAAGCCTGTCGTAAAATATGGACAAACGAAGCATGTTCTACATGAGAATGGCCAGATGAGTATACCTAGGAAATTATGGAAGTATGAAGTGTGGGATCCTTACCGAGACATGGTCGCAAACAAGGTGGGGTATGAGGTTCCCCGTATCCTGGTCGACTAAAAGCTTCCTGTCATTAGGAGGGGTGATGCGGCGAAGGTAATTTGTCATCACCTCAGAATAATTCAATAGAGGACGGGTAACCGGGATCTCAGTGTTTAAATTCCAAAGTATATTGCGTCGGCGGGCAACTCTGGTGCCCAGCTGTCATCCTTGCCCTTTTTGAGGACTTGTGGTGCTTTTTGTGCATATTTTCGTGCACCTTCATCTCCCCTTGCTAGAGGGATCTAAAAGGAAGACGTTTTCCCTCCTAGTCGACGTGGAATGATGGGATGCTAAGCGGGAACAGGACGACTCCCTGATCACAACTCCATGAAAGGGCCGATGGCTTGGTCCAAGCCGGCGTCGTAGGATGTTGTTGTTGTTGTTGTCGTTGCTGTTATGGAGGAGGAGAAGGCTGAGCGGTTGGGCCGGCCTGGGAACCTTAGGCCTGGTTAGCTCCGTCGGCTTGAGCTGTCGCAGCAGCCTCTCTGCCTAACGTTCTCTCAATCTTTGGATCGCCATCGCCTTGTTTATAATAGAAACATTTAACAAAGTGTTACAAAATTCTCTTAACCATGCCGACAGCATTCAACTCTACATAAGATAGCCAATGCATGGTTGAGCTACGCATGGTTGCTAAGTACGAAAAACTTACAGGGCAGAAATAACTTATTGTTCTCTAAATCGGATGGAACGTCGAGAACGGGGGGAAGAGAAGGAGCTCGGTACCAAAAGATGTCGAACAAATACAAATCGATCAGTGTCTTTACCTCCTTGTAGATCGTCCTCAGAACTTTGTCCCTCTGCTCGGTGATTTTCTTGTTTAGAGTGCCATTTTGTCTCCTCGGTTTCTCTTTCTCTGCACAAAAAATGGAAGGGAAACAAATTAAACTAAGTGTTCAAGAAAACTTGAGAACCCAAATCCCCTCCTAGGGGCTATATTCTTACCAACTTTTCCCTTTTCCATTTGAACAGGATATTTCTTTTCGTCCTCCGGGCCGAACTGCCAACTATTCTTCCCGAGATAGAAGAATTGGGGCTTCAAATTATGAATAGTCGAGTTCAAGTCAGTCAAGAAGGTCGACCTGGAGACAATGTAGCACCATCGAACGCCTAGAGGAAGAGGTTTGGGGAAGAAAAGAGCCCTGAAGAGCTCTATGCTCGGCTCGATTCCCTCGACACGGAAGATGATACTGCCACGACAGGCCGCATGCCATTAGGAGTGAATTGTGAAGGACACAACTTGTACTCTGCGCAGATGGCTCGAATCCACTAATGGATGGGGAACCGAAAACTAGCCTCCAGCTGATGCTTGTAGACGGTCAGGTAGCCTAGCGGAGGCATACATGCCCAATCATGAGGCCCTAGAATGATCGTCTAAACCGAGTTTGGGAAGGAGTATTTACTCCGGCATCCACGGACAGTGACTTCATCCATGGCCGACTTGGTAGTTCAAAGCAAGCTCGTGATGGGACTTTGATGTGAAGTTTTTTCAGCCCAGCATTGGCCACCTCGTTATCGCGAAGGACCTGGGATAAAGGAAGGCCTTAGAGACACTCAGTCACCGTGAAGATACTAGGAGGGACCCTGGCGCAGGCATCACGGGACGAGGACGCTCCACCACTGCTATCAATCCGACCTACAACGCCCACGCAGGCGGTTAGGTTGAATTGGACCCCGCCGCTAGAATCATTGAGCCTAGTTCAAGAAAAGGACGAAACATCCCCAAGGGCGGGGCAACGCTTAACCCTGAAGGACAGGGAGCGGGATAAAGTCCAATCTGAGGAATCAGATTTTGAGCCCGGGGTTAAACCAAAAAAGGAGAAAGAAGAAGAAGATGATGGAGACATTGTTTAGATTGGCCAAAAGAGAAAAAATATATCAATAACCTAGATGAGGGAGAGATCTCTAAGTTTTCGTAAGTAACAAATGAACCCCCTTATTTATAAAATGGAAGGTGTCCATATGAAGAGTCGTGAGCCCAACGATCACTATTGCATCGAATCATGTACCCGATGCTACGCAGAGACCATCCAACTGTCATATAGTTTGGCTTTCCCACTAAACCAGGGAGGGCACACGTGCCATACACGCACCACATGCAACGGCCCTGAACGCTACCTTCCCAAGCACAACTTTCTTGGATTATCCGGGCTGAGAGCTCAAAGTCCTTAACATCCGACACTACATTCAAATGCTTAGGACTGGGGAGGCAACTGATGGAAGTGAATTTAGTCGTGAAGCCCACACAGACACAAAGACCAAGTTCCTCCAAAAACCCCAAGTATGGAGAATGGGCTGAGCTGAAGGCTTCGAGCACCCTCAATTCGGATATGTGCAAAATGGGCGACCTAAAACCATTTAAGGCTCCTCCAATCTCAAAGTAAGGAAGAAGGGTTGGGCTAAGAGTTTCGAGCACCCTCAGCTCGAATATTAGCAAAGTGGGAGGCCCAAGACCATCCTAAAGCCCAAGATCCCTCCAATTTTCCAAGTATGGAGGGCAGGCCAAGTTGGGGACTCTGAGCACCCTCAGCTTAGATAGTCATCAAATTGGTGTCCAAGATCCAAGAGTCGAGATGAGGGATCTGAGCACCCTAAACTCGAATTTCCCTCCAATTAGAAGCCTCCAAACTGCCATGAAGATCCAAATGGCCGAAAGGGGGGATCTGAGCACTCCCATCTCAGATTATCCCCCAAGTGGACCATCATGTAAGCCAAGAAGGTTGTATATCCGAGAAGAGAGATCCAAGCACCCTCAACTCAGATCATCCTCCATTTGGCTAGCTAAAGTCACCATGAAAATCAAAGAAGCCGAGATGAGGGATTCAAGCACCCTCATCTCGGATCATCCCCCAACTAGACCCCCCAAATCCAAGATGAAGATTGAAGCGCCGAGATGAGGGATTCGAGCACCCTCAGCTCGGATTTTCTCCAATTATCCCAGTCCGCCCTAAGGATCAGCAAGCTGAGCTGAGGGATCCGAGCACCTCAGCTAAGATTTCTCTCTAATGGAAGCTCCCAAGGCCGTTTTGAGGCTCCTAATGTCGTTTTGATGTCCTCTCCACCTCCTGATCGACTGAAGGGACAAAAAACGAGCCCTTCGTCTCCATTTCTAGTGGGCTAGCCCATGGACTTCTACTAATGGGCCCAGAAGCCCATTCCAGGTACTTAAGACCCTTATCTGCAAGCTCATTGGTTGCTAGTTGAATTAAGCTAATTAACCGAGCTAAGGTCCCTAATTTCACAACGCTAATTGAGCCTTGTGCTCTATATATACCCATTGGCATCCACTGCCACAAGATAATGCTTCTATTTCACTCTAGAGCACTTAGTTTTTTCCTTCGGATACTTACTCTCACGTCGGAGGGATCTCACTGAGCACAACCCCGGTAGGCCTTTGTGTAGGTGCTCGGAGTGCAGACTTGAAACTCAGCTCAGAGATCATAATAGAGTGCGGAGAGAAGCTTAGCTCGAGTCCGAAGGAGATTTCAACTCGAAACCAGCAAGGAGTTTAACTTGGATTATAAGGATTCCGTAAAGCGTTGGATGTTCACCGAGCTCGAAGATCGGATCTCTCAGTTCATCACCTCTACGTCAGCAACAAATTTGCACGTGTAATCTGTCTAAATCATACTGAATGTGTTTACTAGATTTTGACACCAACAAATTTCAATAGATCTAGAAAGTTAGTAGTCGGATTTTTTAGGGTTTGCCACGATCTCTTCACCGGAGCTAGGGTTAGAGTTGCAAGAGAGTTTTGGGAAGGTTCCTGTTGTCAAAGGTGAAGCCTAGGGGTAGGGTTGAAGGCCACAAGTGAAGCTTTCGCAGGAGGGTATGGGCTAAGGTGGGGCTTATCAGTAAGAGAGCTGAAGGGTATACGGTGCATTCTCAGTCAAGTGTATTCTACCGGTATGAAATAAAAAATCGCGCTACATATTACAATTAATTTTAATTTATTGTAGACAAGTAGAGAACTTTGACAGTACAAATTAAATGGGATTTTGTGAACCAAAATCAACTCAAAACATGACTCAAACCCAACAAAATCAAAATCAACACAAGCCAAACACAATACATATTAAATGGCCATCAAAATGACAATACTCAAGCGTGAAAGATAACTTTAATGAGCTAGACCTTCAAAAGTACTCATTCGGCAACTTGTTTCATAAGTCCAAAGAACATAACATGGTCGTCTTACATCGCAAAACCATATACATGTACAATTGATAATACAAGCAAGCAACTATAACTTCAAAAGGGCCACAAATCCCCCCAGAGAGATCTTCGGGCTTGATGATGTAGTGTAGGATTCTTACTTTGAGTAACAACAATCCGCTTGAAGACGCCTTCCAAGCCATCACGGTTAGATGCTCGACACACATCCATTTCAATCCTCTTCCCTCTCCTCATCGGAGTGTAAATTATTCTTCCCCAACCGTTACCAAGATCAGCATGTCCCTTTTCTTCTTCTCCTTCCAACTCTTCATTAGAATCGGGAACCGCAGCACTTTCTGGAGTATCTGAATCGTATGAAGCTGGATCATATTCATATGGCTCACCATCTTCTTCCGTCACAAATTGGTCCTCTTATCACAATTGTAAAAGTATCAAGTTTAAGAAATTCCCCCAAGTAGTGAAATCAAACCATATAATGTCATACAGAAAAATGAAGGATAGATCCCACTTTGCACCCCCAAAGTTTTAATTTTTAACCATTGCTCCCTAAAGTTCGCACCTAATTTAATCCCATTACACAGTTAAGGTCACTTTGTGGACAACCATACTCAATCTTCAAGGGTGCAAAGTACAATTAACCTTTCTACATGACTAATTTCGGCGAGAAAATTAACCGAAAATGGTCAATAGAACCAAATAGACATGAAAAATCAACTTTGAGTAATGCGCAAAAATTAAAACTTCAAGGAGCAATATGCAATAACAAGTAAACTCTATGGATGCAAAGCAAGATTTATGTTTCAAAATCAAAACGGGGATAAACATGTGTCAGGACACACACCAAAGTCAATCTCAAGATCTTCTGGATTTCTTTTAGCGAGCTGCTCCTTCAATGTCTCAAACTTCATACCATCAAGGGGCCAAGGTCCTCTGTTTAGGGCAAAAAATGAGTTTAGAAGTCAGAAAATTCTTGATTTAACCAATGCTAGAGAAGCAGATAATTTGACCAAAACAATACGACCTCAAAATGTTTCAAGACAGCGAAACGGAACTTACCTTGGTCGTTGTCCCCTTCTAAAAACAACATAGCAAAATTTCTCGTCTTCAAAGCCACGTAAAGGCTCACCCTTGGACCGCTGTAGGGAAAGTCGTAGATGAAAAAAAAAAGGGTAAGAACATTATTTACCCATAGTTGCTTCAACATATCACAATTATAATATTCAATTTAAAATAAACAAAAAAAAAGGAAAAAAAAATAAAAATTAGAACTAATGCTTCTTTAAAAGATAAAAGAAAAGAAGAGAAAAATAAACTCATCCATCCATGCCGACCACAACTGTCACCAAATCACAACCTTCTACCTTCCAACGTCTTTTTAAATCCTCCAGTTAGTTGAATTTGCAAGTCAAACCATCTTGCGCATCAGTTAGCCACACACCACCACCCATCATCCCCACAGCCACCCTCCCAATATCGCCCCCCAACAGTTCCATTGCCCACACACAAAAGTAACTAATCCAACAACACACGCAGGGAGAAGAAGATAAGAGGTTAGAAGAAGACTGGTGGGTTGGACCGATGAAGCTACAAGTGGCATTCTCTACCTAGATCTCTATGTGATTTGGCTCTAAGTGGCATTCTCTCCCTAGATCTCTACGTGGTGGTCTGTGCTATTTGTCATTTCCATATCATCTCCATCCAAGTGAGATCACATCCCAGAAAAGATCATTTTCAGATTTGGTGCTGAAATTTGTCAACAGAGTTATGGTCTGTTTAGATTGAGGGAAAGAGAGAGGAGGAGGGAGGGAGGGGAGGAGAAGGGACCATTTTTGTGTGTTTGGATGGAGGGCATGGGCAGAGTAGGAGGGACTAGGAGGGAAGATTTGGAAGGAAAGTGAATCCTTGAGGGATCATATATATATATATATATATATATATATATATATATATATAGGGTATAATAGTCATATTACAAAATAAAAAGTCAATCCTACCGCCTTCATCCAAACACGACAAAGGAAAGACCCCCCCCCCCCCCCCCTTCCTCCTCTCCATCCAAATAAAGCATCATATTCAAATCTGCTTTGTGGTAGCTCTGATATACTCCTCCCTCCCCCACTCTCTTTTCAATATTGGGGACACTGGTTAGTTCCACCCCCTTGGGTGGTGCTGGAGGATGTGCAGAAGGTAGTGCTATGCTTGGGTGGAAGAAGAAGCCATTTGAGATGCTAGGGTGCTTCAGTTGAGTTGGATGAACAAGTGATGGAGGCAATAATCTGATTGCAGGGAGAGGGCGTGTGGCGTTTTTTTTCCCATTTTCTAAACTAAATGATTATTTTTATTTTCGTTTATTTTATTTTTAACTTTTATTAAATAAAATTCAATGTAGTTTAACAAAAAAAATATCCTGATGTCACAAGTCATAGGCTTGCCACCTCATTTACTTAAGCTCATGCTTTCGTCAACAACTTGGAATAAGACTTGAATCACATCAATATTTGTTTTTATATAAAGGGAGAACTTGGAAACCTATGAAAAATAACATCAAACTCCACCCAGATGGGGTTCTGTTGCATGATTACTCGAAACAACGGGATTTATTGCTCATTTTCAGAAGGACAATGAGTCTGTGCCTGTTCTCAATAACATCTATATAATAGTAAGGATGATGTCAGAATTTTTCTGAAAAAATAATAGGTTTAGATAGGATAATTGATATCAGAAACATAACTCAGATTCTATTTGGTTCCATAAAAACAATAGACAAGGAATAAGAGGACATCACCATAAAATACAATTGTTTAACCCATGACATTCTTGAAAACAAGACAAAATGCATATGTTTTGCCTTTTATGTCCATGTTGGGTGTGACACTACCTAATAAGGTTATGCATCAATATGCCCATCGACCAAGGTTACATTGGTGACACCCCCACCCCCCAAATCCCTGGTCATAACTCAAAAAGAACGAAGAGAAGAAAGTTGATGTACAAGAGTCAAATGCATAACCAACCAAGGGATGGGGGAGTAGTTGCTGCTAAGTGGCTTGTGGGACCCAAATTGAACCAATCGTCCTTCTACTGCAATAATCAATATCATCTTCCACGCATTTTGAGCTCCCCTACTCTCACAATGAAGGTAGATGACTGCTTGGGACCATACATTTTAGTGATTTATGATATACGTATAACTTTAGAATGATAACATGCAGTAGAAATAAAATATATGTATTTACATGTCTTCTATGACATATGCCCGAGGCATGGCCTTGGGCCTTGGCTCCGAAGGGACTTCTTTTCAGCCACGGTGCCTCATGAACTTTTGACAACTAGCACAAGACTAACAACGATCCAAGTTAACAACGATTGTGAATGGAATGACCACTTAGTGCCGAACATATAATTATAGGGTTCACATACAGAGCTTTTGGACCACATAGAATATTGTTAGAAGTTACAAGATGAAAATATAATTTTGTGTTGGAATTAGTAAAAATGAAAAAAAAAATGATATTTTTGTTATTTTATTATTTAATTTGGACAATGACACTTCTGGTGCGTGACACACTTGAGATTGACATTAATTCCATGTCATGTGGTAACTTATACCTAGTGTTACAAAAGGCATTTTCTGGGCGAGCCTAGAGGCAAGGTGTAGTAGAAATGCCCCTAGACAATGTGTGGGGCAAAATGCTAATTGGGCATGCGGCCATGCCCCCCAGGCTTTTGGATAGAGCCCTGCGCATATCCCGAGGCTTGGGGTGTGAGCCCAATGGGTTTTTTTTTTTTTTTTTTTTTAATTTCAATGAATTAAAGGATAAATAAAATTGAGTTCTTTTAAATTTTAAAATAAGGTGAGCATTTAAAATAAGTCAAGTTACTATTACAAAATAACCCTAAAATATGGTCAAACATCTTGATCTTCCCTCTTCTTCCCATTCCCATTGAGTGATTAAATAGATATCTCTAGCGAGAATTGAACTTTCATCTTTATGTACTTACATTTCATTATCCTATAGAAGATTCCATTGTTTTACTAGTAACTCAGTATAAGTTTTTTATACATGCCCATTTTTTGCCTTATCTTATAATTTTTCCTATTATTCTTTTTTTGATTATTACTTGTAGGTATTTTTTTAATTATTATATATTTTAAAATATTAAAAGAACATATTTCATGGGACGCCGCATGCCTTGGGGCTTATGCTCCACTCTGTCCTCATGCCAGCACCTTGTACAACACTGTTTATACCTAAACATAGTGTATGGGAATAACTAATTTAACTATTGGTAGTACCTCAATTTTATATGGGAATTTTTCATACCACCAAACCAATATTACTTGGTTAAATATATGTTAACAGCAGGTAGATACCAACAAACATAACAAGCAGCCTAGACGAACAACAAAGAAAAGGCAAATAATAGAAAGTGAAACCTTGTATGCACGCTGCGATGTTGTCCTCTCCAAACGCTGAACGAAATGGCAATACTTTCCAGTATTATCCAAAGGACAAGCTCCATCATGCGGACACTGAAATGCAACATCAAATTAAAATAAGGCAGATGGAGACCCCAAATATCCTAAAAATGATTTTACTCGAAGGACAAAGGAGAGAGGGGGAGAGAGGGACATGAAACTCACTGGAGCCACTATGTATGCTCCACGTTTAAGTAACATTAAATCCTTCGAGGTTTCATTGGACCCACCTTCCAATTTTCTGCATTTCTACATGTCATCAAATATGAGTTGGAATAACACAGGAAAAGAACTCCACATGGGTTATAAGAGAGGCGTTGTCCGAGATATTTGATCGACTAAACAAGGTCCAGTAGAAGGTTTTCTCACCCTCTTTTCCATCCATAAAATATGAGATCGCACTTGAGAAATAATACCAGCCCCCTGTGGTGTTCCAGGCTCAACTAGAACCTGTTCCACATAAAAATAATTGAAAAAAGCTGGAGGAAAAAAAAGGTCAATACAGAAAATTATTCTAGAGAAAGAAGCATCAATGAGAGAGAAAAAATGGAGGTTGGCTTGAGATAGAGCGACTAAGACAAAGCAAAATGTCACATGAGCCATACAACTCTATTATTTTTCTTGTCCTTTTTTGCCTTTTTTGACTAGTACCGAGTAGTACCTGAACCTAATGCTTCAATTTGGGGGTCATCCAAAGAAATTCTCCTCACAAAAGGGGGCATGGAAGTAGGAAACAACTTCATGCTTATACATACGGCTTTACCAAAATACAAATTCAAAGCACTTGGCACAATACGTAAAAGCAATACAAATTACGCATGCAGATTTTGTGCACCAGATTTCAATATTTCACAAACCGCATTCATACTTTTATAAGTTCCAAGCCTTTCAGGTTTTCCATGATAGAGAAACCTCCTTCTCAAAGAAACTACAGTTGAAACATACATCTAATGTCAACCCCTAAATTTGATAACTATGCTAACAAGCTCCATGCAAGCTTTCTAACACAATGGACAACATGGGCATAGAGATGAAGATGCACTTCTCTGTTTGCCTAGAGAGGTAAAAGAGGGTCATCATTAAGGAGGATTCCAGCTAAACAATGGTGCTTCTAAACCTACAGCTGGTGAAATAGAAAGCAAATACATGATTTAACATTTAAAAAAAAATGCCAGTCATCAATTCGAGCCCACAGCCTCACGAGTTATTCCTAAAGCCCACAAATGCATATTGAGAAAAAAAAAAAAGGCTAACACAGAAAAAAATTAGAGCATGCTTTATGAACAATGCTGAGAATTAATTAGGAAAATGAACACCATCCATTTTCATGACTAAACATGTGCATAACCAATATGACAATCATACCAGGCTCAATATTTACCAGAACATCTTGTGTAAGGTCCCAAAGTTGACGCACAATAGTAATTCTGTCCTTTAGTGATGGTATTTCTCCAAGCACATACGACTTCACCCAAAGAGAACAAACAGTAAACACCAATGAGCAACAGTGTAGAATCCCACTTGTACAACATCTCAAGGAAAGGCAGATAACCATTCCAACCTCAACTCACTCATAAGTAAGAGTACAGCATTAAAACTCGGTCTAAAGAACAAGAAGAAGAAAACTGATACCAAAAACCAAAAGAATAGAACTTACAGCAATGACCAGGTCGTGCTCTCTCTCAGACTTGCTAATTTTCTGAGTTAATGCTTGGATGCTCCCGTAGCTGTGAATAAGTGGCAAATTCTTAAGATCTACAATATCATAGGAGATTAATGTTAAAACTCTACTTGAACCCCAGTGTGCGGAAGGAAACAAGAAAAAAACAAAACATAAACAAAAAGGAAATGAAAAAAAGAGTCCTGCAAAACATGAAATAAATGGATGAATCATGGTAAAGAAACAATTATTCTATCTGTGCATTGCTAAATGATTGTTCCCCATACAGATTTAATCCCCTGAATCTATGTTTTTCAGTGTTTTCGTTGGTAATTAATTGTGTTCAAGGATGGAAGATGGAGTTTTCTTGCTTAAATGTCTGGACTTGCTGAAGAACCATGCTCCTATCTGATTCGTAAGAGCAACTTCTTCGGCGGTCACCACGAAAATCTGCAGGAAGACAAAAAATGGAAAACAAGTTCTCCTGATTGGTGGGCACAGAGGGGCACGAATTTTCGAGGTTCAGTTGTCCGCAGAGGTGTGCTGATCTGGTTTTGACTTCCAATGATAGAAAGGAAACGTAAGGCTCAATTTTGTATGTGCATATTTTTATTTAAATTAGAAAGAAAGAAAAAAAACATTACTTTGGGCTGGGAAAATAATAGATTTATTTAATTGCCACGCAATGCATGCATTCTATTTCATATTTACTTTTACTAGATGAACTCTTACGGCCCCCGTTGGTTGAACGGAATCGGCATCCTAATGGAATCAAAAATTTGATTCCATTGGAATGAAAATCAATGGAATAGTATTTCATAGTTCAGCCCATTGGAATAAAAAAAAATCCACAAAAGCTCTCTTCAGCCAATTACATTCAGCCCAACTCCCAATCAGCCTATTCCATTCATCTATATTATAAATTATTATAATAAAGAAAACAATTAATTTCCTTGATAATATAAGTTTATAAATTCACTTATAAATTATTTATAAGTTTCTATGCAGGTGTAATATTTAGTTATTGAAATATTGATGTTTAGTATTGTCATGTTATTTTCATATGTAAGCATAGCTTGAATGATATTTTCTAGTTGAAAAATCATCTTTTGATGATTTTTTTTTTTTAAAAAGTAGCAGTTGTGTATGTCAAAAAGAGTAGATTTCGAATGTTTTTTATATGGGATATTACTAATGTTTTGTAACTATTTTCTTTTTTTTTAATAATCTATTATTAGATATACATTCAAAATTGATATCTAAACGGACATTATAGAAATTTTGCTATATTTCACTATTCTATTACTTTTTATTCCATAACAATCAAACAAGAAAATGGAGTATTCCATTGACAAATCCATTACATTCGTTTTCTCATTCTATTCCACCATGATTTCATTCCATCCAACTAAACGAGCCGTTAGTTTTAGACCTTGTCACATGTTAGGTTTCCAGACAGCCCCGTCAGAGTCGGTTTCCCAACAGTAGTGTGCCAGTTGTGCAGTTATTGAAGTGAGTGTATTATCTTTCTATGTAAATTGTGAAATTTTATTTTCATATTAAATGTCAGAAATTATTTATTAAAGTGGATGGTATTATAACGTTAAATGGATCAAGTAAAAAAATTTCAATGTGAATATTATCCTGCTATGACATAGTGTGTGTCCCGACAAGAAGGTACTCATGTGGGATGATCTGTCCCAATAAGAGGATAGTCATGCGGGATTTGTGACATATGTTGCTGATTTTTAGTGTGATATGGTTGTTTACCATGTGTACGCTCCTACCATTGGAGATATTGAATAACTCTGACACTAGCAACCTTACGGTATCATCATAACTCCCGATCGTCAGGAAAACAACCCTATGGCAAGTATCATAGTTGTTAAAGGCTAGGCGCATCAAGGCACACAAGGTCCCTCGGTATCGTCATAGTTGTAAATATTGTGTGATAAATATAGCTTGAATGATATTTTCCAATTGAAAAATCATCTTTTGATAATTTTTCTCTTAATTAAAAGTAGTGGTGTCAAAAACCAGTAGATTTTGAATATTTTTCATATAGAATATTACTAATATTTTGCAACTATTTTCTGTTTTTAAATAATCTATTATCATTATTATTATTATTATTATTATTATTATTATTATTATTATATTCAAAATTGATATCTAAAAGGACATTATGGAAATTTTGCTATGTTTCACTATTCCATTACTTTTCTCATTCCATAACAATCAAACAAGAGAATGGAATAGTACTCGATTGATAAATCTATTCCATTCCTTCTCTCATTATATTCCACCATAATTTCATTTCATCCAACCAAACGAGCCGTTAGTTTGAGACCCTGTCATATGTTAGGTTACAGACAACCCCGTCAAAGTCGGTTTCTTGAAAGTAGTGTGTCAGTTGTGCAGTTGTCGAGGTGAGTGTATTGTCTTCTATGTAAATTGAAAAATTTTGTTATCGTATTAGATGTAAGAAATTATTCATTAAAGTAGATGGTATTATAACGTTAAACGGATCAAGTAAAAATTTTAATGTGAATATTATACTACTATACCATAGTGTGTGTCCCGAAAGAAAGGTACTCATGCAGGATGGTGTGTTTCCCAACAAGAGGATAGTCAGGTGGGATTTGTGACATGTTGTTGATTATCAATATGATATAGTTGTTTATACTACGTGTGCACTCTTACCATTGGAGATATTGAATGACCCTGACACTGGCAATCTTAGATTGCACAGATGTATAGGGTACGGTATCGTCATAACTACTGATCATCAGGAAAATGATTCTATGGCTAGTATCATAGTTTTTAAAAGCTCTAGGTGCATCGAAACGCACAAGGTCTGTCGAGCCTAGGCACAAAGCGAAGCACTAGCCTAAGCAAAGCCAGGCACACGACATTAAAAAAATATATAATAATTAATAGCATTAATATATTGGAAATCTAGAATCAAGAAGTAAAACTATGAACTAAATTTCAATTAAAAACAATAAAACAGACTTGCAAGTCGCATGTGAGCCAATAAATAAGAAGAATTAACTAATAAAATTTTCAAATAAATTCAATCAATCAAGAATCTAAATATTCCATTCCAAAACCCAAATAAAAATTTATAAATATTCACAAACAAAGAGCAAACAAAAAATACAATAATGACAAGTCAAGAATCAAATATCATAATCATCATTCACCAAAGAAAAAGTTGTCTACATCTTCATCGCTGGACACATGATCCTCCTATTCACACTCTTCCTCTTCAATCTCCTCTAAATTTACATCTTCACCATCTAAGAAGTTTATTGGAGTAGAAGAAGAGCTTGTTACTTGCTTATTTCTAAGCATTCCCCATTAAAGTCGAACTCGGGCTCAATCTAGAATTATATTGCCTATCTCCTACTCCTACAACAGTAACTACATCTCCCTATGTCAATCCATCTTCCTCATCATGCACATACTCATCATCAACCTTCGCTATCGGAAGTTCAATCAACTCGACCAATTAATCACTCATTGCTATCATCAATATCAGTCAACGAGATAAGATCAATGGTGTTACGTGCTTGATGTCAATGAATCCGTGCTCTATTATATTTCACAAACACCAAATCATTCAACCGCCTTTAAGCTAACCTATTTTCTTCTTGTTGTGAAGTTGCAACAATTCATTTGCAATAAGATCAAAAGATTATTATTTAAGTGGATTATATTTGTTCACTTTTACAATAAATTCAAATTCAAAATAATAAAAACACTTACATGTTCGAAAATACTCCAATTCCTTTCACAGTCGGATGCACTACATGTAAGACTAAGGACTTATATTGCAAACGCTTGCAAGTTAGGTGTCGAACCACCGCATAACCTCCAACATTCAATTGTAAAATATAGTTAATTAAGAATTATTAAAATAAATAGAGTGCTATAACATAAAGAAACGAAAAAACTACCATGCTTCTCCAATTCCTCCGCAATTTCATCTTGCGTATCAAGATTTGGAAACAACCTTTGAATATAATTATAGAAGCCTTTTATCATTTCCTCGTCTCGATCAATATTGGAGTTCGCATAAAAGTACCAGATTCAAAAAGTGATCGGCTGCATATATAGGACGTTGAAGTTGATTATTCCACCGATGATCGATAATTTGAAAAAAATTCTCTATACTTCTTCTCGTTCTCTTTGAATGCTTTATCAATGGCTTCTTTGGCTCTTTCTATAGCCTCATAAATATATCCCAGGGGTTTTTCTCCCTATCAACCAAATGAAGCACTCGAACAAGAGGACCTGACACCTTAAGGCCAAAAATGACATTGTTCCAAAAAGATGACATTAATACAATGTCTTTCGCCCTTTTAACTTGGTGCTCCTTTGCCCATTTACTAGAGGTCCATTCATCAGAAATGAACATCTTCCTCAAATTATTCAACTGATGAAGTCTAGACAACATGATAAAAGCAATAGCAAACCGAGTTTTTGTCGGCCTTACCACTTCCTTTTGATGAGTAAATCTTCTCATCATATTAACTATACCATGCCGGTTATAAATGTAACCATATAGGAACATCGCTTCCCAAATATTCGATTCATGTTCGGTGGCTTGAAGATGTCTTCTAAAATCAAATATAAAAAGTGGGCGACACACGGTGTCCAATATAAATGTGGATATTTCGCCTCCAACAACCTCCCTATCCCTATGAAAAATGAAAAATAATAAAAACATAATTTAGAAATTAGTATTTAAATTTACCAGCCATGACTTTAGACGAGACACTATCCGTAACCACTTGCACCACATTAGATTCTATAATCTTATCTACAAATTTGCTAAGTTTCTCTCCAGTCTTCGCATAAGAGGAAGCATCAACGGATTCAATAAATACACTTCCCCGAAGACTATTAACTAAGAAATTAATTAGAGTCCTCTTTTGCTTGTCTTTCCATCCATCCGCCATAATTGAACATCCATTAGTTTCACGTTCCAACATGTCCTTTTCAAGCATTTCATTTGTGTGTTGCACCCTCTTCTTTAGTAGAGAAACCCTAATCTCGTGGTATGATGGCGCTTTCATACCTGGACCATATTATCTTATGCCCTCAATCATCGCTTCAATACTATCATATTTGACGGCATTGAATCAAATCCCCACATCATACATCTATCTTGCAATGAGTGTACATGCTCGAAACCTTAACTCTTTCTTTATCGAATCATTTTCATCCAAGTTAGTTTGCTTCCCCTTCCTATTCGGTTCTTCACAACCGTTTCTAGATCGGGAGTGAAATACAAATCCAAAGGCCATTTTTGCTTTGGGGCTTTTTCAAGTAAATGTATGTGAACCTTTGGGGTTCCACATCCAAAGGCAATACATACATCCAACATCCCTCACGCGCACACGCAGCACTTTTCATAGAGCATCACAGAGCATTCCAGTCAAAGCACACTTTGGATTCCAGAGCCGAGCATCACAGGTTCTCCACATCTTCTTCTTCGAATCTTCTTCACAGGTGAGTTCTCATTTTTCTTCTTCTTCTCATGTTCTCCTCCTTCTTGGGCAGTCGCATGTATCTTCCCTCTTCTTCTTCTTCAAATCTTATTCTCCTTCTCCTTCAAATCTTCTTCTTCCTCTTCCCCTGTTCTTCTTCTAGCTGCTGCTCTGTTCAGCAGCTTCGACTGTTTTTGTTTTCTGTTACTGTTTATTTGTTTATGTAACAAATTCTTTTTTTAGTGTTTTAGATTTTAATAAGATTTTCTCCTTGTCCTTTGAAACATCTTCTTCTTAGTTCTTCTAGTTGTTGCCCTGTTCAGCAGCTTCGGCTGTTCCCTGTTTCTGCTTTTTTTTTTTTTTGTTATTGTTTATTTGTATGATACTTTAATAGTTTATTTGACAAAACTTAGTTTATTAGGGTTTTAGATTTTAATAAAATTTTCTCCTCCTCCTTCAAATCATCTTCTTCTACTGGTTGCTGCCCTGTTCAGCAGCTTCGGCTGTTTCTTGTTTCTGCCTTTTTTCTATTATTGTTTATTTGTTAGTTTAGTTTTATTAGGGTTTTAGATATCAATATAATTTTCTCTTCTTTTTTTTTTTTTGGCTATGTTGTTTATTAGGACTCAAATTAAATAGCTAGTGAAGGATCAAAAGCCCCTGCGTGGAATTATGTACATTTGGCTAATCCGTAAAACAAAAATTCAATCACATGCAATTTTGTTCCAAAGTGACGAAAGGCGGTATATTTCGGGCTAAACAACATATTGTTGGCGGATATGGAAATGATACCGTTCGCAAAAAAATGTCCATCTCATGTGAAAGATAAAATAGAAGAATACATGTCCAAGAAGAAGAAAGAGAAAGGGCAAGTTTATTTAGTGCTGGATTTTGATGACTTTGAAGCCGTGAGGATGAGGATGAGGATGATGTTCGAGAGGTGACACCCCTGAAAAGACAAGCACCTTCAAGCAAAGGTTCGCATGCAAATACTCCAAAAAGGCCAAAGCAAAAAAGGCCTTTGGATTCATATTTCACTCCTGATCCAGAAACGGTTGCAAAAACCGAAAGGGAAAGGGGAAGCAAACTAAATTGGATGATACTGATCCGGCAAAGAAAGAGTTAAGATCTCGAGCATATACACTCACTGCAAGATGCATGTATGATGCGGGAATTCCATTCAATGCCATAAAATATGATAGTTTTCACCCGATGATTTAGGGCATAAGACAATATGGTCCAGGTATAAAAGCGCCATCACACCACGAGGTTAGGGTTCCTCAACTAAAGAAGGAGATGCAACACACAAATGAAATGCTTGAAAAGCACAAGGAGGAACATGAAACTAATGGATACTCGATTATGGCGAATGGATGGAAAGACAAGCAAGAGAGGACTCTAATTAATTTCTTGGTTAATAGTTCTCGGAGAAGTGTATTTATTGAATCCATTGATGTTTCCTCCTATGCGAAGGCTGGAGAGAAAATGTTTGAGTTACTTAACAAATTTGTGGATAAGATTGGAGAATC
This sequence comes from Eucommia ulmoides, assembly GCA_016647705.1. Lineage (NCBI taxonomy): Eukaryota > Viridiplantae > Streptophyta > Magnoliopsida > Garryales > Eucommiaceae > Eucommia > Eucommia ulmoides. The sequence continues at coordinate 34,159,771 of CM028330.1, forward strand.
TAATGTAGTGCAAGTGGTCACCGATAGTGCTCCATCTAATGTCATGGTCGGTAAGTTCAAATACTAATTTCCAATAATTATGTTTTAATTATAATATATTTTTCGTATTTATTATATATTTATTTTCATTCTTCATAAGGAGATGGTTGGAGGCGAAACATCCACATTTATATTGGACACCGTTTGCCACCCAATATTTAAGCTAACGAACATAAATCGAACATTTGGGAAAGCGGTGTTCTTGAATGATGACATCTATAACTGCCCTAGTATAGTTAATATGATGAGAAAATTTACTCATCAAAAGGAATTGTTAAGGCCGGCAAAAACTTGGTTTGCTAACAATTTTATCACGTTGTCTAGACTTTATCAACAAAAGAATAAATTGAGGGATATGTTCACTTCGGATGAATGGACCACTAGCAAATAGGCAGAGGAGCAAAAAGGTAAAAGAGCGAAAAACATTGTATTAATGTCATCTTTTTTTAACAATGTCATTTTTGGCCTTAAGGTGTTAGGCCCTCTTGTTTGAGTGCTTCGTTTGGTTGATGGGGAGAAAAAAACCCAATGGGATATATGTATGAGGCTATGGATAGAACCAAAGAAGCCATCGACGCTAAAGCATGCAAAGAGAACGATGAAAAGTATGGAAAAAAATTTCAAATTATCGATCATCGATCAATATTCAACTTCATCTTCCTTTGCATGCAGTCGGTCACTTTTTGAATCCGGAATACTTTTATGTTAACCCAATATTGAGCAAGAGGAGGAAGTGAGAAAAGACTTACATTTTCAAAGGTTGGTTCCAAATCTTAATACACAGGAGGATGAAATTGTAGAGGAATTGGAGAAGCATAAGAAAGTCGATGGCCCTTTTGGAATGCCTATGACCATTATACAGAGGAACAAAAAGGCACCATGTAACTTTTTCCTTCTTTTTTTTTTTGTTTGGTTATCTTAATGCTCTCTATTCATTTTAATGATTCTTAATTAACTATATTTTACAGCCTAGTGCTAGAGGTCATATGATGGTTCAAAACCTAACTTACTAGCGTTTGCAATAAAAGTCCTTAGTCTTACACGTAGTGCATCAGGCTGTGAAAGAAATTGGAGTGTTCTTGAACATGTAAGTGTTTTTACTATGTTGAATTTATTGTAAAAGTGAACAAATGTAATCCACGTAAATAATAATTTTTTAATCATATTGCAAATGAATTGTTGCAGCTTCCTAACAAGAAGAGAAACAGATTAGCTCTAGCGCGATTGAAAGATTTGGTATTTGTGGAGTATATCAGTATAATAGAGCATTGATTCATTGATATCAAGCATGCGACACCATTGATCCTATCTCCTTGACTGATATTGATGATAGCAATGAGTGGTTAATTGGTCGCATTGATGGAGCTTCCGATGGCGAGGTCGATGATATGTGCATGATGAGGAAGATGGATTGACATGGGGAGATTTAGCTACTGCTATTGGAGTAAGAGAGAGTCGATATTATTCTATATCGAGACCAAATTCGACTTTAAGGGTGAATGCTAGAAATAAGCAAGTAGCAAGTTCTTCTACTCCAATAAACCTTTAGATGAAGAAGATGCAAATTCAGAGGAGAATGAAGAGGAAAAGTGTGAATGAGAGGATCACAAGTTCAATGAGTAAGATGTAGAGGACTTTGCTTTGGTGGATGATGATGATATTTGATTCTTGACTTATCATTATTGTGTTTTTGTTTGCTCTTTGTTTGTGGATATTTAAAAAAAATTATTTGGGTTTTGGGATAGAATATGTAGACTCTTGATTAACTGAATTGATTTGAAAAACTTATTAGTTAATTCTTCTTATTTATTGGCTCATATGCAACTTGCGAGTTTATTTTATTTTTCATAATTGAAATTTAATTCATAGTTTTACTTCTTGATTCCAGATTTGCAATATATCAATGCCATAAATTATTTTTTTATTTTTTTGAATGTCGTGTGTCTAGCTTTGTGCAAGCTAGCCCCTCGCCTTGTGCCTAGGCTCTGGGGGACCTTGTGCTCATCGGTGTGCCTAGAGCCTTTAACAACTATGCTACTATCATAGCCAAAACACAGAATAGCTATTGTTCAAATATTTTAGTCGAAAAATATATTTTCATATAAAAAAAAAAAGGAATATGAATAGTGCGAGCCTTGAGTACAGACGATAAGTTTTGCTCCATTGTGACCTAGAGATCCCAAGTTTAAATCTTGGAAACAACCTCTTTGTACGCAAATGTAAAGCTGCACACATCTAACACTCCCAGACCTCACAATGGTGGGAGCACTGATGCACATGGTTGCCTTTTTAGAAAGAAAAAAAAAAGAATATGATACCCGATCAACTCGAAGCATACCAACCCCATATGGGTCCAAATTTATGCAACCTGCTAGGTTGGGCCAGGCCTTTGATCATCTTGTAATTTCTTTTGTAAATCCTGGCCCGAAACCGGCCCGATCCATGAACAACCCTACTAGCAGGTGTTTTAAAGGACACCCACATAATTTCAATTAGGCATCAAATTTTGTGCAAGCTGTAGGGCAAACATGACCTGCCCGACATATCATAACACATCTTTGTGCCTTATATACATCTATAAACATACCACTTTTAGGGTTTCACTCTCTCATTCCTTTAAAGCCTCATTATCTGCACTGCCTAACCCATAGAAGATCCTTAACCCTTCTCTTACAAAAATCCAATTCCATATGAAACCCTAACCTGTTATAGCCATATCCATGCTCACCAAATCAACATCTCGTCTTGTCATATGTTTCTGCTTCAAATCATCTCAAAACTAAACTTCCTAAGTCTTCAATCGTAAGAGAACTTCTTCGGCTTCTAAGCATTAATCGAGAATCAAGACCAATATAAATCGTGTTTCTTCTCAAAAACCATAAATGTGTTGGTATTGCATTTATATTTTGCATGAAATATTCTTTATATAAATTTTTACTTGATTACACAAAAGGAAAGCAAAACAACGATGTAATATGATTTTTCGGCCAAGTAGGGTTCGGGCCACACACTAGCACAGAATCCGATACCCAACCAAATTATTCGGGTTTCCCTTTAACCTACCCAAAATCCTAGCATGTTGCATATATTTGAACGCATTTCGGGTCGGTTTGTTTTGAGCTGGCAGTTTGAACGGGTATCTACAATTTCTTTGCTCAATCTTAATGTCTATGATGCTTTGTCTGGATTAATCAAGGCATTAGACATTAACAATTCCACAATAGGAATCGAGGGTGAAGTCACAACCCTAGAAGTTTCATTCCTATATTCTCCTCCATCAACAGTTTTAATTAATTTAGTGAAAATTCTTTAGCTCCAAATTTTAGTGATTTTCATAGTCTAGAACTGATTAACTATTTTCTATTCTAATTACATGGACAATTTAGAATTCGATACTTTCTTTATGTTCAGTACCCGAAGAAAAACACCAGCTACTCGCATAGTGCTTCAACACTTGTGCTGTTTTGATTGATAAACAAACAAAAGAATCTACGGAAAATTTCCACCCGCCTTTATTTGTGGACAAGGGCATGAACTATCCCTTACAAGTTGACTCAGTTTGCCAAGAAAACGTCCAAAAAATATTTTTCTTTCAACCTCCAAAAAAGATTGTCCTTTCCAAAACTCCTCACGCCTACAACTCTGCATGCAATCACAAATTTTCCCTTAAAGCAAGGAACATTATATGTTCTGTTTTGAATTTATTATATGTTTACAAGAAAAATTCACATCAAACAGTAACTAGCAATTGATTTATTTTGTTCCATTGTTGGTAATCAATACACTTTTTCCTGATTTATTTAAACATTAGGATTTAGGAATTAATGACAAAATATTACATGCCACATGAAATATTAACACTGGGAAAATTTTGTCCATGTCCATCAAACATCTCATATAGAGTAGTTTGAATAAGAATATTTTTGTTGAAGAAGTTTGGGGCTAATAAAACTCACTATACAGGCTCCCACCAAGATCACCAGAAATTTAACGAGGGAAAGGAAAATGAAGATATATGCAGGAGTGTTTAGGAATTCAAATTGCCTACATTTTAATAGATTGGTACATACATAAAATTTAACGTAGTAATAAAATTGTCCGTTGATTTCAACAAAAGGTAATCAAACATACAAAGGGAATGACTAATTTGTAATCAGAAGTAAAGAAACTGCAGTCAATATCCATAAATCTAAAACAAAACGAAAAAAAAAAAAGGTTGCATGGAGAATAAGTTGAGAACAAATAAATATGAGACTACTACTCTAGATACCTACTATATTTCACAATTTATTTTTTAACTTCTTAAGGCATTTGAAACAATGTAAGACAACAATAACTTGAAAATAATCCTAATTGGCACCATCATGGCATATTACATAACAAACACTGCATAATGAAGTACCTATAGGATATTAAGTGTAAATAACTAAAATATGCCCTTAGAATCAATAGATTAAACTATGCATTGTATCAAATAGCTAGGTACTCGATCATTATCACCTTGTAAAAGGTTCTGCCCTGCACGTTGCATAGACTGTGATGGCTCTACCAAGTTAATTCTTTCCAAAGACTTTGGCCACACTTCTCGCAATGCCCTGGAATAATTCGTTTTTCAAAATAACCGGCCAAATTTATAACAAGAACAAAAACAAATTATGTCAATGAAACCATTATTGAAGTTATATTATCAGCTACGCACCACATGGCTGACCCAGTACCAGCACCAAAATCCAACACTCTAGCCGGTGAAAACCCAGGAAGCCTTCTTCGAATCTAAAAAGAAAGAGTTCCGAATTCAGAATTTCAGATAATTAAGAAAAATATCTAAAGGATCCTTTTTATCCAACAAACTATGCTTGGATTGAGACAAATAGAAAGAAGAGAGACTGCAATTCCTCCTATTGCTTGGATAGGATCATTAAAAAAATTATTTATATCATATTTTGCAAAATAAAACGAAATTTGTTGATTATACATTGGTCCGTGCACCTCATTTCTTTCCATTCTCTTCAATTTCAGAGAGCAAGAATTCTCTAGTTCAAAATATATATATATTAGTTTGCAATTCTTCCCATTTATGTTGCCTTAGCCGGAAAAAAAAATATTGGGCAAAAGCATTATTAACTCACTTCTACAAGTCTCTACCCATTTCTCTCAATTCAAATGCACTGAAACTGTGATATGATATCCATTTACGTGAATACCTCGCTGAGGACTCTATAGCAAGCAGAGTAGACTGCGGGCATTCGTGAAGCGACGTAGGCAATGGTCTCGTCATCTCTGTACTTGAGGCCAACGTCGCCATAAGAGCTCGTGATCTTCCATCGCTTGGAATCGATAAACTTCATGGGGTCCTCGAACAGTTCCTTGGAAGTGGACTCGGGCAACATCAGATTAATCTCCTTGATTTCGTTGAAAGATTGTGTCAAACTCAACACTTTCCTCTTCATGTGCGGTTCCTCTTGCTCTACGTATGTTCTTCAATCAGTCAAATCAAAAATCACAAGGAAATGACGAGGAAAGAACAAATTCGGTACCAATATGAATACCTCGGAGGTATCTTTTGATGGCTCTTCGGAGACGGACAGGGACAACGAGGCATCGCTGCGATTGTTTGGCTGCCCACCGGAGGGTCTCGGCGGTAAATTTTGGGAGCGTTTCGGAAATCGGAGACGCCATTTCCCTATTTCCTGGAGTGAGGTTTTAGGCCAAATAGGGTAGGGTTTAAGGGCGCCGGAGTGGTCGAAGATTTCGATGAGGAAAAGCTTTAGGCCCAAAATAAATTGGATCACGATTAGAAGACTGCTAGCAACGGCCCATATCAATATGGATAGGCCGATCTAGCAAGCCCAGGTAACGTTTACCGGAACCACCATCATCATCAGATTCCAAACCATTTCAAAACCGAACTTAAAGGCTTAAATTAACACTTCCAAAGTTTTTCAAAATCGAGTGAGGGAGCTTCTCATCTCTCTTGGAAAATATTGTTATTTTTCTTTCCTAATTTAAATGATTTATTTGCTCACCAAAAAAATAAGAAAATAAGAGTTGAAATTATCTTCCAAACAAAATCCAAAAAAAGAACGTATGAATTATGGGATTTTGAAATTCAAAATTTTAAAATTCCATCATTCATAAAAATAAGGTTATATTTGGTTGGTTGGTTGGAATTATGGTGAAATAGAATCATAATTCTACCATTAATTCCATTCTCTTGTTTTGTTAAATAATAGAATAAAAATTATGATTCCATTGGAATAAAAAATGGTGGAATAACATTCTTTACTTCAAGAAGTAAAATAATACTTATTCCATCAGAATTGATTTTATATTTATTTATTTTTTTCACACTCAAAATAAATATAAAAAATTGTCAAGAGAAATATTTAGAAATATAATTTTTAGAGAGAAAGTAGTAAATTGATTGTTGAGAGAAAACATGTCTAGATATAAAACTTTCAAGAAAAAAAAATACAAAATATAAATTATGCAAATAACTTGTACATTATTGATTCATTATTGAGAGAGAAAATTCTAGAGATAGAACCTTGTTGATAAGACAATTTAGAGATAGACATGTGCAAGAGAAAAAAAATTGAAATTATAAATTTTGAGAAGAAAAAAAAATGAATAATTAGAGAGAGAGAATATACTTTTACGTCACAATTCTGGGACAGGAGGAAAGTAAGGAACAAAAACTGAAATATAATTGTTTTGGTAAGTCTTTAGTGAAAATTACATTACAAATCTATTATTTGATATATTTATGTGTACACACACACACACACAAATGAGTTTGACCTCAAAATAATTATATATTTGAAGGTATTATGAAAATTTTGTTATATTTAATAATTTCATTACTCTTAACATATAATAGCAACCAAACAAGGGAATTGAATGATGATTCCTTAGTAAATCTATTTTATTTTTTCTTCCATTCTATTTTTCCTTTTATTCCATTCTACCTCGATTCTATTACTTACCCAAACAAACTATGACAGTGCATTTGGTTGGACAAAATGGGGGTGGATTGGAATAGCAATTCCACATTTTTCAATTCTTTTATTTAGTTATTTAATAGAATCAGGAATTCGATCCCATTGGAATTATAATGGACGGAATTGGATTCCATATTTCATGGGTCGGATTGGATTCTATGGTAAGGCTTTTTTTGGATGATGTAGAAAACCCAATGGGTCTAACTCACTTTCAAAAGACGCCTTGTAAGATGAAGATTTACCTAAGCTTTATATATAGCCCAGGATCAGAGGTAACACAAGCAATATGGGATTCAACACGCCCCCTCACGCTTAGAGTGGACTTTTTGACAAACCATTGTGAACGGATATCGAGAGACCCAACATCGATGTGCAATTCAGCACACCCAATATCAGACAAAAGTCTTGGCTTTGATACCACGTAGAAAACCCAATGGGCCTAACTCACTCTCAAAATATGCCTTGCAAGATGAGGATTGCCTAGGCTCTCTACATAGCTTAGGATCCGGTAACACAAGCAATGTGGGATTCAACAAGTTACACCTAAAATACTTCACCTCATTTGACCTATAACTCTCAATTTGACAATAATTTCAACATTTTCTATAAATTAATTTTATCAATTCGGTCCTATATTAATTTGAATAAAAAATAAAAACTAAAAAAAATATTTTTCATTAAATGACGAATACAAAACAAATATTTTTCTAATATTTTGTTTTTGTTTCAAGAATAGAAATAGATTTTTTATTTTCTCAATTTTTTCTTGTTTGGAATAGAATCGTGTTTCTTGTTTTTATATTTCTGTTTATGATTCCCAAGCAAAAACATATTTTCTTGTTGTCAAATTTATATTTCGAATAAAAATAAAATTTTGAAAGCAAAAAAATTAGTTCATATTCTCGAAATGAAAACATAAATTTGAGAACGAAAAATATGTTATTGTTCCCTAAACAAAAACAAAAATGTAGGAACAAAAAATCTATTTGTTTTCCTAAATCAGAAACAAAATTTTGAGAACAAAAAAAAACTATAAATGAAATGGAAGTGAAAATCTGAGAACAAAAAATATATTTCTATTGCTAAATAAAAATAAATATTTGCGAAAAGAATGTATTTATGCTCCCAAAGCTGAAAACAAAAATTTAAGAATAAAATGATTTCAATTGTTAATCGATTTTGAATATTTTTCACATGAGATATTACTTTTTGTAGTCATTTTCTTAAATGAATTATTATTAGATATATATTGTAAATGAATTTGATCTCAAAATTGATATGCAAAAGAGCATTATTATATTTCATTGCTTTCAACATACAATGACAACCAAGTAAGAGAATTGAATAGTGATTTGATTGCTAAATTCATTCTGTTATGTCTCTAATTCCATTCATTCTTCTATTTCATTTTATTATGATTCAATACTTTCTAACCCAACGAGCTGTAAGAGAGAGTGGGTGGTGTCATCTAGCGCAACCTACGGTGGTGCCTGCAAGAATCCAAACACTAGGGAAATTCTTCTTGGTAAAGGACCTACAATATGAGAATAAATATCAATAGAAAAGTTAGTGAAAAATACGATGAATGTTAGTTGTTTTTACCCTACCTTCATATATGTTCTCCCTTTGTTTATATATGTAAGGTGGGTTAATAAGAGATTGTGTCGTGGCCGTGCATGGCCAATCCATGTTTTCCATATGGTGGTCGTTATATTACAGTTGTCGAGAAATTCCTTCACTTGATTTATGTGATCCTACTGAACTGGCACATCTCTTATTGGGTTGGCGATGAAGCCCCATGTAAAGGACCTTCAATGTGATAAGTATTAAGAGAAAAATAAGTGGAATAATACGATGAATGATATTTTTTTACCCTACCTATACACCCATTCTCCCTTATACAGGTAAGGTTGTTTAAGAAAAGATTATGTTGTGGCATGCGTGGCCAATCCATGCCTTCCACATGAATGCCATTATATCACAAATGTCGAGGAATTCCTTCACATGATTTATGTGATCCTACCGAATTGGACCTTCTCTTATTGGTTTGATGATAAATCCCTACCAGGTTGAATGATCTAGCATGTCCTAAGGTCTCCCCAAGAAGGGACCCATATAACTTTTGGGTTTGCGAGGCCAACACTTGGTTGATAATTTTTTTTCTCGTACCATTATAATTGTTGATACCAGTATCTAGGGGCAATTAGTAAAAAAGAGCGGGTGGTGTTGTTTATCCCGATTTGCGGCGATTCAGTGTTTTGCAAGAATCCAAACATCGAGAGAATTCAACCTGGCGAAGGACCTTTAGTGTGCGAGTAAGTATCAATAGAAAAGTAAGTGGAAAAATGTTGAATGATAGTTTTTTATCCTACCTACATATCCGTTCTCCATTTATTTATATAGGTAATGTTTGTTAATGAGAGATTCCCCGGTGGGCACATGTCAAACCCATGCTTTCCACATGGATGCCATTATAGCGCAACTGTCAAAGGATTCATCCACAAGATTTATGTGACCCTATCGACTTAGGATTCTCTTGTCGGGTTAATGATGAAACCTTCTAGGGTTCAAGAACTTGAAATGTCCTAAGGTCGAGGTTAACAGCCCCCCAAGGAAGGACCCTTATATAGTTTTTGGTTTGCGAGTCTAATACGATGGGATTTCCTCACACCAATAGCCCCCAGTCCCTAGGTTGACTATTGGAGACCTTGGGGAGTTATTATGGACTAGGCCACCAATCATATGCCAAATAATTCTTGGTGTCCTTATCATTGATCCCAGTAGATCACTATTGTACATTTCTAAGGAGTAAGTGTATAGATTTTGAATGTTTATCCTTCTGCAATGCATGACCATATGGAGGAGCAAGAGAGATCTACCCAAAGTGATTTATCGATTTTTGCTTAGCTTCTTGGTAAGTCTTTCCCTTCTAGTCATTTCTTTTTCATCTTCTTATGCTGTTTAATCTTCTCAAGCATAATATCCTCCATTTCATAAGGTGGTGTATTTGAAGAGATTCACACATTGGGGAGTACCACATTTGTTAGCCCAAACAGCTACCCAAAAAGGCGGTGGATTGGATAGATAAAATTTATTAGATTCTTCTAACCACTTAAATTTAGATAATAAATTTTAATACTAATTTGTGAGTAAATAATTCATCAGTGGAAATATTTTTTCGCAAATAAGCAAGTTATCAAGCACACAAATATATATAAAGAGATATGGACATGCAAATCTAATAGTAGTACGACAAACTACTCTTGCATACGTCTACTCCTCCGAGCTTCCATGAGTTCAAATTTCATTATTCAGATCCTCTTTCCAGGTGAAAAACATACTCTTACACCTTTGATTGAGTTACCCTTAATATCAACTTTCACTTGAACAAACACCTTAGTTGAAGTGACAATCAATTTTCTCACGATCTTTTTTTTTTCCTCACAAGGAGCTTGTACCAACACTTGTAAAGATTAATATACTGATCAACTCGACTAAGTGTATGTGTAGATGTTTTAACACTTTTACAAAATATTTAACGCGATATGCAAGAGTATTAAGATTATAGAAATTAAGCAGGTAAGATTTCCAATATAAATGACATGTATTCCAAATCAAGTTTGATTTGATTCAAAAAACTTTTTACTCAACAAATGCTCTAGATCACTTGTATAGCACAACAAAAATTAAAGTGTTTGAATCAATAATATTTTTTCAACAAATAAATCACAATAATTTAATCTCAATTAAATATCAACTTTTTGTAGACACCAAATTTTGTCTCGCGACTCAGCCCCATTTTCTGCATATGATTTCAACATTCTTATGAAAAAAAAAAAAGAAGATAAAATCCAAAAAAAAAAAAAAAAAAAAAAGGGGGGGATTGAACTTGTGCCCAATTGCAAAATCTTCAAAGGAAGTTTGGGGGAAAAGTTTTGTTAGAAAATCGGGATTTTGGGAAAATTTCAAAAGTTTGGGGCTTGAAAGTGAAATTGATTAAAACCTTATGAATTAAAAAAAAAAAAAAGGATCTATGGTCCTAATCTAACTTGAAAAATTATGCTTACAATGTTCTTTGCAATATGTAAGGACACTTTCTAGAAAGCCAATTTTGAATTCCGAAAGGGCAAATTCTAATGTATGCCCTCTAAGTATTAACACATTTCTATATGACCCATAACTTTGTTGCACTTCAATTTAAACCCTCTAAGTATGAATACAGTTTTAAAAGATCATTCTGTTAAATTTTTTATCCAAACTTGACGGAATAAGGGGTAAAATTGTAATTTTATATTTTTTTAAATTTTTATTTATTTTTAATAGTTTTATTTTTTTTTATTTTTTATTTTTTCTTTTTCTTTTCCTGCTTCTTTGTTCCATCTGCACAGCTCGCCGTCTCTGCCCAACACCACAATCATCTCTACACAACTCTACTCTCTCTACCCACGGCCAGCTACTACCACCTCCGTCTCTGTCTAACACTAATGTCTTTGCCATCAACGCCACCCCCTATTATTCTTGCTACCACTGGATTTTCATGTTTCACGGTGAATTAGGAGTTGTACGAGCCGTGCTCTTGGCTTTGTACAGAGCATCAAACTAGTAAACATATGGACACGTTTTGGCATCCTTTACGGCATGTTTGGTTGGATGGAATCGAGGGAGAAATGGAATCGCATTCCGACCTCAATTTCTATTCCATTGTTTGGTTCTCCAATGGAATCACTTTTGTGATTCCATTGGAATGAAATTGGATGGAATGGGATTCCATTTGAGATGGGGTGGAATGAGATTCTAACCCAATGAAATCGATATCTTAAATTACATGATAGCCCTTATAATTAAGCCCTTGAAAATTGAGAATAAAAACAGAAATTAGAGAACATAAATTGAAATTAGAGAACATAAAGTTGGGAATAAAAATAGAAATTTGAGAACAAAAAATTGAGAACAAAAATTGAAAATTGAGAATAGAAACAGAAAATTGAGAACATAAACAAAAAATTGAGAACAAAAACAGAAAATTAGAGAATAGGAAATTGAAACCAAAAACTAAAAATTGAGAATAAAAACATAAAATTAGATAACATAAATTAAGAACAGAAACAGAAAATTGAGGACAAAAATATAAAATTAACAGAAAATTGAGAACGAAAACTGAAAATTGAGAACAAAAACATAAAATTAGAGAATAGAAACAGAAAATTGAGAACAAAAACATAAAATTAGATAATAGAAAATTGAGAATGGAAACCGAAAATTGAGAATAAAAACAGAAAATTGAGAACAAAAATAAAAAATTGAGAACATAAACTGAAAATTGAGAACAAAAAATAGAAAATTAGATAACAGAAAATTAAAAAAGGAAACTGAAAATTGAGAACAAAAATAAAAATTAAAGAATAGAAACTGAAAATTGAGAATAAAAATAGAAATTAGAGAACGAAAACTTAAAATTGAGTTGAATAGTGAAATATAATAAAATGAGGAAATGAATAGAATAGTGAAATATAATAAAATTTTATTATAACCAATCAAGAAGAGAATGGAATAATAATTTTATAAGAGCAAAATGGAAATTTTATTATATTTCACTATTCCATTCTTTCTTTAATTCCATACCAACCAAATAAGAGAATAAAATAATGATTCTATTCACAATTCCATTCTATTCCTTCTCTCATTCCATTACTTCTTCCATTCCATTCCACCATCATTCCATTCCGTCCAACCAAACATGCCGTTAGTCTTTTCTTGTTGCTTTCATTTACTTTCTTTGAGTATTTGTTGATGTTCTCTTATTTCTATTTGCACCATTTGGAGGGTCGTTCTCTTAATACTTGAAATCTAGATTCATTCGAAGCATAATCAGTGCTTTGACTTTCGCTTTCAGCCATCTGGTTGAACTCCTCGTCGTCAAATTCTCTTCTCCATTGTCATTTTTTAGAGCCTCAATCATCATCCTTTGCAATAGAGGTTGCTGCATCGATTGAGTTGGTAGCAATAGCTGAATTGATTATAATTGTGGTGGTTGTAGCTGTGGTGATGGTGGTGGCAGTTCAGTTTGTGTGCTTGTAGTAGCTGTGGCAATGGTGTTGGCATAAGCATTGATGTTGGCGTCGGCAACAGCGGTTAATGAATTAGATCTCGGGAACTTTGATCTAGTTTTCGGATGGCTGTTGTGGGGCAACAATTGGGTCTTCTTGGTTTTGTTGTTCAGTTACCTTCTGAAGAAAAGCTACCACGACCGCATTTTTAAATGCGGCCATGGATCTTTCTTGAGCTAAAAGAGTGTACTCTCTATTTATCCTCACCATCTCTCGGGCCCTCCAAACTTCTCTTATCATTCGATCTTTCTCTCTCTCTGATTTAAAGCTTCCCTCAACTTGTTTTCTGCAATTCCTCCTGTTTCTCCACCACCTACCAGGTCATCCTCTTGAAAAGTTCTGTTGGCCTAAAGAACTACTCAAGAAGGGAATGAATTAGGTAGATAAAAATTTAAACACTTAAACATAAATTCTCAATTATCCCGAATTGATTATTATTTTGATTAGCAGTAGAAATGTATTTAATCATAAGGGATAAAGACTTGTTTGGTCCCTGACAAATGTCTCGGGTGTCCAATTGACTCCTAAATTTTGCAAATCGATAATTTAGTCATTGACATTTCAAAATCGTTTCAAATTGGCCATTGGGTCGGGTTTTGTTTGCAAAATTTGAAAATTTTGGATGAAAACAGTCACGTGACTATATGGCCAAGGGTACATGCATCAATTCACAATGGGAGCAATCCAAAAGGTCCAAACCACATGGGGAGTAAAGTGCAATTAATACTCCCTCTCTCTCCCCGCAAGCCTCTCGTCTCTCTTGTCTCTCATCTCTTTCCCTGCCCTTCGCGAAGTACGTACAGGGTCGCCAACCAAATCCAACGCCATCGTCGTCTGACCCACCGCCGAGAAACACATCGTTTACAGAACAACTCCGCCTGTGGAAGAGGTGGTAGTGGTTATCGCCACAATTAGAGAATCAACCTAATTTCTACCTAATCAATGTCGACTTTAAAAATGGGGGAATCTAGGAAGAGACCTAAGCACTTGAAATGGAAGAGACGGAACACAAATCTTGGGGCACGAGGAGCGAGAAAGCCGGGTTTAGATTTCGGACATGGAGAAACAAAGGGGAAAGAGGGAGGGAGGGGGAGGGAGAGAGAGAGAGAGAGAGAGAGAGAGAGAGAGAGAGAGAGAACTTACGACGACGATGACGACAAAATTGTAAAGAGAAGACAACGATGGTCGGAGACGACGACGCTGGGGATGGAAAAGAAGAAGAAGACGCAAATGTGAAGAGAAGACGACGATGGTTCCCCCAATTGAGCTTGTGCGACACGGTTATGAAGTGTGCTCGGTCTGTAGTGGTGTGAAGGATGGTTTGAAGCTCTCTCTCTCTGAAATTAACATATGGGTTTGAAGCTCTCTCTCTCTGCCTTTTATCAATGAAATTAACAATGTGGGTTTGAAGTGCTCTCTCTCTCTATCTGCCTTTTATCACTGCAATTAACATATGGGTTTGAATCTCTCCATGTATCTCTCTCTCTGCATTTTGTTACTGCAATTAACATCTGGATTTGAATCTCTCTCTCTCTCTCTCTCTCACTAAAATTAACATGTGGATTTGAATTTCTCTCCATTACTGAAACTAAGAAATGGGTCTGATTTTTTTTTTTTTAGCTAATTTGATTGAATTTGTTGTAGGGAAAATCTGTAAAAGAATATGCTCTGTTTGGATTCTCAGTTTCAGAACGTTACAAGTCTGATTTCAGTTCTACTGCATTGAGGAGCAAGGTACCTGAACTGTTCAAGTTGTGTGCTAAAGAGGGACTTAGTTCATGCAAACAAAATGTCTGAGCATCTGATTTATAAATGGGGTGGTTTTAATGTTTTTAGGAATCTAGAACCCGCCTTAAGCCCAACTTCCATTTTATAGGAATGATTTGATTCCGTACGAACACTGGAAACACCCGAACAACCGAATCGAGTTCGTGGTGATGTACTCCCTCACTTTCTTCTTCGCCAATTTCGTCCCCAAGGCAACGACATTCGTCGTCCCGGCGGAGATCTTCCCAGCGAGGCTCCGATCGACTTGTCACGAAATATCTGCGGCTGTCGGAAAGGCCGGAGCATTTGGAGCGATGGTGATGTCACTCACACTTTGCAGAGTGGGAATGAGAGAGAGACGAGAGGTTGAGGGAGAGAGAGTTTGAATTGCACTTTACTCCCCATGTAGTTTGGACTTTTTGGATTTCTCCCCTAAATAAGTCTTAATAATTAAAGAAGAGTTAAATGACTGAAATGTCCTTAATGAGACGTTGACCGTTACTTTGACTTAACAGAATCCGCCTTAGGGGCCATTTGGTACTATATTCAAATGTCAAGGGTTAAATTGTTAACTTACAAAAATTAGGGGCCAATTGGACACCCAAGCCATTTATTAGGGACTAAAAAAGTTTTTATCCCTAATCTAAATGCATACCTAAGCAATAAAAAAGAAATAAACAACGCAGTACACAAAAATTTATCCTGATTCGGTAAGTTACTTTTACCTACGTCCAATCCCCTAAGTTCCACGGAAATTTGCAATCTACTAAACATTGATTCATTTCCCCGATATGAATTAAACCTTTACGATCTCAATTCTTTTCACAAGTTCAAAATCAACTTTTATAATTCTTAATTCTTTTTACAAGCTAAGAATCAACCTACCACTATATCATTTTCACAGGTTGAGGACGAACCTTTACAATCACACTTAATTCAATTACCGGAAGACTTGAAATCTAATCTTTTCACGGGAAAAAAATAATCTAACTTTTTTGCAGGACAAAGATCAAACCCTAATTTTTTTCATAGGAAAAAGATCGAAACCTTAGCTACCCAAATTAAACATCGACCCAAACACGTATAATCTGTTCATACTCGCAAATACAAAAAATGACAAGTTTTTTCCCATAAGGAGTTTCTACTACCTCAATACAAATATACTCAATTAATAGCTCGAGTAAAAAACTATGTGATAGATACAATATGAAGCAAAATAAATCTGATTATTAAAATAAAGGGGTAGCACACAAGTAGCACGTAATCAAATAATAAAAGCTGTTTAAAAGATTTTCAAGAATTGAGTTCAAAAATGATTTTTCTGATATGTCTTAACTAGGCAATGAATTATAATTAATTTAAGAAAGCAATAAATAAAGTTTGGAAAGGATCTCATCGGGATTCACCGAAAGCAAAAATGATTTCACACTAAGAAACGCTAACTGGTGGCACAATTAATGGACGTTTTAGATCAAGAACTTGAATATAATTGTTGGCCCAAAGAGCTACCCAAGAGGAAGGTGAATTGAGTAGTTACCAAATTTAAACAATTAATTCCTTTAAATACAAATATTCAATTTCCCTAAATAGATTATTATCGTTATAAGCAACGGATATGTGTTTAATATTAAGTATACGCCCAGACACAAGATAGAAAATAAATCAATGCGACACACAAAAATTTATCCTGGTTCGGTCAAGTGAGTCTTGCCTACGTCCAGTCCCCCAAGCTCTATAGAGATTCGCAATCTACTAAATCTCTTGATTCCTTTACCAGGTAGGAACCAAACCCTTACTTATAATTCACAATTCTTTTACAGGCTCTAAATCAACCTTTTCAATTTACCATTTTCACGGCTCAATGATGAACCCCCTATCTTTTTACCAGGTCAAAGAAAAACCTTATTCTCTCTTACTTATCCTTTTCACAGGGAATGATGAACTTTTACAAATCACTCAAAAATAATTCAATTGCAAATGAATCAAAATCTAATTCTTTTCAAGGGAAAAAAATAACCTAATCTTTTTATCAAGATAAAGATCAAACCCTAATCTTGTTTTACAGAAAAAAGATTGAAATCTTGCAACCCTGACTAGATACCGTCCCAAAAGTGTCTAATCCACTCAAACTCACAAATACAAAAAATGTAAGTTTATTCCAATAGGGAGCTTCTACCACCTTAATAAGAATATACTCAATTAATGTCCTGAATAATTACTACGTGATAAATACAATGTGAGACCATTCAAATTTGATTAATAAATAATGTGAGTAACACAAACTTAGCACGTAAACAGATAAACTAACAAAAATCGCTCAAAAAGATTTTCAAACTTTTAAGTTCAAAAATAATTTTTCTAACAATCCTAAACCAAGTAATCAAGATAAATAAAATTTTAAAGTAAATAATAAAACTTAAAATAATCTCATCGGGAAAATACCGAAAACAATGTTGAAATAGCAATTAGAACCCAAATCGGTGACGTTAAACAACAAACGCTTTAGATCAAGAACTTATAATAAATCTTTCATAAAAATCTTTGCATAAATCTTACTCTTATAAAAGTTCAAACTGATATTCTTGATACATTAAACTCTATTCCCATAGGTCTATATTAATAGACCAATAACTAGCCATTCGACGGCTAGTTTTTAAAAAATATGCAATAAAATGACACTCTAAGACCCCATATATCATTACCTTTCATTTCAAGTGTATTTCACTTAAAAATAACTTTCAATTCTCTCATTTAAGTCCATAAAATTATTCTCAATCTAAAACCATAGAAATATGAAGTATTAAATTATTTACATTAAGAGAATTTTAAAATATATGGACCATATCAGTAGGGATCACATAATAGGTTGTTGATAATTCAATTATATTCAAATTCCTTAAATCCCTCTCTTGGAATCATAAAAAACGGATAGTTCTTGACCAAGAGATCAAATCAGCCAAAATCCCAACTGAATCAGTCGGTTGACCGATTCCTATCATTCGGTTCATCGACATGTGCTTGCTTTCAAATAGTTGTTGGCATAAAGCCAGTCAATTGATCAACTACACCTAGTCGGTTGACTAATTGGGACATTGTTTTCCACTTTTCCACATTTTCACCTTTTAACTCAAACGGTTGGCCGACCCTCTTCATCCGGTTGGTCGATTGAATTAGTGTGCTCACTTCCTCACTCATTTCAGCTACTATTTCAAATGGTTGACCGACCATCTTCATTTAATTGACCGACTGGATCAGTAACACCTTGTTTTAACTCCAAAATTTACTGTTTGATTCAATTGATTGATTGTTTTTCTCGATTGACCGGATTAACCATAAAATATAACTTTTTATACTTAAAACATATTTTCTAATTAGGTCAATTATCAAATTTATTTTACATAAGAAGCATATACAATATCTCATTTTAGAATCTTAAACCTATTACTTCTTATCATGACACACATAGAATTAACTCATTTTAAGTATCGTGTGTGATCCTAATTTGGGTTGCATTAAGAGTATATAAGTAAGGAGTTGTTTCCACCTATTTTTCTTCAAGGTTTTCAAGACTCTTTACATCTTCTTTATGTCCATCTTACACCCTTTATATTTTTTTTATCAAGTCTTCTTCTTAATCACATGCATGAAACTATAAATCTGAAACGCTCGATAAAACCATTAGTTCCTCCAAAAATATTAATACTTAATTGTTCATCAAAACCTCGGATTCAACAATCTTCCCATTTTTTATGATGACAATTAATTTTGATGTTTTCTTCAAGAGAAAATGTAACCACATTCCTCCTAAATTTGAAAACGGATATCTAAACTCATTTAAGCATAAACATGAATACATAAGTAAACAATAATAAAAATATTCAATATAAGCCCCTTAATAACTTCTTCTTTTGATCAATGCAATGCTTAAGCGAACAAATCCCTAAACATCAACTAACCCATTAAACATCAACTTCTCCCCCTTTGTCATCTCAAAAAGTGGGGGAGAAGACCCAAAAACATCACTCTAGGCATTCATTGTGATACCTAGTCATACCTAAATCTCGAATAATTTTCACGAATTGATCTTTCTCTACAAGTTTGGTAAAAATATTGGCAAGTTGATCAGAGGTATCGACATATTCAATAGTTATATCATTTTTCTGAATGTGATCACGAATAAAATAATGTCGAATCTCTATGTACTTAGTTCGTGAGTGCTGTTTTGGATTCTTACTGAAGCATATAACACTTTTATTATCACAATAAATATAGACCTCCTTCGTATATAATCCAAAATCATATAATTGTTGCTTAATATATAGAATTTGAGCGCAACAATTACGAGCTACCATATACTCAGCCTCAGTTGTAGATAAGGTAATTGAGTTCTGTTTCTTGCTAGACCAAAAAACTAAAGCATGTCCTAAAAAGTAACATGACCCGCTTGTACTTTTACGCTCAACTTTTCATCTGACAAAACCAACATCATAGTAACTGGTTAACTTAAAGTCACTCTCCCTAGGATACTATAATCTTAGGTCACTTGTCCATTTCAAATATCGAAAGATTCGCTTAACCGCAATTAGATGCAATTCTTTAGGACAAGACTGAAATCTAGCACACAAGCATACACTAAACATTATGTCAGGTCTACTAGCAGTCAGATATAACAAACTACCAATCATACATCGGTACATTTTCTCATTTACGTTTTTTCCCGTATCATCATTTTCTATTTTTGTAGCTGTTGTCGTTGTAGTTTTGTACTCTTTAGTGTCATCCAAGCCATACTTTTTCAGTAACTCTTTTGTGTACTTGGCTTGATTAACGAAAATCCTCTTTTTGGTTTGCTTGATTTGCAACCCAAGAAAGAAGGTTAACTCTCCCATTATACTTCTTTCAAACTCAACCTACATAATTTTGACAACTCTTGACAAAAATCCTCATTAGTAGATCCAAATATAATATTATCAACATATATCTGTACTACTAAGATATCAAAATCATTCTGCTTGATAAATAGAGTAATATCACTAAGACCCCGTTGAAAACCATTTCTGATCAAATATCGACTAAGTCTCTTATACCAAGATCACCGAGCTTATTTGAGTCCATACAAAGCCTTTCGAAATTTAAACATATGATTAGAAAGTTTATTACTCTCAAATCCCGGTAGTTGTTCGACATAAACTTCATTTGATAGAAAGCCATTAAAGAATGCACTTTTTACATCCATTTGATATAGTTTAAAATTACGTGAGCATGCAAATGCGAGTAACATTGTAATAGCTTCTAGTTTAGCCACGGGAGCGTATGTCTTATTATAATTAATTCATTCTTCTTGATTATAGCCCTGTGTTACTAATCTTGCCTTATTTCTAATTACCATATCCCTTTCATCTTTTTTATTACGAAAGACCCATTTAATACCAATTACAGGATGGAAATCAGGTCTAGGAACTAAAGACCACACTTTGTTACGTTTGAATTGAACTAACTCTTCTTGCATCACGGAGATCCATGGTTCATCAGTTAATACCTCATTCACATTCTTAGGCTCAATTTGAGATTAAAAAAAAAAACAAGATTAATTATATCTCTAAGAAAAGATCTTGTGCTTACACCTTTCTCAAAATTACCAATAATATTTTTTACCGAATGTCCTGGCATGGACTTTATAGCACATGGTAAAGTCATCTTCTCTCCTTTTGATTCCTTATTTTGTGGTTCATTTGTCGCATCAACTCCTTGGTTTTGATTATTTTGTGTACCTACATCATCATCATCCGAAACTTTTCTCGACACAAGTGGATCAGATTTTTCAAATACGACATACATAGATTCTTCTACTACTAAGGTATGTTTATTATATATTCTATAAGATTTACTATTAGAAGCGTACTCGAGGAAAATACCGTAATCAGATTTGACATCCGATTTACCCAAATTATTTTTATCATTTAAGATAAAACATTCGCTACCAAAAACTTTAAAATAGAATATATTTGGAGTCTTACCATTCCAAATTTCATAAGGGGTTTTATTAAAACCTCTTCGAATAGAAACCCTATTTACAACATAGCAAGCAGTGCTTACGGCTTCGGCCCAAAAGTATTTCAAAAGACGATTCTTATTTAGCATTGTTCTTGCCATTACCTGAAGTGTTCTGTTTTTCCTTTCCATAATACCATTTTGTGGCGGTATTCTAGGTGCAAAAAAGTTGTGAGCATACCCGTGCTCATCACAATAATTTATTACCTCATCATTCCTAACTCTCTGTCTCTATCACTATGGATGTCAATAATGTAACATTTGCTTCTTATTTTGAACACATTTAAATCAAAATCCATTGAGATAGAAAGAATTAAATCATTTTAATTAAAAGAATATTAAAATAAATTGACTAACTAATTAGGGATCACATATCTCATAATGAAAATAATTCAAAATTAATTAAAAACATTCCTTGTAATCATAAAAAATAGATAGGATTGACCAAAACAACTCTAGTCAAAGAATTTTTCTAAACACGTCAGTCGACCGGCTTACAGGCGTCGATTGATCGACCTCGTGTAATGATCACCTGATCATTACACTGATCCGATCAATTGACCGATCGCTTTCAGTTGGTTCATCGATTGGATCATATTCGTCTCAATCCTTATTTTTTCAGCTACTGTTCTCATCAGTTGATTGCCCATCTTGCTGGTTGACCGAATAAATCAGTAGGTCACCCATTCTATTTTCAAAACTCATTGTTTTGGTTAGTTGACCAATCCCTTTTTTCGAATGACTGAATTAACTCGAAAACGTCTCATTTTTAAGCATTAAAACCAAATTTTCGCTTAGGTCATTAACCAAAACTATTTCACATATTTAGCACATTAAAACACACACTTTAAATACATAAATTAACCACAACACACATAAGATTAATTTATTTTAAAGTGTCGTGCGTAATCCTAATTCGAGTTGCATTAAGAGTATATAAGTAAAGAGTTATTTTCATCTAATTGTCTTCAATGTCTTCAAAACTCTTCATGTCTTCATCATTTCTATTTTGCACCCGTTGCATTTTCCTTAACGATTCCTCTTCAATGATTCTTTTTCATAATTTCATGAAACTATAAATCTGAAACCACTTAGTAAAAACATTAGTCCCATAAAAATATCAACACTTAATTGTCCATCAAAACATTGGATTCAACAAGCTCCATCTATTTTCTCTTTCTTTCTCGCCCTTTCAGATTTTCTATTTTTCTTCTTGCAAAGATTTTGGGTCTTCGATTGCAGGTATAGGGGGTGACGTTCATGGCAGCGGCATTGGTGTAGGTTAGAGATACAAGTGGTGGTGGTTGGACGTGTGCGATGAAGAGGTGGCCAGATACGGTGAGTAATGTAGATGGAATGAAGAAGAAGAAAAAAAAAACAAAAAAAAAAAAAAAGAAAGAAAAACAACAACAACAACAACAACAACAACAACAACAACAACAAAAAATGATAAAAAACGAATAAATTTTTTCAAAAATATAAAATTATAATTTTGTCTCTAATTTAATCCAATTTGGACAGAAAATTTAACATAAGGACCTTTAAAACTATGATCATATTTAGAGGGTTTAAATTGAATGTAACAAAGTTATTGGATCACATAAAAATGTGTCAATACTCAGAGAGTTTAAAATAGAATTTGCCCATTCTAAAAAATTAAGGGGTCAAAATGAAAATTTTTAAAAATTTAATTAAAGGCCCCAATTGGTCCAAAATTTCATAAATTAATATAAGAGCCAGATTGCTTTTTTTTTTTCAAAACCCAATTCAAGGAAAAAATGCTTGGAATAAGTTTTCAAAATATTTCTAATTTCAGTTGAAACTTTAGACTTTACTTAAAAATTTGTGATCTTAGTTGAGTCCATTAATAAATTTAGTAAAAAAAATGTTAATTTTAATCATCAATCAAATGGTGGATGGTTTAATTTCACAATTTGGATTCATCCATGAAATTAGAAAGTTCAAGAACTAAATTGAAAATATTTTTCTCTTACATTTCCACCTCAAATCATTTTGATTCCCTATTTCCACCCCAAGGAAAGTCAAGCTTTCCCTTCCTAGTGTAGAATATCTATCCATAGTTGAAAATAGGTGAGAAATCAAGTCTAATTGAGAAAACAATAAAGGGGACACAACTTGCAATTCTACAGGTTGTACTAGGGCGTATTCTGCTATTTGGAGATTGTGCCTTGGTCTTGGAAGTTACTTTATGTACCCCTTGATGCGCAAAAGATGGGTTGCCTATAAATATACAGCTAACCCACCTCCCCATAGACATATTTGACTTTCCATCCCCCCTACATTGATTTTTTTTTACCATTTTCACCCCTTAAACTCTCCTAAACCTCTCCACCCTTACTAAAATACACTCCCTCATCAAAAAATAAATTAAAAAAAAAAAAGAGCAAAAGAACTGAAAAAATCTTCACTTCTGACATTGAGAGTTAATCCGTTCTTACCTAAGGTAAGTTCTTACATGTGGAACGTTTCTCCTTTAAATTTACTTTCTCCCTATGAACTCTTTATTAAAGGACTTCAAACCTTAATCCTTGCTAAAAATACAAAAAATGTTATTGCGGTAATTAAGTAAACGTATTGCTTTACATATGTGACGAATACCTCAAGGATACAATAGTTTAGATTAGACATGATCCATTCATGGGCCTGACGAAATGCCGTTAAACAAAAATAAAAAGAAGTGCATTTTTCCTTTATTACTTTAAGGTGAATTAAGTTTTCTTTTTTATTTACATCATGTATTGTGCTACATTTTACGTATCCCGAAGTAAAAAATAAAAAATATTCTTGCGATAATTAAATAGACGGATTGCTTTATAGATCTGATGAATATCTTAAGAATACAAAGATTCATAGTAGACGGGATCCAATGGTGGGCCCCACAAAGTGCCGCTAAACCAAAAAAAACCTGTTATCTAAGATATCCTCTTGATTCTTGTTACCATAGAATTTAAGATTATGTTAAATTTGAATTTCTTTGACTTAATTGGGTAAATTAAGATATTACTGTGATTAATATTTCATATAGTTTAACAATTAATAGATATTAATAGATACTTCATATAGTTTGATAATTAGTTTACATCATTTTTTTGCTTCGTATTGTTCATTCACATGTCCATTAGATTAGTATAATTTACTTAGATTAATTTTCCCCTTTTAAATTAAAGAAATTCATCGATAACAATAATAGAACCTCCTCCCGAGGATCATCTTTGTTGAATTTCTCAATATTCAATAAAAGGTCATATTGGGGGAATATTTTCTTAAAATACCAAAACTTGTCCCACTTTATTTCAAAAACACCAAAAAGATTTTTTGAGAAAAGATTTTAAAATCAAATAAAACATTTGGACTTAACTCTTGATTGAAAACTTAATTCGATAAGATATCATTTTCGAACGAGCGTCTTGGGGTGCCTAATACTTCCCCAAGCGTAACTAACCCCCTGAATTATTTTAAAATAAATCTTTTGTCGGACCGTATCTTTTGGAGTCAAAATTTTACTTAGTCCATTTTCTAAAATACCAAAACTTGTCCACTTTATTTCGAACACAAAAAAGATTTTTTAAAAAAAAGATTTCAAAATCAAAGAAAAGATTTGGACTTAACTCTTGATTGAACTTTATTCGATAAGATACCGTCTTTGGATAGGCATCTTAGGGTGCCTAGCACATTCTCCAAGCATAACTGACCCCAAAATCCTTTTAAAATGAATCTTTTGTCAGACCGTATCTTTTAGAGTCAAAATTTTACTTGCACCATTTCCAAAAATTGTTTTCTAAAAAATCTAATGACCTAACACACCATTTAAATACAATAATAGGTAATAACTTTTTTTCTTCTCAAAAATTGGTTTAATTTCTTTTATGAGAAAATCGACGCTTTTAAAAAACCCACTCGTTACGAATATTTCAAAAATGCCCTTTTTAATTTATTTTCATAAAAATCCAGGTTGTGCCAGCTGGCGATTCCGTTGGGGATTCATTTTAGAGGCTCGAGCATATAATATCCAAATAAATTCAAGTAATCTAAATACGAATGTTCTATTTTGTTGTCTTTTCACTCCTTATTTGTAAAATATGTGTATCTGTATCAAGTTTTTTTTTTTTTGTATGTATTTTTTTCTCCATTCCCCATATATCTTCTTATAAATATTTTTTTCCCATCCCCGTATTATTGTTTATATTGCACACTCTTCCAAGGTACGAACACAATTGCATTGCATTACTGGTCTCAAAATAATAAACACTGTAAGTTAGATAGAGGTTGCTAGTAGATGACATGCCGTTCTAGTTTATCCACAGGAATCGGTATCAAAAGTACCTCACTTGGATTACCAACCAACGATGGATGTTCCTTCAGGGACGCCATGGGCTTGAAGATCCAGGAACCGATGCCTATATAGGATGCACTAGTTAGAAGTCGTAAGCCTCATATAGTAATTATAGGTCTAGGTGTTGTCCGAACCCTTATAGGACAGTACAATGTAAGACATGGAAGAGGACTTTATATATTATGTTGTGAACTGCTGATGGTCTGAGAGGGTCTTCAAACCAAACATGTTTAAATCTTCAGATATTAGTAATGGTTAAATGACGAAAGAATTTCTGTAAGTCTCGAAGAAATAGGTGATTGTCTGTAATGTATTACAAGGATTGTATTGTATTATTTCGACTCGTACTGAATGCTTTGAGTGGTAATAAATTTTGAGTCATTCGATATGGTTAAAATAGTATATCAAAGACTTTTAGTTTAAATTATAGTCTCAAAACTAATGAAAATTCTTTAGTCAAATAACCATCATTTGAATTGAAAATTTTGAACTTAAATAGGTCTTAGACTACCTTAGGATCATGTGTACTAATAATGTGTCGTACAAGAAAATTGGTTCCAAAAATTGATCTGCATTCCCCCACCCTAAAGTTTGATTTCACCTGTAGCCGAACTCAGAACCATTTTGAGATAGTACCTGAAGATAACCCTGAATGTTCCCGCACGATCGAGATTGCTCAAGTGCAAGAGAGCATTAACCTACTGACGGAGATGGTAAAAACACTCAGTTAGCAATTGTTGGAGGCATCTGTCCCTCAGCCCAACAAAACCCTCGTTACTCTATCGAATCCCAAATTATGAAATAAGAATACTTCTTCAATTTCTAGGATAAAGAATTCTATGTGAAATCCAAATCCTGCTACTTTGGATTATTCAATGCCAGGCTATCATGTTCTGACGGGGCCTCAAATTCCGACTCAAGCTCCAAGGATTCCTCATCTCTATCCGTATGATGTGTTGCCTTATGTTGCTTAAAAATCTTCCCATCAAGTCTTGATTCGTGATTCTACCTCTTCGCTACCTCAGATTATCATCTATCAAAATAACAACAACAACAACAACAGAAAAAAACATCACCCAAATAATTCCCCCATCCTCAAAGTTATCCTTCCCATAATCTCCAAAACTAACTTTATCCGTCTCTGAATCTTATGTACTATTCCCAACCTTCCGTGCCATAACAAAACTCACTCTTACCATACCAAAGTTACTTACCTCATTACTACCCTTAAGCCTACCCGCAATATAAAGCCTCTTTTTACCAAGCACCCTGGGGTATCCAAGCAAAATCACCTACCTCAAAACCTCAATGGTACCATAAAACTTGATGGCCAATACCTTACTAATTACCTAACTCGAGCTGTTGTGGGGAAATTATGAGCTAGAGATGAAAAGTTCCTCAATCTCCCAGTCTTTCTCACCGAACTATTCTAACAAAGTTTGAAATAAGGAAAGCTAGTGTCATTGCCATTTTTTTAGCTAGTACCAAAAACCAAGGTTGCTTTCTCACATGCAATTTGTGAATACCACTTGAGGGCGAGAAGTCATGGTACTAAGCGGTGCTATCGCTTGAGAGGAAATATCAAAGAGTTCATACAATCTAGGGTCATTACCTTTTTAAAAGAGCCTAAAGATGTAGCAGAAAACTGCCAGAAAAATCCCCTACCTGAGCATGTATCTTCTGGTAGTGGTAAAGTTGATCTTTGCCGAAGGATTAACGGAGATATAGTTGAGTCATGCATTTAAGACTCGAGTCAGATATGCTAACAACTAGAAAATTGAGATCTTTGTTCCCTCTCAGTTCGCTAGGTGTTTTGATCAAAATTGTGCCAGTTTTCTCATACTCACCTTTCCATCCATGTAGCATTTTGGATGAAAAATGATTTTCTATGTTATAGATTTCTTAATTTCAATGAATGCAATATTCTTTTATCCAAGCCATGGTCTAAATGTTAAAATTTTTATGCTTTCAAGTTCCTAAAATTACTTGTATATGATGTGTGATGTGACTAAGTGAGAATGTGAAGTGTATGACTTTAGCACAGACCTAGACAACTATTCAATGGGAAAAAAAGCAGCGAAAGATTCCATTCTGCCAAACGATGGTTAGATCCAGAAAGCCTTTGCAGAATTCGAGAGCCAACTCATTCTCTAATATTAGTAAAATAGAGTGGTCGATTCAAGAATCCTGAAGGATCCAAAATAAGTTAAGATTCGCATCCACTGCCTTGAAAGAAAATTTGTTATATAGCTTCTAGCTTATCAAGTTGTCTCTGTTGATCCTTTGATGATCTAACAAAGCTAGACGATAACATCTCAACTGATAGTTTTTCTTAGAACCTGGAAAGTTTAAGGAAAAGAAAAAAAAAGGTAGAGAAAATAAAATAGAAAAAATGAATGAAAACGAAGATTTGGAGGCCTACTGTTGGACATGAGATTTGAAGGTAAAATAATAAAGCAATTCAAGGCTGAACATATTAACAAGGGTCTCTTTGAAAAATGCATTTCATGAATGCGTTTCTCGACGAAAAATGCATCACCAAGTTGCGTTTCTGTCAAAAAAAAATTCTTTCAAACAAACCATATAAACGCTTTACAATTATGCATTTTAATTTTATTTTTTTTAATAAACGCATAAAACAATTGCATTTTTATGAGAAACGCAACCTCTTTCTGCGTTTTATCATCTATTGGTAATTAAGTTTCTGAATACCATTTTTCAAAATTTATTTATTTAAAATATAATTAATGTGTAAAGAACTCTCACTAATTTTGTCTCTTTAACACCAAAAATATTGGTTTCATTTGTTCATATTACATTAAATCAAATACCATCAAGATACAATCCAAGAGATCATGATAAAGGCTTGGAAATATCATGACAAATCCTAAATTACCGAAGTAATTAAGGATTTGGGCTTGGTTCGGAATTAAACGAATCAAAGTTGTTTTGACATAACAACCTAAGCCCAATAAATTAAGGGCCCAACCCATCTTTAAAAGGCTCACAAAGGAGCATTGAAATGACCAAGAAACCCCTAAATATTCTCTACACAAAATGTCTAAGGAAGAAATCAAAATACTTAGGAGGTAACCGACCGTTATCGAAACTAAACCGATTCGGTTCACCACCTAGGTTAGGCATTTAATGTGCATTAAATGCCCATCAAGCATTAAATTCTTGAGATGACAAGTATAAGACATATTCAAGGGATGTAGATATTTTGATCAAAATATCTTAGATTTAACAAAAATTCCTGAAATGTGACTATCCATTTTCAAAACCAAACCAATCCGGTTTGCCACCTAGACAAAGCATTCAATGCACATCCCCTTAAACATTTATTTCTTGGGATGACATGGAAGGGGTGGATGCAATGAATCAAGATATTTTCATCAAAATATCTTAGGGTTAACTAAAACCCTGGAAATGTAACTACCCGTTACAAGGCAAACTAAGTTGGTTTGATTCAAAATCAACCGAATGAGTGCCTATCAAGTCATGAGTCATCATAAAGTATTAAATTCAAAATGATTTATTAAAATCAAATACATTGCACCATGGAAGCATTAATGGCAACCAAACCGAAATAGTAAAACTAACCGGTACTTAGCCCCTAAACCAGACCAAAAGTGTCAATTCATGCCATAAATGCACCCATGTGCAACCAATCATATTCAAGATTGAGTACTGATTGCAAATGATTGTCAATCATTACAAGAATCTGGAAAATATTTGGTAATCATTACCAAATTTTTGAGAATCTTCCACAATTCCTAAAATTCGTCCAAATGTGATCAAGATTAAGACAAGAGAGCATGTCCCATAGGCCAAACAGACCCTAAGAAAGGGTTTAGGATACCCTGTGCATGGATGAATGTGCAGGATCCCTAGCCTATAAATACAGGGGCTTGGTTTTATAATTTTCAAGTCTTGGAACCTTAACTTCTCTCTCTAAGCTCGAGCAACTCTCTCGGGTGCTAAGCCTTTCAAGAATTTCTCTTGAATAACACATCGTTATTCTACTGAAATTCAGTCCGGAGGGTGTTCTTGAGGTTCTTGGAGCAAGAACTCAAGAAGTTCACGTTGATCGATCGAGTTCAAGCCAAGAAGACCAAGAAGGATAAAAAGGTTACTTGTTTAGGGAAAGACCACTCCCCTAAACTAGGTATGTGTCTTGAACATCCTTAAGTCTTGTCTTAAATTTATATACTTTGTTTGTACATAGCATAATCATGTAGTCACCATACTTTAATTTCATGTTTATAACACATATAACCTATAACCAACAAAATAATGCTTAATTTTTGTTATAATCATCAAACCATGCCCAAATCATACAAAACCATCTCAAGAACATCAAGAACGTCCGAGAACATGTGAGAATTCAAACAAAACACCTATCACACCATGAGTTGTGTATAGTCTCTACGATTCTCTCATGAACACGTCAATCCGAACTCTTACTAACTGTTAATACTAATTATATACTATTAATAAGCTGATTTACTTTATGCTAAACGTCAAGATCACAGTGTGGCACTAAGTTTTCAGGCTAGTGGATTGACACCCTTATATATATATATATATACACGACACCTACAAACCCGTGTGGCTAAAAACTTGAGATAAAGAGAAGGCCTCTATTCCTTCGGGGATATGTGTGATTCTTATTCAGAAATCTTCTCGTTTCTACACCGATAGACCCTTGTGGCTAAAAACTCGGGATAAAGAGAGGGCCTCTATTCTTTTGGGGATATGTGTGATTCTTGTTCAAAAACCTTCTCGTTTTTCTTAGTTACGAGTAGGACTGATATATATATATATAGTATTTTCTTTACTTTTCAACTGACAACTCACATACTAACACTAACTTGTCTAAACAAAAGAGTTTGGTTAAGATGTTCTTGACAAAATCAAAGAGGTCATGTCCATATCATGTTGTGACTTGTGTGTTTTTTAATAACTAAAATCAATTAAAACCAACCCAGTAATCACCTTATACAAACGAACTACGTGATGACCTAATTCTCATTAATCTGAGATACGTAGGCAACCCATGTATGGGTTTGGTCACATATCCAAATAATTTAGTCTAGTTTGCATATTGGAACTACATGTCGACCTGATTCCCCATGTTTACTGGGATAAGTAAGCAACCTTTATAAGGTTCAATCTGTTAAAAAAAGCAAAAAAAAAAAAAAAAAAAAAAAAAAAAAGCCATTTAATTTAGTATAGCTTACATGTCCATCTGATTCCCTGTGAAAATAGGGATATATAGGAAGCATTTGTAAGGTTCAGTCGATTATATTTCTATTTCTTATAAACTATTATTGGGTTGTCGTTGCCTAGATTAGTGTAGTTTATAGCTTTCATTACATCAAAAAACAAAAAAATATTTTCATTTTCAATCTGCATTAGTTGTAGTTGCATAATAGATAATTAACCTTTACTAGCTTTATATTACATAAAAATACATAAAAAGGGAAAAACTTTAAAAAAGGGAATTGTTTTGTTAATGAAATCAAAGAAAATTACATGGAGTTTGTTTAACAATAAATATTTATTTAGACTAAGCTACCGTTTACGGACGAGTGTCTTGGGGTGCCTAAAATCTTTCCCGAGCATAACCGACCCCTAAACTTTAAGAAAATCTATGGTACATAGATCTTTACGAGTCAAAACACGGGCCATTTCAAAGTAAAAATGAATTTTTAAAACTCCCAGTGACCTAGCACACCATTTAACCCTATGCTAGGTGACAACTTTGTTTTCAACATAAAATCCCAGCTTAAGAAGTTTTTTAAAATCGACGCTTAGAAAAGCCATTAAAAAACCATTTTCAAAATGAACGGATTTGGACGACTTAGAGAGAGAGAGGAATGAAACTCGTTTCCCTTTCTTCCCGATCTTTGCTTCTTCCACTATCAAAATCCGAGGTGCGTCACTCATCATTTCGTGTAACAACTTGCGTGATTACGATAAATGGGACGAGAACTAGATTACTGAATGATGACCAATTGTCATTCATTTTAAGTTCATATTTTGGAAGTGTTGTGTTGTCCATGTGCAAGAAATCCAAAAAGGTGGGATTCATATACCATTATTATTCGCCTAAATGGATGGAGAATTGAAGTAATCTTCTCTGTGAGATATTAGTTGACCCAATAGGTCTTCCCTTTGAGGGTTCTTTTCGAAAAGTATCAGCCTCAGTCACAGGTTAGGGCACATTTTATACTTTTGATCTCTCACTCGCCCAGCCATAAGCTCAGGATTATTATGTGGTGTTTACCCACCCATATAAAAATTTGTTTGGTTAATTTATGAAAATTTTGAAATTATTTGTTTTAGTAAAAATGTTTTAAAAATTTTAAAGTGATGTGTTTGGTTGAAATTTCAAAAACAAGAATTTTTTTTTATTGATGTGATTGATTACAAATATATATATATATATATATATGAGAGAAAAAAATGTACTAAAAAAATTATCTCATTAATTGAGAATTGTAAAGAAAAAATATTTGTAAAATAATTTTTAACTTCTCTTGTAAATTGAAAATTGATTAAGGTTGTGTTTGGGGAAGGGAATTCTAAGAGGGATTTCATTTGATTAGAGGATTTTAAAATTCTCTTTTGAGAAATTCCTTATTTGGGTTTTAAGATGGAAGGATTTGTCAAATCCTTTAATCTTAAAAAAAATGGTGAAAAAAGGGATTTGAAAATACTTTTGAAAGGGGTATCATTTTCCAATTCCTTCCAAGAAAGGATTTCACAACTTCTCCTGATCTGAGCACTCCATCTCCTTCTTCTTGTCGTGATGACAAATCTTCGCAATGAGCCTTCCATCCTTTCGCGACCACCGACGACAACGAGTTCCTTCGTGACCATCAACGACAGGCCCTGCTTTGCGACCACCAACGACACTCCTCATTCTCGCGATAACCGCCACCAACGAGCCCTTTGCATCGTCGTGTTCGTCAGCAGCTTGTCCATCGCCAACGTCTTCGTCCATCGCTGTGAAGTTCATCGTCTCCCTGGTATGGAAGAAGCTTGAAACCCAACTGCAAGTACTTGCGATTGGGGTTGTTGGTAGCACATAAATTATGTCGCTGCTTTCATCGCAAATATACGGGTCAAGTTTTAATATAGAGTGAGAAGAGTTAGGGTTATTGTATCCACAAGGATTGGATTAGTCGGTCGTTGAGTACCGCAATTATCATAACCCAATTTTATTTAGGCGACTCAAATTTATATTTTTGTTAATAAAATAATATACTAAACTTATTAACTAATTAATCTAATATACTAATAATGACGTTTAATGGGAGTAAATTGTCTAGGGATTAACTTTGTCCACTTAAACGTGTTCGTTTCAATCTAGTTTACATTAACGGCATTTATCCTATCCGACAATCTCGGTATCGAAATCTCATTCACCTCTCCCGAGTGTAAAGTGAATGGATATGTGACTTCGCGTCAATGCCGAAGTCCCCATCGAGCATCTATACGACACTTGGTCACTTGAGTCTCGTCCCAACCTCACAAATTGCATACTTTCTAGCGCCCTCCCGGGTCATTAGATCGTCGCGTTGCGTTTACACCCTAATCTGAATCCGGAGTTACCTCTCCCGAGTGTCAAACTCCGTATTCTAATATATCAATCCTAATACCATAACAAACACATTAAGATTGTAATAAAATGGTAAATACAATCGGATAAACATGAATAACCATTAACGAAACATAGATTTATTCAAACAACGTTTTCATACACGAATCGCTCCCTAAACAATACATGTTTAGTTATACATGGTCATAACCAAATATATAACAATAAACAAGCTAAACATATACAAAACTATCAACCAAACTAAGAATAAAAGAGAGAAACGAGGAGACTAGCCGTTATCCGAAGAATTGACACTAAAACCGCTCCGAGAACGTTTCCTCTTCTTCATGTTGTGATCTTTTCTTGGTTGATACGCCTTGGAGCTCTCAAGACACTCCCGAAAACGTCTACTTATATTTGGGGAAGAAGAGATGATATTTATAAGATCCAAAATATCAACAAAATATCCTAAAATATCTAAACTGTCTGGCGCATGACCGCTGCAGCGGTGGGATCACTGCTGCAGCGGTGGAGAAGTCGGTAGGTTTCTGGCGGGTAACCGCTGCAGCAGTGGAGAGTTCAACAACTCTCTGCATTTTGACCGCTACAGTGGTGGAGAATTCAACAACTCTCTCTATTTTCATAGCTGTAGCAGTGGATGCAGGTTTTGAATATTGTCCGTTTTGCTATTTTTTTCCACCGTTCTTCCACCGACTTGCTCGTTTATAGATCGTTTTTGTCCATTTTTCGCCCCAAATACCTGATTTATAACAAAATAAATAAAAACGTATTAAAACATATTAAAACGCGATAAAAATACTTGAAAACTACCAAAACCGGCTTGAAAATAAGGAGATAAATTACTCCTATCAGTTGCGATTAGTATTCTTGCGATTAGGTATTCGATTGGGCTTGCGATTAGTGTTTCGAATGTAGTTGCGATTAGGTCGCCTTTCAATTTCGAATTTAGCGATTTCGATTTCGCCATTGACATTCTTTGTTGTCATTTGGTCGCTTTTCAATTTCGAATTTGGGGTCTTCGATTTCGCCGATGACATTCCTTCGTCGTCGACGATTGCAATTTGATTGCCTGTTTCTCTTTCTGTTTAGTTTATATATATATGTTCCCAGAAGTGGGATCAGAAATAGAACAAAAAAAAAATATTTTGTTCTAATAAATTTGTTGTTGAAATTTGTTTTAGTTCCAATAAAATTGTTCTAATAATTATGTTTTGTTCCCATAAATTTGTTATTGAAATTTGTTTTAGTTCCAATAAAAATATTCTAATAATTCTGTTTTGTTCCCATAAATTTCTTGTTGAAATTTGGGATCAGGAGAATACTGTTGACAAATACTTTACCTATCCAAATAAAAGAATTGTAAATTACACGTTCAAATACTTAAACTCAAATAATTATTCAAACAACGGATTTGTGAAATGAAAAGATTTCAAAATTTAGGATTTTAAAATCACTTCTTTTCACAAATCCCTTACCCAAAACCAAAAGCAACCTAATTTGTTTTTGTGAAGATATGCTTCATCCTTAGTATTTCATGGATGCGGGCTCCTCTCCCTCTCTTAATTTGCCTAATTTTGATGCAGGAGTTATCCCCAAAACAGACGCACAATTAGAATTTAGGGTTAAAAAAAGTCTCTTGCTATTAATCATTCTTTGCTCGGATTACAAAAAAAAAAAAAAAAAAAGAGTTCTCCCAAACACTTGTTTCCCCTTTTTATGCTTTGAAAGTAAAAACACAGAAAACACAACAAGAATCAGAACAGAATATGTATTTCAATTATACGAAGCAACTTATGTGGTATGCGAATTTCATATATTAGTGGCAAAAATCTATTTCCTTTAGATGTGTTTTTCGGCATATTTTTTCTCTAGCAATCAAGTTTCCGTTCCTGAGGCCATCCGAACTCCTCCAAGAATGAAAGCACGACTCCATTCGACCAGCCAAAACCCGTCTGCATCACAAAAGAATGCTAAATTCACTAGTGGATCATTTTGTTGAAAGGATAAAAAGGTTCTTAATTGACGAATATTAGTTTTTCTATATTTTTCTTTTCTTTTGTATTTTTGTATTTTTAGGAAGGATATAAAATAAGAGTGTAAATTTTTATAATTATGAAATTGATAAAAGGTAAAAAAAATATTATTTGAATTAAAATACTATTCTACTCTTACAAAGTAATATAACAAAATATTTAATATACTAATATTATATATGATGGTGGTGAATTTAACCATGAGCCATGCAACGGAGAACCCAAAGGTCCCAAAGTGGGGCTGGGAGAGAGCAGAACGCCTTGAGGAGGCCTGCAAAGTAAAACCCATAATCTGCTCGTGGGTTGGGTGCTAAGGGAAGAGTCGGGCGAGAAATCTATTAAGGAGAGAGTCAAGTTGATATTGCTGGAGATTATTCATGTGACAGAGGGACGTGGGAATACCAGAATCATGATTACGCTGGTAATAGAATCATGATTGCAGTCTCTCTTTCTCTCTCTCCACATTCCCGCCGTATGAAATACTATATAAATTCAAGTTAGCGTGAGGCAAGGTACGGGCAATTTTAGATTCACAACTAGTTTCATATTTTTCTCTCCAAAGATACTTATTCTTACGCCGGAGGTTTTTCACCGAAATCCAACCCCCGGTCCCCGATGTAAATAATTTGTGCAGGCATCCTAGGAGCGAGCGAAAGAATTGTAGAGATTAATTATAAATTTATTGTGCGACCATTTCTCGGTAACATCAGGTATAACAGTTATTATTGTAAATTCTAGACTTCCCTTCTAGTTTCCTCCCAGTTTTTGGGAGGATAAAATTTCTCTCTTTCCCATTTTCCCTGAATTACCGAACAATGAAAATAAATTTCCTTCTCATTTTTCTTCGACCCTTTACTTTCCTCTCACTTTTCAATCCTAAATAGTAATATGGGTTCGTTTACACAGAGTTTCCTTTTTTCCTTTCCATTCAATTCTAAGGCTTCAATTCTGTATACCCAAACATTACCTTAGACAAAATTTGTGTGATCCTATGTTATAATCTTCGATGAACATTATGAATAATACTAATTACATAAATGTTAATACAGGACTTACTTGGGGAACATATTCTCCACCGCCTGCAAAGTCTCCGCATTTGTCAACGTTATATTTTTCGTGCATTGTGCCCGTCTTTTTGTAAGCAGCATGGTTTGTTCTGATCCACCTAACAGCAATGTCCTCCGCCATTGACCTGGCTTCTTCTAATCGAGATCTCACCAGACCTTCAACAATCAGGTGCTGCAGCGGGGCCCAGCCATTCGGGAAGTCCCTGTTTGGAGTTTTATTATTAGAGCGCGGACTTGAAAAGATAAATAGAAAAGTGTAAAACCAATAATGGAAAAAAAGAAAAAAAAGGTTTTGCCTCCTTCCCATCAATAAAACTGGAGTTAATACGCTTCATGAATTCAGTCACTCACCATTGTTGGCCTGAATTCGTCAATGAAGTTGAGATACCAACAGCGCGGATCAGACCCGAGTTTCGGAGACTTTCCACAACTTTCTCCACCACCTTACGATCTGCAAATCAAAGCATTCTCATTGTTGTTTTCCAAATACAAAAATGGTACGTTTGGTAATGCTTTTTCTACGCGGCTTTTATAATTAAAAAAGTTGGTACTTTTTCGTTAAAGCAAAAGCAAAAATTAAAAATATGTTTGATATCTTAGCATGAATCATAAAAACGATCTCTTGATCCAAAATTTTGAAGAGGATAAAAAAAATTTGGATGTTTACTTTGTCAATCTCTTAAATATAAAAATCAAAAAAGGCAGAGCAACTAATTTTTGCTTCTAAAAATACTTTTTTCTCTTGATTTCTAAAAGTATTTTGCTAAAGCTTAAAACAAAAGCTACTTTTAATTTTTAAGTACTTAAAAAAAGTGTTATCAAACCGTGCCTAGCTCAAAATAGAGTTGGATAGTTGGAGAAGACGAGTTAAGAAGGGAAAGTCGGGATGGGTTAAATTCAAAGCTTCAAGATTATCCAACTTTTACCAATAGTTTTTACTTTTAACCATTCAAGCTGATTTTCTTAGTAGACCAAATATTGCTTAAAAGGAATCCGCAAGTGAGATATTGCAGACCGCATACCTGAGTTAAACAACTGATTCCATAAGGGTATGAAGTTTGAAGCAAATACATGTTGATTCTGGTTAGAACCGTCCCATTTGTAAGCATCCTAGACGACCAAAATCTAGAAATCAGAAAAAGTAATAAAGATTGTCCTTGGAAATAATCACATATCTTACATGTAGATACTACCTCACATGTGGTGTTATCGCTAAGCCAATAATCAAGCCATTGTCCAAGTTCTTCGTTCCAGAAAACAGAGTTCATAGCCTTTTGTCTTGCTTGAGAGACTTCATGAAAGCAGGCAGCAATGCTGGTGTCTCCAGTAATGCTTCCGAAGAAGGCTATGTCAAGTTCCATCTGAAACATTAGACCATAGAACACCAATTTAGGCTATGTCAAGTTCCATCCGAAACTCAGCTCGACATTTTTATATACGAAATTTCCTGATTTTACCTTGAGAATATATGCATTCAAATCAACCGGAATGATTGATGTTGTAGCCAATGTTGCGAGATCAGATGCATCCCTGCAGTGAAAACGTAATGACTCGTACCTTCATTTGTCTCTATAAAAACACCCTATTATTTGACTCAACCCATCAATTAGCTTTTCCCCCCCATTAACAATGCTTTTCTACCCAAGAAGTGTTAGTCCGATTATCAAAGGGAGATGCTCTCTATCCTCGTTAACCAGGGTTCAACTCTCCAGGGAAGCACTCCAAAAATTAAATCTTAAATTTAATCCTGAATGCACCAAGCCGATGTAAGGAAGTGCATCGTCCAAGGAGGTGATTAGTCGAGGTGTGTAAACGGACCTGGACACACCTTACCGTTTAATCAAAAAAGGAAAAACAACACTTTTATAAAAAATGTGTGTTTTTTTAATCAAAATGCATTTACTTACAACAAATGTGTTTCTGAAAATATAAATGAAAACATTATATATATATATATATAAGTTAGGACACTCATAAAGAGGACCGTCGGGTCAAAAGACAAACAAACTTATATTTTACGCTATTAGATCAAACTAACCCCACCATAATTAGGGTTAAGTTGTAATAGTGCCTTTAAACACAGTTAAACACCAGTATATATGTGTGTGCAACGAAAGTAATGTTCTATCTATGTGAATGAGCATATAATAACTAATGTGGATCACCCCTGATTTATAGGTTTATTCTCATTTTTTTTTAAAAAGATCAGATGAAAAATCATCACGTAATGAATGAACATGTAAAGGAAAATTAAGACCTAATGAATCGCAAAATAAAGTAAAAAAGTGCCACCTCATCCATCTTGTACTGAAATCCCATCCTGATTCAGCTGCTGAAGCCAGTTCACGATATAGTTTTGTTTTCTCGCAATCATTGGAGAGTTTGGAAGCAGTTTCCCTGTCCTTCAAGTATCGGAAATAATCTAATATAAACAAATAAATGATTTACATACAATTTTAATAATATTTCCATGGTTTTTACTAGAATGGTATATGGGATTTTGAGAACAAATGGTTCACAATAAGGACAAGGGCATCATGTTTCCTTATTAATATAAAAAGACTCAAATTTATCCTACAATTAGTCGGTGCATAGAGTAAACGAGAGAGGACATACAATAGTTGAAGACTCTGGCCTGGGCGTGTTCCACATTGCATAATATCGACTTAAGGTGTGTTTGGTTCCTTTAGCATCCTGAATGGTCACCTTATGAATTCCTTCAAAAATCAGTAAAATAAACAAGGCACCAATTGAGAGCGGGCAGGGGGGAAGGGGGGGGGAGCTGATTGATAAAAAAAGGGTGGCATTTGTTTTAGTGTTTCTTTTTTGCTTTGGAACAAAAAAAATAAATGTTTCTGCTCTATTCCCAGTTTTCAGGAACAAATTTCAGGGAACACAATGGAAACAAAAAAAATATGGTTCCCAGATTTTTTTTCCCGCACCAGCTTCAAGCTTTTTGGGAACGGAAACACTAACCAAGGGCCAAGAAACAAAGAACCTCAGGCCCCGTTTGCTTCCTGTTTCCATTCCTTAATTTTTGTTCCTGCTCCCAAAAATTTGGAATTAATGTACAAAAACAGGTTTGGTAAACAGTAATTCTTGAATTCCTTAAGAACCTAAGAAAGAAAAAAAAAGTCGATTCCTATTCACTCCCACAAATTATTCTCACTACTGTCCCGCTGGCTACCACCACGCAGGCCACCATACATTTAAAGAAAGAAAAAAGGGAAAAATGTTGTAACCAAACGTGTTTCTTGTTTCTACAATTTCAAGACAACTGTTGTTACCAAACATGTTTCTATTCCTGCAATACTTCAAAATAGAAACAAAATTCTCATCCCAATTTATTGGAAGTGGAAACAGAAAATTCGGACGATGCCACCTGAGGGGCTAGAAAGTTATATGAAAACAAAACAATCTCTTCATACCTGAATTCCAAAATTCATGTTCTTTTAGCAGGGCGGGAAGAGACTTTCTAACCAAGTCCATATCACCAGTTCTATTGTATATCTCATAAATCATTGCACTGAGGAGCGGAGGCTGGCTATAAAAGTCCCACCCAAATATTAGCGTAAATCAAAGTGGAATAATTCATATAACACAAAGACAATGTAACACCTCACTCTTTCAACAGCGACTTACCTCCTGTTGGTATAGTATGCCCTTGCACCATTAAGAACGTACCCAAATTCATCTATGAGTGAAATGAGATTAATCACTATTCCTTTCGCAGTTTCATACATCTCACTTGCTAATAAGCCCCTGCAACACACAGTACGGAAATAAACCCTCTAGACGAATCTCTAGAATTATCAAGAAATCATTGATTCACTGGGTTAAGCAAAATCATAAAATGATTGGTGAAGAAGAAGAAATATTGGCATTACTTATTGAATGAATTCATAAAATGAAATGGGGGATTTACCTTATTATCCAGTAAGAATCCCAGTAGTAAACCTCTCGAAACCGCGACCCTGGAATCAAGACCGGTTTCGGCAAAGGAAGCAGAGTATTCAAATCGGGTCGCTTCAAAACACGATCGGAAACTATACGGCTCAAATTCTTCCAGAGCGAATGAACCTCCAAAGCCCAAGCCCTCATCTCCGGGTTCTTCACGCCCGGCAGAAACCCCTCCGGCTCTGCGACGAAATCCACCGGCTCAACGTAGACCAAACTCTCCTCCACCCCAATCAAATAATCCTCAATAAACCGTTTCAGATCGCCGGCCGGCACCGAACCATTCTCGGTCCTCGGAAGCTTTTCGAAGGCTTCTTGAGTCTTCGAGAGGTTGAACTTCAGAGATAAATCGACGTACAATTTCGGGTCGAAATTGTTGCCTCCGAAAGTTTTGAAGGCCGTCTGTTGGAGGCGTTCGAGAAAGGCGACTAATGGGGTTGTGGGTCCGACGGGGCCGGAGTCCGTCCGTACACATGGCATTAACGCCGGAGCCGGAGCCGGAGCCGGAGCCGGAGCAGGGGCAGACGTCACAGGCATGGTAGTAATTGCTGCCAATGAGAAGAAAGAGAAGATGAGAGACAAAGTCATGATAGCGTACGATGAATTCTACGATAACATATCGACCATTTTTTATACAGACACGTGCATGTAATATTAAATTAAGAAGAATCATGGAGGAGAAGAGCAGAGACGGCCGGCGGACGGGATAAATACTTAAATAGTCGTGTTCGATAGGTGAATTGCCGTCCTTTCCGACATGCACGACCTTTGATTATACAGTCTTGGATATATGTGCGTGAGGGCCCTCGCCCAAAGCTAAGGCCGCGCTCATTGGCACCAAAAATTTTAACCAAAGAAGATTCAACATTTCTTTGAAAAACAAAAAATAATTTACATTAAAATAAAATTATATCATATAGTAAACTCAAAATTGAAAAACCAAAACTACCAACATGAATTGATTCAAGTGGAAATGATTTGGGCTTCTTAAACAACCATTCTGAAATCGATCTATAAGAGTTGTGTATGAAAAATGCTCTGTTAGGAAAGGTCCCCACTTCTGACGCTTAACTGTACCTCGAGGGATTAGTCTCCACCGACTGTAGTGCGGAAAAAATAAAAAATTGAAAAACCAAAACTAAAAATGAACCAGATGAAAGCATTCGTAATCTAAACTCTTTCATTCATCTATGCCTTCTTCCCTTTCAAATATCCTTTTTATTATCCACTGTATTATTGACTTCTTAACTAGAAGTACAAACTTGGGGATAAAATGTAATTTTTCCCAAATGAAAAAGTAAATAACTAGGATGCAATTGAGAGCTCTACCATCGCAACAATCCCTAGCCTTCTCACCGTCATCAATGGGGCTTCTCACCATTAATGTGTTCGACGCTCCGTTTCAAGCCCAACTCGCTAATTGTTTTCCAAAATCTGCCATTACACTCCTCGACCATCAATAATTTCGTCTGCACTGCTCGTATCATAGTAACTTGCAAATCCCTCATCAATTGGAATTCCAAAGTTCTATTGCATCCTCCGTCAATGGGTCTTCAATCCAACAATGATTTCGTCACTATTGATATGATTTCTTCTGTCATGAAAGGTAACGGTTAATTTACCACTTTCTAGCATTCCACATGTTTCATTCTTTCAATCCAAAAATATATAAATCAATGTTTCTGCACTTTTTATTTATCACTCAAACTTTCTCCTAAATATGCCATTCGTTTGATTCTCTTCTTCACTCTTCTCTAGTTGCTGAAAGATATCCTAATTACAAACAAACAAATCAACTAATTTTCCCCAATTGCGAACAAGAGTTCGAGTGAGGTATGGCATTTGTTCACAAGACGAAAATATTTGTTCATTGCGTAATCACATATTCTGATAATCACACACACACACACACACACACACACACACATATATCTTTCTCTCTATTCATGTGTACAAATATATTTATTTTGTTGGTTTTGTGATTTTCTCCATTGTGTTTACTAAGATTTGTTGATTGAGGACATGTTTGGTCAAACATATATTGGTAGATGAGAAATTAGGAAAAATCAAACCCTCAAGAAATTGATGGATATGAAGACCAATTGAACGATAATTAATCTTCGAGCATATAGTGTTTGTTCCACAGAGCAGGGGCACGTTATGTTTGTAATTAGATAATGTACGTTCATACCATCTTAATTAGATAATGTACATTCTTCGCCTACTTCGGGGGGACTGTTATACAATGTAGAGTGCATAAACCCATTTGCACAAATTTATAAGTTATTGATAATGCAGGTTGATGTGTAGTTTGTAGGTGGCCCTTCCTCTTGTGGTACCATTGATAAACTAAGGGTTTAACTGGATTCACGATTGTTGATTATACTGCATGTTTAACTGATTAAATTCTTATTTGTGTTTATTGCTTTTCAAATTTTGATTTCATTTAAAAACTCTAAACAAATGGATTTTGGTATTTTAAAACCTTTTTTTTTTTTGGAAAAAAAAGCACTAAAACAAACTCAACCGTAGTGATTTTGTTTTCATATTTTTGTTTTTTTTTTCAAAAAATCAAGGAGCAGTTCGACTATGTACCCCAAAATTTGCTCCATAATTTTGACAGTGGAAGATAAACAAATTATTTTTGTGTCTTATATATATCTATTTCTCTTTTTTTTTTAAAAAAAAAATCTTTGAACATAAGTCGACGTGTACGAGCAACAAAAAAAAAATCTACTGATTTTTAGATAAAATTTTGAGAAAAGAAGCCCAAAGAAAAAACTAAAAAAAAGCATCAAAAATAGTTTTTTGGTATTTTTTTTTTAAATTCATTATTCTTTTGGAAAAAATCAGCCCAGTTGATTGTATCCATTGGAAGTAGCACAACTCTTCGAAGATGAGATACGAAGGGTCGAAAGAGTAAGTGTAAGTTGAATTTGACAATGAAATTGACTTTCTTTAATTTATGGATTTATTTTCTTGTATCTATGCTAATCTACCATGATTGTGAATTTTCACTTTTTTTTGCTTAATGCAAGG
This sequence comes from Eucommia ulmoides, assembly GCA_016647705.1. Lineage (NCBI taxonomy): Eukaryota > Viridiplantae > Streptophyta > Magnoliopsida > Garryales > Eucommiaceae > Eucommia > Eucommia ulmoides. The sequence goes on from CM028330.1 coordinate 34,202,816, forward strand.
TTGGTTCAAAAGGATAATAAAAGAAAAATGTTGGTTTGGGGTCCAAACCAATGCAAAAGACTAATTTTGAGGTTAAATTAGGCTAAGACTCCTCAATAACAAATTCAAGTTGTTGAATATATCAACTTTTTTTTTTTTTTTTTTTTCAAATTATGCATTTGGGTTGCTTTACTACATCTGTTGCTAAAAAACAAATTATTCCTCTGTTTTTTATAATTCGGACTACGAATTAAAATTTACTTATTTCAGATTTTTTTCCCAATGATGATGATTATCAGGTGTTGCTAATGCTTTTAGAAATGGGATCTACAGGCAGAAAATATCTTAGAATGCTAATTTCACACAAGTCTTGAATTTTCTATGGTACGATATGAACATTAGAATTGGAATTAGATATATACCATGTAATTTCGAACTCCAATACTAAGGCTTTATTTCTGTGCTACCAAATGCTACCTTAATACATTTCATTGATACTCTAAATTTTCAATTCTACTCTGTAAAAAATTAAAAATCGTTTTTCAAGTGAACTTTGAAATTAATTGTTGATGAAAAATTAATTAAAACAAGATCTTTAGTCACAATTTGATTGAAGTTTTATTGTCTATGTTCCCAAAAGTTCCTATTCTTGAAAATAATTATTTGTTTTTATCAATTTTTAGTTTTTTTTTTAATTAATTGTAGTTGTTGTTGATTGAAAGATAATAAGTATTGTTTGTGTTCATTTAAAAACCAGAGTCAAGAACTTAGCAATATTATATGAACAAAAGGATATTTTGCAATTTTTTTTTTACTTGTGCTCATAATTTGTGCTTAGTTATGGTAATATTCACTTGCAGACATTAACCTATGGAATACTATAAAAATTGAGTTGCTATAAATTTTTTTTCAATATTATATAATAAATTAATGTTATCCTGCTTTGTTACTTGAATCCGCAAAAAAATCTCATTTTTCAATGTTCAAAACTATAAGATTTAGGTAAAAGATCTCGCGGAACGAAACAATCAAGGGTAATTGTTCTGCTCCCGTTAGTTCGTCACACCCTACCCCGGACACCCGTCACCCTGGGGCCGGCGTGACGTCGACATGACCTCCCCTGAACAACCAACCAACTAGAAACCACGACATATATATATACAAACACATATAGGCACACGACTATATACATCCTCTCAAACTGGGACACATCCGTCCCTGAATATATACAACCAAAAATAGTAACAACGAAATAAAAAATGTTGAACCTCCCATGGGTTCGCCTCAGACAACCCATTCCCAAAACAACGCTACAATTGGACTCTACCTAGTGCTAGTAAGGGACCGACTCCTAGCCGCTGCACCTAAAACCAAAATTTTTATCGGTGTACTGTCTTCATAATAAAAACATTTTTGTATATGGATCAAGTATAATAATAATTTTTAATACCACATTTCAAATGATAATACAAAAATCACATACCACCTGGAAAACCCCGTTTTCCTGTTACCACAGAAATCAACTCATAGATTTATAACATTCTAACCAAGCAGTGAAAATCCACCAGAGTTCTATATCTAACCAAATAGTGTAAAACAACCAAATTAATAGATACACCAATCCAGTGTAAAGTAATATATATAAATTTATTCAACAGGTTCACCGTATACGACAAAACACCACACCACCCTCCAACCAGCCATAGGATCGTTTTAATCTCACGATCGGGAATTGCAACGATACTGTACCACCCGCAAGATTTTCCTTCCTGACTGGTCAAACCACATCCTTAACGGGAAGAAAATCCACATTCCTTACGGAAAGAATATCCATATCTCTTTTGGAAAGAAATCCACATGCCTTACGGGAAGAAATCCACATCCCTTACGGGAAGAAATCCACATCTCTTTCGGGAAGAAACTATAGCATAGCCTGACCAACATCCATGTCCACCTCAAAAACAAACGACTCGATCCACAATCATTTTCCACCCTTTTAGCAACCAACTAGATTCAACAAATCATTTTCAACTAATGTAATCCACAAAACATTTTTCCACAATCACCCAAAACCACTTGATCCATATAAGTTGCAAATTCATTCATTTTTAAATAAACACATTGTCCATAATTTATGCGAAAATAGATTTTGTAATTTTTATATAGAAGACAATACACACACCTGACTATCCACTCCACAAAACTTTCACTGACTACTCTCTACGGAAACTCTAGTGCCTGCGAACCCTTTTTCGAATTGTTGATGTTTTATAGATTTCTGATTTCTGGCTCACCGTCGAGGCGAAGATTCCACCGCCGCGGCGAACTGCCTCTTCTTCTTCCTGTTTTTGCGTTCTGTTGCTTCACCATCACGGTGAAGCTCTCATCGCCGAGGCGAACGATCGTCTTCTTTTTGCCAACTTTTGGTTCAGTTCTCTCTCTCTCTCTCTCTCCTGCTTCGATTTTGAGTTCCACTGCTCAACCTCCTCACCTCCGATGTTCACCACCACCAATGCCAACTATCAAACTCGCCCCCATGCACAGCGACACACACACGCATCCTATTCTGATACACACACTTCGCCGACGACACACACATCCCACATGCACAGCAACAACTCAACGATTGATCACACACATACATATGCACAAAAATTACCCCGGTTCACATACCGATCACCCACACACAGCAGCCATGGATCCAAACAGAAGAACACACACACACACGTTGTTGGCACAAAATAGAAAAATAGAGCACACTCACACATACGACGGAAATAAAGAAGAACACACACACATACACACACACACTCACAGCCTGAACACAACAACGATGATCACACCCTCTCACACCCACAATGGCCGGCAGATTAGAATAGCATCCCCTCCTATCGGCGATCACGAACACCCGACGACCCTCCTACCCGATCCTCTCTCTCTCCTCTAGATTTTTTGGATGATTTCATTTGAGGTTTGATCATTTCTACATCCAGGAACCTATATATATGCATGTAATTAGTAGTGTAGAGCTTGATCTAACAATGCCACGTTAGCTCCTTGAGCTCTCTTTTTGTCTTTCTAGCTGTTTTCACAACGACAGACACCTACACACACCCTTTGCATATATATATATATATATATATATATATATATATATATATATATATATATATATATATATATATTTTATAAAAAAAAAATCTTTTTGTTTTATTTACTATTTTCTCCCCCTAATTCTTAAAATCCTCTTTGTTAGTCCAATTTTCACATTTAACATTTTCTTAAGTTGAAATTTCACCCCAAAACTTTTAATTTAAAAGTTAAATACCAATTTTAAATGGAATGTTTTCTATATTTGCAAGTTGACCCCTAAACTTTTAGTTTGGATTTTTAATTAACAAAATTTTACCCCGATTTATTTTTTAAATGCTCTAAAATGCAACTAAAATGACGTACATGATAAAATTGGGGTCTTACAACCCTTTCCTCCTAAGAGAAATTTCGTCCTGAAATTTTTTTATTACCTTAGTCGAACAAGTGGGGGTATCTTTTCCTCATCTCGTTCTCTGGCTCTCACGTCACCTTTTCCATTGCATGACTGCGCCATAACACTTTGACTAAAGGGATCGTTTTTGTCTGCAACACCTAGTCTTTACAGCTTAGGATTTGGACTGGCTCCTCCACGTATGTCAAATCTTCTTCTAATTCGATCGGCTGCGAAGTCAACACATGAGAGGGGTCTGGCACATATTTGCGGAGCATCGATACATGGAAAATGTCGTGTAGTTGAGACAACTCTGGTGGTAAAGCAAGCCGATAGGCTATCGCGCCAACCCGATCTAAAATTTCATATGGTCCGATGTACTTTGAACTTAACTTCCCTTTCTTCTCGAACCTCATTATGCCTTTCCATGGAGAAATATGCAAAAACACATGATCTCCCACTTCGAACTCCAACTCCTGCTTGCGCTTGTCTGCATAACTCTTCTGTCGACTCTAAGCAATTTTTAATTTTTCCCGAATCACCTTGACTTTGTCTATTGTCATCTAGGCTATGTTCGACATCAACAATTTTCTTTCCCCTACCTCCGTCCAATAGACGGGGTTCTGCATCTCCTACCATACAACGCTTCATACGGGGCCATCTCGATTGCCGAATGGTAGCTGTTGTTGTAGGCGAATTCCATCAACGACAAATGATCATCCCAGCTACCAAGAAATTCTAAAACACATCCTCTCAACATATCTTCCAACATCTAAATCGTATGCTCTGATTGTCCGTCCGTCTGAGGATGAAAAGCGGTGCTGAATTTCAGCTTGGTACCCAAAGCAGTTTGGAGACTCGGCCAGAACCTCGAAGTAAACCTTGGATCTCTATCCGACACTATGAAAACTGGTGTGCCATGCAACCTAACAATCTCATCAATATACAGTTGGGCATACTTATCAAGAGAGTATGTCGTCTTTACGGCCCAAAAATAAGCAGACTTGGTAAGCCTATCAATGATCACCCAAATGCAATTATGCCCTTTTTGAGTACGGGGTAATCCCGAAACGAAATCCATTGGGGTATACTCCCACTTCCACTCTGAAATAGGTAGAGTTTGCAACAACCTACTTGGACGTTGATGTTCAATCTTAACTTGCTGACAAACAAGACACCTGACAACAAATTCTGTGATTTCTTGCTTCATTCCTATCCACCAATAATGCTCATGCAAATATCGATACATCTTAGAACTCCTCGGATGTATTGCGTACGCTGAGCTATGCGCCTCCTCCAAGATATCCCTTTTCAAATTGACGTCATCAGGCACACACAGCCTATTTCCAACCATCAAAGCTTCATCACTATCCTTGACATGATAATCAGCTCTGTGACCATTTTTCACTTTATCCCAAATCCTCTCTAATTGAACGTTTGACTTCTGTGCTTCAATAATACGGTCAACCAACGTCGGCCTCAAAGTCAAAGTCGTAAGCAACGCTGCTGTTTGACCAACCTCTAACTGAACTCGCAACGATCTTAACTCGGCATACAGATTAGTATGAACAACTTTAATGTGTGAGACCGAACCCATCGATTTTTGACTCAATGCATCCACTACAACATTAGCCTTTCCTGGATGATAGTGGATGGTGCAATCATAGTCTTTGATCAAATATATCCAACGTCTCTACCTCATATTTAGCTCCTTTTGAGTAAACAAATACTTTAAACTCTAGTGGTCGGTGCAGATTTTACAAGTCTCGCCATACAGGTTGTAAAACCTAAGTGGTAGAACGTACGCCATAAATAACCATATTATAAAACGTTAGAGAATTTTAGGGTAAAAATGTCATTAATAAAAACCCAAATTAAAAATTGGGGGTCAAATTAGGAATTTAGAAATGCAAAAAAAAAAAAAAATTAAATTTGAGATTTGAAGTGGCAAGTGGAAATCAAAAGGAAAAAAAAAATGTTAGGGGCAAAATTATAATTTTGAAACTTTTTAAAATAATGATACACTGAAATAAGAATCTTAATGAAAATGAGGGGAGGAAAGTGTAATTTAATCTTTTTTTTCATAACTCCACTCCCAAATACACGGCAAAGCGACGGCAACTCACCGGCCAAGGGAGGGATGATCGAGGGGCGACGTGGCAAGCTTAGGATAAGTTTAACCACTAACTTCATACGTTAAAAACCTCCTACATGAACTGAAGTGGGGAAATCGTAGAAGAAAAGGAAACCCGAAAATTCTAGAGAGAGAGAGCCGGAGCGGAGGGGTCGTCGGTTTTCCTTGGATCGACGTTCTTTCGGCAGCGTGGTCGTGCGGGAAGTGTAAACAATTCCAGAGAGAGATTGGTGCGGATGGTGGCGTGGTTCGTCGACGGAGTGGCCGTGTGCATGTTAGCGTCGCCGGTGAGTGGAGTTGCGGATCGCCGTTTGACCACCAACGATCGTCGGTCAGGTGAGTATTTATATGTATTTCTGTAACTAATTGATGGATGTATGCATGCATGGGTGTAACGAGTTGGGTCGGTAAGGTTTCGGTGATGTGGGGGTTGTGTTCGGTTTCCGTCTTCCGGCACCATGTGGGTTTGGGGTATGGGTGTTCTATTTTTTCTGGTTATGGTGTGTGAGGGTGCATGTGTGTGAAAGGTATACTACAAAAGGAAAAAGAGAGAGAGAGAGAGAAGCCAGGACGGAGAGGGGGAGAGAGAGAGGACGATCACAGCGGTGGGTGAACAGTGGTTGTGGGTGTGTGGTGGAGCTGGCGAGATGGCCGGAGGTGGTGTCGGAGGGTTGTATGGGTGGTGCGGGGGTTGTCAGGCGAGTCGGCAAGGGGGGGAGCCACCGGCGGTCGGCAACGGTAGAGAGAGGGAGAAACCGCCGTCGGGGCTGGCAGGAATCGAAAATAGGAAGAAAAAAAAGAAGAAGGAAAAATTGCACAATTGACCCCAGGAGAAAGGGAGAAATTCATTTTCAAATAAAAACCCTTTTTACGGCCCGTGAATAACTCGGAAAGGATTTCGTTTGCCGTTAAATTTATTCTAGTTCTGTTAAAATTCAATCCTAGCCTAAAATCTTTGTAACCGGAGTAATAAATTAGGATCGTTCATATTACGGGTTTTCTCATGTAATGAATAATGGAACAAAAATTATTAAGAATAATAGCAAATCTCATAAATAAAATATGGGGAATGGAAAATGAGGAACTTAGGGCCTGCCCTATATGGTTAGGTGATTTTATATGAAATGTTAACTTAGACCGTATCATTTCTAGATTCGCAGTCGCCAACAGCCCGGTAAGCTTTGGACAGGGAGGTTTTTGTAGTTTCAGAAACGAGGTGAGTGTACTGTCTTCTCGCTAAATTGTTTGTATATGTGCATACATGATGAAAAATGGTTGAACTTAAATTAGATGTTTTTAAACCATTACGTGGTGATTAGACGATATTATTGTGTGATGTGATCCGCTTTGGCGGAGTGATGTTTATCCACTTCAGCGGAGTGATGTTTATCTGTTTCGGCAGAGTGATGTTAGACGTTTGTACTGCGCAGTAATGATCCGCTTCGGCGGATTGATGGGTGTTCGTAGGAAGGCATATCCTACGGATAGTACGGTACCGTTGCAAACTCCCGATCGTGAGGTTAAAACGATCACCATGGCTAACCGGTATGCGTTGTGTTTTGGGGTGTGATGTTCTGTTGCTATTGTGTAATAATTTATTATTTCAGGCGATGGTTATGATATTTATACTGCATGGTTAGAGAAATGGACCTTATGTATATATATTACTTCATTTTTACTGCATATATGATATTTATGCTGAATCCATGTGTAAATGTTGTGTTATCTAGAAGGTACTATTATTATTAAATAAGAATGCTTTTACTGAGAAGGCAGTACACTCGCAGGTGAAATGGCTAGGAGTCGGTCCCCTACTGGCACGGTGTAGAGTCCGTCGATGGTATAACAAGGTTTTTAAAATTTTCGGGAAGTGCCGCCTAAGGCGAATCTAGGAAAGATTCATCGTTTTTTTTTTTTTTTTGCCCTTTTGCGGTTTAGAAGGGTTTATCAGGGACGGGTGTGTCTCTGGCTTGGAAAGATGTTTATAACTCGTATTTTGATTATTTGTATAATTATGAATGTATATCGTCACTTCCTGGTTGATTTTTCGCCTAAGTAATGTCGTGTCAAAGTCACGCCGGCCCCCACAAGTGATAGGTGTCCGGGGTGGGGTGTGACAATTTTTGGTATCAGAGCCTAGGTTATAGGTTCTGTAGACTTGTTAGGTGTGGTGCTTGTAGAGGATCATGGGATGGGAAACGTGCCAGTCGTCTAGTCAGTAGGGGACCCTAAGATAAGGTGTTAGTGGATGCTTTTAATACTTACGGAATAGTTAATTAATGTCTGTTAATTATTGGCATTTCTCTGGTTGACCTAGTTAGTTGTTGAATTGGATTTTATGACTGATAATAGGTATGGAAGGAGAAGGTGAAACCTCTGGGAGTGTGGGACCTTAGAGGCAGGAGGAACCCCCGAGGCAAGTGGAGCCCCAGGAACGGAGAGATAGGGAGCCGGAAAGTTTGCAAATTATAGGATTCCACACGCAGGGTGACAGGTTGCAGGGAAGCTTAGACGCGGTCGAAAGAATTTTGCAGGCCGCTGCCCAGCTAACGGAGCAGCAAGCGAGGATCATGGAAAGTCAGAGGGCCCAAGGTGATACCGCCACATCTCAGGCGGTACAACTGAAGAGGTTTAAGGAGTTAGACCCTCCGACTTTCACCGGGACAGCGGGTTCAGCCGATGCGGAGAATTGGATTAGAGGCGTCGGGCACGTATTTGAGGCAATGGGGATTGTTGACGATAGTCGAGTTCCCCTTGCCACTTTCCAGTTGAGGGAGGAAACTGAGCACTGGTGGGAGAAAATGAAAAGACTGATTTCTGGTTCTGGGGAGGAGATCACATGGGACCGTTTCGTCGCCGCATTTAATGAGAAGTACTTTTTCGAGTCTTATCGATTCCAGATGGAGGAGGAATTTATAGTCTTGAAGTAGGGAAAGATGACAGTTCAGCAGTACGAGGTTAAATTCGATGCTTTATCCCGCTTTGCCCCTGATCTGGTAAAAACGGAGGAGGGAAAATACAGACGTTTCCAGAAAGGACTTCAGTTAGAGATCCGCTCCAGGCTGACCAACAAGCAAATTAAGAATTATGCAGAGTTGGTGAATACGGCAAAGCTAGTGGAGAGGGATGTGTAGGAAGCCGCCGAGAGTCGAGAGCAGTACAAGAAGAGCAGATTTGAGTCGCCTAGTAGATTTTTGAGTGGTACTTCGCGGGGGACGATAATCCGACCACCTATTGCTCGGGCCTCATCACTTGGCCAATCCGCCAGGAACCATGGTTCCCGGCAATCCTACCCTAGGCAACAACAGAGTGCATTGGAAGCTAGTGCTGGTCTGCAGAGGCAAGAACGGAATCAGCTGTCGAGTCGGGTTGGGGGGGATAAATGTTATCACTGTGGAGCTACGGGTCACTTTGCCAGAGACTGTCCGTTGGGAGTCCCGATATGTTTCCACTGTCATGTGCTAGGTCATAAATCTATAAATTGTCCGAGACTTGCTTCCACATTCGTACATCCAGCGAGCAGTATGGGTAGTACGGGTCCGAGCACCGCCCAGGGACTTGGTAGAGGATCGCCGGGTAGACCTCTAACGTGAGGCCGTGTTTTTGCTACTACTTGACAGGATGCTCAGGCTACTCCCGAGGTGGTCATAGGTATCATATCTTTATATGCTAAAAATGCTCGTGTGCTTATTGATCCCGGTTCTACGCATTCTTTTGTTTCGGTGACCTTTATAATGCAAGTAGGCAGATTTCCCATTTCTTTATCCTATCGTGTTGTTATTTCTACTCCGGTGGGCGAGTCGGTATGAATCGATAGGGTGTATAAGGACAGTCCACTCCGGTTTGGTGATAGAGAGTTACTAGCAGATCTGTTACCCCTGAGTATTCACGATTTCGATATAATATTGGGGATGGATTTGCTATCTGGATATCACGCCACAGTGGACTGTTTCAAGAAGGAGGTGATATTTCAAATTTCAGGCGAGCCAGAGTTTGTGTTTGCTGGAGATAGAACTATCACTCCTGTCAGTTTAATCTCAGTGTTAGAAGCCAGGAAATTATTAAAGAAAGGCTGCCAGGGATATCTTTCGCACATAATTGACAACAGGCAGAGAGAAACTCCGGTGATAGATATTCCCGTAGTCCGAGATTTTCCTAACATATTCCCGGAAGAATTGCCAGGGTTGTCCGTCGATAGGGAAATAGAATTCACGATCGAGTTAATTCCAGGCACTACCCCTATCTCGATTCCACCTTATCGTATGGCACCTGCTGAGTTGAAAGAGTTGAAGGTGCAGTTGCAAGATTTATTAGACCGGGGGTTCATCAGGCCCAGCGTCTCCCTATAGGGTGCCCCAGTCCTGTTCGTAAAGAAGAAGGATAGTACATTGAGAATGTGTATTGATTATCGGCAACTGAACAAGGTGACGGTCCGCAATAATTATCCGTTGCCAAGGATTGATGACTTGTTTGACCAACTTCAGAAAGCTAAAGTATTCTCCAAGATAGATCTCCGATCGGGGTATCACCAACTGAAGGTCAGAGAGAGTGATGTAGCAAAAACAGCATTCCGTACGCGATACGGACACTATGAATTCCTGGTTATGCCCTTTGGATTGACAAATGCCCCTGCGGCTTTCATGGATTTGATGAAACGTATCTTTCAACATTATCTGGACCAATTCCTTATAGTGTTCATTGATGACATTTTGATCTATTCGCAAAGTGGAGAGGAACATACGAAACATCTCTGGATTGTATTGCAAACGTTGCGGGAGAAGCGGTTGTATGCGAAACTTAGTAAATGTGAATTTTGGTTAGATCATGTGGTATTTTTGGGTCATGTCATTTCAGGAAGTGGTATCCAGGTAGACCCGAAGAAAGTTGAAGCTATCGTTCAGTGGGAAAGACCAAAAAATATTCCTGAAGTTCGAAGCTTTTTAGGGTTGGTAGGGTACTATCGACGATTTGTGCAAGGATTTTCCGTGATAGCTACCCCGTTGACCCGGTTGACTCGCAAGGAATCCAAATTTGAGTGGACCGATAAATGTGAGCAGAATTTCCAGGAATTGAAGAGTAGGTTGATATCGGCACCAGTATTGTCCCTTCCGTCCGAAGGGGGCAGTTTCGTAATCTATAGCGACACGTCACACCAAGGGCTGGGATGTGTTCTGATGCAGCATGGTCACGTGATCGCGTATACATCCCGGCAACTGAAGAACCATGAGCGTAATTACCCGACGCACGATTTGGAGTTGGCTGCAATTGTGTTCGCCCTGAAGATTTGGAAGCACTACCTGTATGGAGAGACATGTGAAATAAACACCGACCATCAGAGTTTGAAGTATTTGTTTACCCAGAAGGAATTAAATCTGAGACAGAGGTGTTGGATAGAGTTGATCAAGGACTACGATTGCACCATCCATTACCATCCAGGAAAGGCTAATGTTGTAGCGGATGCTCTAAGTCGAAAATCGGCAGGCTCGGTCGTCTACCTCCGTGTTGCCCATGCTAACCTGTATGCAGAATTGAGATCGATGCGAGTTCAGTTAGCGGTTGGTCAGACGGCATCACTACTTGCAACTTTGACTTTGAGGCCCACATTGATTGACCGCATTATTGAAGCTCAAAAGTCAGACAGTCAATTGGAGAGGATCCGAGATGAGGTAAAAAATGGTCACAGAACTGATCATCATATCAGGGGAAAGGATAAAGCCTTGATGTGCGGAAATAGGCTGTGTGTGCCTAACAATGGCGACTTGAAAAAAGATATCTTGGAAGAGGCGCATAGCTCCGCATAAGGAATGCATCCGGGGAGCACTAAGATGTATCGGAATTTGCGTGAACATTATTGGTGGATTGGAATGAAACGAGAGATCGTAGAATTTGTGGCCAGGTGCCTTGTGTGCCAACAAGTAAAGATCGAGCATCAGCGTCCAGGTGGGTTGCTGCAATCCCTACCTATTCCAGAGTGGAAGTGAGAGCATATCATGATGGATTTTGTTTCGGGATTACCCCGTACTCAAAAAGGGTATAATTCCATCTGGGTGATCGTTGATAGGCTTACCAAGTCCGCTCATTTCCTAGCCGTAAAGACGACTTTCTCTCTTGAAAGGTATGCCCAGCTGTATATCGATGAGATTGTTAGATTGCATGGCGCACCGGTTTCTATAGTGTCGGATAGAGATCCGAGATTTACTTCGAGGTTCTGGCCGAGTCTTCAAACTGCCTTAGGTACTAAGCTGAAATTTAGCACTGTTTTCCATCCTCAAACGGACGGCCAGTCAGAGCGTACGATTTAGATGTTGGAAGATATGTTGAGGGGATGTGTTCTGAAATTTCCTGGAAGTTGGGACGATCACTTGCCGTTGATGGAGTTCGCTTACAATAACAGCTACCACTTGGCAATTGAGATGACTCCGTATGAGGCATTGTACGGTAGGAGATACAGAACCCCTATTTGTTGGACTGAGGTGGGCGAACGTAAGTTGTTGATGTCAGACATAGCCCAACTGACAGCAGACAAAGTAGAGGTGACTCGAGAAAAGTTAAAAATCGCTCAGAGTCGGCAGAAGAGTTATGCAGACAAGCGCCAGCGGGAATTAGAATTCGAGATAGGGGATCATGTGTTCCTGCGTATCTCTCCATGGAAAGGCATAATGAGGTTTGGAAAGAAAGGGAAGTTGAGTCCAAGATACATCGGACCCTATGAAATTGTAGAACGGGTGGGCACAACAGCGTATAGACTAGCGTTACCACCCGATTTATCTCGACTGCACGATATTTTCTATGTATCGATGCTCCGAAAATATGTGCCAGACCCTTCTCATGTGTTGACCTCGCAGCTAATCGAATTGGAAGCTGATTTGTCCTATGTTGAGGAGCCAGTCCAAATCCTAAGCCGTAAAGATCAAGTATTGCGAACGAGGACGATCCCGTTAGTCAAAGTGTTGTGGCGCAGTCATGCGGTGGAAGAGGCGACATGGGAGCGAGAAGAAGAAATGAGGAACAAATACCCACATTTGTTTGACCATGGTATATATATATATATATAATAATAATACTACGTAGATAAATAAAATTTCGGGATGAAATTTCTTTTAGGAGGGAAAAGTTGTAAAACCTAAGTGGTAGAACGTACGTCATAAATAACCATATTATAAAACGTTAGAGAATTTTAGGGTAAAAATGTCATTAATAAAAGCCCAAATTAAAAATTGGGGGTTAAATTAGGAATTTAGAAATGTAAAAAAAAAAAAAAAAAAATTAAATTTGAGATTTGAAGTGGCAAGTGGAAATCAAAAGGAAAAAAAAAATGTTAGGGGCAAAATTATAATTTTGAAACTTTTTAAAATAATGATACACTGAAATAAGAATCTTAATGAAAATGAGGGGAAGAAAGTGTAATTTAATCTTTTTTTTCATAACTCCACTCCCAAATACACGGCAAAGCGACGGCAACTCACCGGCTAAGGGAGGGATGATCGAGGGGCGACATGGCAAGCTTAGGATAAGTTTAACCACTAACTTCATACGTTAAAAACCTCCTACATGCACTGAAGTAGGGAAATCGTAGAAGAAAAGGAAACCCGAAAATTCTAGAGAGAGAGAACCGGAGCGGAGGGGTCGTCGGTTTTCCTTGGATCGACGTTCCTCCGGCAGCGTGGTCGTGCGGGAAGTGTAAACAATTCCAGAGAGAGATTGGTGCGGACGGTGGCGTGGTTCGTCGATGGAGTGGTCGTGTGCATGTTAGCGTCGCCGGTGAGCGGAGTTGCGGATCGCCGTTCGACCACCGACGATCGTCAGTCAGGTGAGTATTTATATGTATTTCTGTAACTAATTGATGGATGTACGCATGCATGGGTGTAATGAGTTGGGTCGGTAAGGTTCCGGTGATGTGGGGGTCGTGTTCGGTTTCCGTCTTCCGGCACCATGTGGGTTTGGGGTATGGGTGTTCTGTTTTTTTTGGTTATGGTGTGTGAGGGTGCGTGTGTGTGAAAGGTATACTGCAAAAGGAAAAAAAAAAAAAAAAGAGAGAGAGAAGTCGGGACGGAGAGGGGGAGAGAGAGATGACGATCACGGCGGTGGGTGAACAGTGGTTGTGGGTGTGTGGTGGAGCTGGCGAGACGGCCGGAGGTGGTGTCGGAGGGTTGTATAGGTGGTGCGGGGGTTGTCAGGCGAGTCGGCAAGGGGGGAGCCACCGGCGGTCGGCAACGGTAGAGATAGGGAGAAATCGCCGTCGGGGCTGGCAAGAACCGAAAACAGGAAGAAAAAAAAAAGGGGAAAATTGCACAATTGACCCCAGGAGAAAGGGAGAAATTCATTTTCAAATAAAAACCCTTTTTACGGCCTGTGAATAACTCGGAAAAGATTTCATTTGCCGTTAAATTTATTCTAGTTCTGTTAAAATTCAATCCTAGCCTAAAATCTTTGTAACCGGAGTAATAAATTAGGATCGTTCATATTACGGGTTTTCTCATGTAATAAATAATGGAACAAAAATTATTAAGAATAATAGCAAATCTCATAAATAAAATATGGGGAATGGAAAATGAGGAACTTAGGGCTTGCCCTACATGGTTAGGTGATTTTACATGAAATATTAACTTAGACCCTATCATTTCTAGGTTCGCAGTCGCCAACACCTCGGTAAGATTTGGACATGGAGGTTTTTGCAGTGTCAGAAACGAGGTGAGTGTACTGTCTTCTCGCTAAATTGTTTGTATATGTGCATACATGATGAAAAATGGTTGAACTTAAATTAGATGTTTTTAAACCATTACGTGGTGATTAGACGATATTATTGTGTGATGTGATCCGCTTTGGCGGAGTGATGTTTATCCGCTTCAGCGGAGTGATGTTTATCTGCTTCGACAGAGTGATGTTAGACGTTTGCACTGCGTAGTAATAATCCGCTTCGGAGGAGTGATGGGTGTTCGTAGGAAGGCATATCCTACGGATGGTACGGTACCATTGCAAACTACCGATCGTGAGGTTAAAACGATCACCATGGGTAGCCGGTATGCGTTGTGTTTTGGGGTGTGATGTTCTGTTGCTATTGTGTAATAATTTATTATTTCAGGCGATGGTTATGATATTTATACTGCATGGTTAGAGAAATGGACCTTATGTATATATATTACTTCATTTTTACTGCATATATGATATTTATGCTGAATCCATGTGTAAATGTTGTGTTATCTAGAAGGTACTATTATTGTTAAATAAGAATGCTTTTACTGAGAAGGCAGTACACTCGCAGGTGAAATGGCTAGGAGTCGGTCCCCTACTGGCACGGGGTAGAGTCCGTTGATGGTATAGCAAGGTTTTTAAAATTTTCGGGAAGTGCCGCCTGAGGCGAACCTAGGAAGGATTCATCGTTTGGTTTTTTTTTTTTTTTGCCCTTTTGCGGTTTAGAAGGGTTTATCAGGGACGGGTGTGTCTCTGGCTTGGAAAGATGTTTATAACTCGTATTTTGATTATTTGTATAATTATGAATGCATATCATCACTTCCTGGTTGATTTTTCGCCTGAGTAATGTCGTGTCAACGTCACGCCGGCCCCCACAAGTGACGGGTGTCCGGGGTGGGGTGTGACATAGGTAGTGCCTCCAAATCTTTGGGGCGAACACAATCGCTGCCAGCTCCAAATCATGCGTCGGGTAATTACGCTTATGGTTCTTCAATTGCCAAGATGCATAAACGATTACATGACCATGCTGCATTAGTAGACATCCCAGCCCTTGGTGTAACGCGTCACTATAAATCACAAAACCACCCCCTTCTGTCTGGAGAGACAGTATTGGCGCCGATATCAACCTTTTTTTCAATTCTTGGAAACTCTTCTCACATTTATCAGTCCACTCAAACTTGGACTCTTTGCGGGTCAACCGGGTCAACAGGGCAGCTATAACAAAAAATTCCTACACAAACCTTCGATTGTAACCCGCCAATCCTAAAAAGTTTTGAACTTCAGTCACATTTTTTGGCCTTTCTCATTGGACAACAACTTCAACTTTCTTTAGGTCCACCTAAATACCATCTCTTGAGATAACATGCCCCAAAAATACCAGATGGTCTAACTAAAATTTGCATTTACTGCGTTTCGCATACAACCACTTCTCCCGCAACGTCTGCAACACAATTTAGAAATGCTCCGCATGCTCTTCTCTACTTTGGGAATATACTAATATGTGGTCAATGAACACAATAATAAATTGATCCAGATAAGATTGAAAGATAAGGTCCATCAAGTCCATGAAAGCAGCAGGGGTATTTGTCAACCCGAAAGGCATAACCAAAAATTCATAGTATCCATATCTCGTACGGAATACCGTTTTTGCCACGTCACTATCTCTGACTTTCAATTGGTGATACCCCGATCGAAGATCTATCTTGCAAAACACTTTAGCCTTCTGGAGTTGGTCGAACAAATCATCAATCTTGAGCAACGTCACCCTATTCAGTTGCCGATAGTCGATACACATTCTCAACGTGCTATCCTTCTTCTTTATGAACAACATTGGGGCTCCCCACGGAGAAACACTGGGTCTGATAAACCCACGGTCTAATAAATCTTGCAATTGTACTTTTAATTCTTTCAGCTCGGTATGCGCCATATGATAAGGTGGAATCGATATAGGAGTGGTTCCTGGAAGCAACTTGATAGTGAATTCCATCTCCCTATCTACTGGCAACCCTGAAAATTCGTCCGGAAACACATTGGGAAAATCTCTGACCACTGTAATATCTGCTATCTAAACTTCTTTCTGACTAGTATCAATCACGTTCGCGAGATATCCCTGACATCCTTTCTTCAATAATTTCCTGGCTTCTAAGGTTGAAATCAAACTGACAGGAGTGATAATTCTATCTCCCGAGAATACGAACTCTAGCTCGCCTGGGATTCGAAAGATCACTTCTTTCTTAAATCAATCCACTGTAGCATGATAACCGGATAGCAAATCCATACCCAGTATCACATCAAAATCGTGAATACTCAAGGGTACTAGATCTGCCAACAATTCCCTATCACCAATCTGAAGTGGACTGTCTTTATACACATTATTGATCCATATCGACTCACCCACTGGAGTAGAGATAACAACACGATACGATAAAGAAATAGGAAACTTGCCTACATGCATCATGAAGGTTGTCGAAACAAATGAATGAGTAGAACCAGAATCAATAAGTACACGGGCATCTCTATCATATAAATACATGATACCTGTGACCACGTTTGGAGTAGCCTCAGCATCCTGTTGAGTAGTAGCAAATACACGGCCTCGCGTCGGAGGTCTACTAGCAGATCCTCTGCCACGCCCCTGGACAGTGCTAGGACCAACACTTCCCATACTACTCGCAGAAGGTACAGATGTAGCAGTAAATTACGGGCAACTCATAGATATATGACCCAGCTCATGACAACAAAAGCATATCGGTCCTCCCATGGGACAGTCTCTGGCAAATTAATCCGGTGCCCCACACTGATAGCATCCAACTACCCCAACTCGACTAGACGGCTGACTCCTTTCTTGCCTCTGTGGACCGACACTTGATTCAGATATACTCTGCTGTCGCCTTGAGTATGATTGCTGGGGACAACAACTCCTGACGGATTAGCCAAACGATGGGGCCCGAGCAACTGGTGGTTGAGGTACCGTCCCTCAAAAAGTGCCACCCAAAAACCTGTTGGGTGACTCAAATCTGTACTTTTTATACTGCTCACGACTCTCGACAGCTTCCTGAACATCTCTCTCTACTGGTTTTTCCGTATTCACCAACTCCGCATAACTCTTAATCTGCCTGCTTGTCAACCTAGAACGAATCTCTAAATGAAGTCCCTTCTGGAATCGTTTACATTTCGCCTCTTCCGTTTTTACCAGATCAGGGGCAAAACGGGACAACGCATCAAATTTGACTTCGTATTACTGAACGATCATTTTTCCCTGCTTCAGAACTATAAATTCTTCTTCCATCTGGAATCGGTAAGACTCGGGAAAATATTTCTCATTGAACATGGCAACGAAATGATCCTACATGATCCCCTCGCCAGAATCGATAATCAGTCTCTTCATTTCTTCCCACCAATGCTCGGCTTCCTCCCTCAATTGAAAAGTGGCAAGAGGAACTCGACTGTCATCAACAATCCCCATAGCCTCGAATACGTGACCCACGCCTCTAATCCAATTCTCAGCATCAACTGGACCCGCCATTCCAATGAAAACCAGAAGGTCCAACTCCTTGAATCTCTTCAAGCGTACTGCCTGAGATGTAGCAGTATCACTTTTGGCCCTTTGAATTTCCATGATCCTCGCCTGCTTCTCTGTCAACTGGGCAGTAGCCTGCAAAATTCTTTCAACGGCATCCAATCTCTCTTGCACCCTATCACCCTATTCTTGGGATTCCACTTGCCTTAGGGGTTCCACCTACCTCTGGGGTCCCACACTCCCAGTGCTCTCGTTTCCACACTCCATACCTATTATCTGCAATGAAATTCAACTCAACACCCAACTAGGCCAACCAGAAAACGACAGTAATTATTTTACTTAAATAACTACCACGCGAGTGCCAACCTTACCCACTGACATCCTATCTCAAGGTCCCCTACCGACTAGACGACTGACACGTCTTCCTATCCCATAGTTCATTACCGACACAACAACTGGCAAGTCTACAGAACCAATAACCTAGGCTCTGATACCACAAATAGTCACACTCCACCCTGGACACCCGTTACCCTTGGGCCGGCGTGACGTCGACATGACCTCCCCTCCAATTGTTTTTTAATTTTTTTTTTTACTTGTGCTCATAATTTGTGCTTAGTTTTGGTAATATTCACTTGCAGACATTAACCTATGGAATACTATAAAAATTGAGTTGCTATAATTGTTTTTTCAATATTATATAATAAGTTAATGTTATCCTGCTTTATTACTCGAATCCCCAAAAAATTCTCATTTTTCAACGTTCAAAACCATAAGATTTAGGTAAAAGATCTCATGGAACGAAACAATCAAAGGTAATTATTCTACTCTTGTCAATTCGTCACACCCCACCCTGGACACCTGTTACCTTGGGGCCGGCATGACATTGACATGACCTCCCCTGAACAACCAACCAACTAGAAACCACGACATATATATATATATATAGGCACACGACTATATACATCCTCTCAAACTGGGACATATCCGTCCCAAAATATATATAACCAAAAATAGTAACAACGAAATAAAAAATGCTGAACCTCTCACAGGTTCGCCTCAGACAGCTCATTCCCAAAACAATGCTATAGCAGGACTTTACCTAGTGCCAGTAGGGGACCGACTCCTAGCCGCTGCACCTGAAACTAAATTTTTTATCAATATACCGTCTTCATAATAAAAACATTTTTGTATATGGATCAAGTATAATAATAATTTTTAATACCATATTTCAAATGATAATACAAAAATCACATACCACCTGGAAAACCCTGTTTTCCTTTTACCACATAAATAAACTCATAGATTTATAACATTCCAACCAAATAGTGACTAGAGTACTATATCTAAACAAATAGTGTAAAGTAACCAAATTAATAAATACACCAATATATATGGATACACCAATCCAGTGTAAAGTAATATATATAAATTTATTCAACCGGTTCACCGTATACAACAAAATACCAAACCACCCTCCAACTAGCCATAGGATCGTTTTAACCTCACGATCGGGAGTTGTAACGGTACTGTACCACCCGCAAGATTTGCCTTCCTGACGGGTCAAACCACATCCCTAACGGGAAGAAAATCCACATTCCTTACGGAAAGAATATCCACATCCCTTTCGGGAAGAAATCCACATGCTTTACGAGAAGAAATCCACATCCCATTCGGGAAGAAATCAACATCCCTTATGGGAAGAAATCCACATCCCTTTCGGGAAGAAACTATGGCATAGCCGGACCAACATCCATTTCCACCTCAAAAACAAATGACTCGATCCACAATCAGTTTCCACCCTTTTAGCAACCAACTAGATTCAACAAATCATTTTCAACTAACGTAATCCACAAAATATTTTTACACAAACACCCAAAACCACTTGATCCATATTAGTTGCAAATTCATCAATTTTTAAATAAATACATTGTCCATAATTTATACGAAAATAAATTTTGTAATTTATATATAGAAGACAATACACTCACCTGACTATCCGCTCCACAAAACTTTCACTGGCTACTCTCTACCTAGACTCTAGTGCCTGCGAACCTTTTTTCAAATTGTTGATGTTTTACAGATTTCTGATTTCTGGCTCACTGCCGAGGTGAAAATTCTACCGCCGCGGCGAACTGCCTCTTCTTCTTCCTACTTTTACGTTCTGCTGCTTCACTGACGTGGCGAAGCTTTCATTGCCGAGGTGAATGATCGTCTTCTTTCTGCCAGCTTCTGGTTTAATTCTCTCTCTCTCTCTGCTGCTTCGATTTTGAGTTCCACCGCTCAACCTCCTCACCTCTAACATTCACCACCACCCATGCCGGCTCCCCCATGCACAGCGACACATACACACACATCTCATTCCGATACACACACTTCGCTGACGACACACATACCCCACATGCACGGCAGCAACTCAATGATTGATCACACATATACACATGCACAACAATCACCCCGGTTCACACACCGATTACCCACACACAACAACCATGGATCCAAACAGAGGAACACACACGCACACACGCTGTTAGCACAAAACAGAAAAACAGAGCACACTCACACATACGACGGAAATGAAAAAGAACATAGACATACTCAAAACCTGAACACAACAACGATGATCACACCCTCTCATACCCACAATTGTCGGCCAATTAGAATAGCATCCCCTCCTACCGATGATTATGAACACCCAACGACCCTCCTTCCCGATCCTCTCTCTTTCCTCTAGATTTTTTGGATGATTTAATTTGAGGTTTGATCATTTCTACATGCAGGAACCTGTATATATGCATGTAATTGGTGGTGTAGATCTTGATCTAACAATGCCACATTAGCTCCTTGCGCTCTCTCTCTCTCTCCTGTTGTCGACAGACACCCACACACACCCTTTGCATATATATTATAAAAAAATATTTTTGTTTTATTTACTCTTTTGTCCCCCTAATTCTTAAAATCATCTTTGTTAGTCCAATTTTCACATTTAACATTTTCTTAAGTTGAAATTTCACCCCAAAACTTTTAATTTAAAAGTTAAATACCAATTTTAAATGGAATGTTTTCTATATTTGCAAGTTGACCCCTAAACTTTTAGTTTGGATTTTTAATTAACAAAATTTTACCCCGATTATTTTTTTAAATGCTCTAAAATACAACTAAAATGACGTACATGATCAAATTGATGTCTTACACAGTTAACCGGACCTGCATCGGTTAACTGACCCTTTGCAACAATCAACTTTTTGACCATTTCTCGATCGATCGATTTGGTCAATGAACTCCCATTTTAAATCCTTTCAAGCAAATGTTTTTGTTTGTCAACTAACCCATTTCTTCGGATGACCGAATTGGTCAGTGGGCTTCCTTTTTAACTCTCTCAAGCCACTGTTGTGGTTAGTTGACCGATCCATTTCGTCGATTGATCGAATTGACCAGAAACTAACATTTTATATGCTAAAAACATTTTCTCACTTAAACACATTATCAAAAATATTTTTATGATTTTAACACTCTATAAAATCTATTAGGATCTTAAATTTATCACTTCTTACTATATCACACATAAGATTATTCATTTTAACTTGTTATGCATGATCCTAATTCGAGTTGCTTTAAGAGCACAAGAGTGATGAGTTGCTTTTACCTAAGAATACAAAAAAATATTAAATGTCTTCACTTTGCACCCATCTTGAATTTCTTCATAAATTTCCATCTTGAATTTCTTCATAAATTTTCATTTTTTTATTCATTTTTATTCATTTTTTTTTCTCATTTAAACATATGGAACTTCTAATCTAAATTCTATAAAACATCAACATTCAATTGTTCATCAAAACATTAGGTTCAACAATTTTCACTTTTTTTAATGATGATAATTAACTTTGATATCTTCTCAGTAAAAAATGTAGCCATACTCCCCCTAAATATGAGGACGGGGTTTTAACTCATTTAAGAACCGTTATGAGAAAAAAAAATATTTACAAAAAAAAATCAATATAAGCATAATACATTATTGCTCTCCCTATTTACTTATAATCGTAAATTCATGCTAGGAGAATAAATACTCCTTTCAAAAACATCATATAACTTATCCCCCTTTGTCATCTAAAAAAGTAAGGACAAAGGATTAAAATATCTATTCTAAGGAGGAAAGATTAAAATATCTATTCTAGGCACACATCATTTTGCCTAGTCATACTTAAACCTCGAATAATTTTCAAAAATTGATCATCAGCTAGAGGTTGAGTCAAAATATCAACAAGTTGATCAGAAGTATCAACATATTCAATAGTAACATCTCATTTCAGATTGTGATCATGAATGAAACGACGACGTATCTCTATGTGCTTAGTTCGTTTGTGTTGTGTTAGATTCCTGCTTATCCACATAGCACTTTTATTATCACAATAGATAAGAACTTCCTCCATGCAAATACCAAAAACATGTAATTATTATTTAATATATAAAAATTGGGCACAACAATTTCCAGCTGCCATATATTCTACCTTAGTCATAGATAAGACAATAGAATATGTTTCTTGCTAGACTAAGAAACTAAAGTATGTCCCAAGAAATGACATGAACCACTTGTACTTTTACCTTCAACTTTGCATCCAGTAAAGTCAGCATTGAAGTAACTAGTTAAGGTAAAATCACTCCCCCGGGGATACCATAATTCTAGATCACAAGTTCCTTTTAAATACTGAAAGATCCATTTGACCGCAGTTAAATGTGATTCTTTTGGTTAAGATTGAAATCTCGCACACAAACATACACTAAATATAATGTTAGGTCTACTAGCAGTAAGATACAACAAACTACTGATTATACCTCGATACATCTTTTTATTGACATTTTTGCCCGTATCATATTTTTATTTTTATTTTTATTTTTGTATTCTTTAGCACCATCAAACCCATACTTTTTCTAACTCCTTAGTGTACTTGACTTGATTGATAAAGATTCATTCTTTAATTTATTTGATTTGTAGCTCGAGAAAAAAAGGTTAATTCTTCCATTATACTCATTTCAAATTCTACCTGCACAATCTTGGCAAACTCTTGGCAAAAATCTTCATTAATAGAACTGATGATAATATCATCCATATATATTTGTACTACCGGGATGTTAGATTCATTTTTCTTAACAAAAAACATTATATCACGTAGATCATGTCGAAAATCATTTTCAATTAAGTAACGGCTTAGTCTTTCATACCAAACTCGATGAGCTTGTTTGAGTCCATACAAAACTGTACATAATTTAAAAACATGATCAAGCAGTTTATCATTTTCAAAATCGGATGGTTGTTCCACATAAACTTCCTCAGTTAAAAATCCATTTAAGAAAAGTACTTTTGATATCCATTTGAAACAATTTAAAATTTCGTGAACATTCAAAAGCTAATAACATGCTAATGGATTCTAAACGAGTAACAGGAGCATCTGTTTAATCATACTTTATATATTCTTCTTGATTATAACCATGTGCTACTAATCTTACTTTGTTTCTAATTACCATATTTGTTTCATTTTATTTTATTTTTATTACGATAAGCCCATTTAGTGACAATAATAGGATCAAAGTCAGGTCTAGGAACTAGAGACCAACCTTTATTACTCTCAAATTGAAGTAATTCTTCTTGCATAGCTGAGATCTAAGATTTATCAATTAAAGCTTTGTTAACCGTTTTAGGTTCAAGTTGAGATAGAAATACAATATTAACAATATGTCTAAGAGATGACCTAGTACTTATACTTTTTTTTGAAATTATCAATAATTTCTTTTATCAAATACCCTAGAATTGTCCTTATAGCTCGTGGTGAGACTGTCTCTTCATTTTGTGGTTCCTTATCCTGAGAATTTGATGATTCTTTACCAGATTCAGGTTCTTGGTTCTTGTGCTTTATCATTACCCTAAATCATCATCATTCAAATCCTTTCTCGACATAAATGAATTAGATTATTCAAATACCACATGTATAAACTCTTCTACAACTAATGAATGTTTATTGTAAACTCTCTATGCCTTACTATCTGAAACATATCCAAGAAAAATATCATAATCAGATTCAACACCCAACTTCCCCATAATTCCAAATCTCATAAGGGATTTTATTAAAAACCTATTTGATGGATACTCGATTAATAACATAACGTGTAGTACTTAACGCTTTGACCCAAAAGTAATTAGGAAGATTGTTTTCATTTAGTATAGTCTTGGCCATTTTTTGAAGTGTCTTGTTCTTTCTTTCTTTCCACAACACCGTTTTTTTTTTATTTATTTTTTTTTTTTTTTGTGGTGTTCTTGGTGCAGAGAAATTGTAAGAATATCCATGTTCATCACAATAGCTACTAATTTTCTCACTTTTAAATTCTCAGCCTCTATCACTATGAATATTTACTATGCATGATTTTTCTCATTTTGTACACGCTGACAAAACTTAGAAAATATAGATGACAAAACACTTTTCTTAGATACCCATGTAAGTCTAAAATAGTTATCAACAATCACGAATGCATAAAACTTTCCCCTAGCATTATGACCAAAGAAATCTACATGCAATAATTCAAGATATTTTTATGTGGACGTATTCAACTTCTTCTTGAATGGTGATCTAGATGGCTTACCTAGTTAACATACATCACATACTTTTTCTTTAACATATTTAAGAGCAGGTAATCCATATACAAGACATTTCTTAGACAAATTAGAAAACAACTCCATGCAAACATGCCCAAGATGTCTGTGCCATAACCAATTATTTCCAGATAAAACATTTAAACATGATAAATTTTGTGCTAAAAAATCTTCAAATGAACAAGTGTAAACATTCTCAACACGTGATTCCAGAAGTAAGACACTACTATCATGACCATTCTAATGATGCATCTATTATTATCAAAAATAATATTACAGCCTTTATCACATAATTGACTTATACTAAGTAAATTGTATTTAAGACCATCTACTAATAAAACATCTTCAATAGTAGTAGAACCATTACTGATATTACCTATACCAATAATCTTTCTCTTGGCATTGTCTGCAAAAGTCACATGACCTCCGTCTTTCAGTGTTAAAGATGTAAATTCATATTTGTCACCCATTATGTGCCAAGAACAACCACTATCCAGGAACCATTTTTCCTTGCTTAATGATGTTTTTAGAATAACTTGCAAGGGGGCACCTCAAATCGTTCCTAAATGATACCCAATTTAAGTGGGTCTAATCTTGTTACTACTTTATCTTTAGATAATCTTTGAAAATGCCTTCTTATAGTATGCCCCACAACATTACAGTTAAAATATCTAGGAAGATTCTTAGTTTCAGAAAAGAATTTATGAAATATCTTTTGCTTATTATTTTTCTGAAAATCAATTCCTACTTTATCAAATATTCTTCTTGAACTTCCCAAAAGTATTTTTAGATTATTCTCACCACTCATGAATTTTAGAACAATAGAACTTAGATCCAAAATTTTGGATTTCAATTCATTTTTTTCTAATTCAAATTTAACCACTTGTTTGTTGAATGTGCTAACAATACTTTGTATAGCATTTATTTGTTAACATTGGTTTTTACAATCACGGAATAGTACTTGATAGAAGTCAAATAATTCAGAAAAGTTTAAAGGACAAAAACTAGAACATTTAGTTACCTTGACTCCAGTGGCCATTAGAACAAGTACAGATTAATCTTTGCTGCTAGACTTTTCGAAGCTGCTTGATTCTAAGTCATCCCAAGTGGCTTTCATGGACTTTTTCTTTCTCTTTTTTCGCCTTCTTCTTTTATTTTATTTTCTTTTCTTTATCTTTATTTAGCTCAGGACAATCAGATTGGAAGTGACTAGTTTTATGACAATTGTAGCATTCAATATTATTCATATTGAAATTTTTCTTTCCTCGGAATGTTCGTCGGGTCATCCTTTTGAAATTGTTGGTAGGAAGTGTCACATCATTTTCTTACTTACTATCAAGTTTTATGTCATCACTGTCATAATTTTCCTCAACCTTTTAATCTTTTAGTGCCAAAGATTTTCTTTTGCTGTTTCCAGATTCATCCTCGTATCCACAAATAGTTTACTCATGGGTCATTAAGTTACAATGAGTTCATCAAGCGTATATTTGGGGAGATCCTTAGCTTCTTTGATCGTCGTTACTTTGGGTTCCGATGTTTTTGTTAATGATCTTAGAATCTTCCTCACTTTATCCAGCATGACATACGACTTTCGAGTGCTCCAAGACTGTTATAGATATTGGTAAATCAAGTGTACATCTCCTAAATTGATTCTACGTCACTCATTTTGAACAGTTCAAATTAATGGACCAATGCATTGATTTTGGATTCTTTCACTTGATTTGTTCCCTCATGCGTGATTTGCAATGTGTCACACATTTCTTTTGCCGATTTGCAACCTCAAAACCCTATTATACTCATTTGCATCTAAATAATAAAACATGAGATTAATAACTTGAGTATTAATGGATAACTTTTTGTTTATCGTTCGAATCATTATGTTATTTCCTTTTAGCCACTCCATTTACCTTGGGAATATAGGGACCATCCTCTATAACCAACCAAGCCTCATAGTTAGTGGTTCATAAGAAAGCAATCATTCTGGCTTTCCAGAATACAAAATTATCACCTATAAACAATAGAGGACGATGTATAGATTATCCTTCAATTAGTGTGTTTATGTAGGGGTGCCATGTGATATTTTTATCTAGAATTTTAAGTTTATGTGATATTTTTAGCTAGGATTTTAAGTTTATCGAGCTAAACTAGCTATGATACCAATTGTGAGCCCACATATCTACCCAAGAAGGGGTGAATTGGAAGTTACAAAAATTTAAACAATTAAATTTTCAAACACACAAGTTACCAATTTCCCTAATTTATTATTGTCTTGTATAATAGCGAAAACATATTTAACTAAGTGCACACCCAAATAACATAAATACTAAAACTAACACATAAAGATTTATCTTAGTTCAGTAAGCTACTTTTACCTATGTCATTCCCCCCAGCTCCATAGGGATTTCTTAATCCACTAATCCCCTGACTCTTTCCCAGATATGAATCAAACCAATACAATCATTTTCACTGGTTCAGGATTAGCCTAATTCTTTGTGTAGGCTCAAAATCAAACCTTTACACTCTTACACCATTAGATTTTTATCTTTTCACAGGCTTAGGAAGAACCTTATATTTTTCCAGGTTAAAGACTAACCTAATTATATTACAGGATGAATGAAAACATAATAATTTTGAAAAGGCTAAAAATCAAATCTAATTCTTTTGAAAAGGTTAAAGATCAAACCTATTTTTTTTTTTTTTCACAAGTTAAAGATCAAACCCTAACTACCCTGATTAGACATCGTCCCAAATATGTTTAATCCACTCATACTCGCAAATACAAAAAACTCAAGAGTTTCTTCCACAAGAGCTCCTACTACCTCAAAACAATTATACTCAATTCATGTCTCGAAAACTATGTAATAGAACTACGTAAGAAATAAATTTGATTCAATTCAATTTAAAGCACATATCATGAACTCTTTTAATAATATCGCTTATAAATTGCAACGTAACAATCTCTCTTAGAATAGCCAAAAAGTTGATGTTTTTTATTACAATTTTTGAATCCCGCAGGTCTATATTAATAGACCTATAACGGCTAGTTTTAAAAAGTTATGACTTTAAATGACACCTTAAGATCCCATATATCATACACCTTCAAAATAAGTATGTTCCATTTAAAAATATTTTTAGAAAAGCTCAATTTGGTCCTTAAAATGTTTTCAAATCAAAATCCTTAAAAATAGGAAGTATTTTATCAATTTAATTAAGAGAATAGATAAATATATGGAACAAATAAATAGGAAACATATACTATATGATATATATGAGAAATATATTTATTTTCCTTGAAAACCTCACTTAAAATTGTCAAAATCAAGGAGTATTGACCCAAAAATCAAAACAGTCAAATTTGACTGCTGACTCTGTCAGTTGACCGACCCCCTGTGTTACTCAACCGACCATAATGGTAAATGGACCGAAATGACCATTAGATCATCCATTTTACTTCCTAAAGATATTGTTTTGGTTAGTCTGTCGACCCCTTTCATCAGTTGGCCGAATTGACCTAGAAACCGATCATTTTAAGTGTTAAAACCATTTTTTCAATTAGACCCTTAACCCAAAAGATTTTTTTGCTTTATCACTTTATAAAAACCATTTTAGGACCTTAAATTTATCACTTCTTACTATAACACAAATAGATTTATTCATTTTAAAATGTCGTGCGTAATCCTAATTCAGGTTGCATTAAGAACATAAAAATAATGAGTTATTTTCACCTAATTGTCTTCAATGCTCTGAAAATTTTCATTGTCTTCATCTTGCACCCGTCTTGAATTCTATTGATTCTTCGATAATCACTTCATAAATTCTTCAATTATTAATCTTTTTCGACCTATTTGCTTTCTTATTTCAACCTATGGAACTTTTAAACGAAAACCACTCAATAAAACATTAGTTCCATAAAACATCAACGTTTAATTATTCATCAAAACATTAGGTTCTACAATCTCCCACTTTTTTATGATGACGATTAACTTTGATATTTTCTCAAAAATAATGTAACCACACCCACCCTTAATATGAGAACGATTGTTTTTCAACTCGTTTAAGAACCGTTATGAAAACAAAAAAAAAAAAACATTTGTCAAAAATATTTTCAATATAAGCATACAACTTCTCTCTCTCTCTCTCCTCCCCCCCCCCCCCCCCCAACTCAACCTCTGCCCCTATATAATTGTAATCATTAATTCTTACTTAGGAGATCAAATACACTCTTTTAAAATATCATACAACTTATCCCCCTTGTCATCTCAAGAAGCGAGGATGAAAGATCAAAATATTTATTCTAAGCATACATCATTATGTCTAACCATTCCTAAACCCCAAATAATTCATATATCATTCTAGATAAAGATAAAAGCATAATACTCAAAACATCTCAATACTTCCTTAAATCATATACTTTCAACTAAGATAACATGCTTCATTTAATGATACCAATTGATAACTCTTTAGATAGAATCAAAATCATTTCAACATTAAAGCACAATGACATAAAGCATGTCTCAATCATGATAATTTTATGAAACTAATTGATATAAGTCTAACGCACGATTAAACATGAATATTAATATATTGTCATGTTACTATCGAACAAAAAAAAAATCTTCCTATTAGAACTGTAATCATTAAAACCAGAAGATGATGAAAGTATGTTGAAAATAATTCATACTAAAAATAATGCATACAACTAAGCAACTAATATCAAAAGAGATTAATTACGTGCAAACATATCAATAGTTTGATATATTCAGATGACCATGCAAATGGTATCGAAATGGATTGACATGATTTCCAAAGAAAATACTAACCATGCAAGCTTAAATTCGTATGATCATTGCCGACAAAGTAGATCATACTAAATACTGATTTTATAAAACATTTAACATCTGATACGAGAAATACATTAAACTTAATAACCATTACATGACTCAATTTTAACCAATAAAATGGCATTAGCTAACAATATAATTCTATGTAGGTATATAATCAAAGCATAATATTAATAAAGACGTGAGTCAATTTTTGTCAATATGATTTTCACTGATAATTTGACATCACATAAATTTCACATATAATCATGCAAGAATGATATTATTTTACCACTAAGTTGAATCAAGATTTAACTCTAATCAATATCTCTTTGAATCTACCTCGTTCTTAGTCATGACTTAAATTTCGAGTTTCGGTATGAATATTTGTTTCTTCGTGGAATATCTTATAACCAGAAACTTTTTGAAACAATCTTGAAAGAAAATCATTAGTAGAGATAAAGTAAATATATATCACTTATAATTAAAATCCATATATGATCACTAACCAATTCGAATCAACTTTTGATCCTATATATATGAATATGTGATACGGATTCTATGCATGATTTGACAATAGAATATCATGATTATATATCGAATTAGGTCAATTGATATACAATTTATAGATACATCAATTTGATACAACAGATTAAATTTAAACAACACTAACATCACCACATATAAGATATATGATGCTATCAAACACATTGATTAAATCAAGTTCTTATAAAAGTATCATGGTATTATATTATCATTTAAAAAATCTTGAAATGCATTCCTTTTTTGGAAAACCAACTTAATATAAACCATTGGTATAAATTAAATATAATATAGATAAGAGCGCATTATAAAAAAAGATCTAGTTAAAATGAACATGCAATCAAAATATAATATAATACTAGTGAGAACACAACAATTGATTTAGCTTAAGTCATCTTAAATAACATAACATGTTTCTTATAATTATATTATTAATATCACAAATGTTAATGAATGCATGATATAAATAATATAAGCAAATTTTATACAAATATGTTACTACACTTTAAATAAATATGATTCTCAGAATCACCATGCAATGTCTCTAAACAACAAATGAACACATGATTTAGCACATGTCTTAGAAACCATTACCGACTTACTTAATCGGCAAGCCATACACCTACCTTTTTAACAAATTTAATGAATTTAAACTGTGAAGGGTTAGGAGTAACTCTGATGTTCTTAGGGACAACTTTGCGTGTTACCTTATTTGTACCAACGATTGATTTGGGTACACAATTTTTCTTAGCCTTTCTGTATCTTCTAAGCCTTTAATTGTTTCCATTTGGTTCAATGATATTTTTATTTGCACATGTCACTTGTGGTTTCTTGGTGACTTCCGTCTTGGCTTTGATACATCTTTTCCATTTGTTCCTTTTGGATCCATTCTTGTTAAAATAAACTTAGATTCCTGAACGGACATGATACTTTAAAATATCCAACCTATTGCAATAATTATATCTCAACTTCGATTGATTATCATAGATAGCATGAGAAGTAAAGCATTAATCATTTCTGGCAATAGAAAAATTATAATCATTGGCTTGTGACGAAAACTGAGATGATGAAACGTATCCACTTCTATAGATTATTTTGAAAAATGGAGAAACATTCCCAGAGTAATTTAAAATAGACTTGAGGTCAAATTTTGGTTTTTCAAATTTTTTCATAAGTAAATCAATATTTATTTCAAGATTTGACCTTTATCTATAAACCGCATCAAAATTATTTTTTGAAACTCTGTATTCATTTTTAATAGATTTTTAGTTTTAAAATTGATTTTTCATGTTCAAATTTTCAAATCTCAAGATTTGATTTTAAAACCTCTTTTTTTCTAAAAAAAAAAAAAGCTACAAAAATGGAAATAATTTTTTTTAAGAATTAAATCATTTTTCAAAAAAATATTTTTATTTTCAAGAAAATCTATTTTAGAGAGCAAGTTATTTATTTCCAAAGCAAAATTTGAAAACTCTTTTGTTTTACTATAATCATCTAGATGTATTTTAGATTGTCGAACACTTTTTCTTCTATTTTCAAAAGAATCGATTTCTTTTTTTAAACTCAAGTTTTCTTTTGGAAAAATAAATTTAAAAGTAAGCATTTTTTACATGACATTATGAACATTTTCATTATTATTATCACCATTACTATCACTAATACTACAAGAGTCATAAAAAATGATGAGGAGGAATTCAACCGGAAGAAATAGGGCGCCACGTGGCCTCAAACACGCCATCGGTCTGGGATCTCTACAACCGACCGGTCGGATGGGCCCCTCAGTACGCTTGCACTAGGTCATCATGCTCGGCCAAGTCTCCACATCTCATATGGGTCAACATTCCTAGGGCATGAGCACCATCATTATTCCATTTCCAAAGGCGGTTAGAGCCACCTCTCCCTCCAAGGAATGAAGAAAAGTGTCGCTGCCATAACGGTCCAAAGATCTCCGCCAACAATCCAACTACCTCATTGGTACGGAGGGAGAGATCGATGCCACTTGCCATACTGGTACTTAGAGAATTACAGAAGGCTTTCCAAATGGGTGTTTCTCTACTTCCTATATAAAGGTTAGAGCCTTAGCAGTTGTAGGTATGTGTTACGCAACTATACATACTGTATATTCCTACCATATCCTACTACTTTTTTCTTGATAAACCTCTATAAATTCTCACATCTTAGGTGCAACACCAGCAGGCGCACCTGCGGTGTAACCAGGCTAAGAGAAAGGGATATAACTTTTATCGCCGCCCACCATCCCCGATCTTAGCAACCAACGTGTCCAGTGATCTATTTCCAGGCATCATTAAGGATTTATCACCTTCAAGAAATGATACACATAAAATATTATCCACAGGGTGTGCCACATGATCGATTTAGTTTGGATGTTAAGCCTATAAAGCTAAAATCAGCTCTGGTATCAATTTTTGGCCCAAAGACCTACCCAAGAGAGGGGTGAATTGGGTATTTATAAAAATTTAAACTATAAATTCAAATTCAAGATATCAATTTTCCTAATTGATTTTTATCTTGTTAAGTAACGAAAATATATTTATTGAAGTGCACACCTAAACAAACAGAAAAGTAACAATGCAACATACAAGAATTTATCCTAACTCGGCAAGCTAATCTTACCTACATCCAGTCCCCCAAGCTCCATATGGATTTCGCAATCCACTACCCCTTAATTCTTTTCCCAAATAAGAACCAAACCCTTACAATTCTAATTTTTTTCACAGGCTTAGAATCAACCTTTACAACCCTAATTTTTTTCACAGGCTCAGAATCAACCTATCACTCTCTCATGCTATTACACTTATTATTTTTGCAGGTTTAGGAAAAACCTTTACAACACTCAAATAAGAATTAAAACCTAATCTTTTTAAAGGTTAAATATTAACCTAATATTTTTCGTAGGCTAAAGATCAAACCTTAATCCTTTTTCATGCTAAAGATTAAACCCTAATTTTTTTCACAAGTTAAAAATCAAAACCTAGCTATCCTGATTAGACATTGACCCAAATGTGTCTAATACACTCAAACTCGCAAATATAAAAGATTTTCAAGTTTTTTTTTTCCCACAAGGAGCTTCTACCACCCAATACAATTATACTCGATTAATGTCCCAAAATGCAAAGTGATAAATTCTATGTGAGGCACAAATCTAATTTAAACAATTTAAAGTACAAATAACAAATAATCAGATTTCTTTAATAAGAATCATTTTCAAAGATTTTCTTGCTATTAGATTCGAAGCAATTAAACAAATAATCTAAGAAAGTAAAACAAATAGCTTGAAAAGATCTCACTGGAATTTGCTGAAAACGATTACGATTACTCAATAGCGAACACAAATCGGTGACCACAACTTTTAGCGCCTTTGATCAAGAACTCTTTTAATAATCTCACTTATAAATTTCAGCGTAGCAGTCTTTCTTAGAATAGCCAAAAACCTGATGTTCTTGATTATAATTTTTGAATCTCACAGGTCTATATTAATAGACTTAGAACTAGGCCTATAATGGCTAGTTTTCCAAAGTTAAGACTTTAAATGACACCTTAAGACCTCATATATCATACACCTTTAAAATAAGTATGTTCCATTCAAAAATTACTTTGAGAAAAGCTCAATTTGGTCCTTAATATATATATATACATATATATATATATATATATATATATGAGAAATACATTTAATTCCCTTGAAATCGTCAAAATTGAGGAGAATTGACCCAAAAATCAAAACAGTCAAAATTTGATTGCGACTGACCCCCTGTGTTAGTTGACCGACCATAATGGTAAGCTGACTGAATTGGCTAGTAGATCACCCATTTCACTTCCTAAAGCTACTTTTTTGGTTAGTCAACCAACCCGTTTCGTCGGTTAACCGAATTGACCAGAAAATCCATCATTTTAAGTGTTGAAACCATTTTTTCAATTAGACCCTTAACCAAAAATATTTTATGCTTTATCACTTTATAAAAATCATTTTAGGACCTTAAACTTATCACTTCTTACTATAACATAAATAGATTTATTCATTTTAAAGTGTCGTGCAGGATCCTTATTCGAATTGTTTTAAGGCATAAAAGTAATGAGTTGTTTTCACCTAATTGTCGTTAACGTCTTCAATGCTCTGAAAATCTTCATTGTCTTCGTCTTTCACCAGTCTTGAATTTCGTTAATTCTTCAATAATCACCTCATGAATTCTTCAATGATTAATTCTTTTTTTACCCATTCTTTTTCTTATTTTAACTTATGGAACTTTTAATCTAAGACCACTCAATAAAACATTAGTTCCATAAAATATTAACGTTTAATTGTTCATCGAAACATCAAGTTCAACAAAATATATGGAACTTATAATATGAAATCACTCAATAAACCTATTAGTTTAATAAAATATCAATGTTCAATTGTCTATCAAAACATTATATTCAATACAAAGAAAGTGAGGGGGGGTTTCCAAGCCTTAAAGAAATATGTTTCATTTCCAACAAACCTAACCCCAAGCCTCAGGCAAGAGATACTTGTCTACCTGGCAGTCGCGACAACTTCTTGTAGTAGATAAAGTGAGGATCCAAAGGATGACCTATTATATCTGCTATGCTTTAACAGACCCCCTTAACCCGAAGTTATAACACTATTTTCTTGAGTTCCTTAGATAAAAACTAGGTATCATAAGTTATAATTAATTGCATATCCATTACTATTTTTTTCTAGAAAACTTGTTCCATTATTTTTAAACCCACCCGATTGTGGTTGTTATAAACCAACCATTCAGGATCATATTAGACTAACTAGAGGCATCGGGAAGGCTAGTAAAATGGTCAATTGACATCGGGGAGTTCCATATTGAATACCAACCAAGGATGGCAATAACCAATCAGGCCCTAACTTACTTTATCACCAAATTGATAATTTCTAAGGAAAAAAGGGCTGATTGATAAAGTTAGAAAATGGTTGACTGGCCAACCATACTTGAATGTCTAGACTACTTTTGTGGATGGATCATATAATGACAATGGCTTTGGGAGTGGGTTAGTGATCTAGACACCCGAGGAAGACATACTAGAGCGTTCCCGTGGGATCATATTCAAAGCCACTAACAATAAAAATGAATAAAGAGCCTCAGTTTCATCTCTATGCTTCCTTGGAGATCTTGGGATTATCGGGGTGGAGGTTAATTGTAACTCTTTGGTTTCCAACCAGATCAATGGTGAGTACCTGGCAAAGAAACGAAGATGATTGCTTACTTAAGCATAGAAAATAAATAAAATTTGACATTTGCCAAGTTTAATATCAAGCAACTCTTGAGAGAAGTGAACAAACATTCAAACTCATTTCTAAACTTGGCCATGACCTTTGAAACAAAGGGTCCGAGGACATTTTGTTTGAGTCCCTATACCAACCATGCACTGATACATCAATTCAACTACATGTACCGGATAACCAATTACTTGGAGGATGGAATTCTTCCTAACAAAAATAACGAAGCTCGAGGAATCCATTATAGGGTTGCTCGATATGTTCTAATTCGAGGTGTCCTATATAAACAGTTGTACTCAATACTAATGAGAAGTTGTCTATGAATTAATTAAGGAAGCTATTTTATTCAGGAGATATAGGAAGGTATTTGCAGAAACACTCATTACCACGTTTTCTTGCAAAGAAGACCCTAAAGCAGGGTCATTTTTTGCTGACCATAAACTAATATTCCAAGGACATGGTAAAAAATATTATGAGTACGATGGTTAGGCCCAACTATTAACTTGCCATCTAGTTACCTAACCCCAATGGTAAGTCTGCAACCTTTCTCTCAATGGGGGGATCGATATCTTGGGACTATTTCCCATGGTCATAGCTCAAAGTAAGTTCTTGATTGTGGCTATTGATTACTTCACCAATTAGGTTAAAGGTAAAGCTATCACAACAATAGTCGATGCTAAGATCAAATACTTTGCATAGAGGCAAATCATTTGATGATTTTGTACGTTGAGCGTAATGATTAGAAAGCACAAGACTTAGTTTGACTATATCATATTCAAGACTATTTGTCGAGACGTCGGGATCTGATACTATATATGTACTCCAATCCATCCTCAAGCTAATGGACAAATTTAATTCCCAATAGGATGATCCTACATAACTTGAAGAATCAATTGGATAAATCCAAGTAAAATGGGTCAAATATTTTCCTTTAGTCCTACGGGCGTATTACACAATTTCTAGGATCCCAACCAGAGAAAGACATTTCTCCATGACCTTCGGGATCGAAGCACTTATCCCCATATAAATTAGAATGATAACTCTTACAATAATACTACATAATCCTGAGCATAATAACACTAAAATGAAATTTAACCTTCATTTATTGGGATAAAAATGAAGAAAATGCTCAGATCTAGTGAGCATCTTATAAAAAACAAATGGCTCAGTACTTCAACAAAAGGGTGAATTCTCAACCATCTACAGACACCGCATTTTGTCCCGCTCATTTAAGTTTTGAAAGTATCAGGTTTTAAGTGAAAATTTAGATAAATTTTAAAGTGAGGTTTAAAGGGAACAAATTTTTACCTTAGATTACATTGGATACTATAAAAAGACAAAAAACATACGAAAACATAAAATTGTCAATCCGATCGAATTTCGGTATAAATAAAAGTTTCAGGTCAATTTCGAAATTCCTAAAGTTAATGGGGGACTAGAATGACAATAGTGAAAGTTGATTCTCCATGAATAGCACTTTTAATATATTTAAATTAGTTTCTACCCTTTAATTTTAGGAAATTTCACCAATTACATTTATGTCCCGATTTCACCAATTACATTTACTTCCCGTTTTGACCCCTGAAATTTTTATTTTCATCGGTTTTGTCTAATTGTTAACAAAAAATATTCTTTTAAATTTTCTTGTTTGAAGTACTAATATCCTAAATCAAGAAAAAATCCTTGATTAGGCCAAAATGGTGCCCCAAACACTAAGACTACTAAAGACATACCCTCCTAAGCTTAAAAAAAAGCATAGGATTCTTCTATCGGTGTGCCCTTAACAATTTGGAATTAAATTAAAGCCTTTAATAAAGTATCTTATGGAAAGATCTCATCCATAAGAATACCATCATTTTCTAAGAATGTCATGATGCATACACTAGCAAGAATTAGCATGCCATCATTAATGGCATTTAATGAAACATTAAATGTAGTATTAAAGGATGCCTTAAATGGCATTAAATGAAGAGATGTTATGGAAGATTTGATACATAAACTATCTTGTTGGTCCAAAAAGCTACCCAAGAGAGGAGGTGAATTGGTTAGTTACAAAATTTAAACAAATAAATTCTTTAAACACTTAATTATCAAATAATCATTTTTTCTAAATTAATTATTATCTTTGTTACACAACGAATAAGTGTTTAATACTAAGTGCACACCCAAACACAATATAAAGAATATAACCAATGCAGCACACCAAGATATATCTTGATTAACAACTTAGCCTTACCTAATCCAGTCTCCCCACACTCCACGGAGATTCACGACCTACTAAAACTCTGATTCTTTTATTAGGTAGGAACTAAACCCTTATAATGATTATTTTACAGGTACAGAATCAACCGTTACAAATTTTACCCTTTTCTCAAGTCAATAATGAACCCTATTTTTTTACTAGGTTAAAGATTAACCTCATCACTCTTTCAAGTATCATTTTCACTAGTAAGGATGAACCTTTACAATTCACTAACAAATAACAATTCAATTGCATGGAGAATCAAAACCTAATTCTTTTCAAGGGAAAAGAATAACCTAACCTTTTTGCAGGACAAAAATCAAATCCTAATATTTTTCACAAAAGAAAGACTGAAACCTAGCTACTCTGACTAGACACCATCCTAAACGTGTTTAATTTGCTCAAACTCACAAATACAAAAAATATGAATTCAAAACAAAAAAAAGTTTGGAAAGATCTCACTGATAAAACACCGATAAAACACCGAAGTTTGGAAAGATCTCAGCATAAATATCACTCTTATAAAAGTTCAAAACTGATGTTCTTGATGTATTTTCTCTCAATCCCACAGGTCTATTTTTATAGACAAATATCAAGCCCTCCAATGGCTACTTTTCAAAAGATATGCCTCTAAAAAATACTCTTAGACCCCATATAATAATATCTTCTATTCCAAGGTATTCCAGTTTAAAATATCTTTTAAATCTCTTAAATAAGTTCATCAAATAATTCTCAATTTAAAATCATAAAAATAGAAAGTATTAATCTACTTAAATTAAGAGAATCACAAAATATTTGGACCCAATCAGTAGGGATAATAGAATAGATGCACCATATCTCAAGTAAGTTCAAATCCCCTAAATCTCTCCCTTGGAATCCTAAAAAATGGATAGTTTTTTACCAAAAGAGCAACTCACACGAAATCACAACCGACACTATCGGTTGACCGATCCAAAGAATTCAGTTGACTGGTTAATTCAGAGCCGAAACCCAGCCTAAACTCATAGGCCAATCGGTTAACCAAATTCCACCAATCAGTTGACTAATTGGTATAAGATGGTTCACTTTCGCCTCAAAAAACACAGTGACTCAAATAGTTGATCGATTTTTCTAATTAGTTAACTGACTACTTTAGGTTATCCACTTATTTCACCAATTCAACTACTGTTTCAAACAGTTAACCGATTAGATCAGTAGCACCTCATTTCTGCTCCAAAATACACTGTTTAATTCAGTTAACCAATTGCTTTTATCGGTTGACCGAATTGACCTAAAAATACAACTTTTTATACTCTAAACCATGTTTTTCAATTAGGTCAATTATCAATTTCATTTCACATAAGGAGCACATGTAAAATCATTAATTAAGACCTTAAACTCTATCATTTCAATATCAAACACACATAAAAATAACTCATTGAAAGTATCGTGTGTGATCCTAATTAGGGTTGCATTAAGAGTATATAGGTAGAGAGTTGTTTTCACCTAATTTTCTTTAAGGTCTTCAATACTCTTCATTTCTTCATCGCATTGATCTTTTCATCCTTTATGGTTTCTTTATGACGTCTTAATACGTAATTGTCCATCAAAACCTAGGATTCAACACATCCCATGGTGATAAATATCATTATTCTATAGGTACTTACGTGCCTAAAATCTAGTCCAAAGCTAACCATATTAGCTTTAATCATTACTAAATATAGTATTAAATGGCAACAAATGATGCATTTAATGACAAAATTGAGTGGCATTTAAAATAAAATCTTTTGTCAAGATTTTCTAGCCAAAATCCCATCATGAGACCTAGTTACCAAGAGTAACTAGTGCCTACAAAGCTAACCACACTAGTTCCCATCATGACAAACATTAAATGCCCATCAAATCAAGCATTAAGCATACATTAGATAACATTAATGAGGGCATTAAATAGGGAATTTGTGACCAAGATTTTGCAAAAAAAAAAAATCTTCATTACAATATCTTCGTGATTGCCTACACAATCTAAGAAGATATTGATCATGTGCCTAAGGTTCTAGCCATTAATGGCCTTAAATGGCATTAAATGGCCATTGAAAACAAGTTGGCCATGCATGTGCACTTCCCAATGCGCAGGCATGCTGTTGCCTATAAAAGGTAGTTTGTTTTCGTTTGGTAGCATCCTTGGCCAGACCCTTTCTCTCTCTAAGCTCGAATTTCTCTCTTGGATCCTTTGATTCCTTATGCTTTCTACCTCTCAAACACACTAAATCCTTTCAACAAAGCTCGTAAAATGTGTTCTTGACACTGTTGAATCTAAGGTTTTGATTAACAATTAAGTATTGATATTTTTTGTGGAACTATTGATTTTATTGAGTGTTTTAGATTTAAAGTTCCATGTTTTTTAGTAAGAGAAATAATCATTGAAGAAAATATAAAGGGTACACAATCGACATAATAAAAATGTAAAGAGTTTTGAAGACGCTAAAGAAACAAGGTGAAAACAACTCGTTACCTATATATTGTTAATGAAACTCGAATTAGGATCATGCACGATACTTAAAATGAGTTAATCCTATGTATGTCTGGATAAGAAGTGATAAGTTTAAAATACTAAAATGAGATATTTTATGTGCTCCTTATGTGAAATTATTTTGATAAATAACCTAAGTGAAAAATGTGTTTTAAAGTATAAAATGTTATGTTTTTCGGTCAATTCGATCAACCAGCAAAAGAAGTTGATCGATTTATCAAAACAGTGAGTTTTGGGAGTAGAAAAAAATCCTACTGATCTAATCAGTCAATTAAGAAAATCAATCGGTCAACCGGTTGAAACAGTAGTTGAAATGAGTAAATGAGTGAAGACTCTGATCGATTCGGTTAGCCAACAGATTCAGATCGACTAAACAAATAAAACAGTGGCTGAATTGAAGAAATTGGGAAAGCCACTAATCAGGCAGTTAACTGATAGGGTATAAGGCCAAAGACTATTTTAGTCATTGGCACTGGGCGGTCGACCAAGGGTTTCGGCCGTTCAACCAACTAGTTCAGTCAATATATTAATTAATTTAATCTCTTGGTAAAAAACTATCCGTTTTTTATGATTCCAAAAGAGATATTTAGGGGATTTGAGTGTAATTCAAATATGCATGACTTATTATGTGATCCCTATTGATTTAGTCCATATATTTTGATATTTTCTTAATTAAAGTGATTTAATACTTCATGTTCTTATGGATTTCAAGTTGGAAACGC
The DNA here is from genome assembly GCA_016647705.1 of Eucommia ulmoides. NCBI lineage: Eukaryota > Viridiplantae > Streptophyta > Magnoliopsida > Garryales > Eucommiaceae > Eucommia > Eucommia ulmoides. The sequence continues at coordinate 34,243,369 of CM028330.1, forward strand.
TTTATGGACCTAAATGAGTATTTCAAAGAATATCTTTAAATGAAACATACTTAATGTCACACCCCACCCCGGACACCCTTCACTGTGGGGCCGGCGTGACGTCGACATGACATCACCTGAACGCTAAACCAACTCATATAACGATAATACACATACAATAATATACAATCGTAAAAAATATACATATACAAATTTTCTACTATGAGGACTCACCCGTCCCCAAATATGTGAACAGCAAAATAAATACCATGAACCTCTTACAGGTTCACCCCAGACAGCTCATCTTAAAACCTACACCCGACACCATCGTAGGACTCTATCTAGCGCCAGTAGGAGATCGACTCCTATCTGCTTCACCTACGGGTGTACTGTCTTCTTAGTAAAAACATTTTATAATAATAATAATTCATAACTACAACATCTAAATGGATCAAGCGTAAGTATATAGACAACACGTAGCTAGTAAAATTCTCCATAATATAAGCAGTGAAAATAAAACCAATAAGTATAAGTTTCATTCAAATCCATCTAGTATAAAATGATACCAATCATCATAATAAATAATAAATCACCCAATATAAGTAAAACACCACATCTCAAAACACCACTCCACCACAACACACACTGGCTAACCATAGTGATCGCTTAATCTCACGATCGGAAGTTGTAACGGTATCGTACCATCCGTTAAGATATGCCTTCCTAGCGGAACAAACTGCGCAGTATAATCCACACCCCATTATGGGAAAAAATATCTACATCCCTTACGGGAAGAAATCCACACCCTTTACGGGGAAAAATATAATCAACACCCCTTTCGGGGAGAACAACTATGACATCATCAAAATCATTAGTATAGTTAAAAATTCACATCTCTTACGGGAATAAATACATTTTCACACCACATCGTCAAAAATCCACACCCCTTATGGGTAAAATATAAACCACACCCCTTTCGGGGAGAATTTTCAAAATCATGATTTTTACTCTCATTTTTAAAAGTACCACCAATTTCAGTAAAACCCATTTTTCCACCTTTGTACCACCAATTTCAATAAAAACCATTTCTTCCACCTTTATTTTTAGAAAACCAAACATTTTTAGAAAATCAGATATTTTTCACTCTCTTTTAAAACCACTAAATCCAACAAAACTCATTTTTCAACTTTCTTTTTAAAAACCAACACAATACCCCGAAAATTCATTTTACCAATTCACCCAAATACCTGCTTGATCCATATAATTTATAAAATCGTACAATTTAATTAAATCCATATTTCATCATATATATATAAATAATTTGGCAAGAAGACAGTACACTCACCTCGATATCCGTTTTGCAAAACTGACCTTGACCATACTCTATCTGGACGTCAGCGCTTGCGAACCTAATAGTGACAGAGCCTAAATTAATATCTTATTTAGAATATCCTAATCATGCAATACAGACCCTATATTCCAAATCGTTACTATTTTATATACCACGTTATTAAAATTAATTAATCGCTACGAAATTATTATGATTTCAGAAATTGTAACGCTAAATAAAATTAATAATCGATTGAAATTTCACATTTTTCCGAATCGTTTGGCGGCCACGAAATGGGTTTTGGATTTTCCTAGGGTGGTTTCTGCAAATTCCCCATTTTTTTCTTTCTCTTCATTTATTTTCTTTCTTTTCTTTTTATCTGTTTTGGCTTCTGTTTCCTGTTACAGCCCCAGTCGACCACCCCCATTTTCTCTCTCTACTATCCATTCCGGCGATCTCACCGTCGGCCACCCTACACCAACGTTCACTCACACACCACGCACACACGCTATCCGACCAAACGACACACCCATATGCACACGATCGCCCGACGATCGACGCACACAACTGACAACGACAACACACGTACATACACTGCTCTCTTTCTTTCTCTTTGTTTTCTGCTTCTGCTTCCTTTTAGCCAACCCACGATGGCAACAATCACACCCATACCACCCAACCGAACGGATCACACACTCAAATCGAAACCTACCTTCTCTCTCTCTAACTTTTCGACCGGCCGAATTACCGACCCCACCCACCGACGACCGAACACCTACCGTCAACCAAACATTACTGACCGAACCTACCATACTCATACATACACAACAACAAACACACATGACAAACATAGCGACCCTCCGCCGAACGATCACCATTCATGCCAGCAATCCATACCTAAACATACCCACACACTTACACATGTTGTCGGGCATACAAACACAGACATACACACAGACACACCCTTACCAAACGACGACCAAACACCCATACCCACTTACTAACGGACGGTGATGAATGGCACCCACCGGCGGACCTCTTTTTTTTTTTTCTGTTTTCGTTTGGATTCCACCGACATACTCACACACTCATCCGATCACTTACACATTGACGAATTCCCACATACCCACGACAGCAGCAACACACACACCACCGGCCCGAATGGCGACACCCACTCCGGTGACGATCAGAATACACACCCTCACTCATGAGGTCACCGGCCGAACTCTCTCTCTCTAGATTTTCTGTCTTTGATTCCAGATTTTTCCTCCCCTTTAAAGAACTACGGGCATGAATATATATATTCATGTAATTAGTAGACCAGAATGCTCCCTCTTCAAGCCACGTCGTCCATTTCCCAAATCCTCTGCCCATCGGTTAATCTCACGGCAACAGTCAGCAAGAAAATATGGATTTCTATATGTTTCTAGAACCTATTTGCTTAATTACTCTTCCCTCCCCCCTAATTTCTAAAAATCATGTTTTGAGTTCAATTCACCATTTATAAGAGTCTAATATGGTAATTTCACCCTTAACATTTTGTAAATTGCAATCTCACTCCCAAAAGTTTTAATTCAAAAGTTAAATGTAAATTTTTGGATGGACTATTTTCTAAATTTACAATTTGACCCCTAAACTTTTAATTTGAATTTTTAATTGCCCCAATTTCACCTCGAATTTTTCCAATTGTTCTAAAATGCAACTAAAATGATGTACATGCGAAATCGGGGTCTTACACTTAAATTGATAGAATATATTATATAGGGTCTTAGAGTGTCAATTTATGACATACTTTTGAAAAACTAGCCATTGGAGGGCTAGTGTTAGGTTTATTTAATAAGACCTGCGGGAATAAGATTAAGCACATCAAGAACATCAGGTTTGAGCTATTATAAAGTGATATTATTGTTGAGATTTCTACGAGAAATTATATTCAAATTCTTAATCTAAAGCGCCTGCTATTTGGCGTCACCGGTTTGAGTTATAATTACGATATCTTTCTCATCTTTGATGTTTCCTGGTGAGATCCTTACAAATCTTGTTATTTGCTTTATGAGATATATTTATATTTATTACTTGGTGTAGGATTGTTTAGAAAATTGTTTTGAACTTAAAAATCTAAAAATCTTTTAAATGGTTTTTGATATATTATCTGATTACGTGCTTACTTTGTGCTACCCACTTTGTTATTTAATCATATTTTATTTACCTCACATTATATCAATCACGTAGTAATTATTCAAGCGATTAATTGAGTATATTGAGGTGATAGAATATATTTGTGGGTGGAAATTTGCATTTTTTGTATTTATGAATTTTTGCGAATTAGACACATTTGGGACGGTGTCTAGTCAGGGTAGTTAGCTTTCGATTTTTTTTCTTGTGAAAAACATTTGGATTTGATTTTTGTCCTATAAAAATCTTAAGTTATTCTTTTTCCTTGAAAAGAACTAGGTTTTGATTCAACTTGTAATTAAATTACAGAGTGAATTGTAAAGGTTCATCCTAAACCTATGAAAAGGATGAGTGAGAAAGTGTTAGGTTTATTTTTAGCCTGTGAAAATAATCAGGATATTCTAAAGGTTGATTATGAGTCTGTGAAAAGAATCAAGAATTGAAAGGGTTTGGTTCCTACCTGGTAAAAAAATCAAGGGGTTTAGTGGATTGCGAATCTCCGTGGAACTTGGGGGACTGGACGAAGGTTAGAGTAGCTTGTCAAATCAGGATAAATTCTTGTGTGATGCATTGTTTATTTTCATATATTGTGTTTGAGTGTGCATTTAGTATTCAACACATTTTCGCTGCGTAATAAAATAATAATTGTTTCAGGGAAACTGATTATTTGTGTTTAAAGGACTTAATTGTTTAAATTTAGTAAATACCCAATTCAACCCCCTTTTGGGTAGCTCTTTGGGCCAAAAAGTAGTACCAAAGCTGGAACAGCTAACTCTCTCGGATAAACAGAAATTATCTTTCAATTCTCAAGCTATTAACATTTTGTTTTGTTCTTTAGATCTAAATGAATACACTAGGGTTTCTGGTTATGGATTGGCAAAAGAAATTTGGAACACAATGCAAATCACACATGATGGGATAAATAAGGTGAAACAATTCAAGATCAATGCCTTAGTTCATTAATTTAATCTATTCAGAATGGGTGAAGCAGAATCAATTCTGAAAATTTACACGAGATTCAATAATATTTGTAACAACCTTAATCAACTCGAAAAGCCTTATTCTATGGAGGACAAAGTACAAAAAAAATTGAGATGATTGACGAAAGTCTAGGGGCCAAAAGTGACTGCAATAGAGGAAGTTAAAGATCTCACAGTTTACACCACTGATGAGCTTATTACCAACCTAATGACCCATGGGACGTCTATATAAGGATATGAGGATGAAACAAAAAATATCAAAAAGAAATCCTTGGCATTTAAAGTTCAAAAGAATGAGGAAGAAGATGATAGTAATGACATCAGTCTTAACGGCGAGCATGAAAAAGATGTGGCGCTTCTCACGAAAAATTTCAAAAAGATGACTTGAAGAACGTTTCGTGGAAAGAAAAATTTCTATATGAATAATATTGAATGCTTAACTATCACAAGGACGGGCACTTCCAATCCGACTATCCCAAACTGAAGAAGGAAAAAGATAAAAAGAGAAAGAAAAAGAAAAAGGTGAAGAAGAGTAAGAAAAAATCAATGAAATCCACCTAGAATGTCACATCCCACCCCGGACACCTGTCATTGTGGGGCCAGCGTGACATCGACACGACATCACTTGAATATCGAACTTACTATAGACGACAAAATAAAAACGCAATCACAGAACAAATCATAAGTATATACACTCTCTCATTTAGGGACATCAGTCCCTACAAAAAATTTATTTAATAACACGAATTCGAAACCCTAAATCTCTTATTTAGTTTCCCTTCAAGTAGCACCCCCAAGATATTCTTTCTCTATCGCACCTCCGAATTTGACCTAGTGCCAGTAGGGGACCGACTCCTAGCTATTTCACCTGCGAGTGTACTGCCTTCTTAGTAAAACATTTTTAAAATAATAATACATTCTAAATAGTACCACATTTAAATGGATCAAGTATAAGTATACAAACATCACATTTCTAATAAAAATCACCATAATATAAGTAGTGAAAGTAAATCAACATATATAAGTTCCATTCAAACTTATCCAGTATAAAATAATACCAATCACCATATAATAAATCACCAAATATAAGTAAAACACCACATCTCAAAACACCACACCACTCATTGGCTAGCCATAGTGATCGTTTTAACCTCACGATTGAGAGTTGCAACAGTACCATAACATCCGTAGGAATGCCTTCCTACGAAATATCCACACCCCTTTTGGGGAGAAATATAATCCACACCCCTTACGGGAAGAACTATCCACATCCCATGGGAAGAAATCCACACCCCTTACGGGGAGAAATGTAATCAATACCCCTTACGGGGAGAAAACTATGACATCGTCCAAATCAACAATATCGTCAAAATCCATACCCTTTATGGGAAAAATATAAACCACACCTCTTTCGGGGAGAATTTTCAAAATCACATTTATTCAAACCACACCCCTAATGGGGAGAATTTTCAAATCACGTTTTTCTCTCTCTTTTTAAAAGTACCACCTCTTTAGTAAAAACTATTTCTCCACCTTTGGTTTTAGAAAACCAAGCATTATTAGGAAATCCGATATTTTTCCACTCTCTTTTGAACCACCAAAGCCAACGAATCATTTTTCAACTTTATTTTAAAACCGACATAATTTACCGAAAATCCATTTTTTCCAACTCACCCAAAACCTGCTTGATCCATATCATTTATAAAATCATCCTATTTTAAGTAACACACATTTCATCATATATATATGAAAATATATTTTTGCAAGAAGACAGTACGCTCACCTGATTATCTGTTTTCAAAGACTTTAACCGTCTATTCTCTACCGGTACTCCGGTGCCTGCGAACCTAATAGTAATAGGACCTAAATTAATATTTTATTTAGATATAACCTAACCATGCCATGCAATCCTAATTTCCGTAATTTCCTATTCTTCGTGTTTTCTTTTGGAATATTATCATTTAACTAACATCACTCTATTACGATTTACTATATAAACTTTGTTCATATAAACAGTCTCATTATTTATTATCTCCATTTTGACATTTTCGAAGCTAGTAATTAGTTTCATAATCAGACACGAGAAAATTAAATACATATATTAACAGAGTTCAAAATTTTACCTTCCCTGGATTTTCTGTTGGCTGCAAGATTGGATTTTTAGATTTTTGTTTGGGGTGGTTTGTGTATTTTTCCCCCTCTTTCCTTTTTCCTCCTTCTTCTCCCCCCCCCCCCCCCTTTTTTTTTTTTTTCTTGTTTTGTGTTTCCTGTTTCTGATTTGGTTCCCCCGTCAACCGACCACACACCACACGCCGGTGATCACCCTCACACACACCCAACGGCGTTTAAGCTACACACCTACACACACACCGCCGTGACGAACACACACACACACACACACACAAAACAGTAACACCGTCGAACCAGAACGGAGACCCACACGCACACAACCGACACGCGCTCTCTCTCTCTCTCACTAACTCCCTCCGATCATGCCACACACCCACGAAATTGACCGTCGAACACCCACAAACTCGCACCACCGGACTACAGAACAAAACGTGTACATACACACACGATCGATCACCGCCACCACCATCGGCCAAACTCACGTCGCCACCACCGTCCGCCAAACTTACGCCGCCACCACCATCTACTGGACAAACCGAATTCACACCATCCCACGACAACGAACCGATACACACGCATGAACCACTCATCCCAAAGAAACCAACACTCATACCCACACAAACCAACCACTGTCGAGCCATCCGAATAACGGCACAACCCGCACACACACACTATAGACACACATACACATATGCATTCATCTCCCTCTCTCTCTAACTTACCCCCGGCGACACACAATCACACACACCCATACAAATGAATCAAAGACATAGCACACACACTCACCATAGTGACGACCACACCGTCCTCCATTTCTCTCTCTCTCTATCTGATTTTCTCTGTTTTAGTTCAACTAGGTTTTGCCGACACAACACACCCACGCAAATCGTCGATTACTTCTGCTTTTATTTCATTTTAGACTGAATGGCCGACCACCTCACCCTTGTCACCGACAGCTCCTCTCTCTCTTCTTCCTCTTCCTCTTCCCCTTCTCTTCTCGATCCTTCTCCCTTATCTTTATCTGTATGTATATGTGTGTGTGTGTATTTATTTATAAAAAAGGTAATTACACTTACCCCCTTTTAGTTTTTGGTTAGGATGTTATTAAACCCATTCTAATTTAAATGTTTGTGTAAATTATAATTTGACCCCTAAAGTTACAATTTAATAATACTTTACATCATCCTCCCCTTGATTTTAAGTTAAGATATAGATTAAACCCATTTCCCATTTTACATGTTTTGAGAAATTACATTTCGACCCCTAAACTTTTTAAATCACCCAATTCATATTGCAAACCATCCCATTATTTTAGTTAGAATGCTAATTAAGCTTATTCTTAGTTTTAATGTTTTAAAAATTTGCACTTTATCCCCTAATATCGCCATCCTCCCTATCATTTTAAAATGTGCCTCTAATTTACACGTATGACGAAGATCAGGGTTTTACATGGAATGACTCGGAGTCGAGTAGCTCTAAAAAATCAAGCAGTGATGATTCATCTATGCTTGCTTTGATGGCCACTGGAGATGAGGTAACAAAATTTTCTAGTTCTTGCCATTTAGATTTCGATGATTTATTTGATATTTATCAAGAAAAAATGCATGATTATAAAAACCAATGTTCTCAAAATAATGTCCGACAAAAGTACACTTAACAAACAAGTGATGGAGTTCGAATCTGAAAACATTAAATTGAAATCCAAAATTTTGGATTTGCATTTGATTGTTCTCAAATTCACAGGTGGTAAAATATTTTTAAAATGCCTTTGGGGAGCTCAAGAGGGATTTTCAATAAAGTTGGAATTGAGTTTCAGAAATTTTTTAAACAAAATAGATTTCATAACTTATTTTCTGAAAACCAAGAATCTTGTTAGACGTTTTAAATATAACATTGTGAGGGCATACCATTAGTAATTTTTTTTCGAAAGTATCCAAATGCAGACAAGTTTAGGTTCCTAAAGGAACTAAAATTGTCCCAACTAGCAATATTGGACCAACTTAGATTGGGTACCACTTAGGAACTATTTGAAGTGTTCCTTGAAGGTTATTCTAGAAGCATCAATGGGTAAGAAAAAATGGTTCCTGGATCGTGATTGTTCTCAACCCATGAGGGGTGATAAATCTAAATTCACATCTTTGACATCTAAAATTGGAGGTCATGTAATGTTTGGAGACAACGCAAATGGTAAAAAAATTATTGATATAGGTAATATCAGTAATGGGTCTACCACTATTGAAGATGTTTTTTAGTAGAAGGTCTTAAACATAATTTTCTTAGCATTAGTCAATTATGTGATAAATGTTACAATATGATTTTTTTATCATAATAGATGCATCATTAAGAATGGGCATGTTAGTAGCATATTACTTGTTTCATCACGTGTTCACATGTTCATTTGATTATTTCTCTTCTCAAAATTTATAATGTTTAAATACATTATCTGAGAATAGTTGGTTATGGCATAGACATCTTGGGTATGTCCAGTATGGAGTTAGTTTCAAATTTGTGTAAGAAGAGTCTAGTACGTGGCTTATTAGTAGTAAAGTATATGATGCATGTCAACTAGGTAAGCAATCTAGATCATTATTTAAGAAGAAGTTGCATACATCCACGTCTAAATATCTTGAATTGCTACATCTTGATTTATTTGGTCCGAATTCCATTACTAGTTTAGGAGGAAAATTTTATATATTCGTGATTGTGAATGATTATTCTATATTAACATGGGTATTTTTCTTGCCTAAGAAGAGTGAAATTGCTTTTATATTTTCTAATTTTGGAAACGTGTTCAAAATAAGAAACAATGTTGCATTATTAACATCCATAGTGATTGAAGCAAAGAATTTAAGAATGATTAGATTATTAGCTATTGTGATGAGCACGGGAATGCTCATAACTTTTCTACACCAAGAACGCCACAACAAAATGGTGTTATGGAGAGTAAAAATAGAACATTTCAGGAAATAGCCAGAACGATGTTTAATGAGAATTGTCTTCCTAAGTAATTTTGGGCCGAAGCTGTAAGTATCGCTTGCAATGTTGTTAATAGAGTCTCTATCTGAAGAGGTTTCAATAGAATCCCTTATGAAATCTGGAATGGTAAGACTCCAAATATATCATACTTTAAAAAAAAAAAATTGCTACAAATGTTTTATCTTAAATGATAAGGATAATTTGGGTAACTTTGATGCAAAATCTGATTATGGTATTTTTCTTGGGTACGCTTCGGATAGTAAAGCTTATAGAATATATAATAAACGTACTTTAGTAGTAGACGAATCTATACACGTTGTATTTGATGAATCTAATCCACTTGTGTCAAGAAAGATTTTGGATGATGATGATGCAGGTACACTGACTAAGCAAAACCAAAGAGTTGAGGTGACAAATAAACCACAAAATCCAAAGAATGAAGAGTCAAAAGGCAAAGAGACGACTTTACCATATACTATAAAGATAATTCCAGGACATTCGGTAACAGAAATTATTCGTAATTTCGAAAAATGTGTAAGTACATAATCCTCTCTTAGCGATATAATTAATATTTTTTTCTTTCTTTTTTCTTAATCTCAAATGGAGCCTAAGAATATTAATGAGACATTAGCTTATAAGTCTTGGATCTCAGTGATGTAAGAAGAGTTAGTTCAATTTGAGCTCAATAAAGTGTGGTCTCTAGTTCCTAGACCTGATTTACATCCTGTCATTGGTGCTAAATGAGTTTATCATAATAAAAAGAATGAAACGGGTATGGTGATTGTAAATAAAGCAAGATTGGTAGCATAGGGCTATAATCAAGAAGAGAAAATTGATTACGATAAAACATATACACCTGTGGTTAGATTAGAAACTATTAGAATGTTACTCGCATTTGCATATTCATGTAATTTTAAACTGTATCAAATGGATGTAATGAGTACATTTTTGAATGGTTTTCTATTCGAGGACGTTTATGTTAAACAACCACTGGGGTTTGAGAGTGATAAATTACCCGATCATGTGTTTAAACTTCGAAAGGCTTTTTATGGACTCAAACAAGCTCCCCGAGTTTGGTATGAGAGACTTAGCCAATATTTGATCGAAAATGGTTTTCGATGGGGTCTTAGTAAAATTACATTATTTATCAAGCAGAATGAGTCTGATATTCTATTAATACAAATACATGTTGATGATATTATATTCAAATCTACTAATGAGGATTTGGTTAAGAGTTTGCCAAGATTATGCAGATTGAGTTTGAAATGAGTATGATGAGAAAATTAACCTTCTTTCTTAGGTTGCAAATTAAGCTAACCAAAGAAGAAAATTTCATTAATCAAACCAAGTACACAAAAGAGTTACTAAAAAAAATATATCTTGGATGGCGCTAAAGAGTATAAAACTCCCATGGAAACAACTACAAAAATAGAAAAAGACGATACGGGCAAAAATGTCAATGAGAAAATGTATCGAGGTATAATTGGTAGCTTATTATAGCTTACTGCTAGTAGGCCTAATATAATGTTTAGTGTATGTCTATGTGCTAGATTTCAGTCTTGTCCGAAAGAATCGCATCTAATTGCTGTCAAGCGAATCTTTTGATATTTGAAAGGGATAAGTTATCTAGATTTATAGTATCCTAGGGGGCGTGACTTTAAGTTAACTAGTTACTTCGACACTAATTTTGCTGGATGTAAAGTTAAGTGTAAAAGTACAAGCGGTTTATGTCAATTTTTAGGACATGTCTTAATGTTTTTGTCGAGCAAGAAACAAAATTCGATTGCCTTATCTACGACTGAGGCAAAGTATATGACAACTGAAAATTGTTGTGCACAAATTCTATATATTAAGCGACAATTATATGATTTTGCAATATGTATGGAGGAGGTCCCTATTTATTGTGATAGTAAAAGTGTTATATGCTTAAGTAAGAATTCAACACAACACTAATGAACTAAGCACATAGAGATTCGACATCATTTTATTCGTGATCACGTTCAGAGAATGGATATAACTATTGAATATGTTAATAGCTCCGATCATTGTGCTGATATTTTTACCAAACCTCTAGTTGAAGATCAACTCATGAAAATCATTCGAGATTTAGGTATGGCTAGGCATAACAATGTATGCCTAGAGTGATATTTTTCATTCTCCACCCCCACTTTTTGAGATAACAAAGGGGGAGAAATTGATGTTTAGATATTTATTTGCCTAAGCATTACATTGATTAAAGTGGAGAAATTATTTAAAGTTTATGTTGAATATTTTAAATATGTTTTTATTAGTGTGCTTAAGTGAGTTTAAATACTCGTCCTCGAATTTGGGGGGGCGTGGTTATATTATCTTTTGAAGAAAATATCAAAATTAATTGTCATCGTCAAAAGGGAAATATTGTTGAATCTAAGGTTTTAATGTTCAATTAAGTATTGATATTTTTTGTGGAATTAATGATTTTATTAAATGTTTCAGATTTATAGTTCCATATTTTTTATTAAGAAGAATAATCATTGAAGAAAATATAAAGGGCGCAAGATGGACATGATGAACACGTAAAGAGTTTTGAAGACGCTAAAGAATACTAGGTGAAAACAACTATTTACCAATATACTCTTAATGCAATCCGAATTAGAATCACGCACGACATTTAAAATGAGTTAATCCTATGTGTGTCTACGACATTTAAAATGAGTTAATCCTATGTGTGTCTTACTCTAATCAATTTGGTCAACCGACGGGTTCGGGTCGGTCAACCGAATGAAACAATGGTTGAATTGAAGAAATTGGGAAAGCCACTGATTGGGTCGGTCAACCGACAGGGTATAAGGCCAACGGCTATTCTAGCCATTGGCATTTGGCAGTCATCTAACGGTTTCGATCAGTCAACCAACTGGTTCAATCAATAGACTAACTGATTTGATCACCGGTGAAAAACCTATCCATTTTTTATGATTCCAAAAGAGATATTTGGGGGATTTGAGTGTAATTCAAATATACATTACTTATTATGTGATCCCTATTGATTTGGTCGATGTATTTTAATATTTCTTAATTAAAGTGATTTAATACTTCCTATTCTTATAGATTTCAAATTGGAAACGTTTTATGGACCTAAATTAGTGTTTCAAATAATATTTTTAAATGAATTATACCTAAATTGATAGAAAATGTTATATAGTCCTAAAATGTTATTTTATGACATATTTTTGAAAAACTAGCCACTAGAAGGCTAGTTCTAGGTCTATTTAATAAGACCTGCGGGAATAAGATTAAGCGCATCAAGAATATTAGTTTTGAGCTATTATAAGAATGATATTGTTACTAAGATTTTTATATGAAATTCTATTCAAGATCTTGATCTAAAGCGCTTGCTATTTGGTGTCGCCGGTTTGAGTTCTAGTTGCGATATCTTTCTTGTTTTCGGTGTTTCCGGGTGAGATCCTTCCAAGTCTTGTCATTTTTTTTTTAAGATATATTTATATTGATTACTTGGTTTAGAATTTTTTAGAAAATTGCTTTGAACTTAAAAACCTGGAAATCTTTTAAACAATTTTTACTTGATTATCTGATTACGTGCTTACTTTGTGTACCCACTTTATTATTTAATCAAAATTTATTTACCTCGCATTATATTGATCACGTAGTAATTATTTGGGCCATTAATTTAATATATCTGTATTGAAGTGCTAGAATCTCCTTGTGAGAATAAACTTATATTTTTTGTATTTCTGAGTTTGAGCGGTTTAGACACGTTGGGAAGGTGTCTAATCAGAGTAGTTAGGTTTCAATCTTTTTCTTGTGAAAAATATTAGAGTTTTATCTTTGTCCTGTAAAAAGTTTTGGTTATTATTTTCCCTTGAATAAAAAACTAGGTTTTGATTCAATGTATAATTGAATTAAAGATTGAATTGTAAAAGTTTATCCTGAACCTGTGAAAAAGATAAGTGAGAGTGTGTTAGTTTGATTCTTAGCCTGTGAAATAATCAGGAAATTGTAAAGGCTGATTCTGAACTTGTGAAAAGAATCGAGAATTGAAAGGGTTTGGTTCCTACCTAGTAAAGGAATCAAGCGGTTTAGTGGATTGCGAATCTCCGTAGAACTCGGGGGATTGGACGTAGGTAAGAGTAGTTTGTTGAACCAGTATAAATTCTTGTGTGTTGCATTGTTTATTTTCATATATTGTGTTTATATGTGCATTTAGTATTAAAACATTTTCGCTGCGTAACAAAGTAATAATTGATTTAGAAAATTTTGATTATTTGTGTTTAAAGGACTTAATTGTTTAAATTTAGAAACTATCCAATTTACCCCCTGGGTAACTCTTTACGCCAATAGACACTCTTCTAGCAAGAGTTCAAGAAGTTCTTCAAGAACAACCAAGCAAAAAAGTACTTAGGGAAAAACTACTCTCCTAAGTTAGATAAGTTTTTCTTGAACTCCTCTTTAAGTTATGCTTATTTAATATCATTTGTTTTGTTTGTACATATAGTTCTTTGGTTGTTCTTAGTGTCTTAAATCATGTACATAGTGTAAATAACTTGTTTTTTGTCAAGAACTACAAGAACACTATGGTATATGCATAACATTTTTGGATTTTGTCAAGAACATTTGAAATCGAACTTCGATGAACTTAAAATAAATCACCGATGATGGACTATTAACTACTAACTACTAACAACTAATATTTACTTTTCTCGCTCTATGTCTTTTCGCGCTAGCCTAGATCACAGCCTAGCCCTAAGTCTCAGATCATGGACTAGCATCATTTATATATTATTCTATCTAAACCCTTGGGGCTAAAAGTTGAAATAAAGGGAGGACATCTATTCCTTTAGGGATAAGTGTGCATCTTCGTCAGAAATATTTCATTCTTCTTTGTTACGAGTAGGACTTGCACTTATATTATATATTTTCTTCTTTTTTCAACTAATAAAGTAAACCTTAACACTAAACTTGCCTAAGCAAATAAGTTCGGATAGAGTGTTATTGACAAAATCAAATGTGTATATCTACTTACCATTTGTGTCATGTTATGTTCTTACTTTTCTTAACTAAACAAAAAAGAAATAAAAAATGAGTTTTCACATAAAAGTTTATCAACATGAAAAATACTTGGTGTTTATACACTTTGTCTTAAATAAGTGTCTTGTATAAGACTTTTACGTTTTGTTAAACTTCAAACATGATTTTCCACATTCTTTAGAAAAATGTGTTATTGAAATGTTTCACTCTTTTTCTTCGGTTTAAAAATAAATAAAATATTTTTGTTAAGTGTCCGAATAAAACTCCCCCCCTCCCAGGTTTAAACTTGTCGATTTTTTCATAATCGATAGGCAGTCTAAAAGGGGAACATTTGTTATTTATTTTAAATCTATTTTATCCGTCGTTGCTTTTAATAAATAAATTTTTCCTGTTTTCCTTACATAAAAATACATAAAAGACAAAAAAAAAATAAAAAAATTGGAATTAGTGTGTTAACCAAAACTTAAGGAAATAACTTGGATTTGTTTAAACGTAAAGATTTATTTAAAATTAGGTATCGTTTTCGAACAGGTGTCTTGGGGTGCCTAACACCTTCCTCGAGGATAACCAACCCCCGAACTTAAAAGAAATCTCTGGTAAAGACCAACTGTTTCGAGTCAAAACTTAAACTAAAAAATGATTTTAAAAATCTCGATGACCTAGCACACCATTTAACTCAATGCTAGGTAGCGACTCCATTTTTTAAATAAATCCTGGCCCAAAGAACATTTTTAAAATTGGCACCTAGAAAATCCCCTGAAACTTGTTTTTTTAAAATGAATGGATTTTTAAGAATTTCAAGAGGAATTAAACCAAACCCTATTTTCTTTTTCTTTTCGCTCTCTTCTCCCTCTTTCCCAAAATTCGGGGGGCATCACCATCTTAGGAAGGTGATTTAGTGCTTCATAAAGTTATGTTCATGACAAAAGATTGATTACAAGGAAAACTCAAACTTAACTTTGAAGGATCTTACAAGGTTAACAGGTTTGCTTTCAACCACGGCCACACAGCCATAACGCTATGGTATTGAGGTGGCATGTGTTTCCAAACCAATGCTGATAGTGACCTTTCAGGAAAGGGCATCGCCACGGACGGTGGTGCAGAGTAGTGGTGTCGCCATCTCTACCGTTCAATCGTGGTGCCTTCCACCGACGTTTTTGGTTTTTACCGTGACATCATTTTCTTGAATTAATCAATTTTTTATTTAATAAATAATTTTTTAAACAATATTTCATAAAATTAATTTTAAAACTGTTGGCCTAGTGATTTACCCAAAAGGGGGGTAAATTGGGTAATTATAAAATTTAAAGACAAATTATCAACTTATAACACTTTGAAAATTCAAATAATTAATTTTATCCTAAATTAATTATTATCTTTATAACACAACGGATAAGTGTAATTAATTCTAGGTGCACACTCAAACAATTGAAAATAAATAAAGTAAAATCATAGCACATCAAGATTTATTTTGGTTCACCAAGATACTCTTAGCTAATTCAGTCCTCCGAGTCCCACGGAGAGTCGCACTCACAAAACTCAAGATTCTTTTCCCAGGTAGGAACCAAACTCTTACACTGATTCTTTTTGCAGGCTTAGAATCAAACTTCACAATCCCTTTTCACAGGCTCAGGAATAACCTTATCTTTTTTCCAAGCTCAAGACTAACCTAATCATTTCACAAGTTAAGGATCAAACCTAATTCTTTTATACCTTAGGCTAGGAATCAAACCTCACAATCACTCAAAGTATCCTTTTCCCAGATAAGGATGGAACCTTTACAATTCATTCACACTAATTCTAATCAGGAAGAATTACACCTATCTCTTTTCACGGGAAAAGAGTAACCTAAACTTTTATATACTAGGTAAAAATCAAGCCTCAATCTCTTTACCGAAAGAGATTGAAACCCGAAGCTATCCCTGATTAGATATTTCTAATAATATCTAATCCGCACACAACTCACCAATTAAAAAATTGATAAGCTTTTTCTCACTCGGAGCTTCTACTACCCCAGATTAATTTGAACTCAATTAATGTCCCGATACTAATGATAGAAAGTGAGAATTTCAAAATCTAATTTTAATGAAAGCGGGTTGTACACAATTTAACACGTAATCAGATTTTCACAGGAAATCGTTTCAAAATATTTTTCAAGCAATTTAAAGTTCAGAAAAACGATTTCAAATATCAAAATTCCAAGTAACAAATAATAATATAAAATGTCAATTAAGAGCAAAGACTTGAAATAATCTCACCAGGATACCACCGAAATTAAATGTAAATAAATCGTAGTAAAACTCTAGATCGGTGATAGCAACAACAAATTCCCAAGAACAATTCTAAAAAACAAATCTCATAATACTCTCAGTATGAATTCAGAATAATCACTCTCGAAAAGTTTAGGAACTGAATAGCTATTGAAAATTGATTGATTGGGATTACTCATAAGTGAAAAACGCAGGTTTATTTATATGGATTTAAAACAAACCCTCCAACGGCTAGTTTCTACTTGTCATGACACTAATTGCTCTTATAGACCCTTTATATTGATATGACTCAATCCTGGTTCAATTCACTTAATTATAACTTTTAAAACATTCAATTTAATCCCTCAAATATTTCTCAATCTTAATTAGATAGGATAGAAAGAATTAAACGTAACAATTTGAAAAATAATCCAATTATATGAACCATAGCTATAGGGATTAAAATATCAATCACATATTTCAAATAATATCAAATCCCTAAGATATCTCTTAGATCTTAACCATAAAAAGGCTAGTAACAACTACTTTTTGAAAAAATCCACGAAATCCTCCAAACCTAAAATAATCACATCGGTTGACCGACCAAAATTCATAGGTCAACCGATCGATTTAGGTTGTAATCCAAGACAAAACGTCTCGCTAGTCGATCAACCGAAACTCTATGGTTTGTCGACCGATAGGTTCAAGATGCTCCCCAAGCCAATTTTTAGCTATGGTCGATTGACTGATTATCTTAGGTCTGTCCACCAATCAATTTAGAGAGTTCAAGTATTAGCCTTAGGTCGATCGATCCCTCTTCGGTTGGTTGACCGATCAATTCCAGAGACTACACCATTCCCAACCACTTCTTCATCGATTGATCGATCATGCCAGAACACTTCTGCCTCAATTAATTTTAACTCCAATCTTCAACGTTTTTGCCCCTTTAACCGATTTCTTTTCTCGATTAACTTAATTAATGCTTTAAATCAATTTTAATTACTAATATTTCTTAAATCAATATTTCTTCTTCAATTTCACATAGGAGCAAATATGTTTAACTAATTAAAATCTTAATAAAAACACACTTAAATATTAAATCATTTTTGTGTCATGTGTGATCCTAATCGGGATACGTTTAGAGTAAAAATTAATCTGAGTTGTTTTCAATTAGATTCTTCAAAGTCTTTAGTCTCTTAATGCTTATCTCTTTGTCAGTCTCTTGCATCCTTAACCATCTTCAATCATTTCTTCATGATAAAATCATCAATGAAACTTTTACACTGAAATACTCAATAAACTCGTTAGTTTCACCAAAAACATCAACATTTAATTGTTTATCAAAATCTTACGATCAACAAAAACTCTTTCAGATTTAAACAAAAATATATATTTTATCAATATTCCTATTGTTGGGCCACAAATCTCCCAAGACGAAGGATGAATTGAGTAGTTAAAAAAAAAAAAATCAAAACTTCAAATACACAAGTTATCAATTTTCCTAATTGGTTATTATCTTGTATAACAGCAGAAACATGTTTAACTAAGTGCACACCTAAACAACAAAGATATAAAGAGCAGCAGATAAAGATTTATCCTGATTCGATAAGCTACTCATACCTACGTCCAATCCCCCGAGCTCTATTGGCTTTTCGCAATCCACTAATCCATTGATTCATTTCTGTAATATCTCGAAAACTTATATGTTTGAAAATAATATTTTATAAGTTTAATATTCTTGGGATTGTTTTGTAAATTTATGGTATAAATAAATATTTGATATTTTTGGGTTAAAAGTGTAATTTTAGGGTCTAATAATAATATTATGTAATATTTGGGGTGTTTATGTAATTTTAAATAAAATCTTGTATGAATGTATGAAAACTATAACATAGGTAAGGGCTATCATTTGTAGGGTTAAAACGTGTGAAAGAAATTTGATAAAGAAAAGAAAATGTGTAGTGGGTCCCACATTTTAAAATCTACATATATCTATATATGTTTGTATGATGTTTGATATCTAAGGGGGGTCCCACCAGTAAAATTTATTTTTTTTATATATGTGCGTGAATAGAGAGAGAAGGGAGAGGAGTGGGTTTGGTATTTACTCGGAACAATGGAGAGAAAGGCAGACGAAGCAGAAGGAAGAGGAAAAAAAATTATTTTTCACCTATTATAAAATTCAGATAGAATTTATAACTCTTCTGATATATATATATATATATATATATATATATATATATATATATATATATATATATATAATCTCTTTATTATGCGATTTATGTTATTATTAGTATTGAATTTTAACTGTTAAATTCTATAAAATAATTATGATTATGTGAAAATTATGTGGAAATCATGCCTAGGTATTTTATTTGTTGCATTAAATTAAATGCACATCTTAGAAGGGTTGAAATTTTATTGAGCATTAGCTTACAACCCCACAAATTTGATTGTAGAGACGGCGGGAGCGAAACAACGATAAAATTTTAGTTGAAATTCCGTTTAATTTGCTATTTGTAATACTTGTAGTTATTGTTCTTTGTTGAAAAATTAACTCGATAAATTGAGTATAATTATCGGTGTCATATTGTAAAATTTCTTGGATTTAAAATCGACAAATTCAATTATTATAATTATCGTCGTCATGTTGTAAAATTGGATTTGGAGTCACAAAATTAGAATTTGAAAAGTTGATGTTTCATATATATATATATATATATTTGGGTAGGTTTTTGAGAAATTATAATTTGAATTGTTGGATATCATATTTCAAAAGCACTGTTTCAAATATATTTAGATATTAAATGACGTCGAAAGCTAGGTGAGTGACATTATCCTCTCTTTGAAGTTTTGTTTTTTACGCATTAACCCCCAATATTATCATAATTTATTAGTGTGATTAATTTGAGAAATCATTGTGGTATTTAACATAATTTAATATGTTTGCTAATGATAATTCATTATTGATAATTGATTCGGTGAATCTGATAAATATAATTATCGCTGTCGTATTCGGAAAAAAAAATCTCAATGGTATTAACAATGAAATATTAGTCGTTTGATTTTAGCGTGAATTCTCCAAGGAGAGAAATTACGTCGCGGCCCTAGAAAACCGGGTGGTTACAGGTGGTACCAGAGCCGGTTTGCAACCACCCTAGACTTGGCTTATGGTACCCATTAATTACAACAAGTGAAGTGATATTTAAAAAATAATAATTTTCGTATAATTCATTAATTTCATTTGATTGAACTTCGATTTAAATGGCGAAGCCGTTATGTGTTTCGTTGCTCAACTTCACTCTAGTGAACACGTATCTTGCGCTTAGAAGCCATGGAGATCATAACACTAGGAGATTGAACTGAAACTTTCTTAGATCTGGCCTCCTTGTAATCTATAGCAATCTCTGTTCTAAACAAGGGAAAGACTAAAGGGGTGTTATTCTCCTCAAAGAGCCAAATAAGTTGAACCCACCAAAGTTTTATGAGCAAGGAAGACAGAAGTTACAAAGGAATCTCACACAACCTTCTTCATGGGATAAGTGATCTTCAAACTTCCCTCCGTCTATCTGAGGAAAGAAAAATCTCAAATTAACTATAAAAAAAATGTGCAAAAACAACCATAACGGAAAAGAAAATATCGGGGAAGCTTCAAGCTTCGTAATCCTTATTCTTTTGAGCGGTTCTGTTCTAGGATTTTTTTGAATATGCCTCTTATTCATATTCGGATTGCCCACCTCTTCAACATTATTGAACCTACAAGTAAGAGTAAATTCGGGATAGTATACAAAGCTTGAAATATAGAGGTCACCAGCAGATACACAATTGTACCATACTTGATTTTTCATGTAAGGTGAAGCCTGTCTTAGTAGAAAAAATGTGTCGAGATAGTCCTCTTCGATTGATTGTACTGTTAAAATCTGCATAAATATAAAAGTTACAAAAACTAAAAATTATTACGATAATTTAACCAAGATCCTAAGAACACTGATCAAAATATAAAGATTGAAACAACATACAACTCAAAAAGTTATGACAATGAGCATGATGCACCGAAGTTGGACAAAGAAAATTACCAAAGTCATCATTTTCTTGCCTTTCAGATAGTATCTTAAGTATCCGGTTAACTGATCAAGCATAAATTTGTAAATTGCAACATTTTAGGCATGTTTAACTGAATTAAAATTGACCATAATAATAAAAATAAATAAATAAAAAGACGTAATGGACAAAAATAGAAGCACATATGCCAATGGAAGTAGTGGGATGACTCGGGTTTCAATCACAGGAATGAAGAATGTGCTTAACTTGGGTTTCCTTTCTAACCATTTACATAATATATGTTTGATGTTTCGGTGAGCGTGGGAAAGGGCACCTCTTACTAATTTATGATATTGAAGTTGAAAACCGTGGATGTGGCTAAATAATGTTCAATGTTCACCTAATGTTTCCCTTTAGATTATGGAGAGAATCAGTGACTCAAGTTAATTTGAAATTGGCAAAGTCCGTAGAGGATGATTAAGTAACATTTGATTTCACGGTTGTTGATGTCCTGTTTACAATGTCACTAGAAGATTGTTGTTCCTTGGATTCTGCAACCAATGAATTTTCAACTACATCTTCACCGGATGGGACCATTGGCTACTCCATAAAACTAAAATGGAAAACACATGTACCTCCCTCAAATGGTTGATATTAACAACAAGAGAAAATGTTAAAAATTAGTTGACTTGAAAAAAAAAAAAAAAAAAAAAAAGATAAAAATAAAATAAAATATATATTCAAATAATTCTTGTATAACTCCGTTATTTCACTTTGGTCATTAAGGATTGGGGCTTGCATGCATATGTGCCAGATTTGGGTGGTTTGACACTTTGTACCCATGTGTTGTTACCATTATTTCACGTTGGTCTTTATAGTTTCAATTTAAATATATTAACATCTTAGGTGGCATTTGATTAATGTAATTTTTCAATATTAAGTTAAATAAACATTGGTAAGTGTTGTATTAGTCATGGACCAAAAAATTTGTTGTTAAATTGAAAATATCAATTTAAATGTGTTTACTGTCTTCTATATAAATTATTAAATTATACTTTCGTATTAAATTATGGAAAAAATGTTGATGAAAATTGACAATTTTACGGTGACTAATGGATCAAGAAAAATTTGAATGGTGAAAAAAATTATTTTTATTATCTTGTTATGCCATAATTGTATTCTCGTCAGAAGGGTATGTCTTACGAGATGTGGATATATGTTGTTACCTGTCAGGCAAGTCCTGCAGGGTGAATATATTATTACCTGTCAGACAAATCTTGTAAGGTATATATATTATATATATTGTTATCTATCAAGCAAATCCTGTAGGGTAGATATATTATATATGTTGTTACATGTCATGCAAGTCCTGTAGAGTGGATATATTATTACCTGTCAGACAAATCCTACAGGGTGGATATATTATATATATTGTTACCTGTCAAGCAAGTCTTGCAGGGTGGATATATTATATATGTTATTACATGTCAGGCAAGTCTTGCAGGGTGGATATATTATTACCTGTCAGGCAAGTCCTGTAAGGTGGATATATTATATATATTGTTACCTATCAGGCAAGACCTGCAGGGTGGATATATTATATATGTTGTTACCTATCAGGCAAGTCCTACAGGGTGGATATATATTGTTACCTGTCAGGTAAGTCCTGCAGGGTGGATATGATAACTCCTAATCGTGAAGTAAAATGATCATATAGCTGACAAAGAAGTATGTTATTTTATCATATACAAGTGAGTTGACCAGTTGATTTAAATTCGGTTGTTCTGTTACGATGATAATTTTGTTGAGATTTGGATATTACCCAGTGTGGTTAGATTGTGTTGGAAAGTAGATTTTGACAAAATACTTGATCCATAAAATACTTTTATATTATGAAGACAGTACACCAACAAAAAAAAAATATTTAGATAAATATTAGTCCACTACTAACATTAAGTAGGGTGGGAGACTGGGGCGATTAATAAAACTATTGGGGTAGTTATTAATAATATAGAAAGCTGTGTCTTTTATGATAAGAAAATTGTATACATAAATTTAGTATATTTTGATTGACCAAATGTGAATAGTCTTACAACTCATTTGTAGGTTATAAATATAGACATCATCGTTATTTTCATCAGAATAGTGAAGCAAAAGCGTGGTGGTAACTTTCGTAGCTGAGAGTGACTAACATGATAGTGTAGTGCGATTCTAAATTTTTATTGCTTGAATGAAATTTCGAAGACGAAATTTATTTAAGGGGGGTAGATTGTAATATCCCGAAAACTTATATGTTTGAAAATAATATTTAATAAGTTTAATATTCTTGGGATTGTTTTGTAAATTTATGGTATAAATTAATATTTGATATTTTTGGGTTAAAAATGTAATTTTAGGGTCTAATAATAATTTTATGTAATATTTGGGGTATTTTTGTAATTTTAAATAAAAATCTTGCATGAATGTATGAAAACTATAACATGTGTAAGGGCTATCATTTTTAGGGTTGAAACATGTAAAAGAAAGATGATAAAGGAAAGAAAATGTGTAGTGGGTCCCACATTTTAAAATCCACATATATCTATATATGTTTGTATAATGTTTGGTCTATAAGGGGAGGATCCCACCATTAAGATTCATTTTTTTATATATGTGCGAGAATAAAGAGAGAAGGGAGAGGTGTAGGTTTGGTATTTACTCAGAATAGTAAAGAGAAAGGCAGACGAAGCAGAAGAAAAAGGAAAAAAAAAATCATCTTTCACCTATTATAAAATTTAGGTAGAATTTCTAACTCTTCTAATAAATAAATAAATAAATATATATATATATATATATATATATAATCTCTTTATTATGCGATTTATGTTATTATTAGTGTTGAATTTTAACTGTTAAATTCTATGAAATAATTATGATTATGTGAAAATCATACCTAGGTGTTTTATTTATTGCATTAAATTAAATTCACGTATTAGAGGGATTAAAATTCTATTGAGTATTAGCTCACAACCCCACAATTTTAATTACAGAGCCGGTAGGAGCGAAACGGCAATAAAAATTTTAGTTGAAATTTCGTTTGATTTGCTATTTGTAATAATTTTAGTTATTGTTCGTTGTTGAAAAATTAACTCGCTAAATTGAGTATAATTATCGGTGTCGTATTGTAAAATTTTTGGGATTTAAAATCGACAAATTCAATTATTATAATTATCGCCGTCATATTGTAAAATTGGATTTGGAGTCACGAAATTGGAATTTGAAAAGTTACTATTTCATATATATATATATATATATGGGTAGGCTTTTGAAAAATTATAATTTGAATTGTTGGATATCATATTTGAAAAGTACTGTTTCAAATATACTTGAATATTGAATGACATCAAAAGCTAGGTGAGTGACATTATCCTCGTTTTGAAGTTTTTTTTTTACGCATTCACTCCCAATATTATCATAATTTATTAGTATGACTAATTTGAGAAATTACTGTGGTATTTAACATAATTTAATATGTTTACTAATGGTAATTCATTATTAATAATTGATTCGGTGAATCTGATAAATATAATGATCGCCGTCGTATCCGAAAAATATTCTCATATTAACAATGAAATATTAGTTGATTGATTTTAGCGTGACTTCAAGGAGAGAAACCGCGTCGCGGCCTTGGGAAACCGGGTCGTTACACTTTCCCAAGTAGAAATCAAAACCTTACAATCCTTTTCACAGGTTCAAGATTAACCTAATTTTTTTCGCAGGCTCAGAATCTAACATTTACACTCTCATACTATTACAGTTTCTCTTTTCACAAGTTTAGGAAAAACCTTACCGTTTTTTAAGCTAATGACTAATATAATTCTATTACAAGAAGAATCAAAACTTAATTATTTTAAAAAGGATAAAAATTAAACCTAATTCTTTTGAAAATGTTGAACATCAAACCAAATCTTTTTCACAAGCTAAATACCAAACCCTAACTACCCTGATTAGACACCGTCCCAAATATGTCTAATCCACTCACACTTGCAAGTACGAAAAATTCGCAAGTTTTTTCCCACAGGAGTTTCTACCACCTCCAGTTTTCGTCAGTCGACCAGCCGTCATTGTTGGTTGACCGATTCAGTCAGTAAACTCCCATTTTAAATCCTTTCAAGCCATTGAATTTGTTAGTCGACCAACAAATTTTGTCGTTTGACGAATTAGTTAGTGGGCTTCCTCTTTAACTCCCTCAAGCTACTGTTTTGGTTAGTTGACTGACCATTTTCATCGATTGACCGAATTAACCAAAAATTTTAACATTTTATGTATTAAAAATACTTTCTCGCTTAAACACTACATCAAAAATATTTTTATAATTTTTCATACTTTTAAAATCTATTAGGGTCTTAAATTTATCTCTTTTGATGATACTACACATTAGACAAATACCAAGACCATGAAATTGTTGTTTAATATAAAGAATTTGTGCACAATAATTACCTGTTGTCATATATTCAACCTCAGTTGTGGATAAGGCTATAGAATTATGCTTCTTGCTTGACCAAAAAACTAGTTCATTCCTAAAAACTGACACAACCCACTTGTGCTTTTATGCTCAATATTGCAACCAGAAAAATCAACGTCGGAGTAGTTAATTAAAGTGAAATTACTCCCCCTTAGGATACCATAATCCTAGATCACAACTTCCTTTTAAATATGAAAAAAAAAAAAAATCATTGGATAACAGTTAAATGAGACTCTTTTGGGCAAGATTAAAATCTCCCACGCAGACAAACACTAAACATAATATCTGGTCTACTTGTAATAAGATATAATATAACTACCGATCATACCTCGATATATCTTTTTATTCACACTTTCACCTGTGTAATCCTTATCGAGTTTTATTGCCGTTGCCGTGGGAGTTTTGAATTATTTCACATTATCCAAACTATATTTCTTAAGTAATTCTTTGGCATACTTGGCTTGATTGACAAAATACCTTCTTTGGTTTGCTTAATTCATAGCCGAATAAAGAATGTTAATTCTTCCATCATGCTCATTTCAAATTCTACCTACATTATCTTGGAAAACATTTGGCAAAGATGATCGTGATATAACCAAAAATAAGATCATTCACATAAATCTTTACTAAAAGGATGTTAAAATAATTTTGTTTAACAAAAAGTGTGATATCACTAAGACCACGTCGAAAACTATTCTCAATTAAATACCTGCTAAGCCTCTCATACTTGGGATCCTGAAGCTTTTTAAGGACAATGCAGAGTCTTACATAGTTTAAAAACATGATCAAGTAATCTTTCATTTTCAAATTCAGGTGGTTGTTCCACATAAACTTCTTCAGTTAGAAAACCGTTTAAAATTGTTTTTTTTGGCATCCATATGAAACAATTTAAAATTAAGAGAACATGTAAATACCAATAACATTCTAATGGCTTCTAATCGAGTAACAGGAGCATAAGTTTCATCATAATCTATGCCTTCTTCCTTATTATAGCCCTGTGCTACTAATCTTGATTTATTTCTAATTAATATTCTCGTTTCATCATTTTTATTACAATAAACCCACTTAGTACGGATAACAATATGACTATGCTTGTCGAAGAGAGATTCTCGGTGTTGCACATTCGCATTTGTGCTCTGCATCCATTCGAACTTTTTCTGGAGCTCATTAATTATCGATGTTGTCGTGTAGCATTAAGCTTGATTATTATTGTCTATCCATATATGGTTCGTGACACGTTTTTCCTTAGAGTTGGCATTGCATGCAGAACATAGTCTAATTTCTTAAAAGTCAAAACCAAGTTAAGGATTCTCAGCCAATCTGGAAAATTAGGTCTGGTTAAAGTATTTTCTCAAGAATAGTTTGTATTGGTTTCAATAAAATGACGTCTACAAAGAAGGTAAAATACATCGTATAAGTTAGGCAAAAAAATGGTGTACATAAGTTTTAGATCAAATGTATTTTATGAATTTAAATGTTCTCCCACTAAATGTTTTGAATCTCACTTTCCTCTAGAGAAATGGTTACATTCCAAATGTAACTCATTTTAGAAACGGTTACATTCCAAATGTTCTCGTTGGCAGTTCTCGCGTGGTAACTCTTACCTTGTGACACGATTCCCTCGAATTCTTCGATTTCTAATTTTTTAAAATGTTTAAAAAATTAATTTTATTAAATTAGTTGCAAAAAAGTCTTTCAGATCTACACAAAATGAAAAACATTGATAGTCTTACGATTCAAAAATTCATAAATCATAACCACAAAATTATTTTAAGTTAATTATGGAGGTATCTATGATACCACTTCAAGGGGATCAGACATTAAAACTATCAGATCAATGTAGAGGAATAAAAAAAATTACATCTAAATACAATAACTAATTTCCTTAGGTAGATCTAATTGTATTAACATTAAAACAATAACGACAGATAATATTAAAACTCTTCCAAATATATACCTCTTCCGGTGCTTTAGCCTCGAAGTTGGTAGTTACTGAGGCGTGATTTGAGAAAGCTCTTCCCAGAGTGACAAGATCAGATGTGTGAATGAGAAATGATATTTGAACAGCAGCACACGTGTCCCGCAACTATGGTATCTATACTAAGAATCTCTAGAAAAATAAGTGTTCTTGAGATTTATAATATCTAATATAATCTCAAGAATCTAAGACGGCTCCAATTTTAACCAAAAGATAGTCAGATGCAAGATATTAACAGTGCAAATCAGGAACAAATGTTACAAACAAAGCGACTTAGAGAAAATAGAGAGGACGAGAGTGGGCACTTGCCTTGGCTGAATCTGTATAAGATAGACGCCAAAAACTTGGTAGCGCGTGAATACGCCACTACTTTCACTCGCATGTATACGAGGTCAAGTTTTAATATAGATCAGGAGAGTTAGGGTTATCGTGTCCACATGGATTGGTTTTGACTATTATTGAGTACCGCGTTTGTCATGACCTAACGTTATCTAAGTGAAAATAAATTTGTTTAAAATTAATAATACTAATACTAAGTTAATTAATCTAATTAAATTAACTATACTAATACTATTATGAGATGTTGTTTAGGGAAAGTATTGCCTAGGGATTAGCTTTTGTTTACAAAAATGTGTTTGGAGAGTTTTAGTTTACGTTAACGGCGTTCGACTTATCCGACAATCTCAGTTCGTAAACTCCCCCGACACCCCTCCCGAGTATAAGACGAGGGATATAACGCGACTTCGTATCAACGAAGAAGTCCCCCTTAAAATCTTAACTACCCTAGGTCACGTAAGTCTCGCCCCAAAATCATTGATTACACACAACCCAACTCCTGACCAGGTTATTGGATCGTCACATTGTATTTATCCTATCGACAATCTCAGTTCTAAAACTCCACCACCACCTCTCTCCAGTGTAAGACGGGAGAACACATGACTTCAAGTCAATGAAGAAGTTCCCGTCAACGTCTTAACGACCCTAGGTCACGTAAGTCTTGCCCTAACGTCATCAATTGGCATTTTGTTTACTTTAGTCCGAATCCGGGGTTACCTCTCCCGAGTGTCAAACCCCGTATTCTCGATATATCTATCTAAGCATAATAAACATAACAATACGATAAACACAATCAAAATAATGAAGAACAACCACAAACGAAACACAAACTCAACAAAATAACATTTTCATAAATATATTAATCCCTAGACAAAAATCAATTTAGCTCATGGCCATAGCCGGTTATGCAATGAAAACTAAGGTAAACATGCTCAAACAACAATCCTAAGTTAAGAGATAAAAGACGGAACAAGATAAACTTAGCCTAGTCCGAAGATTTATCGCTAAAAACGTTTCGAGATCGCTCCCCTTTCTTGGCAACATGATCTTCTCCTTAGGATTTAAATGAGCATTACCAAAACCTCTATCTAAAATATACTAAGTCCTATGGAGCTCTAATGGCCGGAGGAGAGGAGAAGAAGGGGTATAAATAGGGAAAATATCCTAAAAATATCTAAAATCTGGTGCAGAGTGACGGCCTAGGCGGTAGGTATGTCAGTTCAGTGATCGCCTAGGCGATGGAATAGTGATTCAAGTCTCTACATTCTGACGGCCTAGGCAGTGAAACTGCAGTGAGTTTAGGCTTGGCTTTGTACTTTGACCGCCGCGGCGGTGGTTGCAGGTTTTGAATATTAGCTTCTTTGCCATTTTCCACTGTTCTTCCACCGTCTTTGATTTGATATGATTGTTCTTTATCCATTTTCATCCCGTTTCACCTCAAACACCTGATTTATACAAAAACACATAAAAACATATTAAAACGTACTAAACATACTCAAAAACTAACAATGTTCGGATTAGAAATAGATAGGTAATTTACACCTATCAGTGCCCAAGTAGTCTTTCTCTCCTTATATGTACCATTCGGGGTTCATAATCCTGAACTCCATCTTTTTCTATTTACACATTGGCCCTGAACTGCTTAAGTTCAACATTACTACCTATTTCATTTTCAAGAACTCTTCTAATCACAGTTCCATATTTGTGTATGACTCATTAGTTTTATACTAAAAGTGGGATAGTGAAAATAATTAATTAATTGATGAATTTACTAATCAATTAATCAATTAAAAATTAGAACATTTTTAATTTTTCTATTCCATAAGAAAACTATTTTTCCCTTAATGGCTTTTCTCCAACTGCGATTGTACGATGTCTCTTATGTCGTAGCCATGTCTTGTTGGTAGAGATTTATCTAAGAGAACCCTCTCAAGTGTGATACATGTATTCCACGATATCTCTATCTGTACCTGAAAGAACAAACAAGATATTTTTAAGTTAGTACAATCAGATGTATCTGATTGATAAAATAATTCATTGTGATACCTAATTAGAATCTAATCTCAATTACCACATTTCTCTAGCTAGAGGCTTTGGTGAATTATATTAAACCAAATCACATGGGTCATGTCTCTTTTTGTTGAGAGTGATAAATCCATTCTTGCATACTTATATATTACCATGTATATCTCACTACACCCAATGAATACCATTGAAGGCTTGTGCTTAGGGAATAACACTTTGTATTATCAAAAGTATACCGACCCATACATATAACATAAAGTACCTTAAGTATAAAAGCTCACATAATACATCACACCTCAGATATCCTATTTTAGCTCGAGCAAAATTATCATGTAGGATATCAAGAATGATCATCTTCGGCATCTTAAAATCACTTTGTAAGTCCCTTTGCACATGTTCCAGTATCTCATACTGATGGATTGAAACTCACCCTTATCAAAGAGAAAATATTAAATCAAGCTAACCTAGATTGTCGAAAACCCTTTTAAACAATCCAATACCGAATAAGAACATTTAGAATATCGAGATACCACTACAAGAAAAATGGGCTTTAGCAGTAGTTTAATTAGCCACTAAAAATTTTAGTGGGAATTTATACAACTGTTACTAATATTGTGTGAGCAATAGGATATAGAGGGTAGTTTTTAAGATTTAGCCATTAAATATAAAAGATTTAATGGTTATTTAGATATCCTATAGCATCAAATTTAAATTCCACCAATTTTTTTAAAAAAATTATCAACTATTGTATTTTCTTACAAAGGCAAAATTAAATGCCACTAAAAATAAAAATTAAATATTTTTAAATATTTATTTGTACATTCAGTGAAAAATAACAATTTAGTCAGTCGATATTTTAAGAGTATCTCAACAAAATAAGAGGAACTTTATTAATTATAAACAAAAATCCTAACAATAATACAAATAAGGACATAAACCTAGCATCCCCAAAACTAAAAAATGCCAAAACAATTACATCAATGATATAATATTGAATTCAACTACTAATATAACGTGAATTAATATAATCTAAATTAATAGTCTAAATTCACTTGGAAGAAAGTGGAACCAACATTGCATACCCAATTAGCCAAAAACAAATGCTCCTTTACGTTTACAGAAACAGAAACATCAGAATCACAGAAGAAACATCACAACGTAAACATTAATTCGACATTTATTGTTGTGTTAATTGTAGTTTAAAAAAATGAATTTAAGTACACAAATTTTTTTACATAATCCCCTTTGTTTATACAACATTCTTAAGGTAGTCATCAACTAAACAATACAAAATCAAATACAACCAACATCAAACAAGATAATAACCAACACAACCATAACAAACAACATAATTTTCAACAATTTTGGTTTTTTAAAATGAACAATTTAACAAAATATAAGTCCACCCATACCCAGGACACTTGAGCCCACCACCCAAGGCTACTGAAGCATACCTTAGGCCCGAATTTTCAAACCGTAAAATCTCTCTGCTCGTTTACAAAGAAGTACTTAGGCCTTTCCATCTATAACCCAAAATGAAATAACATATCAAAAAGAAGGGAAAAACAAAATTATAGAATAACAAACTTGAGAACATACTATCGGTGCATTGTTGACCACCACTATCATTGGTTTCGAATTGTTGGAGGAATGATGTATTAAAACTCTGTGTTACTAATGGCTTATAGCCAAAACTGAAACTCCATTTGAAGAAAAATCTATAAAAAAAAATAAAAAAAATACATGATAAATAGCTACAGAGAATGAATCTATACACTCTGAAGCTGATTTAATCAAAAGACAATTTGATTTATGTTTGGTTCCAAAATTTCTGTTTTCATTCCCAAAAAACTAGGAACAAGAATAAAAATATTTGAACAAAAAACTATTTCTAATTAGCTCTGAGATTTTAGAAATAAAAAAAGAAAACATGGTAGATTGTTTTCCACTCCATATGTTTTCCTCTATCTATATTTTTGTTCCATGATCCCAACATGAACTGCATGACCATTAAAGCAATAGAATCTGGATCTGCCCATGAAGCTCCATCAAATGCAATAGCAAATTGTACAAGATGAATATCATCATCAACAATCCTAGCCTAATTTTGCAAGGAAATTACCCAAAATTTGGGAATACTTTACCCAAAAAATTGTATTATATTTTATGCATATGATTCATAAGATTTGAAAATATAACTTGAAAATTTACCACCATACCTTAGAGCCAGTGAAAATTGTTAGTTCATTTGCAACCAATTGAGAAGTAGTAATGGGATTAGATGACAACTTTGTAGAGAGCTTCTTCACTTATTCAACGACATCTTCATGCTTAACAGCTCAAGTTGCAAAAATTACCTAAAGTAAATATTCAACTAGAGTCATACTACGAATAGCTAAATAACTAGTAGGACCAGTATAATATGAATAAGCAATATCTCAATATTTTCCCAGATCACCAATACCAAGTGAGCGACATAGAGCATTAAAATATAATCCTAAATATTTTCATTTGTAATTTTCTTTATGTTGTCAGCATGTCCAAGAATGGTGTTACCAAAGGAGTATACTGGAATGCAGTCTCATACAAATGATAAAAAATTACCTCCTCGTTATTCCCTCCTACCTGCAAGCATTTGTCCCATAAGGATAAAAAAAATCAATGAAACTGCTACTTAAAGGGAAAAAATGTCAACATGAAAAGAGGATTTTACATCATTCAACATAGTCATTCACTCAAAGCACAGAAAAGAATTTCTAATATCACATATGTAACGGTCCTGTTTTCCAAGGCTACCACTCGGTTTCTCCTAAAGATAAATAACTTAAAAACCTACAATAAATGTTTCCACCCCTATAATTCAGATAAATTTTATAAACTATGTCGATAGTTATAACTATCAATTATTCGAATCAATTTTTCCTATAATAAACAGTAAATACAAATATTACAAAAATTTACTCCAAATCCAATCATAATTTTTGGCGTTATCTCATTTTTCATAAATCTTGCCATAAATATTGTAAGGGTATCAGCCAATGCTCAGTAGAATTTTAACCTGTTTAGTACTTGTATCCAACCAATCCAACAAATAGCATATAGACATGTATCTCACATAATTATTACGTAATAATCATAAATATTTTATGGAAATTAACATATATAATTAACAATAACTATAACATGAACCACACAATAAGTAAAGATGTTAAATACAAGTATTAAAGGATCAAGAATTCTACCTGAAATCCGAAATTTTTAATTGGCACCATATAAAAATGATCATTTCTCCCATTTATTTCTTTTTTTTTTTCTCTTTTTTTTTTTTTTTCCTTTTTCTCTTCTCCATAGCCGAACTCTTTCTTCATTCTTCATTTTCTCTTCTCTTCCTCTTTATCCTATTATTTTGTCCATCCCAAAAAGCACCCAAACACACAACTTACACACATATATATAATAGGTCATTAGTCCCACTTTTGTTTTTATCTTTATCTTCTTCTTCCTTCATTCTTATCTTGGGAATCATAAGCGTGTATAAACATATATATTTTTATGTTAATGATTTCATAACAATATAATTTTATATATTTTAAATATATCTTTGTTCTTATCCTTTTCTTTGACACCTACACGTGGATAGATCAATTTGTTCCAAAATAAAAGGTACTTTATTACCACTTTAAACTAATCACACCAACCTCCCTATAATTTATATAATATTATTGTTAAACACGAAAATTACACTTATCACTTCAAAAATTATCAAATATTTATCTTTACCTTAAAATTTCCATGATATATCAAAATAACCCAAAAAGTATTTAACTTAATTTAAAAAAAATTAAAAATATAAATTCTCAGGGTATTACAATCTACCTTCTTTAAATAAATTTTTTCCTCGAAATTTTTAGTGAAAAAATAATAATTCAAAATCGTAAAATTTTCAAAGAGTGTAGCACATAGAAAAATCTCAGTTTCGATAATTTTTTTAAATTGTTGAACTCGTGAAATTTTGAGAAGCTAACACTCACCAGCCCCCCTTATTTTGGTCCCTTGATGATAAAACATGATTTAAAGGGGTAACTAAAGAAACTAATCTAAAACTCAAAAACGTGAAATTTGCAAATGGTGCACACAGAAAAACCAACAAAACACACTTGCAGGCTACACTTTGGTCAGTAACTCTTACAACAAATAATTAATTGTCAGAGAATCTTATGTTTATAAATATTTTTGTTGCGCACTCAAATAAAAATAGTAATAAACATAATATATTATTTTTATTTTATATATATATATTGTTTAACAAATACATATATTTGAAACATCATGATAATTTCAGTTGGATTGGGTCTACTTGAGTGTCAACAGGTCCACAACCTTAACTCTTTTTTTTTTCACATGCTCATGTACCAAAACTAATTTAATACTCACATAACATATAAAAAAATACAAGTAATATTGACAAATTGTGGTAGGAAATATTGCATGAAAATCACAATAATATTTTGTCCACGTAATTTAGTACACCTAATATTCAAAAAGTATAAAAAAAATATTATTATTATTTTTTAATCATTATCAAATGGGATGACACATTTCATTTCTCTTATGAAATAATTTACACAAAATCCCTCACTTGAATTTCAAAAAAGAATTCATTTAAACTTAACACTTCGAAATGACAATTGGCCCCCTCCTTAAATTTTTAAAGTCAAATTAAATTAACCTATTAACCCCTCAAAGTTTTAAAATTAAATTTTTAATATACCAAAATTGTCACACAAATCACATATGGCTATTTAAAATTTACTAATATATGCATACAACTCTACTATCATAAAAGGTCAAACTTCTATATTGTCAACAACTACCCCCAACAGTCTCAATAATCATGCCACACTCCGACTCTACCTATTACTAATAGTGGATAATCTCTACATAAATTACTTGAGATAAAATATTTTATTAGTGTACTGTCTTCATAATATAAAATAATTTAAGGGTCAAATATTTTTATCAACATCCACTTTAAAAAATGAATAAATAAATTTATAGCCACATTGAACATTATAAAAAATCTTAGATGTATCATCATAATAAAAAATTAAATTTAAATCAACTGTTCATTATTATTTTTATATAATAAAATACAACACATTATTTTCCTGCTAGTCATAGAATTTGATAACCAACAACAGTATATCAACCGCGTTGTATAAAGCATCACATCATCAACATATTCAAGTATCTACATGACTTGTCCTCCTGTCAGATCTCACAACATCAGAGTCATAATCAACAACATATTCAACTCCACTATATTATATTGTCTATACCATATTCAATTTCTCCATATTGATAGTCAACAACATATTCAACCACATTATATTGACAATCACAACACGTGATAAAAAATACATCATACTAATAATCATCATCATCAACACCAACAATAATATATATCAACCACCTGCAGAACTTGTCCTCCTGTTAGGTCACAACACATCCACTAGACATGTCTTCCTGTCGGGTCGCTGATAGGTGTAAAATACTTATCTACTTCTAAATCGAATTTGGTAGTTTTCGAGTATTTTAGTTATATTTAATTGCGTTTTAGTTTGTTTTTAGGTAAATCAAGTGTAGGGACGCAAACAAGCGAAAAACGCGCGAAAACAGTGGAAAAACAGTGAAGAAATTATGAAGAAACAAGGTTTCAAGAACATAAGAGCCACCGCCGCGGTGAAGAATTCACCGTCGCGGCGGTGAGAGTGCAGAGAAAGTTGAAAAATGAACAAGTTCTAGCGCCTAGGCGAAAAAACCACCGACTAGGTGGAGACGCGTCAAAGAGTTGGAGTGCTGCTCCATCGCCTAGGCGGAGGAACGACATAATGTCTAAGTGCTGCTCCACCGCCTAAGCGGTGAACCGTCAAAATGTTTGTATGCCAGCCCACCGCCTAGGTGAAAAAACCACTGCCTAAGCGGTAAGCAAACTGACTTAACCTTCGCCTAGGCGGTCAGCTCTGCATAGAGAAGAAGATATTTTTAGATATTTTGAAGCCTTGCACATATAAATACCCATTCCCCCATTTCCATTGGAGCCTTGGGAGCATGGAACATCCCTAACTCTTAGGCCTTGATCCTTGGCCATTCTTGAAAAAGATATTCATCATCCGGAGAAAAGGAAACATTGTCGGATCGATCTTTGGTAACAGTGGATCACTCCACTTTAAGATTTGATCTTTATTTCTTTGTTTTTCCCTTTATACTTTAATGTTTTATTGTAAATGATGATGAATACCTCTTGGTTTGTAGTTCCAATGGCTAAGATCATGTTAGATTAGTTCAATATTAACTAGGGATAGATGTAGTTGTGTAAATACTAGTTTGATGAAATATATGTTTCTTTAACGGTTGTTTTTTTTTAAATCTGATTGTGTTTATCATTTTATTACAACTTTAATATGCTTGTTAAGGTATTAGGGTTGGATTTGAGAATCTAGGGTTTAACGCTTGGAAGAGGTAACCCTAGATTCGGACTAGAGTAAACACATCATTACGATCTAACGACCCGGGAGGGCGTTAATTAGTGTGCAATCGATGACGTTGGGACAAGACTCACGTGGCCTAGAGTCGTTCAGACGTTGAGGGAGACCTCTTCGTTGACACGAAGTTGTGTATTCCCCCATCTTACACTCGGGAAAGGTGGCGAAGGAGTTTAAGAATCGAGATTGTCAGATATCTAAAACATCGTTATTGTTAACTAAATGAAATCAAACATGTATTGAGTGTTGTTAACTAAATGAAATCAAACATGTATTGAGTGACCGAAATCAATCCCTAGGTAATCAACTTAGTTAGGATTAACCTACTAATTGTAGTTTAACTTAGTTTTAATTACTTTAATTTAAAATATTTCTTTAACCGTCTAGATAATATAAGACTATGCCAATTGTGGTACTCAATTAGTCAAACCGTCCATGTGGGAACGATATCCGATCTTAAAGATCCACTATATTAAAACTAAACCTCATGCACTTGCGAGTAGTCAATACGCGAGCATGTAACAAAGCTACGCCGTACAGTTGTAACACATCGTCCAACAGGACATGCCCTCCTATTAGGACCAACAACATCCCGTAAGACATGTCATCATGCCAGGACCACACTATGGCATAATATGATAATAGAAACTATTTTCCAAATAAAATTTTAAATTTTACTCGATCCATTTAATATTGTAAAAAATTGTTCATTTCAATAAATATTTTTGTTTTTCACAATTTAGTACAAAAATATAATTTAGCAATTTACATAGAAGACAATACATTCACCTTTAAACTGATATTTTTTTAACTCGACAACATATCCTATGGTCCACTATTAACATAGAACCCACCAAGTGTACACACTTTACAATCTAAGCTCTGACACCGCTTGTAAAAGCCCTATTTTCCAAGACTGTCACACGATTTCTCCTAAAGAGAAATAAACTAAAAACCTACAATAAATATTTTTACCCCTATAATTCAGATAAATTTTACAAACTATGCTAATAATTATAATTATTGATTAATCGAATCAATTTTTAAAATAATAAATACTAAATACAAATATAACAAAAATTTAATCCAAATCTAATCATAATTTCTGGTGCAACTCATTTTTCGTAAACCATGCCATAAAGGTCGTACGGGTATGAGCTAACACTCAATAGAATTTTAACTCATTTAGTACGTCTATCCAACCAATCAAATAAATAGCATATAGGTATGTATCTCACATAATTATCACATAATAATCATCAATATTTTATGAAAATTAACATATATAATTAACAACTATAACATGAACCACACAATAAATGAAGAGGTTAAATACGAGTATTAAGGGATCAAGAATTCTACCTAAAATCCAAAATTATTATTTGGCACCAAATAAAAATGATCATTTCTCCTATTTATTTGTTTATTTATTTTCTTTTCCTTTCTGCTTTTCTCCATAGTCAAACTCTTCATTTCTTCTTTATTTTCTCTTATCTTCCTCTTTATTCTCTTATTTTGTCAATCCCTAAAACCACCCAAATACACAACTCTCTCTCTTTCTCTTCCCCCCCCCCCCCCCCCACATATATATAATAGGTCATGGGTCCCACTTTTGTTTTTATCTTAATCTTCTCCTTCTAATGCGAACCTCACCAAAGGATTAGTGAGACCCGAAATCAACTTAGGGTTTCTTCGCGAAGATCGAAACTAAATCAAATTTTGAACGAGCTAAAAATACAGAAATTGAAAGATATATTACCTTGACCCAACGTTTATGAACAAAACGCGAACCAATGGTATAATGATCTTGACCCAATGATTATAATGAATCACAAATCAAAGATATAAGTTTGAACGCCACAAGAAACTCTTGATAAGTTCAGGAAAAGTTCTCTGAAGAACTAAAAAAGAAAACTCTCACAATTTTTATTAATCAAACTAATGTAATGTTTTCCTTTGGATACAAGTCTCTTAAATAGATAAAAGAAAAACCCTAGCTAGTGAATAGTGCAGCCGTGAACAGTGTCCGTGAACAGTACATGAATAGTGGCGGCCACAATAGAACTAAAAGGAAACCCTAGAGGACTAAGGAATCCTAGAGAAATAAGGAAACCCTATTCCTAATCTAAAAAGGAAATAACTAATTCCTAATCTAAAAAGGAAAAGGCTAAATTGGCAATCTTGCCTTACAAATTATCAAATAAATAACAAAATTAAAAAATAAAACACTAATAAATAAAATAAATATGCTGAGATTTCGTGGTCCTCAAGCCTTGGTCTATTTGAGTTCATGTCTAAACCCATTCACTTGCGTTGATGAGATGGATTAGGCCTTGATCGGCATTTGGGCCTAATTTGGGCTTTATTGTTTTCGATTCAGCCGAAAGCTCTTGAATTAGCCCATTAAGCGCTTCTTTGATCTTCTTGGATCTTGCCCTAGTAATGGGCCCAGCTGGGACATGCAATGTGTCCTTTGATGTTGCTTGTTGGTTCTCATCACCTTCCTTCATTCTTATCTTAGGAATCATAAGTGTGTCTATAAACATATATATTATATTGATGATTCCATGACAATATAAATATCTTGGTTCTTATCTTTTTCTTCAACACCTACAGGTGGATAGATCAATTTGTTCTAACACAAAAGGTAAGTACCACTTTTAAACTAATTACTCCAACCTCCCTATAATTTATATAATATTATCTCCCCAAAAATTATTGAATATTTATATTTACCTTAAAATTTCCATGATATATCAAAAAAACCCAAAAAGTATTTAACTTATTTTAATTAAATATTATTTTAAAAAATATAAATTTTCGAGCTATTGCAACATAACTGTAAGTACAAATACAAACCCACACGTGCATATAGAGAGAGAGACAAAAAGACTTATACGTCCACTTTTGCATATTTTTAAAGTAACAACAAAAACTTCACAAAGACCTACAATGAGGCACCATCCATTCATAAGCTACCTGAACACAAATTATTGATATAAGAATTGACATGAGTTAGCTAATTCTTAATATACATTTATAGCGGATACATGATTAGACCTCATGAATTTATTATTTTTCGTCAGAAGATTGGATGGTTTAAGAACACGTATCAAAATAAGCTCTTTACGGATGCTAGTTTTTAAAACGAGACGATTTAAATTTAATAAACCAACACACAGACAGACATGAGTTCTTTACCTATGTAGAATTATTAAGTTGCTAAGGTGGCGTTTGGTAACCATTTCGTCTCCATCATATGCAGTGGGATGAGAATGGTATGGGATATGATGAAAATTTTATTTCTTTCATGGAAACAGAATCGCGTTTGGTAACAACAATTTTTTTTGGATCTGGGAACAAAATCGCGTTTGGTAACAATTTTATTTTAAACCACAATCAAGAAATCATCATGCAATCAAACCCTAAATTACAATCAAGAAATCACCAAACAATTAAACCCTAAACCCCAAACAAAATTGAAACCCCAAAATCCAATCGCAATCGAAATTGAAATCATAAACCCCAATTGAAATCAAATTCCTAAAATCCAATTGAAATCGAAATTCAAATAAAAAATATTTCGACAATCGAAATCCAATTTGAGTTTCGAAATCTGAAATCGATTTCGATTTCCATTTCGAAATTGATTTCATTTTGGAAATCGAAATCGAAATTTGAAATCGATTTCAATTTTGAAATCGAAATCTAAATAGGGTTTCGATTTCGAAATGGAAATCGAAACCCTATTTTGATTTCCATTTCAAAATCAAAATTGATTTCATTTTGGAAAACGAAATCGATTTCGAAAGGGTTGATTGACGAGGAGGAAGCCAGACGACAACGACGGATGGAGGAGGACGATGGAAGTTTTCGAACCAGAGGATGACGGAAGTTTGATTTCGAACCAGAAGAGGACGACAACAGACGAGAAGGGTGATGGACGTTCGATTTCGAACCAAATGAGGACGACGAGATGAGGACGATGACGAAGGTGACGCGAACCAAAGAAGAACGACCATGGCGGATGGAGGATGAAGAACTAGACCAGAGGTGGGGGAGGAGGAGGAGGAACGACCTTTTTTTTTTTGTTGGGAATAGGATGGGAATAGGTAGAAACAAAAAACAAAAAAAAAAAAATTGTTTCTCATTTCTTCACAAAAAGTGGGACGGATTCTAGGATGAAAATGGAATGGGAACAGAAACAAAAAAGTGGGATGAATTACCAAACGCTATGCCTAAAAATAAATCTCAAAAAAATGAGAATGAGATGGGAATTTTTAGGATGGGAGTGGTTACCAAACGGGAGCTAAATTACCTAACTAACGCCAATTTACACTTTACTAAGTTTCCAAAGCAAAACAGCCGAGTTTTGGCAGGTATCAAAAGAAACTGGCTGGTATCAAAGAACTCCTTCATGTTTATTTTAGTCTTTTTCATTTTTTAATATTTTCAATTTGACAAGAAATAAAATCGTAAAACATACCAAAAATTGATATATAAAAAAATGTTTTCT
Organism: Eucommia ulmoides; assembly: GCA_016647705.1. NCBI lineage: Eukaryota > Viridiplantae > Streptophyta > Magnoliopsida > Garryales > Eucommiaceae > Eucommia > Eucommia ulmoides. The sequence goes on from CM028330.1 coordinate 34,284,161, forward strand.
CACAAATTTAATTGGTCAAAAAGAAAATACACAAGTAGAGCCATTAATTTTTAAAATTAATAAAAAAATAAAAAGATTAATTTTGAAGATGGAGAGTAAATTGAAATTAAACATGGAGGAGTCCTTCTTGAATCATTGAAATTAGACAATCTATTTTCTCGCAAGATATACCTTTAACTTTTGGATTATTTAAATAGTTTTTATAAATTTTTTATAAAAAAAAAAAATTCTAAACTTTATTTTTACAAAAAAAATTATAAACTTTTTATAAAAATAGTTTAATTCACGGTTTATAAAAATGTTTATAAACTGTGAATTATAAACATTTTTTTAATAAAAATAGTTTACAAAAAAGTTTAACTCACAGTTTATAAAGTATTTTTATAAACTGTGATTTAAACTAATTTTATAAAAACAAAAATTATAAACTTTTTTATAAAAATAAAGTTTATAAAAATTATTTTAATAATCCAAAAGTTGAAGGCATATCTTGGGAGGAAAACGATTGTCTGATTTCAATAATTCAAAAATGACTCCCACCATATTTAATTTAAATTTTAATCTCCATTTTAAAAATTAAGCTTTTTATTTTTATTAATTTTAAAAATTAAGCTTTTTTTTAATTAGTTTTAAAAATTAATGGCTCTACTTGTGTTTTTTTTTTTTTTTTTTTTTTGACCAATTAAATTTATGAAAAAAAAACACTTTTTATATATCAATTTTGGGTATGTTTTATGATTTTATTTCTTGTCAAAATATAGGGTTCAAATTGAAAACATAAAAAAGTGAAAAAATTTCTCCCATTCCTTCCATTAATAAATAAGGGGAGGATCCACAGCTGGGCAGCCTATATGGTTGCCCACCCTAAGAAGAAATCGGCCAATTTATGGATGGTTTCTTCTTTGCAATAAAAAATAAGAGTGTGTGTATATATGTGTGTATGTATATATATGTTGAACTTAATATTTTGATGGACAATTAAACGTTGATGTTTTATGGAACTAATATTTTTATTGAGTGGTTTCAAATTTAAATTCCATATGTTGAAATGAGAAAAATATTTGATCAAAAAGAAGAATGGTTAAAGAATTCATAATGGGTGCAAAATGAAGGTAATGAAAATTTAAAGAGTATTGAAGACATTGAAAACAATTAGGTAAAAACAACTTATTACCTTTATACTTTTAATGTAATTCGAATTAGAATCACGCACAACACTTGAAAATGAATAAATCTTATGTGTGTAGTGATAAGCTTAGGGTCGTAATATGGTTTTTATGAAGTGTTAAGTCATTAAAATATTTTTGGTTAAGAGTCTAATTGAAAAAATGGTTTTAACACTTAAAATAGTGGATTTTTAGGTCAATTCGGTCAACCGATGAAAGAGATCGATCGACTAACCAAAACACTTGCTTAAGGAAGTAAAATGGGGACCTACTAGTCGATTTAGTCAACCGAGAGGTACGGTCGCGACTAACGAATCCAGCAATCGAATGAAAGAAAAAGGAAGAACCTATTGGTCTGATCAGTCAATCGACCAGTGGCTATTCAATGGTCATAAAGTTGACCACTGAAGGAGGCAATTGACCGGTGTGAAGCTTGATCAATCAATGGTCGCAGTTAATTTTTTTGACTGGTTTGATTTTTTGGGTCAATTTTCCCCGATTTTGACGATTTCAAGCAATTTTTTCAAGGAAATTAAATGTATTTCTCATATATATATATATGTATGTATGTATGTATACCCTATATTATATGTTTCCTATTAATTTCATCCACATATTTAATTATTCTCTTAATTGAATTGATAAAATTACTTCATATTCTTAAGGTTTCTGACTTGAAAAAGTTTTAAGGACCAAATCAAGCTTTTCTAAATGTATTTTTTTAATGAAACATACTCATTTTGAAGGAGTGTGATATATAGGGTCTTACAGTGTTATTTAATATCATAACTTTTAAAAACTAACCACTATAGATTTAATTCTAAGTCTATTAAGAGAGACCTACGGGATTCCTATAAAATCAAGAACATAAGGTTTTTGGCAATTATAAAAGAGATTTTTTCCCTGACATTCATACGTAAGTTTATTGAAAGTATTCTTGATCAAAGCGCTAAGGGTTCTTGTTACCGGTTTGTTTTCGCTATTGAGTTATCGTAATCGTTTTTAGCGAATTCGGTGAGATTTTTTTTTTTTTTTTTTGCCTAATTATTTTTAATTGCTGGATAAGGTGTTTTGAGAAAAATCATTTTTAAATCTACTATTGTGAAAATCTTTTAAAACGATTTTTATTTAAGAAATCTGATTATCTTCTATTTGTGTTTTAAATTATTTAAATCAGATTTATACCTCACATAGAATCTAGCACTTATTATTTCAGGATATTAATTGAGTATAATTGTATTGAGATGGTAGAAACTCCTTGTAGGAAAAACCTTGGAAATCTTTTGTATTTGCGAGTTTGAGTGGATTAAACACGTTTGGACCGGTGTCTAATTAGGGTAACTAGGTTTCGATCTTTAGCATGTGAATAAGATTGGGGTTTAATCTTTAGCCTAAAAAAGGATTATGATTTGATATTTAAGCTGCGAAAAAAATTAGGTTAATATTTAGTCTTTTAAAATAGTAGGTTTTAATTCTTCCTATATAGAGTTAGAGTATTGTAAAGGTTCTTCCTAAGCCTGCGAAAAGAATAAGTGTAATAGTGTGAGAGAGTGATAGGTTGATTCTAAATCTGTAAAAAGAATCAGAGTTGTAAAGATTGATTCTAAGCTTGTGAAAAGCATCAGAATTGTAAGGATTTGGTTCTTACTTGATAAAGGAATCAAAAGGTTAGTGGATTACGAAATCCCTGTGGAGCTCGGGGGACTAGATGTAGGTAAGAGTAGCATGCCAAAACAAGATAAATCTTTATGTGTTGCATTATTACTTTTCTGGGTGTTTGGGTGTGCACTTAGCTAACCATATTTCTGCTACTTTACAAGATAATAATCAATTAGAAAAATTGATATCTTGGATTTGAATTTATTGATCAAATATCTGTCACTATCCAATTCACCCCCCTCTTGGTAAGATCGTTGGGTCAACAATATATCCCAAACCCATCTTTTTGCTCTAGAAAATTAACAAAGTGTAAACTGACATTAGTAAGTTAATTTGGCAACTTAATAACTCTATATAGATAAAGAACTCCACACATAGTGTTTGTTACAAAGTACAATGATACGATTAAGATCGGAAAAAACACTCTTCGATTGAGTGCCAACTCCAATTAAAGAAAGGAAAGAAGAATCGAGAGAAGAAATTGGAGGAAGAAGAAAATTGTACTGATTTCTTCTCTTTGAAGAAGAAAATAGTATTGATTTCTTCTCTTTCTTCATACATCGCAAGCTATATATAGCTTCACATACAACCATGCTTAACAAACTAACAAATTCCAAAAATAAACTCAACAGAAAAGGAATCTTCACTCAACATAATCCTTCAACCAAACGGAGGGCTTCCTGATTCGCTTTGGATGCTTGGTAGCTTCAGCTGTGTCTTCTTCTTCAAATGTTAACCTGACTTCTTCTATAGCTGACTTGGTTTCTTCAAATGCTGACTTGGCTTCTTCTACTGCTGACTCAGCTTCTTCCAAGGTTCCCTCCAAGTGAATAGGCAGGGGTGTATCATTCCCCCAATCTTGAAAACCCACATTGTCCTCAAGGTGCAAATCAGGATAAATCTTGCAAAACTCCACAAAATCTTCCCACGTAGCATTTTCAAGAGGACTGTCCATCCACTGCATGAGAATTTGATGAACCTCTTTTCCTTGACGAAAAGTTGACCGAACGGCACAGACTGTAGTTGGTAAAGATAGAGGTCGGTTTGTCCTGCTCTCCGGAGGTAGTGGGTAGGCTCCGTCAGAAACTGGTCCTCGAAATGGTTTGAGGGTAGAGATATGAAAAACCGGGTGGATCTTGCACCCACTAGGCAGAGCTAAACGATAAGCGACGGCCTAAATTCGTTCAAGTACTTGAAAAGGCCCATAATATCGTTTTGCCAATTTCGAAAATGGTCAAGGAGCGACGGTGGTCTGTCGATACGGCTGAAGGCGAACGAGAACCATATCTCCAACCACAAGCTGCAGGTCTCGACGATGCACATTAGCCTTTTGCGTCATTCGATGTTGAGCTTGGCGTCAATTCTCCTTCAAGGACTGAAGCAAAGCATCCCTCTCTAAGAGTGCCTCATCGAGTGCTTGGATTGAAGTAGAGCCCTGAGTATAAGCTGGAATGGTTGATAGAAGACGGCCGAATAATGCTTGAAAATGAGACATTTTAAGTCCACTATGATAACTGGAATTATAACAAAACTTAGCCCAACCCAAAAAAGAGAACCAAGAGTGGGGCTTCTCATGAGTAAAGGCACGTAAATACTGCTCAAATCCTCGATTCACGACTTCTGACTGACCATCCATTTGAGGATGGTACGTGGTACTATGGCGTAAAGACGTCCCACTGAGATAAAAGAGTGCTTTCCAAAAATGACTCATGAAGATGGGATCATGATCCGAAATAATCAAACTGGGAAAACCATGTAGCTTGACTACAATGTCCACAAAAACTTTTACGGCTTTGGTGGCTGTAAACTGTGTTGGCAAAGCACCGAAATGCGCAGATTTCGTGAGATGATCACAAAACTGGAGCCTCGACCATTGCACATTTCAAAGCATCAAAAGCATCGACAGCTACCGTCGTCCACAAAAATGCATCCTTGCGTAACAAATATGTCAGTGGTGCCGCAATTGTTGCATAACCTAGAATGAAACGCCGATAACAATCGGTGAGGCCAAAAAAAACCACGAAGTTGCTTCAAAGTGCACAGGGTAGGCCATTTCACCATGGCATCGAGTTTCTGAGGGTCAGCACGCACACCCCCCGAAGTAACTATATGACCCAAGTACTTGATAGTTTCCTAGCAAAATTGACATTTGGAAAGCTTGACATAAAATCGACCCGCATGAAGACACGACAAAACCTGCCCAAGGTGACTGACATGCTTCAAAACAGTCGTACTGTACACCAGAATATCATCGAAAAAAATGATCACAAACTTGTGCAAGAAGGAAGCAAACAACTGATTCATCGTGGCTTAAAACGTGGATGGGGCATTTGTTAGCCCAAATGGCATTACAAGAAATTCATAGTGACCGTCATGGGTTTGAAAAGCCGTTTTATAAATGTCCTGACTATGGACTCGGATTTGATGGTACCCAGCGCGTAAATCCAATTTACTAAAAACGGTAGCACCCCCTAGTTCGTCTAAAAGCTCGTCAATGGTCGGGATAGAAACTTTATCCTTGATCATTACAGTATTGAGAGCACGGTAATCGACACAGAAGCAGTACGTGCCATCTTTCTTTTTAACCAATAACACCGGAGAAGAGAAGGGGCTTTGGCTTGGGCGAATAAAACCTTGATCTAACATTTCTTGAATCAACTTTTCCATCTCAGCCTTTTGGAAATGTGGGTAACGATAGGGACGAACATTCACTAGTTTTGAATTAGGAACGAGATGGATTTTGTGGTCGATGGTCCGGTGGGGTAGAAGGCCGATCGGGGAAAAAAATAAGTCGTTGAATTTATGTAAAATCGTAGAGATAGCCTCGGGTAAAGTGTTGGGCAATTCAAGTGCCAGAGACGCAGAATCCAGTTCGTCAAACGACACCGATTGTAAGGCAAACATGCTATGGACATCCGAACTATGGACTAACGCTTGAAATTGATAAAGGGTAATCAGGCTAGGGGACTGGCCCAAATCCCCACGGAGAATAACTTGTTTTCCTTCCCAACAAAACTCCATCAAAAGGGCTGAGTAATCATTAGCAACACAACCCAATTATTGTAACCATTGAATACCAAGAACCACATCTGGGCCTTCAATAGGCAAAACAAAAAGATCTAAGAGAAATACATTCCTTTGTAAAGTCAACGCAACCTGGGAACAAGAGTATTGGCAAACCAAAAAATCACCATTGTCAATGTAAACTCAAAATTTCGAGGTTGGCTGAATAGGGAGCCCCAAACGTTCCACCAGGTTTAATAAAATTATGGGTATTGCTACTGTCAATCAACACATGAAATTGATGGGCGCCAAACTCACCAATTAAACACAAACAGCGAGGGTTACCCTGCCTTGCCAACGCATTCAAACTGGAGATGTCACTAGCAACCAAATTATCTGCCGGCTCAATCGCCATACTCGCATCACTCGGGTCCTCATCAATATTGTCCGTTCCCAAAAGAATCAAGAATTTACTGCGACAACGATGGTTAGCAATATATTTTTTGTCACAATTATAACATAAGTTTTTTTCACGTTTTTCCCGTAATTCAGCTGGGGTGAGGCGACGAATGGGCATCCCAAAGGTAGGCAGTGTGGGTGGCGGTTGATTTGGTATAGCTACTGTCGAAGGAAGGGTCGGAGCCGAAACCCCCTTCGGATATGGTGCTGTTGGAAAAACAGCCCCTATGATTGGTTTAGTGAGACCCGTAGACGAAGGGTTGGGCAGAGAGGATTAGTTCCATTTCTGCTAAGGTCGAGTGCTGTGTTTGGCCTCTTCACAACGAGCTTCATGAGCTGTTGCTAAGGCAAATGCTTCCATCAATGTGGATGGTCGGGAAAAAAGCAACTCACAACGAATATCCGGTTTGAGTCCCGTAATAAAAAACTAATTAACAACGGTTCAGAAATTCCAGTATCTTTATTCATCAGATGCTCAAAAGCTGTTTGAAATTCTGTCATAGTAGAAGTTTGAGTGAGTTTAGAGAGATTACCTTGGTGGTCTTCATATATTGAATCCCCAAAGCGATGCTGGATACTGATCAGAAATTCCTTCCACGAAGATAGCAGATTATTGGCCTTCATCCATTGATACCAAGTCGTTGCCCGGCCTTCCATATGAAACGATACAATTTGCAGACGAAGCGGTTCTGGTATGCCGTGTAGAATAAAGAATTCCCCGATGCGAAAAACCCACCCGTTCGGATCCGAACCATCAAACTTCGGAACCTCCATTTTCATAGAACGTAGAACAGAGGAGAAATTAGTACCTCCAGTTAATACAGCAGTAGATTGTGATGTTGCTGGTGGTGGACCCAAAAGACCCATCGACGGACCCGAATATCCATGAACCTGGGATCGCATCTCCTCCAAGCGAGAATTAATAGTGGACATATATTTCTGCATTGTCTGGTAAAACGAAATGAAATGGATTGATCATCGAACTGAGACTGGATTGAGAGCTTCTGGTCCGCTAATTGAGTATCGAATGATAGCTTCTGTTCCACGAATCGAGCCTCGAGTAATAGCTTTTGTTCCGCAAATTGAGCATGAAGCAAATCGAAAATATTGGAATCAACCATGTACAGAAGCGCTGAAAACACCGCCGGAGATGAAAGGACCGCAACTATCGTCGAAGGAAATGTATCGCTACTCCAATTTGTAGCAAATCAGAGAAAAACAAAAACTAAGGCATCCAAAATTGCAGAATCAAAGAAGGAAATGCAATGAAAGCACCAATTGATACAATCATGATAGGAAAAAACATTCTTCGAGCGAGTGTCAGTTCCAATTAAAGAAAGGAAAGAAGAATCGAGAGAAGAAATTAGAGGAAGAAGAAGAATTGAAGAAGAAAATTGTATTGATTTCTTCTCTTTCTTCATGCATCACAAGCTATATATAGCTTCACATACAACCATGCTTAACAAACTAACAAATTCCAAAAACAAACGCAACAGAAAAGGAATCTCCACTCAACGTAATCCTTCAACCAAACGGAGGGCTTCCTGATTCACTTTGGATGCTTCGTAGCTTCAGCTGGGTCTTCTTCTTCAAATGCTGACTTGGCTTCTTCTATGGCTGACTTGGCTTCTTCTACTGCTGACTTAGCTTCTTCCAGGGTTCCCTCCAAGTGAATAGGCAGGGGTGTATCATACAAACTGCATTAGTGCATTCACATCATGTTAGTTGAGAACCTTACATGAGCCTTTAGTTAGGTGGTCATTTTTTATGGGGGAGAGGAGGAAAGAAAGGGGAAGGAAGCTTTAGTCAGTTTTAAGAACAATAATAACTACTAGTATATGAAAATATTCATGACAAACCCCGAAGGCTAAAAACCTTAAAGTTTAGGCCTGTTTTTGAGGAATTGAAAAAAAAAAAAAGTTAGTAGGCTTGAGCTGTTAGTAAAAAGTTCTACACCTATTCTGAAAACTCATTCACCATTGATATGCAAAATTATTCTTACTTTAAACGCGTTATCAATTAAAGTCATTGTTAATCAAATGTATTGAATCCCCTGTGAAAATTTTCAAACTGAAGTGCATATAAAATCAAGTTACAAAAACATTTCGTTAATTATATCACAATTGCAACTAATTTTGCTCTCATTGAGCACAGAATTTTGCAAAATGTGCGCGAGAAAGTTGAGCGCCTTGTCCACCATTTTCGCGTAATACGTGGTCTGCTCTCTTGAAGTGTACGCATTCAAATGGCCTCCCATGTTATCGATCTCCTCCTACAATACAACAAAATAGACAAGAAAATCGGAACAAGTACAATCGAAACTCACTTGACCCTAGATATTAAAAAATATATATATATATACAAGGAATTAGAAACGAATAACAAAAAAAATGGAACCCAAAATCTACATAATTGGAACAACAGGGATGTGTGTCGTTGCAGCCACCGATGATGAACAACTAACCAACGGCGAACAACGTTGAAGGTACCGATAAATAACGACGAACTGAGCAATAGAACTCTAAACCACAGGCATTGCAGCTACCGACGGCGAGCAGAGGATACGTGCGTCAGAATTGTGGGAAGAAGTGAAGTTGAGCAGATGCGAGAAAAGGGCTTCAATGATGGCAACGACTTCAGATTCGTGCAAATTTCAGCGACGACAGAATAGATCATGCGACGGAGACGGCCAGCAGAGAGCAAACCGATAAGAGCTTCCGCATTTCAGAGCAGAACAAAGGAGTAGAATGAGATAGGAAAGCACCTAATAAATCCGTCGTTGGAAGATGAAATGTATACATCGTTACATTTTTTATTTTTTTAGATATTTTTTTTAAATTTTTTAACAATTAAATAATTATTTGGCTTTTTGAGTTCTTTACCTAATAAATATTAGGAAACTTTTTTAGAGATCTCAAGATTTCAAAAATCACTTTTTAAATCCCATTTTATGTATAAAAAAATTATTATTACAGAACTCCATAAAGTGGTATTTTTATGAGATGAGATCTTTTGAGGAATTTTCCTAAATATTATTTAAAAAAAATTACCAAAAAAATCAGTATTTGAACTTATTTACGAGATGCAAGCATCCCGGCGTTGGGAATGCCGGGACTAGATCCCGGTGTTCCGAACACCGGGATCATTTCGGATTATTTTTTTAAAAAAAATTTAATGATCCCGGCTTTGTGAACGCCGAGATCAAAAAAATATATATTTTTTTTTAATTTTTTGATCTTGGCCTTGTCAACGGGGGATCAAAAAAATAATAATAATAATTTTTTTTTTTAAACGGTCCCAGCGTTGTGAACGTCGGGTCGTAACGGCACATTGCCGTTTCACAAGTAGCGATGAGCCATTTCGTTTGGCTGATCAAACGGTACACGTTTGACTGGCCAAAGGTTGCCTGCCTTTTGCAGGCATACAACCTTTTTGCAAGGTTGAATATTAGTTTTTGGTCCCGATTTTCACAAAACCGAGACCAAAAGCCTATTAATACCTCCCTTTATCATTTTTCTTCATTCGTTCAAATTTCTCCTCCATTCATTTTAGGGCCCCTCTCTCATTTTGCTTATTGTTTTTGTTTTTCCTCATTTTTGGCATTTCTTACTTTGTTCACACTTCTTCCATTCAAACTTTTACTCCTTCATTCACAGGTTAGTACATTTTTGTCGTTTTTTAAAATTTATTTATTAATTTAATTAATATATTTTTTATTTGTTATTTGTTAGTTTGATTAATTTACTTAATCGTTAGTTTGATTGATTACTTGTTTATTACAGATTATAATATATTGTTTAAAAAAATAATTAGTTAGTTTAGTTGTTAATTTAGTTTTTAAAAATATCAAAAAAAACATTAGAGGATAGTTTAATTTAATTTGTTATTTATTTAATTTATTAGTTTGTTTGTTTGTTTCGTTAATTTAATTTATTGGTTTAGTTGTTTAATTTGTTTTTTAGTTAGTTGGTTTAATTTGTTAATTTAGTTGTTAAATTAAAAATTATATTTTGGCCCCTTTTACATGTGAAAAAAAAATAAAAATTAATATATTATTTGAAAAAATTGTTAGTTAGTTAGTTTAATTTTTTAATTTACGTATTTAATTAAAAATATACACTTTGACCCCTGAAAGTTTGACAATTAGAAAAATATAAAATTTTCAACCTATTGTTTTAAAATAAATTGTTAGTTAGTTTCATTTTTGAATTTAGTTATTTAATTTAAAATATATTTGTCTAATTTGTTAATTTAGTTGTTAAATTAAAAATTACACTTTAGTCATTTTCATATGTGTAGGAAAATATAAATTAATATATTATTTAAAAAAAATTGTTAGTTAGTTAGTTTCATTTTTTAATTAGTTAAAATTGTTAATTAGTTAGTTTAATTTATGAATTTTATTATTTAATTAAACAACATGTTTCTTTAATTTGTTAATTTAGTTTTTAAATTAAAAATTATACTTTGACCCCTTTCACATGTGTAGGAAAATATAAATTAATATATTATTTAAAAAAAATTATTAGTTAGTTAGTTTAATTTTTTAATTTAGTTATTTAATTAAAAATATGCACTTTGGGCCTTGAAAGTTTGACAATTAGAAAAATATGAATTTTTAATATATTGTTTTAAAATAAATTGTTAGTTAGTTTAATTTTAGAATTTAGTTAAAATTGTTAATTAGTTAGTTTAATTTATGAATTTAATTAAAATTGTTAATTGACCCCTTTCACATTTGTAGGAAAACAACTAAATTAAAAAATTAAACTCAAATTACCTAACAATTCATTTTAAAACAATATCAAAATATAAATTTAATTTATCAAGTATGTATAACGTGTTTAATTTGTTTCAAATACATTTTTCAACTTCATCAATAATCGAATTTAATTTATCAAAATCATGTTTGAAAATATCTTATTTTTCATCTACAACAATATATTAATTGTTACAAATGAGAAAGAAGATATTTTTAAACCTGATTCTGAAAAAATAAAGTCGATTATTTTTTAATTAAACAACTAAATTAAAAATTAAACTCAAATAAACTAACAATTCATTTTAAAATAATATATTAAAATTTATATTTAATGTTTGATGAAGTTAAAAAACCTACATCAGTTATTTGAGCAAATTGAAAAAATATAAATTAAAATATAATTTTAATATATTGTTTTAAAATAAATTGTAAGTTAATTTGAGTTTAATTTTTTAATTCAGTTGTTTAATTAACCAATATACATTTTGCTCCTAAAAGTTTGACAAATTAGAAAAATATAAAATACTAAACTCATATAAAATAATATTTTTAAAATATAAATTTAATTTGTCAAATATATATATAACGAGTTTAATTTGTTACAAATATTATTTTATATAAGTTTAACTTATCAACTTTATCAATAATCAACTTTAATTTATCATAATCATGCTTGGAAATATCTTTTTTTCATCTGCAACAATATATTGATTATTGCAGATGGGAAATAAAATATTTCCAAGCATGATTCTAATAAGTTAAAGTTGATTATTGATAAAGTTGATAAGTTAAATTTATATAAAATAATTTTTGTAACAAATTAAATTCGTTATATTTGTAAGTAAAATGTTAAGATTGAAAATAAATTACTAAAACCCATAAAAAATGAACACTATGAACATTGGAATATGAAAATTAGAGAAATATAAATTTTAATATGTTGTTTTAAAATAAATTGTTAGTTAGATTATTTTTTAATTTACTTGTTTAATTAGAAAATGTGTAATTACAAATTGTGCACTTTCATTCCTCAAATTAATTGAATCTATTCAGTTGATATTAACTTAACGTAGAATTTATATTCGATTTAGAGTTAAAGTTAAAATAATTATTGAATAAATTAAAAATAAGTAAAATATTAAGGATTGAAAATAAATTACTCAAACCCATAAAAAATGAACACTATAAACCAACATACTTTTGTGATTAAGTTTTGGTTGACGATATTATTTTCTTGTTTTGTTTTGCCTTGTGAAATGATAGCCGCTTGAAATGGATCACGTTCGGTTGTTATTGTATTGGGGTGACAGAATATTGGAAGGTACTGAGTTTGGGATTTGTTACAGTACATCAGTTGTAAAATCTTTGGTTGTCCGTAGGGGAACAACCTTAAATGAATTAATTGAGATGTTAAAACCGTGTGTTCTTGAAAATGGAGTTACTGAAAATTTGAAACTAAAGTGTAGGATGCCGATGGCTCTTTTCGGGTCGAATTATAAATATACATTATTTTCTATCGAGGATGACTCAGCATCAAACCAAGTCCTTGAGTTACCTCTTCACATACCCTCGCTTCTTGCTGTTGAGGTGTATGTAGAGATGAAACGAGCATTTGATGATGGTCCAAATTTTTCCCCCAAAGTGGTCATTTTACCAACTTATTGACCCAGAGTTTTAATCCGTACAATACCCAATCTGACGGGCAATTTTTCGACACTGTCCCCCAAGCAGTCCAGTCTAATTACACCATCCCATCCCCTTACATTTTAGAACAATATCATTCCCACAATACTCCCATGTCGCGCCCCCAATTACTTGAGTTTAATTACACCGTCTCACCCCTTATATTCCAGAACTAGATCATTCTCGTAGTATGATTGACCGTGCTCATGGCACCAGCTATGCTCTTCCACATCACCATTATTCGCCGAGTAGTCCACCGCAAGACAACACAAGTAATTATGGTGGTGAGTTTGATACAATTGATAGTCGCCATGATGTGTCAGAAGAAGAGTTAGATACTGATGTTGCATTTGAGCCAGACGAAGATCCAGATGCTAGGCCTAGCGGGCAAGGAAGTCAGAATCAACAATTGGAGTTGGACAGGGTTATTTCATTTTTCAATAACTTGGACTGAGGTGACGACGATGACATGGTGAAATACGAGCTGAAGTTGCGAAAGAATTTCTAGACACCGAAGATGGACGAATTTAGTAGTGGTATGGTCTTTAAGGACAAGGAACATGTCCAGCAGGCCATCAAATTTTACCACGTGAAGAAGAACAAAGAGTTTTATGTCTTGGAAACGAATAAGAAGGTTTGGTCGGTTTATTATTCGCATGGATGCGGTTGGAGGTTACAGGCAGGTAGGAAAAAAAGTCATGCTATGTTTGAAATTACGCAATATGAGGGGCAGCATACATGTTTCTATAATCATATTGTAGTAGATCATAAAAATTTGGATTCTAGACTCATTTCGAACCTAATACTTGGACAAGTCGAACAGGATCCAAAATTGAAGATTGGCGTCATTGTGGCTTACGTGAAAGAGTCTCATGGATACATTATCTCCTATCAAAAAGCTTGGTTGGATAGATCTAAAACCATCGAGACCTTGTTCGGAGATTGAGATGAATCATATCAGAAGTTACCGAAGTTTATGGTCGCGTTGTAGCACTACAATGCGGGTACGATTATCGAATGGAGCACTGTATCAACTGATATGCCTAGCTACAGGATGTTCGACATAGTATTTGAGGCATTAAAAGCTTCAGTTGACGGATGGCATTATTGTTGCCCTGTAATCACCATTGACGGGACCCACTTGTACAGTAAATATGAGGGAAAGATTTTAATTGCCATTGGAATGACGTCGTCCAATAAGTGCTACCCATTGGCTTTCGTCATCGTACCGACAGAGGACTATTGTTGTTGGCGATGGTTCATCTACATGCTTAAGCGTCATATTGTCAGTGATCATCTTGAGGTGACATTGACATCTGACAGACACGCCGGCATTATTAGTGCGGTTGATAGTGTTGATCCTAAGATTTTGATGAACAATTAAGTATTGATGTTTTGGTAAACTAATGTTCTAATTGAGTGTTTTAGTGATTTAAAATTCCAGTGATGAAGATGACAAATTAAATGGATGCTAAATGATGGAGTTGAAGATATTAAAGATTTAAGAGTTTGAAGAAATTAGGGAAAATAATCCAGGTAAATTTCAACTCTTAATATCTCATTTAGAAATACACACATGGCACAAAATGAATTTTATCTTTTATGTGTGGTTTGGTTAAGTGAAATTATTTGCTCCTATGTGAATTGAAAAGAAATAATCTTGAATGACTAAAATGAAATATAAGAATATTAGTGGAGCTTATTTAAGAGAGAAAATGGATAAATAGGCGAAATCGTAAAAGAAAGTGAGTAAAAAACGAGATCAGAGAAAAGGTCTAGAAGGGAGAAGTTGACTAAGGAGTCAACCGGCCAATGGTGGCTGAACTCTTTGAGTCGAAGATTCGACCAACAGGCCGACCGGTGAAAATAACTAAACTCTCTGAATCTACGAGTCAACCGAGCGGTCGACCGGTGGAAGCATGACAAACTCTCTGAATATATGAGTCGACCAGGCGGTCAACCTATGGTCGCTGCAGCAATGGTTTGGCTGCAAGCTGAGTTGGGTAGTCAACTGGGCAATCGACTGAATGTGCTATTTCAGAATGTAGTTTGATCCGAGTTTAAATCCAAAAGTAGCCGTTTTTTGTTAGGATTTGAAAGAGATTTAAGGGATATTCTCTATATTTAAGATATGGTTCATATACTAATTAAATCCTTTCGATATGTTTCATTAAATATTAATGTTTCTCAATTTGGTACTTGAAATAGATTCTATATTTATTTATTTTGATTGAGAAAAACTTTGGGGGTTTAATTGGAAGATTCGAAAGATGTTTTTAAGTGTAATTGAACCTAAATGAAGTCCTTATGATATAAGGGGTCTATAAGAACTTTTAATTATCATGACACTTGTAAATTAGCCGTTAAAAGGCTTATTACATATTCCTTTAAATAGACCTACGAATTTCATTAGCAAACTTAAGCAGGAAATAAGAGAGAAATCATATCATATCATAAGAGTGAGCTTTTCTAAGAGATATATTTCTGAGAGTTTGTGAGCTATTCTAAGAGTGATCTTGAAAATCAATTGCGATTAATCTTTGTTGCTACCGGATCTGAAGTTTCATTACATATCTAATTATTTTGTGGATTCCAGGTGAGATCTTTCCAATTATATTCTTTCATTGCATTATTAATTATTGTTTGGAAATTGATCTTAGAAATTGTTTCTGATTTTTTAAGAAAATATTTTTACAAACAATTTCTTGAATCTGATTACATGCTTCAATTTGCTACCCATATTCTTGTTAAAATCAGATTTTTATATCTCACATATTTCTATCACTAGTTGGGATATTAATCGAGTTATTATTTATCTGGGGTGGTAGAAGTTTCGAGTGAGATTTTCTTCTTATCAATTTTTGTATTGGTTGTGACGGATTAAATACCATTGGGGGTGTTTAATCAAGGGTAGCTGGGTTTCAGTCTCTTCCTGTAAAGAGATTGAGGTAGTAATTCTTCCTAGATAGAATTGCTTTGTGAGTGATTTGTAAAGATTCCATCATTACTTGGGAAAATGATAGTTGGAGTGTTTTGTGAGGTTTTGATTCTTGAGCCGTAGTATTAAAAAGAATTAGGTTAATCTTTAACCTGTTAAAAGATAGGTTATTCTTGAGCCTATAAAAAGTAGAGGTTATTCTTGAACCTTGGAAAAGGAAATTGTAAAGGTTGATTCTGAGCCTGTAAAAGAATCGGTATGTGGGTTTGGTTCCTACCTTTAAAGGGATCTTGAGAATTAGTGGGTGCGAATCTCCGTGGGGCTCAGAGGACTGGACTAGCCAAGAGTAGCTTGATGAACTAGGATATATCTTGGTATACTGCATTATTAATTTGTTTATTTTTGTTGTTTGGGTGTGCACTTAAATTGATAATATTATTCCGCTGTGTTATAAAGATAATAATTAATTTAGGCTTAAAATTAATTATTTGATTTATCAAGTGTTATTCTGATATATTTTTTAATTACCCAATTCACCCCCTCTCTTGGGTATTCTATTGGGCCAACAGATAGTATTTGGTTTAATCAACATAACAAGTCCCTCCGATATCATCAATTTTGTTTGCGGCACCTTTGCAGCAATTTCAACAAAATTGCTAAAAATCAGTATCTCAAAGATCTTGTTTGGAATTCGTGTGCTACAACACAAATTCGAAAATACGATGCTACAATGGAAGAGATCAAAACAATTGATCTTCGGCTGCATAAATGGTTGAACGATATTCCAACTTACAAATAGACTAGGGCACACAACAATGGTAAACGTTGGGGAGTCATGACAACCAATTACGCATAGGTATTTAACAACTATTTGAAGGGTGCAAGATATGTTCTAATAACTGCATCCGTCAAGACTACCTTCTACAGGATGGTTAAATACTTTGATATTGGTTGACAACAAGCTCTAAATGACTCAGCTGATGGTTACGTATATGCTAAACACGTCGTTGAAAAAATACAAAAATCTCAAGCCAAGTCTAAAACATATGAGATTCAAATATTTAATCGATGATTTAGTATTTATTATTATTTTTTTCACGTTATATATAATTGTTGCGACACATATTGTAATAAAATATGATTTTTTTTCTAGAGAGAATATGATCTACCACGTGAAAACTAGAAAGACTCTCATTGAGGGCTTGATTCCTCATCACACTGAGGGATAACGCTGATTGCACATGTGGCAAGTATAAAATTTGACGATATCCGTGCTCCCATATGCTTGCAGTCACCGAGTATAGTGGAGTTAATGCATTCCGCTATATTATAGCTGAGTACACAATGACAAATCAATTGATGGCATAGGAGCCATCGTTTCGGCCGATTATTCATGAGGACTACTGGTCAGAGACCAATTTTTCGAACCTGATTCCAGACCATAACAGACTTCGAGTTGTGCATCGTGGTCGATCAAATTCCACTCGCATTTCAAATGAGATGGATCAGTCACGAAGAACAATGACAAATCATTGCGGTTTATGTTCCCAGACTGGACATGATAGGCGAAAGTGTCTATTCAAACCCCGCCATACACCCAATTGATCTTGTCGGTTCATTGTAATGAATGTTTATGCTACTTTATTTCTTTGTTATATCAACTTTTATGTATTATAAATTCCATGCACTTGTCGCACATATTTTTTTATAATGAATCTTATATTTTGTTTATTAATATGATTAAATTTTAATTTCGTACTAACAAATTTACCATAAGTGTTGCGGAAAAAAATTTCAGCTGTGCATCCTGAGCTCGCAGGTACTTCAGTTCTATACCTGCAAGGGGAGCACAGGTCCGAACTAGTTTGGGTAGCACAGGTAAATATTTAGGCTATTGCATTAATTTTTTTATTTTAGTTTTTTAAAATTTTAATGTTATTCATTGTGTCTTATTAAATATTTCAGGATATTAGTACTTTTGACTGTGCTGGACATGATGTAGGGGAATGGAGAGAAAATGTCCCCCCTTGAGTTATACAGTTAATAGAATCAATCGGTATGTACAGCCCATTCAATTTGTGGCTGAAGCGGTTAGATAGGGCCCTCATAACCGCGTTGGTAGAGAGATAGTATCCAGAGACGCACACTTTCCATCTACCTGTCGGGGAGATGACCGTCACACTACAGGACGTGACCGTCTTGTTGGGGTTACCCGTGCATAGGTTGCTAGTTATCGCCTCTGATGACTCGCGATTGGAACCCGCCTGGCAGAGTCTTTGCGTCGAGCTCCTCGGAGTGGAATTGCCAATGGAGAAGATTAGGAATAGGTGTTTGATGCTCAAATAGTTATGGGATACCTTTGCTCAAGTTCTTGATGAGACCGACAAAGAGGTTATGCATTGCTACGCACATGCATATTGCTTGATTATGGTTGGTTAGATGTTGCTGCCTGATAAATCGCACAACAAAGTCAAACTAGCCTACCTCCCACTGCTTCATGACTTGACACCTTCCGTCAAGTATAGCTGGGGCAGTGCGACCCTAGCGGTCCTCTACCGCAAGCTATGTAAGGTGATGAAGCCCAACACGAAATACATAGCCGGCTGCCTATTTTTGTTGGAGTGTTGGGCTTGGGAGCGATTGCCGAGGCTTCGGCCTGAAGTTGTCCCTTTCCCTGAGTATAATATATCATTCGGAAAGTTGGATTTCGGCAATGACTTGAAGTTCCCAACTACTCCGAGGGGTTCTTGGTAAGTAATTAGTATTTTCTTTTTAATTTCATTTGTCATCTAATGGATATTTATTTATGGATATTAAACTTATGGTTTATATTTTTGGTGTATAGGTGGACCCTTGAATTCAATTTGGAAAATTTACCAATGCATATTTTGGTGGTGTGTCACGATCAATTAGATCTCTTGAAGAATGACGAGGGTAGTTATTTATTTACATCGATTTTTTTTTTTTTTTTATTTGTTTGTTTATATTTTATTTTACAGGTCATTTGGATGCCATAAACCCTACCGACTTTGCCTCTATATACTAGAGATGGAGAAGATATTTGGATGGCAAAGTTACCCTTAATTTGCTATGAGATCGTCGAGTACACGCATCCCTTGCGCGTGCTACGACAGTTTGGTTATCGCCAAGGGGTTCCTCAGCCTGTAATTATGGACAAGAACTTGCACAAAATTACTCGGAGTGGATACTTCGATGTGAACTGGGCTAACCATCACCACGCACATATAGTTGCGTGGAATAATCGACGAGCGCCAGATGTTGGAAACTTCGAGCGAGGGATAGGGGTTGACCAAGAATACATGGATTGGTATTGGCAAATCACACGAAAATTTTTGGTCAACTCGGCGTACCAACCTCAGTTTGGGTATCTACCAGCAGGAGGAGAACTGGTGTTAGAGGTATGATCACATTGAGTGTACCATCTATTTAGTTATATGAGTTTGATTATGTTGTTATTATTCATGTATTAACTTAACGATTATATGTGTTTCGTAGGATATGGAGGTATCGAACCTGATACGCATGAGTCACCTAATTCTGCGGTTGCGTACTGCGGAATCAGGTATCGATTTGTTTCATGCCGTCTACGATGTCACCACCGGGGGGATGCACCATGGGGTACCATGCCATGTGGCAGCTGACATTCTTCCATCTCCTCAGGCTGCTCCTCAGCCATGAACTTCTGACGCATACCTTCCAGGTAGTGTGGGTGATGCCGGACCTTCTACATCGTATGGCATGGGCGCTTATGCCGGATCATCTAGTACGTACGACATGGGCGCACATGCTAGATCATCTAGTACGTACGACATGGGTGACGATGTTGGGCCATCCGACGTGTACCAGATGCATAACCCTTATTCGCATTAAGCATCGCAGCTAAGTACAGACCCGTCATCGTCATTCGTCACTCTGGAGATGGACGAAATTATTTCAACTTCAGGCGTCATTCCTCCGGTGGCATTTGTCGAACCCACAAGATTGCAAAGATAAGTGTCACCAGTATCGTGGTTTGAGGACGACGTCGATGCCATTCCGGCGAGTATGCAACAAGCGTTCATGAACTTTGGACAAGTTACACAAGTTCATGAAGAGGCTGAGGAACCTCCTATTGCACAACAACGAGGGCGGAAGAATGTCCGTCGTAAGGGTTGCGGTACATAGTTAGTTATGTAGTTGATAGTTTAGCTATATGAATGTAAATACATTTTTTTTGTAAATATATAGTTATATAGAAATTTATGTAGTTAGTAAATACATTTTTTTGTAACGTTTAGAGATTTAGAAAGTTGTTGATCTACCGTATATATTGCTTCGCAAATAGATACAGAATTTGAATGGGAGATCGAGCAATGTGTCTAACATTTCGGAAATATTCTTAAAAAGACAAACAAAGTAAAAAGTGGTTGAATATATATATATATACTCAATCACTTTATATTCTACATGCTTTTTAAGAATCTTTCTGGAATATTTGACACATTGCTCCATCTCTCATTCAAATTCTGTATATATTTCTTAAGCAATATACACAGTAGATAAACAGCTTTTTATGGAAATACCTATCGATGTACATTATTATACACGCTTGTTGTACTTTTTATTCCATCTTCGGGAGTTGTATATACATATTTATTCATTATGATTTTGAAAGATTATTTTCTGAAGGCAGACATGATACAAAAATTAAAGGCGAAACAACTCCTAACAATATAACACTAATAGTGTATTGTTAGTATTCGATTAACCAAGTTGAGAGAATTTGAAATCATAATTAGTATAATTGTCAATATAAAGGGTCGGATTATACTCCTTGATATAGTATAATAGTAATGGATATTTGGTTTTAGTATACAATTCTCCAAGGAGAGAAACAGTGTAATAGTCCTGGAAAATCGGGTCGTTACAGAAAGAGTATAATATTAAAGGTGAAACAATTTAAAATAATCATAAACATCATATTAAAAAAAAACATTACAT
This sequence comes from Eucommia ulmoides, assembly GCA_016647705.1. Classification (NCBI taxonomy): domain Eukaryota; kingdom Viridiplantae; phylum Streptophyta; class Magnoliopsida; order Garryales; family Eucommiaceae; genus Eucommia; species Eucommia ulmoides. Next base: position 34,304,832 of record CM028330.1, read on the forward strand.
AAATTAGAAACATGTTTGACGGTGTTTGTTACAAAACTCATAACAAAAACAATACATAAGAAATACAGTATATAATATCACGAAAATAGTGACAATAAAAACACTTGAAAAGAAAATACCAGAGCCAAAAATTATTTATTCTTCATTGGACATGTACTCCTCAGACAAATATCCATTGTTATTTATCACGTTATGGTATTCGTTTGGAGAGAGTGTCATGTTGCTTGCGACAGCCATTTCATTAGCTAGTTGTAGTAGATAATATTTATTTCTACGCAATAACATTCGATTATTCTCTAGGCGAATTCGGGTAATAACATCTTCAATCTCGGTTGTGTCATCAATTATACATCGTCTAGGCATCTGAAGACTTCGACGATACGGAACTGGTGCATTAAGATTTCTCAAACAAAATACAAGGTTGTTAGACTCATTCACCCTGTATTCCCATTCTTGGCGTAGACCGACGCGATACTCTATCGGGTTGGTCTCTTGATCACTCTAGTAATCATCATAATATGGTTTTAAAACCCAACATCTTTGATGATCCCATGGTCCAGGCCAACCCCAAACACCATATGAGTTCTCCTCACTTAAAAAACCAAATGAGGTTTCTTCACTTGAATTAATATGTGAAGAGATCACAAAAATTATAGGCTGAACAGTTTCTTTACAAATATTATACTACAAATTACGAGTTTACAAAAAAAATAGTTTTTTTAAAACATAATTAATGAAAAATGATGTTTTATAACTTATGTACACGAGCCTTAACTAAAAAAAAGTTAACCCAATACCACCTATCTATTGAAAGAGAAAAATTCAGTTGTTTGGTAGAAGTAGCGTTATTATAATTTAACGTAAAAATGATACATTAGATTTCAAAGAAAATACATAATTAAACTGCAATTCACCAACGCGAAAACATTAAACATTATTCTCATCATCAGACATTTTAATATCTGACTGATATTGAGGATTCTTTGCACATCTCATGTAAGTACGCGCTTCGGCGAACAAACCTTGTTCGAGATGCTCACATACCGTTGTTTCAAGCTCATGTCGAAAAGTTCAAATTTGCATTCGGTTATTTTCTTTGCGGTAGCGATGCAACGCCATTTGAAGATTATGCGGCGTGTCTATTGGTATTGTTCTGGCCAATTGACACACTAATAGAATATTATATTGCCTGCATCCGTTCACCATAACCTCTGATTGGTTGACAAAATTAGTGTATCCCTCCCGCATCCTTGCAACTGACCGTGAAGAGTAATGAACTATTGGATCTAAAGAGTATGAGAATTCATCTTCCAAAAGCCAGTGACGTCCCATTGAACGATACAAATCTCTCACCGTGTACATTTTTCAATCTTTTTCATTTTATTTGTTTTTAAATTAGTCAATAATTTAATTTTTCCAAACACATTAAAAAATAAACTAATTAAGTAACTAACATTTTTTTAAAAAAATAATCTATTACAATTTCTATTTCATTTTTTATTTTTTCACATGTGTAATTTATCAATTTTGAAGGGCCAAAGTGCATTTTTTAAAATTAAACAACTAAATTAAAATTTTAAACTAATTAACTAAAAAATAATTTTTTTTTAAAACAATATATTATAATTTATATTTTTCTCACACATGTATAATTTACTCAAATTTTGAGGGCCCAAAGTGCATAATTTTCAATTAAACAACTAAATTAACAAATTAAACTAACTAAGAAATTAAACAACTAAATTAACAAATTAAATTAACCAATTAATTAACAAATTAAATAAGTAAATTAACTAACAAACAGATTAACTAAATAATTAAAAAAGTAAAAAATATAGTAATATTTCAACAATTTTTTTTAAATAATACATTAATTTTACATTTTCCTATACATGTGAAAAGGGACAAAGTGTAATTTTTAATTTAACAACTAAATTTAAATTCAAAAATGAAACTAACTAACAATTTATTTTTAAACAATAGGTTGGAAAATTTATATTTTTCTAATTGTCAAACTTTCAGGGGCCAAAATTTATATTTTTAATTAAATAGCTAAATTAAAAAAACTAAACTAACTAACTAATAATTTTTTAAAATAATATATTAATTTATATTTTCTTACACATGTGAAAAGAGTCAAAGTGTAATTTTTAATCTAACAACTAAATTAACAAATTAAACAAATATATTTTAAATTAAATAACTAAATTCAAAAATGAAACAAAGTAACAATTCATTTTAAAACAATAGGTTGAAAAATTTATATTTTTCTAATTGTCAAACTTTCAGGGGCCAAAGTGTATATTTTTAATTAAATAGCTAAATTAAAAAACTAAACTAACTAACTAACATTTTTTTTAAATAATATATTAATTTATATTTTTCTACACATGTGAAAAGGGCCAAAGTGTAATTTTTAATTTAACAACTAAATTCACAAATTAAACAAATATATTTTAAATTAAATAATTAAATTAAAAAATAAAACTAACTAACAGTTTATCTTAAAACAATAGGTTGAAAATTTTATATTTTTCTAATTGCCAAACTATCAGGGGCCAAAGTGTATATTTTAATTAAATAGCCAAATTAAAAAGTTAAACTAACTAACTAACATTTTTTTTAAATAATATATTGATTTATATTTTCCTACACATGTGAAAGGGGCCAAAATATAATTTTTAATTTAATAACTAAATTAACAAATTAAACTAATCAACTAACTAACAAATTAAACAACTAAACCAACAAATTAAATTAACAAAACAAACAAACTAACTAATAAGTTAAATAAATAACAAATTAAAATTAAACTATGCTCTAATGTTTTAAAAAAACAAAATTAACAACTAAACTAATTAACTAACTAACTAATTATTTTTTTAAACAGTATATTATAATGTGTAAAAAACAAGTAATCAATCAAACTAACAAACATGTAAATTAATCAAACTAACAAATAACAAGTAAAAAAAATACTAATTAAACTAATAAATAAATTTAAAAAAAAAAAAAAACTTACATTTGTAGGAGGAGGGACGAGTTGTGAAATTGTGAATTTGTTAAATTTTGATAAAGAAAATCGGCCAAATAAATGATGAACACTCTGATTAAAATGAAGAAAAATTTTAAATGAGGAAGAAAATGAGGAAGAGCGGAGCAACTTGGATAGATAATGAGTAAGATTGGAATGTTATAGGGTATAAATATACAGCTAATGGTCAAAAGCAGTTGTATTTTGCAGTTGCAAAATGCTGCTTTTATTAAAACCTACAAAAATGTTGCCTGCCTACAAAAGGCAGGCAGCCTTTAGCCTGTCAAACGTGTACCGTTTGACCGGCCAAACGAAATGGCACATCGCTGTTTGTGAAACGGGGATATGCCGTTACAGGACCGTTTAATTTTTTATTTTTTTTTATCCCAGCGTTAACAACGCCGGGATCAAAATAATTAAAAAAGATTATTTTATTTTTTTATCCCTGTGTTGACAACGCCGGGATCAAAAAAATTTAAAAAATATATATATATTTTTTATCCGGGCATTCTGAACGCCAGGATCATTAAAATTAAAAAAAAAAAATCCCAAATGATCCGCTCGTTCAGAAGGCCAGGATCTAGTCCCGACGTTACCAATGCCGAGATGCTTGCATCTCGTAAATAAGTCCAAATATTGATTTTTCAGTAATTTTTTTTAAATATTATTTATTAGGTAAAGAACTAGTATATTTTTTATTTTTTATTTTCTTTTATTTTGATTACTTTTTATTTTATTAAAGAGATAGAAACCAAATAATTTGACACTAAAAATATATTATTAGTGGTATTTTTTAATTGCCGTTAGAATAATTACTGCTAAAGACTGTTTTTCTTGTAGTGTACCAAATGTATTTAGTCTCTTTCTATTTAATCACATTCAATAGCCAAATATTCTACTCAACATTCAAGGTCTACAACGATGAAGATATAACTTCTAGAATAATATCAATAAATACCTTTTTGTTAATACTTGAGATTGAAATGTTTTACAAACATAAGTCTTAAATGTAATATTACAAGAATGACTATAGCGCTGACATCTAACAATAAGTCTCATTGTGGTTGTTCTAATATCTCATTTTAATAGTTTGAGACTTACCACTCTCAAAAGAGAAAACAATAAAACAAGTTAGCCTAAATTGTTGAATAACAGTTTTCAACAATTAAATTAACTAGGGACAATTTAGAATATCAAGTCACCAAATGTCTTTGGTATCCACATTTTAAGCATATTAAAGAGGTAAGACTTCTACTTAATATTTAAGGTATACAACAATGATAAGACACGACACTCTAAGTTTCGAGATATGAGGATATCTCCTAGCATTCACTTTCTCTTAGTTTAGGTTCCTACAAAACAATGCACTGCGGCTACGCCTACTGGCGGCATTGCACCTCCGATGTAAGAATCAGTCAAGGGTTTCTCTGCAGAATTTGGCAAAGTGATGGCTAAGAAAAAATGTAAGTACATGGTTAGCTCATCATTCTGGTATTTATAAGCGGGAAAAGACTTGTTTGACACGACTTCCCTAATTCTCGACTTATCATCATTAAGGTGGCAATAATCTCGGTCTATTGCCATTAAGGTGGAGAGAAATATGGGAATGTGGATCGTGGGGGCCATTACTCAAGAGAGGTAATTGTTCATTCCTTATATAGGTGCACGCAATTCTAACTACTCTCGATAAAAGTAGTGTCAACTCTCTCGCTCAGGGACGTAGCCCTGACTAAGATATGGAAAGGGAGTTAGGTTGAGTTAGCCCCCTAGTCAGTTTTGGGGTAGAGTATTTCTTGATGTGATGTCGCTTGGCTAGAGTGTTTCTTGAGGTGACGTCGCTTGGCCAAGAGCCTACTGTAGCTTCTCGTACCTGTCATGTGCTTAAGGACACGTGGCTTTGTTTTGGGCCTCGTCGAATTTTCCCTTATCAAATAATATTGATATAATTAAAGAATAATATCAAAATATTATTGTTGTTTTTCAACCAATAGTCACTTCTGCCTCGTTGTTTGTCGCTTTAAAGCCAAACCTTTGCCCGTACTCCAGGATAACACCCTTGGGGGTGTGCCCGACCCCCAAAATGCTCTGGTTTGATAATCCATCAAAGTGAGTCATCTAAGCGTTGGTAGCATGTTGGTCGAAATCTGGGATAGTTTATTCCATATTCGGTGTTTTTTTTCTAGGAAAGTGAATTCCGATATGAAGTCTTTTTAATGTGCCTAACCCCTAAAACACTCCAGTTTGATGATCCATCAACGTGAGTCGTCCAAGCACTGGTAGCATGTTGATCGAAATCTGGGACAGTTTATTCCATATTCTATGTTTCTCTTTTGGGAAAGAGAATTCTGACGTGAAGTGTTTCTAATGCCCACCCCTTGATAGCCATTTTTAGGCGGTACTCGAAATAAAACTCCCTGAGTTTGATTAACCACTTTAGTAGTTACTTGAAAGTTTTTGGTCGAAGTAGAATGACCCTCAGTACTTGATTGGTCAATACCACCGTTGGGTGAGCTTGGAAATAATGTTGAAATTTCTTCATTGATATTATCAACGAGGAGGCTATCAGATCCAGTAAAGGATAATGAGATTCTGCTCCATTCAAAGCGTGGCTGACGTAGCATTGGGCCTCTAAACTCCTTATTCCTCAACTACAAGCGTCAAGCTCACAGCGATATTCGAGGTTTCCATATAGATAATCATTTCATGACCCAACTTTGGGGTGGTGAGAATTAGTGACTTCGAGATATACTTCTTGAGTACTTATAAAGCTTCCTCACACTCGTCGTTCAACACCAAACTTTTGTTCCCCAAAGGGTTTTGAAAAAAGGTGGGCATTTATTCGATGCCCGAAAAAGTAAATGATTCAAACTGCTACATGACCTATTAGGATTTCCACCTCCTTGACCGTCCTTGGTGACATCATGTTTAGGATCATCTTGACCTACTCTAGGCTAGATTCAAATTTCCCTTCTTGTTACCAGATAGCCAAGGAACTTCCCGATGCTGACCCCGAACATACATTTGCTCGGGTTGAACTTCATCTTATGTTTCCTTAGCACGTTGAATCATTCTTACAGATTGGCTAGATGGTCACCGACCATTTTGCTCTTGACCAGCATATCGTCGATGTAGACCTCCATAGTCTTCCTAAGAGATTGATGAAAATTTGTTTACCAGACTCTGATATGTTGCTCCTATATTTTGCATCATAACTGTATCAATTTGTAGCAATAGAGGCCATTGTTAGTGATAAAGGTTGTTTTCCCTTTGTTGGGCGGATACGTGATGATCTGTTTGTATCCCGAGAAGGTATTGAGAAAGCCGAGTGACTCGTAACCAACAGTGGCATCTAGGATTACGTCGATCTTTGGCAAGGGAAAATAGTCATTTAGACATGCTTTGTTAAGGTTGGTGAAGGCTACACACATGTGTCACTTCCTTGTCTTTTTCTATAGGGAAAATTACATTTTAAACCCTCTAACTATTAATAGATTTCTAAGTAGTCCTCCTAAATTTTTAAGTTTCATTTTAAAGTCTCTACATATAAACACAGTTTTAAAAGGTCCCTCTGTTAGATTTTTCATCCAAACTAACAAAATGAAGGGAAAAAATAGTACTTTTCTATTTTTTTTTTCATTTTTTTAATCATTTTTCTCTTTTTCTTTTTCTTCCTTTTTCTTCACTTCACCAACCTCTCTCTTTCTTCGACTTTCTCTCTTTCCACCACCTTCTTCCACCACCGTCGCCACCACCACCAATGCCATTTCCACCCACGCAACCACTACCCTGCTGCCACCAATGTTGCCGACAGGGTGAACCACCCTCGTAACAGGAGATGGTTCACCCCCTGTTATGGTGGTGGTTTACCCCTGTAATAGGAGGTGGTTCAAGGGGTGATTCCCCACTAATATGGGGTGAACCACCCCATGTTACGAGGATGTTCAGGGGGTGGTTCACCCCATATTACAAGGGGAATCACCCTTTGTAACGTGGGGTATTGGGGTGAAACCCCCTGTAACGTCCTCATCAATGTCGGCACCAAGAACTCTCATCTCTCCCCCCTCAACTCCTGCTTGTGCTTCAAGCTTAAGTTACCGAAAAACTAATACACTTGCTTGTGATTGGTACAAGTACTATTCCTCCTCCTCCTCACCACCCCCTCTAAACAACAACAATGGCTGAACCATCCTCATGTACTTCTTCAAAGCATGGCTCAAATTGAACCTTATCTTCCTTTTTCTCCCTTTTTTCTTTGCTTTTTTCTCCTTCGTCATTGTCATTACAAGCCATTTTCTCCACCTCGACATCCCCTTAAACAACGAGAAAGAACCAGATTTGTTTTTCTTCCTCCTCCCTCTCTTCCTCATCTTTCTGTCTCGTGATTATTGTTAAGTTAATGATAATTTTTGTGGGTTTTGTTTGGAGTTTGTTGTTGTTATTGTTGTTCATCTAATAGGTCTCTAATAGGGAGAGTGAAGATGTCCATGGAGTTGGTGGAGGAGCGAAGGGAGATGAGGAGGTGGTTGTGGAAAAATATATCGTCGGTTGGAGATAAATCAATAATAGCGGCAGAGGGGAGAGAAGATGGTGGTTTGGTAATTTCTAATCATCTTGTTGTTGAAGAGAGACAGTGAAGGAGAATTCATTGGAAGGAAAGGATGAAGCTGAGGGTGGTGACGGTTGTTGGGTTTCTCGCTTCGACTCCTTTTTAGTTTTTTTTTTTTCCCATTTTTAGGTACGCCCAGAGCCTGTCTTTCTCTTTCTCTCTCTCTTCTTATTCTTCCTTTGATAGTTGGAGGAGAGATAAGAATAAGATCAAAAAGTAGTAGAGAGAGAAAGATAAGGTGGAGAGAAAGAGAGAGTAGGGGAGAAAGAGAGGACAATGGACGAAGAAAAAAGAAACAGAAAAAAGAGAAAAATGATTAAAAATGAAAAAAAAAATAGAAAATTATTATTTTACCCCTTCATTCTGTTAGTTTGAAAGAAAAATCTAATAGAATGACATTTTAAAACTGTGTTCATACGTAGAGGGTTTAAAATAAAATGTAAAAATTTAGGAGGACTACTTAGAAATATGTCAATAGTTAGAAGGTTTAAAATGTAATTTGTTATTTTCTTCACTACAACCTCATTCGTTATCTAGAGAGGAAAGTTGATCTCTTCGATAGTGTCTTAATCAAGCAGCTTCTTAGTTTCTTATTCAATCACGGCCTATCGTTCTAATCAGAATTTTTGCTGCTTCTATCAAACTGGTGGATACGCCGGATCGATGTACAACCGACACATGGAGATACTCCGGTTGATCCCACGTAGATCTATATATGACCAGGTGAATAAATTATAGTTGGCTTTGAGTAGCTCGATCAATTGCTCTCTTGTCTCCTAAGAGGGCTTTCTCGATCTGGACAGTTCAGTCCAAATTGGTCAGGTGTATTTAGACATCCTCGAACTCTTCGTCAAGATGAGGTAATGAGTAGTTTGATTGTTCAACTTAGGGGGTCCAGAATATCTTTTTTCTCGTGATGCTCTGTCATGTCCCTATGCAGAAAGTCCTCATTGACCTCCTCATTCTCTTATTGTTATTTGGGAAGCTCTATCTCAGTCACAAAACACTCCCCAGCTACTTTTTGGCTCTCTCGTACCTTGTTGATCCTATTCTTGATCGGTAACTTCAGCATCAAGTGGTATGTTGAAGTGATGGCCTTTTAACACGTTTAGGCACGACCTTCTGATAATAGCGTTATACACAGATGGATAGTCCACTACCTTAAACCTTGCGTTGACAGTCAAGTGCTTCGGCTCTGTTCCCGTTGTGATTTGAAGCGTAATCCAACATCGGGGCTTCATATTTTTCTCACTGAAACTAACCAGGGGAGTCATCATTAGTTTTAGCTGGTCACGATCGATACCCATTTTGTTGAATACAATTAAGTAGAGTATCTCTACTGAGCTGCATTTGTTACCAGCACTCACCCCACGTTATAGTTGGTGATATGTAAGGTGACCACCAATATGTCATCATGTGACATGTGAACCCTACACAAGTCTTCCTCAGTGAAAGTGATAGCCTCTCTTTCTCTCTCTGCAAGAGACTTCTTGAACACTTGGAACATGTATTCCTCAGTCGAGCATTTAACCCACTGAGCATGTATCTTATGCTCGGACTTGGATAGTTGGTAGCGCAAAATTATTTCGTCGTTACTTTTACCGCAAGTGTACGGTTCAAGTTTTAGTATAGATTGGGAAGAGTAGGGATTGTCGTATCTACAGGGATTAGATTAGATTATTGTTGAGTACCGCGATTGTCATAACCGGACTTTATCTATGCGACTTAAATTTAGGTTTTTATAATAATTATAAACTAAACTAATTATACTAATATATTAGTATTGACGTTTAAGGGAGTAAATTGTCTAGGAATTAACTTTGTTCATTTAAACGCGTTCAATTTAATCTACTTTACATTAAAGGCATTCACATTATCCGACAATTTAGGTATTGAAATCTCACTCACTACCTCTCCCGAGTGTAAATGAATGAATATGTGATTTTGCGTCAATGCCAAAGTCCTCCTCAAGCGTCTATACGACACTTAGTCACATGAGTCTCTCCCCAACCTCACTGATTGCATACTTTCTAACACCCTCTCGAGTCATTAGATCATCACGTTGTGTTTAAACCCTAGTTCGAATCTGGGGTTATCTCTCCCGAGTGTCAAACTCCGTATTCTCAAAATCAACCCTAATACCATAACAAGTATATTAAGATTGTAATAAAACAGTAAACAGAATCGGATAAACATGAACAACCATTAACGAAACATTAATTTATTCAAAGCACGTTTTCGTGAAATACATCAAGCCCTAGACAATATATGTTTAGCTATATATGGCCATAGCCCTATATACAACTAGAAATAAGCTAAACATATACAAAACAATCAACCAATCTAAGAAATAAAGAGAGAAATGAGGAGACTAGCCGTTATCTGAAGAACTGTCGCTAAAACCGCTCCAAGAACGTTTCCTCTTATTGACTTTGTGATCTTCTCTTGGTTGAATGGCTTTGGAGCTCTCAAGACACTCCCAAAAATGTTCCTAAGTGTTTGGGGGGAAAGAGAGGATATTTATAGGATCCAAAATATCAACAAAATATCCTAAAATATCTAAATTGTCTGGCACCTGACTGCTTCAGCGGTAGAGAAGTCTGTGGCTTTCTACTGGATGACCGCTGTAGCGGTGGAGCTCTCTGTATTTTTTCGTTGCAGCAGTGGAAATGCAGCAACTCTTTGTACTTTGACCGCTGCAGTGGTGGGCTGCAGGTTCTGAACTTTTATCTTTTGCTCGTTTTTCCACCGTTCTTCCACCGACTCGCTCGTTTATAGATCATTTTTGTCCATTTTCACCCCAAACACCTGGTTTATACATAAACAAATAAAAACATATTAAAATATAATAAAACACTATAAAAATACTCGAAAACTACCAAAAGTGGGTTTGAAATAAATAGATAAATTACACCTATCAATAGTCTTCTGGAAGCGAATCCACCATGGATTGTGTGGATGCTCCTGCAAACCTCATGTCTTTCTCTCTCTTCGTCAGGGCGTTGTCGCCCTGATCTTCTTCAGTTGTGAACCTCTAGAGGTGACCCTATAAATAAACTATTTGATCTCGTTCTTCAATTCGTAGTAGCTATCAGTGGTATGACTGTGGTCCCGGTAAAAGTCATACCACTTATCTGAGTAGGTTACTTTTCCTAGACTCTTCATCGGTTGAGGCTACTTGATCAACTTCTTGTCCCTGATTTGCATCAGGATCGTCCCCAAAAAAGCACTGAGGGGGTGTAAAGTTAGTGAATTGCAAGGAAGACCTATTCATCCCCGACTTCTTATTGAAACCACCCCTCATTGTCTTGTTTTTTTTCTTCGAATAGGAGTCATCTCGACCGAATTTGTTGTAGTAGGGCTTTTCAACCTTCCTTTTCCCTTTGGTGTCCTCTTCTTCTTCGTCCTGAGATCGATACATATCCTTCGTGGTAATGAACTAGGTGGAGAGGGCCAAAGTCATGGCCAAAGTCTTTGGTGGGACGTGGGCCATGTCATGTTAGAATGTACCTATCTGCACCCCCACCATCAGGGCGGCCATAATTATCCTATCATTGAGCTCATCAATCTGGTCAGACTCACGGCGAAATCTCTCAATATAGGCTTTCAGTTTCTCATCCTTCTTTTGCCTTATCGACATAAAATGTGATGGATTTTTAGCTCGTCACTTACTGCTCAGAAGACTTTGTGCGAATGCAAAGCTAAAAGATTTAAAGGAGTCAAAACTACCCAATTTCAATCCTTGTACCATTTGTGCACAGCTCTGGCGAGGGTCACCGGAAAGAATTGGCATTTTGTTGAGTCCGAGGCTCCGCGCAAGTCCATATGAGCATGGTAGGTGCCTAGGTACTCCGCTGGGTCAGAATTTTACTGGTACGTCACAATTTAAGACGACATATTTAAGTTAGTCGAGACTTTTTCCCGTAGCACCCGAGTAGTAAAAGGAGAATCATTCATCTTTACTATCTCATAAACGTTGGGCTTCTTCTTCCCAATTTGTCCTAATTTTTCATTGATGGCCTTACCTGGTCATGGAGGTCCTTATCGGTCTATTGATCTAAGTCACTTCTCTGATCCCTCAACCAAAATGTCGAGAAGACTTCCACTGAAGAAGGTAGAGCATTGCGAGATATGTCATGGGTCTTTCTTGCAACTCAGGTAAGTCGCGTCTTATTTTTTCTTGCAGGCGCTCCGTTCAGCCTCTGTCGGGGCTAAGAATGCCCGGGGTCCCAATCACGAGTGCATATTGGGGGTCTTCTCAGATTGCAGGACCTCAAAGCCTCGTCGGTTGTTATAGATTCCCTGACGCAACTCGTCTCTCTCTTTTCAGATTATCTTTAATTCTCGACGGAGATCATGCTATGCTTGGCAACGCTTCTCCTCCTAACGTTGTTTACACTAAACACATCGCCCCTCATCCGCAATAGGTTGTGCCTCACTCATAGGTAGCACGTGCCCTTATGGAATGAACGATCGCAGAGGTAGTCGATTCTAATTAGCTTGTCCAGTCAGATACCAGACGGTTTGAGAAAGATCTTGGATCTCTCTCATCAATTCCAATAAGAGTATAGGTGACTCTCCTAAGAGACCAGCTTCATGATCTGCTACGCAGATCAATTGTCTTTTACTTTCATTTTCATTGGTCATGATCCCAAATCTTAGAGTAACCACATATTTTTGTGAAAGCAACTATCAATCGTTCCCATATACGGTGCCAATATGATGAGGACAAAAAATGGTTCACTAGACACATTACTCTAAGATTCAAGAGATTAGAATATTTCTTAGCTTAATTCACTTTCCCTCAGCTTGAATCCTTACAAAACAATACACCACAGGTGGGCTTACCGGCGTTGCACCTCCGGTGTGAGAATTAGTTAGTTGAGGGTTTCTCCGTAGAATTTAGCAGAGTGGTGGCTAAGAAAAAATGTTTGTTCCAGATTAGCTCACCATTAGTATATAGGAGCAGACGAAGACTTGTGTGACAAGTCTTCCCTAATTCTCGGCCCATCATCATTAAGGTGGCGATGATCTCGGCCTGTTGCCATTAAGGTGGTAATGATATAGGGGCGTGGATCGTGGGGCCATTACTCAAGGGAGGTAATGACTCATTCTTTACACAAATAAAGGCAATTTTAATTGGTTTGAGTAGAAGTAGTGTTGGCTCTCCCGCCCAAGGGCGTAGCTTGACCGATATGTAAAGAAAGAGCCAGGTTGAACTGGTCCCCTAGTTGGTTTCGAGGTAAAGTGCTTCCTGAGGTGATTTTTGGGCTAGGGATGTCTCGTCGACCTGCCAAGAGCCCACTGTAGTTTCCCATGCTTGTCATGTGCTTAGGGACACGTGGCGTTGTTCTAGGCCTCGCTAGACTTTCCCTTATCAAACAATATTTATATAATCAAAAAATAATTTCAAAATACATTTTATTGAATTAATTAAAATATTTTACAGATACAAGCCATAAATGTAAAATTATAAAGGATTTTTTAAACTAACACCCATTTTCACCAAACATATTAAAATGGGCCCCTAGGAACAAAGCCCATACTAACTAAAATCCATTAATTTATTTAAATTTTAAGAAAACAACATGAAGTAACTTTCACAAAATTTGTTGTACAACAACTTTCACCAAATACATATTCTCTCACTAGATCAACAACAACATAATAATTAGGGGATGCAAATGTTGTTATACAACAACAATGTTGTTGATCCTAAGATTTTGATGGACAATTAAATATTGATATTTTTGTGGAACTAATAGTTTGATTAAGTGTTTCAGTTTATTAGTTCCAATGATGAAGATATGATGACAAGTAATGAACACATGCAAAAGAGACTGACAAAGACGATAGACATTAAGAGACCAAAGATTTTGAAGAATCTAAGGAAAAACAATTCAGGTTAATTTTTACTCTTAATGTATCCCAATTAGGATCACACACAACACAAAAAGTTTTTAAATTTATGTGTGTTTTGATAGGATCCTAATTAGTGAAAATATCTGCTCCTATGTGTAATTGAAAAAGAAATATTGATAATTAATTAAAATTAAATTTAAGAATTTAGTGGAGCTAATTAAGAAAATAAATCAGTTAAAGGGGCGAAAATGTTGAAGAAAATGAATTAAGAACGAATTTAAAAGAGGTTCCCAGTATTGACAAGTCGACAGGTAAGTCGACCGGAGTATAGAAAAAGAAGTCTCTGAATCTCCCAGTCGATAGGTAGATCGACCTATGCTAAAAATATGAACTCTCTTAATCGTCCGATCGACAAATGATGGATGGGTGGTCGACTGATGGGCGAAGAAATTTTGGCTTGGCTAGTATCCTGAATCGAGTGGTCGATTTATAGGTCTTGGTCGGTCGACTGATGAGTCGGTTTCAGGTTTAGAGGATTTCGAGAATTTTGATTCAAAACTAACCGTTACCAAGTCATTTTTGGATTACCTAATTGAGATATTCTAGGAATTTGTACTTAATTGAGATATGATCCATATATTTTATTATCCCTATTAATTTGGTCTATTTAATTAAATATTTTTTTAATTAAAGTGCTTTAATACTTCTATTTTGATGAATTTCGATTCAAAAATGTTTAAGGACCAAAATGAGATTTTCCAAGAATATTTGTAAATGAAAAAGATCTATTTTGATTATATATGATGTATAGGGTCTTGGGGTGTCATTTAATAACATAATATTTGAAATGTAGTTGTTATAAGACATCTTTGAAATTCCTATATTTAAACCTACGAATTTTGAGTTTAAATATTGTTATTTTGGGGGAGAATATTTTGGGCCTAAAATATGGGAGAGATTTAAGGGATTTTATTTTGATCTTACGATTTAGTCCGTGTATTTAAATATAATTCTTTTTATACTTTCATTGATTAAGATCAAATTATTTTGGGGACTAAATTGAGAGTTTTAGAAGTTATATTATTAAGTTGAATATACCAGGATTGAAAGGTATCAATATATGGGGTCTATAGGTAATTTTAAATGACATATTTTGTAGAAACTAGCCGTGATAGGGCTTGTTTTAAGTGACTTTAAATAGACCTGCGGATTTCACATGTTAAAACACAATATCAAGAATTATTCAGTTCCTAAGGTGGCGTTTGGTAACCATTTATGTTCTTATCCCAGTAATGGGATGGGATGAGATGAGAATTTTATTTCTTTCTTGGAAGTAGAATCGCATTTGGTAACGATAATTTTTTTTTTTGGAGAACAGAATCGCGTTTGATAACAATTTTATCCTAAAATAAAAAAAATAAAAAAAAAAAATTTGAGAACAGTTTTTTTTGTTTTGGTCGGGCAGCCGGACGGTAATTGGCGGGCGGCTGACAGTGGCCTGCCGACAGCTGACAGCAGTGCTGGAAGTTGCTGGATGGTGGGTGGTGACAGTATCGGAGGTGACCGGCGATGGTTGCCGGTGGCGACGGCGATCGGTCAACAGCGACAGTGGTTGGGGGCGACGGCGGACAGCGGTGGCAGACGGCAGATGAATAGTGACGGGGATTTTTGGGAATGGAATGGGAATAATGAGAAACAACTTTTTTTTTGTTTCTCATTTCTTAAGAAAAAAGTGGGCACAATTCTCAAATTGGAATGGAATGGGAACGAGAACAAAAATTATCAAACGCTATTCCCAAACAGAAATCCCAAAAATCTGAGAATGGGATAGAAACGGTTACCAAACGGGGCCTAAGCTTTTCTAAGAGTTATCATTATGATATTATACAAAAAAATATTATGAGATTATTCCAGAGTTAAAGTTATTGAGTTAAAGCGCTAATTTATTTGGTGTCACCAATCTGAGCTGTCTAATGATCTGTTTTGCAATCCATTGGTGTTTTCCTGGTGAGATCATTCCAAACTTATTCTTTAATTAAGTATTTGATTATTATTACTTACTTGGTGAATTGATCCTTTTGAGAAATTATTTTTGAACTTTAAAAGCATAAAAATCTTGTAAAATGATTTGTGTGTTAATCTGATTACGTGCTTAATTGTGCTCCACGCATTCTTTATTATAATCAGATTTTGTTTTCTTATTTTATTTCTATCACTAGTATCGGGACATTAATTGAGTATTAATTAATTTGAGGTGGTAGAAACTCCTAGTGAGAAGAACTTATCAATTTTTGTAATTGGTGAGTTGTGTGCGGATTAGATACTATTGGGAGTGTATAATTAGGGTTAGTTGGTTTCAATATCTTCCGATAAAGAGATTAAGGTTTTGATCTTTTCCTAGAATATAAAAAGATTAGGTGTTAATTCTTCCTTGATTGAATTGATTTGTGAGCAATTTTGTAACGGTTCAATCCTTACCGGGTAAAAGGATATTTGGAGTGTTTGTGAGATTTTGATTCTTTAGCCTAAGGTATAAAAAGAATTAGGTTATTCTTGAGTCTATAAAAAGTAGAGATTATTTCTAAGTCTGTGAAAATGAATTTGCAAAGGTTGATTCTGAGCCTGTGAAAAGAATCTTTGTGATGGTTTGGTTCTTACCTTTAAAGGAATCTTGAGTTTAGTGGGTGCAACTCTCCGTGGGGCTCGGAGAACTGGATTAGCCAAGAGTAGCTTGGTGAACCAGGATATATCGGTTTGTATTGCATTGTTTATTTCTTTTATTTTATCTTGTATTGTTTGGGTGACACCTAGAGCTTATTACACTTATCCGCTGCTATAAAGATAATAATTAATTTTAAGATAAAATTAATTATTTGATTCTTGAAGTGTTATTATTTAGATTAATTTTTTAATACTACTCAATTCACCCATCCTCTTGGGTAGTTTACTGAGCCAACAAATGTCAACAACAACATAATGGATGGAGATGTAAATGTTGTTGTACAATAACAATGTCAACAACAATATAATAAATAAGGGATGTAAATGTTACTGTACATCAAATAATTATCATATGCCAATTGAATTTTTCTCTAAACTTAAATGACTACATGGGTATAAGAATGATTTAGTAATGGACCTTGGGGTCCATTATAAAATACCCAATTATAAAACTAACCATAGGGATTACATAAAAAAAAAATAGTAGGGATTAAAAAACCCTAGGTTCATTATTTTAAAGATAATATAATAATTTCCTATAATTTCTAATTACTGTGTAATGTCTATGTTTTGGATATGCCAAAGGAGTATATTTATGAGCCGTGGACAACCCTTTTAAGCAGTCAAAGAAAAACAATTTGTCTAGTTTATTATAAATCGGCTAGTAAAATTATTATGTTTTTCCCCTAATTTTTTTTGGGGGATAGAAACAAAATTAAAACACCAATTTCAAATAAATTACAACAAAAAACATAAAAAATAAAAATAAAAAAATAACCCACTTTTATCAAAATATTAAAAAATTGAACAATTTTTTTTAACTATATTAGACATTCCTATAATCAATTAAAACAAAGAGAGAGATTCAAAAAAAAAAAAACTAAATTTAAGAAAAAAACCCTAAACCCTAAGAACATTTTTGGCCATTTTTTTAAAATTACACTCAATTGAAGGCAAATTGAGCGCGGATCTATTAGTATCATCACAATCAACTCACAATGACAATTTTCACGATTCAATAATAACAAAAACTGAGAATTTGAAGAAAATTCAATACAACTCACCTACACTTCGGAGATCCAGAGGTATATGTTGATAAAGAAGAAGACGATGACAACCTGATATTAATGAAAAATTTAGCTGATCAAGAAGAAAATAATCAAGAGGAACAAGAAGATGGTTTGATTTTCGATCTAGCGCAAGAGGGAAGAAGATGAAGATAAAAAAGAATAGAGGATGTACAATAGCGTGTTCTGCTCACTAGTTTGGATTTTAAAAGATAAAAAATGTTGTTTTAAATAACGCTTTTATATAAGTGAACATGAGATTTGTAAGTTGTTAACCCTGAAGAATTTAAGTCATATTTGAAGATTTTATGATTACATTAACTTGACAATTTTTCTAGACAAATCCTATTACTTGAGATGTAACTATAGTTGAGATGATTTTAGTTTGGATACTGATGCACTGGGAATGAAAGATCAAGTTATTCAAGGACAATTGGATGATCAAGATTATTTGTTTTTTTTTTTTTTTTGTTTTTTTTTGTTGTATTTCTTAAGGTAAATAGTACGTATACTTGTCAATTATGTTTCAACCTGACTAGGATCACACACTACACTTAATATTGTCTTATATCCGATATTTTGTGTGTGATTAATTGTCAATTATGCATGCATGTGAATATAAAAGTGTTAAGATATTTTTCATGTATAATTAGAGGTATTTAGATTCAAATTGGTCACCAAATTACTAAAACAGTCAGCTGATTGAATTTGAATTTTGAAAATAGAGTTTATGGTTCAAACAATCGACTCCTCATAGATTAGTCGACCGAATGATATAAAGAGGTCTCTGGTTGTGTTTTGATGTGAAACGATCAACAACATAGGTATGTCGGTCGACCGCTTAAATCAAAGAGTTGTAGTTTTTGAAAAAGTGATCAATTTAGTTGTCCGGATTTGTAGATTAGTCGATCAAATAGTTTAGGTTGTTGGATTGTTTTGAAAGATGTTAAGATCGGTCAACCAAATGACCAAATCAGTCGAGCGAATTATTCTAGATTTGATTTTTAGTAAATGCTTTTTGGAAGTATTTTTATATTATTTTTAATGGAAAATCTTTTTAAAATATGTTTTTTAATATTCTTAAATGATATATATTTAATATAAAAATTTTAGAAATAAGTTTTATGTATTAATTTTTTGAAATTAGTGACTTTATCAAATTTCTATTTTTGTCCCTATATTTTCAGATCTTATTAAATGTTGTTTTGATGGACAACTGAACATTGATGTTTTATAGAACTAATGAGTTTATTTAGTGATTTCAGATTAAAAGTTTCATATGTTCAAATGAGAAAAAGAATGAATCGAAAAAGTTAATCCTTCAAGATCTACAAGATATATACAGATTTTATGAGGAAATTCAAGATGGGTGCAAAGTGAAGGTATCAAAGATGTTTTGGAGTATTAAAGGATTTTTTTATTCTTAGGTAAAACAACTCATTACTCTTATACTATTAATTCAAACCGAATTAGGATCACGCACGACAATTTAAAATGAGTAATCTTATGTGTGTTATCGTCGGAAATAATAAATTCAAGATCCTAATAGATTTTAAAAATGTTAAAATCATAAAAATATTTTTGATAAAGTGTTGAATTGAGAAAATGTTTTCAAAACATAAAATGATAAGTTTCTGGTCAATTCAGTGAACCAAAAAAAATGATCTGTCAACTAACCAAAGTAGTAGTTTGAAAGAAAATTTGTGAGAAAACTACTAGTTAATTTGGTAAACCGACGAAACGGGTAGGTCGACTAACTAAAACAGTGGCTTGAAGGAAATTGGAAGTGGAAGTTACTAGCCAAATTGGTCAACCAGCCAAAATAGCAGTTAACCGACAGGAAATGGGCAACGGTCAACTTTTGGACCGTTGTAGAGGCCGGTTAACCGGCAATCAAGCGGTCAACCGACGGGGTCTGATTCAGTCAACTTGATTGTTTTGTTTTTTGTGATCTTTTACCCAAATCCTATGATGTTAAACATTGTAAAAAGATATTCTTTGGGGATTTGAGTATATTTCCATTATATATCATATATTATTAAGATTCTATTCAATTGGTCCATGTACTAATTGATTGTTTGAATTGAATTAGTAAAACTACTTCCTATACTTAAGAATTTTGGATCTAAAAGGTTTTGGGGACCAAATCAAGCTTTTCTAAAAGTATTTTAAATGAAATATACCTATTTTGACAGTATATTATATATGGGGTCTTAAAGTGTCATTTTTCGTCTTATCTTTTGGAAACTAGCATTTGTACGCATAGTTTAAGTTCTATAAAAGAAGGCCTGGATTTTCAACTTTAATCAATCAAGAACAAAGAGTTTAAATCATTATTTGCTTTATAGAGAATGATATTTTACTGAAGTATTTTCAGTAGTGTTATTTTGAAAGAGTTCTTGCTCTGAGCACGCAAAAGTTTCCATCACTGGTTTTGTTCTATACTGAGCTATCTTATCTGTTTTCATGAAATTCCGGTGAGATCTTTTCAAGTTGATTTAAGTGCCTTTATTAATTATCTAATTGATTACTTGAAATATTTATTTAGAAATATCGTTTTCCTATTTGAAAATCTTACATATCTTAAGAAATGATTTTTGCCTGCGAAATCTAATTAAATATTATTTGTGCTTTAATTGAGTAAATCAGATTTATTTATCACGTAGTTCTATCATGTAGTATTAGGAATATTGATTGAGCATAATATTTTTTGAGGTGGTAGAAGCTCATGTGAGAAGAACCTCGTGAATTTTTTAATTTTGTGAGTTTGAATGTATTAGTCAAATTTGGGACAGTGTCTAATCAGAGTAGTTAAGGTTTGATCTTTAGCCTATGAAAAGGGTTAAGTTTGATCTTTAGCTTGTTAAAAGGATTAAACTTTGATTATTTCTGTAATAAAATTAGGTTAGTGTTTAGTCTGGTAAAAAAATAAGGTTCTTCCTAACCCTATGAAAAAGAAAAAGTGTAAAGGTTTGATTCTGAGCTTGTGAAAAGAATTAGGTTAATCCTGAACCTGTAAAAATGATTGTAAGGGTTTGGTTCCTACTTGAGAAATGAATCAGCGGATTAGTGGATTGCGAAAGTCCTGTGAAGCTCGGGGAACTAAACGTAGGTAAGAGTAGGTTGTCGAACCAAGATAAATCGTTGTGTGTTGCTTTTCTATATATCTGTGGTTTGGTTGTGCACATAGTTAAAAACGTTCTTGCTGTATTATGAGATAATAATCAATTAGAAAAATTGATAACTTGTGTGTTTGAGAATTTAATTATTTAAATTTTTATAACTACCTAATTCAGGCCTCTTCTTGGGTTAGATCTGTGGGCTAACATGTTCGGTTAAACCTTTTGACTCAATTGGTAGCCTACTAAATATTTCTAACCTTTGACACGTATCTAGTTTATTTATGTCCATATTCATTGGTTAAATATCAAATTTCCATGGGCGAATTTTAGGAGTCAAAAGTCTGTAGTCAAATGTCTTCAAATTTGGCAAAAAATATGATTTTAGTAACTGTTGGTGTTTTAAAAAATTGGAGTTTTAAGATGCCCAAAAATTCATTTTAAAATAATAAGAGAGAGATCAATAAGAGTGAGAATTCATTGGGAAATTTTCTGCACTTTTACCTTTTTGAAAAACCTGACCAGAGATCGAAATTCTGTGAAAAAAAAAAATCTCTATTTGATTGAGCTGAATTGCGTTCCCAAGTTGAATTCCTTTAGTTGGTAATCTACATTTAAAAATTCCAATGAGATCTATCCATGTTTAGATATAGCTAAATATCTTTATGTTTATCTGTTGATCTAAGTAATGTTATATTATTGTTCGATTATATCTCTGTTTTCTAAACACTCAAATTTGAATTTGAAATTCTTAATCTTTGTGTATTTTTTTTATAATTGAAAAATCATTTTCCAAAACTCGTGTGCTTTGATATTGAATTTAATATTGATTAAATGAGTTAAACGATTTGATTATTTTTGTTTGGATTATCTGTTTGTGTGCTCAATTATAATTAAACCAGATAAATTAACACGAAGTTGAAATTGCATATCTTTTAATAGTGTTCACATTTATCTCAATTAGATCGGGTTAAAATTGTGATTAATATGGTAGAAGCTCTGAGAGAATTTTTTGTATTTTGTGAGTTGTAACTTGAACTTTAGTGTAATTAGACCAAGTGAAAATGTGTTTAAATACAAAGAGAATTTACTCAAAGTGGGTGTAACGTTTTGATTCTCACTCCGGAAGAATATTTGAATTTAGTGGATTAATACCCTATACGAACTCAGGGGCGTAGACATAGAAAAGAGTAGGTTGCCGAACCACGATAAAATTTACTATCAATTTCTCTATCTCTTTTCTGTGTGATTATATTTGTGTGTGCATAACATTCAAACATTTCCGTTAACAAAGATAAAATCTTGTGAAATTTGAATAGGACACAAATATTTTAATATTAATTTTGAAACTACTCAATTCACTCATTTTTCTTATTGGATAACACTTTGGGACAACATAAGTGTTTTGAGTTAAACAAAAATAGTTTTTATTTAAAATACCAATTTTGTAATGGAAATATTAATGTTTTTTTTTTTTTAATTGTTTAGACTTAATTTAGCTTCTCTCTCCTCAATTAACCTTTTAAACAAAAAAATATTATTTAGTCTTCTATCAAAACATTGTTAGATTTTGGTCTTTAACAGATAGTAAACGTGTATATATATATATATAACCAAAAAACCCTAATTGTCCATTCCATTTCTTATTTTCAACCACGTCGATCTTTCTCTTTCTCTCCTCAAATGCTTAGCCGCAGGCTTGATGCACACAACTTCGCCAAGTTCACCCTTCGGCACCAACAAATGCGACCCAAGTTTCTTGCTGTTGCAATCGAGGTCCACGATGCTTTCAAGCAAGAAACAGATTCAGTTCAACCCGTGCGCCAGCAGACTCGGGCAAAAATGCTGAAAGATCAGGCTCCATGTAGTGCGGATCGATAACGAAAACTAGGTACAAACACTTGGAGATCTAGTAGTGGCGGTTCGCCGTTGTGGTGGCAGGAGGGCAGTAGTGGTTCTAGCTTTGATGCTTAATCACACTCTTTCTCAACCTCTCCCTCTCTCTCTTAGAGCTGCGAATGGTTTGCCAATTGTGGCGATGGGAGGCAGTTTGTCGTTGCGGCGACGGAAGGGCCTTGGTGGTTCCAGATGTGATGCTCAAAATCTCTCTCTCATAGATGCGAACAGTTTGCCGTTGCGGCAACGAGAGGGCCGTGGTGGTTCCAGATTTGATGCTCAACCTCTCTCTTTCTCACAGATGCAAACGGTTCACCGCTGCGATGACAGGAGGGCAGTGGTGGTTTGTTGTGCTCAACCGCTCTCTCTTTCTCCCTCTCAAATCTGGAAATTTCTAAATCTTGTGTAAATTTTTCAGATTTGTGAATTTTGAGTTGATGTTCAGATCATCGTGAATATTCATGTGAATTTTTTGTTGATTTTTGTGAAATTTTTGTTTATTGATGTGAATTTTTTGTTAAATTTTATGGAGTTTTACTCTGTTAATGTGAATATTTTTTTGTTAATTTTGTTTTTAGTGAATGTTCATATCGAGTTGTTTTTTGTGTATGTTGTGAATGTTTTTTTAAGTGTGTTTTCGATGTGTGTTTAGTGAAAATACACATTGATATGTTTTGTGAATGTTCATATCGGTGAATTTTTCGTATTTTGTGAAAGTACATATTGGTTTGTTTTTATGAAAATTATGAACATTCACAACAATACAATTAACATATATCAAATAAAAATAATAAAATAAAAATATGAATGTTCGCGTCTTTATATTTTTATACAATGACATTGTATGTAAATTATAGAAAAAATATGGTCAAAGAAGGGAAGGCTATTTTCTAAAACATCTCTTAGGAAAACAAAAATTTCTCAATGTTGAGTACCAAAATTAAAATTTTCACGCAGGAAAGGCAATTTCAAATAGCGAATTATAGGTGAGGAGAAATTTTCAACCAGGGTAAAAGGGGTAAAGGGTTTTTCCTCTTAACTCCAGAAAAAAATGCCCCGAGCGTGTAATATGACGGGTATATCGACGACGCGCAATTGGTGGCTCAGTTCGTGTGATCTTGCCGGAAATGCAGACCCGCTGAAACCTGGCTCTACCCCTTTTGCTTCGCATTTGGCCAAATCTCCCTTTCGCTCCTTCTTTACAACTGTATCAGCAGCTTATTGTGTGTGTTTCATGTAGATCCGATCTCGATCTTTGAAATATCTTTAGATTTTTTCAGTAAATTCTTCTAATTCACCATCCAATTCCTTTGTTTCGTTCCTGGATCCCTGTCTTGTCTCTGAAATCTTGATTCCTAGACCCAGGAAGGCCAAGACCAAGAGCTCCAAGTCATGGGTTTGAGATCAAACCCCGGTAGAACAGCTGGCCTTTTTGTCTTCTTAATCCTTTTCCTTTTCTTGAACATCTCACTTGTCCCTGCAAAGGTACGGTGGTAACCGTGGTCCTGTAGTCTTCTGTGTATCTCTAATATACATGTGTTGCGTCCATGATGCTTGTTTTTTCTTTGGTATTTAGGTGTCTGCGGTTGAAACTGAAAACGATGAATCAAACGGTTCAAGTCAAGATCTGGGTCGGCGTAGCAAAGTGATTATGCCTCTCTTATTTTCATCGTGGATGTTATTTATTAGAGTTTGCCAGATTGGAAATTTATGCTATAAATTCCTATTTGATTTCCAAACACGAAAGTGGTTCCGTTCTTCAAACTTTATGTTTAACTATGGACAAGGAAGAATTAAACAATAGAATTTGAGTAATGTTGTGGTTCACTTCCAGATGTTCATTGTATATGCTGATAGTCAATCACTATATTTTTATTACATAATATTACTCTTGGCAGTAGGCACCGTAGGTTAATGTTATAGCAGTACGATGAACTTGAAGACTTGAAAGCAACTGTGTGGACTCATTTTTTTAAGAATGTTCGTAATGCTTTTCTGTGGCTAAAAATGAAGAAATAGGTTGAGGATTTTCATGCATTGTATTTAACATGTATTTATTTTTACCGAGTACATCCATAGGATTGTCCTTGTTTATGTTTTGCTGTATCTTTTTATATCTAAATTTCTGTGACAGATTGTTCTCAGCAAGCTTGGCAGTGCTATAAGCAATGATCATGATTCCATTGGTGTGGATCTTAACTTAGATGCCGGTCTTGGAATTTTTGATGCCTTCTTTGCAAGTTTGTCAATGATACTTGTCAGCGAGGTTCATGGACTCATTCCCTGGTGTTTTTTGTTGCCATTTCAATTAGTTTTGTGCTCATAAAAAAATTTCTTGCATTACATTGTGGAAATGGTGACTTATGTTCACTTTGAATGATAATAATTATAGACAAACTAACAAAGTGAAGGGGGTTCACCTCATCCCCTTCCAAACGAAAAAAAGCCTTTCCAAACAAAGAAGAAACAAAAGCAACATATTCTTCCATGTTTAGATATGTTAGAAGTGAATCTTAATGAAGTCTCTAGATTGTCCATCTCAAGTTAGTATATGAAAATAGTCACCCAAGTCCTTGTAAGTGACAAAATCAACATATCATGGCCAATAAAATTGCAATACATAGATATAAAAACTACAATTTATAAGTTGAATAATTTAATTTATGGTTAGATCTCATTAGACTTGGTAATGAAATTTGCCTCAAATAATACAATGATGATTTTTAGATTCGAAGATAAAATGCATTTATAAGAGAGAGAGAGAGAGAGAAGGGGGGGGGGGGGGAGATGGATGTATGGATGCATTCATGAATGAATGAACCCCCAAATAACGCTATAGTTTGTTTGTGAGGAAATGGGTAGAGGCAAAAATACTTTGATGTTTTTTATATTAGGAGATAAATGCATTTATAAGAGAGGGAGAGGGGGAGAGAGATGGATGGATGTATTCGTGAATGAATGAACCCCCAATGCAATATTATAGTTTTTTGTAGGGAAATGGGTGGGGAATTTCTAACGTACCTTTAGAAGTAGTACCCTTTGAGTAAAAACTTCAATGTATACAAATAGGTAAAAAATGTGGTAAGGTATTCCTATAATATACAAAATATTTTGAGCTTAAGAACTACATGATAAATGTCACTAATAAAACGTTTAATGGTAGCGTAGCTCTTAGTTTGCCCATGAAACATTTTCATCATAAAAGTCCAGGTAGGCATAGACCCACAAGTGTGGGTGGTAATCCCCACAAAAAATAATTTTTAATAATTTTAATTCTAAAAGTAATTAGAAGCGTAAAAAACAATGAGTAATATAAAAGCATGAAAAAAATTTATAAGATGACAATACCAAGAATAATTGGGTAGGTTCCTTTTAGCACACTCTACTTTGACTTCATATCGCTTAACCCTCTTCTTGTTCTGCACTTTGCCGTGGCCTTTTATTAAAGAAATTGATCAAATGACTTAACTACCCTAAAAATGTTAAATTGAATATTATGCAAAAATATATATACTAGCGTGTAGCCATGCCAAAATACGCTATTTTAAATTGAACACGTTGTAAAACACCATACAATTACGATGAATCATAAAATCAACTTGAAATCTGTATCACATAGCAAAATGCCCATGTCACTTTTTAGTAAAGTGAGATTTTTCACTAGAAATTTAAATACAATAATTTGAGACAGTCACGATAATACTTCCTGATAAATAATATTTGTTGTGGATTGAGATATATCTTCGGCGAGAAGTACACTTAAGTGATCAAATGATGTACATCTTGATAGGGCTACACATAGTTGACCATAACTAAAAATGGTGTAGTCAAATCAATTCCAACAAATTTCACTGTTTGTTCTTGTGATTTATTTACTGTGATGGCATATGCCAAACGAATTGGGAACTGATACCTTGTCATTTGGAAAGGAAATTCAGAACACGATGACGTCAAAGATATTCTCGAAATGAATGTCAAATTTCCTTGATTTATCCCTGGTTAAAATTCGAGTCTCAATTATCTGCGAAGAACACCTAACAACAATTGACCGTTTGCCATTACAAAGTCTATCATTGGTGCAATATTTCTCAATAACATAATTGGACAACCAATTTTCAATCTAACTTGAAAAGGGGTAATCCTAGAGGATCTAAAGAATTCAAATATTCATTAGGATAACGATTTGTAATTTGACGCTTGGCTCCATAATCTTTAGATATCTTGTCTGTAGCCAAAAAACTTGATCGTTTCGTTTTGGAAAGATATTTAAAGAGACTGAATACATAACACTAACATCGTCATTTCGTGTAGAATGAATAGAACATTTGATTAGAAATATAAGAGTAGCAACACAGGATGTATTTAGATGTGGATAAGCCGAATATATTAGTACACTCATATCATGACACTTGCGTTTGGTAGACGACAGTTCTATGACTTAAGAGGGATCACTTCCAATTTAAAAATTTCTAAAAAATATAAATGAATTATTTTGTTAGTAATTAAATAGCTGATTACAACAAATAATGTGTAATTGTGACTAAAATAAAATATTACATGAAGTGAATATCTTGAAAACTCTGTATTTTTAATGTTTGTATTACTTAGGCGCATGTTCAAATTCAAAATTAGGACATGTATATCTTTTCAAAGGAATGGACGCCTCAACAGTGCATGCATAATTTGTTGACTTATAACATGTAAAATTTCCAAAAGTCTCCTCCAACAACAAGAGTGATACTCCAATTGGCTTTGGGTTACTGTAAATATCTTGTAGAGTTTAGTCCACACACTCAATGTAGTATTTATGTTGCATAGGAACTCCATCTTAAATAATTAACTTTTCCTTTTTAAACAATTTTGCATGCAACAATTGTTATTGGAATGAAAAATTGAATTATCAAGAATATCCAATATAATACGAAATGTAGAGTGTGCAGTTCAACCTCCTTCAAGTAGCAGACTTGTGGAGATCTAAGGAGGGAATCAGGGGAGAGGGAGAGAATTAGTCCCGAATAGTGGAGAATTCAGGCCAAAATTCTCTCCTGGGACTTGTAATTCCCATAGATGGAGATAGGAAAGAGACTACAGATTTCCATAGACGGAGAAGGCTTTCAGAGCGAGAGAGAGAGAGGAGCGGCGTGAGGCTGAGCTTAGGGAGAGAGGAAAGACATGATTTCCATAGATGGAAAAGGCGTGATTTTCATTTCCTCCATATTCGGCCCTACCTAGAGCTAGGGGGAAACATGATGGAGAGAGAGAACAAAGAAGCCACCACCCTCTTATGTCAATAATTTATAATTTATTATAATTATTAATCAATGCCCATATTTTCAGCCTTGTCATATGCTGTCGAAATTAAATTACCAATTTATAGCGGGAGTGAATTGAACCACTTGTGTAATTACCTGATTATTAATATATTTATATAAAACAAGAAAAAATTAGGGTTTTGGCATATTTTAATCTCAGTCATTCTTTGTCTCATAGTACATCGAATGACTGAAAAATATCCAAGCTTCTTATACCCGTCCTATCTTATTACATAGATTATAATTTATTATAATTAATTATAATATTAACCACTATTCATATTCATAGCTTTGTAATGTGCAACCAAAATTTAATTACCAATTTATAGCGAGCGGGACTGAATTGAAACACTTGTGTAATGACCCATTTATTAATATGTATATGTATATATAAAGTAATAGGGTTTAGGTATCTTTTAATTTCAATCGCTCTTTGTCTCACAGGACATCAAACGACTGAAAAATATACCGGCCTCTTATACATTTCCTATCCTATTATATAGATAATTAGTAACCACTACCCATATTTATATCCGTGTCATGTGCAGTCAAAATAATTACCTAGCGGGAGTGAATTGAACCACTTTTGTAATTAACTATTTATTAGTATATTTATAAAAAAGAAATAAAAAAAGAAATAGCTTTATGTATCTTGTAATCTTCGCCGTTCTTTGTCTTAGAGGAGATTGTATGACTAAAAAATATATAGGTCTCTTATATCTGTCCTATCTTATTATAAAGATTATAATTTATTAGAATTATTAATCACTACCCACGTATATAGCCTTGCCATGTGTAGTTAAAATTAAATTACCTATTCATAACGGGAGTGAATTGAAACACTTGTGTAGTCACCTATTCACACAATCATTGGACTGACTGGGTGACCTCGGATTGGTTTAGGCTAAGACTTGCTTGATTGTAAGAATGTGTTGTTCATCACTCTTCTGCTTGTTATTAGGCTTGCCCCTCAAATGCTTTTTCAATCACATAGTCATAATGTGATTTTGTGACGTCCAATTAATTACATCATTAATTGTCATCAGGGAGCTTCTAAATGTACACCCGTTTTTGCTATTTATACACTTATTTTTAAAAAAAAATTATTTAATTAAATTACTATTATACCCTTAGTTTTTAACACATAATGTCCCTTAATAGTTTTTTTTTTTCTTTCCCCACACTTACCCCTACATTCTTCCAAGTTCCACCTAATGTCCCCCTTTTTTTGCTATTCATACACCCTTTGGTACGGTCCTGGGGATCAAGGTTTTAAATCGCGGTATTGGGTTACGTAACGGTAACGGTCGCGATGTAACAGTATTGGAAGTGCCGGCTTGTCCATGAATGGAATTGAATTGGCCATAACAGTTGTGAATTTTTTAAAATCACTATATTCTCAAAAACTCAATAATAATAATAATTGTTTTACTCATTAAATCCTTAATAAACAAATTCTAATAGATATTATGGCATTTAACTACATATACAACACAAGAAAGATATGAAAAAAGACTAATTCTTCATTAAGGCTGAAAAGGTTGAAGAAAGGTTGAAATCTGAAGAAATGTTGAATTTTCGGACATCACATGGCCTCTGCACAAGGCTACAATTACAGCCTGCTGATGGGAGGGGTGTTTTTGATGGGAAAGGGCTTGCACAAGGCTGAATACAACCTATATTTGATAGGAGGGGGCGTGCACAAGGCCGAATGCAAGCCTATATCGGCCGTAACGGCCTGTAATGGCTGTAACGACTCACCATATCGGGAAAAGACACCATTACGGGCCCATATTGGCCCGTAATGGGCCGATTCGGTGTGAATTGGCCCAAGCATGAAATATTGGCCCGTAACCGTAACAACGGGCCGATTTTCCGTTACGTATCAGCTGCTACGGTACGTAATGACCGATACTTAGAACCTTGCTGGGGATCCATGAATTCTTTAAGATAGCAAGCGGTCAATCATAATATTTCTTGATGGGAATTAGGTCTTTCTTGGTGGGAGGCCCAACTAAAATTAGTAGTTGGAGGGTCCACCCTCGATTGCAAGTCATGATTTTTCCCCGTAAAGGATTGATGGAGTTATTCAATAGATACCGACTCTATCTCAGATGTCATGCAATCGTAAGAGTTTTTTTTTGGCCCTTGGTCGGTGGAGCGACGATGATCTTGCAGTTGTGCCAGTACCGGATTTGGACAACACCTGAAAGCCCTATATCGGGCAATCTTAAAGATTTTATAATTTGGCCCCTGGTTGGCATAGCAACGATTAATGAACGACATTCTCGGTATCGAATTTGGGTAGCACCTGACAGGGCTAAAGTTGGGTGCAACTTGCACGTCATGACTTTCCATACAGGATTGACGGAGTTGTTTTGCGGAATCCAACTTTGTCTCAAATGTTGGGCATTTTGAGAGACTTTTTATTTGGCCCCTCGGTTGGAGAACCGGCGATGAACGTGAGGTGGTGCTAGTATTGGATTTGGGCAGCAACTGATGGCGCTAAAGTCGGGCATGTAATGATTTTTCTTGGGGTCATCATCTTGAATACAATGTTGTATTTTTGCAATCAAATAAAAAATTTAATTTGATAGCAAATGATTTTTTTCTCAACGTGCATATGCCTTTTCCCCTTCAATGTTTATTATTTTACCTAACTTTTTTGTTATGGAAGGACACATATGCACAATCAAAGGTTAATCATGTCGAGAGAATGGTCGCTCATTCACATTCACGTTATGCCTCGCGCATTGGTATGTCTTTGTTGGTGGCAACGTGATTTCTACATACTTTATCCAGTTAGCTAATAATTCCTCAACTTCAGCCATGCCGCAGGGGAACTCAAGTGGTTTGTCCCGCTAGCGTTGGTATGTGCCGCTTGCGGGATGTTCTGCCTGTCGCTTCAACTGCACGGTCGCAGCATGATAGACTTGTGACCAGTGGGGTTTCTCCAGGAATTATTTGTCGGTGGTTGAGTTACGTGAATTATCACATTGAGTTTGCAAGCAACATCGGCAAAATGGTTCAATGTCGGGAGTTCGATGTTGATGAGATGTATATTTTATTCTCCCAACATGTCTTCGATGCACATGCGCACGAAAAGGCTTCCGTCGATGCTCTCATAATAGTCTAGTGCTAGATTGCGGAAATTGGAAGGGGGAAAGGTACAAGACATCTTAGCCCAGTCTTTGGATTTCTTTGGTGAGAGTCAACAATGTGAGTTCTTGCTTGACTTGGAAGAATTTGGCATAAAAACTAGCAATTAAGGGTCCGTTTGGTAACCGTTTCGTGCCCATCCCATGCAGTGGGATGAGAATGAGATGGGATGAGAATTTTGTTTTCTTCTTGGGAGCAGAAGGGCGTTTGGTAACGTCAATTTTTTTTTTTGGATCCGGAAATAGAATGGCGTTTGGTAACAATTTTATCCTAAAAATCAAGAATAAACCCTAAACCACAAATTCAAGAACACATCCAAGAACAAATTAAAGAACCCCAAGAACAAATTCAAGAACAACAATCACAAATCCAAAAAAATCAAGAACAAATTCAAGAACAAATCCAAGAACAAATAGAAGAACACTAAGAACAAATTCAAGAACAACTATCACAAATCCAGAAAATGAAGAACAAATTCAACCAATTTCGATTTTGAAATCGAAATCGAAATCCAAAATCAATTTCGAAATGGAAATGGAAATCGAAATCCGAAATCCCTTTTGATTTTGAAATAGAAATGGAATTTCGAAATCGAAATCCCCATAGGGTTTCGATTTTGAAATCGAAACCTTATAAGCACCAGACGAAGATGGCGACGAAGGTGGCCGGACGAGGAGGACGACGGACGGAGGTTCGATTTCGAACCAAAGGAGGAGGACAATGGCGACGAAATAGGGTTTGACGATGACGACGAAGGCCAAAACAATGGCGACGAATGCGAAGACGACGGTGATGAAGGCAAAGACGATGGCGACGGCGATGTAGGAGCACGAACATGAAGATGAAGAAGTAGACGAACGAACACGAACACGGTTTGATCTCTATTTTTTTTTATTTTTTTTGTTCAACTGTTTTTTTGGGTTAGGAATGGGATGGGAAATCTTTGACAACTTTTTTTTTGTTTCTCAAGCCAATATAAAAAAATGGGCACAATTCTGAGATGGGAATGGAATGGGAACGGAAACAAAAAAGTGGGATGGATTACCAAACGCTATTCTCAAAACTTAATCCCAAAAAAGTGGGAATGGGATGGGAATAGTTGGGATGGGAGTGGTTACCAAACGGGCCCTAAGTCTTCCCATGATAAGATAGATCCAACCAGCAATTATCGTACCAACTGTCTGCATGATCGGTTAGCGATTTTGACAATTCTTTAAGTCTGATTTTAGGATCACTGCCATGTATTCCCAACACATCAAAGAAGTGCTTGACGTGCTCCTTGGGATTTCCAGATTTTCCACTGTAAAGGTGGAATTTTCAGGGCTTGAAATCGGTTGGATAGGGCTCATGATAGATGGCTTTCGAGTACATTAGTCAGAAATCAAAGTTAGTCGTTGTAAACGAGGGCATTTGGAGAAGAGCTTTTACTTCATCTTGAGTGAATCTAGAGCTTGCTGGCGGAGCGGGTGGATGCGCAATCGATGGTTCTACTTGAGGTAACGACAATTCTTTGTCAGCCGGATTACAAACTTCCTGTTGTTGCGGCAACTTAGTGACATGGTTGTGTCGGAGTTTGGGTTCCTTGGTGCTCCATTAGAATTGCTATCCACTGGGTTGGGAGGGCATCTTTATCTAGAGAGAATCTAGGGCTTGCTGGAGTGGGTGGATGCGCAATCGATGTTTCTACTTGAGGTAATGGCAATTGTTTGTTAGCTGGATTACAAACTTCCTGTTGTTGCGGCGACTCAATGACATGGTTGCGTGGAGTTTGGGTTCCCTGGTGCTGCGTTAGGATTGCTATCCGCGGGGGTTGGGAGAGGAAACAACTGTCAACTCGTCAAGGGAGAGAGAGCGCGTGCGCTAAGTGACACAGTTGTTGGACTGATTGTGTGACCTCGGACTGGTTTAGGCTAAGCTTTTGATTGGTTGTAAGAATGTATTGTTTATTGCTCTTGTGCTTTTTGTTAGGCTTGTCCCTTTAAATACCTTTTCAATCACATATTTATAACATGATTTTGAAACGTCTAATTAATTACATCATTAATTGTCATTGATAACGTAATTAAGAGGTTCAGTCAACCGAACCTGCAGGCAATTCTCCCTTATGTGCGAGATGGCGGGGGCGCGTCGTCGGCACATCCTTGCGGGCACTGTATTCGATCCTCCATTTCACAATCTCGAATCTTGATATTGATGGATCTTTGCTATGGCCCCGCTTTGTAAGAGACTCATCGGTGCTAGCAATTTGCTTACAGATTGAACTTCGGACGGGCCATTATTTGCTCTCATACGGATTTTTAACTTACTGAAAGTTAATTGGCAATGTCGATAACTCACTGAAACTAACTTTTATTCAAAATTATTGGAAAATAATAATAATAATAAAATTTACTCTCTCTCAAGCCCGAGCTTCTAGGGTGCCATATTAAGTTTTTCATGCTGAGGGCTTACCGCCCCTCTGGGGCAGCTTGCTATGCGCCCTGCCCTATGCCATAGGGCATTTTCCTCTGCCTCAGGGTCAGCTTCAGTTACACCCTCTTATAACCCCTTTATAGCATTGATAAAAAAGTATTTTAGTTAAATTTTTGGATGTCCATAGTTTCAAATTTATATTTCTTAGAGTATCATTGGCATTAGTTGGTTGTCTAGTGGTAAAAAGTTGTGCCCAAATAACTATGAGCTTGTGGGTTCAAACCTTGGGAACAACCACTTCTCGTAATGTTAAATGTTGAAGTCTATTTCCGATCCACACACTCCCAAACTCTCACTTGAAAAAAAAGAGTGATTTTTTTAAATATTTTTTTGGGTATTACTAGTTTTCGGAAACTCTATTGCAAGTCTGCAATTATGACAAAAAGAACAGGCGTGAAGTAGGCTGAAATAAAGCGAATAGTTTTCTTTAATTATTTTATTTTTCTTTCCGGCTCCTCTTGGTTATCTCTTAGGCACCATCAAATTCTTCTTGAAGTGTTATACTTTATTGGTCTAGAATATATTTTTCTAGTGTGCATAAATTGTGTTGACTTCTTGAAGTCAATTTTTAAAATTTTGAAGACATGTTCTCATGGTTTATCTTGGATCAATTATGTGCATCATTAAACTTTGATTTTGATGAATTTTTGAAATGGATGGTAATGCTACCAGATTGGAGATGAGACTTTCATAATAGCAGCTCTAATGGCAATGCGTCACCCCAAGTCAATTGTTTTATCTGGTGCGCTCAGTGCCTTGTTCGTGATGACGGTAAGTTACAGATTCTGTTCTTGTTGCCTCAAGTGAGTTTTTGAACTTAAAACATCTGTCTTCTCGTTATATTTTTTGATTTTGATCCATAATGCCCTGTCATCATATAATGGTTATATTAATTCACGCTATGTCCTGTAATCTGAGAATTTTGAAGTAATACCAATTAGTTTTCTTTTCTGTAACTGATTTAGGTACTTTCCACTGGACTTGGTAGGATTGTGCCAAATTTGATATCTAGGAAACATACAAATAGTGCAGCTACAGGTTTGTAATTTTACTTGTCGTGCTCGTATTTTCTGTAGTTCAAATTTTATTTCAGGTCTCTGTATATGGCATCTTCTGATGAAATCTAGTGATTGGTTCATCTTTCTTTGTGGATCTATTACTAGGTGTAGCTTGTTGCTTCTTTTCCCTGTGTCTTTACATATATTTTATTTCTTATCGTGCTTTTTTCTTATACTTGTTCTGTTTTAATATTCAATACATTGTTGATTTGCCTCGAGGCAACTTTTTCCAAAAATTCTCTTTTAGTTCAACACCATCAAATATGTATGATCATTTTCTTTTGATGAAGAAATTTTTGACCTCTTGGTTGAAACTGTTTCCCGAGTAACTTGGTTCTATTGGCTTCCTGTCATTCTTGGTTCTATTTGCTTATCACACCGCTCAATTGGCATTACCTTTCGTTCTAAAATAGAGTTCTATAGATTCTACAATTGTAGATTCCCTTAACATTTTCTTTAGAATCTTGCCTTTAAGCTTCTTTGGGAATTAGACTGACATCGTTATCCATCTCACATGAGCCCTCTTTTCTTTTTTGAGCCAAGTTTCAGCTGGTGCGCAGGAGTGCGCTTCCATATTGCATTTCACTTGTGCTTCAATTTGATTGCATCATCACGGTTCTTCTTTTGGTTGTATAGAGAAATGGTTTGAGTTTACTAGTTAAAAAGAAGTCATTATCCAAAGATGTAATATTTGTGCAGTAAAAGCAATTCGTTATCTCAAGCAAAAAATGTAAATCGACACATAATTAAGAAAATGTTTTGAGTGTCAAAAAGTGCTAAGGGGTATTTTAGTAAATGTATATTAAGGCGATCTAGAGAGTCTGAGAAGGGAGAGAAAACGATTGTCAACTTGCCAAAGAGAGAGAGAGCTAAGTCACAGTCATTGAAATGACTGTGTGAACTCGGACTTGTTTCCAGGCTAAACTCAATATTTGTCAAGATTGTCTTTACTCGTGCAAAGAATTAATTTTAAGCTTTTCTTGCATTTTCTATGTCTCTGTCTAAAATGAATTCTCAATTCCTCTATTTATAATGTTGTTTTGTAATGGAAATTTAATAATGTCATTAAATATAATTGTTAATGCCACAATAAAAAAAGGTGTCCATAATTAGCTTATGTTCCAAGTCAAGTCAATCCAACTTGTTGGAAATTCTCCCTTATGTGCAAGCAGGCAGGGTGCGTGGTCGACATGTTCTCGCAGGCACCGCATTCCATCCTCAATTCCACATTCTCCCAATAATCTCGAAATCAGTGTCTTTATAGGGGCCCCGCTATTAGAGGGGTTCGCGGGTGTTAGTGTCTTGCGTATTGATTGACCTATGTACAGTTTAGGGTCAACACATGCGGTGATTTTCTCTCACACAACTCCTTGAATTCGTGGAAGCACGGTGTAACAGGAACGACCCTTAATGCCTTGCGTACGAATTGGACTCGTACGACTTATGGAAGCACGTGGGATGATATTTTTCTCACACGACTCCTAGATTTTATGGTCATGTCGTTACAACGACAATTGTCTTATTGGATTTTGTGGTTACTAGAGAGGTAGTTTGTTAGAGGCAATGATTTAAGTATTGATTGTTACGTAGGGTAATGGTTGATACATAACTGAAATTTGGCCCTCCGTTACCTTTATGAGCCAATAAATTGGTTGTGGGCTGATTCACGTGCGATTGGTCCGTAACAATACAGTATCGGGCTGTAACGGCCCTAATGGCCTTTACGTGTTAGTGTAACGGCCGTTACGTCCAATACTTCATCATCTGACCCGGACAACGTATTCTCCTCACTTTTCTCCTCACACTCGGCCTTTCTCCATTCCTCCTCAAATCCAACTAGCCAACTTCCAACTGTGAACGCAATTAGTTTTGGTATTGATCATTGAATTTGAATGTAATGTTTGATTAATAAAGGGCAGCCCGACAGTACAAAGCTCCCGCTATGCGCGGGATCCGAGGAAGGGTCCTCGGATTGTTTTTTTAAGATTGTTCAATACGACAGTTCCTAATTTCTATTTTTCGTCTTATTTATATTTTTAATGTGTTGTATATATAGTGAAATGTCATAATATCTATTGAAATGTGTTTATTAAGGGATAAATGTGTAGAACAATTATAATTATTGAGTTTTTGAGGATTTTCTGGTGATTTTAAAAAAAAGGGGTAGTTACCAAGAAGTCCTCATATGAGGACAAAACTATCAAATACACATTTTTGAAAAACATGTTATAAAATAGTCATTTTGTGACAATTTTACCTCTCGCGTTGAATATAACACGGGATCGTGTTGAATATAACACGATCTCGTGTTATATTTCACTTTTATTGCCATTCAAATTCTACCAAGTCACCGTACCCATTCCATCTCACCAAAAAAATCATACAATATACCCAACATAAGCTCCACTCCACCAGGTGCATAGATTAAGTCCCTTCTCTTTCTCTCACATTTGTTTAGGGCGACGAGTTCGGGGCCGCCGCCATCGTGTTATATTCTAATTTTTTCATCCAAATTGATAATTTTCTTGCTACATTTGTATGCTTCATTTTTTCCCAATACAAACCAAATCAATCCAACCAAATAAACCCTAAAACCACATACATACATATATATATACATACATTCATATATATATCAAATTCATCATTCAATCCAACCAAATCAATACAAAACCGTAAGAGCCCTTTTCCATTTTCAGTTCCTTTCGGGCCTTCGATCACTGTCAATTGGAAAAGAAAACAAAATTCAGAACACCAACCAAGTATATCTAAACGTATGCAAATACAACATATGAATATAAACATCATAAACACTAACATCACCATAGCAAAATTAACATCATAGACACTGACATTAGGAACAGAAATGTCACCTGAAACTGTCGAATTTGACTGAGAAATGACTTTCTTCTTGTTCTTCAAGCCCTTAGGCTGGCTTCGACCATCCTTCAAAATTCCATCTCCTCCGGCATTAGTGCCCACAGATTCACCGACTGCGTTGTGATTTCCGGCAGTTATTTCAATGGCCGGACAAATAGCTTGAAATTCCATGGGGTTCTGCTCCATACGCGACTTCCAGACGGAGGGGAAACTCTCCGGCGTCGGAACCCTAGAAATCGAAGAAAAACGATTTTCGCTTTGTCTTGAGTTTCGATTGAAGGAAGCAGCGGGAGGTTAGGCCTCACTGCCTGCGCCATCTACTCTCTGGGTCTTCGAAATTTGTGATTTCGCGAGAGCTGCGGCGAGATCCACGATGAGCGAAGGTGGAACTGTGGAAGGAAAGGTAAAGGGTAAAATCAGGAGTAGCCATGCGAGCAGTGGAGGAAATAGGCGGAGGAAGGGGGTGAAGGAAGGACAACATTGTCAATTCAAAATATTTAGGACTATCCTGTGTAAACCAACACTTTTTGAAGGATTATTTGGTGCAAAGAAAAAGTAGTAGGGTCATCTTGTAGTTTTAGCCTTTTAAGTAGACTATTTGGTATTTTTCCCTTTAAAATATTTACGACTGTTACGGTCGATTCCCGTTATAGAAGGGCCAATACTCTTGATACTGTTACACCGCGACGGTTACCGTTAGGTTACAACGATTTAAAACCTTGGTTAAAGGATGATATTAAAATGTGTATTTAATGATATTGACAAAATAAAGGGGTTCACATAATAATTATCCCAAAGTGAAAGGGATGGCATGGTGTTAATGTTGAAAAGTAAAAGGGGTGCATGTAGTAGTTATTTAAAATTGAAAGTGTATAGTGTAAATAATAAATATGGTAGATATATTTTTAAGGTTGTATTTATAAAAAACGATATTTACATAATATATTTATATGTTTCTAAAATTAGAGAGAATCGATTACAATGGTCTGGGTATATGCATAGAAGAACCATAGAAGCACCGGTGAGAAAATGTGATTTAGTTCAAGTGCAGAGGACTACTAGAGGGAGAGGTAGACCTAAGAAGATGTTGGTCAAGACTATTAGAAATGATTTGGCGACATTAAAGTTGACGGAGGGAATGATTTTTGATCGATCTCTATAGCGTAAATGGATTCATGTAGCTGATTTTACATAAGTGGGACAAAGGTTTAGTTGTTATTATGCTTCTACATTTAACGTATATACTTTACATAATATATTTATGTACTTTTATATTTAACATATTTTTTTACCTCTATATTTAATAGGGCAAATTCTAATTTAAACCCTCTAAGTATTGACACATTTTGTGGTTTAATAATTTTGTTGCGTTTCAGTTTAAGCTCTCTAAGTATAAACGTGGTTTTAAGAAGTCCTCCTATTAAATTTTCCATCCAAATTGCCGGAAATGATGTTTTTAAGGGTTTTTTTGGTCGTTTTACTTTTTTTTTTTTTTTCATTTCATTTTTCTTCTTTCTTTTCTCTGTCTTTTCCTTTTTTTTTTTTTTTGTCTTTTTCTTTTTTCTTATGCTTCGTCGTTGTTCTTTGGCCGGACTCCGGAGAGAGGGGGGGGGGTTCTTCTTCACCAATTCCTTGTCTTCTCCTTGATCTCCATTCTTATTTTCTCCATCTCCATTCTTCTTTAGGTATCCATGTCGCAAAAAAAAAGAGGAAGAGAACTCCATTGGTAAAGGGTCATCATTTCTTTGTTCTTTCTACTTATTATTCCAAATAACTACATATAAATCAATGCGATAAAAATCTTTCTTAAATTTCAGAAAGAACTCAAGAGAACCCAGGCATGCAGCTCTAATCATCCGAGAAAAAACCACAAAAGGATTTTTTTTTTTTTTTTAAATTAATTTGGTAGCTGTGTAATGTGATGAACCAAAACAGTAACCTGGGCAACAATACCGGTGGGGAGGTGCTTGAGACGGATAACGGACTCCCTCTTGTTGTGGTGCTGGCCGCCAAGACCAGACACCTTGAAGGCGCTCAAATTGTTGAATTGTGCCGGTGGGCCAGGATCGTCGCCGAAGCGATTCTTCTTCTTCTTCACCGATTCTTGATTGCCACCAACTTGAAATTGTTCAGAGATCTAGCCCTAATTTTTTTAAGAGCTTCGCGAAAAATCAGCAATCAATGATGATCAAAGAAGAATCAGCAATTTTGTTTCGTACCATCCCAATCATAGATCGGAGAAAAAATCGAAGCCGCATGGATATTCAATTCACAATGATTGTAAATATGATGAAATCGATGATGATGGTGAAGTTTGGGTGAAAATTTCAAGCAATGGATTCAAAAACCTGGTTTAACCCTAGAGATTATAGAGGGGTTAAGAGAGGGAGGAATGGGGAAGCCGTGGTTTCTGAAAATGGAGAAGATGAAGATGGATATGGCGAAAGGGATAGAGAAAATGAGAATGGAGATGGAGGAAGAAGAAGAATGAGATAGAGGAGGAAGAAGAAGAAGAATGGAGATAGAGGAGCAGAAGAAGAAACGATGAAGAAGAGCCCCTTTCTGTATATCTAGTTAGAGAACGACGACGAAGCAAAAGAGAAAAAAAAGAAAAAGAAAAAAAAAAAAAAACTAGGAAAAAGAACCAAAGAAAAAGAAAAGAAAAAGAAGAAAAATGAAAAAAAGCAAAAAGGCCAAAAAAACCCCTAAAATATGGCATGTGCAATGCACATGTCATCATTTCTGTCAGTTTGAGTGAAAAATTTAACAAAATTCTTCTTAAAACAATGTTTATACTTAGATGGTTTAAATTGAAACGCAACAAAGTTATTGGACCACATAGAAATGTGTCAATACTTAGAGGGTTTAAATTGAAATTTGCCAATTTAATATAAAAAACTCATTTCTCTCTCTATATAGAAAATATGGTTTCATGGGGAAGTCATCGGCAGGTGGCCATACTCCTGCCAAGTGAGGGTAGCGGCGTGGTGGTGACAGTGGTGTGGTACCTGCCGCGCTAAGGTGATGGTGGTGGCGTGGCACTGGCCGTGTGGGGCGCAGCGGCAGTGGCACGCGACACCAGCCGCGCGGGGTGCGGGTGTGGTGTTGCTTAGAAGTGGTGTGCGGCACAGACAGTGCGGTTCCGGCAGTGGTAGCGCATGGTGCCAGTGGAGATGAGGTGGTTCAATCTTTTTGTTTATTATTTTCTTTCAGGGTATTTTAATAGGGGCAATGGACATAAAGGTTACCTTTTTTTTTTCGCGATTTCCTTTTCTGTTACCTTCTACAAAATGTTATCAAAGAAATATGAATTTGAAACATTAACTATATGAACAATATCACTGTCAAAGTATAGTTAATCATAATTCTCCAAAAAAAAAAAAAGACATTTTGGATGACAAGCATGGTGGATCAGTTCATTGCTATAGGCCTATAGCTTGGGGGGAAGAGGGTAGGGTGGGGGTCGGGGGGGTGGCAAGAAAGGCTGGGGGAGAGAGGTTGCTGATTTGGTTGTGGTTGTAGTTGTTGGTTGGGTTATATTAGATATAAGGTCTGATCTTGTAATATTCTAGATTTGTAATATATATTCATTATATATTGCAACAACTTCGATTTAATTACTCAAAATGGTGCAGTGTTATTGTGAAAGCACACTGGGAGAATGCTTGAATTGTCTTTTTTCATTAAGGGCATTTTGGCTCGTTCTGGTCAGAGCTTGAATGCTTCTTTCTTGAGAATAACAACACAGTCTGGGATCACGGGGCCAAACAAGCCCTAGCAAGGGTGAAAATGATCGATATAACACAGGCCAAATTAAATGAGTGAATCTTTTAATGTTGTTTTTGTTGAGCTCTAGCATGATAAATTGAGTTTGGCTGATATTTTGTGCACTTTATTGTGCCATTTAGATCTTAGGAGTTTGTTAATCTAATTTTTTGTTTATTTTTATTTATGCAGTTCTTTATGCCTTTTTTGGGATGCGTTTACTTTATATCGCCTGGAGATCATCAGACTCAAAAGCCTCCCAGAAAAAAGAAATGGAGGAAGTATGTCATGCTAAAGAGGACCTTTTTCTTGCTAAATGTTGGATGCATTGTTCTTTATTCTGATGTTGGTGAACAAGTTTTCTTTTTTATCTGTGAGTTTGGTGATATGGTACTGCACAAGTGTTGATGCACTGAGCTAGTACAATCGATTGCCTAACTTGAAATTACCAAAATGTAATGTATTGAATTTAATTAGAGAATTGGGATTTAATCAAAACTATAAAATCTATAAAGGGGCTTGGAATTCAATTGGGGAATGCATAGGGATGCGATTTTACGGATTCATTCTCTCTCCTATTTATTTCAAAGTCAAGAATGGAATGTAGAATCTCTAGAATTTATCATGAATTATACCCCTGAAACTACAAGCTAAAACATCCTGAAAGCTCTAAGCGCCCTAGGTTACTATGAAACTCTAGAAGCCATAACATGTCAGAGTCAGGCATAAGCATAACCCATCTATTACCCTAATTACTTCAATGAAAAATACCATGGATTCTTCATATCTTTAACCACATCAATCTGGTGGACAACAAATAGTACTTTTCTTGCTGAATAAGATTATACAAAAGATGTATATCAAACTCTACGATCTTAGATATTTCATCACAAGTGCCCTGACTCAATTTCCTGAATTCACTGTTGTCCTCAATTTGAATTTCTCCCGTTGATAATATATAGACAAACCATTATGCTCTTTGATGTTTTGATGGTGCATAAAAAGGGTCAATGTGCATTTAGGTTTTCAAAGAAGACTGCTAGTTTTGGGCAAGAAAGGGTTAGAGGACAAGTTCAACAATTAGGCTATAGACGGACGAGTGAGCAGAATTCGTCATGAAGTCTTTGTAATGCCATGTCAGCCTCAATAGAAGAAGTTCAGCTAGGAGGGAAAAACTCACTTGACATAAAAATCCCATACGATAATGTCATGTCTTCAAAGGGAGTTTAATTCCGTCTGTTTTGTACGGAACGATAGTTTTAGCTCTCGTTATTTCGATTATATTCTTTTGTATCTGATAGTAT
The DNA here is from genome assembly GCA_016647705.1 of Eucommia ulmoides. Taxonomy (NCBI): domain Eukaryota; kingdom Viridiplantae; phylum Streptophyta; class Magnoliopsida; order Garryales; family Eucommiaceae; genus Eucommia; species Eucommia ulmoides. Next base: position 34,347,087 of record CM028330.1, read on the forward strand.
CTGGAAATAGTAACATCAGCTGTATTAACCAGGTCGTAACCTTTTCTATTTACTTGTAATTTGATCTTGTCTTTGTTGACATTGTTGAAGCTTTTACCTGAACTAGGTATCTCATTATATATATATATATATATTCAGGTAGAAGAAAAGCTTGAGGTCGCTCAAGGGAAAACAACAATCCGACGATTTTTTTCTAGATTTTGCACACCAATATTTTTGGAGGTATGTCATGTGCTAAAGTAATTGTGTCAAAATTTGGTTACAGAAAATCAGGGTTTTCCTGCTTAAGTTTTTGCATACATTTTTATTATATTTGATGTATTTTCTAACATTTCGAAGTGATTCTTGTTATATACTGTTCCTTTGACAAAGATTTTGTGAACCTAGCGATGCTTATCTTCAACTTTTTCATGTAACTAATATATGACGGGTTTTGGTTTTATCAATCTACTCTGTGCAGTCATTCATTCTAACCTTTCTAGCGGAATGGGGAGATCGTAGCCAGATAGCAACAATTGCTGTAAGATTCCTTTTCTCTGGTTTATATTTGTTCTGAACTGATGAACCACTGAATCACGCCAATAGTTTGGGTGTTGTTTTTTGTGGCTTGGTAGAGTGGTGATTTTCCCCCCTTTTGTTATTTTATTTGATGGAATAAGAGGCGGTTTCCCTTTTCCCTTTTCCCTTTTCTCTTCATCTCTCTCTCTCTGTTGCATGCAGTTGTCTCTTTTGCATTTTATTCTTTTTCCATCAAATGAACTTAGCTTCGATATTGAGAAATCTATTATATAAAACAGCTCGTGGTGTATTTTTCTTACATATTTGGGAGTTATATATTTCCTACATATTTTAAGGAACAATTTTAGGAAATCTTGTGTTGATTCTTTCCATCCTCTCGATTCTTCAAAACATCTTTCTTCCTCAAAGCATTGTCTATTTTCAATAGACAAGTATCTAAGCTTTCTACTTCTCCCTTTTTTTAATCTTTCAAACCCATCTTTTTTGGTTTTTAATTCAAAGCAGCCCAAATTTCATGACCCATGTTTTTTCCTTTCTTAATTTTCTAAAAATTGGACTTTCAAAAGATATTTTTAAGAGACATTTTTAGTGCTAGATTTAAAAATAAGAAATAACTCAACGTACATTTTTGTAGATATTTTTGATATATATTTTGAAGGCATATTTTCAAAACAAGTGTTCCCCATCTTCTCTTTCTCTCCATTTTTAGTGGACAAATATCGAAATCTTACATTTCTCTCTTGTATATTTTTCAAGTCCCTCTTTTTTATTTTTTAATTCGATACAACCCAATTTCCATCACTCTATATTTTTTTTTGGACATGTGTATAGTAGACCTATAGAAGCACCAGTGAGAAAATGCGATTTAGTTCTAATGTAGGGGGCTACTAGAGAGAGACATAGGCTTAAGAAGACTTGAGACAAGACTATTAGAATTGATTTGATGTGATTAAACTTGACTGAGGGGATGACCCTTGATCGATCACTATGGCGTAAACGGATTCATGTAGTTAACCCTACTTAACTAGGACAAAGGCTTAGTTGTTGTAGTTGTTGATTATTTTTCTTTTTTCTCTTTGTGTTTTGATTTATGTAATAAAATAGAAATGTGTAATATTTTTAGGAGACATTGTTAGCCATTGGATTTAAAAATAATTAGCAAAGGTTAAAATTGAATTTGAGAAAAAAATTAGATTTTCAAGCAAACAAAAATAAGTTGGGCCTCCTCCTTCACTATATCTATCTTTATCGGACAATTATCTAAGTCCTCCTATTCCCTCTTATTTGGTTTTCTAGCCTTTGTTTCTTTACTATTTCCGTATTTTTGTTAAAAAAAAATAAAAATATTATTGGAGAAATTATTTGATTATCCTTGAATATTATATTTTTTATTCTTATTCTTTTTCTTCATTTTTAGTCTTTAAGTTAATACTAACTAATGATTCAACTTTCCAGTTAATATCAATTAAATGTTAAGTTCATCTGATTAATATCAATAGGACTGAAAAATAAGTTGAAAAGGCTGAAAAAATAAATTGCTTTAAAATAGGCAAAAAAAAAAAAAAAAAAAAAAAGTAAAAAATTAGATAGAGGACTTCATAATAGGATCACTAATATTATTTAAATTTTTGTTTGGCAGACAAAATACCGTGTCTGCATTATATTTATTTTTTGAATACTTATTGGCATGTGTTGGTGTAATTATTATTTTTCTTCTAACAAATTGCAAAAACAATTTATGCATAGTGATTGATTTTCTTTATAACAAGTAGTAAAATAGTTTATTACATATCTATATAATAGAATATGAAAGGGTATGCTATAGATTCAAACTGCATCATCAAAAGATATTTTCATATATAATACGCTGTTGAATATCAAAATTGATCTTTTTGTTTTATTGCCTAAATATAATTTTTTTTTAAATTAAGGTTATCTTTTTTAATTCGTGCCTTCAGGCACTGGTACAGGTTATACACTAGTATATATTAAAATTAATCAGGTGAAGTTTTCTACTGTTTTTGCTTATGGTTCCTTTCTATTTTTCCTTTTTTTGGTAAAATATCATATTGAAATAATTCCAGTGTTGAAGAAATATATCATATTTCCACTGTTTTTTCTTTTTTCTGTGATACTTCTAAATAAGGGCTTCTGTCGGGCTAATTTTATTATTGGAATTGCCTGTCTCTCCAAAATATCTTTAGATAGAAGGCTAAGATTTCGTCAAATGTGATCCAAATGGTTCAAATTGTCTTTTTAATGGAATTTTTGAGATTTAATTAATGCGTTAGCATGTAGATCCGATGGTTCAAGACAAAAGTTAACCAACAATATTCTTTCTAGCGAAGCATATATTTTTTCTACTCAAATTCATTATCTACGAGTAGAGTTAAATAAAATCCGAACGTTTAAAATAATGCGTCAGCATGTAGATCCTATGGTTCAAGACAAAAGTTAACCAACAATATTCTTTCTAGCGAAGCATATATTTTTTCTACTCAAATTCGTTATCTATGACTAGAGTTAAATAAAATTCGACATTTAAAATACTCAATTTATTCGATTATTATAATAATAATTACCAATTAGTAGCTACTATTTTTCTTAAATATTATGATTGCACTAGTATTGGTGAGTGTTTAGACATGGCCGCTAGTATACTCTTTTTCGAATGCATGTTATATATGGTATTGTTAGATGCTTTGAATAAGCAGTCTATTATTTGTATTCTCTTTTCGCCAAACAAGATAAAGGATATAGATTAAAAGATGCAAGGCCACGTCAAGCCATTTATAATTTAAAACTAAGAAATGAGTCAGGAAATGAGCCATCTTCTCGTCCACCAAGAGGTGAAAACTGCAGCTATTAGCATTTTTGAAGCTCCCTCATCTGTATTTTGTTCAAATTAAAAATTGAGGCCACATGCCACATGCCGCAAAGAATACAGCTTTGCTATTTTACTGTCCAAGTATCCTTCCAAGGAAAATGACTAGGAATCACTCCTCTCAATCTCCTACAGAAGGACTTGACTGAGCGTCTATCCCTCCTATTAGCGTGCTAGCGAACTTTGCCCTTCCTTTTTTAACCTATGGAATTCTGTGGACCAATGAAAGTATCTAAAGCCAACCAAGAATTTCCCAATCCGCCAAATATCGCCTTAAAAGTGGAGATCAAACTTGGACCTGTGAAAGCGCTATCAAAGAGACTAAATGAATAACTGAATCATATCTTATTACTTGTAACAAAACATGTATTGACATAAAATACTAAACAAGAAATACACTATCATTTCGTGTTCCTGTTGAGGTTAAATTTGCCGTGTATTAATTGTGGCTGACATGACTGACACGATCGGAATTGACTGTGTAGTATGTTATTACTTGGAACAAGTTAATCGTGTTACATGTGTTAATCTTGTCAAACATAAACATGCTTATTTTTGTGTCAAACATGTTAATCGTGTTGAGTGGTTTGATCGTGTCGACTGCAATCATGCTTATTGTTATGTTAAATGTGTTTGTCGTCCTGTGGTATCGACTTACTACTTGACAGATATAAATAAACATGTTATGCATGTCTTGTTCGTCTTGAGCTGATAAATAATGCGTCATTTTCCTGTCAGAATTTTTTGGCTCAATTAATATCATATCGTGTTTGTATCACATTAGTTGTGCATCTCAAGAAAAATGAATGTTTGATATATTGAATATGACGCTTTTTACGCCTATACATACAACAAGATAATCCTAGCTGATTACAAGGAAGTAATTGAGAGATGAAATAAATAAGGAAACTAACTCCTAGAAAATGGAAACAAAGTTATTTAGTGAGATTCTACCTTTTACTCTAATTCCCACAATTTAAGCATTCCTATTATAGAATATTACTTGTGTACTCATTAAGTTATTTTCCAACATTCCCCCTCAAGCTGATGAATATGCATCCTTCATTCCCAGCTTGCATATAAGTCGTTGGAATGCTTCACTGTTTAGTCCTTTTGTAAGTACATCAACAAGTTGATTGTTTGTTGGGACGGACGGTGTGCAGATTAATCCGCTGTCCAGCTTCTCTTTTATGAAATGTCTATCTACCTCAATATGCTTTGTCTGGTCGTGCTGAACGGGATTATAAGCGATGTTGATAGCCGACTTGTTGTCACAAAATAGCCTCATAGGTCCATCCCACTTAATCTTTAAGTCTTCCAGAATTATTTTGAGCCACAGTAATTCACAAACTCCTTGCGCCATCGCCCTAAACTCTTCTTCAGCACTTGATCTTGCCACTACATTCTGCTTCTTACTACTCCATGTTACAAAATTGCCTCATAGGAAAGTGCAATAGCCTGTCGTGGACCTCCTATCAATTGGTGAACCTGCATAGTCAGCATCTGTATATGCCTCAAGGACTAACCCCGTGTTTCTTCTAAATAGAATCCCTTGTCCTGGATTAGCCTTTAGGTAATGTAGTATGTGGTGGACAGTTTGTAGATGAACTGAGCTTCCCAACCAGTCTCTGATACCTCTCCTTGTCCACGGCGGGATCATCTCTTGCTTCTCCAAGTCTATGATTTTGTTCAATTGGTGTGGAAGTTGGTTTACATGCCGACTTTCCTGTTTCCTTAAGGAGATTAGTCTCATATTTTTGCTGTGAGATAAAGATTCCTTCTCTAGAATGAGCTACTTGGATTCCTAGAAAGTATTTCAACCTCCTAAGTTCTTTTATCTCAAATTCATTGACAAGACATCTTCGTAGTGCTTCCTTGCCCTTCTTATCGTTTCCTGTGACTATTATATCATCGACGTACACCAAAAGGGCCGTTTCTCCCCCTGCATCTGAGTGTTTTATGAAGAGCGTATAATCTCCTTGACTTTGCTTGTAACTGGTGGTTAGCATCACTTTGGTGAATCTTCCGAACCAAGCTCGTGGAGATTGTTTTAGGCCGTAGATCGCCTTCCTTAGCTTGCAGACTTTGTTGCCTCTCAGTTGTTGCTCATATCCTGGAGGAATGTCCATGTATATCTCCTCTTCTAATTCGCCGTGAAGAAAAGCATTTTTTACATCAAATTGCTCCAAATACCAGTTGAAATTAGCAGCCAGTGACAACAAAACTCTCACCGTGTTCATCTTAGCTACTGGAGCAAATGTCTCTTGATAGTCCACACCATCCTTTCGCCACGAGTCTGGCTTTGTATCTTTCAAGAGAGCCATCTGACTTGTATTTTATGGTAAACACCCACTTGCAGCCCACAACCTTCTTTACAGGAGGTAAGTAAACTATTTCCCACATCCGGTTCTTCTCTAGTGCCTGCATTTCTTTACTCATGGCATTTCTCCAATTCTCATTAGATAATGCCTCAGATAAAGTATCAGGAATATGAATAGAGTTTAGATTGGCTAGAAAAGTCGTATGTGAGAGTGAGAATTTCTCAAAAGAGACGAATTTTGCCAAAGGATACAATGGGTGTTTTGTGCATTCTCTCGTGCCTTTAATAGCAATTAGGAGATCATGGTTTGGTGTTAATTGAGATGGTTAGGAATTGTATTTACCTCATTCTCAGGATTAGGAATTGAAGCTTGGACTTCCATGGGATTAGGATCCGAGTATCTTCTCCTTGAATAAACCTGCACAAATCGCATAGTCATGATGTTCATTATGCTCTGTCATGGGTCTAGTGTGGATGGGTGTGGGTGTTGACATCAGCTGGACTACTTCGACCGATACAGGTAGGTCAGCTGGAATAGGTTCGGATGGAATTAGATCAGATGGAGCTAATCCGGTGGACACAACTGACTCACGAGTCGGTAAATCGAGCAGAAACAGATCTCTATCCTTATCTTCACTAAATGAAGTCTCCCCTTGAAGATAAGGCTGGTTAAAGTATGGTTTCGTTTCCTCAAAAGTGACATCTACGGAGACAAAGAATTTGTGTAGGTGGATGGTAGCATTTTTATCCTTTCTGGGTAGACGAATAACCTACAAACACACACTTAAGAGCTCGTGAATCTAATTTTCCTCTATGTTGACTGTGAACATGGACAAAGGTAGTGTAGCCGAAGATTCTTGGAGTGAGGTTATTTGTTGTACGAAGGTCAAGATAGAATTGGGACATTGTTTCCATTGGTGACTTAAACCCTAGAACCCTAGAAGGTGGACGATTAATCATATAAGCAACTGTGAGTTCGGCTTCCCCTAAATAGTGTTTTGGAACATTATGGTGAAAGAGAAAGGCTTGAGTTGTGGCTAGCAAGTGACCATTTTTCCTCTCTGTCACTCCGTTTTGTTGTGGAGTATCAATGCAAGAGGATTCATGGATGGTTCTCTCTTTTTTGAAAATATGGGGATAGAACTTGATTAAAATAATCCTTTGCATTGTTTGATTGAAATCTTTTGATTTTTACCCCAAAGTGGTTTTGAATCATGTTGTGGAAGTTTGGGAGTACTTGCTTACATCTGATTTATGTTTAAGAAGAAAGATCCAAGAAACCCTAGTACAATCGTCAATGAAAGAGACAAACCAACGAGAATGAGACACATTTGGAACCGTAGAGGGTCCCCATATATTACTGTGAATCAAATAAAACGAAACTGGGCTTTTATTATTGCTGATTGGAAAAGGGACACGTTTGTGCTTTGCAAACTCACACACATCACAATGAAATCGTTCAGCACCTAGACTTCTAAACAAAGTAGGAAACATAATTTTCTAGATTCCAAAGGATGGATGCCCTAGTCTAAAATGGTGGAGCCAAATGGTGTCTTTATTGGATGATGATAGAAATGATAGTGATAAATTATTTTTGATCATATGTGACTTGCTTGGTTCGTCAAGATAGTAGTGCTTGTTCCTTTCCTTAGCAAGTCCAAATTTCTTCCCTGAAACCTGGTTCTGAAAAACACATTGAGAAGGATTAAATAGTACATTAGAATTCATATCATGTGTGAGCTTTTGAATGGATATTAAGTCGGTGGACAACTTTGGGACATGAAGAACATTTTTCAAAGTAAGAGAAGGATTGATGTGAATATCTCCTACACCAGCTATGGTAGTTAAAGAACCATCAGCAACTGCTATTTTTCGATTGCTAGGACAAGGAGAGTAGGTGCTAGAATTTAGTGAAAAATGAGTCATATGGTTTGTGGCTCCTGAGTCAATGACCTATAAATTCCAAATAGTTTCATCTGAGACATTTAGTCCTTGAGAAAATGAAGACTTACCTGAAAATGCAAGAGAGCATGAACCACTAGGTTTTTCTAGCGATCCTAGAAGTCCCCTTAGCTTCTCTACCTCCGTTGCTGTCCCAGATTACGTTGCTGTCCTCCTTAGTTTCCCCACTCCTTGCTTGGTGGTTTTCCATTCAGTTTCCAACACCTCTCTTTGGTGTGTCTTGGTTTCTTGCAATAAGTGCACCAGAGAGCATCCCGGTTGTCTGGGTTCGAGGATCGAGACAGATTTTCCTTTCCATCTGTCTTCATGTTTGTTTTTGTCGCCATAGCAGAACCTTTAGGAGCTTGGGGTTCAAGCATCACTCTTCTTCCACTCTCCTCTACCCGAATCAGAGAGATGGTTTCGTTCAGAGAGGGTATCTTTTCTTTGTTGAGTATCTGCACCCTTACTTGATCAAGCTCAGCATTAAGTCTTGCTAGAAAGTTATAAATTCGATCTTTTTCAATGAAATTCTTCAAGTTTACTGCATCGTTTGGACATTTGGTCTCGAAACGGCGATAATGGTCCAACTCTTGCCACAGATTCTTAAGTGCATTTGTGTACTCAGTGATAGTGTTGCTGCCTTGTTTCATTTCAGTGGTCTTGACTTTGATCTCGTACACCTAAGCTGCATTGCGAGCTTTCGAATACATCTGTTGAACAGTATCCCAAATTTCCTTCGACGTGGATAGGAACATGTAGGTGTCGTTGATTTCAGGAGTCATGGAACTCCATAACCAAGACATAATCATTGAATCTGCTTCATCCCACGCCGCAAATTTGGGGTCTCCCTCTTTCGGTCCTTTGCCCAGAAGATGACTTATTTTTGCCTTGCCTTTCAAATACGTGCGGATAAATTGGGACCACTTCAGATAATTCTTCCCATCTAGCCTGTACATGGCTTGAACATTCTGCAGATCACCTGAAGTCGGATGATTGAGAACTTCAATGGACAAGGTGGTGTTTTCAGCCATGGTGGTTATTGATCTGACAACGATAGTGGATCTGGGCTTCGCGAGCTGAAGGTGGCGGAGGTGGGTAGGGTTTTATGATCTGACGGTGGCGGTGAGGGTCAGGGAGTTTCGCGATCTGGTTCGTGGTAGCTGGTTAGGGTTTTGGAGTCGGGATCTAGTCGCGAAGGGTTTCTCGAAGTCGCAATCTGTTTTGATTTCGCGAGGGCCGTCTGGTTAGGGTTTTGGAGTTGCAATTTGGTTGCGATGGGTTTCGCGAAGTTGCGATTTGGTTCGATTTCGCGAGGGCCGTCGTCAAAGGAGAGACGTGAGATCGGAGAGGGAGCGACACCCCACGTCGTGTGGGATTTGGAAGAAAAAATTGGCGATAAAGGCCATAGGTTAGCTGTGAAGGCTAAAACATATATGGTTGGCTATGAAGGCCAGACCAGATGGAGCGATGAAGGCTTTAGAATTTCCTAGAAAAAAAAACCTAAAGCTTTGATGCCATCTCAAGAAAAATGAATGTTTGATATATTGAATATGAGGCTTTTTATGCCTATATATACAAGAAAAATGAATGTGGGATTTGGAAGAAAAAATTGGCGATAAAGGCCATAGGTTAGCTATGAAGGCTAAAACATATATGGTCGGCTATGAAGGCCAGACCAGATGGAGCGATGAAGGCTTTAGAATTTCCTAGAAAAAAAAACCTAAAGCTTTGATGCCATCTCAAGAAAAATGAATGTTTGATATATTGAATATGAGGCTTTTTATGCCTATATATACAAGATAATCCTAGCTAATTACAAGGACGTAATTGAGAGATGAAATAAATATGGAAACTAACTCCTAGAAAATGGAAACAAAGTTATTTAGTGGGATTCTACATTTTACTCTAATTCCCACAATTTAAGCATTCCTATTATAGAATATTATATGTGTACTTGTTAAAGGGTATTTATGTCTTTCCTGTATTACTTAGGGTTTTCTGTACAGTTTAGGGTTTGTTGTTTGGTTTCCTAATTTCTATTATAAATAGAGGGAGAGGCTAAAACAATTGTTAACCCGTCTCATTCTTTCCTCATTCTTTTCTCTCTTTAACATGGTATCGGAGCCAAGATTATGGGTCTTGTAAAAAAGGGTAATTATGTCTTACCAGTACTGTTAAGGGTTTCCCACATTGTTTAGGGTCTTTTGCATCGTTCCCTAATTATTATTATAAATAGATGGAAAGGCTAACATAATGGTGAAGCCTTCTCATTCATTTATCTCTTTAATATGATATCGAGAGTAGGTTATAAGATACTAATCTTGTAGTTCTGTTCAAACCATCATTTAATTTTTTTTCCTCTCTCCTTCCCTTCGTTCAAGCACCAAAAAAAAAGAAAAGGAAAACTAGTCCAAAACCCTAGCTCACCTCTCCTAGTCGCCGCAACCCTAGCACGACGTTCGCCGACCTTTGCCAGCCATCCCCGCTGCATTGCCGCCCGTCACTTGACAAGATTTGCGACTCCTAGCTATCGTTTTGCAGATTTGCTTTGCCGCAACCTCTGTCCAACCTCGCCGACCATCACCGGTGCTTCGCCGACACTCGCTGGACCTTCGTCGGCTATCAATTGCTCTGACTTAAAACTCAGGGCCTTCACCGCTGTTGCTTCTATCGAGATCCGATGGTAACACAAGGGTTTTGTTTGTGAGTGTTGTTCATATTGTCCAAATTGTCCAGATTTGAGAGTATTCTAGACCAGATCTGAGAAAGTATTGTTCGTGAGTACTGTTCGTTCGATTGTCCAGATTTGCGAAAGTATTCTGGACCAGATCTAATGTCCCGGATGTTTGTGAGTGTTGTTGTGAGTATTGTTTTGCTTATAATGTTCTTCCTTTAAGTCCTACAATTGTTTGTGTTGTTGGTTTGTTTCCCTTGTCAAGTTGTTTTGTATTTGTTATTGTATTGACAGGAGCTAATGTCGACGGCTACCCCCCAATCGTTAACAACCCACAAGTTGAATGAGACCAATTACTTACAATGGTTCAAAGTTGTATAAGTTTTTACCGATCAAGGGAAACGAGGTGACCGAGGAAGTCGTAGTAATGATTTTCGAGGTGGCTGAGGTGGCCATTGTCGTAGTCATCATCGTCGGTGCTCATTTTTGTGGTAAGAAAAATCATACCCAAGATACTTGTTGGTACAGAGTTGGTCGTTCTCCGAAGTATGTTCATATGACTACTTATAATCAAGTTGCTCCCGTTTCAGCATCCAACTTTTCATCTTCCAAGACAATTTCTGATGATGAGCATTGTTGTGAAAGGTGTGCCTGAGACGAAAAAAACACGAGGTGAGGCGCAGCCATTGCGCCTCACCACTGCGAGGCGAGGCGACTTCAAAGAGGCGCGCGCCTTGGAGTTGAGGCGTTGAGGCACAAGGCGCTACTGAGGCGCGCCTCTTTGAAGCATAAAAAAAAAAAAAAAAAACTGAATCCTTTATATAATTGAGAATAAACATTGAATTGAAGATAAAGAAACCAAAAAAGTTACTGATTCGCAGTTTGAAACCAAGCAGCGTTGCTGAATAGCTTCTTCGCCATGCTTCAAATCTGTTTTGTGACTCGATTATTCGCCTTCGAATAAAAAACCCTAACAGCTCTTTCGCGTTTTGAATCGAGTCTTTTCTTTCGAGTTTTGCTGGGCATTTTATCTTCGTTGCTGGCTGCATCACAAAGAAGAGAGGACATTTGACTTGGCTTTATCACAGAGGAGAGAGAGAGAGAGATAGGACATTTGACTTGGCTGGAGCATTTTACTTTGTTGGGCATTTTACATTTTGACAAAACAAGCTCGATGGTGGTGGTGACACACAAGAGAGAGAAAAATATCTTGGGTTGATGTTATCTTTTTATGTTAAAATACATAAAGTATCCTTAAGAATTCTACAATGTGATTTAAACCTAAATGTCAAAAATTAACATTTTAAATTAATATTTGACCCCCAAGATTTTTAAAATCAAAATAAAATTAACATATTAACCCTCTAATATTGATCCTTGATTTTGATTTTTTGAGTGTAGTTATCAATTGTTTTTTAACTTTCGTTTAAATATTGGTCTTTGGTCTTTTGAGTTCGATTTGAAGTGCAATATTACATGAAATTAGTTTGAAGTGTTTTTTTTATTACTAAACATACAATATGTATTTTATTTTAGTGAAATTTGAATACTTTCTGCTTCCATGACACTAGAAAAACACATATTTAAAATGTGCGCTTCGCTTCAAAGAAGCCCGTGCCTCGCCACCTCCAGGGGTCATTGTGCCTTAGTGCGCCTTAAATAACAATGATGATGAGTATGTTCAGTTCCTCCACTTTAAGGCGTCCAAGCAGACATCTACCCCTATTACTTCGCTAGCTCAACGAGGTAACCCTACTGCATGTCTTTGTTTTCATCCTTCTACTTCTATACCTTGGATCATAGATTCCGTTGCCACTGGTCACATATCAGGTACCTCTTCTCTATTTACGCATATTTAGTCATCTCTCTCATTGGCCCTTGTTACTGTTACTGATGGTTCCACTATCTCTATTCGTGGTATTGGCACTGTGGAACTTTCACCATCTTTCCCTTTATCCTCTGTGATGTATATTCTCTCGTTTGCTTTTAATTTGATATCAGTTTGTAAACTTACTCAACAATTTCATTGTTCTGTTTGTTTATTTCCTGATTTTGTCATTATCCAGGATTTGGAAATACAAAAGACGATTGGCGTAGGACGTGAGAAAAATGACCTTTATTACTTCAACAATCACGACGAGACACATGTTATCCTGCCCATGGCCTGTCCTGCCGTTGCATTTGCCCACCAAATTCATTGTTGCGTAGGTCATCCCTGTCTTGCCAATCTAAAGGTATTTGTTTCTAGTTTACGTCATTTGTCCTCCTTAGATTGTGAGTCTTGTCAGTTGGGAAAACATCATCGTACTTCATTTACTTCCCCAGCTCAGTTTCGAGCATCGAGTCCTTTCAGTTTAGTTCATTCAAACGTTTGGGGTCCTTCTCGTATTGCCTTTACATTTGGCTTTCGTTATTTTGTTATGTTTGTCGATGATTTCTCTAGGGTTACATGGTTCTATTTAATGAAAAATCGTTTTGAATTGTTCTCCATTTTCTCTGCCTTTTGTGCTGAAATTAAAACTCAATTTAATGTGCCTGTGCATATACTTCGTAGTGACAATGCTCGAGAATATTTGTCTCAAACTTTTACCTCATTCATGTCACAATTTGGTATACTGTATCAGTCTTCTTGTCCTCACTCATCACAACAAAATGGAGACGCTGAGCGTAAGAATCGACATCTCCTAGAAGTGGCTCGAACTCTGATATTTGGGATAAATGTTCTTAAACACTTCTGGGCAGATGCAGTTCTTACTGCACTTGATCAATAGAATGCCGTCTTCTACCCTAAATGGCAAAGTCCCCCATTATATTCTTTTTCCCCTATCACCTTGGTTTGTTTTACCTCCCTGTATCTTTGGATGTGTTTGTTTTGTCCACCAGCTGACTCTTGGCAAGGGTAAGTTAGATCCTCATGCTATAAAATGTGTCTTCTTTGGTTATTCTTGCACACAAAAGGGTTATTGGTGTTATAGTCCTTCTTTACGTCACTCTTTCATCTATGCCGATGTCATCTTCTTTGAGTCCACCCCTTACTTTTCTGGCCTATCCTCTCGGGATGATCTTGATGTCACCCTTCCTTTACCTAGTCTCCTAGACCCGACACCATCTCCTTTTGCTCCCGAACCTGTCCTGTCTAGTCGTCGTTCACCGCCTTTACATGTTTACTCTCGTCACTAGAAGGTAGTTTCCGCCGTTGAGCCAATCGTCTATCTATCTTTAGTTTCTTCTCCAATTCATCCATCCGCGTCTGACTTGGACATACCTATTGCTGTCCGAAAGGGTGAGCATACATGTACTCAACATCCTATTTCTAACTTTGTTTCGTATGCACATCTATCTCTTTTATATTCTTCTTTTGTTACTTCTCTATCCTCTGTTTCTATTCTAAAGTCTGTCACTAAAGCTCTTACTCACCCTGATTGGACGACCACAATGGAAGAGAAAATGCTAGCCTTATGTCAGAATGGTACTTGAGATCTCGTCTCGCTTCCGCCTGACAAAATAATAGTTGGATGTAAATGGGTATATACAGTCAAAGTTCATCCGGATGACATAATTGATCGACTCAAGGCTCATTTAGTTGCCAAAGGTTACACTCAGGTATATGGACTTGATTATTTTGAGACCTTTTCTCCCGTTGCCAAACTCGTTTCTGTCCGCTTGTTCATCTCTTTGGCTGCCACCTTTCGTTGGATGTTGCATCAACTTGATATCAAGAATGCGTTCTTAAATAGTGATTTGACTGAGGAAGTATACATGGATCAACCTCCTGAGTTTGTTGCTCATGGGGAGTTTGGTTTGGTATGTCGCTTGAAGAAATCTATTTATGGACTCAAGCAGTTTTCTCGAGCATGGTTTGGGAGATTCAGTGAAGTGGTCATTGAATTTGGTCTTCGCTGTTGTGGAGTCGATCACTCTGTATTCTATAGGCACAGTAAAGTCGGGCGAATATTGTTTATTGTATATGTGGATGACATCGTGATTGCTGGAGACGACCACCAGGATATTTTGGAACTCAATGTTTGTGCATAATAAGTTTCAAATCAAAGATTTGGGTTAATTGAAGTATTTTTTGGGGATTGAAGTTGCTCGATCAAGTCAAGGTATTTACCTGTGTTAGAGGATATATGTTCTCGATCTGTTGAGTGAAATAAGAATGTTAGGAGCTAAACCGATTGATTCACCTATGGATCTAAACAACAAACTATTGGCAGATCAAGGTATACCATTGACAGATTCAGCACAATACAGATGGTTAGTTGGGAAGTTGAACTCCTTGACAGTTACTAGACCAGATATTTCCTTTGTCGCGAGTGTTATCAGTCAATTCTTGGATCGTCCCACGACTTATCACTAGGATGCAGTGATTCGTATTTTTCAATATCTGAAAGGTTGTCCAGGATGTGGTTTATTGTATCAGAACTTCGGTCACACTCAAATTAAGGGATATGTAGATGCAGATTGGGCTTGATCTTTCTCGGATAGGAAGTCTACTACAGGGTAATGTGTGTTTGTTGGAGGTAATCTTGTTTTTTGGAAGAGTAAAAAGCAAACAGTTTTAGCGCGATTAAGTGCAGAATCGGAATACAGGGTGATGACCCATACCACTTGTGAGTTAACTTGGTTGAAACAGACTGTTGGAAGAACTTAGATTCGAATACCCTTCACCGATGGATCTGGTATGTGATAATCAAGCAACACTTCACATTGCATCCAACACAGTCTTCCATGAGAGGACAAAATATATTGAAATTGACTGTCACTTCATTCGAGAAAAAGTATTGTAAAAGCAGATTAAGACTAAATATGTAAAGTCAGTTGATCAGTTAACTTATTTATTCACTAAACCGTTAGGGAGTTCAAGGATAAAGTATATTTGTAACAAATTAGGAGAATACAACATATATGCTCCAGCTTAAAGGGGAGTGTTAAAGGGTATTTATGTTTTTTCTGTATTACTTAGGGTTTCCTGTTCGGTTTAGGGTTCGTTGTATGGTTTCTTAATTTCTATTCTAAATAGAGAAAAAGGCTAACACAATTGTTAAGCCGTCTCATTTTTTCCGCATTCTTTACTTTTTTTAACAATACTCATTAAGTTATTTTCCAACAGAGCACGTGACAGACTAGGACGCAAGAAGAAACAACCGGTTTACAGAAATTGCCATCCCTACTTGTAAACACAAAAAAGGGCCGGAAATATGGCCTCCAAAGAAGTCTCATCGCACCAATTCTCAAGCCAGAACTCCCAATCCCTTCACTACTTTTCCTAAATGAATAGGAAACAAATTTAAGGGTCATCGACGCCAAATCTCAAGACGTCCTCATCAGTGTAAAGATGCAAACTAGATCAAAAGCCAGTACACTCCTCCCCAACTGATGAAAGATATAACTTCCCAAGATTCACTTTCAATCCAGACATTGCCTCGGAATAGTTGAGCAAACATCTAGCATCTTCAACAGAAAATCCGTTGCGTGGCAGAAAAATGCAAGTCACAGTTCAAGTGGACATAGAATTTTGCTCTCGTCTGTGAATAGAATATGCAAGACAAGCACCCCAGGAGTCCTGAGGTTATCCACCCTAACCAAATATTCAATCCAACGAGTTCCTCTCTCCCCAAAGCCCATTTTGCACAAGATAAAGAGAAGGGATTCCCAATTCATGTGATCATAAGCTTTCTCAATATCTACATTACATTGAACAGAACAGGCACTTCTTTTTTCGAACACATTATTTTTTGCCTTTCTTAAACGGATCCCCAAAACCTTCGCAGGGATATTATATGCACCTACCACCAAACTAATGGGCCAACAATCTTTGACTTCCACAACTCTTTTAACTTCAGAATGAGATGAACAAAGGTAGTCAAGTAACGCTCGAAAGGATAGGAATAAGAATGGACAGAAACTACTACATCCCATTTTACCCCCAGCAGTGCTGAAAGAATGTAAGACAAACCCATTGGGATAATTCACTTTCTCACAACATCAAATCGAAAACAATATCCTCCTGAGGAAAGGGGGTAAGTGAATCCCCATCTTACACCAACAATTTCTCGAAGTCCAAACCAGCTAGTCTGGCCTCTGAGTTCTTTGACAGTAAGTTCTGACGTAAGACAACTATCTTGGTCCTTTTCCGCACTCTCTTCCATGGACGTCCGCCTTGGTCCTTTTAGCAAACCCTTAGAGTCTAGCTATAGGTACGGCGACTCTACCAAAACTTTCTACATTCCACTACTTATCCTTGAGCAAGGAAAGCTTCGTAGCTAAAGCAGAACTCGGCATCCAGATCACCTCATAACTACACCAAACCCCAACCAATTTTAAGAAAGGATCCATCTTAGGCCACATATTCTCAAAATGAATTGGAGATTGCCCCTAGTCAAACCTCCGGTAAGGAAATACTAGGTCAAAGCAACAAAAAATACAAACATTTACAATTTATTTCCCAATTCCTGAATTTGTTTGTGATGCATACAAAACAATAACTTGAAATTAATCTAGTGTGATAAATTAATTACCTTTGAAATTTGTTTCCTAAAACGCGAAGAACAAGTCATGATCTCTACATAATTGTAGTTCTTTACAGCAACATCACCTCTAACAATATCCACAATTTTTTTTGTTAATATTGATGTTGTCCTTTCCTCTCCAAGAATATTTGACTCTAAATCATGTGATGGCAGTCAAAAGAGACAATTCATGTGATGGCAGTCAAAAGAGAATTTTATATATAGGGAAGAGGGAGGGAACGACTGTAAGCTATTGGGGGCATTCCACGTATAGTCCAAGTGTCTCCTGTTTTCTTATTTTATTTATACTTTGATCTCGAACTTTTTAATTATTTGACATTTCTCTTTATTTTTTTCAAATGACCATCAAGATTTCAATCTCTATCTTTGTGGCCTTTTGGGTTCATATCAAAACATGGACAGTAAGAATTAGTTAAATGGATTTAATCCATTAATAATTAAATAATTTGAATTATTCCATTATTGCCCTAGCAAAACATTTTTTTGGCCATGACATTCCTACTTAACTATAATTAATGTTTGACATGATGTTATAATTGTATAATCTTTATAGGAAGGAATCAGAGAACATTTTAGTTGTAATTATTAAGCAATTCAATCTCATAGGGTATGAATTGATATCAAATCCCTAGTTTAATCATGTATGTTTGATTGATGATATAATTCAACTGTGAGTGCAAGTAGAAATCTTATTCTAATTATTTCGCTACTTTGGCAATAGGTTTCTTAAATTAAATCAACAAAAGTCGTACGGGGCAACATCCCTCTTTAATAAGGGTGATAAATCTTCTATCACATACTTGAACATTTCCTCATTTGATTCACTATGCCTAATGAGTATTCTTCAAGATTTGTGGATAGAATACTTGATTTGTTATTATCAAAGTATAGCAAGTCACACATGCAAACAAACAGTACCTTAAGTTGAAAGATGACATGCACAATCACAGCTCAGATAATCAATATTGATATCAAGTAAAATCTCCATTATAGAATATCTAGTTGATATTCTAGTATCTCACTCTAATGGTTTGAGATTCCCCACTTAGAGAAAACACCGTGCTATATATTCAAATTGATAAGTACCAATATATAATTTTACGATTAGGATGATTTAAAATATTAGTTACCAATCTCACTCCTTTTGATTACTATAAAAGCTAAAACATCTCAAATAAATATCTGGGGTATCTTTATAGCAATAAGAACATATAAATAATTTCAGAAATGCCCTTTTCTTTTATTAAATACTTGATATCTTTTATATATAAAAAATGAAGCACAAATTCAATAATTAAGATCGACTATAGGGCTTATTTTTAACACCCCCACCCTCTTAAAGTAGAGGAAATTATCTGACACGAGGAGGCAAATAATATTGAATCATGTACGTGAGTTGTTCCTCCCAATCTGACGAGACTGGAATTTGTTTATCCTTGAAAGACAAAGAAGACTGTACTCAATCCATGTGTAGCTATTCCTTGTCAGTGGTAAATCCACCAAATCAAGCTTCTTGGTATGGTTAGAGGACACCACCATAGCTGACAAAGTCCGTTGACAACCAACCATCTAAAGTTACCCCTAAAACAAGATGGGCAGTATTATCTAACTGCTGCAGACCTACTGACCTGATCTCACCCCCGAAGTCCACCTATATAAGCCCATTTGAAGCCGTCCTCAATAGATTTGAAGTGACAATACCTCTCATCATAAAGATCCTTATGTCTCACATAAGGATAGTACATGCATCAGTACCCCCAATGCAATGCAAGTGCACCAATTGACTGAACTCCCCTTCCAAATACTCTGAGCCAGTATGAACGAACTCACTTAAATTTCGTCTCTTGAACACCAACTACACTGGCAGTCAGGCACCTCAATGCTTAAGCACCTCTTTATTAATATATCTTTTGTCATGATTGTTGAGACCCTCCCATTCCAACAAGATGAAAATTACTGGCCTCCTCAGCATCTCCCGCGGAAAATCACGCTGCAGTTTCTTGAGACTTCTCCACAGAGACGGGGATCGGAAAAAGGACATGAAGTAGGTCGGAAGGCTAGATGAGGGTCTCTTGAGAAACATTTGAGATGCATCTTAGCCTACCACCAAACCAATTACCAAAAAAGATGTTTCTGAAATCTCTCCATGTAGAAAGGGATATGAGATTTGATTCATTTTCAAGTCCAGAACAATCACGCAATAGAATAGGACACATCAAATAAGCTTTAGCTGCATCTCTCTTGGCTGGCAAATAACTAATGTCTCTTCTGCAAAAAGGAGATGGGAGTCTCTCTCTTTCAATAAACAAAGCCTTTCCTTGTGACAATTTTTCCGCATGCCTCTTTGAACAAAAGTCATTTTAACTCTTCAAACAAAATTCCAGTAGTCTCACTTTTTTAATAATTTTGGTTCTTCTGGCAATGCATCCAGTTTCTTCTATTATGTACATGAATTACTGCATTTCCTAATGTTATTTATCTCTAGCATGCTAAGTTGCTACCAGATTCTTCTTGAAAAGGAAAAAGTTACGTTGATAATTTTCATCGTTTGTGTTTCCATCTTCTTTTACCTCTTATATATTTCACCTGAGTGCTAGTTCTTGTTTGGTGCATCAGCTGGCTACCCACAAAAATGCAATTGGAGTTGCTGTTGGGGCTACAATAGGACACACTATATGTACATCGCTGGCCGTGGTGGGTGGAAGCATGCTCGCATCGAAGATCTCTCAACGTACGGTGGCCACAGTTGGTGGCCTTCTATTCCTTGGTTTTTCATTGTCATCATATTTCTATCCTCCCTTGTAGCCAATGTAGTTTTTTTACCATTTTTTTCTTAGCATTCTTTTTCTTCTCCCCCTGATGTCTACTGAAGAAAACAACTTTTTTTTTTTTTTTTGGATGTAACACCAGATTTTCCAGTTTATTATTTTCCTTATTGATTTTATATGACTGTTCCCATTGTCTTATATAACTTTTGGCATTCCTTTCAAAGGAAAAAGTGATAGGAGGTGGTGTTTGGTTAGTGTTCTGAGAACAGAAACACCATCCAGGCACCAATTCTAGAAAATACATGCTCATATTGTTCCTGATAAAAAGGTCAGGTTCCGTGAGTGATATGAGGGTTCTCTTTTTTTATTTTATTTATTTATTTTTAAAAAAAAACCATCCGGTGCCAAATTGCCAATATGGACAATGGAATCACATTTGGACATTCTCTAATTATTGTCTGGTGGTGCATCTAGCAACATAGTGGATGGTTTATCTAGTGAGTCATCAATTTGTATTCGGAATGATGAGGGTAATGATATGCTCTCATTCTTGAGAAGAAATATTTACTATCTGTTGAATGGGTGAAAGTAATTGAATTTGTTGGGAAGCCTTTATAGGTGGCACCCAAGAATTTCGTTTTGAGGAAGTTCTTATTTAGATTGGTTTTAGTTTGTATTACTGCATATTGATTATCTAGGGATACAAGAGGATGTAAACAAGATTTTAAATTGTGGTACGGTCGTATGGTAATAATATTGGGAGTATCGTCTGTCCTTAACATGAATCGATAGTAACAGTTGTAAATTTTGAAAACACTGGAAAGTTATTAAAAACTCCAAAATTGTAATTATTCTACTCATTTAACATTAAATAAACACATTCTAATAAATATTATGATATTCCAATACATTAAAATATAAAAATAATGAAAAATAAAAATTAAAAACTGTCGTAAGATAATATATAACATTTAATGAAAAATATATTTGCACAAACATAAGAAAAAGAACAAATTGTACATCATATTATAATATTACTAATAATACATTCACATTCAATGATCCATATCTAAACAAATTGTCTTAAGGCTTTTCATAATTGGCATTGGCATAATCATTATTTTGATTTTGTTTTGTATCAGTATAACCATCAAAATAATTAAACGTGCACGGGTCATAAATGGTGTTGCTAGTGTCACTATCAGTACCATTAGATTTTTCTCTTTTTTCATAGTAATCAAAACTGGTAGAACTCAAGCTCTCTTAATGTGGAGGGACAATGTATTGGTAAGTAGGTGGTGGTAGATACAAGTATATAGTAGCAGACGGTTTTGGGTATCTTAAAGGACCCATACCCATACAATGTGGCTGCAGCGGTGGATAAATGTGATGTGGTTGTAAAAAAATTAAGAAAGATAAGAATAAGGATATGTAATGGTTGAGACCAGTGATGATAACCATCTCCTTGATATCTATAGCCTCAAACTTCAACTCCAAGCTAACCAAAATGGTTGGCCATTTTCATTAAAATTTATGGATTGTGAATTTGAATGTCACCTTGATGCAAATGTACCGTCAGAGATAGAATATTTTTGTGGCTCACTAATATCCATGACTTCCATATCGTTTGTAAATCCAACCATTCGTACCTCTTCACGATATGACGATCTAGTAGTGTCTTCTCCACCTCCTCCTCCACCTCCATGTTCATGATCATTATTGCCATCAAATCACTACCATTATTAGTATTACTTTCATCTCCCGATGAACTACTATTTCGACGATGTCAAGGTACTTGGCTATATGCGGTATCGACAACGTTACTCATCATCGCTAACATATAACCAATCCAAATTGTCTTGATCATCCAACAAAAATTCTTCTCTCTCAAGTAATATTTATTAAAGAAAATATTTGTAGTGCTGGAATTAAACCAAATATGGACATAAATTTAAAATCTATATATTTTAAACCAAATATGGGCAGAAATTAAACCAAGGATGGACAAAATATTTTAAAAATATATAAAAAACTCACATATCTGGATGAATGCACATACTTGTGGTGAAACATATATAATGTGAAAGAATAAGTGTATGATGTCAAATGTTGTTGCTAGTTATTTGATAGAAATTGTGAAGAAAAAACCTGAAACATTGTCTATTGATGTTCTTCATGACTTCAAGAAAAGCTTTGGACTTGAGATCACGTACAATCATGTTTGGCTTGGAGTTGAAAAAGTGAGGTACAATCTCTTTGGGAATCATACATCTGTATGGATCATTTGAGATGATATGTTGAGGAATGCTATAAAACAAATCCAAATAGGTAGTTGATATTTGAGTATGAATGTGACACATCATTTTAATCGATTTCTTGTTGCTTTCCATGGATGTATTTTTGACTCTCAGTTTGTATGATAAATTTTATTCTTAGATGGAACATTTGTTTATTGATAGATGCACAGGGATTAATTTATGTGGTAAGGAGGGAAACTAAAGTACTATTTTTTTATTCTATATTTCTCATAATGGCATCTAGGTATTTATGTTGTTTTTCTTGTTGATTTCCCTGTTGTTGATATTGTAACTATTTGCTTTATTTGCTTGGTTATTAATTTTATGTCACTAGTTTTAAATATTTTATTGAAGTAAAAAAGTATATTTTGTTTTTTATCCTGTAGATTATATATTGTTTGTATTTACATGTAATAACTCAAAAAATAAAAATAATTTAAAATATTCTATTAAACTAAACAAATATATTTTGTTTTTATCCTTGTAGATTATATATTGTTTTGAGTTGCATGTAATAACTCGAAAAACAAAAATATTTATTTTACCTTTTTTTTTTTTTTTTTTTTTTTTTTTTTTTTGTGTGTGTTGGTTGAGATGTAACTAATAACTAGTTACATGTCACTCATTTGTAAATAGTTATATTGAAATTACAAAAAATAAAAATACTGTTCAATATAATTGTAGATTGTATATTAGTTCAAGTTACATGTAACTAACTTAACTCTTTGTATATTATATATTGTCAACTCAATTGTTACTATAATCATTTTAGTCATTTTTGTTGGTAGGGTTGTAACAAATAATTTGTTAAATGTTGCTAATTTAAAAATAGTTATTCTGAACTTTAAAAAAAATATTTTGTTTAAATATCATTGTAAAATATATATTGTTTCAAGTTACATTCAACTAAAACTCTTTTACATCGTATATTATTGACTTAATTCTCAGTGTAATCATTTTACTTATTTTGCTGTTGTTGAGTCTAATTAGTAATTTATTATATGTCAATGAGTTGTAACATTGAATTTGAAAACATTTATTTTGGTTAATTATCGTTGTAAACTATACATTGTTCCTACTTGAAGAATTAACTTAACTATTTATATGTTGTACATAGTACATTGAATTAATTTTTTTACTGATTATTATTGATGATGCTGAAATTTGGCACATGAATGATCAATTCAATTGGGTTGATGATCTCTCTAGTGGACCTGCAAAACAAAGCTAATGCATTGTTGATTTTGTTCCCTGTGAAGTGCCTATGGCGTGTATCCATTTTTTTTTTTTTTTTTATGTAAATACGCATTAGGTAACAGAAAAAGTTAGGCAAATATACTTGAGGCTACGTTTGGGTAAGGGATTTGACAAATCCCTTATTCGGATAACTGTTTGAGCTGAAATATTTGAATGTGTAATTTATAATTTCCTTATTTGAATAGGTAAACAAAATTTGTAAACAGAATTTACAAGTCAATTGATTTTTAAGCTTATGTAAATATTTAACAACATGCTAATATAATTCAAAATAATAAATTCAATGCAAAAGATTAACATTTTCCAAATCTAAATTAAACACGATTGTTCACAAAAATAAAATTAAACATGGTTGTCCATAAAAACAAAATTAAACATGATTGTCCACGAGAAACACTTAGACATGGTTGTCCAAAAAAAAAAAAAAAACAACAACAACTTAAAAACAAGTTAAAATAATAAAATTGAACATTCCATAATTGATCAATCTATTGTTTCGGCAAACATTTTAAGAGGTAATTTTTCTTGTGCTCTTCCGGGGGACTTTTAAGTGTGTCAAACTTCTGCTAATCTTCTTGAATCCAATTCAATGCATGGTAAAACACATCATTGTTAAGCCTTTGAATCGCAGTAAGAACTTCAAAATTTTTAGGAAACTTCAATGGGGGGGTCGAGGTCTTTAGTTTAAAATAAGATTCTACAACATCAGCCAACCTCACAATCGCATCGTCCGTCTTATCCTTCTTTCCTCCTCTTTTTTTTTGGTGGAGATGTAACACACGATGTTAAATTTTCACGCTTTCTCCGTTGAGAATTGCTAGTTCCGTGATTAGTAGATTTGAGTTGGTCATCATCACTAATTGCATCCTCCATAGACATGATATCATCTACATCAAATACAGTTTCAACACCTTCTCCTGTAGCTCGATCTTTTGCACACAAGTCAACTATGTCATCCCAATTAGGTATGATTTTCCAACGAAATTGTTTGGCATCATTGTGACTAGAAGTAGGGAAAAAAAAAAAGATGTCATGCATATTGATAAACTAATTTGCGGGGGCTTTCAAAAGGAATAAAAAAAAAAGAGAATTTACCTTTACATATTCAACCCATGCCAGCTCATTGTCAATATCAAGCATTTTCTTTGAATCGTTCCAATTGAATCCACTTTGAGACAAGATGTTACTCACAACCGCATAATATTTCTTCCACATTTTTATTCGGTTTTTTATACTGTCCGTAGTAACGTTCTTTTTCAAATTGAACTGATAGTATAGATGATGCCGAATTGAATGCACTTGTCGTCCATTATCCGTATCCCTTATTTCCCATACTCCTCTTATCTCTTAGAACATTTGCTAAAGCAACTTCCATTTCATTGGTCCAACGAAAATAATATCCCAACTTTTCGTCATCAATTACTTGCTTTTGCAATTTTTCCCAACCTTCGTGCTAGTTCCTTCCATTTTTCTTCAATTTCTATTCATAACAAATTCAAATAAATATAAACATAAGATATAAAATGGTAAATAAATACATTAAAATGAAAGCCGAATGTTAAACATATTAAAGTCACAAATGATACATAAGAAAACATAATAAATTTAAACACGAATCATAAGGAGACATAATAAAGTCAAACACAATACATAACATATAATAAATAATCAATTACACCTAGACCGATAATCGTCAAACATATTCTTTGCCAGTGTCTCATGAAAGGTATTCAATTCATTAGTAATTTGAACACATATGATTCGTTCTTCATTGTTATGTTCTTGTTCCACTTGCTACGTTGAAATTTCACCGTCAACCGAGTTTAGCAAATTCAAATGTTCAGCTTCTAATATAGGATCGCAAGACTTTTCAATTGCTATAAATTATGGAGTATACAACATGCATTGATTATTCGTATGTGTGTCTTGATGTCAAAAAAATAAGGCATTCGCAATATACTCCATCGCTTTTTCAAAATTCCAAAACATCGTTCAATTGCGTTCCTAGCAATAGAGTGTCGAAGATTAAACAATTATTTATAATTTTGTGGTGTATTACCACTCCATTCATTGAGATAATATTGCGTGCCTTGATATGGTGCTAAAAATCCCGGTCCATTGGTATACTTGGCAACCACAAGGTAATACTTTTCAACACCATAAAAAATAATCATGTCACATTAAGAACTTACAATAATTTGCTAATTTTTTTAATCTATATAATTATTTTTACCGTGTGGAATATGTAAACGATGTTGTATATTGATGGCATCACGCAGAACTCGAGAATCAGATGCAGAACCCTCCTATTCTCTCATCCAGGCAACATGGATGTAAATTTCATGTCCGGGTTACACACGCCTAACATATCGATCGAAATACCACCTTTCCTATTACGATATCTTGATCGTATTTCCACAGACACAGTTACAAGAATATGGCTAC
The DNA here is from genome assembly GCA_016647705.1 of Eucommia ulmoides. Classification (NCBI taxonomy): domain Eukaryota; kingdom Viridiplantae; phylum Streptophyta; class Magnoliopsida; order Garryales; family Eucommiaceae; genus Eucommia; species Eucommia ulmoides. Next base: position 34,372,728 of record CM028330.1, read on the forward strand.
CATCCAGCGCTCCAAGACAATTCTAAAATGTATTGAAAAGAAAATATAAACCTACTTATATAAGAAAATAAGAATTTAATTATTATAGCATAATAACCAAGTACTTGAAACTATTTTCACTTGGCTGCCTCTGATTTACTAAGTACGAAGTCATGCGATTTCAAGTAATCTTTTCCCAATCTCATCACAACAAGAAGAACACGGTTAAACTGCCTATGTATTATTTCTTTGGAACGATAATAGGTGTTATGTATAACCCTATATTTTAGGTTGTGCCCAAGAATACGGAGAAACATAGCAACAACCTCTTCAATGGGGGACATGTTTTGTTCCAATTGACATTCATCTTCCAAGGTATGACATAATTTCATAAAACATTATTTGCTAACACGTAGTTGTTCAAGACATTCAACATCATCGCCTTGATATAATTGACTCAAAAAGACTTTTCGTTCAAACTCAAAATCATGTGAGGGCTCTCTAGGTATAACATCATACTTACACAAGTAGTATAGTCAAATCACAATTATTGCAAGCATAACCATCATTACATCCATTTATTCTTCCTCCTCCTCGTTTCTTAAGCGTTTACGATTTCTTTGCACAATTTGTTGATCCATTACTCTTGTAGAGATAAAAATAAAATAAAAACACCACAAAATTATTCATAATTATTGATGAGAATGAGCACCAAATACTGAAATCCACAAAATACACCATAAATCACCACAAAATATCTAAGACATTTATACTTCCTACTACTGAAATCCACAAAACGCATAATATAGATAATAAATTTATAATTTGTATGCACAAAAATTCACAAAATGCACAAAATAGCAAAAAATCATAGATCTATATAGCAAAGAACCGTAGATCTATATAGTAAAGACCACTAAATCTAGATTGAAAATGGAACCCTAATTTATTCAAAAAAAAAAAAACTAACAAAGAACCACCCTAGATATAGCAAACAATTGGCTAAATAAACCTGGATCTAGGGAGAAATTGAAACAAACAAACTTAGGTCTACACCAAATTGAATAAAAAACATGGAAATGAAATCAAAATGAACCTATTATTTACGGCGGACGTCGTGAGAAAGAGGGGTTATCATTGGTGGTCGTTGTGAGAAGAAGGGCTCGTCGGCGGCGGTGGCAGTTGTCGAGTGAAGAATGGTCGTTGTCGGCGATCAAGTGAGAAGGAAGGGCAGCGAAGATGATGGTCACGAGAAGGAGAAGGGTTGGTCGCAAGGGAGTGGCTGTGAGATTTGTGAAATTCTTTTTTGGGAGGATTTGTCAAATGACACCTCTCCCAAAGGTTTTTCAAAATCCATTTTTTCACTTTTTTTTTTAAGATAAAAGGATTTTCCAAATTCTTTTTTATAACTATCCAAACAAAGTATTTGTTAAAAATAGATTTTGAAATCCCTTACCCAAATGAAATCCCTCTCCCAAATCTCTTACCCAAACACAACCTTAGAGAATTGAAAGAGTTTTAGGGCTAGAATTAATTAATCGCATGGAGTTTATCAAGGAGTCGTCTCCATAGTCAAAATATTCTTTTGACTATATGTGAATTGTTGGTTGAGATACTAGGGTTGAATTCCTTGTATTTCAGAGTATGATGTATGTTTTTCCTATGCTTCGTGTTGATTCTAAGATTTTGATGAACAATTAAATATTGATGTTTTGGTGGAACTAATATTTGATCGAGTGTTTCAGTGATTTAAAATTCCAGTAATGAAGATGTCAAATTGAATGGATGCTAAATGAAGATATCAAGATGATCAAGAAGTATTAAGAGTTTGAAGAAATTAGGGAAAACAACTCAGGTAAATATTAACTCTTAATATCTCATTTAGGAACACACATGACACAAAATGAATTTTATATTTTATGTGTGTTTTCATTAAGTATGATTATTTGCTCCTATATGAATTAAAAAGAAATATTTTTGAATGACTAAAATGGAATATAAGAATATTAGTGGAGCTTATTTAAAGATAAAAATGGATAAAGGGGCTAAATCATAAAAGAAAGTGAGTTAAAAACGAGATCAGAGAAGATATTCAGAAGGAGACAGTCGACTGAGGAGTCGATCGGAGAAAGAAGCTGTATTTATCTTGAATTGAAGAGTCGACTGATAGGTTGATCGGTGAAAATAACTGATCTCTCTGAATCTGCGAGTCGACCGTGCGGTCGACCGGTGGAAGCATGACAAACTCTTTGAATCTGCGAGTCAACCGGATGGTCGACCTATGCTCGCTGCGGCGATGGTTTGGCTGCAAGTTGAGTTGGCAGTCGACTGAATGTGCTGTTTCAGGATATAGTTTGATTCGAGTTTAAATCCAAAAGTAGCCATTTTTGGTTAGGATTTGAGAGAGATTTAAGGAATCTCTATATTTAAGATATAGTTCATATACTAATTAAATCCTTTCAATATGGTTCATTAAATATTAATGTTTCTCAATTTGGTATTTGAAATAGATTCTATACCTATTTATTTTGATTGAGAAAAAACTTTGGGGGTTTAATTAAAATATTCGAAAGATGTTTTTAAGTGAAATTGAACCTAAATGAAGTTCTTATGTTATAAGGGGTCTATAAGAGTTTTTTTTTTAATTATCATAACACTTGTAAACTAGCCGTTAGAGGCCTGATTACATATCCCTTTAAATAGACTTGCGAATTTTATTAGAAAAACTAATCATTCTAAGAGTTAATCATTCTATATCATTTTGAGAGAGTTTTTATAAGAGTTAATATTCTCCAATATTGTGAGCTTTTCTAAGAGTGATTCTGTGAATCAATTGCGATCTATTCTTACTGATACCGGATTTAAAGCTATACTATTCTAATAATTAATTCTGTGGATTCTGGGTGAGATCTTTCCATATTATTTATTGTTTATTATTTTATTTTGGAAATTGATCTTAGAAATTGTTTTTAATTTTTGAAGAAAATATTCTTTCAAACAATTTCTTGAATCTGATTACGTGCTCCAATTTGCTACCCATATCTTGTTAAAATCAGATTTTTGCATCTAATGTATTTTTATCACTAGTTGGGATATTAATTGAGTTTTTATTTATCTGGGATGGTAGAAACTCCGAGTGAGATTTACTACTTACTAATTTTTGTATTGGTGAGTTGTGACGGATTAAATATCATTGAGGATATTTAATCAAGGGTAGCTGGGTTTCAGTCTCTTCCTGTAAAGAGATTGAGGTAGTTATTCTTCCTGAATAAAAATTATTTTTTTTGAGTGATTTTGTAACCGTTCAATCCTTACTGGGTAAAAGGATATTTGGAGTGTTTTGATGAGGTTTTGATTCTTGAGCCTTAGTGTTAAAAAGAATTAGGTTATTCTTTAGCCTGTAAAAAGTAGAGGTTCTTCCTTAACTTGATTTTTTTTTTGTAAAGGTTGATTCTGAGCCTGTAAAAGAATCAGTATGCGGGTTTGGTTCCTACCTTTAAAGGAATCTTGGTTTTAGTGGATGCGACCTCCGTAGAGCTCGGGGGACTGGATTAACCAAGAGTAGTTTGCTGAACCAGTATAAATATTTTGTGTGCTGCATTATTATTTTGGTTATTTTTGTTGTTTGGGTGTGCACTAGATTTATTATAATTCTGCTGTGGTATAAATATAATAATTAATTTAGGCATAAAATTAATTATTTGATTTATTCAAGTATATTCTGATAATATTTTTTAATTATCCAATTCACCCCCTCTTGGGTATTCTATTGGGCCAACAATTGGCATCAGAGCTGGTTTAGCTCGAATCTATTTTACTAACTAAGATCACATGGCACACATAGTAAGCACACTAACTGAGGGGCAATCTATGCACTGACCACCCTTATTTGTAGGTGAAAGTTACTCGTTTTGGAAAGACAGGATGATAACCTTTCTTCAGGCTACAAATTACGACGTGTGGCTAACAATCAAGGATGGTCAATTCATTCCAAAGGAAAATGGATTTGAGAAGAGGAAGGAATAACTCACTGCTTCCGAGCATAAGAGAGAGAGAAGAATGTCAAACCGAGCATCGAGTCCACCTAGGCCAAGGTGGATGTGACAAAGTTGGTAGTCATGGTAGAGGAGGCTAGAAAAGAGATTTCCAAGAACAAAAAAGTATGGGAGTCAACACTAAAGAGAATGAGGAAGAGCGACAAAGCAGATGGGAAGAGGTTTGGTCATAGTCTTGATATAGGGCCTTCATTGACTTCCCAGACTCCGTGAAGAGGTCATAATGAAGCTTCTATGATGAGTTTTGGTGGAATAACTCTTAGTGAGTCAAAGAAAGTGGCAACTGTGATTGAGAAGTTGCCATTATCATGGGGTGACTTCAAGAATTATCTAAAACTTAAACAAAAGAAGATGACTCTTGAAGACCTGGTTCTCAAATTGAAAATCTAAGAAGAACATCATATCTCTTCTAAACATGAGGGTTGTAATTCTATGATGTCAAAAGTCCATATCATAGAAACTTACAAGAAGAGGAAGCAAACTGAATCAAGCTCGAACAAAGGATATACAATCAAGAAGTTCAAGGGTAACTGCTATACTTGTAGCAAGATGGGACATAGTGCTCAATATTGTTGCAAAAGAGTTGTAACGAAGGGAAAGAAGCCTAAAAATCAAGCTCTCGTTGACAATCTTAGGGAGTGGTATGTGGATACTGGAGCTACCCGCCACATATGCTGAGAAGATGTTTATCGTTTATCAGCTGGTGAAATCTGGGGATAAGCTATATATAGGGAACTCTTCAACTTCTAAGGTTGAAGAACAAAGAAAAGTTGTGTTAAAGATGACCTCTAGTAAGGAACTTAGTCTGAACGATGTGCTGCAAGTACCAGATATCTGTAAAAATATGATTTCTGGATCGTTACTGAGTAAGAAGAGATTCAGGCTAGTGTTTGAGTATGATAAGTTTGTACTTACTAAGAGTGGTATGTATGTGAGAAAAAGCTATATGAATGAAGGCCTTTTCAAGCTCAATGTTATGATTGTAATCCCAAAGAATAACAATAATAATAAAGCCAATACTTCTTCTCTTTATATAATTAAATCTTTGGATGTGTGGCATGGTCGTTTAGGATATGTTAGAAATGATACTTTACGTAAATTAATTAATATGAATTTGATTCCTAAATGTCAAGATAATACAAGTCACAATTGTGAAACTTGTGTGGAGTCAAAATTGGCTCGAACGTTTTTACATTCAATTGAACGAAAAACTGAACCTCTAAAGTTAGGGCACGCATATGTTTGTGATTTAAAATTTGTACAAACTAGAGGAGGAAAAAAATATTTTATTACTTTTATTGATGATTGTAAAAGATATTGTTATACTTATCTTTTATTAAGTAAAGATCAAGCACTAGACGTGTTTGTAAATTATAAGACTGAAGTTGAAAAACAACTTAACAAAAAGATTAAAATGTTGCGTAGTGATAGAGATGGATAATATATTTCACCTTTTGGTGAGTTTCGTGCACAACATGGAGTAATTCACCAAACTACAACACCTTATTCACCTGAACAAAATGGAGTTGCTGGAAGAAAGAACATACTTTTAAAAGAAATGATGAACTATTCGTTAATAAGTTCTGGTCTACCTCAGAACTTGTAAGGGGAGGTTGTTTTAACAACGAATTTTGTTTTAAACAAATTATCTCACAAGAAAACCTTCACATTCATACATGAAAGTGTGGGGGTGTCTTGTAAAAGTTATGGTTCTTAATCTTAAGCAGATTAATATAGGAAAAAAACTATTGATTATGTATTCATTGGATATGCGCAAAATAGTAGCGCATGTCGATTTTTGGTTCATAAATTAGAAATTGAAAATGTGCATTAGAATACTATTATTAAATTAAGGAATGCATCATTCTTTGAAAATGTGTTTCCTTGTAAGACTTCTATTGAGTCGAGTTCTTTAAAGAGAACAAGTGATACTATTTCTAGTAATTCCCAAGAGGATGAGATTGAACCTAGACGTAGTAAAAGGACAAAAGTTTATAAATATTTTGGCCCTGATTTTTATACCTAGATGATAAGATATGAACCTCAAACTTTTGGGCAAGCTATGTCTACGCTTGAACTACCTCTTTAGAAAAAGATTGTGAATAGTAAAATTAAGTCCATCCTTCAAAATCATATATGGGAACTAGTGAATCTTCCATATGAAATGAAATCACTAGGGTGTAAATGAATTTTTAAGAAAAAGATGAAAGTAGATGGATCAATTGAAAAATATAAAGCAAGACTTGTAGCTAACGTTTACAAGCAAAGAGAGAGTATAGATTATTTTGAAACTGATTCGTAATAAGAATCACATCTATACGTATGTTAATAACAATAACAGCTATACATAATCTTGAGATACATCAAATGGATGTTAAGACTGCTTTCTTGAATGGTGAATTAGATGAAGAAATCTATACGGAATAACCAAAAGGGTTTGTGGTTCCAAGAAAAGAGAATAAAATATGTCGACTTGTAAAATCCTTGTATGCATTAAAGCAAGCGCCAAAATAATGGCATGAGAAATTTGACAATGTTATGTTGTCAAATAATTTTAAAATCAATGAATGTGACAAGTGTGTCTATATTAAGACAACATAGCCTTGTTACATTATTGTATGCTTATATGCAGATGATATGCTTATTATTGGTAGTAGTAATAAGATCATAAAATCTATCAAACAAATATAAACAAATATATTTGAGATAAATGATTTGGAAAACGTATATATCATTCTTGGAATGAAAATTAAAAGAACATCTGAAGGATTGATCTTATCTCAATCTAATTATATTGAGAAGATCCTTGGAAAATTTAACAAGGATGACTCTGGTATAGCCAGAACACCAGCAGATGTTAATCAATATCTTTTTAAGAATACTGGTGAGAATATATCTCAGTTGGAGTATTCTCGAATAATAAACAGTTTAATGTACATAATGAATTGTACAAGAGCTGATATTGCTTACGTAATAAGTAAATTAAGCAGGTTCACGAGCAATCCAAGTAGAGAACACTGGAAAGCTATAATGAGACTTTTGAGATATTTAAGATATACTCAAAATTATGGTTTGCATTATTCGAGATATCCAGTAGTACGCGAAAGCCACAATAATGCAAATTGGATATCTGGTACTAAAGATACCACGAGCGGATATGTCTTTGTATTAAGAGGAGTTACTGTGTCATGAAAATCCTCTAAGCGAACATGTATTGTCAGATCTACAATGGAATCTAAATTTATTGTTTTAGATAAAGCAGAGTGGCTTCAACAATTTTTGGAAGATATTCCAATGTGGACTAAGCCTGTGCCAGTTATATGCATACATTTTGATAATCAATCAGTTATTGAAAACGTACAGAGTAGTATGTATAACGGTAAGTCTCGACATATATGTCGAAGACATAATACCGTAAGACAGTTACTTTCTAATGAAGTTATCTTAATTGATTATATTAAGTTAAAAGATAACATTGCGGATCTATTGATCGAAGGTCTTACACGAGACAGAGTAAGTTGCTTATCGAGGGGAATGAGTTTAAAGTTTATTACAAAATTGTCATCATAATGGCAACCCAACCTAATTGACTAGAGATCCCAAGATCTAGGTTCAAAGGGATAACTGAATTATGAAGGTGATTGTGGGTGTATCACTAGTTAGTAACATCTACATCTCATTCCTATGATATAACAATGATATCTACAATATGGCTAAGGATAAGTCTCACTTTTTAATGATTTCTATATCTTGAAATTTTTTAAGTAGAGTATAGAAGAATACTATTTATAGAATATCACCTATATGAGTGAGAACTAAGCCGGTTATGAGAGAATGAAAAAGTTAAATTCTCTAGAAGCATTCATAAAGTACCAGGGTGTTCAGGGCCAAATTGAATGCAACCATAGAATGGAAAGTATCTAGAAGATAACTATGTGGTTTCTGTTGTCTTTATTTACATGGAAGGCCGAACAACTCAAGACATCATGTTCATTGGTTGACTGAGTAAATCCGATGGATTCTTACTAGGGAAGGTTCAGGGCCAAAGCTACCTATATTGATGTAGTTATTTTCTTTTTGATCTCTCTCTCTCTCTCTCTCTCTTGTTTTTGAGTCTGCATTTCATATGCATATTTATCCGATCATTTTTAATTCATGTGGATGACTGTTGTATTAAATAATATTTTGGGTATTTTGTAACCTAATTATTTGTAGGACTCAATAATAATTTCGGACATATAAATATACTAATGTGTTCTTCTTGGTGAGGAGAATGTGGTATATAATTTTTTTTTTGTAAAATTATTTAAGAGGTGAATTAAAATTGTTCATTAAAATACCAACTTGAAGACATTGATTGATGTGTAGTGTGGGTTCTCCCACATCGATAACCTAGGAAGATGAAAAGTCATTTTATTAAGGCTCGAGATGCCTTTTGTAGGTAATTCTCTAGGGCGTTAAAAGATATGCACATAAAGTAGGTTAAAAGTTATAAAATAAATAAAGCACACAAGCGCGCGAGCCATCGCCACAGCTGCCGACCAACCGGCCGCTCGCCTGGCTGACCAGGCTCAGGCTTGGGTCCGGGTCTTGGGACCTGGGCCTTGGGCCTTGTGGATCTTGGGGATTTTGGAGCTCTTGGGGAATGTTTGACTTGGACTTGGTATCCTATAGTACAGATTGTAGGTTTTATAACTTGAGCGAAGTTATAAATTTGAAGGTTGTCTGTTCAGGTGTGTAACTGCCTAAAAGTTATTGTTATTCATTGAATGCCTTAAAATTTTAGACTTTTTCAGGTTGGTTTTTTCTCCCTATAAAAGGGCATGCATTCTTAGCATTAGTCATCCCATAAGTTGCACAACATTTTTTGTTTTCAACAGAATTTTTTTATAGCTTCGTTGTTCTTATTTTTGATAGAGTTTTGAGAGAGTTATGCACTTCTCTTATTCCTTCAACTTCTGGTTTCTAATACTGATACCAGTAGTAGCTTGATCTTTGTATTCTAGGAGGCAGACGCTCATTCAACCGTATGCACCTAGCGGGGCGAAATCTGCTTTAAAGACAAATCGTCAAACGATTACCTTGATCCTTTCTTCTAGTATTTCTAGTTCTATTTTTGTTATTACACAATATGTATTTTGTTTCTATTTGTTTTATTATGATACAACAATCATTCTTCTTTCTATTTGTTTTTTCTATTTTGGATTGTAATTTCTTTTCTTGTAATGTCACTTGGAATGTTTCTATAATACCCCGATTTTTTTTTGGAAAGGAAGCAAAAATATAGGAATAGTTCAATAGTGTTCCAAGAAATTTATTCTAAAATAGTTAAGAATTGAACAGAAACATAGTTAAAAAATAGTTGGGAATAAATTTTAAAATTTGGAAGGGAAGCAAAGTGAAGGTCACGGTTATTTATTTTTTTTTTTTTTTGCGTTACATTCTAGTTAAATATCTATAGCTTTAATTCCATGCATCCAAGCACTACCTGAAGAGAGTGAATCTGCCATGGCTGCAAGTTAGTTGCCCCGCCAAGAAACGGTCAATATCTCATTTTTGTTGGGCCAAATTACATTTTGGGTCCATAAAATATGGAGTGGAAAATTCCATCCGACATTTATGATCCAAGTTCTACATTATTATTATCATTTTGTTCACGTGGATTTCAATAATTCCCACTAGTTGATATTACCTGTGGCTAATATTGATTATTATCTATTGTCGAAGAAAAGAAATAAAAAATATTTTTAATAGTACTTAATTTATTATTAGTAATGGGTATTATAACCCAAGCCTAGGGTGGGTTGCAAACCCACTATGATACTACCCATAACGACCTAGTTTTCCAAGGTCGTCACGCGGTTTCTCCCTAAGGAGAATTAATACTGAAATCCAACGATCAATATTTTATTCAATAAAACTCTGAGAATTTTCACAATGCGACGACCATAATTATAATTGCAATATTAAATTCCCAAGTATAATATTATTAGGTGATCCATAATGATATTACTGTTACCATATCAACTATTAATATTTTACTTATTCATAATGCGATTCTGAATTATTATTACTTTGAACGAAATTTCAAAGACGAAATTTATTTAAAGGGGTAGATTGTAATATCCCGAAAATTTATATTTTAAAAATATTATTTTAATAATAAATTTAATATTTTTGAATTTGTTCTGTATATTATGAAAATTGATGGTATAAATAAATACTTGATAATTTTTTGAGAAGATAAATGTAATTATTGGATCTAATATGAATTATTTTATAATTATAAGGTATTAAGTTTAATTTTTAAATTCTTAACTATTAAGCAATTGACTTACGGCCATACAAATTAAAAAGAAAAAGAAAGGGAGAAAAGAAATGGTGGCCACAAATTGTCTTATGTTTACACATACACACATATATATATGTAATGGGAATATGGAGAAGTGAACAGGTGTAAGTTCTATCTTTATAATAATAATAATAACCCTAACACTATATGGGTATATACACGATTCAGAGGCAGAAGGATCACTTATGATTGAGCTTATATATATATATTAAGAAAATCTACAGAAGGATATATTTTAAATAATTCCGGATTGGGTTTCAACTTCGAATTTAAGGTAGAATTTTTAATTTTTTTAATATATGTATTTAATTTACCTACTGTGTGATTTATGTTATTATTGTTGTTGAATTTTTAACTGTTAAATTTTATGAAATAATTATGATTATGTGAAAACTTATGTGAAAATCATGCTAATGTGTTTTATTTGTTGTTGTAACTAAATGCACGTATTAGAGGGGTTGAAGTTCTACTGAGCGTTGACTCACAATCTTGTAATTTTGATTGTAGGGCCAGAAAAACGAAACGGCGACAGGAATTTTATTTGAATTTCTACTTGTAATAATTGTAATTAATATTTATCGTCGTAAAAATTGTCTCGATAAATTGAGTATAATTATTATTGTTGTATTGTAAAATTTGAATCGATAATTATAACTGTTGCCGTAGTTGTAAAATTTCTAGGATTTATAATGGATATTCGATTTAAAATATTATAATTATAATATTTTATTATGTTAACATAATAAAATAATAATTCCAAAGAATTTTAGTTGATTACGATAAGTAAAATATTAATAGTTGATATGGTAATAGTAATATGATTATGGATCACCTAATAATATTATACTTGGGAATTTAATATTGAAATTATAATTGTGGTCATCGCATTGTGAAAATTTTCAGAGTTTTATTGAATAAAATATTGGTCATTGGATTTCAGTATTAATTCTCCTTAGAGAAAAACTGTGCGGCGGTCTTAGAAAACCGGGTCGTTACAGTTTCTATAACAAAGAAATTAGAACCGTTTCTTTTTAATTTTGTTTTTTAGTTAATAATTAATTAAACAATTAATTGTTTAATTATTTAATTCATTTCTCGACTATATTTTACCAACAATTTCTTCTACCTTTCCGAGGCTGACCTTTTCCAAGGGTCTCCTTTTGGTCTTGAAGTACTCATGACGTACCAAGTTAAGGTTCCCTTGATGAAAAATGGTGGTGAAGATGCTTTTATAGTGGTTTCGGCCCAAGGAAGTTCCCATGTGGATGAGGACTCGGACGTTGGAGACCTTCTTTTTGATGAACCCATGGTTTAAGGTTGACTTGCGCCAACTGTCGTCGTTCTTTTTTTTTTTTTTTTGTGCTCTCTCTCTCTCTCTCTCTCTCTCTCTCTATCTATCTATCTACACACACACATACATCTCCCTCTCTCTTAATCAGTCTCGAAGACTTCTCTTTGTAATCGAAGTTTGAGTGAAAAGACTTTTTGTCATTTTTTTGGGAAAATTATCACTGACACCACCCTTGTATTTGAGACAATAAGCACAACAGTGCCTTGTCTCTTTTTTTAATTACTAGACCACCCGACTTTCCAAATCAGAGTTGAGTGGAGTTCACCTACTAATGTCATGCTTTAAATCCCAATTTACCATTTTAATGTAAAATTTATTGCTTAATGTTAAGTACCCTTACAACTTTGACCATTTTTTTTTCTTTTCTATTTGTTTATAAATTTTATTTCTTTTTCTTTTCTTTTATTTTTTTTCATTTTTTTTTTATTCTTTAACTCTCTCTTTCTCCCATTCCACCCAATTGATCGTCACTACCATCGTCCATCACCCACTATTCGCCACCATCGACCATCACTATCCACACACCATCCTTGTACATCATCTAGTCACCATCATCACCGTTGATAATATGCTATCTAACTCAGATAACCCTCCATCATTGTTCGCCACCATCTTTAACCCACCACTACCGCCGTTCTCAAATCCACCACTATACTTAAAAACCCACAACCCTTGATCAATCGCCACCAGATCTAAATCCCACCATCCCTCATTTCTCTCTAACCCATACTCTCTCTCTCTCTCTCTATATATATATATATATATATATTATACAGACACACACACATATATGTGTGTGTTTGTCTACGCTTAGATCTATTAGATTCGAGCACGAATTTGACAGATCTTAGCATAGATCTATGAGAGAGAGATCTATCTATATATATATAGAGAGAGAGAGAGAGGGGGGATCAGAGAGAGAGAGAGTTGGAGAGAACCTTTGATGGTGGATGGTGAGAGAAGTATGCAGAGATGACAATGGTTGTAGGAGGTTATGGTGGTGGTGATGATGATGGTGAAAGTCGTCAAATAGGTTGGAGAGAGAGAGCGAGAAAGCGACATAATTTATTTTTGAAAAAAAAAAATAGTATAGTAATTGTATTAGTTTTTTGAAATTTTTTGTTGATAAAAGGTACGGTGAAAAAGTAATTGACCAATATTTGTCTTGGGCAAGGGGTGTAAAGGATATTCATGGTATTTATTAAAAGTCAGGGGGTTACCGTGGTCATGTCTCAAATACAGGGGTGTCGTTATAATTTTCTACTTTTTCTTATGATTTGATAATGTATTTTCATTTCGTGTTGTTTCAACACTATAGTGTTTTTTTTCCTTTTGTTCGGATCCTTGCGCAACTTGGTAACCCCGACTTTAGATGGCTCCTGAGTATCGATCCATCTTTATGGTTTTTTTGTGAGTTATTTTACTTAGCCAAAGCTTAAAAAAAGTTTTAAAGCCTTAAATACTTATGTTTCAAGCATTCCTCCCCCCGAATTTAGAACTCTTGTTTTTAAGCATTCATTTGATTGAAGACTATGCTTTTGATTGATTTCCTAGCAAGTCGATGTCTTCGTATTGGCACTTGAGTTTTACCATATCTCGGTTTAGATAATGTTTCATCATTTGTTAGTTATACAAGCTCTTGGTTATTCGAATTCAATATACGTCTAATTCATATATAGTTCGGTAGTGCATTTGTAATTCAGCTAGAAGCGATCTGCCAGTGATTCTCCATTGTCCCTAGCCTTTCTAAAGAACTATTTAAACGACCCCATTGGTTTTTGTTCTTCAGTCTTCTAACACAATCTTTTAAACTGTCAATCTGTTCTCTCGATTATTGAACCGTTATGCCTCCCCAATGATGTTACTGCCTTGCATAATTACAACATGGCCTATTTATAGGACTATCCCTGGATTGAAATTTCGTTTGGAGACTTTTTCATGACCCTTTTCTGCTTAAAATTCTACCCATTAAGTTAAAACAACAATGGTGATTCGTTGAACATGACACATTTGAGCCCAAGTCCAATAAGAGTTATGCCAATTTGAACCTAAAGAAACCCATTAACCTAAAGGAACCCAACCATCTTAGTTTAATGGACCATTAAGATATTTGGGCCCCAAATTTCATTTTTGACTAGCCCCTTATTTGATATAACCTTTCAATAAGTCAGTTGGTCAATTAGAAGCATTGAATCTGGTCATTGTCTATTTTTAGTATTTCAAGAGGTCTTTTAAGTTAATTAGATACTTTGAATTTGGTTATTCAACCATTATTAGTAGTAAAAGAAATCAAAAAATGTTGTTTATGATATGTATTGGTTTTTGTAAGGTCTTGGAACATTAATTATGACTATTCCTATTCTTAGAAGGTTGTTCCAAGTATAAAACAAGGGAATTACGAAAATTAAAGGAGATTGATTAATTTCATAATTCAAAAGTTAATCTTTCTGATTACCTTTCTTAGTTTCTTATCTCTTTGGAGGATTCCATTGAGTGGTGAGCTAAATTACAGTTCTTATCTTTAAGGTGGTGATATTCTTATCCTTGAAGTGGCGAACTTAACTATCCCAAGGAATATATTTAGTAGTGGTGATTACTTATCCGTTAGAAATTCTTTTACAACATACTGTTTTAATTTTAAAACGGTATCATTTGGTATCAGAGCTTTGGTTCGAGGATGGCCAGACGTGGAAATCCTATGCCTTAAGATTTTCAAGTCATGAAGGACTATGAACGTGATTTGTAGATTGCAGAGCTAAGGAGGACGGTTGAGTTGCTGCAAAAACAAGAAGAATAACAACAAAACAATGCCCAACCTAGAAGAAACCAACGTGCAGCACATGGGAAGGTGGAAGATTAGAATCCCTTTACTGTTGATGATGATTCTAGTGATGAAGATCGTAACAACCAATGGCAAATAAGGCAGCCAAGGCCACGTGATGGAGATGTGAAGGTTGAAGTTCCAGAATTCGATGGAAAAATGGAAGGTGATTCTTTTTGAGATTGGTTATTCACTGTTGAGTGAATTTTTTTGGAGGAAAGAAATGTGAAATTAGTGGCTATTAAACTGAAGGGTTATGCTTCACTTTGGTGGAAAAATCTAAAAAATGAGAGGATTAGAGAAGGAATGAGGCCTATTCAAACTTGGGAGAAAATTAAACGGGAATTAAAGAGGAGATTTCTTTCTGAAAATTATAGACAAGAAAATTATATTAAAATCTATAATTTTAAGCAATACAATCTGCCCGTGGAAGAGTATATAAGGGAATTTGAGTATTTGATGCTTAGGTGTGATATTAATGAACCAGAGGAGCAAACCATTGCACGGTTCTTGGGAGGATTGAAAAGGGAGCTTGCTGATGCAATTCGGTTGCTACCGTTTTGGATTTTTAATAATGTTAGAAAGCTTGCTATCACCATTGAATAGCAACAAATGAAGTATTCGCCAAAAACAGTTCCTAAAGCAAGTTCTTCTAACTAGGGGAGTGTTGCTTCTAGTTCCAACAAACCTCTTATCAAATGTGCAACTTCTAGCAAGAATGAAGTCAAGAGAGATGGAGGTACTGTTCAAAGAGCGTCAAACAATTCCAATTCTACCCGGAAGTGTTTTAAATATCAAGGTTATGGGCATATAGCTTCTGATTATCCAAATCGAAAGATGGTGACCATCATTAAGGAAGTGATTGATGAAGATGAGGCAGAATTAAACCAAGAAGAAGGGAGTGTGGAAGAATTCACCAAATATGTTGATGAAGGGGAAGCTTTGGTAATTCAGAGAAGTCTTAATGTGATTCAAGAGAATAAAGAGTCTTGGCTGCGAGACAACATATTTCAAACAAGGTGCACTAGTCAAGGGAATGTTTATAATGTGATTATTGATAGTGGAAGCTATACAAATGTGGTGGCTGAAGAAATGGTGACTAAGTTGAATTTGAAAACCGAGCTCCATCCTCAACCATACAAGATCCAATGGTTCCAAAAGGGCAGTGGTTTGAAGGTTACAAAGAAATGCTTAGTGTCTTTTTCTATTGGGAAAACTTACAAAGATGAAGTTTGGTGTGACGTTGTACCAATGGATGCATGCCATTTGTTACTTGGAAGACCATGGCAGTATGACCGGAAGGTTTCTCATGATGGCTTTAAAAATACGTATTCTTTTGTCAAAGATGGTGTTCGCATTGTTCTAGCTCCATTGCGATCAGAATTAAAATATTCTAAGGAGATTTGGAATTCCTTTTTAACAGGTGCACAACTAGAGCATGCTTTGATTAATCAAGAAGAGATTTATGCTCTCTTGGTTGTGGATGCTACAACCACTCAACGAGCACCATTTCATGAGCTATTGTTGCCACTATTGGAGGAGTTTAAAGATATGGTACCAAATGAGATTCCAATTGGTTTACCACTAATTAGGAATATTCAATATCACATTGATCTTGTTCCAGGTTCTTCACTACCAAACAAGGCTGCTTATCGAATGAATTCAATGCAACAAACTAAGTTACAAAGGCAAGTGGATGAACTTATTGCTGGAGGCTTGATTCGTGAAAGCATGAGTCCGCGTGCCGTTCAGGCTCTTTTGGTTCCAAAGAAGGATGGAACATAGCGCATGTGTGCTGATAGTAAAGTCATCAATAAGATCACTATCAAGTATCAGTTTCCCATTCTAAGGCTGGATGATTTACTTGATCAACTTGATGGAGCTGAGGTGATTTCCAAGATTGATCTTCCAAGTGGATACCATCACATCAAAATAAGAGAAAGAGATAAATGGAAGACGACTTTCAAATTCGGCAAAGGATTTGTTAATGGCTTGTAATGCCATTTGGGCTCTCAAATGTACCAAGTACTTTTATGAGGCTCATGACACATATTCTTACACCTTTCTTGGGAAAGTTTGTTGTTGTTTGTTTCGATGAAATTCTGGTCTATAGTAAATCTTTGTAGGAACATGTGGAGCATCTAAGAAGTGTATTTCAAACCTTGAGGGAGCAATTTTTTTTTTGCTTACTTGCAAAAATGTCACTTATTTACGGATAACCTTGATTTCTTGGGTTATGTGGTGTCTAGTGTAGGAATCAAGATGGATCCTAGTAAGGTGGAAGCTATATAAAGTTGGTCAGTTCCTAAATCCATTCATGATGTAATAAGTTTCCATGGTATAGTTTTTTTCTATAGGTGGTTCATCAAGAATTTCAGTAGTGTTGTGGCTCCCATCATTTAATGCATGAAAGGAGGAATTTTCAATTGGACCAAGGAGACCCAAGAAAGCTTTGATCTTATCAAGAAGAAGATGACCATAACCCCAATTCTAACACTTCCAGATTTCAGTAAAGTGTTTGAAGTTGATTGTGATGCCTCTAATGTGGGAGTTGGAGATGTTCTTAGCCAAGAAGGAATACCCATTGCATTTTTAAGTGAGAAGTTGAACGATGCAAAGAGAGAGTGTTCAACATAGGACAAGGAGTTCTATGCAATAATTTGAGCTCTTAGTTATTGGAGTCATTACTTGTTGCCAAGGACAAGGAGTTCTATGCAATAATTTGAGCTCTTAGTCATAGGACAAGGAGTCATTACTTGTTGCCAAAAGAGTTTATGCTTTATTCAGATCATGAAGCATCAAAATACTTAAGCACTCAACACAAGCTAAGTGCACGACATGCAAAATGGGTAGAATTCCTTCAAAATTTTCAATTTGTTCTTAAACATAAGTCTGGACAATTGAATAAGGTGGATGTTGCATTGAGTAGGAGACATTCTTTGTTAAACACTATACAATTTGTGGTGATTGGTTTTGAGGTTATTAAAACCCTTTATGAAGATGATTCTGACTTTGGCAATCTTTGAAAGCTTGTTTAAGTGGACCAAAGAACCAACTCTTTATCCATGATGGTTATCTTTTCAAGGGTAAACAACTTTATATACCAAATTGCTCACTTAGATAAGCCATAATTCGAGAGGCTCATGGTGGAGGGCTTGCTGGACACTTTGGCCGAGACAAAACTTTGATCATGGTGTAAGAAAACTTCTATTGACCTAAGCTTGTGCAAGATTTTGAGAAGATTGTGAAGAGATGTGTTACTTGCCACAAAGCTAAGATGCATGGGACCAATGCCAGCTTATATACTCCTCTTCCAATTCTAATAGCACCATGGGAAGATGTGAGCATGGACTTTGTTGTGGGTTTTCCAATAACTCAAAGAGGTAAAAATTCAATTATGGTGGTAGTAGGCAGATTCTCGAAAATGGATCATTTTGTTCCTTGCAACAAAATTTCGGATGCTACTAATGTTGCTGACCTCTGCTTTAAAGAAATGGTTAAACTTCATGGCATTCCAAAGTTTATCACTTCTAATCGAGATTTGAAGTTCATAAGTCATTTTTGGAGAACTCTTAGGAATAAGTTGGGAACTAAGCTTCAATTTAGTTCATCTCACCACCCACAAACGGATGGACAAACTAAGGTTGTTAACAAATCTTTGGGAGCTATGATTAGAAGCTTGGTAAAGAAAAATGTTAGAGAATGAGAGAGCTTACTTTCCCATGCCGAGTTTGCTTACAACTGTTCTACAAGTCAAACTACTAGTTGTTCTCCTTTTGAAACAATTTATGGTATGAATCCTGTTAACCCTTTCGATTTATCTCCTATTCATATTGATAATCATTTCAGTAGGGAAGCTAGTAAAAGAGCTAATTTCATCAAGAAAATTCATAAACAAGTGAGAAACAAGATCTTGAAGAAAACTGAAAAGTACAAGAAACAAACTGCTAAGCATAGAAAGGAAGTTGCGTTTAATGAAAGAGATTTGGTGTGGATTCATTTAAGGAAGGAAAGGTTTCCAAATAGAACGTTTGCTAAACTTCAACCTAGAGCTAATGGTCCTTTCAAAATTGTTCAGAAGATTAATGACAATGCATACAAGGTGGAGCTTCTTGGTGACTATGGAGTTTCTGCAACTTTTAATGTTTTGGATCTTTCTCCATACCAAGATGATGAGCCACTAAACTCGAGGATGAGTCCTTTCCAGCCAGGGAAGAATGACACATTTGAGCCCAAGTCCAATAAGAGTTATGCCAATTTGAACCTAAAGGAACCCAACCATCTTGGTTTAATGGTCCATGAAGATATTTGGGCCCCAAATTCGTTTTTGACCAACCCCTTATTTGGTATAACCTTTCAATAAGTCAGTTGGTTAATTAGAAGCATTGAATCTAGTCATTAGCTATTTTTAGTATTTCAAGAATTCTTTAAGTTAATTAGATACTCTGAATTTGGTTATTCAACCATTATTAGTAGTCAAAAAAGTCAAAAAAATGTTGTTTATGATATGTATTGGTTTTTGTAAGGTCTTGGAACATTAATTATGACTATTACTATTCTTGGAGGGTTGTTCCAAGTATAAAACAAGGGAATTACAAAAATTGAAGGAGATTGATCAATTTCAGATTTCAA
Organism: Eucommia ulmoides; assembly: GCA_016647705.1. Taxonomy (NCBI): domain Eukaryota; kingdom Viridiplantae; phylum Streptophyta; class Magnoliopsida; order Garryales; family Eucommiaceae; genus Eucommia; species Eucommia ulmoides. The sequence goes on from CM028330.1 coordinate 34,391,918, forward strand.
AAGTTAATCTTTGTGATTGCCTTTCTTAGTTTCTTATCTCTTTAGAGGATTCCATTAAGTGGTGAGCTAAATTACAGTTCTTATCTTTAAAGTGGTTGAAATTATCTATATATTTCCAAGCTAATTTTGGTAGTTTTTGAGTGTTCTTGTAATGTTTTAGTTCGTTTTTATTTGTTTTTATGTAAATCAGATATTAGGGACGAAAACGGTTGAAAATTGAGCAAATCAGTAGGACGTCGGTGGAGAAACGGTTGAAAAGTAAGCAAAAAAGCCATCCAACATCACTGGGCCACTGGCCCTCCATCACTGCAGCGATGAAAGGGAAGAAGACCTTCTGCCTTTCTATCGCTGCAGCGATGAAAAGGCAGAAGCCCTACTGACTTTCCATTGCTGCAGCGATCCCCTTAATCGCTGCAGCAGCCCGACACCACCTGGCAAATATATTTTTAGGATATTTTTAGATATTTTTTTATCTCTTTTAATATCCATCCATTCCCTACACCATGAGCACGTTTTTGGGAGTATTTTGGAGCTCCAAGGACATACCAAATAAGAAGAACACCAAATTGGAGAAAAGGAAACAAGATCGGAATGGATTTTACGGACATGGAACCATCCATTCTTCAGATAACGGCTATTCTCCCTTGTTTTTCTCTTTATTTCTAAATTCTTGTTGGTTGTTTCATCATGTATAGCTTGTTTTTAGTTGAATATGTGGTTGTATCCATAAGCTAAGCATATATTATTTAGGGATTGATGTAGTCTACTAATATACATGTTTAAGAAACTCGTTGTTTCATTATCGGTTGTTCATCTCTATTCGATCTTGTTTACCATTCTTTTACTTTCATTATATGTTTGTTATGATATATTAGTTGATTTGAGAATACATGGTTTGACACTCGGGAGAGGTAACCTTGGATTTGGACTAGGGTTTAAACACAACGTGACGTTCTAATGTTTCGGGAGATTATTAGAAAGTTGGGGCAAGATTCATGCAATCGTTTAGACGCTAGATAGGGATATCGGTGTTGACACCTAGATTGTCGAATAGATTAATGACCTTTAATGTAAACTAGACTAAATCAAACACGTTTAAGTAAACGAAATTAATCCCTAAATAATTTATTCTTAGTATTGTAGTTTAATTAGTTATTATTTTAGTTTAGTTATATTTCTATAACAAAAACCTAAAATTGGATTGCCTAGATAAAGTTAGGTTACGACAATTATGGTACTTAACGACATTTTAAACCAATACCTGTGGATACGACAACCCTACTTTTCCTATATTATTAAAACTTAACCCGTACACTTGCGGTAACGTAGCGGCGAATAATTCCATTACCAGTGGTGATATTCTAATCCTTGAAGTGACAAACTTAACGATCTCAAGGAATATGTTTAGTGATGGTGATTACTTATTCATTAAAAATTCCTTAACAACATACTGTTTTAATTTAAAACGATATCAGAATGGTAGTGGCAGCGGAAGCGGCGGCGCTCCTGATCAAGATAGAGGTAAAATGTTAACTCCACTTCAGCATGGTCTGCCTCAATCTGTCCACTAACCGGGTGCACTGTGCCGAGTACTTTGAAAAAGGCTTGGGATCGTCTCGTGGAGATGCTCGACAAGACACAACAACTGTTCGGAGACATGATACAATATGACCACGAAAGGTGGACCCCATCACCCACTTGCTTTAGACTCACTGCTAGAGACTTACCGCCCCCGTTGGGATGACTCCAATTGAGTTCCTTAGATCAGAATTTATTTCTTTTGTTTTTTATTCTTTCATTGTATTCGCCGTGGGGCCTTCTAGTATACTTCGTATTATCTCAATAAAAAAAAAATTAATTTTCAAGTATCGAGCTAATATTTTAATTTATTTTTGGTTTAAACTTTGAAGTTTAACTAAATTTATCTAGTCTTGAACAGTCATATGGTTGTCTTAGTCTAAATGTTTTTAGGAAGATATGACCAAACTGTGGTAGGGCGTAAAATACGCCGCTACTTATACTCGCAAGTATACGGGGTCTAAATTTTAGTATAGTGTGACCGTTAAGATCGGGCTATCGTATCCACAGGGATTGGTGTCGTTACTATTGAGTATCGCGTTTGTCGTGACCTAACTTTATCTAGACTAAAAACAAATGTATTTAATTAATTAATACTAATACTAATATAATTTAAATTAACTATACTAATATACTAATATATTTTAGAGGAAAGAATTGTCTAGGGATTAATGTGTTTACAAATACGTGTTTGATTTTGATTTACTCATGTTTACGGTGTTCAACCTATTTGACAACCTCAATACGTAAACTCCACCGCCACCTCTCCCGAGTGTAAGATGGGGGAATACATGACTTCGAGTCAACGAAGAAATCCCCCTCAACGTCTTAACGACCCTAGGTCACGTGAGTCTCGCCTAGCGTCATTAATTGCACACAATCCAACTCCCGACCGGGTCATTGGATTGTGCGTTATATTTACCCTATCGTCAATCTCCGTTCTAAAACTCCATCTCCACCTCTCTTGAGTGTAAGACGAGGGATATAACGCAACTTCGTGTTAACGAAGAAGTCCCCCTCAACGTCTTAACGACCCTAGGTCGCGTGAGTCTTGCCCCAACGTCATCGATTGTCCACAATTAAAACCCCGATCAGGTAATAGAATCGTGGCGTTTGTTTACCCTAATCTGAATCCGAGGTTTGTCAAAACCCCATATTCTCCATTTATCTAACTAAGTATGATAAACAAACAATATGATAAATACAATCAAACTCGAAGAACAAACATAAACGCAACACCGAAATCATTTAAACAACGTATTTATAAATTTATTGTTAATCCCTACTACAATCAATGTTTAGCTAAGGCCATAGCCATATTTACAATGAAATAATGAACTAAACATGCTCACATGATCCTAAGTTAAAGAAATAAAGAAAAACAATCGAAGAACTTAGCCTCGTCTAAATAAAAACCACTAAGAACGTTCAACGATCGATTCGCCGTCTTCTCCACTTCGGGATGTGAGCACCTCTAAAACTCCTAAACCCTAGCCTAAATATAGCTTATGGTGCCCAAATGGCCGGGGGGGTACAAAGGAAGGGGAAGGAGAACGATATTTATAACCAAATATCTAAATAAAATATCTAGGCTATGCAGAGAGTCACCGCCGCGGCCGTGGAATTCACTGCAGCGGTGGTGGTAGGTCGGTTTGGCTGATCGCCTCGGCGATGAAGACAGCGGTGTCTTAGGAAGAACGTTCTACTGCTTTTCCGCCTAGGCGGTGGAATTTTCTGCCTAGGCGGTTGTCCATCAGTAACATTTTGCCTTTCTCAGCTTTTTCACCGTAGTAGCGGTGGTCTGGACGCCGCGGCAGTGGCTTGTTTCACAATTTTTCCATCGAGCTTATTTTTCCACCGTTCTTCGATCGCTTTTGGTTCGATCTCATCATTTTCACTCCAATTTTCTATCTTTTTGCCCCACACACCTGATTTATACAAAAAGTATGAAAACTAATTAAAACATAATAAAATACTATATAAACTCTCGAAAACCAACTTAATTCTGTTTGGAAATACATAGGTAGATCACACCTATCAAACTGTCAATCCTATTTTGAGGTCGGCCGAGACTTTATTTCTTCTTCTGTAGATCAACCGTTTTCCTATAACCTTTTACTTATTTAGCCATCACGGAGCTATGCATGAATATTTTCCCCACGATGCTCTTAGTCAAACAATTATGAATGTTGATAGGGGGATTTTAATTCGCAAACTTTGGTTTCCAGACAGACAGGACCAGACCAGAGGGTTCGAAACCCTCCTCGTCCACAACTGGCCCAAAAGGGAAGGACCTTGCACTCACGCAGTTAGGAAGATTAGCCGCAATCTGAGCATTACCACCCACCCTACCCTACTCTACTACCTACAGGCGACCATCTGTCCTACAGCCGCCTGAATCACAAACCTTTTGATTCTCTCTTTTATTTATTCTTTTACTTCTCTTTCCTTTAATCCTTCTCGTAATGTCCTTAGTTGTTGCTGTTGATGGTAGCACCAGTTACAATAGCGACAAAGACTGGAAGGCCCAGACCACGAGGTGGAACTCCTGTTGTAAGGTTTCTCTTGTCATATTTCCTTGGCTATTGGGAGACCTTCGACCTTTTGTAAAAATGCTAGGCTTACCTTGAGTGCAAGTACAACTCCCACACTCATTAATATTTTTGGCTGATGCACTGGATCGGGCTTGGGATCACATATTCTTCTAGTTCCAAAATTAGTGGTGAAAATTGGAGGAAGATCTTGAGTAATGGGTGGCTCTCATGCAGTGCTACCAGTAATCCTCTGGCGATGGTCCTGGCCTGGACCAGGCTATCCGAGCTAAGACCAATAGTTTTTCGAAAATCTATATCGATGATATCTTCTCTACATTTGTTGTTGTTGTTGTTCATTATCATTTGCTTTTGTTTTTATTTTAATTTTCCTTATTAATTAATTTTTTGTTTTTTATGACCTTGTATGATAATATATATAAAGAGATTGGATATTAAAATTGACATATCTACACAACATAATATAAAAAATTTAAATCATAATTTAATATCCAATTGATTAAGTTAACCGTATTAATATTAAAAGAAAGATACTGGCGATATTAAAACTCTTTTGATATAAATTATGGCTCTTCCAGTGCTTCAGCTTCAAAGCTAATATTTTTCGAGGCGTAATTTGAGTAGGCTCTTCTGAGAGCGTCTGAACACGAACAATGTAGCTACTGGAGGCTTGATTATCTTAGAAGTGACACAAATGTCTCACCTCAAACTTATCCACATAGAGAACCTAAAAAAGAAGAGTATTCTTTGGATTTATTAGATCAGATTTAATCCCAAGAATCTAAAATAACTTTGATTTGAATCTAAGTGGTAGTAAATTTCAAATCAGTGGTGAAATTTGAAAAACGCAATCTCATAGACCAAATAAGATAATTGTAGTGAGAAACTACGGAAAGAGAAGCCAAAACAATGACAACCATATTTCCCATAAGGTGGACAATGAGGTCTTCCACCTTATAAATATTGTCCAGGGTTCTCAACCCTAAACCCATCTTTTTTGTATTTACAATTTGGCCCCTAAACTTCTAGGTTCAACATTACTACTCGTTCTTTTTTTAAGGACTCTTAGATATTAATTATCAATTATGTGTGACCACTTAGGTTCATACCAAAAGTTGGATGGTAATATTAATTAGTTAATTAATTATTTTACTGATCAATTAATCAAAAAAATTGGAACAATTTCAATATTCCCTTCCAGAAGAAAACTCTTTACCCCTTAATGTATTTCCTCCAATTGTGAGTCGCGTCTACCAACACACACATGCATGTTCAATTGGTAACCAATAAAACCCCTTCAGGTACGATATGCATGTTCCATGATTTCTTTATATATGCATCCCAAAGGACCAATAGGATACGGTTAAGTCTAACCCAATCATATGTATTTTGATTGATAATATAAGTTCTTGTGATACTGATTAGAATCTCATCCCAATTATCACACTGCTCTAGTTGGAAACTTAGATGAATTATATTAAATCGAATCATATGGATCACGTCTCTTTTTGCTAACAGTGATAGATCTCTTCTTACGTACTCGTATATTCACATATATATCCTACTGTGCTCAATAAATACCTTTGAAGGCTTGTTGTTAGAGAACAACATTTAGTATTATCAATATATAACAACCAATACATGTAATATATCTTACCTCTAGTACAAAAGTTCACAGAGTAAAATCATACATCATATATCCTATTTTGACTCAGCAAAACTACTATGCAATATATCAAGGATGATTACGTTTGGTCTCTTACTACTCTTAATACGTTCCCTTGCAAATGTACTCTTAATACGTTCCCTTGCAGATGTCCCAGTATCTCATACTAATGGATTGAGACTTACTCTTCTCAAAGAAAGAACATCAGATCAAGCTAGTCTAGATTTTTTAAGATCCTTTTTCACCAAGAACAAATTAGAATATCAAGTCACTAATTATCTTTGCAATAACAAAATGGTTGGACAAAAAATCATATTTACGTCAAATGGTTGGGCACAATCATCATCCCGACATCTAATGGATGGACACAATCATCATCCTAACATCAAATGGTTGGGCACATCATCATCCTAACATCGAATGGCTCGACACATCCCGTGCATTATATGTGCATGCATTTTGAACTATGTTTTGGACTAATTCTTGCCACAATCAAGATATATAGATAACCTGCTTGGAGTGCAGTGGTCAATAATATTTCATATAGAATTTGTTGGCCCAAATATCTACCCAAGAGAAGGGGTGAATTGGGTAGTTATAAAAATTTAAGTAATAAATTCAAATTCAAGATATCAATTTTTCCTAATTGATTAATATCTTGTTAAACAACAAAAATATGTTTAGCTAAGTGCACACGCAAACAAATAGAAAAATAACAATACAACACACAAAAATTTATCCTGGTTTAGCAAGCTAATCTTCTACGTCCAGTCCCCCGAGCTCCACAGGGATTTTGCAATCCACTACCCCTTGATTTCTTTCCCAAGTAAGAATCAAACCCTTACAATTTGATTCTATTCACACGCTTAGAATCAATATTTACAACCTTGATTCCTTTCAGGCTCAAAATCAACCCATCACTCTCTCACGATATTATACTTATCCTTTTTTGCAGGCTTATGAGGAACCTTTACAACACTCAAATTCTATTACAGGAAGAATTTAAAACCCAATCTTTTCAAAGAATAAAGACTAACATAATTTTTTTCGTAGGCTAAAGATCAAAGCCATATTTTTTCAGTAATTCTTGGTGTACCCCCACCGGTTAACCTCCTGCATCAACGGTCAGTTTTATGATCGATGAACTGCTGTGGGTCAGTTGACCAATCAGACCAGTAGGTCCCTTATTTTTATTTTATTCAGCTACTGAATTCGTTAGTCGACTGACCCAACTTGTCGGTTGACCGATCCAACTAGTAGGTCACCCATTTCACTTCCGTAACTTACTGTTTTGGTTAGTTGACTGAACCCTTCTTCGGTTGACCGAATTGAACCAAAAATCTACCATTTTAAGTGTGAAAACTATTTTTTTAATTAGACCCTAAACCAACAATATTTTTGTCACACCTCACCCCGGGCGCCCGTCACCGAGAGCCGAGCGTGACGTCGGCATGACACTTCCTGACCAACCCACTAGAACCTACATACATACATACATACATACATACATACATATATACACATACATACATACATATATGTATATATATATGCTGAACCTTCTATGGCTCGCCTCTGACTGGCTCACTCACAAGATAACACTACCTCTGGACTCTACCTAGTGCCAATAGTAGACCCACTTCTATTTGCGGCACTTACAACCAAAATTTTTTATCGGCGTACTGTCTTCATAATAAAAATGTTTTCTATGGATCAAGTATAAGAATTTAAACACCATATTATAAAATATAATATTATATAATCACATACCGTACGAAAATCCAGTTTTCCTATCACCACTGAAATAACTCATATATTTAAAACGCTCAATCCGAATATTTTAAGTCAACCAGTGCAACAAAAAATTATACTGACACCAATCCATTTTAAAATAATATGTCTAAACCAAGTCAATCCAGACAGTTCATCGTATAATAAAATATCTCACACCACTTTCCTACTAGTTATAAGATCATTTTTATCTCACGATCGGGAGTTGCAACGGTACCATACTACTCGCAGGATTTATACTCCTGATGGGTTTATCAACCACCTGCAGGACTAATCCTCCTAACAGGTCATAATATCAACAACCACCTGTCAGACTATCGCTCCGGACAGGTTATGATATCAACAACCACCTGCCGGACTAACCCTCCAAGCAGGTCATAATATCAACAACTACCTGCCGAACTAACCCTCCAGACATATCAGAATGTCAACAACCACCTGCCGAACTAACCCTCCGGATAGGTCATAATATCAATAACCACCTGCTAGACTAATCCTCCGGATATGTCATAATATAAACAACCACCTGCAGGACATGCCCTCCTAATAGGTCAAAACCATCCAGCAGGACATACCCTTCTGACGGGATCAAAGCTATGGCATAGTCAGACCAAAAGTCACCCTCTATATTTACAAATCTACTTGATCCATGTAAGTTGTAAAGTCGTCCAATTTTTAATAAACCCATTTTTTCCCCACAATTTATACGAAAATAAAGTTTGTATATTTACATAAAAGACAGTACACTCACCTCGTTCTCCGTACTACAAAAGATATCTCTGTCCAAAACCTATGGGGACGCTGGCGCTTGTGAACCTAACAACGATAGGCCTAAATTAATATTTTAGTTAAAATAACCTAATGTGCAATCTGGGCCCTAAATTCCATATTTCCCATTCCCCAATTTTTTATTATGAAAAATTATTATTTTGTCCGTTTCGCTACGTTAATATTTATCGTACCAATTTTTCCAAGATTAACAATTATAACAATATTATTACAGTTACGAAAATTACTATTACGATTTCGAAACTTTTAATACTTAAAAAATTTAATTTTATCAATAATAATTTCTAATTAAAATTTTACCTGTTCCGAATCGTTCGCAGGCCGAGAAATTGGATTTTGGATTTATTTATTTATTTATTTATTTATTTCTTCCCTTCCTCCTTTCTTTTTCTTCTGCTGCCTATTTCTGCTTCCTGTTCTCTGAGCCTCACCACCTGGCGATACTGCAGTGGCTCTGTTATTGCTTTGTTCCAAACTGACCACTTCTCTCTCTCTCGTCACCAGCTCCGAGGACTCACTTGTCGCCCTTCCCCAACGATCAAAGCACACACATACACACTCCACTGTGACACACACATACACATTTTGCTGAATACACACGCATACCACTAGACCAACAACACAATCACATACCCACATACACGCTGGACGAGTGGCGACTGATCACACACACACACACACACCCCGCCGGCCCTGTTTGGTTTCAGTCAAGCAATACACACTTAAAGAACACACAATACACACACACACACACACACACACACACTTGTCCGGTTAACCTCACACACGCACACCCACAACGAACACATGCACCAATGGTGGTGATTGAACGATGGACACACCCACATCACATGACGACGGACGGCGACAACCACCTTTGCGATCTACACACATGCACACAATCACTGATGACATACACACTTGCACAGTAGAAACACACACTCACACACGATCATCGGATGAATGGCGATGACGACATACACACTCCCACGCCGGAGAAACGGTGATGAACAGAATCCCCACCGCCGGCAACCCACTTCCCCTTCTCTTTTTTTTTTTTTCTTTTGATTTTCTTCTTTTGAGGCTCCTGCTCCCTATTTGTATGAATGAAAATGTATATATACGCATGAAAATGGTAGACCATCCTTGCTCCAAAAGAAGCCACGTCAATTCTCTCCTTGGTTTGTGTTTTGATAACTTCGTTTGTATGAACATATATGTGTGTATATATATATATATAATATCTTTTTTCCAAATTACATTAACCTCCGCCCAATCTTCTTTAGATTATTATTTAAATCCTTTTCAAAATTTAATATTCCTAAAATTTCAAATTCACCCCTTAAAATTTTAAATTGAGTAATAAATGACATATTCTACCTCGTTAATTCCTAAATGTTCTGAAATGCAGCTAAAATTATGCACGTGCTAAAATTTGGGTCTTACAACCCTTCCCTCCTAAAAGAAATTTCGTCCCAAAATTTTAGTTACCTTGATCGAACTAGTGAGGATATTTGTCCCTCATTTCGTCCTCTCGCTCCCACGTCGCTTCCTCTTCTGAATGAATGTACCACAACACTTCCACTAATAGAATCGTTTTCGTCTGCAACACCTGATCTTTACGACTTCGAATTCGGACTGGCTCCTCAACGTATGTCAAATCTTTTTTCAACTCGATTGGCTGAGAAGTCAACATATGTGAAGGATCTGGCATATATTTCTTAAGTATCGACACATGGAAGACATCGTGTAATCTGGACCGTTCTGGCGGTAAGGCTAGTCGGTAAGTTGTCGCACCAACCCGTTCTAAGATTTTGTATGGACCGATATATCTCGGACTTGGCTTCCCTTTTTTCCCGAACCTCATTATGCCCTTCCACGGGGATATACGCAAAAACACATGATCTCCTACTTCAAATTTCAACTCTTACCTACGCTTGTCAGCATAACTCTTTTGTCGATTCTGAGCAATCTTCAATCTTTCCTGAATCACCTTTACTTTGTCTGTTGTCATTTGAGCTATATCCGACATCAACAGTTTTTTTTTCTCTCACTTCAGTCCAAAAAACTGGAGTCCTGTATTTCCTACTATACAATGCTTCATACAGTGCCATATCGATTGCCGAATAGAAGTTGTTATTGTAGGCGAATTCCATCAACGTCAAGTGATCATCCCAACTCTCAGGAAATTCCAAAACACAACCCCTCAACATATCCTCCAATGTCTGGATTGTATGCTCTGATTGACCGTCAGTTTGAGGATGAAAGGCAGTACTTAATTTCAGTTTGGTACCCAAAGCAGTTTGGAGACACGGCCAGAACTTTGAAGTAAATCTCAAATCTCTGTCCGACACTATGCAAAACGGGCGCACTATGTAATCGAATAATCTCGTCAATATATAATTGAGCATACTTATCAAGAGAGTAAGTCGTTTTTACGGCCAGAAAATGAGCAGATTTAGTAAGCCTATCAACGATCACCTAAATGGAATTATGCCCCTTTTGAGTACGGGGTAATCCTGAAACAAAATGTATCGCGATATGCTCTCATTCCCACTCTGGAATAGGTAGAGGCTGCAATAACCCACCTGGACGTTGGTGCTCGATCTTGACTTGCTGACAAATGAGACACCTGGCACCAAATTCAATAATTTCTTGCTTCATTCCATTCCACCAATAATGTTCTCGTAGATCCCGATACATTTTGGTACTGCACGGGTGCATTGCGTGTGCTGAGCTGTAAGCTTCCTCCAAGATATCCTTCTTGAGATTGACATCATCAGGCACACACAGTCTATTCCCCACTATCAAGGCCTCATCGTTATCCCTGACACAGTAATCAGCCCTGTGACCACTCTTTACTTCATCTCTTATCTTCCTCAAATGGGCGTCCGACTTCTGTGTTTCTATAATACAGTCGATCAATGTCGGCCTCAAAGTCAAAGTCGCAAGCAACGTTGCCGTCTAACCAACTGCCAACTGAACACGTAACGATCTCAACTCGGCATACAAATTAGTATGAACAACTTGAATGTGTACAACTGAACCCACCAATTTTCGACTCAACACATCCGCTACAACATTGGCCTTTTCAGGATGATAGTGGATAGTACAATCATAATCCCTGATCAACTCTATCCAACGTCTCTACCTCAAATTTAGTTCCTTTTGAGTAAACAAGTATTTCAAACTCTGGTGGTCAGTGTATATCTCACAAGTTTCGCCACACAGGTAATGTCTCCAGATCATCAAGGCAAACACAATCGCCGCCAATTCCAAATCATGCGTTGGGTAATTAGACCCATGATTCTTTAATTATCGGGAGGCATATGCAATTACATGACCATGTTGCATCGGTACACACCCTAGTCCCTGATGTGACGCGTTACTATAGATTACAAAGCCACCACCTTCAGTCGGAAGGGAGAGTATTGGCACAGATATCACTCTATTCTTCAGCTCTTGAAAACTCTGCTCACATTTATCAGTTCACTCAAATTTGGATTCTTTGCGGGTCAATCAAGTCAATAGGGAAGATATAACAAAGATTCCTTGCACAAACCGACGATAATAACCCACCAATCCCAAAAAACTTCAAACTTCGGACACACTTTTCGGCCTCTCCCATTCCACCACGGCTTCGACTTTCTTCGGATCCACCTGAATACCATCTCCTGAGATAACATGCCCCAAGAATACCACTCGATCCAACCAGAACTCACATTTACTGAATTTGGCATACAATTGCTTCTCTCGCAATGTCTACAACACAATATGGAGATGCTATGCATGCTCTTCTCTACTTTGAGAATAGATTAGTATATCATCAATGAACACGATAATAAACCAATCTAGATAAGGTTGGAAGACCTGATTCATCAAATCCATAAAGGCAGCAGGGGCATTCGTCAACCCGAATGGCATAACCAAGAATTCATAATTGCCCATACCTCGTCCGGAACGCCGTCTTTACCACGTCACTATCTTTGACTTTCAGTTGGTGATATCCTAATCGAAGATCTATCTTAGAAAACACCCTGGCCTTCTGCAGTTAGTCAAACAGATCATCAATTCTAGGCAACGGGTATTTATTACGAACCGTCACCTTATTCAACTGTAGGTAATCGATACACATTCTTAACGTGCCATCCTTCTTATTCACGAATAACATTGGGGCTCCCCACGGAGAAACACTGGTTTGATAAACCCACGGTCTAACAGATCTTGTAACTGAATCTTCAATTTCTTCAGCTCGATAGGTGCCATATGATAGGGTGGGATTGATATCGGAGTAGTTCCTGAAAGTAACTCGATAGTGAATTCTATCTCCCTATCCATTAGTAACCCTGGCAATTGTTCTAGAAATACATCGGGAAAATCCCTGACCACTGGAATATCCACCACCTGAACTTCATTTTGTCTGGTGTCAATCACATGCGCGAGGTATCCCTAATATCCCTTATTTAGTAGCTTCCTAGTCTCCAAGACTGAAATCAAGCTAACATGGGTAATGATTCTGTCCCCTGAGAATATCAACTCTAGCTCGCCTAAGATCCGAAAGATAACCTCTTTTTTAAAACAATCCACCGTGGCATGATAACCAGATAGAAAATCTATACCTAGTATCACATCACAATCATGAGGGTAGTAGATCTACTAAAAACTCTCTATCACCAATTTGAAGCGAACTGTCTTTATACGCACTGTCTATCAACATAGACTCACCTACCGGAGTGGAGATAATAAAAGGAAAGTAGAAAATTTGCCTATATGCATCATGAAGGTTGCCGAAACAAATGAATGAGTAGAACCAGAATTAATAAGTACACGTGCATCTCTATCATATAAAGACATGATACTAGTAACCACATCTAGAGTAGCCTGTACATCCTAGCGACTAGTAGCAAATACAAGGCCTCATGTCGGAGGTCTACCAGCAGATCCTATACCATGCTCCTGAGTAATGCTAGGACCAACACTACCCACACTGCTCGCAAAAGGTGTAGATATGATAGCAAATTTTGGATAATTCGGAGCTATGTGACCCGGCTCATGACAACGGAAACATACGGGACTCGCTATAGGACAGTCTCTGATAAAGTGATCTGGTGATCCATATTGGTAGCATACAAATACCCTGGCTCGACTAAATGGTTGATTCCTCCCCGGCCCTTGTTGGCCGACACTCGATCCAGATACACTCTGTTTTCGCCCAGAGTATGACTGTCGTGGACCACAACTTCTAGCAGATTGACCAATTGATGGGGGCCGAGCAACCGGTGGTCGAGATATTGTTCCACGAGAAGTGCCACCTGGATATCTATTAGGTGACTCAAATCTGCTCTTTTTGTACTGTTCGCGGCTCTCGATGACTTCCTGAACATCACTTTTTACTAATTTTTCCATATTCACCAATTCAGCGTAACTCTTAATTTGTCTGCTCGTCAGCCTGGAACGAATTTTTAAATTGAGCCCTTTTTGTAATCGTCTGCATTTCGCCTCTTCTGCTTTTACCAAATCAGAAACAAAACGGGACAAGGCATCGAATTTAACCTCGTACTGCTGGATGGTCATCTTCCCCTACTTCAAAACTATGAACTCTTCCTCCATCTAGAACCGATAAGACTCAGGAAAATATTTCTCATTGAACACCACAACAAAACGATCCCAAGTGATCTCCTTACCGGAAACTGCAATCAATCTCTTCATCTCTTCCCACCAGTGTTCGGCTTCTTCTTCCAGCTGAAAAATGGCAAAAGGTACTCGGCTATTGTCAGTAATGCCCATGGCCACAAATAAATGCCCCACATCTCTCAACCAGCTCTCAGCATCAGTTGGACCCGCTGTTCCTGTAAAAACGGAAGGATCCAACTCCTTAAATCATTTTAGAAGTACTACCTGGGACGTAGCAGTATCAGTTTGGGCCTTTTGACATTCCATTATTTTTGCCTGCTGCTCTATCAACTGGGCAGCAGCCTGCAAAATCCTCTCACCGACATCTAAACTTTAATAAACTAGTGTGGAACCCCAGAGCTCTCGTTTTCATGCTCCATCGTCACTATCTGAAATGAAATTTAATAAACTACTAGCTAACCAGAAAAAAATAACAATATTTAATTTAAAAATAGAACTACCACTCGCGTGCCGAACCCACCTACCGACACCCTAACTCAAGGTCCACCACTGGCTCGACAAACTAACATACCTAAAGAACCTATAACCTAGGCTCTGATACCATAAATTGTCATACCCCACCCCGGGCGCTCGTCATCCGGAGTCGGGCGTGACGTCGGTATGACACACGCGTACCACTATCAATATCTTCCAAGAATATGGGACATACCCATCCCAATATATATATATATATATCTCAAAAATTACCAAAAATATGTTGAACCTTCCATGGTTCGCTTCTGACTGGCCCACTCCCAAGATGACACTACTTCCAAACTCTACCTAGTACTAGTAGTGGACCCACTCCTATTTGCGACACTTGAAATCAAATTTTTTTATCGGTGTGTTGTCTTCATAATAAAAACATTTTGTATGGATCAAGTATAAGAATTTAAACACTCCGTTACAAAATATAATATTATATAATCACATACCGTACGGAAATCCAGTTTTCCTGTTACCACTGAAATTACTCATATATTTAAAACACTCAATCCAAATATTTTAAGTCAACCAATGCAACAAAATATTATATTGACGCCAATCCATTTTAAAATAATATGTCTAAACCAAGTCAATCCAGACAGTTCATCATATAATAAGATACCAAATCAATCCAGACAATTCATCGTATAATAAAATACCCCACATCACTTTCCTACTAGCCATAGGATCGTTTTTACCTCATGATCAGGAGTTACAACGGTACTGTACCACCCGCAGGATTTGCACTCCTGACGGGTCAATCAACCACCTGCAGGACTAATCCTCCTAACAAGTCATAATATCAACAACCACCTGCCGGACTATCCCTCCGGACAGGTCATGATATCAACAACCACCCGCTGGACTAACCCTCCGGGCAGGTCATAATATCAACAACCACCTGCTGAACTAACCCTCCAGACATGTCATAATGTCAACAACCACCTGCCGAACTAACCCTCTGGACAGGTCATAATATCAACAACTACTTGCCGGACTAACCCTCCGGATAAGTCATAATATCAACTACTTGCCGGACTAATCTTCTGAACAGGTCATAATATAATCAACCACCTGCAGGACATGCCTTCCTAATAGGTCAAAACCATCCCGCAGGGCATACCCTCCTGACGGGATCAAAGCTATGGCATAGTCGGACCAAAAGTCACCCTCTATATTTACAAATCTACTTGATCCATGTAAGTTGTAAAGCCGTCCAATTTTTAAAAAAACCCATTTTTTTCCCCACAATTTATACGAAATAAAGTTTGTATATTTACATAGAAGACAGTACACTCACCTCATTCTCCGCACTGCAAAAAATATCTCTATCCAAAACCTACTGGGACGCTGGAGCTTGTGAACCTAACAACATTAGGCCTAAATTAATATTTTAGTTAAAATAACCTAACATGCAATGCGGGCCCTAAATTCCATATTTCCCATTCCCCAAATTTTTATTATGGAAAATTATTGTTTTGTCCGTTTCACTACGTTAATATTTACCATATCAATTTTTCCAAGATTAACGATTATAACGATATTATTACGGTTACGAAAATTACTATTACGATTTCGAAACTTTTAATACTTAACAATTTAATTTAATCGATAATAATTCCCGGTTAAAATTTTTTATGTTCCGAATCGTTCGCAGGCCGAGAAAATGGATTTTGGATTTTTTTTTTCAATTTTTTCTTTTCTTTTCTTCCTTTCCTCTTTTCTTTTTCTTCTTCTGCTTGTTTTTGCTTCCTGTTCACTGAGCCTCATCGCCTAGGCAAACGCCACCGCCTAGGCGATATTGCAGTGGCTCTGTTACTCATTCGCCGCCCTTCCCCAATGATTAAAGCACGCACGCGCGCACACACGCACACACATACACATACTCCACTCCGACACACACATACACACTTTGCTAAATACACACGCACACCACCGGACCAACAACACAATCACACACCCACGTACACGCCGAACGAGTGGCGACTAATCACACACACACCCCGTCAGCCCTGTTTGGTTTCAGTCAAGCAACACACACACTCACAGAACACACAATACACATACACATACTTGTCCGATCAACCCCCCACACACACACCCAAGATGAACACATGCACCAACAACGATAATTGAACAGCGGACACACCCATATCACATGACGACAGACGGCGACGACCACCCTTGCGATCCACACACATGCACACAATCACTGATCACATACACACTCGCACAGCAGCGACACACACTCACACATGATCATTAGATGAATGACGACAACGACACACACACACACTCCCACGCCGGAGAAACGGTGACGAACAGAACCCCCACCACCGGCGACCCACTTCCCCTTCTCTCTATTTTTTTTTCTTATGATTTTCTTCTTTTGAGGCTCCTGCTCCCTATTTGTATGAATGAAAATGTATATATACGCATAAAAATAGTGGATCATCCTTGCTCCAAAAGAAGCCACGTCAATTCTCTCCTTGGTTTGTGTTTTGATCACTTCGTTTTTATGAACTTATATGTGTATATATATATATAATATCTTTTTTCCCAAACTACATTAACCTTCCTTCAATCTTCTTTAGATTATTATTTAAATCCTTTTCAAAATTTAATATTCCTAAAATTTCAAATTCACCCCTTAAAATTTTAAATTGAGTAATAAATGACATATTCTACCCCGTTAATTCTTAAATGTTCTAAAATGGAGTTAAAATTATGCACATACTAAAATTTGGGTCTTACAATTTTAATGACTTAAAAATTCATAAAAAAACATATTCGGACCCTAAACTTATCGCTACACACATAAGATTTTCAAGAGTTATGCGTGATCCTAATTCGGATTGCATTAAGAGTATAAAATAATGAGTTGTTTTCATCTAATTGTCTTCAATATCTTCAATGCTCTTTAAATATTTATTATCTCCATTTTGCACCCGTTATGAATTCTTCAACTATTCTTCTTTTCGACAAAATATTTTTCTCGTTTCAACATATAGAATTGAAATCCCAAACCCCTCAATAAAAATATTAGGTCCATAAAATATCAATGTTTAATTGTCTATCAAAACATTAGGTTCAACAATCTCTCCCTTTTTTTATGATAACAATTAATTTTGATATTTTCTCAAAAAAAATGTAACCACGTTCCCGATAAATCTAAGGACGGTTTTTTTTTTTAACTCATTAAGCACCGTTAATGAGAAACATTTAAAAAACATAAACATCTCGAAAATAAATTCTCTCCCCATATAATTGCAATGCTTAGGTGAATAAATACCCTAAACATCACACAACTTCTCTCTCTTCGTTAAAATGGGACTAAGCATACATCATTGTGCCTAGCTATGCCTAAACCTTGAATAATTATCATAATACCTTCAACTAGAGGTTTAGTGAAAATATCAGCAAGTTGATTGGAAGTATCAATATATTCAATGGTTACATCTCATTTCTGAATGTGATCACGAATAAAATGATGTTGAATCTCTATATGCTTGGTTCGTGAGTGTTGTGTTGGATTCTTACTTAAGTAAATAACACTTTTATTATCACAATAAATAGGTACTTCCTCCATGCATACTCTAAAATCATATAATTGTTTATTTAATATATATATAATTTGTGCACAACAATTACTAGCTACTATATATTCTGCCTCAATTGTAGATAAGATAATTGAATTATGTTTGTTTCTAGACCAAGAAACTAAAGCATGTCCGAAAAAGTGACATAAACTGCTTGTGTTTTTACGCTCAACTTTGCCTCCAACAAAATCAATGTTAAAGTAACTAATCAGTTTAAAGTCACTCCCCCTAGGTTACCATAATCCTAGATCACTTGTTCCCTTTAAATATTGAAAGATTCGCTTGACAACTATTAGATGCAATTCTTTCGGACAAGATTGAAGCACAAGCATAAACAAAACATAATATCATGTCTACTAGCAGTAAGATATAATAAGTTACCAATCAAACCTCGATATATTTTTTCACTGATTCCTTGGTATACTTGGCATGATTAATGAAATTTCCTTCTTTAGTTTGTTTGATTTGTAACCCAAGAAACAAGGTTAATTCTCCCATCATACTCGACCTATATAATCTTGGCAAACTGTTGACAAAAATCCTCATTAGTAGAATAAAAAATAATATCATCTATATATATTTGTACTAATAGGATATCATATTCATTTTACTTGATAAACAACATTATATCACTTAGACCACGTCAAAAACCATTCTCAATTAGGTATCGACTAAGTCTCTCATACCAAGCTCAATGAGCTTATTTTGAGTCCATACAAAGCCTTTTGAAGTTTAAAAATATGATCGGTTTATCATTTTCAAAACTCGATGGTTGTTTGACATAGACTTCTTCAGTTAAAAATCCATTTAAGAATTCACTTTTGACATCCGTTTGAAATAATTCAAAATTTCGTAAACATGCAAATGCCAATAGCTTCTAATCTAATCACAGGTGCATATGTCTTATCATAATCAATTGTCTGGTCTACTAATCTTGCTTTGTTTCTAATTGCCATGCCTGTTTCATCACTTTTATTATGATAAATCCATTTAGTACCATTAATCAGATGAAAGTCAGGTCTAGGAACTAGAGGTCAAACTTTAGTTCTCTCAAAATTGAAGTAATTCCTCTTGCATCGCAGCAAGATTCATCAGTTAAAACTTCGTTAACATTATTAGGTTCAATTTGAGACAAAAATGCAAGATTAACTATATCACTAAGGGAAGACCTTGTACATACACATTTCTCAAAATTACAAGTAATTTCTTTTATCGATTGTCTCAGAATTGTCTTTATAACTCGTGGTAAAGTCCCTTAATTTTGTGGCTCTTTATCCTTCGGATTCGATGGTTCTTTTCCTGTTTCAACTCCTTGGTTCTTTTGCTTAGTCATTATACCTGTATCATCATCATCATCATTTGAATCCTTTCTCGATACAAGTGGATTAGATTTCTCAAATACTACATGCATAGATTTTTCCACGACTAATGTATGTTTATTATATACTCTATATGCTTTACTATCTAAAACATAACCAATAAAGATACTATAATCTGATTTGGCATCAAATTTACCCAAATTATCCTTATCATTTAAAATGAAACATTTACATCCAAAAACTTTAAAATAGGATATATTTGGAGTTTTGTCATTCCAAATCTTATAAGGGGTTTTATTAAAATCTCTTTAGATAGATACTCTATTAATAACGTGACATGCAATACTTACCGCTTCGGCCCATAAATATCTAAAAAGATTATTCTCATTCAGTATAGTCCCAGCTATTTCTTGAAGTGTCCTATTATTTCTTTCCATAACACCATTTTGTTGTGGCGTTCTTGGTGTAGAGAAGTGAGAATATCCATATTCATCACAAAAACTAATAATATCATCACTTTAAATTCTCTGCCTCTATCACTACAAATATTAATTTTGCATGATTGTTTCTTATTTTGCATATGTTTACAAAATTTAGAGAAAATAGAATCCACCTCACTTTTCTTAGATAAGAAAAATACCCATGTTAATCTAGAGTAATCATCAACAAATACAAATACATAGAATTTTCCTCCTAAACTAGTAATGGCATTAGGACCAAACAAGTTTAGATGCAATAGTTCAAGATACTTTGATGTGAATGTATGTAATTTCTTCTTAAATGATGATCTAGATTGCTTACATAATTGACATGCATCACATACTTTATCTTTAATATATTTTGTAGCAGGCAATCCACATACTAGACTTTTCTTAGACAAATTAGAATTGAAATCCATACTTGCATACCCAAGATGTCTATACCATAATCAACTATTTTTAGATAAAGTATTTAAACATGATAAATTTTGTGCCGAAAAATCCTTGAATGAACACGTGTAAATATTTTCAACGCATGATGCAACAAGTAATATATTACTATCATGCCCATTCTTAATAATGCATTTATTATTATCAAATATAACATTATATTCTTTATCACATAACTGACTTATACTAAGCAAATTATGTTTAATACCGTCTACTAATAACACATCTTTAATAGTAGTTGACCCATTACCGATATTACTTATACCGATAATCTTACTTTTTCTGTTGTCTCTAAAAGTCACATGACCTCCGTCTTTTGGTGTTGAAGACATAAATTAATTTGATTTGTCATCCTTCATGTGCTGAGAACAACCACTATCCAAGAACCATTTTTCCTTGACTATTGATGCTTTCAGAATAACCTGCAAAGAGTACCTCAAATAGTTCATAAGTGTTACCCAATCTAAGTGGGTCCAATCTTGTTATTCGGGAAAATCTTAGTTCCTTTAGGAACCCATACTTGTTTATATTTAGATGATCTTTGAAAACACCTCTTTCCTGTATAACCCACAACATTACATCTAAAACATTTAACAAGATTTTAAGTTTAAGAAAAGAATTTATGAAATCTCTTTTGTTTAATATTTTCTGAAAACCAATTTTAGTTTTATCGAAAATTCCTCTTGAACTTCCCAAAGGCATTTTTGAATTATTTTCACCACCTGCGAATTTGAGAACAATAGAGTGTAATTCCAAAATGTTGGATTTCAATTCATTATTTTCAGATTCAAATTTAACCACTTTCTTGTTGAGTGTGTTAATTGTACATTGTAGAATATTTATTTGTGAACACTAGTTTTTATAATCATGTGTTAATTATTAATAGAGATCAAATAATTCATCAAAGTTTAAAAGACAAGAGCCAAAACACTGCGTTACCTCATCTCTAGTGGCCATTAGAGCAAGCATAGATGAATCATCACTACTTGATTTTTCAAAGCTGCTTGATTCTGAATCATCCCAGGTGGCTTTCATAGATTTTTTCTTACTTTTTTTCACTTTTTTCTTTTCTTCACTTTTTTCTTCTTTGGCTCGTGACAATTAGATTGAAAGTGACCAGTTTTGTGACAATTATAGTATTCAACATTATTCATGTTGAAATTTTTCCTTCCACGGAATGTTCGTCGGTCATATTTCTAATTTTTTTTTATGAGAAGTGCCACATCCTCTTCTTGTTCACTATCAAGACTTATATCATCACTGTCTTCGTTTTCCTCATTCTTTTAAACCTTTAATGCTAGGAATTTCTTTTTTCTACTTCTTGATCCATCCTCGTATCCTCGAATAGATGTCTCATGGGTCATTAGGTTACCGATGAGTTCACCGATTGTGTATTTGGTGAGATCCTTTGCTTCCTCGACTGCAGCCACTTTTCGTTCCCAAACTTTGGCCAACGATCTCAAAATCTTTTGCACTTTGTCCTCCATGGAATATGGCGTTCCGAGTTGACCAAGACTGTTACAGATATTGTTGAATCTAGTATACATTTCCAGAATTGTTCATGTGACGCGCCTCGATTTTCCAAGAGGAAAAAATATTAAATAATAAATAGCATAAGAAGATGGGGGTTTTAAAGCGCCAGTTTTCTCAAAAAATACTTAGGTCATTAAAAAAAAATAAAGAGTTGCTACCTAACATTAGATTTAAATGGTGTGCTAGGTCACCGAATTTAAGAAAACAAAATTAAAAAGGCCTAAGTAAAATTTGACTCCAAAAACACGGTCAAATCAAATATTCATTTAGAGGCCCGAGGTCGATTACGCTTGAGAGAGGTATTAGGCATCCTAAGACGCCCATCCGAAAATAGTACCTCATGTCCAATTAAATCCAATTAGTATAGTTCGAATGTTTTATTTTATTTTAAAATCTTTTCGTTCTTATAAAATATTTTTGGTATTTTTTAAAAATAAGGTGAGACAAGTTTTTGTATTTTTTAGGAATGTTCCCCCTGTATAACTTCTTATCGAATATTAAAGATTCGACAAGGATGGTTCCCAGGGGGTTTTATGTATATTTTCAAGAGATTTCTTTAATTTAAATAGACAAACTAAAAATAGGTGAATAAGAATAAAAACATGAATGCAAAACTAACAACTGTATGAAATTTATTTTTTATGCATAAGCAACCTAAAAAAAACTAAATGGTTTGATTTAAATATGTCGATGTAAACTTGATATGAATATACGAATCGAATAGGGAAACACTACATGAACTAACGTGATTATGTATGGCAATGATTTAATTATTTAATAAAAAAAATATAAGTGGTGCACGTGTCGTGACTAGATATGAAAAGTAGTATAGATTCATGACATAAATAAAAAAACTATATGTATAAAAAGGCGTAAGTGGTGAAAGTGTCCTAAACATGCTAGAAACAAATATGCTAGGTGGATGCAAAAATGTCTATTTTAAGTTTTCCCGATTAATTTAAAGAAATCCCGATTTGAAATCCCCTGAAATTCTATGGATTTGAGAATTGAGGGAAATTCACGGAAACAATTTTGTTGAAATTAATCTTTTCGAAACTTAAACGAAATCTCACGAAAAATTTACCGAGGAAAGAGATTTCCTAAAATCATTTGTTCATAAATTTCACTCGAGTTGGGAAATGGAAATGAAATCATGGAAAACTCTCCCACGATTTATCAAATCGTCAGATTCACCTTAAGGTTCGTAAGGATTAATTCCTACAAATAAAGATTTTATTATTTTTGGATTTTTTTTTTTAATTTTTACGATTTTGATAATAAGGATAAAAATAAAATAAAATAAAAATATAGAAAATAAATAATGAAACATCCTTCACCTAACGCTCGGGGTTAAGATCAAAGCAAGAAACCCACCCCGGCATTTTCATCGGATCATTGGACTACTTATTTTTTTTATATGAATTACAAACAAAATAAAAAAAAAAAAAAATACAAAAAAAAAAAAAAAAAAAAAAATAGCAGGTGTCCTCATCTAAATGCTCAAAGGTTCAGATTGAGAATGGAGAATCTCATCTCGGCGTTTTTTATCGAGTTATCGGACAAATAAAAAAATAAAGGTTGTTGGAATTTAAATTGGGAAGAGAATAAAATAAACTGAAAAAGAATTAAAAATAAAAAAATATACATGTTCTAAAATAAACTGAAAAAAGAATTAAAAATAAAAAAACATACATGTTCTAGGCCAAGAATTCCGATACTCGGGCTTTTTCTTTTTCGCAAACAGCTTCCCAAAAGGGTTTACAATTAGAATCACTCTCTAAGGGGTTTTTTCCTCTCAATTTCTGAATAAATAAATTAGGAGGAGGAAGGTCCTATTTATAGGAAACAATGGGGGGTGAAAATCACTTAGGAAACCCTAAAAACTAGATCTGGCTGCCTAAACCCAGTCCAAGTTAGACTGGGAAAGGGTAAAATTGGAAGAAAAGGGAAAACAATCCCTTAGGGTTTCGGGCGCGTGAGGAAAATGTGCCTATCCACTGCCTTTCAGTCGGCGACACGTGGCAGCGGGCTACTAGCCCTTTCTCCTCTCTCTCTCACGTGCACATACATACACATGGTAATAGAGATCCCACATATTTTTCTTCTCTCTCTCTCACTCTCTTTTCACTCACACACACATGTTGACATGAAAAAAGAGGGGTCCCACTTGTACACACTCACACATGATTCTGTTCTCTCTCTCATTCTTACTCACACACATACAAGACTAGCTCTCTCTCTCTCTCTCTTCCCTCTCTTTTGGTGTGACTAAGGGTGGGCCCCTCCCTCTTTTGACTTTTCTCTCTTTCTTCATTCTCTCTTCATGGTTTTGACCACAAAAGAGAGACCCACCCTTTTTTATTATTTCAATTTACTCCTTCATTTTCTTCTTTCCTTCAATTTCTACCTTTTTTCTTTATTTCAATTTTCTTTTTCTTTATCTATTTTTCGTATTTTCTGGAATAAAATAAAATAAAAACAAAGTTAACTATAAAATAAAGCATAGACTGTTTGTGAGGCGGTCAAAATGTTGTGTCTACATCATGCATCACCCATTTTGAACAATTCGAATTAATGAATTAAGACATTGATTTTGGATTGTTTCACTTGATTAGTTTCCTCATGTGTGATTTGCAATGTATCCATATTTCTTTCGCTGATCCACAACTTGAGACCTTTCTATACTCATATGCATCTAAAGAACAAAACAAAATATTTATAGTTTGAGCATTAATAGATAAATTTTGTTTATCAGATGGATTCAGTTGTTCTTTCTTTTTAACCACTCTATTTTCTTTAGGAATATATGGGCCATATTCGATAACCAAGCAAACATCATAGTTAGTGTCTTATAGAAACACAATTATTCTATCTTTCTAGAATAAATAATTATCACCTGTGAACAAATGAGGGCGATGTAAAGTTTGTCCTTCACTTAGAGTGTTTATGTGGTGCGCCATGGGATCTTTTTAGCCAGGATTTTAAGCCTATTGAGCTAAACCAGCTCGGGTACTAATTGTTGGCCCAAAGATCTACCCAAGAAGAGAAGTGAATTAGGCAGTTATAAAAATTTAAGCAATAAATTCAAATTCAAGATATCAATTTTTCCAATTGATTATTATCTTATTAAGTAATAGAAATATGTTTAGCTAAGTGCACATCAAAACAAACAAAAAAATAATAATACAATACACAAGAATTTATCCTGATTTAGCAAGTTAATATTACTTACATCCAGTCCCCTAAGCTCCATAGGGATTTCGCAATCCACTACCGTTTGATTCTTTCCCCATGTAGGAACCAAACCCTTACCATTCTGATTTATTTAAGAGTCTTAGAATCAACCTTTACAACCTGATTCTTTTCAAGCTCATAATCAACCTATCACTCTCTCACGCTATTACACTTATCATTTTCACAGGCTTAGGAAAAACCTTTACAACACTCAAATTCTACTACAGGAAGAATTTAAAACCTAATCTTTTCAAAGGCTAGAGACTAACCTAATCCTTTTCGCAAGCTAAACATCAAACCCTAATATTTTTTCAGGCTAAATATTAAACAATAATATTTTTTACAGGCTAAAGATTAAACCCCAATTTTTTTTATAGGCTAAAGATCAAAACCTAGCTACCTAATCAAACACCGACCCAAACATGTCTAATCCACTTAAACTCGCAAATACAAAAGATTTATCAGTTTCTTCCCACAAGTAGCTTCCACCATCTAAATACAATTATACTCGATTAATGTCTCGAAATACTAAGTGATAGATTCTATGTGAGGCACAAATTTGATTTAAACAATTTAAAGGACAAATATCAAATAATCAGATTTCTTAAATAAAAACCGTTTTAAAAGATTTTCATGAAATTATATTTGAAATCAATTTTTCACAAACAATTTATCCAAGAAATTAATCAGATAATCTAAGAAAACAAAACAATACCTTAGAAAGATCTCACTGGAGTTCATAAAAAATAATTACGATAACTCAACAGCAAAACACAAGCCGGTGACCAAAAATACTTAGCGCTTCGATCAAGAACTCTTAATAATCTCATGTATGAATTTTAGTTAAAAAATCTCTTTTATAATTAAAAAAAAAAAAAAGTTGATGTTCTTGATTAATATTTTTGAATCCCGCAAGTCTATATTAATAGACCTAGAACTAGACCGATAACGGTTGGTTTTCAAAAGTTGTAACTTTAAATGACACTTTAAGATCTCATATATATCATACACCTTCAAACTAAGTATGTTTCATTAAAAATTACTTTTAGAAATGGTTGATTTGGTCCCTAAAACTTTTTCAAATCAAAATCCTTAAGAATGAGAATTATTTTATAAATTTAGTTAGGATAATAAATAAATATATGGACCAAATAAGTAAAAAGCACATAATATATATAAGTAAACCATTAAATTCCCTTGAAAAACTCGTTTAAAATCGTCAAAAATGACGAGAATTGACCCAAAAAACCAAATCAATCAAAACATTTGCATATAGATCATCAGCTAACTGAGCATCACTCCAGTCAACCGCCTCCTTCAACGGTCTATTTTATGACCGTTGATAAGCTATTGGTTGATTAACTGATCAGACCAATAGGTTTCTCATTTTTCCTTCCTTCAGCTACTGGATTCGTTAGTTGACTAATCTTACCCGTCAGTTGACCGATCCAACCGGTAGGTCACCTATTTTATTTTCTTAAGCCACTGTTTTGGTTAGTCAACCAACCCCTATCATCAATTGACTGAATTGACCCGAAATTCACCATTTAAAATGTTAAAACAAAATTTTCAATTAGACTCTTAACCAAAAATATTTTATTGACTTATCAATTCATAAAAACCATATTAGGACCCTAAACTTATCACTACACATATAAGATTTATTATTTTCAAGTGTTGTGCGTGATTTTAATTCGGGTTGTATTAAGAGTATAAAGGTAATGAATTATTTTCTCCTAATTGTCTTCAATATCTTTAATACTCTTCAATGTCTCCATCTTGTACCAGTTATAAATTCTTAAACGATTCTTCTTTTAGATCAAATATTTTTCTCATTTCAAAATATGGAACTTAAATCTGAAACCACTCAATGAAAATATTAGTTCTATAAAATATCAACGTTTAATTGTTCATCAAATTATTAGATTCAACATTAATGATAAATAATATTTAAAACTTATTTAAATATAAAAATGTTAAAGAGAGATAAATTGATGAAAAGCAATATATATGATTTTTTTATCATTTAATTGGTTTTTTGGAAATGGAGAATCAATTAGAGGACAGAGATTACATTTGGTAAGTTTTCATTCAATTTTGTGAATTGGTATTAGAATTAGATGATTAGATGAGAAACAAATATATATATATATATATATAGAGAGAGAGAGAAAAATAAAAGAATTATTTCATAAAAGAAAAAACAAAAACTCTAGTAAGTGAAATATTTATAATTTTTTTATTATATATTTATTTTTAAAAATTATATTTTATTTAAAAAAAATTGAATTATCATTCTATGTAAAAAATAAATTATAAAAGTGTAAATATTTCAAACAAAATTAGATGTCATCTGTTCGTAGAAATTTTGAGGTGTCATTGGATTTCTAAACTGACAGGGGAGTAAAAAAATTCTAAATGAAAGGGGGTGTTATTGTAGGTTTTTCCAAATGACATGAGATGTGAGTGAAATTTACCCATAAAAATATTCATTAAATAAAAAAATAAAAAAAATCACTCAACCCATATTCCCCACTCACCACACCTCCCCTTCAAAAAACAATATCATCAATACAAAGTTTTCTCTTTCAATGGTTTTAATTGTATTCTGTATTTTCATGATTCGTTAATAGTGGTCACTTAACGATCTCAGCTTTCTTCATGCTCCACACACTCAGCCTTGAGATTCTAACTCTCTGGGTGTCATTGTTGAATGCATAAAGACCTTCTCCTTCCCCTCCATCTATTACCAACTCTAGATAAACTCTTGCAGTAATGCAAGCCTTTTCTTCCCCACCAAAACTCTCCACAATTGAACTATCTACCTGCATCCCATAATACTACTAGACGCGACTACTTTTTTCACGTCTTAAATTACTCGCAAATGCACAGGGTCAAGTTTTAATATAATGGACCTTTCGATCGGATATCGTCCACAGAGAAACGTGTTTGATTAATTGAATACCACAATTTGCATAGTCTTATATTATCTCGACGATTCAAGAAATGTTTGAGTTTGAATATTTAAAAATTAAGTTAAACTAATAACTATTGGGTTAATTCTAATTAACTGGATTACCTAGAGATTGATTTCATTCACTTAATACATGTTTGACTTCGTTTAATTAAAATAACGGTGTTTATCCTATCTGACAATCTAGGTATCTCAAACTCGCTCATTACCTCTCCCGAGTGTAAAATGAGCGATTATATGACTTCGCATTAATGCCGAAGTCCCCATCTAGCATTTTATATAACACATAGTCACATGAGTCTTGACCTAACCTCATGAATTGCACACTTTCTACCGCCCTCTCGGGTTGTTAGATCGTTGTGATATGTTTAACCCTAGTCTGAATCCGGGATTACCTCTCCCAAGTGTCAAACCTCGTATTCTCAAAACCAACCTTAATACCTTCACAAGCATATTAAAATTGTAATAAAATGGTAAACACAATTGGATTTAGACAAACAACCGTTAAAGTAACATATATTCAATCAAACTTGTATTTATATGAGTTACATCAATTCCTAGATAATATTTATCTAGCCTACCATGATCTTAGCCATACAAATATTAAAACAAGAAGGATTCATCATCATTTGACATGAAAAGTTAAGTTACAAAGATAGAAACAAGGGAAGAATGATCAAATCTTAGAGTGGAGTGGTCCATTGTCGCCAAAGATCGGTCCTGAAATGATTCCTCTTCTCCAAATGTTGAATCTCCTCTTTTAGATCTCAAGAAATGTTTAAGAACATGTATATCAAGTGTGGAACATTCTTGACAAATGGGGGAAACAAGGGTTTAAATAGAAGGCTTCAAAATATCTAGAAAATAGATATTTTCTACACAGAGTGACCATCGTGGCGGTGAGTTAAGTCGGTTAACTTCACCTCTGCGACGGCGAACCAAACCCTAAACTCTATGGACTTTCACCGCCGAGTTGGTGAATGACCGATGCGGTAGTGAGACTGGCACAATTCTCCCTACATTTCCACTTCCTCGGCGGTGGCCTGACCGCGGCTGCGGTGGGTTTGTTGTCCTAAAACCTTATTTCTTTCATCGTTTCTTCACCGTTTTTCTACCGTTTCTCTTGTTTATCACTCGATTACATCCCTACATCTGATTTACATAAAAACAAACAAAAACGCAATAAAATATTACTAAAACACTCGAAAACTACCAAATTTGGCTCAGAAGTAGATAGGTATTTTCAACCTATCAAACTACTTTCTCTCTCTCTCTCTCTCTCTCTCTCTCTCTCTATATATATATATATATATATATATATATATATATATATATATATATATATATATATATATATATATATATATATATATTTAGGACGAATATAGGGAGAGAGACAGGAGCAAGATGGAGAGCGAGAAAGAGAGAGAGAATATGTACCTGATGCATCCGAGGGAGAGAGGAGAGTTGTTGATAGATGTAGCTAAAGGCAAATATGGAGATGGCACGTCGACGATGGGAGAATAGAAAGTGAGACAGTAGCCGAAGGAAAGGGATGAGAGACTAAAGCATGGGGAGAGGGAGTTGTTGCTTAATGAAAATTAAGCAGTAAACCCTAATTTGTTAAGGAATAAGAAATAAGAAGAAAAAAAATAAAGAATTAGAAATAAAATGATTAAGGAAATAAAAATTAAAAATAGGGAAAAAATATTTAAAAAGGCGTAGAGTTTACTTGAAAAACAAACTTAAATTATTTTATTGAAAATAAAATAAAATAATATGATATAATATTTATTTATTTTGGTTAATCTAAAGAATCAATTTGGACCATTCTTCATGTGGGAGATAAAGAACGGATGTGATTTATCTAGAGGGTTTATGTACATCATGTTTTATTATATAAATGTATTTTGGTTAATTGTATAAATTTAATTTTGTATTAATTTGTGATTTTTTATATTATTTGAGTTAATTATGAATTATTGAGATCATTAGAAATATTTAGAGAGTTTTTTTTTTTTTTTTTTTTAAATATTTGTTTTCAATTGATATTACGAACATTTTAATTTTATGAGTTTAAATTGAGGATATTATTTAGTGTATGATGGAAAGATAAAATGTTAGTTGAACATAATTTTAATTTTAAAAAGTCATGTGATTGAGAATTCATTTTTTATATTTGTACTATAGTAAGAAAATAAATTTGTTTTTTCAATTTTATTTATTTGATTTGGTCATTTTTTTTTTATCTTTTATCTTTCTTTTCTATCTTTCACAATCTTTCCAAATAACCAATCTATCTTTACACACCCTAAACCTTTAACATCCCTATCCAAATATAATTATTACAAATCCACAAATAAAAATATAATTATGTAAACCTTTATACAAACACAAACAAAAAATATGATTATATAAACGTTTATACACCCACAAAAAAAGTAATTATATAAATAATTATACATCCACAAACAAAAAAAATAATTATATATGCCTTTATACACCCACAAATGTTTTTTCAATTTTTTTTCCAAAATTACATCAATTTTTTTTTTTCAAAATTACATCTAAAAAGTATTAACTTATTTTAAATAAAATATTATGAACATATATTTTTGTTTCGACTCAGGCTTTCCAGGGAACAAAAATCGATACATGGGAATAGAAACACAAAACTAATAGGCTTGATAAAAAAAAAAAAAAAAAAAAAAAAAAAAAAAAAAAAAAAACAAAAGAGAATATTATGGAAGAACAATAACATTTTGCCACATATATTAATGTGGAATATAAGGTTTGATATGAAGTATAAATACAAATTGGACTTAGACAAATTCATGGCTATTCATTTCATATTAATAGAATTAATAAAATGTTATAGTGAAATGAATTAATCTTAACTATCTATTTCATTATTATTCATTATTCATTCTAAGGTATTGTCTTCCACTTTTAAGTTTTATTATTAGATATTGTCTTTATCACTCATGATGTTTTTAATGCGTTGCAGATTGAGGACTTTAGGTTTCTAGGCGACTGATGAGAACCAACAAGCACCATAAAAGGACCCGCTGCATGTTCTAATTGGGTCTATTACTAAAGCAAGATCCAAGAAGATAAAAAAAAGTGTGTAATGGGATAATTTAAGAACTTAGGGTTGAGACTAAAATAATGAAGCTCAAATTAGGCCCAAATGACGATCAAGACCTAGTCCATCTCATCAAGGCAAGTGAATGGGATTAGACGTGAACTTTAATGGGCTTTGGCGTGTGGACCATGAATTTCAGATCATTTATTATTTACTTATAGGCTTTATTTTTATATATTTTAATTTTATTGTTGATTTGTAAGGCATGAATGCCAAATTAGTCTATTCTTTTTTAGATAAGGAAATAGTCATTTTTTTTAGATTAGGAGTAGGGTTTCCATGTTTCTCTAGGATTCCTTGTTCCTCTAGGGTTTTCTCTTATTTTTTATTGTGGTCGCATATTGTTCACGGTTGCACTATTCATCAGCCTAGGGTTTTCTTTTATTGTTGGCCACTTATTTAAGAGACTTGTATCACATGGGAAAAACACATTATTTTTTATTAATACAATTGTGAGAGTTTTTTCTTAAGTTCTTCAGAGAACTTTTCCTGAACTTATCAAGAATTTTTTGTGGCGTTCAAACTTTATATCTCTGGTTCGTGATTCATTATAATCATTGGGTCAAGATCATTACTTATACCATTGGTTCGTGTTTTGTTCATAAATGTTGGGTTAAGGTAATCTGTTGGCCTAATGAGCTACCCGAGAGGGGGTGAATTAGGTAATGATAAAATTTAATCCAAATAATAATACTTCAAAAATTTAAATAATTAATTTAATCCTAAATTAATTATTATCTCTTTATAGCAGCAAAAATATATTATCAACTAGATGCACATCAAACAACAATATATAAGTAAAGTAAATAAAGCAGCATACCACGATATATCCTGATTCACCAAACTACTCTTAACTAATCCAGTCCTCCGAGCCCCACTGAGACTCGCACCCACTAAACTCAAGATTCCTTTAACAGGTAAGAAATAAATTTTTACACAATGATTCTTTTCGCAAGTTCATAATCAACCTTTACAATTTTATTTTTTCACAGACTCAGGAATAACCTTATGTTTTTCACAAGCTAAAGATTAACCTTTTCTTTTTCTCAGGTTCAAGAATAACCTTATCTTTTTTTCAAGCTCAAGCCTAACCTATTCCTTTCACAGATTAGGGATCAAACCAAATTCTTTTATACCTTAGGCTAAGAATCAAACCTCACAATCACTTCAAGTGTCATTTTTCTAGGTAAGGATGAAACATTTACAATTCACTCATAATTCTAATTCTAGTCAAGAAGAATTATCCTCTTAATCTTTTTATACTCTAGGCAAAGATCAAAACCTCAAGCTCTTTACCGGAAGAGATTGAAACTAACTACCCCTGATTAGATACTCCCAGTAGTATCTAATCTGCACACAACTCACCAATTACAAACAATGATAAGTTCTTCCCACTCAGATCTTCTACCACTTTAGATTAATTAATACTCAATTAATGTCCCAATACTAGTGATAGAAATAAAGTGAGGAAACAAAATCTGATTATAATAAAGAATGTTGATAACACAATTAATCACGTAATCAGATTAATACACAAATCGTTTTTAAAAGATTTTTATGCTTTTAAAATTCAAAAACGATTTCTCAAAAAAGATCAATTCACGAAGAAAATAATAATAATAAAATACTCAATTAAAGAATAAGTTTGGAGTGATCTCACCAAGGAAACACCGAATAGATTGCACGTAGTATTGCAAGACAGCTTAGATCGGTGACGCTAACTCAAATAGCGCTTTAACTCAAGAACTTCTCAATAATCGATCTCACAATTGATCTCTCAACATAATATCAGAATGATGAATCTTAGAAAAGCTTAGAAAATGAATAGTTCTTGATATTGTGTGTATTGTCCTCTTGTTATGTGAAATCCGCAAGTATATATATAAGGAATTAAAACAAGTCTTCCAACGACTAGTTTTCAAATAATAAGTATATAAAAAGCACTTATAGACCTCATATATCATTATGACTTAATCCTGGTATAATTCACTCAATAATATCTTTTAGAATATTCAATTAAGTCCCTCAAACATGTTCTCAAACTCAATTAAATAAGATAGCAAAAATTACATGTACCAAATTGAGAGATATCAAAAATATATGAACCATATCTATAGGGATGACAAAATATCAATGATATATCTTTAATACTATCATATCCCTAAAATGTTTCTTATATCTTAACCATAAACGGCTATTATTTGATCAGAATTCTTGAAATCCTTTAAACCGGAAACAGACTCATCAATCGACCAACCAACACCCGTAAGTCGACCGCCCGATTCAAGTTGTAGCCTAAGCCAAACGTCTCTCGCTCATCGGTCGATCAGTAATTCACGGTCTGTCGAACGAACGATACAGAGAACTTCTCAAGCCAAAATCTATTCGCCTATCGATTGACCACCCATTCTCCATCTGTAGACCAGATGATTCAATAAGTTTTACAAGTCGACCTATCTATCGACCTAACAATTCAGAGACTTCATGTATTTTACACAGGTCGACCGATCACACTCCACAAGTCAACTGATCCTGCTGGAACTTCTTCCTTAATTTATTTTAATTTAATTCTTCGACATTTTCGCCCCTTTAACTGATTTCTTTTCTCAGTTAGCTCCACTAAAATCTTAAATTCAATTTTAATCAATCATCAATGTTTCTTTTTCAATTACACGTAGGAGCAAATAATTTAACTAATTAGGATCCTATAAAAAATGCACATAATTAGAAAAAGTATTTTCGTGTCATGTGTGATCCTAATCGGGATACATTAAGAGTAAAAATTTAACATGATTTGTTTTCCCTAGGTTCTTCAATTTCTTCGGTCTCTTAACGTCCACCATCTTTGTCAGTCTCTTCAGTATTCATTTTTTTTATGATAATATCTTCACTGGAACTAATAAACTGAAACACTCAATAAATCCATTAGTTCCACAAAAAACATTAACATTTAATTGTCCATCAAAATATTAGGATCAACATAATCTATCCTGAATTCTGTATTTTTGTGTTCCTATATCTGATTTAGTTCGATCCTCGTGAAGAAACCCTAAGTTGGTTTTGGAACTCACTAATCCTTGGTGAGGTTCGTATCATTTAGTAATCAGAGTAAGGTCTAAATCAGGTTTCATCTATCCTTTTCTTTTTCGCTCATTCATATCTATTCCTTCCTATTTTTTTTTTCTTAACCAAATTATATCATCAGATCTATTGTGTGTTTTTTCGTTCTAATTCAAATCTGGTCTGATCTTGATAAAACACGTTGTACATCTTTGTTCTGGTCATATTTTTTGTTTAAATACTGTGCTTTTTCAAATCTCAATTTAAAGTTGTTGCTTTAAAAAAAATGAAAAACGGAAATAAAAAAAAATAGAACAAAAATAAGGGGGACAAAATAAAAAAAAAAATCCAGTCACCATATTGAGATTTAAACTCTTCTTATTCTATTCCATAAGTTTATCCTTTATGTTCTTCTTGTTCACTTTACTTTTGTCCTAAATTTCATTCTTAGTGAAATTGATTTGTTGAGTTTGAATTGTCACAAAATATTTCTGGTTGAGGTTGGTTAAGTTCAATAAAGAACTAAAAGAGTGAACTAAAGAGTGAAAAAAGGCAAGAGAGTGTGAGACTAATATCGAGAACTCGATCATTTCAAAATCTGAGCTCCTCTACTTCATGGAGGTTGAATGGGAAGAAAGACGAATGGGTTGTTTCAAAGTCCAAAATCGAACCGCTAAAAATGAGAGATGATGTGCCCAATGCCAACAAAGGTAAAACCAAAACCCAAACTCGTAACCATGATATTAAATGTTTTCGCTATTTAGGAGTAGGTCACATAGCTTTATAATGCCCGAATAAAAGGACCATGATAGCACGTGCTGATAGAGATGTGTAAACCGAAAGCGAGAGTAATGATAACCAGGTGCTACCACTTGAGGATGCTTGTGATGATGATATAGAGTACTTGATAGAGGGAGAGTCATATGTAGCAAGGCGCGCTCTAAGTGCCCAAGTCCCAGATGATGACTTGGAATGACAAAAAGAGAATATTTTCATATTAGATACCATGTCAACAACAAGGTATGTATTATGATCATTGATGGGGGGAAGTTGTACTAATGTGGCTAGTACTACCTTAGTAGAAAAACTGAACTTACCAACCTTGAAACATCCTAAACCGTATAAGTTATAGTGGTTGAATGATTGTGGAGAGGTTCGGGTAAATAAGCAAGTGATAGTTTTCTTTTCAACAGGGAAGTACAAGGATGAAGTAGTTTGTGATGTTGTTCCAATGAATGCGGGTCACATATTGTTGGGGCAGGCCATGGCAATTTGATAAGAAGGTCACTCAAGACGGGTTCAAGAATAGGCACTCATTTGTCAAAGACAATAAAATCATTACTCTTGTGTCGTTGACTCCAAGACAAGTATATGAGGATCAAATGAAATTGAAAAGAGATAATGAGTTTGAAAAAAACTTGTGAGACCGAGTGTTAAAAAAAAGATGAGAAAAAAAAGAGTGAAAAGAGAAAAGAGAAAAAAATAAAAAAGGGAGTGAAAAAAAAATGAGAGAAAAAACAGAGAAACAAGTGAGCTTTTATACTAAGACGAGTGATATCAAGAGTGTTTTTTTATGCAAACCAGCCTATATTTGTACTACTGTATAAAGAGGCGTGTTTTAGTACTAACAAACTTTACCAATCTTTGCCTAGTGTTGTTGTTTCTTTGTTGTAGGAATTTGAGGACGTGTTCTCTGACGACGTGCCTAGTGGATTGCCACCTATTCGAGGCATAGAGCATCAAAGTGACTTTATGTCGGGTGCAATCATTTGTAACCAACCAACCTATAGGAATAATCCGAAGGAGACAAAGGAACTTCAAAGGCAAGTGGAGGAGTTGTTGGCTAAAGGACATGTAAGAGAGAGCATGAGTCCGTGCGCAGTACCAGTACTACTTGTGCCTAAGAAGGATGGAACTTGCCGTATGTGTGTTGATTGCCGAGCTATTAACAACATTACGATAAAGTATCGACATCCCATTCCTAGGCTAGATGACATGTTAGATGAGTTACATGGGTCATGTATTTTTACAAAAATTGATTTGAAAAGAGGGTATCATCAAATTAGAATGAATGAGGGTGATGAATGGAAAACTACCTTTAAAACTAAACATTGATTGTATGAGTAGTTGGTTATACCTTTTGGTCTAACTAATGCACCAAGTACATTCATGAGGTTAATGAATCACACATTGCGTACGTTTATAGGCAAATTTGTTGCCGTCTATTTTGATGATATTTTGGTGTATAGCAAGAACTTAGATAAGTATATTGATCACTTGCATTGTGTGCTTGATGTTTTAAGGAAAGAAAAACTATATGCCAATGTAAAGAAATGTTCATTTTGCTTGGACAAAGTTGTGTTTCTTGGCTATGTTGTAGTGCGAAAGAGATTACGGTGGATGAGGAAAAGGTGAAGGCTATAAAAGAATGGCCCACACGTAAGTCAATCACAGAGGTAAGAAGTTTTCATGGTTTGGCTAGTTTTTATCGGCGATTTGTTAAAGATTTCAGTACACTAGCCGCACCACTCACTGAAATTGTTAAAAAATCCGTGGGTTTTAAATGGAGTAATGAGCAAGATTGTGCATTGAATGAGATTAAAGCAAGGTTATGTGGTGGTTCTTTATTAACATTACTTGATTTTTCTAAAACTTTTGGGATTGAGTGTGATGCCTCAGGAATAGGTATTGGAGTTGTTTTGATGCAAGAAAAGCGACCAATAGCATACTTTAGCGAAAAGCTAAATGGAGCAGCCTTGAGCTACCCGACATATGACAAATAGCTTTATGCATTGGTGAGAGTATTAGAGACTTGGAAACATTACCTGTGGCCGAGAGAGTTTGTCATACATACCGACCATGAGTCCTTAAAGTACTTTAAAGGACACAAGGTAAGTTGCTTGTGCGTGAAGCACATGGAGGTGGTTTGATGGGTCATTTTGGTGTAAAGAAGACTTTAGACGTGTTATATGAACACTTCTTTTGGCCAAAATAAAACATGATTATGTGGAGAGAGTTTGTGCTAGATGTGTTACGTATAGGCAAGCCAAATCTAAAATCTTACCACATGGATTATACACTCCTTTGCCCGTACCTAGTGTGCCTTCGGTAGATATTTACATGGACTTTGTTTTAGGCTTGCCTAGGTCAAGGAAAGGTAGGGATTTAATTTTTGTGATTGTTGATAGGTTTTCTAAGATGACACATTTCATATATTGTAATAAAAGACGATGCAACCCGTGTTGCTGATTTGTTCTTTAGAGAGATAGTACGTCTTCATGGAATTCCTAAGAGTATTGTGTTTGATCGTGATGTTAAGTTCCTTAGCTATTTTTGGAAAGTCTTGTGGGGAAAGATGGGAACTAAATTATTGTTCCCAACTACTTGTCACCCCCCAAACGGATGGACAAGTCGAGGTAGTGAATTGAACTTTATCTACTTTGTTGCGTACTACAGTTCAAAAGAACTTGAAAAATTGGGAGGGTTATTTGTCGTTCATTGAATTTGCTTATAATCGGAGTGTTCATTCTACTACAGATTTTTCACCATTTGAGATTGTTTATGGTTTTAATCCACTAACTCCTTTGGATTTGTTGTCTTTGCCAGTCAATGAGAGGACTAGTTTGGATGGACAAAAGAAGACTTAGATGGTGAAAAAACTCCATGAAAGTGTACGGCAACACATACAAATGAAAAATGAGCAATATGCAAACAAAACCAACAAGGTCCGTAGATAAGTCATCTTTGAACTGAGTGATTGGGTTTGGGTCCGTATGAGAAAAGACAAATTTCAGCCCATAGGCGGACCAAGCTACATCCTAAAGGGGATAGTCCATTTCAAGTCCTTCAGAAGATCAATGACAATGCATACAAGTTGGATCTTCCAGGTGAGTATAACGTTAGTGCAACATTTAGGTGGCATTTGGTAACCATTTCTGTTCACATCCCAGCCGTGGGATGGGAATAGAATAGGATGGGATGTGATGAGAATTATGTTTCCTTCTTGAGAGTAGAATCGCATTTGGTAATGATATTTTTTTTTTGTTTTGGGAACAAAATCGCATTTGGTAATGATTTTATCCTCAAATAAAAAAAAATGTTTTGAGAACATTTTTTTTTTTTTTTTTGGCCGGATGGTGACCGGCGGGTGGTTGACGGTGGCCGGTCGGCGGCACTGAAAGTTGCCAGACAGTAGGCAGCCGGCAATACCGAAAATGACCCACGACGGTTGCCAGAGATGAATACTGGCAGCGACGGCGGGCGGTGACGGACGACGGATGAACAGTGGCAGTAGTTTTTGGGAATGAGATGAGAATAATGAGATTTTTTTATTTTTTTTTGTTTCTCATTTCTTAGGAAAAAAGTTGGCACAATTCTCAAATGGGAATGGAATAGGAACGGGAACAAAAATTACCAAACGCTATTCCCAAACAAAAATTCCAAAAATCTGGGAATGGGATAGAAATTTCTGGGATGGAAACGGTTACCAAACAGGGCCTTAATGTTTTTAATCTTTCTCCGTTTGATGTAGGTGAAGATTTGAGGTTGAATCATTTTGAAGAGAAGAGGGATGATGAGAACCAACAAGCACCATCAAAGGACCCACTGCATGTTCTAGTTGGACCTATTACTATTACTAAAGCAAGATCCAAGAAGATCAAGAGTTTTGGGTTGAGTCTAAAATAATAAAGCCCAAATTAGGCCCAAATGACAATTAAGGCCTAGTTCATCTCATCAAGTCAAGCGAATGGGCTTAAACGTGAACTTGAATAGGCTTAAGCATGATGACCGCGAATTTCAGATCATTTATTTATTTACTTATAGGTTTTATTTTTATATATTTTAATTTTATTTATTGACTTGTAAGGCATGAATGTCAAATTAGCATTTTCCTTTTTAGATTAGGAGTAGGGTTTTCTTGTCTCTATAGGATTCCTTGTTCCTCTAAGGTTTTCTCTTATTTTTATTGTGGTCGCGCACTGTTCACAAGGTATTGTTCACAGCTGCACTATTTATTAGCCTTGAGTTTTCTTTTATTGTTGGCCACCTATTTAAGAGACTTGTATCCCATGGGAAAACACATTATTTTTTATTAATATAATTGTGAGAATTTTCTCTTAAATTCTTTAGAGAACTTTTCATGAACTTATCAAGAATTTTTTGTGGCGTTCAAATTTTATATCTTTGGTTCGTGATTTGTTAAAATCATTGGGTCAAAATCATTACTTATATCGTTTGTTCGCGTTTCATTCATAAACATTAGGTCAAAGTAATCTATCATGAATTCTGTATTTTCATGTTCTTGTATCTGATTTAGTTCAATCCTCACGAAGAAACTCTAAGTTGGTTTCGGGTCTCACTAATCCTTAGTGAGGTTCGCATCGGCGACCCTAGGAGGTGCAAATAAGTTATTAGTTATATATATATATATATATATATATATATATATATATATATATATATAGAGAGAGAGAGAGAGAGAGAGAGAGAGAGAGAGAGAGAGAGAGAAAATAATCGATGACTGTCGAGAGGTGTGGGAGGGGTTAGTTAGAAAATGAGAGAGAAAATAAAGGAAATCCAGTGCCGACGAAAGAGTCAAGAGGAAGGAGGGCGGAGAAGTGTAAAAAATAAAAAAACGAAGACATGTTAGAAGAAGAAAATAGTAATTTAATTAAATAATTTTTTTTAAGGGATATAGGGTTAGCAGAAAAGAGTGTACATTTAGAAATAGCCATTAATTTACAAAAAATAAATCTTGTAATATTACCAACTTGCCCTCAATGAAGTCAAAAAAACCCAAAGAAAACAAAAACTTGGGAGGGAAGAAAACAACCTTGGAATCGCTTCGTCACGAAGCTACTCGTCTATATATCAAGCCATATTATGTGGGTGTACATGGTACTACATATGGAGAGGAGAGAATGATTTACAAAAAAAATTCTTGTAATACCCATTAATTTACATAAAAAAAAATCTTGTAATATTACCAACTTGCCCTCAACGAAGTCAAAAAAACCCAAAGAAAACAAAAACTTGAGAGGGAAGAAAACAACCTTGGAATCGCTTCGTCACGAAGCTACTCGTCTATATATCAAGCCATATTATGTGGGTGTACATGGTACTACATATGGAGAGGAGAGATTGAAAAGTCGAAGACTTGCTGTGGATTTTTAGATATGATCGGTAAGATATTTTCCTTTATCCTTTTCTTCGCAAGACTACACTGTTGTAAAGGTACTACTTGATTGTTCTCTTCTTTGAGCTGCATCTCAATTGTGTTTGTAAATGTCTAGGTGTGATATTGATGAGGAGCTAGAAATTTTCCCAATCCCAAAAGTTACAATTCGAGGGAATATGAAAACAATGAAGCAATCTGCATGTCTTGAAGCATGCAAGCAGCTGCATCAAGTCGGTGCCTTAACGGATGACCTTGTACCAGATAACCTTGCCCAGGACCAGGAGAGTGGTAATATTTACTTCTTCAGTTACCATTCTGTATCAACTTAAACGAGTTTTAGACCCGCACAACGTGTAGGTTTAGAAAAATATAACTTAAATTTATATTAGTAGATATTTAACACAAAAAATTTAATATTGTTTTTTTTTTTTTTAAATTTAATGTTTAATAATATTTTAAAAATAAAATAAAAATTAATACATTTAAATAAAATGTCACTTTCAATCACTCTGAGTTATTTCTACAATTAAAAATATTAAGTAAAAGAGCTACATAAATTTAAGTATTAAATTCTAAGAGGAGATATATATTTTTTTAACTTTTTAATATGTATTTGAATAGCAACTTTTCTTCTTTTTTTTTTTAATTTTTAATTTTGTTTTTCAGGCTAGCTTTTAAACAATATAATAGCTCACAATTTATGTTGTTTAGTAGTTATTAGTATTAGAAATTTTAATAGTGATTATGAATAAAAAAAATCACAATAAAAAAGAAAAGAAGAAAAAATATAATTATTTTGGTCAATTTAATGTCATATTTATTAAAAAAAAAGACATTTATTTTGAATTGGAAGAAAATAATTAAACTATTTGGACAATTAATTAAAATGAATAGAATTAGTATAAGTAGGAAGGATTTAATTAATTTGCATTAAAATCTTATTAAAATTACATTATTTTTAAAAATTAAAAATATGAAAGATCATAATATTATTGTAGGGAGATAATATTATTAGGGTTGAACAAATCTTGGCCGTTTATTCATCCAAGTGAATAGAAATTGAAAGATGAACAATATTTGAACCCACTGGTAACACTTCCGCTTTTAAGTATAACAAATAGATATTCAACAGTTTTGAGACGACCAAGAGACTGAACATGTGTTTCCTTTGCTCCTTGTTTTTCAAAGATTTGTGAAAGTTTATTCTTTTCTCAGTTTTTAATATCTTAATTTACAG
This sequence comes from Eucommia ulmoides, assembly GCA_016647705.1. NCBI lineage: Eukaryota > Viridiplantae > Streptophyta > Magnoliopsida > Garryales > Eucommiaceae > Eucommia > Eucommia ulmoides. The sequence continues at coordinate 34,433,661 of CM028330.1, forward strand.
AGTGTAAACCATATGTCAATGAACAAGCTATTTACTTCCCGCCGGAATTGGTTAGTCATGATGAGAATGATGCTGTCAAGAAGTATTATTGCTACCTAATTGAACTTGATCGGGACTTTCAATATTGGATCCCACTTCAAGATACTGTGGTTGCTGTGAGGACGAAGCTTGATTTGGATAATGACAGCTTAGTTTTCGACTTGGATGTTGATAGAGGAAATTTGAGGGTCCAATTAAGATACATTGGTGATATTCAACTTGCTTTTGAAAGGGTAATGTACTAGTTGTATACATATGCTAAAAAGCTTCAACTGTCGTGCTCGAATGCTAATTGAAATGAAAAGTAGTGGTAGGCTGTTTGTTGATGATTAAGCTTTGTTTTATCAGGTTCTTCTATGCCAAAGGTTTCAAGTCACTCTTTTCAGAGTTCTCGTGGATCATAGATTGAACAAAGTGAAAGAGGTTTTAGATGCGTTTTGCCAGAAGAAAAAACTCAGAGCTTTTGATTATCTCTTGCTCCCTTCGACTGGATCACGCGATTCACGCCTAACGCCTTCGATTGATTGGAAATGTGTTAGTTCTGTGCTGTATCCTGACAATCTCTTGGATAATTGCACAAATTGTTCACATCCCAATGGTTATGGTTGCCAAGTGCACAGTAAGAATGGTTTGGTATGCAACTGTGTGCTGGAGAATTCTTTGGTGTATACAGCTCATAATGGACATTTGTATTGTTTAACCGGTACTTTGGAAGATTGTGTCGCAAGCTCACTTCTGGAGCTCAGAGACGGAAAATTTATTACTTACAAAGAGTATTATGAAAAGCGGTTTGTAGAACCTTTTGTTATTTCACTATCTAAATGCTTTTCTTTTTTTTGTTTCCTAATAATCATGATACTGATAATTTATGCTACGTTACCAAATAGAAGCAATATTTATCATATGATTAATTTTTCAGGCATGGAATCGAATTGCACTATGAAAAGGAATTATTTCTTAAAGCAAGACGTATTATTTCTGTGCAAAATTACCTTCAAAGATGCACACGAAAGAAAGAAAGAGGTTAGTGGCTTCCTCCCGTGTTTGAAACTTGCTTTCTGTTCTTTTGGGTTTGTCTTGTCATTTCCAAATAGAAAAATAAACAATGGATTACAGTATTGGTTCCATGACTGCATAAAAAGCAGATTTTTCTTAATGGTGTCCATGTTATGTTCTCAAACTTCAAATATTTTCAGAAAGCGGTTGCGTTGAAAGCTAATATTTGTTTTCTCCTATTCTTCCAGGAGAAAATAATTCTTCATCCGTTGAATTGCCTCCTGAACTTTGCCAAATCATCATGTCTCCTATATCGATATCTACATTGTATTCCTTTTCATTTCTTCCATCCATCATGCATCGCATCGAGTCTCTGCTTATTGCCGTCAGCTTGAAAAAGCTGTTTGCGGATCACTGCACAAAAAAATTTGTTATTCCAACTATCAAGGTATTTTCTTCTTTCTCAGAAAAAGTAACTTGGATGTACATACATATGCATTTGGGTGTGCGTTTTATAATCTGGCTACTTAGTTGTTTTGCTCAAATGGACGGACATAGACTGTCAAAGATTCGGCCTTTCGGGTACAACAATTGTGTTCTCAACTACTATCCTGTTGTAATTTCGGAATATCTATCGTTACTTCGCTTCATGTTTACAATTGTGCCCACTAACGGCATCTATCTTTTGTTTGCATTATGTGTGTGCTATAGTGTGTATTTCACATATGAGTGCCTCTATGGTTATTAGTTTGCCTATATTAATAAAGTAAATATGTGTTAATGTGGATACATACCTGTGAAAATCAGACGAATAACTAACATATTGAAGATCAAGAGGAACTCATCATTAGTAACCATGACCTAGACCTCGTAAGTAGTTACCCCATCTAATTTGGTGGGGCTAATTTGACCGGCAGCATTATTCCGTTGAGTAGGGAGAGGAAAAGTAGCAATGGAAATGTAGACTCAAAAAGAGAGATTTTGAAATAGTGTAAGAAGGAAAAGGTGGCGTTTGGTTAGTATTCCCACTTTTCTGAACCCAACTGGAATGGGTTGGGTTGAGAATTTTGAGAAAAGAATTGCATTTGGTAACGATAATTTTTGTTTTGTGCTGAGAACAGAATCGTGTTTGGTAACGATTTTATCCTAAAACTAATTTTTTTTTTTATTTTTTTTTTTTTGTGTTTGGCTGCGGCCAGATGGCGGCGGTGGTGTTAGACAGTGGCCGGACGCCGGCAACGGCAGTGGTGTCAGATGGTGGCCGGACGGCCGGACGCCCGTGATGGCGGTGGTGGCCGGACGGTGACTGGTGACGGCGGACGGACGGCGACGCACGGTGGCCAGCGGCAGCGGACGGACGGCAATGGTCGCCGGAAGTGGCCGGCGACGGTCGCCGGACGGCGGCAGCAGACGGCGGTGGACAGTGATCAGCGGCGGGTGGTCGTCGGACTGTGACCGGAGTTGAGAACTTTGGGTTGAGTTTTTTGGAGCACAAAAAAAAACAAGTTTTTTATGTTTCTCATTTCCTAATATTTTAAGAATCAATTCCTATTTTTTTGATTGGATTGGGTTAAGTTTTGTATTTGCCAAACGCGTTCCCAAAAATCGAATTCAGAATTTTTGAGTTGAGTTGGGTTGGGTTGGGAACACTAAGGTGGCATTTGGTTAGTGTTCCCACTTTTCTGAACCCAACTGGAATGGGTTGGGTTGAGTTGAATTAGGTTGGTTGAGAATTTTGGGAACAGAATTATGTTTGGTAACGACAATTTTTGTTTTGTGCTGAGAACGGAATGTGTTTGTTAACGATTTTATCCTACTAATTTATTTTTTATGAATTTTTTTTTTTGTGTTCAGCAGCAGCCGGACGGCGGCGGCTGCGACGGCGAAGGTGGCCGGCGACGGTCACCGGAGCTAGATGTCGGCGGCGCGGACGGTCGCCGGAGGTGGCCGGCATCAGCGGAAGGTCGCCGGAGGTGGCCGGCATCAGCGGAAGGTCGCCGGAGGTGGCCGGAGACGGCAGTCGGTCACCGGACGGTCGACGGTGGCGGCGGCGGGATGGCCGGCGATGGTCGCCGGAGGTGGACGCCGGCGCTCGCGGACGGTTGCCGGAGGTGGCCGGCCTCAGCGGAAGGTCACCGGAGGTGGCCGGAGACGGCGGACGATGGTCGCCGGACGGTGGCCGGCAGCGAGTGGTGGTGGTCGGCCAGCAGATGAAGACGGAAGTTGAGAACTTTAGGTTGAATTTTTTGAGCACAAAAAGAAACAATTTTTTTTTGTTTCTGGTTTTTTTAGGATTTTGAGAATCAATTCTTATTTTTTTAGTTGGGTTGGGTTGAGTTTTGTGTTTGCCAAACGCGTTCCCAAAAATCAAACCCAAAATTGTTGGGTTGGGTTTGATTGGGAACACTAACCAAACGGGGCGTAAGGGTCTGCAAACTGGTGGCTACACCTTGCTCATAATGATCATTAAGAACATGCTCTTAGTTGAAAATCTATTGGCCAACTGTGTTGACTCAACACTATTCAGTTATGTTTCCTTTGGTGGCTAATGTATTCCCTAGAGCCAATCTTTTATTCTTATATTCTGGCAATGACGTGATCTGTTTGACATATTAATTTCCTGATGTATACATATTGTGGTAAAAAGTCGCCGTAGTTTCCATCTGCTATATTCATTTTCATATTTCCACAATCCCTTATGGCATGTACCATAGCTCAGACACGGATACGTAATTGGTAATATTTTTCCGGCAACTACAGTCGTAATGACAAAATCATAAAAGCTATATGTTATTTTCTCTTTGTTTTAGTGTAAATGATATATTTCATTGCTTGTAATCAATCTTTCTACTTGAATGATTCTAATTGTTTACTTTTGATATCCTATGTTGTTGGACAACATTGTATCTTTGTACTTACAATTTTTTGGTCACAGGTTTTAGAAGCAATTACTACCAAGAATTGCCGAGAGAAAATTCATTTGGAATCATTGGAGACCCTCGGGGACTCGTTTCTCAAATACGCTACTAGTCAACAATTATTTAAAACCTACCAAGATTTTCATGAGGGTCTTCTTACAGCTAAGAGAGAAAAAATCATTTCCAATGTTGCACTAAGCAAACTAGGATGTGACCGCAAACTTCCAGTATATACTCTTTTAATCTTTTTATATTTCATTTTGCCAATTGTTGTAGTTCTACAGATTTGCAGATGGTTAACGTCAAGGAAATAAATCCATCTCGAGAAATCAAATTTAATGGTAGTCTGTAAGAGTGATTAGTGCTGGAGAGGAGTTTAAATTGTTGGTTTCTTAATGAGGCACTCAATTTATTTTGTTGAATCCCACATCTCTCGGGTTACCTTCTAATATGGTATTAGAGTCAGGTCTTTTGTCAAATGTTGTGCCCCAGCTGGCGGTGGTTTGGCAAAGTTCACCTTGCGCGTGACGTGTTAAATCCCACATCTCGTGTTACCTCCTAACATGGTATCAGAGTTTAAGTTTGGGAAGTTTTTGTTTGTCCCTGATTGTTTGAATGCTCGTCTTTTCTCTTATATTTTTTTGAATGCATCACGGTGCAAGGTAGGGTTGCACTTGACAGCAAGTGTTAGAATTACACATCAAATTTCTGAGGCTTTCCAAAATAGTCCATATATGAAAGGAGTTGACTCCACTTGGTCCCATATGATTTTAAGTGGGAACCTCCTAACATATTTGTTTTGCACTTCTAGTTGCATTAGTTTTGCCCCCGTAAAGCGCTGCTTTTGCATGCTGTGACAACCATCATAGCCATCATCACACAATGATGTTCTGGCTATGATTTGTAGGTTGTGAATGTGTTATAGTTGGCTATAAGTTTGTATCCAAATCTTAGTTTATCAATTTGATCTGGTTTGCAGGGGTTTATTCGTAATGAACCTTTTGATCCTCAAACATGGATAGTTCCTGGGGATTATTCTGAAAATTATGAGTTGGATGAAGAGTCGCTTTCTGCTACGAGAAGTGTCTTTAGCAGAGGGAAAAGGGAGCTAAAATATAAGAGTGTTGCTGATGTCGTCGAGGCACTTATTGGTGCATTCCTTAGCACAGGCGGTGAAGTAGCCGTTTTATCATTTATGGAATGGCTTGGTGTAAAGGTGGATTTCGTCAATATAAAGTATGAGCCATGCTTCCCAGTACAACCACAGATGCTTATTAATGTTAAAGATTTAGAATCTTTACTGAATTACTCCTTCCTGGATGCTTCCTTACTCGTTGAGGCGCTAACTCATGGGTCGTACATGCTACCTGAGATTCCAAGATGCTATGAGGTAATGTTTCTCTGTTTTTAATTTCACCACTAATTGATTTTTCTTGCTTTGTTGTGCATTTTTAAGAACTAGAACTTCCTGCTTATCTTTCTTTTCTATTCCGCTCATCATATGGCTTCATTTATTTTACTTTTGAGTAGCTCTTCTGTATTCATTTATTATCTGTCTGAAATACTAAACCACATAGACTCCCGGTAATACAAGATGGGAGTGCTGGGAAATGATGATGCAACATTAATTAGCCAAGACGGCCTTTGTATTGGGGAGGAAATAATGTAAAGTGGACATTGATCTCAATTTAATACAATATAAAAAAATGAAGTTATCATTTTTCTGTCTCTCTTCCTCTCTTTTCTTATTCCTCTCTTCCTCTCTTTTCTTATTCCCTGCAATCTTTCCACCCAACCGCTCTGGCATGTCTACCCATTTGTCTTCTATACATTTCTCTACTCTATAGTCTGTGTACATTTTATATCTGAAAAGTGTTTTTTTGCAGCGGTTAGAATTTCTTGGAGATTCAGTTTTGGACTATCTCATCACTGAGTTCCTCTATTACAAGTATCCTGGATTGTCACCAGAACAGTTAACTGATTTAAGGTCGGCTTCTGTCAACAATGAGTGTTACGCCTATGCTGCCTTTAAGGCTGGATTACACAGACATATACTCCATTCGTCACAAGAGCTTCACAGGTTTATAGTCAAGACGATGGAGAACTCTACACAATTATTATGTGTATCTACTTTTGGATGGGAATCTGAAACAACATTTCCTAAGGTTGGTCTCCAGTATTTGCCTTATATATCTGCTTGTTGCGGAACTTTTGATATTGCATTTCTTTTTGGGGTGGAGGGGGAGAGAGCGCGGAAATATTTTGCTAACATATGATGGCTAAAATTATTAGTTTAAGAACAATTAAAATGATAGATTTGGAGCTTACCTTTAATAAACACTACGAGTTTGTGGACAATGGGTTGGAATCTGTAAATTATTCTCTCTTATTATGAAATTATTTTAAGAAAAAGTTTAACTCAAAGAATGTCTAGCTTCTAAAAGTATATCTAATATGTGATATAGTTGAAGATTAGCCTGTGATTTCAATGATTGATATTAAATTAATGCTTTTTATCTAATGTTTATTATATTCATGTGGTTGATGTCACTTGTCAAATTTAATACATTTTTTACATTCCGAGTATCCTAAATCTATGCTGCTGTTGCTTTTCATAATTATTTGATTTATACTTTCTCTCAATGTGCAAGCGTTATAATGATGATGCTTGCAGTACTAATAATGGATAACTTGATTATGCTATGTAGTGGTTTGCTTTTCAAGTTTTTCAACCAGGTGGCATCTTGGGTCCACATACACCTTGGAGGCCCGATTGCCCTTTCTATCCCCATCTTTGCCTAAATTCTCTTACCAATTTGACTTGGAAGCTGAAACTTCTAATTTATTCAAATTTAAACTAAATTTAATTTTGAAGATAAACATCAAGTACTAATGATCTTCAAGTGAAAAGATAACTCAAGATCGCACGTGTCTTGAATTCCTGTACTCTTTGGACAATCCTAGATACGTGTTTGTTACTTTGCAAAGGATCTTGCTTGATTGTGAAGTATATTCGCGTATTGTGGCCACATTGGAGGATTAGACTTCATCCTTTATCAATACAATGATTGTTACTGGTATTATCATCAAAACACTTAATCATGTTTATTGATACAAGTGAGATTGTTAATATAAGTATGTAAGCTATCCTATCTAGTAGTATCCTTACCCGGACCTTTGGATTTGTAGTGGCAGTCTCCTATCATGTTAGAATCTCATTTCCACTGCAATCCTGTCATAACCAAATCCCAAATCAACCTTTTTTTTTTTCTTCAGTATTTTGGCCAAAAGAATCATTTTATATGGAAGCACATGGAATAAGACTTCTTAAAAATCAACTTGGATTGTCAAAGATATTATTTCAAACTGAAACTCATTTCGCTAATCAAATACATATAATTGTATGTGATGCAGGCACTTGGAGATGTTATTGAATCGTTAGCTGGTGCAATTTTTGTTGATTCAGGATACAATAAGGAGGTTGTATTTCAGAGCATAAGGCCTCTTCTAGAGCCCTTGGTAACGCCCGAGACATTGAGGATCCATCCGGTGAAAGAGCTAACTGAATTTTGCCAGAAGGAACATTATAAGTTGAAAAAGGATGTTTTATCTTGTGAAAATGGTGTGGCATCCATTAAAATAGAGGTTGAAGCCAATGGGGCAGTGCACACGGAGTCACGCACCGCAGAAAATAAAAAGAAAGCCAAGATGCTGGCTTGCAAAGCTGTTCTTCATTCTCTGAAGGCAAGTGTGCGAAATTATGAAGGGGCAGATGCCAACCATGCTGAAAATGGGAATGGATGAATTGCCTGATTTTGCATATGCACATACACTTCATTTTCTGCCTGAATCTGCATTGTCATGGAAACTGCATTTTGGGACATCGGTTCTGGTTTATGCAGTTTTGTTCTGCCATGTCTTATTGGAAGTTCGGAGTAGGTTGTGGGATAGACGACATTGTGAATGGTATTTTATTACTAGGTTTATGCCACGCAATATACAGACTTTATGAATATTTAATTTGAACTATTTAAATCATCTTCATATTTATAATTGAATATTTATGCAGAAATTTTTGTAATTTAATTTTCACCCCACCCCACCCCCCCCCCCACCCCCCCTCTACCTTTCATAACTAGAAAGTTGTAGATTTTTTTATTTATTTTTTTGTAAATTTCGATTGGAAGTGAGATAAAATATTTTTTTTAAAGTTTCTATAGATTTATATAATTTTAGCATAAATTTTATTTGTATAATTTTTGTTATTTTGATTTCGTTGACCACTCTCTCTCCTTCTATGTTTCAGCTCTAGAAAATTTCAGTATTATTATCATATTTCTTACAAATTAAAAATTTGCTTTTATCTGGTGCTACACTAGAAGTGGTGGTCAACAATGGTAATTGTTTGTTGTGGTAGTTGTCAGTGATTGTATTGGAGGTGAATATTCTTGGTGGTGATAAATGTTTATTGTGTTAGTGAATGCTTGTTGTTGCAGCGGTGAATGTAGGCAGTGGTCACAATGGTGATGATTTTTGTTGTGGTGTTTGGTGATGGTGGTGAATGTTTCTTATGTTGGTTGACAGTAATTGTGATGGTGGCAAATATTTGTTGTGACAAGAGTTAATCGAGGATGATTTTATCAAAAATAGTCTTTTATTTATTAGGAGAATGGTTTAAGTGTTCTTTGAAAAATCCTCTTAGTTTATCTAATTTTAGGTCCTCTATTTCGAGTAATTTAAGCGGAAAAGAAAGGTGTAGCTGAGGAGGGTCGGAAAAACTTACCTTGGCTTGGAAGGTTTCTTCTTTGCTTTATTCTATTTCTTATTCTTCTCTCTCTCCCTCTCTGGGTTTTTTTTTTTACTCTTTATTTCTTTTTCTTTTTACTTGATAATTTTTTAGAGAGATAAAAGAGGGAGGAGGGGGGGAGGGTAAGGAAACCCTTAGGCCGAGATGGTGGCATGGAAAGACTTGGAGAGGTGTGTGTGAAAATTGGGGAGGACGAGACTACCCTTTATAGGCAATCCCTAATCCGTGCATCCAGGGATGTGCATACATCCCTGGATGCGTAGAGAGACCTGTTGGGTTATCAGCCGACCTAGAGACAGACAACCCCAGCTATTACTTCATTTCTACATTTTAGACCCCCTATTTTGGGCATTTCGTGAAATGTCATGTTTTTTCACTCCAACAAGCAACATCCTATTAAATAAATGGCTAATAATCTCCCCAAAACCTCCTTATTCCACTCCCAAGGGGAATCCAATACTTCGTCCTATTCCAAGAGGGTGGTGGAAGAAGTAATTTTGGTGCTAGGGGAACTTTTATTTAATTTTGATGTATTTTTTATTTTTTTTTATAAATTGATTAGAAAAATATGAAATGAAAATATTCAATATTTGCTTAGAATATCCAATTTGTGAAGAATACATGAAATTGTTTGCCAATTTGACAAATTTTGAAAAAATAATAAAGTTTCGTGGTAAAAATATGAAATGTTGCGCAAACTACACGATTTCTTAAAATTTTCCCTTGGGGAATAATATAATCGGTTAGAAAGTGATGAAATTTTGATAACCACTTCCAATTTGATCAATTTAGTCCAAAAATATTTTTTTGAACTTTCAATTTTGACCCCAAATTTTTCCTTGAAACTTCCAGAACACAATTGGAGCTCCAATTTGATTTTTAATGTAGTGAAATGCATTTAAAAATGTTTCTTAAATTTTGAAATCGAAATTTGTCCATCTAAATGTTTATCTAAAGTGTCTTAAAATTTCAATTTAGACCCGAAATTTTTTTAGTGGTGCCAATTTGTGACTTTAAAACTTCAACCTTTTTACTTGATTGAACCTTTGAGGCCCTAATTTAACCTTTGATTTCAAAATTCATTTTTATTTATTATTTTTTGTTTATTTTTCCTTTGATTTTCTTATTTTATGCCTTGTGGTTGGTGGGACAAAGTGTGGTGTCTAAGGCTGTTCCTTTTTGTCATGTGAGTTTACTCATAATGGAAAATATAGGAGACACACATGATCCTATTCTGCTCAAGAAAAAACGCAATACAATAATGATATAGAAATATGACCGAACCCGAGTGGGTTGCCTACATATCCTTGTGGATGCGTGGCTCAAGCTGGCGTTCATTGCTTGAGATGAATAAAGAAAATAAAAATGGTGTTTCCAGGGCACCTGGACCCTGAAACATTGGACACTCCACTATTGGATAGCAGGGAAAGTAAAAAGTGTAATTTAAGGAAAAGTCTCACTGACTTCCCTCAGTATAATCTGCCTAACGCGCCCTCTTTTTTTGAACGGAAAAAAATATTAAATAATAAATAAGCTTAAGGAGATGGGATTTTTAAAGCACCGATTTTCAAAAAATATTTAGGCCATTTTTTAAAAAAAATAAGAAGTCGCCACCTAACATTGGATTTAAATGGTGTGCTAGGTCACCGAATTTTAGAAAATAAATTTAAAAGGCCTAAGTAAACATTGACTCCAAAACATAGTGAAACCAAATATTCATTTAAAAGCTCAAGGGTCGGTTACGCTCGGGGAAGGGGTTAGGCACCCCAAGATGCTCGTCCGAAAATGGCACCTTATGTCCAATTAATTTAAGTCCGAACGTTTTATTTTATTTTAAAATCTTTTCCTTCTTATAAATTTTTTTTGATATTTTTTAAAAATAAGGTGGGACAATTTTTTGTATTTTTTGATAATGTTCCCCTGTATAACCTTTTATCGAATATTAAGAATTCGACAAGGATGGTCCATGTGAAGGTTCATGTATGTTTCCAAAAGATTTCTTTAATTTAAATAGACAAACTAAAATAGATGAATAAGATTGAAAATATGAATACAAAAACTAACATCTACATGAATCTTACTTTTTTATGCAAAAGTCACCTAAAAATTAAAGGATTTAGTTTACCTATGCCAATGCAAAATGATATGATTACGGGAATTAAACAGAAAAACTACGTAAATTAACGTGATTATGCGTGGCAATGATTTAATTATTTAATAAAAAAAATACAAGCAGTATACGAGTCGTGACTAAATGCGAAAAAATAGTATGAATTATAAAACAAAATAAAAAACCTATATGCATGAAATATGAAGAAGAAAAAAAGTGTAAGAGCTGAAAGTGTCCTAAACATGCTGTTTAAATGATACAAGAAAAAAATATGCTAGATAGATGCAAGTAGTGTCTATTTTAAGTTTGCCTAATTAATTTATAAATATCCCGATTTGAAATTCTCTCAAATTCTATTAATATGAGAATCGAAGGAGGTTCGCGGTAACAATTTTTTTGTCGAAATTAATTTTTGCAAGACTTAGGTGGGATCTAACAAAATAACTTATTGAGGAAAAGTGATTTACTAAACCGATTATTTTTTAAAAAATTTATTTTATTTGGAAAATCAAATCGTCGGTATAGAAATTTTTTCTTCAATTTGTCGAATAGTTGAAAATCACCTAAAGATTTGCAAGAATTAATTATTACAAAACAATTTTATTTTATTTTTTAAACAGTAAACGAAAAATGTCTAAGAAAAAAAAAAGTCACACACTGTCTCTTGATTTTTAATCTATTTTCATCTCAAAAAAAATAAAAAAATAAAAACACTTGTTATGTTCACCAGTTTTTCAAAATAACTCTGGATAACAAAAGTGAACAAACAAAGGCTTACTTTTGGCCAATAAAAAAATGAAATCAGAATTAAAAATCAAAACGAAATAGTGAAAGTAAGGTTATATATAGAATCCAATTTATTCATCTTCCAAATAAGACAGTGTTAGACTCGTTCTTTTTTTATTTTTTCGTTTTTTTTTGCTTTTTTTTTATTTTTTTATGAATCATAACAACTTAATAAAGATGAAATAAAAAACAGAAAATAAAATGAAAATATCACCGTCTAAACGTTCAAAAGTTCGAATTGAGAATGAGGAACTTCATCCTGGCGTTTTCATCGAATCATTTGATGATTATCACATAGTTAAGCTTGTTGAAATTTAAATTGCGATAAGAAAATAATGAAGAGAATCAGAAAACGTACCTGCTCTGGCCAAGATTCCCAATACTTGGATTTCTCCCTCTTGCAGACGGCTTCCCGAAAGGGTTTTCTATAAGAATCACTCTTTAAGGGGGGGTTTTCTCTCAATTTCTGAATCCATAAATTAGGAGGATGATGGTCCTATTTATAGGAAAGATGGGGCATGGAAATCACTTAGGAAACCCTAAAAATTAGGTCTGACCGTCTAAACCCAATCCAAGTTGGATTGAGAAAGGGTAAAATTGGAAGAAAATGGCAAAAAATAACTTTAAGGTTGCGGATGTCATGCAAGGGTGGCTCCCACTCTCTCTCTCTCTCTCTTTCTACTCTCATTTTAATATCTCTCTCCCTCTCCCCCTTCCCACGACTTGGACCTAAAAAAGGTGACCCACTCATTTTCTCAATTTTCCTTTTATTTCAATTCTTCCCCTCATTTTTTCTTCTTTCAATTTCAACCCACTTTTTTTATTTCAATTTTCTTCCTTTTTTTTTTAATCTATTTTTTGTATTTTCTGGAATAAAATAAAATAAAAACAAAGTTAAATAAAACAAAGTTAACTATAAAATAAAGTATAAATTTTTTGCGGGGGCGGTCAAAATGTCATGTCTACGTTGCCCCTGTTCGTGGTTGGAAAAGGGAGATAGAGAATTTTTCTAATAACATAAAATGTGCCCTAGCCCTGGGCTGGGACAAAGTTTTGTAGCAAATTTGATATTCGTTTTTTCAAAAAAAAAAAGAAAAAATAAAATAAAATCAAACCATGTGAAGGTTGCCTACATATCCCTTACCATGGGTTAGAAATCAGGTCGAGACATAGTTCATGTAAGCGTTCGTCACCTGGGACAAAGGAAGGAAAAAAAATACTAAATTCTTGATATTTTCATAAAAAACTGTAAACTGTGCCCCAGCCCATGGTTGAGGTACTTACAGTCGGATGACCATACCTCAATAGATTGCATACGTACTTTGGCATGTCACCAAAGATCAAGTTAGATGTAGTTTAGACGATGGATCCTGCTTCTTAAATAACAAGGAAACAAATTCGTCAAAATACCATTCCTAGAGGAAATACATCTCAGTGTATGGGTGGGTGATAATGTCAGAAGTTGACATCTCTTTTGTGTTAACTGGACCCTCTTAGGTTTTCTACATATCTTGGTTGTGCCGAGAATCAGGTCAAATGTAGTTTTTGAGGGTCCTAGCTTTTGAGTTCATGAGATTGAATATGTCCAGCTTTTTTAGGTCAGAATAGTGGTTGAGTGTGTCCAGCCTTTGAGGTCAGTATAGTGATTAAAGTGAGCCTTGATAGCACAAAATAACGTCGCTACTTTCACCGCAAATGTACGGGTCAGATTTTAGTAGAGTGGGAAGAGTAAGGGTTGTCATATCCACAGGGATTGGTTTAGATTATCTTTGAGTACCGTAATTATTATAACCTAACTTTATTTAGGCGACAAAAAAAAAGATTTTTGTTTATAAATATAAAATACTAATCTAATTAATTAATTAAACTAATTATACTACAATACTAATATGAGACGTTTAGGGGAATGGATTATCTAGGGATTAACTTCATTTACATAAATATGTTTGATTTTGTCTAATTTACATTAACGGTATTTGACCTATTCGACAATCTCGGTATCGTAAACTCACTAACTACCTCTCCCGAGTGTAAAGTGAATGAATATGTGACTTTGCTTCAACGCCGAAGTCCACCTCGAGCGTCTATACGACACTTGGTCGCATGAGTCCTGCCCCAACATCATGGATTGCACACTTTCTAATGCCATCCCGGGTCATTAAATCATCGTGTTGTTTTTAAACCCTAATCTGAATCTAGGGTTACCTCCCCCGAGTGTCAAATTTCGATTTCTCAGTATATCATAACAAGCATATAAAGTAAATTAAAAAACAGTAAACACAATTGAATAACAAAGAACAACCGTTAACGAAATCGAGGTTTCGTTAATAGCATATCTAAGGAAAATCCCATAATCTGATTTAGCTTCAAATTTACCTAGATTATCCTTGTCATTCAGAATAAAGCATTTACACCCAAATACTTTAAAGTAACAAATGTTAGGAGTCTTATCATTCCAGATTTCATATGGGGTTTTGTTAAACCCTCTACGAATCGATACCCGATTCACCACATGGCAAGCTGTACTTACTGCTTCGGCCCAAAAGTAGGTTGGTAAGTGATTGTCATTCAGCATTGTTTTGGCAATTTCTTGAAGCGTCCTGTTCTTTCTTTTCACTACACCATTTTGTTGTGGTGATCTTGGTGCAGAGAAGTTATGAGCATAACCATGCTCATCACAGTAACTGATAACATCATCATTCTTAAACTCTCTTCCTCTATTACTACGAATATTAGTAATAGAACATTACTTCTCATTTTCAACACGTTTACAAAATTTAGCAAATACAGAAGCAACTTTACTTTTCTTAGCAAGGAAAAATACCCAGGTAAGTCTAGAATAATCATCAACAATTACGAAGGCATAAAACTTACCACCAAGACTAGAAACAGAATTTGGTCCAAATAAATCAAGATGCAACAATTCAAGACATCTAGACGTGGACGTGTGCATTTTTTTCTTAAATAATGATTTAGACTGCTTGCCTAATTGACATGCATCACATACTTTATCTTTCACAAATTGCAAATTAGGTAGGCCACGTACGAGACTCTTCTTAGATAATTTAGAAATTAGTTTCATACTGGTATGCCCAAGTCTCCTATGCCATAACCAACTATTTTCAGATAAAGCATTCAAACATGATAAATTTTGAGAAGTAAAATCATCAAATGAGCAGGGATAAACATTCTCAAAACGTGATGCAACTAACAAGATACTACTATCATGATCATTCTTAATAATGCACTTATCATGATCAAATATCACATCATAGCCCTTGTCACATAATTGACTAATACTAAGCAAATTATGTTTAAGTCCATCAACTAATAACACATCTTTAATGATAATAGTACCATTATAAATATTACCTATACTGATAATTTTACCCTTTTTGTTGTTTCCAAAGTCACATGAACTCCATCCTTAGATGTCAAAGAAGTGAATTTTGATTTATCTCTCGTCATGTGTCGAGAACAACCGCTATCTAGGAACCATTTGTTCTTACTTATTGATAATTTTAAAATAACCTGCAAGGAGTACCTCAAATAGTTCCTAATTGGTACCTAATTTACGTGGATCCGATCTTGTTAGTCGGGACAATTTTAGTTCCTTTTGGAACCCAAACTTGTCTACATTTAGATATTTTAGTAAAACATTTACGAATAGTATGCCCCACAACATTACATTTAAAATATCAAACAAGATCCTTAGTTTCATAAAAGAATTTTTGAAAACGTTTTTGTTTAAAAAAATTTCTAAAATCCAATACCGACTTTATCAATAATTCCACGTGCACTTCCAAAAAGCATTTTCAAGTTATTCTCACCGCCGGTGAATTTGAGAACAATTGAATGTAAATCCGATATCTTGGATTTCAATTCATTGTTTTCAGATTCGTAATCCATTATTTACTTGTTTAATGTATTAATTGTACTTTGAAAGACATTTATTTTAGAACACTGGTTTTTATAATCATGCAAAAGTTCTTGATAAATATCAAATAATTTATCAAAATCTAAAGGACAATAACTTAAACATTTTGTTACCTCACCACCAGTGGCCATTAATGCAAACATGGACAGTTCTTCACTTTCTGATTTTTTGGAGCTACTTGATTCGGTATCATCCCAAGTAACCTTCATAGACTTCTTCTTTCTCTTATTTCATTTCTTCTTCTCTTTCTTCTTTTTCTCTTTTTTTTTTATCCTTCTTCAGTTCGGGACAATCAGTTTGAAAGTGACCGATCTTGTGACAGTTGTAGAATTCCATATTGTTCATGTTGAAGTTTCTTCTCCCGCGGAATGTTCGCCGAGTCATTCTTCTAAAATTCTTTGTGAGAGGCGCCACATTTTTCGCTTACTCACTGTCAAGACTTTCATCATCACTGTCATCATCTTCTTCAATTTTCTGAGATTTTAGTGCCAAGGATTTCCTCTTTCTATTTCTGATGTCATCCTCATATCTTTTAATCGTCGTTTTATGAGTGATCAAGTTGCCTATGAGATCATCAATTTCGTATTTGTCAAGATCTTTAGGTTCCTCAATTGCAGTCATCTTTGACTCCTATACTTTTGTCAAAGATCTTAGGACCTTTCAAACTCTATCCTCCATGGAGTATGACTTTCTAAGTTGACTCAAGTGATTACAAATATTGTTGAAACGAGTATACATCTCTTGAATCGATTCAGTTTCTTCCATTCTGAACAATTCAAATTTTCTCATAAGAGCATTGATTTTCGATTGCTTCACTTGACTTGTCCGTTCGTGGGTAACTTGTAACTTGTCCCACATCTCCTTTACTGATTTACAACCTGAAACTCTCGAATATTCATTAGCATCCAAAGAACAAAATAAAATATTAATAGCTTGAGAGTTCATAGAAAGTTTCTGCTTATCAAAAGCAGTCAGCTGCTCTTTCATCTTCTTGACTCCGTTTTTTATTGGAACAAACGGATCATCCTCGATTATTAGCCACACATCATAATTTGTAGCATGAAGGAAAGTTATCATTCTGTCTTTCTAGAATGAATAATTTTCACCTGCAAATAATGGTGGTCGGTACATAGACTGTCCCTCAGTTAGTGTGCCTATTATGTGCGCCATGTGATCTTTATTAGGGAAGTGTGCCGAGCTAAACTAATTTTGATACCAATTGTTGGCCCAGTGACCTACCCAAGAGGAGAGGTAAATTTGGTAGTATTAAAAATATCAGAATATAACACTTCAAAAATCAAACAATTAATTTTATCCTAAAATTAATTATTATCTTTTATAGTAGCAGATTATGTATTATCAACTAGGTGCACACTCAAACAACAAAATATAAACAATGTAAATAATGCAGCACACAGAAATTTATACTGGTTCACCAAACTACTCTTGGCTAATTTAGTCCCCCGAGCTCCGCAGAGAGTCAGACCCATTAAACTCAAGATTCCTGTAAAAGTAGGAACCAAACCCTCACAACGATTATTTTCACATGCCCAAAATCAACCTTTATAATTCTTTTTCACAAGCTACGGAATAATCTCTATCTTTTTACCAGGCGGAAGATTAATCTAATTCTATTACAGGGAGAATCACGACCTAATTTTTTTATACCTTTGGCCCAAGAATTAAACCTCACAAAAATACGCTCCAAATATCCTTTTACCCGATAAGAATTGAACCGTTACAATTCACTTAGAAATTCAATCAAGGAAGAATTAGCACCTAATCTTTTTATACTCTAGACAAAGATCAAAACGTCAATCTTTTTACCGGAAGAGATTGAAACCAACTACCTTTGATTAGACATTCACAGTAGTATCTAATCCGACACTCAACTCACCAATTAAAAACAATTGATAAGTGATTTTCCCTTTCAGAGCTTCTACCACCCCAGATAAATTCAAACTCAATTAATATCCTGATACTAGTGATAGAAAAATGAGAATTTCAAAATCTGATAAATAAAGATGGGTAGCAAGCAATTAAGCACGTAATCAGATTTTCTCAAGAAATTGTTTCAAAAATAATTTTCAATAAAAAATTTGGAAAACAATTTCAAAGATCAAATTCCAAATACTAAATAATATAATCAAGCAATAATTAATAGTAAGTAATTTGAAAATATCTCACTAGGATTCCACCGAAAATATAATGATTAGCAATGAAACTTGAGATCAGTAGTAGCAATAATCCACAACAAATATTTCTTTAGAACAACTCTCAGATAAGATCTCACAATTCACTCAGTATGATTACTCTTAGAAAGTACGAGAGTTGAATAACTCAGAATAGTTTGGATTCTCTTGATTTCTGATTAATTTCATGTGAAATCTACTAGTCTATTTAAAGCCACTTATAATCAAGCAATAATTAATAGTAAGTAATTTGAAAATATCTCACTAGGATTCCACCGAAAATATAATGATTAGCAATGAAACTTGAGATCAGTAGTAGCAATAATCCACAACAAATATTTCTTTAGAACAACTCTCAGATAAGATCTCACAATTCACTCAGTATGATTACTCTTAGAAAGTACGAGAGTTGAATAACTCAGAATAGTTTGGATTCTCTTGATTTCTGATTAATTTCATGTGAAATCTACTAGTCTATTTAAAGCCACTTAAAACAAGCCTTATAACGGTTAGTTCCTATAAATCATAACATTTAATTACACCAATAGACCCTCTATATCATAATGATTCATTCCAAGTATAATTCATTTAAAATATCTCTTAAAATATTCAATTAAGTCCTTCAAACTTTTACTCAATCTCAATTAGATAAGATTGAAAGAATTACATGTACCAACTTGAAAAATATCAAAACTACTTGAACCATATCTATAGGGATAGTTAAATATTAATTAAATAACTCAAAACATATCAGATCCCTAAGATATCTCATATATCTTAACCATAAAACGACTAGTAACGGCTACTTTTTGAATAAAATCCAAAATTCCATAAATCCTTAAACAGCTCCATCTGTGGACCGACCAAGAACCATCGGTCGACCGCCTAATTCAGGATGTAGCCAAGCCAAAATCTTTTTCCCCATCGGTAGACTGCCCATCCATCACCTGTTGACTGGACGATTCAGAGAGTTTCGTAAGTCGACCTATCCGTCGACTTAGAGATTCAGAGAGTTCATTCTCTGATCACAAGTAAACTCATCTGTCGACCTAGAGATTCAGAGACTTCTTGTTTTAAACTCAAGTCAACCTACCTGTCGATCGAGAGATTCAGCAACTTCATTCATTAATCACTGTTCGACTTACCTGTCGACTGAGAGATGTTGAAATCCTCTCCTGAATTCGTTTTAAATCCAATTTCATCGACATTTTCGCCCCTTTAACTTATTTTTTTTCTTGGTTAGATCCACTAAATACTTAAGTTCAATTTTAGTAAATTATCTTTATTTCTTTTTCAATTATACATAGGAGCAAATAATTTAACTAATTAGGATCCTATAAAAACACACATAATTTTAAAAAAATATTTTGTGTCGTGTGTGATCCTAACCATGATACATTAAGAGTTAGAATTTAATCTGAGTTATTTTTCCTAGGTTTTTCAATTTCTTCAAACTCTTAATCTTTCATCATCTGTGTCATCATCTTTAGTATTACCACAATATCTTCATGATAATTTTTATCACTAGAACTAATAAACTGAAACACTTAATAAAATCGTTAGTTCCACCAAAAACATCAACCTTTAATTGTCCATCAAAATCTTAGGATCAACAAGTTGTGCTTGGTCCCACCAAATATTTGACGGGAACGCTTCTCTTCAGGATGAATTCCACCACGGAGGCCAAGTTGGCCAAAGCATAGGAGTGCATGCTCTCTTCTTGGGGGATTTGGTTCACCTCTATATTTTTGAAATTTTCCAACAGTGCCTTTACCCTCCCGAGGTAAACAGTCATGCTTGGGTCCTTAGCCGTATAATCCTCTTGACTTGAGTTACTACAAGCTGCGAGTTGCAGAAGACGTGGAGATTTTTGGCGTTAAACACTCTTGCCAGCCTACATCCGATGAAAAGAGATTTATATTCAACTTTGAAATTGGTGGCCTAAAACCCCAATCGGATGGCTACTCAATCTCTACTCAGCTCGAGGCCACCAAAACCATCACTGTCCCGCACCCTCCTACATTTGAAAAACCATCCTTAAAGAGTTGTCATTTATCTGGGCCGAGATCATCGTTCGATTCGGGATGGGATGAGGTCTTTTCTGGGACCAACGCATCTGTCGGGCTGAGATAGGTCTCTTGCCGGGTAGGGTCTTGGTCATCTGGGTTGGGCTCTTTCAGGAAGGTCAACTCAGCAATGAAGTCGGTCAGGACTAGCCCCTTGATGGTTGTCCTGGGCCAATAGTCAATATGGAATTGGTAAAGGTTGAGGTTGTACTTCACAAGCCGACTAGAAACATCTGGGGAGTGAAGAATTTGCCCCAAATGTTTATCAACAAGGACAACGATTATGTGCGCTTGAAAGTACTGTCTCAACTTTCTTAACACAATGAGAAGGGCGTAGGCTAGCTTCTCAAACCACTGATATCTCTTCTCGACGTCGGTCAACACTTGGCTTGAATAATGCACCAAACCTTGGACTCCATCCTCTTCCCGGATAAGTGCCACACTGATTACGGTATCTGAAGCAGTAATGTATATGAATAATTCATCCCCATCCCTGGGGGTACTCAGCAACGGCGTCGAGGAGAGGTAAGATTTGAGCTCTTGAAAGGTGGCCTCACACTCTGATGTCTATTCAAAGGTTTTATTGTCCCGTAGAATCTTGAAGAAAGTGAGGCATTTTCCCGAGAAACATGAAATAAAGCAATTTAGGGCGGCCAACCTCCCAGTGAGCATTTGTACTTCTTTTTTTGTCCGTAAAGAAACCATTCTGAGAACCACACTTATCTGATCGGGGTTGGCATCAATGCCGCACTGGGAGACCATGTGGCCAAGGAACGTCCCTACCGAGACTCCAAAAATGCACTTGGAAGGGTTCAGCTTCATACGATAGGCTCGGAGTTTGTCAAAGCAATTTTGAAGATGGACGATATGATTGAATACCTCGGTGCTCTTCACGAGCATGTCATCTATATAAACTTCCATTGTTGAGTCGATCTCTTCCTTGAACATCTTATTCACGAGCCTTTGATAAGTTACCCCGGCATTGTGGAGGCTAAAGAGCATAACCTTGTAGCAGTAGATGCATCTGTCCATAATGAACGAGGTCTTGCCCTTGTCAGAGGGGAACATGAGAATTTGATTATATCCAGCGTAAGCGTCCAGGAAGCTTAAGAGCTTGTGCCCTATTGTAGCGTCTATGACCAAATCTATCCTCAACAAATGAAAGAAATCCTTGGGGCACGCCTTATTGAGATCTTTGAAGTCCACACAGAGATACCATTTATTCTCAGCCTTGGGGGCGAGAACGACGTTGGAGAGCCAATCGGGGAACTTGACTTCCTCCACCACGGCTGATTTCACTAACTTATCCATTTCTTGTTCAATGATTTTCTGACGCTTCGAGTGGAATTTTCTTTTTTTCTGTCTCACAGGGGTATGATAAGGATTGGCATTGATATGGTATATGGCTATACCCAGGTTGATCCCAAGAGGTTCGTTGTGAGACCAGGCGAACACATCGTAATTTTTCCTGAGGAGATCGATGAGTTCTTCTCGGTAGGCCATGCTGAGCTTGGCACCAATTTTGACAGTTCTCCCCTTGATGGTGGGGTGAATGGATACCTCCAAAAAATTCTCGTGGGGTATAGGACAGGGTTTCTCATCTGGGGGATCGTCAATTGGCACGATTCCAAGATCGAATAGGGCCATTAGCTCGGTCTCACCGTTCCCGATCCTGGCCACTGATTGTTATTTCTTCTTCTCGAGAGCCCTCCTAGCGCATGACCTGGCTACCTCCTGATCTCCTCTGACCTCTCTCACCCCCTCTTCTAGGGAGAATTTCATCAATTGGTAATAGGGGAAGACAGGACCTTCAAAGCAGCTACGGTTGGTCGCTCAATAATTTCATTGTATAGAGAAGGTCAATCCACAATGAGGAACTTGGCCCAAACCGTGGCTGAGGTGGGTTTAGCACCGATCGTGATGGGTAGGATGATCCAGCTAATAGAGCTCACAACATCCCTGTCGAAATCGATAAGAAGGGAGGTGGTGGGTTGCACGGAGCCTGAATTCACGTCCATCCTGTCGAATCCCCACTTAAAGATGATATCAACTAAACTTCCCCCATCAACAAGAATCTTTCCCACCTTGAAGTGGTTGATTAAGGCCTAAATTACCAGGACATCATCATGAGAGGTGTGCACCCCTCTAAGGTCGGCTTTGCTGAAGGAGACAACATTGTGTATGGCAACATCAATTATTCTCACCTCGTACAAGTCCTCGTCAGCTTTATTTTTCCCTTTTTACTCGTACCTCTTTCAGGAAGAGGTCGTCTTCCCCCCTTCCCGAGATCGAGGCTGCTATGGATCACATTTATCTCGCTATCTACCCGCAAGTCGTCATCGTATGCTTCGACTTCTCTTTTCAATGGAGGTCGGTCGTGGTTTTCTTTTCTTGGTTGTCCCTTACGCTCATCTCGGTGGCTACCCTCCTCAAAGTTTGCGTTCTCTCTGTAGACGTAATGTCCAAGATACCCCCTTTTTATGAGGGCCTCAATCTCTTCTCGGAGCTGGAAATAATCGTCCGTACTGTGACCTTAGTCATGGTGGAATTCGCAATATTTGTTGATAGATTCCCCCATGGGTTTTCCCCTTGGAGAAGAAGCATATGGGAAAAATTCTCTTCCAGAATTTTTGGCGAAGATTGTTGCAATAGACGTTCTTAGAGGGGTCAACCCTCAGTGAGTCCCTAGGGGTGGAAGGAGTCTCCGATCCCTGGGAAGGGGTCCCAACCGACCCTCAGCCTGTAGCCTTCAGAGCCCTAAGCTTTGCTCAATATTTTCTCTGCTCGATCGTTCCTCTTATGAGTCCCTTTTCGGTCTTGCTTCACGGTGTCTCTAAGATCTGCCTCATAGAAGCTCGTACCTCTGGCCAAGGCGACAGTCAAATTAGGCATGGGTCGTGAGCACAGGTCATAAGATAACCTTCAGTGCCTTAGCCTATCAATAAAAGCATTTAAGGCTACAGAATCCAGGAGGCCTTCACAGAACAAGCTTTCCATATGGAATCTATTCACGAAATCACCCAAATTCTCTCCAATCTTCTGCTGGAGGGCAAGGACATGGGTCACAGTTTTAGGACTTCGCCTAGAGTAATTAAATCAGGTCAAGAAGAGTTGCTCGAGCTAGGAAAAAATTGAGATCAAGGCTGGGGTCAAGTCTCGAAACCAAGTATTGGCCATCCCGAAAAGGGTGAGGGAAAAAGGCTTACATCTCACTGCCATGGAGGCCGTATGCATATCCATGAAGGTGACAAAAATGGAAAGGTGATCGACGGGGTCAATAGTCCTATTGTAAGGAGCTATCTATAGGATGGAGAACCTATACGGAACCACCTCAATCATGATCTCACTAACAAAGGGAGACCTTATCCCTGAAGGGAGTCCAACAGCCCCTCCGGAACCCCATATATGCACGAGCGCTACCTCCATTTCAGTAATGTGCTTTTTTAAGACGATCTCTTGCCTAGGCTATGCTACAACTTGGCTAGTGGCCGCTCTAGACCCCTGCCTTACGGTAGGAGGAAAGTGGGAGTCTACCTCCCGACCACGAAAAACTCTGCACTCCACATGGGTGATGCTGCTATAGGTTCTTCCTAGCTGGGGCTTGCGACGGTCCTCTATTCGGTAACCTTGGAAGGATAAATACATGGAGTTCGAAGCAGTCGGCTGGGCTAAATCCCCTTCTTGCACTGGGCGGTCGCGGGAATGAGGCTCACCTCGCGGGATATTCCTTTGGAGTGAATCACGCAATTCGATTACTGGTGGTGTTCTTCTCCCCTTGCATACCAGAGAACTGGTCCTACCTGAGCCGAGGTCGATGTCAGGTGAGAGATGATAACTTCGAGGCAAGATTGGAATTGGCCTAGCTGGCGTTCCAAGGTATCAAGCCTTGACGTATCTGCAGCTACAAAAGTCAGGCCAATGTAAGCTCCTGAAGATGGAGCTAATGAGCCTGCCTGGTCAGCTAGGAGTATGTTTTCTTCTTCTATCAGGATGGGGATTGAGGTCCTAACATCCGGTCTGGGGACTCTTGACATCTCTATGGCCAAGTTGCTATTCACCGCGTTGTTCGGGTCTCTCGGCCGTACGGAATTACCAGACCTTGTGATCATCAAGTTTTAGCAGAGATGGGAGCTGATGATTGAAGGAAGGATTTTAGTAGCACTTCCCATAAACGGTGCCAAATTGTTGATGTCGAATTTTGGCCGACCCCAACGATATGGTCTAGTCACTATTGGCTTAAGGGTTTCTTCTCTGCTGGAGTGGAGATGGAGAGGTTTGGGATCAATCCATTCGGCCCAGGATGGGGCAGAGTTAGAGAGGTCCGAGATGGATCTCGAGCGGTAAGGCAAGCTGGGAGTCTTCTGATTCGAGGAGAGTCTTAATCCGAGAAGGAATGAGTCCGAGATGGGACGCGCTCCAACCTATTACCTACACAAAGGACTTACCAGGATGGACTAAAAGTATCCCCTCCGACATGAGAATCAGCGCTCAGGAGAAAAATTTAACTATGCTACAATGAGAAAGCTAAGCAAATTTAGTGTACCTTTTGGCATTGGTATGCCCTCCTTTATATAGGCAATGAATTGATTAGTTTTTGGAGGATTAAGGGTTTAAGCATGGATTAACATGCCATCCCAGTGCGTGGCCAATGAGAGGGCAAGTGGAAAGCTTAAGTCTATGGACCTAAGCTTTCTGGCCCTTTTGTTGAGGTGCTTAGCGGCGAATATCAGTAAGTGGAGAAATAGCACGTCCCATAACCCGAGAAAGACTCGTCTTGCAGCCCACGATGTGAGAAGTTTCATCTCATTCCCTTCCCGTATAGCTAGAGATGGGGAGGGGCGTTTTGTTGAGGAACTTATGGAGTTGATTTTCGAGACTAGCGGTGCCGACATAGGGAATCATGCTAAGATGGGGAGAGGTTCATGATGAGTGGTTTATTTACCAACAAATCAAGTATTTTTATATTCAAATATTTGTGTGTTTTCATGCATTTTTGTTAGTTTAATATGTTTTTGTATTGTTTTCCAGGTCTATAAATAAAAAGGATACAAGATGCAAAAATAGTTCAGGTACAGTAACTTCAAGGCCATTGTTGACAATGATGCAATCCGATTTTGGAAAATATCAAAACATGGAAGTTGTATATATATATATATATATATATCTTCGATTTCCACAGGTTTTCTAATCACTTCAATTGGAGTTCGGACAAGAAAGTTACGGCCAAAATACGAATCAAACGCCAAACACTGTCTAAAACTCGTTGCAACAAGATGAATTCTCGCTGCAGCGATATTGCTCGCTGCAACGAGATCCCATCAGTGTGTTTATTGACTTCCCATCACTGCAGCGAGCTTCTGCTCGCTGCAGCGACCAAACAACATCTGGCAATGATATTTTAAGATATTTTAGGGTATTTTGGTGTTTTAATTGATATCCACTCATTCCTACTCATACCTAGAATGTTTTTGGGTGTTTTTTGAGAGCTCAAGATCATGCCAAGTAAGAGAGTTCATAAATTGGAAAAGAGAAAACAAGATCAGAGAGGATTTTACAGACGTAAAACCATCCATTCTTCAGATATCGACTATTCTCCCTTGTTTCTCTCTTTATTTCTAAACTCTTATTGGTTGTTTGATTATGTATATATCATTTTTAGTTGAATATTTGGTTATGTTCATGAACTAAATGTTTATTGTCTAGGGATTGATATAGTTCACTAATATACATGTTTGAGTAAATCGTTGTTTCGTTATCGGTTTTTCATCCTTACTCGATTGTGTTTACCGTTCTTTTACTTCCATATTATGTTTGTTATGATATTATGGTTGATTTGAGAATACGGGATTTAGGACTCGGGAGAGGTAACCCTGGATTCGGATTAGGGTTTAAACACATCACGACGTTCTAATGTTTCAGGAGATTATTAGAACGTGTGTAATCCGTGAGGTTGGGGCAAGACTCATGTAATCATTTAGATGCTAGATAGGGATATTGGTATTGACACGGTTGTATATTCATTCACTTTACACTCGGGAGAGGTAGTGAGTGAGTTTTAGACACTTAAATTGTCGAATAGATTAATGATCGTTAATGTAAACTAGACTAAATCAAACACATTTACGTGAACGAAGTTAATCCCTAGATAATCTATTCCCATAGAATTAATTCTTAGTATTTTAGTTTAATTAATTTAGTTTAGTTTTATATTTTTAGAAAAACTAAAAATCGGAACGCCTAAATAAAGTTCGGTTACGATAATCGCAGTACTTACCGACAATTTAATCCAATCATTGTGGATACGAAAATTCCTCACTTCCTATACTATTAAAACTTGACTCGTATACTTGCAGTAACGTAGCAACAAAATAAATTATTCGCTACCAAGTTTTTGGCGTCGTTGCCGAGGATTGGTTTTTAGATTATTGTTGATATTGTGAATAAGTAACTTGATTTTAATTTAGCCATTTATTTTATTTCTAATTTATGTTTTTAGTTTTGTTTGTTTTACGAGGTGCTTAAAGATGTCTCATCAACAAGTCCTCTTGAATTTTTCTCAACTGGATTTGGAGTCATTCTATTGTGCTTGGGAACAATACAATGAATTTCTATTTCGGTTCCCCAATCATCGTTTCCCGAGGGAGTATCAACTACTGAACTTCCTCGACGGGTTACAAGCCGCAACAAGAACTTGGGTGAAGGGAAGAAACGGTACCACGTCATTCTACCAACTAACCGCGGACAAAACCTATTGGTTGTTGGAAGACATGGCAGAGTTTGATTGTCAGAGTTGGAATTATTTAACAAGCTATCAAAGCTTAGGGGATAGTTCTAACATTTTGGCGCCATGGATTGACACCCTAGACTAACATGTAGAGTCTTCCCCTACCTTGGAAGAGATGTTCGCTGTATTTATGGGGGAGACTCAAGCTTTTTGGAGGGGAACTCATGACCGTCTCAATGAGCATGAGGATCGTCATGACAATATTGAGACGACCTGCACTGAAATTGATATGACCGTAAAGTCCGTCGAGACACAAATCGGTCAACTTATTTTCTTTATTGAGGCCGAGTCAGAAGTGGTAGCACTGAAAAACGCACAAGCCACATCCATATATGAAAGCCACCATGAGAAATCGAATACGAGCAGGAGAAAATTGGGAGAATTCAAGGACAATGATTCGAATGAGAAGAAAACCCAAGAATAGATTGACGATGAAGAATCACATGATGACAATTGTGATTCTTCACCATTTGTGATCCAAATTTTGATGCCACCACCGATCCAAGACGATCACATCTATGAGGATCTGATATGGCTCACTTGTGCTCCACCACTTCTAGCACCGTTCATTCAAGCCCACAAAGCACATGAGCCAGAGAAGAATCAAGTTGAGAACACATGTCGATCATTACCAAATCTCGCCAAGCTTGAGGGCGTTGAGAATCAAGACCCGTATGTTGTGTTGTATGACACATACTATAGGCGAAAGCTACTCTTTGATGAGCCCTTCTCCGTGTCAAGCCGAGACATTAAACTAAATGTTTCTTGGGAGGCAACCCAAGTTTTCAAATAAATCAATCCATCACCGCTGACCACACTCAAATGAGAGATTGTCTTGCCTCTCAGGTACGTGTTCAAAACCCCCTTGATCACTATAATGTAGCCATTTGTTGAGTTTGATGTTGGGTCACTGTGGACACTGCCCGTTCTAAGTTTGGGGGGGTGTTGTGTATGTTTTATTGTTTAATGACTTTTTGTTAGTTATGTAGTTTAATTTAAATTGTTCTTTAGTTTCATGCATGTTTAGTTGTTAAATGTTGTGTTGTTTAATTTTATGCATGTTTGTTTAGTATTAGTATAAGTGTGTTTATATTTGTAGTTATTGTTTTTGTGTGTTAAGTTTTGTAGTTCTTCTGGACTATTACCCGATGATGATATTATCCTCTAGTTGTTTATCGAGGTCAAGCATAATGCCCATGCATGTGTGTTCTGTGTACTTGACATCTCGTTTTGGTTAAAGTCATTGTGGATCCTAATTTACACGAGCACATAAACTTAATGTACTAGCTATCCAATTGATTTGACACCAATTATCCGGTAGCCAAGTTCATGAAAAATTTAAGGGATTCTAGAACATGATTGGGGGAAACTCGAGGCAAAATCATAGGCAAGGTATTTCAGGAGATATGATTTAGGCATTCATTTTGATCGCTTGAGCAGTTGAAGCCTTCCATGCAAAATATTTTAACTCTCGTTACCCTGTCGAAGCCTTTTATCCATTTCAATTCTGAACACATATCAAATACCCTAGCCAATTAATTTTTTTCCAAACCATTGTCGCCAATACCTAAGGCACGATTCAAGTTGTAATCAAGTTAGCATTTGTTTATGCTACTTGAAATGAGCGGTTGGGTTTTGGGCAAACTTTTGATTGGTTTGGTATTCGAGTACTTACTTGTTATCTTTCTATCGTAGTTCCACACCCGTGAAATTGTACAAATCAAATAAATTTGGGGGTGTGTTTAAAAAAAAATGTTTAAATATGGTTTTGTTTTAGTTTGTTTAGACAAGTGAGTACTACATTTTAAAAAAAGTAAGTTCGGGGTTGTTTCGGATTGATCTTTGTGGGTATGAGTGTGATTGAATGCCAAGCATAGTGCCCTGGGTATCATTGATCTAAAAGATCCTGTTGTATATTCCTGTTATACCCTTGGCCAAATGTTAAAAACCGAACCAAGTCCTTTTGACCTTTTAAAATTGCTTAGCCTACATTAGTGGAAAGTGGAACCCAGTCTGGCATATGAAAATCATATACCTTATCGGTTTTAAGTCATGAACTTTGTTGGTGAATAATCAATCCGGTATTTGTAGGGTTGTATAATTAGAGGTTTCGTGCACACACTTGAAAAGGATCTAGAATGGCATTTACCGTTATTAAATGTTAAAATTCTAGAACACCACATGGTATAGTTTTATTCTTGAACTAGATATGATTGGGGGTCGTTGAGGGAAAAACATTTGGTCGATTAGTTAAAATTCAAAACTCACACATCGTTGTTTTTAGTTCATTTGAGTTTTTCTTCTTTAGTATTTATGTTCGTTAATTCATTGTGGTAGATTATTTTCTTGTGTGGGTGTTTTTGCTTGAGGACAAGCAAACGTTTGAGTTTAGGGGTATTTGATGAGTGGTTTATTTACTAACAAATCAAGTATTTTTAAATTCAAATATTTGTGTGTTTTCATGCATTTTTGTGAGTTTAATATTTTTTTGTATTGTTTTATAGGTTTATAAATAAAGGGGAAACAAGATGTAAAATCGGTTCAGGTGCAGTAACTTTAAGGCCATATTTGATAATGATTTAATCTGATTTTGGAAAATCTCAAAACATGGAAGTTGTATATCTATGTCTTATATTTCCAAAGGTTTTGGAAGTTTTTTGAGAGCTCATGATCATACCAAGAAAGAGAGTTCATAAATTGAAAAAGAAGAAACAAGATCGGAGCAGATTTTATGGACGTGGAACCATCCGTTCTTCAGATATCGGCTATTCTCCCTTGTTTCTTTCTTTATTTCTAAACTCTTGTTGGTTGTTTGATCATGTATATATTGTTTTTAGTTGAATATTTGGTTATGTCCATGAACTAAACGTTTATTGTATAGGGATTGATGTAGTTCACTAATATACATGTTTGAGTAAATCGTTGTTTCGTTATCGATTGTTCATCCCTATTCGATTATGTTTACTATTCTTTTACTTCTATATTATGCTTGTTATGATATTGTGGTTGATTTGAGAATACGGGATTTGACACTCAGGAGAGGTAATGTTTCGGGAGATTATTAGAACGTGTGCAATCCGTGAGGTTGGTGCAAGACTCGTGTAATCGTTTAGACACTAGATAGGGATATTGGTGTTGACACAGATGCATATTCATTCACTTTACACTCGAGAGAGGTAATGAGTAAGTTTTAGACACTTAGGTTGTCGAATAGATTAATGACCATTAATGTAAACTAAACTAAATCAAACACGTTTAAGTAAACGAAGTTAATCCTAGATAATCTATTCTCATAGAATTAATTCTTAGTATTTTAGTTTAATTAGTTTAGTTTAGTTTTATATTTTTACAAAAACTAAAAATTGGAACGCCTAAATAAAATTCGATTATGATAATCGCGGTACTTACCGACAATTTAATCCAATCCCTGTGGATATGAAAACCCCTCACTTCCTATACTATTAAAATTTGACCCGTACACTTGCGGTAATATATTGACGAAATAAATTATTCGCTACTAGTTCACCATCCCGACGATAGCTTCGTACGCCCTTCCCGGAGGACACCACTGGCGGGGTCCTAGGGTGGCCGGCATAGGCTGAGATGCACTCCCTACCTGGCACAATATTCACACACTGTCTTTGGTAGGAACGGGCATTGTTGGAGAGTTGTTGACACGTGGAGAGTTTTCATTGGTTGTGTGGGAGTGACCATTTTTACACTCATAAAGGTTAATTATCATTTTCAATTCATATAAGGAACAGATATCAAATCTTTAATTAGGATCCTACATTCTATCATTTCAATATCAAAACATTCATAAAGATAACCCATTTAATAATACCGTGTGTAATCCTAATTTGGGTTGTATTAAGAGTATAAGAGTATAGAGTTGTTTTCACATAATTTCTTCAAGGTGAAGAACATTCTCCGTTTCTTCATTGCATCCATCTTTGCACCATTTACATTTTATTTATGATGTCTTCATCTCAAACAATAATTTGGAACTCTTTTTTGAAATACTCAAAAAACACATTAGTTCCACAAAAAATATCCACACTTAATTGTTCATCAAAACTTAGGGATCAACAATCTCTCCCTTTTTGATGATGACAATTAACTTTAATGTTTTTTTCAAATAAAGAATATAACCACGCTCCCCCTAAATCTGAGGACGGGTATTTAACTCATTCCCCCTAAATCTGAGGACGGATATTTAACTCATTTAAGTATAAACGTGAAGACATAATCAAACAATTTAATAAATATTCAATATAAGCCCAAAAATCAATTTAATGATAATGATATTCAACAAATCTCAATATAACCAATTCAACTAAGATCTCTCTTTAATCAATGCAATGCTTAGGTAAACAAATTCCTAATTATCAACTAATCTCTCCTTAATCAGTGCAATGCTTAGGCAAACAAATTTCTAAACATCAACTAACTTGTTTAAACATCAACTTCTCTCCCTTTGTCATCTCAAAAAGTGGGGACAAAGACCCAAAAACATAATTCTAGACATACATCGTTATGCCTGTCCATACCTAAAGTTCGAATAATCTTCATGAATTGATCTTCTGCTAAAGGTTTGGGAAAAATATCGGCAAGCTAATCCTCAATATACTCAATAATAACATCCATTTTCTGAATGTGATCACGAATAAAATGATGTCTAATCTCTATGTGCTTAATTCGTGAGTGCTATGTCGAATTCTTACTTAAGCATATAGCATTTTTATTATCACAATAAATAGGAACTTCCTCCATACATCATACTCCAAAATTATTTAATTGTTGCTTAGTATATAGAATTTGAGCACAACAATTACCAGCTGCCATATACTCAGCCTGGGTAGTGGATAAGGCAATTGAGTTATGTTTCGTGCTAGATCAAATAACCAAAGCATGTCCTAAAAAGTGACATGACCCACTTGTGCTTTTACGCTTAACTTTGTATCCGACAAAATCTGCGTCGAAGTAACTAGTTAACTTAAAGTCACTCCCGCTAGGATACCGTAATCCTATGTCACTTGTCTCTTTCAAATACCGAAAGATTCGCTTAACCGCAGTTAAATGTGATTCTTTAAGACAAGACTGAAATCTAGCACACAAGCATACAATAAACATTATATCAGGTCCACTAGCAGTAAGATACAATAAGCTACCAATCATACATCAATACATTTTCTCATTTGTATTTTTGCCCGTATCGTCTTTGTCTATTTTCGTAGCTGTTGTTATAGGAGTTTCATACTCTTTAGTGTCATCCAAGCCATATTTTTTCAATAACTCTTTAGTGTACTTGGTTTGATTAATGAAAATTCCTTATTTAGTTTGTTTGATTTGTAACCCAAAAAATAAGGTTGACTCCCCCATCATACTCATTTCAAATTCGACCTACATTATCTTGGCAAACTCTTGACAAATATCCTCATTAGTAGAACCAAAAATAATATCATCAACATAAATCTGTATTAATAGGATATCAAAATTACTTTTCTTGATAAATAATGTTATATCACTAAGACTCCGTCGAAAAAATTCCGATCAAATATCGGTTAAGTCTTTCATACCAAGCTCTCTTGTTTGAGCCCATACAAAGCCTTTCAAAGTTTAAACACATGATCGGGAAGTTTATTACTCTCAAATCCTGGTTGTTGTTCGACATAAACTTCTTCTATTAGAAAGTTATTTAATAATGCACTCTTTACATCCATTTGATATAATTTAAAATTTCATGAACATGCAAAGACGAGTAACATTCTAATAACTTCTAATCTAGCCACAGGTGCATATGTTTCATCATAATCAATTCGCTCTTCTTGATTATAACCATGTGCTACTAATCTTGCTTTATTTCTAATTACCATATCAGTTTCATCCTTTTTATTACAAAAAAAAACCCATTTAGCACCAATTACATGATGAAAATCTGGCCTAGGAACAAGAGACCACACCTATTACGTTCAAATTGAACTAATTCTTCTCGCAATACGGAGATCCAAGATTCATTAGTTAACCCCTCATTCACATTTTTTGGCTCAATTAGAGGGAAAAAAAAACAAGATTTATTATATCTCTAAGGGACAATCCTATACTTACACCTATCTCGAAATTACCAATAATTTCTTTTACCAAATGTCTAGGTACCGTCTTTATAGCCCGTGGTAAAATCGTTTTCTCTCTTTTTGGTTCCTCATTCCGTGGTTCATTTGTCATATCACCTCTTTGGTTTTGGTTATTTTTGTACCTACATCATCATCATCCAAAACCTTTCTCAACACAAATAGGTCAGATTTCTCAAATACGACATGCATAGATTCTTCTACTACTAACGTACATTTATTATAACTCTATAAGCTTTACTGTTAATAGCATATCCAAGGAAAATTTCATAATCATATTTAACATCAAATTTACCCAAATTATCCTTATCATTCAAGATAAAACAATTGCAACTAAAAATTTTAAAATATGATATATTTGAGTCTTACCATTCCAAATTTCATAAGGGGTTTTATTGAAACCTCTTCATATAGATACCTGGTTTACTCCATGGCAAGTTGTGCTTACTGCTTCGGCCTAGAAATATTTGGGTAAATGATTCTTATTTAGCATCATTCTACCTATTTCTTGAAGTGTCTGGTTATTCTTTTCCACAACACCATTTTGTTGTGGTGATCTTGGTGCATAAAAGTTGTGTCATACCCATGCCCATTACAATAACTAATTACCTCATCATTTCTGAACTCTCTGCCTCTATCACTACGGATGTTAATAATGCAACATTGCTTCTCATTTTGAACATATTTACAAAACTTAGAAAAAATAAAAGCAACTTCACTCCTTTTAGTATGGAAGAACACCCATGTATATCTAGAATAATCATCCACAATTACAAATCCATAAAATTTACCTCCTAAACTAACAATGGCATTTGGACCAAATAAATCAAGATGCAACATTTCAAGACATCTAGACGTGGATGTGTTCAACTTCTTAAATGATGATCTGGATTGCTTGCCTAATTGGCATCCATCACATACTTTATCTTTCACATATTTTAATGCAGGTAAACCATGTGCAATACTTTTCTTATATAAATTTGATAGTAACTTTATACAAGCATACCCAAGTTTTTTATGCCATAACCAACTGTTCTCAGATAGTGCATTTAAACATGATAAATTTTTTGAAAATAATTATCAAATGAACATGTATAAATATTCTCAAATCGTTATGCAACAAGTAATATGCTATTATCATGCCCATTCTTAATTATGTATCTATCATGATCAAAAATAATATTATAACATTTATCACATAATTGACTAATACTAAGCTGGTTATGTTTAAAATCATCTACGAGAAGAATATCTTTAATAGTAGTAGACTCATTACCTGTAAGGCCCAAATCATAGTACGTGTGTCATTAATAGTCACATTTTAAAGTATTGGGAAATTCGGGGTTAATTGTTGTTAATGAAAAATAAAAATTAAAAGTTTAGGGGTCAAATTTGAAATTTAGAAAACGTGAAAATTAAACTTGAGATCCAAATGGATAATTAAAAATCAAAAATTGAAAATAGTAAGGGTGAAATTATAATTTTAGAAACTTATAAAAGTTGAAAATTATTAAAATAGGATCTTAAAGGAAGTTGGGGAGAGAAAAGTGCATTTTAACTAAGGAAGTTGAAAATTATTAAAATAGGATCTTAAAGGAAGTTGTGGGGAGAAAAGTGCATTTTAACTAAAGAATTTTTTATATAGACACATATATACATATATCGTGTGTGTGTGTGCAGTGAGATCGCCGGCGACGGAGAGAGAGGAAAGGGGGAGACGTGGCAAGCGATGATCCATCTTTACCACTCAATTCATGCATATAAAAAGGATACATGCAAAAAATATCAAGATCAAAACACTATCAGAGGAGAAAAATCAGAATTTTAGAGAAAGAAAAGGTTCGGCGGTGCTAGGTTCTTCGGCGTGGTCGTCTGTGTGGGCGTTTGGTTCCATTTCATTGTTGTGTGTGTGTGTTGATCGTTGTCGATGGGGAATGGGAGTATGATCAGTTGTTGAATTTCTGTCGTGCATATGTGTGCGATCGGCAATATGTCTCCTGTTTCTATTTGGTGCAGCGGTGTATGGGTGTGGGTTTTCTATTCAGATCGTCAGTCGCCAATCATCGACGATCGTGTGTGGGTCGTCGTCGGATAGTGGTAGGCGGTTGTGACCGGTGTAGGGTGGCTGGCGATAAAGGGGAGTTAGTGAGAGAGAGAGCATCGGTTGTGGGTACGTGTGGGTTCTCATTTATGTCCGACGGTGGCGTTCGGCGTTGAAGGTGGGTGTGTCGTTCGTTTGTCTTGACCAACGGCGTGTGTGATTGTAGTTTGGTGGTTGGTCACCGCCGGTGAGAGGGGTGTGGGTGGTCAATCTGCAGGGAACCAGAACAGAAACAGAGAAATTGGAAGAAAAAAAAAATTACACAAACACCCCAATAAAAATCCAAAAATTTATCTCGCGGCCGACAGACAATTCAGAGCAGGTAAAAGTCTAAATCGATTACCATTGTTGTTAAATTGAATTATTAGCAAACGAGATTAAAATTTAGAATCGTTAATTCTAATGTTTTGTCACCGTCCATACTAACAAATGCGTACCGTAGTTATTAACGAAACGAATTTTACCGAATAACAATTTTTCGTAATAAAAAGTAGGTACGGGAAAAATTATGGAATTTAGGGCCTGTATTGCACGATTCGGTTATTTTACATAAAATATTAATTTAGGCCCTGTCATTATTAGGCTCGCAGACACTGGAGTATCGGTAGAAGATAGTCAGTAAAAATTGTTCAGAACGAGTAGCCAGGTGAGTGTACTGTCTTCTTGCCAAACTATTTTTATATCTATATATGATAGAAAATAGTTGTATTTACATTAGATGCCTTTAAAATTTTGTGGATCAAGCAGGTTTTGGGTGAGTTGGTAAAATGAATTTTCGTGAGATTACGATGGTTTTCGAAAAGAAGGTGAAAATGGTTTTTCTTGCATTTGGTGGTTTTAAAATAGAGTGGAAAATATATGTTTTTCTAAATATGTCTGGTTTTCTAAAAATAAAGGGTAAAAAAATAGTTTTCGCAAAATCAGACTTTTTTTTTAAGAAAAATGAGAAATATGATTTTGGATTAAAAATCAGTTTTGGAAATAGAGGGTGATGTTTGAGATTTGATGATATTGATTAGACGATATTATTGATTTGTCATTTGTTGATGACGTTATTGATTTAACGATGCTATAGTATTTATCTGCTTCAGCAGAGTGATAATTATCTGCTTCGGCAGAGTGATGGTATTGATTTGACGACGTTATTGATTTGACGATGCCATAATATTTATCTGTTTTGGTAGAGTGAGATTATCGGCTTCGGCGAAGTGATGTTATCCGCTTCGGTGGAGTGATGTTTTTTTGCTTCAACAGAGTGATGTTAGACGTTTATATTGCGCAGTGATTATCCGCTTCGGTGGAGTGATGGGTGTTCGTAGGAAGGCATATCTTACGGATGGTACGGTACCGTTGCAACTCCCGATCGTGAGGTTAAAACGATCACTATGGCTAACCAGTGTGTGTTGTGGTAGAGTGGTGTGTTTGAGGTGTGTGTTTGAGATGTGGTGTTTTACTTATATTGGGTGATTTATTATTTATTGTGGTGATTGGTATGATTTTATACTAGATGGATTTGGATGGAACTTATCTATATCGCTTAATTCTCACTGCTTATATACTTATGTTTGATCCATATTTAATTATGGTAATATTTAGAATGTATTATTATTTAAAAAAAAATTACTAAGAAGGCAGTACACTCGCAGGTACAACAGTTAGGAGTCGGTCTCCTACTAGCACCAGGTAGAGTCCGGTGATAGTGTAGTATGAAAATATTTTGGAAGGAGCTGTCTGAGGCGAATCTGTGAAAACTTCATTGTTATTATACTTTTGTTGTTATTACTATTCAGGGACGGGTACGTCCCCAATTAGAGATGTTGTATATGGTCAGAATTTATAGTTGTATATTTTTGTATGCACTTTGTCGTTTACTAGTGGGTTTGACGTTAAGATGAGGTCGTGTCAACGTCACGCCGGCCCCACGATGACGGGTGCCCGGGGTGGGGTGTGACATTACCGATATTACTTATACCGATAATTTTACCCTTTGCGTTGTCTCCAAATGTCACATAACCTCCATCTTTAGGTGTCAAAAACATAAATTTAGTTTTATATCCCGTCATGTGGCGAGAACAACCACTATCCAGGAACTATTTTTCCTTGTTTATTGATGCTTTCAGAATAACCTGCAAGGAGTACCTCAAATAGTTCCTAAGTGGTACCCAATCTACGTGGATCTGATCTTATTAGTCGGGACAATTTTAGTTCCTTTAGGAACCCAAACTTGTCTGCATTTAGATAATTTAGAAAAATATCTACTGATAGTATGCCCCCACAACATTACATTTAAAACATCTAACAATACCCCTAGTTTCATAAAAGAATTTATGAAATCTCTTTTGTTTAAAGTTTTTCTGAAACCCAATACTAACTTTATCAAAGATACCTAGTGAACTACCCAAAAGCATTTTTAAATTATTCTCACCACTTGTGAATTTTAGAACTGTCAAATGTAAATCTGACATCTTGGATTTCAATTCAACGTTTTCAGTTTCAAATTTCATCACTTGCTTGTTAATTTTGTTAATTGTACTTTGTAGGACAATAATTTGAGAACACTGATTTTTATAATCATGTGTTAGTTCTTGATAAATATCAAATAAATCATCAAAAACTAAAGTACAAGAATTGGAACATTTCGTTACCTCATCTCCAGTGTCCATTAAAGCAAGCATGGATGAACTGTTACTGCCCGATTTTTTTGACCTAATTGACTCAAAGTTATCCCATATGGCTTTCATCGATTTCTTCTTACTCTTATTTACCTTCTTATTCTCCCTTCTCTTCTTCTCTTTTTTTTTCTTTGGCTCGGGACAGTCAGATTGGAAGTGTCCAGTCTTGCGACAATTGAAGCATTCCACATTGCTAATGTTGAAATTTTTCTTTCCACGGAATGTTCATCGAGTCATTTTTCTGAAATTCTTCGTGAGAAACGCCACATCATTTTCTTGCTCGCTATCAAAATTGATATCATCACTATCATCCTCTTCCTCATTTTTCTGAACTTTCAATGCCAAGGAGTTCTTTTTTATATTTCTCATTTCGTCCTCATGTTCTCGTATAGCTATCTCGTGTGTCATTAGGTTGCCGATGAGCTCATCAATAGCATAGACTATAAGATCTTTAGCTTCATCTATCGTAGTTACTTTTAGATCCCAGACTTTAGTCAATGATCTCAGAATCTTTCGCACTTTATCCTCCATAGTATAGGGCTTGCAGAGTTGACTAAGGTTGTTGCAGATATTGTTGAATCTTGTTGGCCCAATGAGCTACTCAAAAGGAGGTGAATTGGGTAGTAATAAAAATTAATCAAATAATAACACTTCAAAAAATCAAATAATTAATTTTATCATAAATTAATTATTATCTTTATAGAAGCAGATATATATATTCAACTAGGTGCACACCAAATAACAAAATATAAATAAAGTAAAGAAAACAGCACACCAAAAATTTATACTGGTTCACCAAGTTATTCTTGGTTAATTCAATCTCCCGAGATCCACAAAAAGTTACACCCACTAATCACTAAGATTCCTTTAAACAGGTAGGAACCAAACTTTTACACAATGATTCTTTTCCCAAGCTCAAAATCAACCTTTACAACTTCCTTTTTCCAGGCTCAGGAATAACATTTTCTTTTTTCCAGGCTTAAGAATAACCTTATCTTTTTCAAGCTCAAGACTAACCTAATCCTTTCACAGGCTAAGGATCAAATCTGATTCTTTTATACCTTAGGCTAAGAATAAAATCTCAAAATCACTCCAAGTATCATTTTCCCATGTAAGGATGGAACATTTACAATTCACTCACAATTGATCCTAATCAGGAAGAAGTACATCTAACTCTTTTCAAGGGAAAAGAACAACCTAACATTTTTGTACTTAGGTAAAGATCAAACCTCAATCTCTTTACCTAAAGAGATTGAAACCCAAATCTACCCATGATTAGACACTCTCAATAATATCTAATCCGATACACAACTCACCAATTATAATAAAATTGATTAATTCTTCTCACTTGGAGCTTCTACCACCTCAAATCAATTTAAACTCAATTAATATCCCGATGATTACTAGTGATAGAATTAAGTGAGGAAACAAAAATCTAATTATAAAAATAATACGAGTAGCAAAAAATTGAGTACGTAATCAGATTATCACACAAATCATTTTAAAAGATTTTTTTATGCTTTTAAATTCAGAAACGATTTCACAAAATCAATTATTCAAGCAAGTGATAATAACAATAATAAACTCAATTAAAAATAAGTTTGGAACACTTCACCAAGAAAACATAAAAATATGATTATAATAGATATAGGTAGCATATAAATTAGTATGTAATCAGATTTTCACCAAAAATCGTTTTAAAATATTTTTATGTGATTTAAGGTTCAGAAAATGATTTTATCAAGATCTTATCAACCAAGCAAATATAGAAAAATAAATATGCAACAAAGACTAATAGCTTGGAAAGATCTCACTGGGATAACACCGAAGAATTATAGATTGAAACGCTAGACAGCTCAACTCGGGGACACTAACATGATCAGTACTTTAACTCAAGAACTTCTCAACAATTGATCTTGATAAGGGTATTTTTGGGCACCTCTGAGTCAGCACTTGAGACCCAGCCACGTGTCAACTCTCGCAATGACAGGGACGTATTCCGGAATCCACAACGCCACGTTGGAGCATACACTGACTATAGTTCCTCCCTGGAATCTTATTTACACCCAGGGAGGAGCGAGGAGCCCCGCAAGGATGTGCCGCTCTGAGCTCTACGCCGTGCCCTCAGCGATCAGTTTCAGGGACTCAGTCGCTCACCTCGACTGACTCCCATTTTCACCTTGTTTCTTCTCCAGGATTCCATGGATCTCTACGCTCCTCCACCAGCTCATCGCTACAGGCTTGTCGAAAGCCCGCAGGCTTCGCCAAATGGGCCCAAAAGCCCAAGCCCAACGACTATCTCCTAAACGCCCCAGATTATCGGCTAAACACAGGGTTTCGACTAATTAATCGTGTTTAGGCCCGACTAATCATCTCCAACGCCTATATATATCAGGGGCCATGTAAGCCCGAGGTACGCTTGAATGACTTATATTACATGCGAGTTTATTTGTTTTCTTACTATATTATGTACCTTTTCTCTCTGAGCACTGATTACCACGCCGAAGGGGCTTCACCGGGATAAACCCCGGTCTGAGCCTTCTGCAGGTACACTCCCTGAGGAGCAGGACTCTGGATACAGCAGGTCAGTCCTTCCAGGACCCAGCACAGCTCGCTCGAGAACTTTTCAATCGACGACTCCACCTCAGCAAGAAGACCCACCTGTCATCTGACTGGACCATACTCGAGGTGTGTACCAGTTTTATGCACCAACAGATCTCACAATTTGATCTCTCAAAATAATATCAGAATTATGACTCTTAGAAAAGCTTAGAAACTGAATAGTTCTTGATATATTGTCTCTTTTTTATGTGAAATCCTCATGTCTATATATAGGGAATTAAAATAAGCCCTCCAACGGCTAGTTTTCAAATGATAAGAATCTAAAAAGCACCTATAGACCCCATATATCATTATATTTCATTTTAGGTATAATTTACTTAAATAAAGCTTTCAAAACATTCAATTGAGTCCCTCAAAAAAAATTTAAACTCAAATCGATAAGATAGAAAGTATTAAAAGGACCAATTTGATAAACACTTTAATTTCATGTACCAAATCTATAGGGATATTCAAATAGCGAGTATTATATTTTTAATATATTCATATCCCTGAGATCTCTCAATCAAGTAAACAAATAACGGCTAGTTAACGGCTAGTTTTTGAATAAATTCTAAAATTCCACAAATCCTGAAACCCAACCATTGGTTGACCTACCAGAAGGCATAGGTTGACCTCCCGATTCAGGATGTAGCCCACGCCAAAAACTCTTCACCCATAGGTCGACCTATGATCCTTTGTCTGTCAACCTGACGATTCAGAGAGTTTGACCGATCGACCTCTCTATCGACCTAACTATTCAGATAGTTCATTTTTTTCCATAGGTCGACCTCCTAGTCGACCGAACAATTCAAAGAGTTCAGCTAATTTCCATAGGTCGACCTATCTGTTGACCGAACGATTCAGAGACTGCTTAATCCTTTCACCTTCTCATCAATTGATCGGACCTCCTATGTAGGTCGAATGATCGAGGTGTGCTTCTTCCTTAATTCGCTTTTTTAATTTCAATTTCTTCGACGTTTTTGCCCCTTTAACCGATTTCTTTTCTCGGTTAACTCCACTAACACTTAAATTCAATTTTAATCTAATCTTTCTTAAAATAATATTTCTTCTTCAATTTCACATAGGAGCAAATATGTGCTAATTAGGATCCTATTAAAAAAAAAAACATAATTGTAAATTCATTTTGTATCTTGTGTGATCCTAATTGGGATATATTAAGAGTAAAAAATTAACCTGATTTGCATTCTCCTAGGTTATTCAAAATCTTCGGTCTCTTAATATCCATCATCTTTCTCAGTCTCTTTAGCATCTATTTAATATTCATCTCAACTTCTTCATGATAATATCTTCAATAGAACTTATAAACTGAAACACTCAACAAATCCTTTAATTCTACCAAAAACATCAACATTTAATTGTCCATCAAAATCTTAGGATCAACAAATCTTGTGTACATCTCTGAAATAGATTCTACTTCACCCATTATGAATAGTTCCAATTGACGAACTATGGCATTGATCTTGGACTGTTTCACTTGATTTGTCCCTTCGTGAGTGATTTGCAACTTGTCTGACATTTCGTTCGCCAATCCACAATTTGAAACCCTGGTATATTCGTTAACATCAAAGGAACAAAACAGAATATTAATAACTTGAGAATTAATAGAAAGTTTATGTTTATTAGAAGTGGTCAACTGCTCTTTCTTTTTAATTACTCTATTCTCCATAGGAAAGAATGG
This sequence comes from Eucommia ulmoides, assembly GCA_016647705.1. Taxonomy (NCBI): domain Eukaryota; kingdom Viridiplantae; phylum Streptophyta; class Magnoliopsida; order Garryales; family Eucommiaceae; genus Eucommia; species Eucommia ulmoides. Next base: position 34,475,500 of record CM028330.1, read on the forward strand.
ACTGTCCTCAATAGCTAGCCACACATCATATTTGGTGGCTTAAAGAAAAGAAATCATTTTATCCTTCTAGAATGAATAGTTATCACCTACAAATAAAGGTAGATGGTGCATAGACTGCCCCTCACCTATAGTGTCAATCGGGTGTGTCATATGATTTTTCTTAGCTAGGATTTTAAGTCAATTGAGTTAAACCAGATCTGATATCAATTATTGACCTGAAAAGTAACCCAAGAAGGGGGTGAATTTGTAGTTACAAAATTTAAACAAATAAATCTTTCGACATTTAATTATCAAATAATCAGTTTTTATAAATTAATTACTATCTTCATTACGTAAGTGTTTAATTTTAAGTGCACACCCAAATACAATATAATAAAAAAAAAATGCACCACACCAAGATATATTCTTGTTCAACAAGTTAGTCTTGTCTAATCCAGTCTCCCGAGCTCTACGGAGATTCATAACTACTAAACCCAGATTCTTTTATCGATAAGAACCAAACTCTTACAATGATTATTTTCTCAAGCTCAAAATCAACATTTTCTTGGCTTAGGAAGAACCTTATCTTTTTACCAGACTTAAGACTAACCTAATTCTATTACAGGAAGAATTAAAACCTAATCCTTTTAACAGACTAAAGATTAACCTCACAACTCTCACAAGTATCATTTTCACAGATAAGGATTGAACCTTTATAATTCACTCAAAAAACACAATTCAGTTGCAGGGAGAATCAAACCTAATTCTTTTCGAGGGAAAAAATAACCTAACCTTTTTGCAGGATAAAGATTAAATCCTAATTTTTTTCACAAGAAAAAGATCGAAACCTAGCTACCCTGACTAGACACCATCCCAATTGTGTATAATCCGCTCAAACTCACAAATACAAAAACATATGAGTTTATTCCCACAAAGAGCTTCTACCACTTCAATATAGATATACTCGATTAATGTCCTAAAATTTACCATGTGATAGATACAATGTAAGACAAATAATATCTGATTAATAAATAATGTGAGTAGGATAATTTAGAGTACGTAATCAAATAATCGAACAAAATTATTTTTAAAAAGATTTTCAGGCTTTTAAGTTTGAAAACGATCTTCTAACAATCTTATAACCAAGCAAATAATAATAATATGAATTCAAAATAAAAAACAATAACTTGGAAATATCTTACCGGGAAAACACCGAAGATTGAAACAGAATAGCAATATAGCACAAGTCGGTGTCGCCAAATCAACAGCATTTTAGATCAAGATCTTAGAATGAATCTCTCACGAAAATCTTAGAAAAAATATATCTTTTTGAAAAGTTTTGAGCAATTTCTCTCAATCCCGCAGGTCTATATTTATAGATTAATAACAAGCTCACCAACGGCTACTTTTCAAAATATATGCCTCTAAAAGGCACTCTTAGAACCCATATAATAATATTTTATTTCAGGGACATTTCACATTAAAATAACTTTCTAAATCTCTCAAATAAGTCCATAAAATAATTTTTAATTTTGAATCACAAAGATAGGAAGTATTTATTTACTTAAATTAAGAGAATCATCAATTATATGGACCAAATCAATAGGGATGATTAAATACATGTACCATATCTTCAGTAGATTCAAATCCCCAAAATCTCACTAATGGAAACATAAAAAGCAAAAAGTTTTTTACAAGGAGACCAAGTTCCTCGAAATCACAATCGAAACAGTCAGCTGACCAACTCCTAGGATTCGGTTGACCGAATGAAACAACATCGAAACTAGGCCAAATCTCACAGACCATTCGGTTAACCGAAATTCCCAATTCGGTTGATCGATCAAAACAACACCGAAACCAAGCCAAATCCAAAATCTAGTCGGTTGACATAATGTTATGGAGCCTCACCCTGCCAAAACCTTAAGCACAGTCAGTTGACTGAATTCCTCCATTCGGTTGATCGATTACTTCAGGGTGGTCCGATTCTGCTTTCCCAAACTCACTGACTCAATCAGTTAACTGATTTTTCCCAATCAGTTGACCGATTGGTTCAGGGTGGTCATTTCCTTCACCAATTTTGCTCCAAAACACACTATTTGATTCAGTTAATCGATTGTTTTTCTTGGTTGACTGAAATGACCCTAAAATTCAACTTTTTATACTTTAAACTTTATTTTCAATTAGGTCAATTATCATTTTCAATTCACATAAGAAGCACATATCAAATATTTAATTAGGATCCTAAATTCTATCATTTTAATATCAAAACACTCATAAAGATCATTCATTTAATAGTATCGTGTCTGATCCTAATTCGGGTTGGATTAAGAGTACAAGAGTATAGAGTTGTTTTCACTTAATTTCTTCAAGATCTTAAACACTCTTCATTTTTTCATTGCATCCATCTTTACACCCTTTATATTTTCTTCATGATGTCTTCATCTTAAACAACAGTTTGGAACTATTTTCTGAAATACTCAACAAACACATTAGTTCCACCAAAAAAACATCAACACTTAATTGTTCATCAAAACCTAGGAATAAACAAAAAGAAATTAAAAAAAAATTAATTAGAGAAACGGAAAAAAAAATAGTTGATTGGGGATTTGAGTAGTTTAACTAATAAGTCGCTGACGCACCCCAGGAACAAGACACAACGACAATGACACACCGCCGACATAATTTTTTGTGTGTATTATGTTGATATATTCTCTCTCTTCTTCTTCTTCTTCTTTTTTAAAGCAAACCTATCCTTTTTGGAATGCTTTTGGATAAGTTCATCTTTTGAGAATATTTTTAAAATAAATTATTCAGGGGCTTTTCTAGGCGTCGATTTTGAAATAGTTCTTTGGGCCAAGTTTTATTTTAAAAATAGAGTCGCCACATAGCATTGGGTTAAATAATATGCTTGGTGACCGGGATTTTTGAAAATAAGTTTTCTTTTATGATTGCCCAATATTTGAATCAAAGCATTTGGTCTTAACCCGAGTATTTTTTACAGTTTGGAAGTCATTTATGCTCGGGAAAGGTGTTAGGAACCCAAGACCCCGTCTGAATACGGTGCCTAAGTTTAAATAAACCTTTTCAATTAATTTTTTTCAGCTTGATTAACATAATAATTCCTCTTATTATTATTTTTCCTGCATTTAAAACTTAAAATAAATATGAAAAAATTAAAATAAAAAATGTCCCCCTTTTTAGGCTGCCTATCGATTATGAATAGAATAGACAAGTTTGGCCCTGGGGCATTTATTTTTATTTTCTTATTTTTGTATGTTATTTTTTTAGTTTATGTTATCACAAAATTTACATGCATGCAAAGAGGAGAAAAAAAAGGGGGGAAAAACTTGAAGAAGTTCATTTTTTTTTAGTTTAGAAAAAGTAAAGAAAAAACATTTTGAAAAAATCTTTAGTAGAAAAAAAACAAGATAAATTTTTCAAAAAACAAATTATTGTGTAAGAATTTCGATTTTAAAACAAACATTTAGAAAACATTTATTACGAAAAATATTTGAAATAAAAGAAAAAAAAAATCAAGAATTCTTATTTGGTAGAAATCTTGGGAAAACATGAATTATTTTCGAAGAATATTTTTAAAGACAATGTTTTAGGAATCTCCTTCTGAAAGTAAAGGAAAAAAAATTTAAAAATATATATTTTTATGAAGACATTTCCGGAATATAATTTAGAATTGTTTTTTTTTTTTTTTTTTTTTTAAGGATTTCCGGTAAGATAAAGTTAAAAAATATTTTTTGAAAAAAATAATTTTTAAAGAAAACATTTTTGAGCAAGAAATTTTTTAAAAGGAAAAACAACAACCCTTCTCTTTTAATAAACAAAGTTTTTAAAGAAAATAGCTTCTTGAAGAAAAAAAAAATAAAGATAACATTTTTTAGGAAAATGGAATGCACATGTTTTTTGCCAACATGACCTTAATTGAAAACATAATTGTTTGGGAGAATGGTCTCCCTTAACCCGCTATTTAAAGTTTCACACGAAATCAAAAAAAAAAAACTAAAATAGGGTATAAGAGACCCTCCCTTTTTCAGTCTTTAGTTAAGGTGACTTTTTTTTGTGTTTGTTTGTTTTTTGTAGTAAAGTACTAAAAAATAAAGTTTAGGAAATTTAAAGCAAAGAGAGGCACAGAACGGGAAAGTAAATGACAAAAATATAAATGCGAAAAAGTAAAGCATGGAAAGGCACAGAGCAAGAAATTTAAATGACAGAAAAGTAAAGCACGAAATGGCATAAAGCAAAAAAAAAAATAACAAGTATTTAGTGCAGAAAAGTAAATAGTGGAAGGTAAATGTGAAAAATAACTGGTTTTTAAGTGTTCAATTGGGAACGTCCTCTCAGATTTTGGTCGCTTTTACGTCATTCCTTTAAAGTGATAAACAAAATAAAGAGATAGGGGGGGTTTAGGGTTGGACTTACCTTGCTTAGGGAAGAAGTATTTTCCCTAAAAATTCTCCTCCTTTTTTTCTTTCTTCCTTCTTCTTTTTTTTTATTTTTTTTTCTTTTCTTATTTTTTTGTTTTTCTTTCTTGCTTTTCTTTTTGATCTCCTTTGAAGAGTATTTTTGAGAAAAAATTGAGGGAGTTTATGTATAATACTAGCTAACCCAAGATAAAGTTTGAGAGGTCTAGAGAGAGAATTAACTCCTCTCTTTTTGGTGGGGGAAGCATATGCCCTCCTATTTATACTAAAGGAAGTATGCGTACTCGTGAGTATGTAGACCCTCCAGATGTAGATTGAGACTGGTTGATGGGGGGCTATTCCCCATTTCGTAAATATATTTTTTAGACCTCTTATTTTTAGTATGGTGTGGTTGACCTTCAAAAGTCACTAGGTTAAGCATTACTATTTGTGTAAATGACTTTGCGGGGATCAAATTTGGCTATTGTAACTCCCAAGGAAACATTCAATGCTTCGTCTTATTCCGGGGGGTTGTGCTCAAAGTGAATTTGGTGTTTTGGGCACCTTTTCTTGATTAAATGTGATTTTTTTTCTTTTTTTTGGTTTTATTGAAATTGAAAATTAAATAATGAAATTAAAACATTCCTAGATTACAAGTTCCTTTCAAATATTTAAAAATTCATTTGACAGTAGTTAAATGAGACTCTTTTTGGGTAAGATTGAAATCTTACACACTAACAAACACTAAATATAATACTACTTGCAGTAAGAGGTAGTAAATTACTAATCATACATGGATACATCTTTTCATTCACACTTTTATTTGTGTCATCCTTATCGAGTTTTATTGCCGTTGCTAGAGAGTTTTGTATTCTTTAGGTTTTTCCAAGTTATATTTCTTAAGTAACTCTTTGGTGTACTTGAATTGATTATCAAAAAATCCTTCTTTGGTTTGCTTAATTTGTATCCCAAGAAAGAATGTTAACTCTCCTATTATACTCATTTCAAATTCTACCTATATTATCTTGGCAAACGTTTGGCAAAGATCTTCGTTAGTATAACAAAAAATGATAAATTTGTTATATTAAAAGGGTGTCAAAATCATTTTGTTTAATAAAAAGTATGATATCAAAAGCATTGTCAATTATATATCTTCGAAGTCTCTCATACTAGGCTCGAGGAGCTTGTTTGAAACCATACAGTGTTTTACATACTTTAAAAACATGAACAGGTAAATTTTCATTTTCAAAATCAGGTGGTTGTTCCACATAAACATATTCAGTTATAAAACCATTTAAAAATGCACTTTTGACATCCATTTGAAACAATTTGAAGTTTCAAGAACACGCAAAGACCAATAACATTCTAATGGCTTCTTATTGAGCAACAGGAGTATAAGTCTCGTCATAATCTATGCATTTTTCTTGATTATTACCCTATGCTACTAATATTTTTTTAATTCTAACTACTACTCACATTTTATTCTTTTTATTGTGATAAACCCACTTAGTGCCGATAACAGGATGAAAATCAAGTTTAGGAACTAGAGATCAAATTTTATTTCTCTCAAATTGAAGTAATTCCTCTTACATGGCAAAAATCCATGACTCATCAATTAAAAATTTCATCAATATTTTTAAGCTTAATTTGAGAAAGAAATAGAAGATTAATAATATCTCTAAGACAAGACCTTGTACTTACACTCTTTTTGAAATTTGCAATAATCTCTTTCACTGAATGTCCTCGAACAGTTTTGATAGCTTGTGGAGTAGTCAATTCCTCATTCGATGGTGACTTTTCTGGGTGATCTAATGATTCTTTTCTAGATTCAATCTCCTAATTATTTTGTTTTGTCATTATACCTACATCGTCATCTTCTATATTCTTTCTCGATACAAATGGATTAGCCTCTTCATATACCACACGCATAGACTCTTTAACAACTAAAGATCTTCTATTATAAACTCTATATGCTTTATTATCCGACACATACCCAAAAAAAAATACCTTGATCATATTTGGCATAAATTTTTCTCAAATTATCTTTATCATTTAAAGTAAAATATATACAACCATAAACTTTAAAATAGGATATATTTGGGGGTTTTCCATTCCAAATCTCATAAGAAGTTTTGTTAAAATCTCTTCGGATAGAGACTCGATTAATAACATGACATACAGTACTTATCACTTCTATCCAAAAATATTTAGGAAGATTGTTCTCATCAAGTATAATCTTGGCCATTTATTGAAGCAACATGTTATTTCTTTCAACAACTCTATTTTGTTGTAGAGTTCTAAGAGCAGAAAAAATATGAGAATATCCATGCTCATCACAATACCTAATAATCTCATCATTCTTAAACTCTTTGCCTGTATCACTACGAATATTTATAATACATGATTGTTTCTCATTTCACACATGCTTATAGAACTTAGTAAATGTCTATGGAACATCACTTTTCTTTAATAAAAAAAAATACCTACGTAAATATTGAATAATCATCCACAATAACAAACGAATAGAACTTTTCATCCAAACTAGCAATGGAGTTAGGGTCAAATAAGTCTAAATGAAACAATTCAAGACATTTAGGTTGTGTTTTGGGTAAGGGATTTGGGGGAGGGATTTGATTTGTTCAAAGGATTTCAAAATTCATTTTTGACAAATCCCTTATTTGGGTATTTATTAGAAGGAATTTGTGAAATCTCTTAGATCTAAAAAAATAGGGTAAAAGAAAGATTTCTAAATCCTTTTGTTTTAGGTGTCATTTACAAATCCATCCAAAGAGAGATTTCTAGCTTATTTCTTATGCCTTCCAGATCTGGCCATCGCCGCCACTTGCCGACCACCGTTGTCCCTGACCACCATCGCCGCCACCGCCTCCACTGCCGCCCGCCGACCATTATTGTAGATGTATGCAAGATTTTAAAATCTCATCATTTACAAATCCCTTACCCAAACGCAACCTTAGATGTAGATGTATGCAACTTTTTTTTAGGAATGATCTGGACTATTTATCTAATTGGCATGTGTCACATACTTTATTCTTTATATATTTAATACAGATAATCCACGTACAAGACTCTTCATAGACAAACTCAAAATTAATTTCGTGCTAGTATGCCCAAGACACCTATGCCACAAATAACTATTCTTAGATAAGGCATTTAAACGTGATAAATTTTGTGCTGAAACATCTTCAAATAAACAAGTATAAACGTTTTCAACACGTGATGCAACAAGTAAAATGCTACTATCATTACCATTTTTAATAATACACATATTTTTATCAAAAACAACCTTATACCACCTTTCACATAATTGGCTGATGTTGAGCAGATTATGTTTAAGACCATTAACCAACAAAACATCTTGAATAATAGTAACATCATTACCATTGTTACCTATACCAATGATTTTACCATTGGCGTTGTCTCTGAAAATCACATGACCTCCGTCTTAAGGTGTTAAAGACACAATTTCTTTTATCTCTCATCATGTGCTGAGAACAGTCACTGTCTAGGAACCATTTGTCCTTGATTCATGATGCTTTCAGATTAACCTGCAAGGAGCACCTCAAACAGTTCCTAAATGGTACCCAATCTAAGTGTGTCCTATCTGATTAGCCGAATCAACAACTCTCTCTTTTAAAAAAGATTGATTCAAATCTATTGTTCTTGATATCTTAATTCAAAACATGCAGGTATATATATATATATATATAATTTAAACAATGCCTACAATGGCTATATTTTCAAAGGAATTACTATAAATGACATATATAGACCCCATATATCTAAATCATATAATTTTAAAATATTTGACACCCAGAAATGCACTTTTAAAACCCTAAATGTAGTCTCAAAAAAGATTTTGATTTAAACCCCTTAAAGATAGAAAGTAGTTTTCCCAGTAAATCTCACAAAATCTGATAATATATTGATTAAATCATAAGATCTTCAAAATATAAAATCTATCCATGAAACCCTTTTAAATAAGATGCTCCAATGTTTAAATCCATAAAATTAGGGTAGAAGATCATAAAAAATTATCTAGTCAACATTTTGAATTTTACTCCATCAGTCGACCGGCTTACCAAGCAATCGACCATTTTAACCTTCAACGGCTCAATTTATAGCCATTGCACACTTATCGATTGACCGTTTATAGTTGGGAAGTTGGCCGTTTTGGACTCAGAATTGATAATTCAACCCACTGGTTGATCAATCTGCCTAAAATGCCTAGAACACACATCCTGATTCATTCGGTCGACCATTCAGGTTCGAAAATCATATTTCTCAATTTTTAAAAATACTTTCTTGATCAAGTTTTTAGAGAAAACATTTGCATATATGAATTTATCTCTTATGATCACTTATTAGAATATTTCAAGTTATTTATAAGTGTCATGCGTGGTCCTAAACGGGTTGCATTAAGAGCATAAAAAGAGTTGAGGTGTTTTACCTAGAATACAAAAAATCTTTTTTGCTCAAAAAATGTTCAACATCTTCATTGTAGCCATCTTAATCTTTAAAAAGATATCATCTTGAAAAATATGTTTTTCTCATTTGCTCAATCAAAACTAAAATATGAAATTACTCACTAAAAACATTAGTTCCGTAAAACATAAAAATTAATTTGTCCATCAAAATATTTACGACTCATTTGGTTGGATGGAATGGAATTAAGATGAAATAGAATGAGAGAAAGAATAGAATGAGAGAAGAAATGAAATGGATTTGTCATTGAAATCACTATTTCATTCTCTTATTTAGTTTTTATTGTATGTTGAAAAGAATGGAATACTTTTTTACATATCAATTTTGAAATCAAATTTATACACAAATAGATATAATAATAATTTATTTTAAAAAATGACTATAAAATATGAGTAATATCCCATGTGGAAAAAGTTCAAAATCTACCAATAACTAAAATCATTTTATTCTTAAATTTTTGTTTTCTCTTTAGCAGCATAAATAGATTTTTTTTTTCTAAAATATTTATTTTTGTTTAGGTATAGAAACATATTTTTTTATTCTCAGATTTCCACTTCCATTTCCTATATAAAAAAATTTGGTTCTCAAATTTCTATTTCTGATTCAAAAAAACAATTTAGTGTTCCCAACCTAACCCAAAAATTCTGAGTTTGATTTTTGAGAACGCGTTTGACAAATACAAAACTCAACCCAATTCAATCCAAAAAATAGGAATTGATTCTCAAAATGTTAGGAAATGAGAAACAAAAAAAACTTGTTTTATTTTGTGCCCCAAAAAACTCAACCCAAAGTTCTCAACTCTGGCCACCGTCCGACGACCACCCGCCCCTTGTCACCGTCCACCGCCGTCGCCGTCCGGCGACCGTCGCCGGCCACTTCCGGCCACCGTTGCCGTCCATCCACTGCCACCGGCCACCGTGCGTCGCAGTCCATCCACCGTCGCCAGTCACCATCCGGCCACCACCGTCGTCACCGGGGTCCAGCCATCTGGCCACCGTCTAACACCACCACCGCCATTCGGCCACCGCCAACCGCCGCCAAACACAAAAAAAAAATTCAAAAAAAAAATTAGTTTTAGGATAAAATCATTACCAAACACGATTCTGTTCTCAGCACAAAACAAAAATGATCGTTTCCAAACACAATTCTGTTCCCAAAATTCTCAACCCAACTCAATCCAACTCAACCCAACCCATTCCAATTGGGTTCAGAAAAGTGGGAACACTAACCAAACGCCACCTTAGATTTTTTATTTCCAGATTTTTGTTTCTATTTCAGATACGATAACATATTTTTCGTTCTCAAATTTATTTTTCTATTTTGGGAATATAAACTGATATTTTAGCTTCAAATTTTTATTTTTGTTCAAAATATAAGTTTGTGAACAAGAAAATATATTTTTGTGTAGGAAACATAAACAACTGGAAACAAAAAACATGTTTCTATTCCAAACAAAAATCGATTAATTCTATTCCCGAAACAAAAACAGAATATTAGAAAGAAAAAAAAATCTATTTTCTTTTTCAAAATAAAAATATAAAATTAAGAACCAAATATTTTGTTTCTGTTATTTAATGAATAATATTTTTTACTCAAATCAGTATAGAACTTAAATTGATAAAATTAATTTATAGCAAATATAGTAGTGATTTTCAAATTGAGAATTACAAGCTAAGATGAGGTGATGTATTATAGATGTAACCCAAAAAAAAAAAAAAAAAACTATCATGAACTATGGAAATTGATTCCGCCCCATGAAGTATGGAATCCAATTTCATTCATTTATAGAAAATATCAAAGTGATTTTCAAATTGAGAATTATGGGCTAAAATAAGGTGATATATTTTAGGTAAAAAAAATATGAATTATGGAATCTAATTTCATCTATTTTCATTCCAATGGAATCAAATTTTTTATTCCATTCAACAACTAAACAAAGAAATCAGAATCGATGGTGGAATTGTGATTCTATCCTCCCCCTCCCCCCCCCCCCCCCCCCCAATGTCCAACAACAACAACAATTCAAAACCATGTTTCCAAGAAATCATAGTTACAAAAACAACAACAAATCAAAACTATGTTTCCAAGAAATCCTAGTTCCCCCCCCCCCCCCCCCCCCCCCCCCAAAATAAGATTCAAATCATTTTTTTTTTTCAAATTCAAGAAATAATGTTTTCAAGAAAATATTTTTAACCAAAAAGCAAAAAATAAATAATAAATAAAATCATATTTCAAAGAAATCATGGTTTTTATTCAAAAAAAAAAAAGGACAAATTAAATCAAATCATGCTTTCAAAAATTAAGAAATAATGTTTCCAAGTACATTTAAAAAAATGATTGTTTCTCAAGCTATGTTTTCCTAATCCAATAAAAAAGATTAAATATTTTTTTTAATCAATGGCATGATAAGTCCATTCCAAAAAATAAATAAAAACCATATGTCCTAAACATACATACATCACACACATGAAAGCCCTTGAGTACTAACGTTTTAATTTGAAACATAATTGAGAAGTGACTATAGTAGGATAACATTTAAAAATAAATAAAAAATTATCTTGTTCTAAAAAATCAAACAAGAAAATCCAATGTATTCAAAAAGGAACTTCAAAGTTTTGCGTGGATAAAAATTAAAACATTTGGACTAAGATAATTTGTATTCATTAGATATAAGTATCGTCTTCGTACAGGTGTCCTGGGGGTGCCTGACACCTTTTCCTAGAAGCGACCCCCTTTTGGAGTCAACTTTTGGGCCATTTCAAAAATAGAAAAAAAAAATTAAAAACTCGGTGACCTAGCACACCATTTCAACTCGATGTTAGATGGCAACTTATTTTCTTTAAAAATTAAGCCCAAACCTTTTTCAAAACCCAGAGCATACAAAGGCCCATCTTCTACTTTTTTAAAAATAAAAAATAAATAATATTTCGAAAAAAAAATTGAAAGAATTTCAAATAACTCTTATGATATTTTAAAAACGGGGTGCGTCATTAGGTAATCCATTTAAGATGTAAAAAAATAAATCTCTCTACCAAACCTGCATGTGCTTCGAAATCACATGTGATGATCTGAATTTTCTATTGGAATATTTTTTATGGGTTAATATTAATTGAATTAATTATTTTACAAAAATGGGTTAATAGATAGTCTATTATTTAAGCAGCCCAAATAATTAGTGATCATATTTTGATTTGGGCTATGGCGTCTTTTATGTATAAGTCTAGTTAAGTGAGAAGTGTAGGTTTAGGAGTTCGTTGAAGCCCGTTATGGGAGGGCCTAATGAGAAACCCTAGTATATATATAACTAGATCCCCTCTCTGGTCTAGATTAAGAGTTTCTTCCCATTTAGAACCGCCACCACGAAACCTAGATCATAGGGAGGAAGACCTAGCTAGTAATTCGTTGCAACAAATTCAATCTCCTGCGATGGCCAAGACAAGTACGCATTCGATTACCATTCTTCATTGTTGTGTCTTAATAATCATGTATGTTTACAATCTTTAATTAATTTTCGCAATATTGTGATTATGAGAAATATTCAATATTTTTTTCATTAGTTGATGAATATGTGATTCAGATAGTGATGTAAAAAGAAAAAGAAAAATCATGTTTTTCAGAGAAATCGCAGCCCCCCTCCCCCCGAAAAACAATCAAATTTCAATCATATTTCTTAAAATCATGTTTTCAAGTAATCATGTTTCTTTCAAAAATTAATAATAACAATAATTAATAATTATGTTTCCAAAACATCATTGTATTTTCCCAAAAAAACCAAATTCAAATCATGTTTTTTTTCGAATTCAAAAAATAATGTTTCAAAGCAAATTTTTGAAAACAAAAAAAAAAAATCATATTTCCAAGAAATCATGGTTTTTCTTCAAAAAAAAATCAAATCAATTCATATTTTCAAAAATTAAGAAATAGTGTTTCCAAGCAAAACATTTAAAAAATAAAAATCATATGTCCTAAACATACATACATCGCACATATATCCTATTAAAACATTTAAAAAATAAAAATCATATGCCCTAAAAATACAGACATCACACATACATTCAAAAATCATATTTCCAAGAAATCATGATTTTTCTTCAAAAAAATCAAATCAATTCATATTTTCGGAAATTAAGAAATAGTGTTTCTAGGCAAAACATTTAAAAAAATAAAAATCATATGTCCTAAACATACATACATCACACATATGAAACCCCCCGAGTACCAACTTGTTAATTTGAAGCATAATTGAGAAACGACTATATCAAGATAACATTTAAAAAAATATTTTAGCTTGTTCTAAACAATCAAACAAATAAAAATTCAATGTATTCAGAAAGAAATTTCAAAGTTTTGCTTGGATAAAATAAAAATGTTTAGACTAAAATTAATTCGAATTTCATTAGATATAGGTACCGTCTTCGAACGGGTGTCCTAAGGGTGACTGACACCTTTTTCAAGAACAGACCCCCTTTATGGATGTCAACTTTTGGGCTATTTCAAAAGTAGAAAAAATGTTTTCAAAAATCCGATGACCTATCACACCATTTCAACTCGATGCTAGGTGGCGACTCATTTGTTTAAAAATTAGACTCAAACCTTTTTCAAAACCCAGCACGTACAAAGCCCCGTCTTCTATCTTTATTTTTTAAAATAAATAATATTTCGAAAAAAAAAATTGAAAGTATTTCAAATAACTCTTATAATGTTTTAAAAATGGATTGCGTCGTTAGGTAATCCATTTAAGGTGTAGAAAAATAAATCTCTCTACTAAACCTGCATGTGCTTCGAAATCACATGTGATGATCTAAATTTTCGTCATCAGTTGATGAATATGTGATTCAGATAATGAGGTAAAATTCTTTTAAGTTGTATTCCATGTTGTTAATTCTGAATTTGTCTCTTGTTTGCCATTTTTTCAAATGAATATTATAGGACATTTTAATTCTCCTTTACCATAGGTAGAAGAAAGCTTGATTCCAAGGTATTCTTGATGTGAACCTTTCATAGCTAATAAATGGGGTTGTCTAATTTCGTTAACCTTCCACGGTGGTAAGCTAGTTCAATGGAACGTTGCCTATAAGCCTTTCTAAGCTATAATTGTGAATTGTTGCTCTCAATGTAACCTTCATCCTGGTGGAGGAGGTTTTTCGTTGAGAAATGGTATGGGGAGGTTGGTTTTTGCTTTTGTGTAATTGTCAGAGAACTACTCGAAAAGGCAACGAAAGCCTATTATCGTGTGTTTTTCTTAAACGGTAAGGTGTGTCCGGCCAACTTACATGCACCTCAACTAATCACCTCCCTAGTGATCTTAAGAGCACACTCTCCCATATCGGCCTGATGAATTCAAGATTTTAATTTCTAGAGTATTTTCAAGGAGTATTCCCTTACCAACAGGACTAACACCTCTTGGTAAAAACTTATTATTGAGCTTGAGCTAAAATTGTGCATCCAAGATGGGAGATTGCGTACCATTATTCAAAGAGTTTTTTCTATTTTTCACATTTGAAGTATTACGTCCATTCATTGTTTTGGAAAAACTAATACCCTTATTGATTTACGAACAAACTGGTAGTTTGATCATGGCTTTGCCATTATTTCATCATTCGTATTAGCTGTCTAGAAGGATTAGAGCAGTTATTTGGATAACTAGTAGGGATGGCCAAAAAAATTGAACCGACGGGCAAGCGAGAGAAACTGAACCAAATGGTTCGGAACAAACTAAATAATTTGATTGCGGTTTTGGTTTTGAAATTAGCAACTAAAGAAGTTTTGGTTTTGATTTTGGTTTAGGTTTAGGTTTTGGGACAATAACCGTGAAACCAAACTGCGAAACTGAACCATGAAATCGAACTGAAAAACCAATATTTTTTATATATTTGTATAACATAGATATCTTCAATTTTTTATATATTTATAGTTTAACCCCTAATATATATATGTGTGTGTGTTTTATTTATTTACACTTTAATTATTGTTAAATATATATATATTTACAATTTGATTTGTATTATTATGACGACTATTTGTCGCTGTATTTTAATTATGGTTAGAAACGTAACAATTAATAGTTTTGTGGTTTGACTTGGTTTTTTGGAATTTATGTTTTATATTTTAGTTATGTTTTTGTTTATATATAAAAAACAGCGATCCACGGTTTTTCGATTTTGATTTAAATTTTATATAAATTTAAATGATTTGATTTTAAAACCGTTTAAAAAAACTGGCAGTTTTGGTTGCGGATTTGGTTTGATTTTGGTTTTATATGAAATCAGAGTGAAACTAAACCATTGACATTCCTAATAAATAGGAGTCATAGGGGGCTCGATTTTACTGCAACCAAACCTGCTTTAATGGGTGGATCTTCTGTAGGAAGTTATTGCTATTGTTTATTCTGGGTTACTACTTCAATACTTGGGTGTAATTGTTCTGTTTACTTTCATCTTGACTATTGTACTTGCAACGCATTTAGCAAGTAGGTGAGCCTCGACAATCCTCGAGTCCATGATAGTGTAAGCTTGCTTGACTCGCACGAGTCCATGAACATTTACCCATGCGAAAGAAAGTTAAACTTTAAACCTTCCACAAATGAGGTAAACTAGATATCCATTAGACTACAAAACTTTGGATACCCATACGCATTTATTATAAATACTAAATGGTATTAACATGTATATATATTTTTCATATGTTGTGGAAAAAAGTTAAACTCTAGACCTTCCATAAATTAGGTAAACTAGATATTCACTAGATTACAAAACTTTGGTGGATACCCATACGCATTTATTATAAATACTAAATGGTATTAACATGTAGTATAATGATGCCCAATGTCTGTAACAACCGTTGTAGCCTTTTATTGTTTCAATCCAATTGTTATTAATTTTTGCTCACAAGTTGCACTCTCTCTCTAACAATCCCTCAAATCTGATACTAATCTCTAAAATTGGGATACTTTGCCTTGAAATGAATGAGAGCTCACCAAATGTAATATTTGTCCTATAATTGATTCTCTATTTTCAATCCCATTAAATAATAATAAAAAAAATTAAATCTCTTGATTTTTCTCATTTTATCTCCCTTTAATATTTTTATATTGAAATAAATTTTAAATTATTTATCATTAATTTAATAAATTTAATTATTATTTATTATTAATATATTGTGTTCAGTGAATTTTATTTATTTTTATTTAATAAATATTTTCATAGGTAAATTTCACTGATATCTCATGTCTTTTGGAAAAATCTACAAAAACCCCCTTTCATTTAGAGAAATTTTTTTACTCCCCCTGTTATTTTAGAAATCCAACAACACCTCAAAACTCATGCGAACTGATGACATCTAATTTTGTTTGAAATATTTACACTTTTATAATTTATTCTTTACATAGAATGACAATTCTATTTTTTTAAAACAAAATATAATTTAAAAAAATAAATATATAATAAAAAATTATAAATATTTCATTTACTAGACTTTCTATTTTTTCTTTTAAAAAATAATAAAAAATGTTATTTTGTATGCAAGCAATTTCATATATTAAACGTGTTAAAAAAAACACAATAAATGGCCAAAAATAACAATTAAAAAATTCACAGGTCTACTATTTGAACATGAGTGAAACTATTATTAAATAACGTCTCATGTGAAGATTTCACCAAAATTCAAAAAAAAAAATGAATGAATAAGTTTATATATTAATTGTAAATTTCATAAAAAAAAAATATTTAATTCTCAGAAAAATTTAATTTTTTAAAACAATAGTGACAAGTACTCTTTAAATGCTAAAGAAAATGAAACAACCCATCATTTAATCCCAAAAATAATAAAAAATTGGAATGTGAAATGTATTACTCAAATAAAAAATATTTAATTCTCAAAATAATTTTGACTTTTATAAATTCAGCATTAAATACTCTTTAAACACTCAAAAATATATAGCAATTGTCATTTGATCTCAACAGTAATAAAAACAAATGGAATTGGAATTGTATTACATTAAAAAAAATTAAAAATCAAACTGACCAAGATCGTAATTCTTTTAAGAGCGTTATAAGAGTAGTTTTTATTTAATACTTTTAATTAATTTTTAATAGTACTATGACATTATAACATGGACAAATAAATAATTTTATATTTGACATCAAATGAAATGGGTGTTGTAGATATTTTTCAAATGACAAGGGATATCTTTGTATGTTTTCTAAATGCCAAGGGACATTACTGAAATTTATCCATATTTTGGTTGATGATTGTTTTCATTATAATTAAAATTATATGTCACCTTATTTCTTCCTCATATTTTCTCTCTCCAACAATTACATAAAAATTTATCTCTCCATCATTAATTACATATGAAATTTATTCAATTTCAAATGCTACAAAGAGTATTCTAACAATTCTTAACCAAATAACAGAAATTATTGAATAACATAAAAATGACCTAATAGATTATTTTATGACTATTATTTGAAAAAAAATTAAAAAATTTGAAACACCCCTCGAGGAGCTTATTTAATCATTGATTTACTATTTTTCGAAAATAAATATGAGTGAGAACATTAATAGTCTTATATGTTGGTATTAATTATTTTCTAGGTTATAATTTTATTTTTATTTCTTGATGTTAAAATTTATTTTTTGTTATACATTCATAAAATATATTTTATATAAAATTAAAGTTTTAGTTGCGAATCATGTGTAATATTCAAATGAAAAATATATATTAATATATTTTTTTTCTAGTCCCGAATAATATGCGGGTTCAAAACTGGTTCATCTCTTTCATTCCAAAGCCATCAGTCTCTTCACGACGGCGTTAGTAGTCACCAACACTACCAGTTCCCCATTGCCCCTATCCTTCGTTAAGAGTGTTAATATATTAATATAAGTATATGGTCTTAGCCCATTAGGTTAATATATGTATGTGAGCTTGGCCTATTAGGTTAAAACTCTAACTCTAGAGTTTCCCTTGTCTATTATAAATATCTCCATTGTAAATCTCTGTCATTGTACTTTTGCCTAATATCAATACGGATATTTTATGTCCTCCATTCCATCTCTCAATTCTTCTAACATGGTATCAGAGTCAATTATTCTTGGCTTTGTTCCTACTAAATGTTTCCTAACCCTAATCGTTTCAAGTTTTTTGCTACACCGCTACCCTTCTTGTTTTCATCATTCAATACCCCAACATCGTATTCATCATCACCATCAAACGCGTTTCGTCAAAACAAGTTCAACAACACCAAAATCACCTCCATCGGGGTTCTATGCGCCTCCACGCACCTCCTCAAGACACCACAGGTCTGCGCCATCTGTTGACTGCTACAGGCCTCACCCTCACTTTGATATCAACATTCATCATATCATCATCTTCATATTGAAAAGACGATTCCAACGCCACCAAAATCACCGCTATCAGAGTCTCCACGCGTCGCCGATAGTCCTACCACCGCTGTCAACTTCGTTGACTCCTACGGGATTGTAAACCTCTGTCATTATACTTTTCTGAATATTAATACGATTGCATTATGTTACTCATAATTATTCTAACAAAGAGGATAATTAACACGAATGATTTAAGGCATGTTAAAGTGCATCAACCACTCCGTTATCAGTACTCCCATGATGACTCTCCATACGCAATTCCAATGTCGTGGCTTAAAAACCACCTATCAATATATACCCAGCACGATAGGGGGACTTGTTATCTATGGTCGATTACAGTTCTAGGTGTTGTGCTCGTGTCTTTGGGTGTGATGGTGGGTGGCTGGTAACTTTGGGTATAGTGGTTTGGGAAGAAAGAAATAGAGAGAGAAGATCAACTGGCCATATGGCTGTGGTGACAATGGTTTCTGGGTTGTTCAAGATAGAAGCGACTCCTAACAACACAACAATGATTTGAAAACAAGGAACACCAAAGATTCACGAGCAAAGAAAGAAACGACATAAGAATTTAATGTGGTTCGACGTAAGTTTAATCCACGCTACAAAAAGAAATTACTATATTGAGAGAATGAGAGATTTATAAGGAAGAATACACAAGTAAGATTATTGTTTCTCACTTCACTTGACACACACTTGCATATATCACCAGTACCACTCAACCCTCTATTTATAGGGGAATAGTTCAACAACCAACCACTTCATTAATGGGGCTAGTCAACAACCTCATTAATGAGGAGGACAATTCTTCCACTACATTAATGATACTTGTCAACCACTCTCATTAATGATATTAGCCAACCTATTTCATTAATGATACTAGCTAACCACATTCATTAATGACACTAATTAACCACTCATTAATGATGATGGTCCATGGTAATACCATTGTTTTAGTCTGCAACTCTTAACAATCTCCCACTTTGGAGGCTAAAATATGATTGTCAGCAAATCTATCATCTCCAACTCCTACTTGTCGAAGAAACTTCTCTCTGTCATTGTAATTCCTCTTGGGGTCAGTGCCTCGAAGTTACTATTCGAGGCCAACTGAGGTTATACACCATATCAATTTGTCAATTGTCACCATCTTCGTCAACATGTCTGCAAGATTTTTTTGAGTATGGATCTTCTCAAGTGCAATCGAGCCTTCCTCCAGCAAAGACCGAATGAAATGGAACTTGATATCGATTTGCTTTGTCCTTGAATGAAAAGCAAAGTTCTTCGCCAAGTGTATAGCACTTTGACTGTCGCTATACAACTTAGGATCCTTCTGAAGTTGTTCCAACTCTTCCATCAAGTGATTGAGTCACACCATCTCCTTGCACACTTCTATAGCGGCAACATATTCCGCTTCAATTGTTGAAATGGCCACCACCTTTTGCAATTGAGATATTCAACTGATCGTAGCACTACCAAGCCTAAAGACATACCATGTGGTACTCCTCATGCTATCAATGTCGCCCGCAAGATTCAAATCAACATATCCTCACAAACTAACAGTGTCACCCCCATAACACAACACCTAATCTTTGGTACCGACAAGATACCAAAAGATCCACTTAATGGCCTTCCAATACTCTTTTCCAGGATTGCTCATAAATCTACTCATAAATCCCACTGCATAAGCAATGTCTAGACGCGTGCAAATCATGGCGTACATGAGGCTTCCGATGGTCAAAGCATATGGCACTTTAGCCATCTCTTTACGTTATTCCTCTATTATTGGTGATTATTCCTTGGAGAGCCTTAAGTACCCAGCCAGAGGTGTACCGACCGATTTAGCATCTTCCATGTTAAACCTCCTAAGTACATGCCCACGTACTCCGCTTGTGATAATTTCAAGATTTTCTTCTTCATGTCCCCGTGAATTCGCATCCCAAATATCTGTTTTGCCGCTCCAAGATCCTTCATTGCAAATTCCTCAGACAATCGCCGTTTAAGACTAGAGATCTCCTTCATGTTAGGTCCTATAACTAGCATGTCATCCACATATGAAAGAATAATCAAATAAGAAGTCTCTATTTCCTTTAAGTAACAACAATTATCATAATTGCACTTGCAGAAGCCATTGTTCTTCACGAAACTATCCAACTTCTTATACCACTATCTCAGAGCTTGTTTCAAGTCATACAAGCTCTTCTTCAACTTACACACCAATTCTTCTTTTCCCTCAACCACATGCCCCTGCGGTTGATGTATGTAGATATCTTCTTCAAGATCACCATGAAGAAATGCAGTTTTCACATCCAACTGCTCTAGGTGTAAATCATGCATTGCAGCTAGATTTAACAGAATCCGGATAGTAGTGTGTTTTACCATTGGAGAAAAGATCTTGGAGTAATCAATGCCAGTTTTTTGCTTAAAGTCCTTTACCACTAATCTTTCCTTGTACCTATTGATACCATCATGCTTCTCCTTCAACCGGTAAACCCATTTGTTATGAAGTGTTTTCTTTCCCATTGGAAGTTTGACTAACTCCCAAGTTTGATTTGACAAGAGAAAGTCCATTTCATCTCTCATGGCAAGCTCCCACTTGTCGTGTGTTTCCACATGCAAAGCCTCTTCATAGAAAGATAGTTCACCATTATTACTCAACAATAGATAATGAAGAGAAGGGGAATACCGTTGTGGTGATCTGACTTCTCGGGTAGATCTTCTCAAGGAAGGAGTTTATGGATCTGGATGATCTACTGGATCGGCGTATGGACTTTCTTGATCTTCACACCTTGAGTCATCCAACTCAACTATCTCTTGTTCAGCATCAATCTTTTTTCCTCCTCTAGGTTTGTCCTTGTACATGAAAGACTCATTAAACACAACATCCATGCTCCTAACAACTTTGGGCTTCCCAGAATCCCAAAGTTTGTAGCCATAGTTGTCTCTTCTATAGCCAATAAACGTGTATCTCTAAGACTTAGGATCAAGTTTGCTCCTATTCTCAGTCTCGATGTGAACATATGCATCGTATCCAAACACCTTGAGATGAAAGTGACTCACCTATTTTCCTGTCCATGCTTCTTCCGGTAGCCCACCATCCAATGATCCGGATGGTCCTCGATTGATCAAGTAGACAATTATGTTCACCGCATCTGCCCAAAACTCCTTAGGCAAGCCTGCATGAATTCTAATGCTTCTGACACGCTCTCGAATAGTCCTATTCATCCGCACAGCAACTCCATTCTGTCTGGGCTTCTTTGGAATAGTCTTCAACCTTCTAACGCCATTTTCAGCACAAAATCTGTCAAACTTTTTCTCACAGTATTCTCTGCCATTTTCTGATTTGAGACATTTCAACTTCAGACCTGTCTCCTTCCCAACTAGGGTTTTCCACTTCTTGAACACATTAAAGACTTCATCTTTGTGTTTCATGAAGTAAACCCAAAGCTTCCTCGTTGCATCGTCAATAAGCGTCACAAAGTAGACAGAGCCACCAAGAGACCTAACATTTGCAGGACCCCAAACATCATAGTGGACCAACTCAAGTCGTTCAGTTTTAGAAGTCTTAGTAGTTTTCGTGAAGCTTACCTTTCTTTGCTTGCTAAGCACACAATCTTCACGGAAACCCATTGCTATATCTTTCAGTCCCATCTACTTTCCTTGAGAACCAAAATCTTCAAGCCCTTCTCACTCATGTTACCAAGCCGACGATGCCATATGGTTGTATCTGTTTTCGGGGATGCAACCATAATAGCATTGTAACCGTCTGGTTTCCCAGGGCCGTCACACGGTTTCTCCTATAGAGAAATCTATCCAAATATTTCACCATTTATAAATAAATAATTATTATTGATTAATTCATTTATATAGATCTCCTAAAAATATTTGTATGGTAACAGATGACTAATATTTAAATTGCCCCTGACACAATAATTTATTCACAATCACATTAATAACCAATCAAACTATTTTGAGTAAATCCGCGAATTTTACATACAACGATAACAAGAAATTAGTAATTCATTTTATAAAAATCTTTTAATTTAAAATGCGGCGGCAAAATTTATAGTTATCGAATTTATAATTTAAAACCGAATATTCAATATTTCAAAATTTAGAGATCTTACAAACGACTGCAATAATTACAATTATTGATTCCTCCTATTACAACGGTACATAATAAACAAAATTTTACAAATTGAAATTCAAATAAAATTATCTTGGTCGTTTTGTCCCCACCGGCCCTGTAATCAAAACTGTGGGATTGTGAGCCAACGCTCAGTAGAATTCCAACCCCTCTAATACGTGCATTTAATTAATACGACACAGAAAACACATTAGCATATTTTTCACATAATTTTCACATCGTCCAAATTATTTCATACAATTTAACAGGTAAAATTTCACAACAATTTATCATAAATCCCACAACGAAAAACCGAAACAATAAGTTACCAGATAATTCCATAATCACACAGTGAGACAATTAAATACATATATTAAGAGAGTTTGGAATTCTACCTGTTCCAAATCGTCCGCCTTCCGAGAGATTGGATTTTTGGATTTTTGTTTTTGTTTGATTTTCTTTGTTGTGTTCTGTTTTCTGCGCCTGGACCTCACCGCTGCGGCGACGGACTCACCGTCGTGGCGAACGCCCCCTTTTTATTATGTTTAGCTCACTGGATCTTCACCGTCGCAGCGACGTGCTCTGCAGGTTCTATTTCTGCTTGATTTTCAGCCAACCCTCTCTCTTTCTCCTCGCCAGCTCCGATCACACCACTACACCCACGACGATAAACAAACACACACACACACACAAAACACTCACCGTCAGACGACTCCCATACATACCCACATGAAATTGTCAACGACCCATACCTATACACCCCGGAACACCACCGAACGGACAACCACAGACCGTCGGAGCTGTAACACCCACGAACGACACACACACACACTCGTCGACAACTGAACAGCACAGAACACCCACCCTCACGATGAATAAAACACACATACACACAATCGAAACGTACACACCTACAACCGAAACACTCACACATAGAGCAGCGACGACGACGGCCACCGAACACTCACTGTCGACCAAGCACACTACCCCCACCGGTGACACCCCTATGCCGACCACTGAAACACACACACGCCCGATCACACTGCCGGACCAGACCCAACCTCTCTCTCTCTCTGTGTTTTTCTTTGGGTATGTGTATGGAATTATATATATATATATATATATAAACGTTTTCCTTCATGATGAAATAAGGAAAGAAAAAAAATTACACTATCCCTTTCAATTTTCTTTAAGTTCTTAGTTAAACCCAAAATCTAAAATTAATATTTCTAAAATTGCTAATTAACCCCTAAAATTTTAAATTCAATAATAAATGACACAATCTACCCCGTTATTTTCTAAATGTTCTAAAATGCAGTTTAAATTGTGCGTATACAAAAATTAGGGTCTTACAAGCATCATGAGAACCAGATGTCATATACAGTGTGCTTTCTTTCTTCCCTCAAGCAAGTACCATTACGCCCTTTGACATCTTCCAAGATTCATTGTTAAATATGGTAATCACCTCTTCCTCTGACAATTGTCCCATGAAGATTAGGTTGCGAGTTAGACTGGGGACATGTCTAATATCCCATAATCTAAGAATAAAACTATTTGTTTGGGTGATCTGAACTTGTCCCTTATGTCACACCGCACCCTGGGCACCCGTCACTCGAGGTCAGGCGTGACGTCGACATGACGCTACTTGCCTAATCCACTAAATACATACAGATACACATAAATACACAAGCAACTATAAATGTTATTATATTTTTTTTTCCAAAAATACATGAACCTTCCACGGTTCACATCCGACCGGCTCACCTCCAAAATGACCCTACCACCAGACTCTGCCTAGTGCCAACAGTGGACCGACTCTTAGCCGCGGTACCTGAAACCAAAAAAAAATTATCGGTATATTGTCTTTATAATAAAAATATTTTTATGGATCATGTATAAGAATTTAAACACCACGTTTCAAAATATAAATAATATAACCACGTACCGTACTGAAATCTAATTTTCCTGTCACCATTGAAATAAACTGATATATTTAAAATACCCAAACCAAACATTTTAAATCAACCAACCCAATCATTTTAAATCAACCTATCCAAATATTTTAATCAAAATATAATATAATATATCACCACATACCGTGTTGAAAATCCAGTTTCATTGTCACCAATGAGATGAAATAATATATTTAACACCCTATCCGAATATTTTTAAGTCAACCAATTCAAATATTTTGAATCCACCAATCCAAATATTTAAACCAACCAGTCTAAATATTTTTAAACGTATAATAAAGTATATCACACCTCCTCTCCTACTAGCCATAGGATCGTTTTTACCTCACAATCGAGAGTTACAACGGTACTTTACCACCCGCAGGTTTTGCACTCCTAACGGGTCAATCAACCACCTGCAGGACTAATCCTCCTGACATGTCATAATATCAACAACCACTTACCGGACTAATCCTCCAGATAGGTCATAATATCAACAACCACCTGCCGACTAACCCTCCGGACAGGTCATAATATAATCAACCACCTGTAGGACTGGCACTCCTAACAGGTCATAATATCAACAACTACCTGCTGGACTAATCCTCCGGACAAGTCATAATATAATCAACCACCGGTAGGACTGGCACTCCTGATAGGTCATAATATCAACAACCACCTGCCGGACTAATCATCCGGATAGGTTATAATATAATCAACCACCTGCAGGACATGCCCTTCTAATAAGTCAAATCATTCCGCAGGATATGCCCTCCTAATGGGATCATAACTATGGCATAGTCGGACTAAAAATCATCCTCCACCTTTAAAACCAACTTGATTCAACAATCGTTTTCCACCTTTAAAACTAATTTGATCCAAAATCATTTTCCACCTTTAAAACCAATTTGATAAAGGAGAAATCATTTTTTTTTCCTTTAAAACTCACTCAATCCAAATGCATCGTAAAATTATTCATTCTTAAATAAACACATTCTTCATAATTTATATGAAAATAAAATTTGTAAATTTATAAAGAAGACAATACACTCACCTCGATTTCCGCATTACAAAACTATCACCGTCCAAAATCTACCAGGACGCTGGTACCTGCGAACCTAACAGTGATAGGGCCTTAATTAATATTTTACTTGGAATGCCCTAAATTCCATATTTCTTATTCCCCAAATTTTTATCATGAGAAATTATTATTTTGCCCGTTACGCCACGTTAATATTTATTGTACCAATTTATTTATAATTAGCAATTATAAAAATATTATGACGATCGCAAACATTTAACGAAAATAATACCCAATTAAAATTTTACCTGTTTCTGAATCGCTCGCAGCCGAGAAGTTAGATTTTTGAATTTTCAATTTTTATTTGATTTTTCCTCTCTTTTTTTTTCTCCTTTTTCTTCTTTTTTTTTTTTTTCCTTCTTCTTCTTTACGTCTGTTTTGCGCTCTGTATTCTCACCACCACCCCCACCACTGCGGCAATCATTCGGCAGTTTTTGATTAGCATTACAGTTCAGCAGCCTATTTCTTTGCCGATTACCAGTTCCCTTCACCGCCGGCAACACACACGCCGAACAACGAACCGAACTCACACACACACCTCGGAGCACCACCGAACAGACAACCACAAACTGCCGGTGACGAACACTCCTCCGGCCAAAACCCGATCTCTCTCTCTCTTTTGAATTTTAACGATGGCACACACCCAAACGCCCACTGCAGCAACCCACATCCTCAACGACGACGCCGACACACCCATACATGAACAACAACCAGAACACACATACACACACACCGACGACGATCAGAACACACACCCACACCCATGCAGTCGTCGGCCGAACCTCTATCTCTCATTTTCTCTTTCTGTTTTCTTTCTTCTCTTCTTTTTTTTCTACGTTTTTTTTTTTTTTATGTATGATTCCACGTGTATACATATATATATATGCATGGAGGAAATGGGCTACCTTGCTCTCTCACTTTTCCACGTTTTTTTTTTTCTTCTCTTTCCACGATTGTATTAATGTGTTTATATATATATATATTATTTTTTCCAAATTACATTAACCTCCCCTAGATTTTCTTTAGGTTATTATTTAAATCCAAAAATTTAAAATGAATATTTCTAAAATTGTTAATTGACCCCTAAACTTTTAATATAAATTAGAAATGACACATTTTACCCCGTTATTTTCTAAATGTTCTAAAATGCAGCTAAAATTATTTGTATGCGAAAATTAGAGTCTTACACCTTACCAGTGATGTTGCAAGGTTCATCATCTCCCTAGTAGACCCTACCAAAGCTTCTTGGGACATAGTTGTTTAATATGTCCTTCCGTGAAATGGTATGAAATGATGCACCAGAATCAATTACCCATACATCATTGCAAGTATCCAACGAGAGTATGAGTGCATCTGAAGACTCACCGTCGAATAGGAAAACCATCTATTTACTCTCTGACTCTTGCCTTCTTGGTGGATTTGGGCAATTTCTCTTCCTGTACCCCTTTTGTCCACAACTCTAGCATTCTGCAGTCCTCGTCTTTGACTTTCCTCGTCCCTTTGCGGACTTTGAATGACTCATGTTGTTGCCACCTTTTGTCAATTTTCTCCATCTCTCTTTAACCTTCAATACTGCCCCAGAACTCTGGCCTGAGTCATTTCTTCGAGTTTCCTCACTAATGATCAAACTAATGATATCCTTCTCTACCAACTTAGTGCGACCGACTCCACCGGTAATCGATACAACTAAGTTATCCCAACTATCAGGAAGAGAAGAGAAAAGGAGCATGGCTTTAATTTCTTCTGCAAACGTTATTTGCACCGTCTCCAACTGATCAAAGATTTCATGAACTCGACTGATGTATTTTGAAACATCATCATGTTCTTCCATCTTCATCCTGAAAAAGTTTCCAAAGAGTGAATAACTTGTTCGTCGCTGTGGGAGTCTCATACATGCTCTCAAGAGTATCAATCAAATCCTTTGTCTTCGTCTTCTTTTATATGGGAAGAAACAACCAAACACTTGCATATATTACCACTACCACTCAACCCTTCATTTATATGGGAAGAAACAACCCTTCATTCATGGTACTTGTCAACCACTCTCATTAATGATACTAGTCAACATCTTTCATTAATTATATTAGTTAACCACTTTCATTAATGATACTAGTTAACCACTTATTAATGATGATGGTTTATGGTAATACCATTGTTTTAGTTTCCAACTCTTAACATGAGTGAGGCTTATTTGCAAGAAAATGGGAGGAGAGAGTATTTTGGAAATATTTATATTTTGGTAGTTTTTCAAAATCCATCTTTTCATCTAATCATTCCTCAAAAACAAAAATTGGCCCTTAAAAATTGTTTTGTAACATAAATCTATTCCAAAAAGATTCTCACAAGCCACCCCCAAAAGAAAACATACGACAAGAGTAAAACTTCAACACATACTAAATGCAAGCACTTGAGGGAATATCAATTATGAAAACAAAATCTTTACCATATGATGAGAGCTAGACATTTTTCGAACAACGTATCCATGTCAAAAATCTAAAGTGAAAAGCTTAAATGTAAAAAAGAAGAGGACTCTCTAATGCTCAATTACTTGCTCTTGGTAAATTTACCTTACATTGGTAGAATTTTAATGTCACAAGTACATGCACTAAGTAATTTTTAATATCTTTATTACAATTATTAATAGGTAAATTCTTCAAATTTTGTGATCCAATTACAATATCTGTTAAGAAATTTGAGAAC
Organism: Eucommia ulmoides; assembly: GCA_016647705.1. Taxonomy (NCBI): domain Eukaryota; kingdom Viridiplantae; phylum Streptophyta; class Magnoliopsida; order Garryales; family Eucommiaceae; genus Eucommia; species Eucommia ulmoides. The sequence continues at coordinate 34,503,637 of CM028330.1, forward strand.
ACGTCATAAATTAATTATACTGAAATTTTTATTACAATTAATAATAGGTCAATTTTTCAAAATTTTGTTTTCAATTCCACCATCCGTCAAGAAATTTGAGAATACATCATAAATTAACTATATATATCTCGATTGGAGGTGCAAATTTGAGCAAACGCATATTGCCATGACCACTCCAATTCTCTTACAAACAAACAATTTACCAAATCTATTGCCCAATAATTCAATTTGGAGCATCTCTTAATCGTCAAAGATGCAGAAAAATAAACTTTTTCATCAGGGTTAGACTAATCATCAGCTCCACTAACAATAATTCAGCTCAGAAAGTGGTTGAACATGCTTAGAAAATAGAGAGAGGAAACAATCTTGAAGACTTCGACATAATTGCACTCATGGATATTCTTTTATTCTATCTATTCATAATATCTTCTCACTTATTGTTTGTATTGATTTATTCTTAAAAAATTTGATGGGTTTTTGGGATTTCTTTCGAGTGGCGCTACGTAGATTTAGAAACATTCATTGTTTTTCCATTCAGGAAATGAGATTTATGGGGACTGATACAATTGCAATACTCCTGGAGTGGATTCTTGCGCAAATGGTGATGCATCTAGATGTTCAAGGCAAGGCTCAATCCGAGATCGAGTCCATCATCATAAAAGATGATGTTGTTCGAATTGGAATCTCTCCCAAAAATCCATGAGTCTTTTCGCTATTCATTTCTACGTGATGCAGTTGTTGTAAAATTTCAAGTGGGTTGATGGCAATAGCCATGCTGATCTCTCCGAACTATCCATGGAAGTGGAAAATACTCTAGCGTGCAAAGCTCTTCCTCGAGTCTGTTAACAGGTCGGATCCATGCAATTCTTTTTTTCTATTTTTATGGTGCAACTGTTTGATGAATTTGATGTATGTCTATCCATGATTTTGAGAACCTTAATGTGGGGATGAGATCAATTTTATTTAATTAAAAATACATATTCATATTTTATGTGAATTAGATTTGCCCATTATTGGTCCCAGATATCCAAAAAAAAATTGAGGTTTATATTTTACTATAGTTGATACATAATAGTAGATCACAACCATTTAAAAAAAAAAAATCTCTTGTAAAAACACAAAGATGAAATGGAATGTTTGATGGGAAACTTCTCCCCCCCAACAATTCTCAACCCCCATAGGAAAAAATAATTTTTCATATTTTAATTTTGAAAACACTAATTTTATTTTTATTTATTCATTATTTTTTTTACAAAAACACTTATCTAATGAATAAAAGATTATCTCTGATAAAATTGTCCTCAATTTCCTCCTATCACAACAAATATTTACCGCCATCACAATCACTGCTGACCAACACAAGAAACATACACCACCACCACCACCACCACCGAACACCACAAGAAAAAACACCACCATTGTGACCACTGCCTACATTCACCACTGCAACAACAACATTCACCAACACAACAAACATTTACCACCACCAAGAATATTCGCCTCCACCATAATCACTTACAACCACCACAACAAACAATATCACCCTTGAACACCACTTCTAGCGTAGCACCAGATAAACGCAAATATGTAATTTGTATAAAACATAATAATAAAACTGGAATTTTCCAGAGCTGAAACATAGAAGGGGAAAGAGTGGTCAAACGAAATCAAAACATCAAATTTAAAAATCTAAAACAAATTTCAACAAATATTATACAACAAATAAAATTTCTGCCAATATTATATAAATCTACAGAAATTTTTTTAAAAAAATATATTTTCTCCCTCTTCCAATCGGGATTTACAAAAAAAAAAAAAAAAAAAAAAAAAAAAGATCTAGAATTTTCTAGATTTGAAAGGTAGAGATAGGGGTTAAACGAAATCAAAACATTAAATTTACAAAATTTCAACAATTTTCTACATAAATATTCGATTATAAATATGAAGATGATTTAAATAGTTCAAATTAAATATTCATAAAGCGCGCATATTGCGCGGGCATAAACCTAGTAATAAAATAAAAGTGCCATTCACGTCGTCTATCCCACAACCTACTCCGAACTTCCATAAGACATGGCACTCCAAAGCTGTATAAACCATAACCAACGCCCCAAAAAGCAGTTTCCATGACAATGCAGATTCAGGCAGCAAATGCAGTGTGTGCATATGCAAAATCAGGCAATTCATCCATTCCCCTTTTCAGCATGGTTGGCACTTGGCATGTGCCCCTTCATAATTTGACGCACTTGCCTTGAGAGAATTAAGAACAGCTTTGCAAGCCAGCATCTTGGCTTTCTTTTTATTTTCTGCAGTGCGCGACTCCGTGTGCACCACACCATTGGCTTCAACCTCTATTGTAATGGATGCCACACCATTTTCACAAGATAAAACATCCTTTTTCAACTTATAATGTTCCTTCTGGCAAAATTCAGTTAGCTCTTTCACCGGATGGATCCTCAATGTCTCGGGTGTTACCAAGGGCTCCAGAAGAGGCCTTATGCTCTGAAATACAACCTCCTTATTGTATCCTGAATCAACAAAAATTGCACCAGCTAACGATTCAATAACATCTCCGAGTACCTGCATCACATACAATTATATGTATTTGATTAGTGAAATGAGTTTCAAGTTGCTTTTTAAGAAGTCTTATTCCATTTGTTTCCATATAAAATGATTCTTTAGGCCAAATGAAGAAAAAAAAAAATAAGAAGTTAATTTGGGATTTGGTTATGACAGGACTGGTAGAAGTGAGATTTTAACGTGAAAGGAGACTGCCACTGAAAGTCCCAAGGTCCGGGCAAGGATACTACTAAATACAATTAGCTTATTTACTTATATTATCAATCTCACTGATATCAATAAACATGAAGTGTTTTGATGACAATTATTGTATTGATAAAGAATGAATTCATTTAATCCAACAAAACAAAGACAAAATCTGCAAATATTTCCAGAAATGGTCAGAACTCTAAACCTCCAATGTGGCCCCATTATGTGGAAATCAAGCAAGATCCTTTACAAAGTAAAACACATATCTGGGAGTGTCCAAAGAGTACAAGAATTCAAGAAACATGCGATCTTGAATTATCTTTTCACTTGAAGATTATTAGTACTTCAAATTTATCTTCAAAATTAAATTTAATTTAAATTTGAATAAATTAGAAGTTTCAACTGCCAAGTCAAATCAGTAAGAGAATTTAGACAAAGATCGAGATAGAAAGGGCAATTGGGCCTCCAAGGCATATATAGGTGCAACCTGGTTGAAAAAACTTGAAAGCAAACCACTACATAGCATAATCAAGTTATCCATTATTAGTACTGCAAGCATCATCATTATAACACTTGCACATTGAGAAAAGTATAAATCAAACAATTATGAAAAGCAACAGCAGCATAGATTTAGGATACTCAGAACGTAAAAGATGTATTAAAATTGACAAGTGACATCAAACAAGTGAATAAGATAAAAATTAGATAAAAAGAATTAATTTAATATCAATCATTGAAATCACAGGCTAATCTTCAACTATATCACATATTAGATATACTTTTAGAAGCAAGACATTCTTCGAGTTGAACACAAACCCGTAGTGTTTATTAAACGTAAGCTCCAAATCTATCATTTTAATTGTTCTTAAACTAATAATTTTAGCCATCATATGTTAGCAAAATATTTCCGTGCTCTCTCCCCCTCCACCCCAAAAAGAAATGCAATATCAAAAGTTCAGCAACAAGCAGATATAAGGCAAATACTGAAGACCAACCTTAGGAAATGTTATATCTGATTCCCATCCAAAAGTAGATACACATAATAATTGTGTGGAGTTCTCCAACGTCTTGACTATACACCTATGAAGCTCTTGTGACGAATGGAGTATATGTTTGTGTAATCCAGCCTTAACGGCAGCATAGGCATAACAGTCGTTGTTGACAGAAGCTGACCTTAAATCAGTTAACTGTTCTGGTGACAATCCAGGATACTTGTAATAGAGGAACTCAGTGATGAGATAGTCCAAAACTGAATCTCCAAGAAATTCTAACCGCTGCAAAAATACATTTTTTCAGATATAAAATGTACAGAAATAATTGAAGACAAATGAGTAGACATGCCAGAGGGAGAGTATTGAATAATTGAAGAGTTTGAAAGTTGGTTTTGCAATGGTGGTAACAGGGAATAAGGAAAGAGAGGAAGAGTGACAGAAAAATGATAATGTCGTCTTTTTATATTGTATTAAATTGAGATCAATGCCCATTTTACATCATTCCTCCCAAATATAAAGGCAGTCTTGGCTAATTAATACTACATCACCATTTCCCAGCCCTACCATCTTGTATTACAGGGAGTGCATGATAGTTTAGAAAATGATAAGGAGTCTACTTGGTTTAGTTTTTCAAACAGATAATAAATGAATACAGAAGAGCCACTCAAAAGGAAAATAAGTGAAGCCATTGCCATCTATGATGTAATATTCGACAAGCGAAATAAAAAAGAAAGATAAGCAGCAAGTTCTATTTCTTAAAAACGCACAGCAAAGCAAGAAAAATCAATTAGTGGTGAAATTAAAAACATAGAAGCTAATGAAAAGGTAAAACCCTGCTGAATACTACTTATGGCATATTAAAGCATTACCTGATAGCATCTTGGAATCTCAGGTAGCATGTACGACCCATGAGTTAGTGCCTCAACAAGTAAGGAAGCATCTAGGAATGAGTAATTCAGTAAAGATTCTAAATCTTTAACATTAATAAGCATCTGTGGTTGCACTGGGAAGCAAGGCTCATACTTTATATTGACGAAATCCACCTTTACACCAAGCCATTCCATAAATGATAAAGCAGCTACTTCACCGCCAGTGCTAAGGAATGCACCAATAAGTGCCTCGACGACATCAGCAACTCTCTTACATTTTAGCTCCCTTTTCCCTCTGCTAAAGACTCTTCTTGTAGTAGAAAGCAACTCTTCGTCCAACACATGATTTTCAGAATAATCACCAGGAACTATCCATGTTTGAGGATCAAAAGGTTCATTACGAATAAACCCCTGCAAACCAGATCAAATTGATAAACTAAGATTTGGATACAAACTTATAGCTAACTATAACACATTCACAATCTACAAATCATAGCCAGAACATCATAGTGTGATGGCTATGATGGTAGTCACAGCATGCAAAAGCAGCGCTTTACAGGGGCAAAAAATGCAGCTAGAAGTGCAAAACAAATATGTTAGGAGGTTCCAGCTTAAAATTATATGGTACCAAGTGGAGTTAACTCCTTTCATATATAGACTATTTTGGAAAGCCTTGTAAATTCGATGTGGGATTCTAACACTCACCATTACGTGCAACCCCGCCTTGCACCGTGATGCAACCAAACAAATAAAAGAGAAAAGACAAACAGTCAAACAAACAAGGACAAACAAACCAAACTTCCCAAACTTAAGCTCCGATAGCATGTTAAGAGGTAACACAAGAGGTGGGATTCAACACATCCCCCTCACGCGCAAGGTGAACTTTTCCAAACCACAACCAAAGGGGGCACAACATTTAACAAGATGCCAGACTCTAATACCATGTTAGAAGGTAACACAAGCGATGTGGGAGTCAATCACTCTTACAGACTACCATTAAATTTGATTCCTCCAGATGGATTTATTTCCTTGATGTTAACCATCTGCAAATCTGTAGAACTACAAAAATTGGCAAAATGAAGTATAAAAAGATTAAAAGAGTATATACCGGAAGTTTGCGGTCACATCCTAGTTTGCTTAGTGCAACATTGGAAATGATTTTTTCTCTCTTAGCAGTAAGAAGACCCTCATGTGAATCTTGGTAGGTTTTGAATAATTGTTGACTAGAAGCGTATTTTAGAAATGAGTCCCCGAGGGTCTCTAGTGATTCCAAATGAAATTTCTCTTGGCAATTCTTGGTGGTAATTGCTTCTAAAACCTGTGACCGAAAAATTGTAAGCACAAAGATACAATGTTTGTCCAACAACATAGAATATCAAAAGCAAACAATTAAAATCATTCAAGTAGAAAGATTGAGTACAAGCAATAATATATAATTTACCTAAAACAAATCGAAAATAACAAATAAAGTTTATGATTTTGTCATTATGACTGTAGTTGCCAAAAAAATATTACCAATTACGTATCCGTGTCTAAGTTATAGTACATGCCATAAAGGACTGTGGAAATAAGAAAAATGAATACGGAGACTATGACAACTTTTTACCACAATATGTATACATCAGGTAATTAATATGTCAAACAGATCATGTCATTGGCAGATTATAAGAATAAAAGATTGGCTCTAGGGAATACATTAGCCACCAAAGGAAACATAACTGAATAGTGTTGAGTCAACACAGTTAGCCAATAGATTTTCAACCAAGAGCATCTTCTTAATGATCATTATGAGCAAGGCGTAGCCACCAATTTGCAGACCCTCAGTTTCCTTCTTCCACCATTTCAAAATCTCTATTTTCGAGTCCACATTTCAATTGCTACTTTTCCTCTCCCTTCTCAACGGAATAATGCTGCCAGTCAAATTAGCCCCACCAAATTAGATAGGGTAACTACTTACGAGCTCTAGGTCATGGTTACTAATGATGAGTTCCTCTTGATCTTCAATGTTTTTAGTTATTCGTCCGATTTTCACAGGTATGTGTCCACATTAACACATATTTACTGTCTCTTAATATAGCCAAACTAATAACCATAGAGGCACTCATATGTGAAATACATACCATAGCGCACACAATGCAAATAGAAGACAGATTCTGGTAGTGGGCACAATTGTAAAGATTAAGCGAAGTAAAGATAGATCTTCCGAAATTACAACAGGATAGTAGTTGTTATTCACCCTTACCCGAAAGGCCGAAACTTCGACAGTCTATCTCTGTCCATTTGAGCAAAACAACTAAGTAGCCAGATTCAAAAAAAAAAACACAAAGCATATGTATGCATATACTGTTGAAATATTATATTTATGCATTATTTTTTATTTTTGGTATTGTTATTGTAGAGCTTTATTAGCCCATTTATTTCAATTATATTCTTCCTAATTTAGCTTGCTGCTCATGTGACTATATAATTAGGAGAATAGAACACATTCAGTATGTACTGAAATTATCATTTATATTTTTCCTCTTTCTCCTATATCATTTTTGGTATCAAGAGCCAATTTTTTTTTTCATCCAAACCCTAGCCTCCACGAAAACCCTAGCCGTCGGCGCCGCACCACTTCGAACCAGATCGGAACCCTAACCAGCAGCAGCCGCACCCCCGCAAAACCCTAGCCATCTCCGCCGTTGTCAGCTCGCAAACCACACTCGTGAAAACGTAGACACTGCCGCCGCGAACAATCGTGAAACCTTAGCTACCGCCGCTGCTAACCAGTCGCGCGAAACCCTAGCCTCGGCCGCCGCTGTTAGATCACGATCCATTGTCTTCGCACAGCCGCAAACCAAATCGTGAAACCCTAACCCTAGCCCAGCTGCTGCCAGATCTTGCGAACCACCTTCGCGAACCAATTCACACCCCTAACTGCTGCACCTTCGCGGACCTCCTTCACAAACCAGATCGCATTCAGCCTAGCTTCCCGAACTAACTTCAGCAGCTTCATGAACCCTAGTTTCGTGAACCACCTTTAGCTCTTCGCGAATCCAGACCGTCAAAGGTTGCCGTCCAGCACTTGTCTTGTGCTACTGATAACCCACACATTGCATGTTGTCCACTGCTGCAAGTTGCGAATAATTCGTCATCCATAAATCTCTGTTGCTCGTCACCGTTATTCTTCATCCGTTGGTGTTCCGGATGTCTTAAATACACGGCCGTTTCTTCTCTTTATTGTATGGTTGGGTGACTGTTTCTCTGGTTACCCTCCTTACTCGTATTTTCTTTTTCCGGAGCCCGGTCAGTTTTTCAATAGCATATGTCCAATTGATTCACTACTACAATCTCAGCTCACTGTACCTATAGCATCCGGAAAAGAAGATATCGTTCTTGGTCCAGTAGATCCACCATCAGCTAATCAAAATATTTCCCAAGTTCAAGCCCAAATTGCTCCCCTTCAGGCTCAGTTATCCAATTTAGCATCGTCTTCCAGCCCCACAGTTGCTCTTGCCTCGGGTACTCCTATTGCACTTCATGGTAAGTCTGGTCGTCCTACTAGGATTTTGGATTCCGGGACTAACAATCACATGACTGGTGAGCTTTATACCTTTACCTCCTCTGTCTCGTCTATCAATCAATCTGTATGCATCGTCGATGGTACCTCTATCCCTATTCGTTGCCAGGGAAATGCATGTTTGTACCCTCGATACCTTTCAATCTGTTTACTATGTCCCTAAATTTGCTTCTAATCTTCTATCTGTTAGTCACTTTACTAAGAATCTTAACTGTGTCATTGTTTTCTTACCTAACCGTTGCTTCTTGCAGGACTTGACTTTGAGGAAGATTTTTGGCAGGGAATATGAACACGATGGTCTCTATTACTTTGGGAATCCTCCATCTCAAGACATACCACCTTCTAGTATGCACACCTCTACATTACCTGTTTTTAATTCTTTTCTCTGATCGTTAAAAAATCTAGACTTGTGGTATGCCCGTCTAGGACATGCGAATTTTTAGTATTTATATTGGTTGTTTCCCTCTATTAGGAAAGCTTTCAAGGACTTTAAATTTCAATGTGTGGTTTGTGAACTGTCTCAACACACACACACCTCTTACATTCCTCGCATGCACCGTGCATATCAAAACTTTGATCTTATCCACTCTGATATTTGGGGATACTCTCATGTTACAGCTATTTCCAAATACCGTTACTGTCACTTTTATAGATAATTATAGTCGGTGTACTTGGTTAGTTGGTTTATCTGATGAAACACAAATCAGAGGTCTACACTCACTTTACCCACTTTTTTCACATGATAAAAACCCAATAAAACAGTCGTGTGCAATATCCAATCTGATAATGAATGGGAATACTTATCTGATAACTTTCGAGTCGAGCTTAATAAGCAAGGTATTTTTTAGCAACTTACCTGTCCCTACAAACCTGAATATAATGGTGTGTCAGAACATAAGAACCGTCACCTCATGTCTATCAATCGTTGTCTCTAACGGGGAATGAATGTACCCAAATCTTTCTGGCACATAACAGTTCTTACTGCTGTCTATCTCATTAATTGCACCCCAAGTCGTGTTATTGCAACCCGCTCGCACCCTGTTTCCTATCTGACCCCGTGTCTTTGGCTGCACGTGTTTTGTCCAGAATCGGAACCTCACCAGAACCAAGTTAGATGACAAATCTATTCAGTGTGTCTTTCTTAGCTATTCCACCATGTCCAAAGGATATAAGTACTACAATTCACCTTGTTTCCTATCTGACCCCGTGTCTTTGGCTGCACGTGTTTTGTCCAGAATCGGAGCCCCACTAAAACCAAGTTAGATGACAAATCTATTCGGTTTGTCTTTCTTAGCTATTCCACCATGTCCAAAGGATATAAGTACTACAATCTAATCACTCGTCATACCTCGATGTTATGTTCCTCGAAATTGTTCCATATTTTTCAGGTATTATACCTCCTCCACCTATCAAGACAACCATTACCACGGCTAATGCCTCCCTTCCATGTCCTATTCCTCTCTTTGATATATCTTCACTACCCCTACCGCCCTTCCCGCCTAACCCCTCACCCGCACCGTTACGGGTTTACTCTCACCGTCCACGTGTTTCACAGCCTCTCCCGAATCAGGTATCTCTCCATCTCCCGTCATTTCTGACCCCGTTCCACCTCGTTACCCTACTCGAGATTGTCGTCCACCCAATCGCTACCTTTTTAATCATCCGTTTTCCAAGTATTTATCTTTTTAGGATCTCTCAAATCAATACAAATCCTTCCTTGAAAAGATTGATTCAGTCGTCATTCCTTGCTCAGTACATGAGGCCCTCCAAAGTCCAAAGTAGATAGCCGATATGGAAGCAAAAATGGATGCCACATAGCAAAATCAAACTTGGAAATTGGTTAACTTGCTCGTCTTCTCGCTAAGGGCTATACACAAATCTCGAGCAAAGACTTCTCGCTAAGTTGACTAATGGTCGTCTTCTTGTTTTCTTGGTTGCCTCCTATGTCTGGCTTCTGCGCCAATTAGATGTCAAGAACGCCTTTCTCAATGGCGACCTGACTGAGACTATTTATATGGAGCCTCAACCAGGATTTCGAACTCAGGGGAAGTATTCGGGCAAAATCTGTCGACTCCCAAAATCCCTCTATGGACTTAAGCAGTCTCCTCATGCATGGTTCAAACGATTCGACGAAGCCATCCTTACTATGGGGTTTGCCCAGTATCACTCAGATCATACATGCTTCATCCGTCTCCAGCACCAAGAACGGTGCATTGTTATCTCAGTCCATGTGGATGACATTATTATAACAGGAGACGACGCGCCTAGCATTAAGCAGGTAAAGAAGGATCTCAGACAGATTTTTGACATTAAGGATTTGGGTCCTCTGCTACTTTCTTGGTATTGAGGTTATTCGGTCTCAAAAAGGCGTCTCTCTATCCCAGCGAACATATGCCCTTGATCTTCTTCAAGACACTTGGATGCTTGGATGTAGACCTGCTTCCACTCTTATGGATCCAAACCTAAAGTTAATAGAGGATCGGGGAGAATTATTATCAGATCCATCGGTTTATCAGCGACTTGTGGGTCGCCTCATCTATCTGACTAATACAAGGTCAGATCTTACATATGCTGTCAGTGTTGTGAGTTAGTTTATGCACTCACCTCGTACACCACACCTGGATGTTGTCTACCATATCCTTCGGTACCTCAAAACATACCCTGATCCTGGCCTCTTTATGTGACAAGAACACAGGAGAGACTCTCTTGTTTTACAGATGCCAACTATGCAGGATCGAAAGACGATAAACGTTCGAACTCTGATCTGTGCACTTTTCATAGAAAACACCTAATCTTGTGGAAAAGTAAGAAGCAATCTGTAGCTAAGGGAACGTGTGAACTCCTTTGGCTTCGTTCCGTTCTGACCGAGCTAGGACTTCCCGTGAGAAACGCATCAAAGGTGTTTTGTGACAACAAGTCCGCCATAATGCTCTCATTGGACTCAGTTCTTCATGAAAGGACGAAACACATCGAGGTGGATATCCACTTCATTCATGAGAAAATTCAATCAAGAATCATCACACCTACCTTCATCCCATCTTCCAAACAGACTGTTGATAGGAATATCAACAGTCCAGGTTCGGCTCAGTTTCAACCAAAACCAAAACCTTTTAATATATGTAAAACCAAAACATGGGGGGTTTTTAAATGGTTTCAAAACTGGACCATTTAATTTTAACCAAAACCAAAACCATGAAACCCTTTAAGATTTTTAAATTTTTAAAAAACCAAAACCACAGACCGTTGTTTCTTATATAAAAACAAAAACGTAACTAAAATATAAAACAAAAATTCCAAATTAAAAACCAAACCACAAAATTATTAATTGTAAAAATTCCTAACGATAAATAAAATACAACAATAAAATCACAGATAATAGTCACAAATAATACAAACAGTCTCCAAATCATTCTCATTCATTAATTTTTAATCCTGTAGAACCAACTGCATAATACAATAAACCCTAGCAGCCGCTCACCTATAAGCATATATAAATACACTAGGGTTAAAATGTAAAAGGGTTAAAAGTGTAAATAAATAATTAAAAAAAAAGATTAAACTGTAAATACTAAATAAATAAAAAATAATATACATATACACGGTTCGGCTCACGATTCGGTCACGTAATTCGGTTACGCGATTACTATCCCAAAACTTAAACCAAAACCAAAACCGCTTCGGTTGCAAAATTTAAAACCAAAACCATTAAGTCGGTTGCAACTCGGACCATTCGGTTAAGTTTTCTCACGCTTACCCGTCGGTTTGGTTTTTTTTGCCATCCCTAACTGCTGATATGTTCACCAAATCCACAGGACCATCTCTTCTTCGATCAGCTATTGGCAAATTAGGACTCATCAATATTTTCGCCTCAACTTAAGGGGGAGTGTTGAAATATTATATTCATGCATTATTTTATTATTTTTGGTATCATTATTATTGTGACTTGGAAGTCCCAAGTTCAAATCTAGGAAACAGACTCTCTGTAAACAGGGGTATGGCTGCGTACATCTGACCCTCCCCAGACTCCACTCTGGCGAGAGCCTTCGTGCATTGAGCTGCCCTTTTTTATCGTTATTGTAGGGCTTTATTAGCCCATTTATTTCGGTTATATTCTTCCTAATTTAGCTTCCTTCTGTGGCTATATAATTAGGGGAATAGAACACATTCAATATGTATAGAAATTATCAATTATATTTTTCCTCTTTCTCCTATATCCTTTTTGTACATCCAAGTTACTTTTTCTGAGGAAGGAGAAAATACCTTGATAGTTGGAATAACAACATTTTGTGTGCAGTGATCCGCATACAGCCTTTTCAAGCTGACAGCAATAAGCAGAGACTCGATGCGATGCATGATGGATGGAAGAAATGAAAAAGAATACAATGTAGAGATTGATATAGGAGACATGATGATTTGGCAAAGTTCAGGAGGCAATTCAACGGATGAATTACTTTGACCTGGAAGAAGAGGAGAAAACAAATATTAGCTTTCAAAGCAACCACTGTCTGAAAATATATGAAGTTTGACAACATACCATGGACACCATTAAGAAAAATCTGCTTTTTATGCAGTCATGAAACCAATACTGTAATCCACTCTTTATTTTTCTATTTGGAAATGACAAGACAAACCCAAAAGAACAGAAAGGAAGTTTCAAACAAGGGAAGAAGCCACTAACCTCTTTCTTTCTTTCGTGCGCATCTTTGTAGGTAATTTTGCACAGGGATAATCCGTCTTGCTTTAAGAAATAATTCCTTTTCATAATGCAATTTGATTCCATGCCTGAAAAATTAATCATATGATAAATTTTGCTTCTATTTGGTATCGTAGCATAAATTATCAGTATCATGATTATTAGGAAACCAAAAAAAAAACCATTTAGATAGTGAAATAACAAAAGATTCTACAAACCGTCTTTCATAGTACTCCTTGTAAGTAATAAATTTCCCATCGCTCAGCTGCAGAAGTGAGCTTGCGAAACAATCTTCTAAAGTACCGGTTAAACAATATAAATGTCCATTATGAGGTGTATATACCAAAGAATTCTCCAGCACACAGCTGCATACCAAGCCATTCTTAGTTTGCACTTGGCAACCATAACCATTGGGATTTGAACAATTTGTGTGATTGTCCAAGAAATTGTTCAATGGATACAGCACAGAACTAACACATTTCCAATCAATCGATGGAGTTAGGCGTGAATCATGTGATCCAATTGAAGGGAGCAAGAGATAATCAAAAACTGAGAGCTTTTTCTTCAGGCTGAACGCATCTAAAACCTCTTTCAGCTTGTTCAATCTATGATCCATGAGAACTCTGAAAAGAGTGATTTGAAACCTTTGGCATAGAAGAACCTGGTAAAACAAAGTTTAATCATCAACAAACAGCCTACCACTACTTTTCATTTCAATTAGCATTCGAGCTTGACAGTTGAAGCTTTTTAGCCTATGTAAATAATTAGGACATTACCCTTTCGAAAGCAAGTTGAACAAAACCAATGTATCTTAATCGGACCATCAAATTTCCTCTATCAACATCCAAGTCAAAAACTAAGCTGTCATTATCCAAATCAAGCTTCGTCCTCACAGCAACCACAGTATCTTGAAGTGGGATCGAATATTGAAAGTCCCGATCAAGTTCAATTAGGTAGCAATAATACTTCTTCATAGCATCATTTTCATCATGACTAACCAATTCCGGCGGGAAGTAAATCGCTTGTTCATTGACGTATGGTTTACACACTGTAAATTAAGATATTGAAAACTGAGAAAAGAATAAACTTTAACAAATCTTTCAAAAACAAGGAGCAAAGGAAAGACATGTTCAGTCTCTTGGACGCCTTGAGTTTGACTCTCAAAGCGTCAAAACTCTTGATCTAAGTTGATACAGGTGGTTAATGGTAAGGTCACGGGACTCACACCATAAGGGCGGAGGGGATCACAGGTTTTCCTTGATACCAAAATAAAAAGGAAAGAAAAAAGTGAAAATATTTTTGTATTTATATAAGAAATAGAGAAGGATTCAAAAATAACCCCTGAAGAAGTAAATATTACCACTCTCCTGGGCATTAGCTTCTTCCACAACAATATCTGGTACAAGGTTATCCGTTAAGGCACCGACTTGATGCAGCTGCTTGCATGCTTCAAGACATGCAAGTTGCTTCAATGTTTTCATATTCCCTCGAACTGTAACTTTTGGGATTGGGCAATTTTTGGGAAAATATAAGGTGCAAATTTCTAGCTCCTCATCAATATCACACCTAGGATAAGGTTTGAAGTACCTACAAACAACACCACAAGGAACTATATCAAAACAAAAATCACGATATAACAATAACAAGAAACTAGGAAGCAATCGGAATCCATGACAACAAAAGCAGCTGGAACAAACCCATCAGAAGGTAGCCGCGAGCAATAGGAATAAATCAAAGCCACACTAGAACTCAAAGTCACAATGGCTCCTGTTGTCTCAACTCGATAAAATACTTCATTATGCAATTTACTACCAAGAGGTTCACAAGGTACTGAAGCATGGCGTAGTGACTCCTCCCTCATTATTCCTCCACTTGAAATATAGTTTTTCACTTGAGCAAGCGTACAACTATCCCCACTGTACATTCAGCAAGAAAAGCAGAAAAGGATGAGTAAAACTGCCTTCACCATTTGAACTTCTTCCTATGCTTGCATTCATTTCTCACTAATAAAAGTAGATTTAACAGTACTCAGGTGTCACAGGATTAACTCGAGGGACAAGGATGGCTATATTTCTGATTCCTGCTTTAGGTCCTCATCATCCAAGTTTGTATTGCCATACGAATAGCCATTTACCAAGACATGAAATGCAACTCAAATGAAGGGCATAAAGAAGAGAATAATCAAATTGGTTTTGAAGGAAACAATCACAAATGGTTTTGTAGAAGTGATGTTATGGGTCCCAAGGTAAATTAAGAGAAGAAAAAAGGGTGAGCAATAACGCTGTCACATTCTGACAACAATCATAAAATAAACTAGGAAAATTAATTTTAGTCAATATTGCTTTACTCATAGCTATGTAGTGGTCATTGTTGCTTTGCTAGTAGACATTTAAAAACACAAGTGAGGTGCAGCTCAAAAGGCAGATAAAGAAGAGAACAATCAAGTGGATTCTAAAGAAAATGATTGCGGATTAAGCATGAATGGTTATTTAAGAGTAAAAGGGAACGATCTGGATACCCAGCAAAACATAATTATTATTAGATGAAATTAAACAATAACCAAATGGATGATACCTTTTAACCATTAATATGAAATCTGAGTTTTGCATTCGAGCACGACCTCGAGACTGAATAAAACTACAAACAGTAGCCGACGGATCGAATCTAATGACAAGTTTACAACTTTGAACATCCAAACCCTCTTCAAGAATAGAGGTTGCAACAATGATGTTTACCTGCAGAAGTGCATGCACAAAGAAAACCATTTACATTAGTAAGGTCACAGTTGTTGTAGGAATTTAATTTAAAAATGGGATATTATAAGCGGAAGCGCTCACCATGCCTTTGCGGAACTCTTCAACAATCTCGTTCTGTGTTTTCCTACTCTGCGCCTGCAGTCCAGACTGATTCCCTGCTGTGTATTCCGTCTTCCATCCATTTAACTTTGGAAGCAACTCGCTCAATAGAGCTTGAAGAACAATAGCCGTAATCACCCTTTCGACAAAAATTATGCATCTCAAATCCTTGAGTGCCCTAACAAAATCAAGAGAATAAATATTTGCACGATGTCAAAAACCGATAACTCAAAAGTCAAAAGAGTTCTCAACAAAAATGTATAGATTTTCTTAAGGAATGCCACTAAATATTTTGTATCATAAACATCTAACTGAAGAGTGAAACGACAAAACTTTTATTTCAGATTCATGTCACTGACAACTGGCCAGCCACTTCTACTTAAACTCATATCACAAGGCATGAAGTGTATTCAGCTAAAGGTTCAGTTGCAGGAACCGAATAAACAAACAATGCTCCAAACAAGTTCCTAGACAAATAATTCAAAACAAATATTGATGGGAGGAAAATAAGAATGAATTGGCACGACAAACTAAAGGAAACAATGTGAAGTAGAAAATTGATGGAGGGATGGTGGTATTCAAATGGCAATAGATATGGAGGGATGGTGGTATTCAAATGGCAATAGATGGAGAGAGGTAGAGATAGGGGAGGGGACGCGGAGGGGAGGGGACGCGGAGGAGAGAGGGGAACTAAAGTCCTCTACATAGATTTTTATCTCCATTCTTTAGCTTTTTCTTTTTCTTTGCTTTTTTCATAAGCATCTCCATTCTTTGGTTTGTGTACATTATACCAAGGTTGTTAAAATCCAGTTCCAAAGTCGGATCGTATTTGGGATTCAAAAAATCAAATCGAGAATCATAAGATCCTAAAAATTAAAGAAAAAGTAAAAAATAAAAAAGGAAAATTAAACAATTATATGGGAAAAAAAATATAAAGAACCGCAAAAAATAGAAGTAATACATATTACAACATATAACCAACACTCAATTAAACAAAATATCAAAATGTTGTACGCAAACACACAAAATTGTGTACCAAAACATCATTTTCGAGCGTTATTACCTACAAATAGAACAAAGTAGGAATATGATAATAGAAAAGCATAAATGCAATTGCAAATAAAGGCATCTTTATTTGATTTCGAGGAAATTCGCAAAGAATTTATGAACTAGGAAATACAGGTATCTTTGGAAAGAAACGTCAGTGCAGGCTAGTATCTTTGGAAATAATTAACAGTAGGTTTCAAAAGTGTAACTAAAATTAATTAGAAATGGGGAAATTAGGTGAAAAAAAAAAAATGCAAAAAATAACTTATCAAAATAATTAACATCTGGAATCAATTACTTGTTATCAGATTAAAGAATGTCATAGTGCTAATTTATGACTCTTTCGAAGTCAAACTGCGGAATCAACATAATCAAGATAGGATCATCAAAGAATCATCAAAATTTGAGCATTGAGCTTTTCATGGGTAAATTTAATGAGATTCGTAGATCAGCTTCTTTTCATTTAAATAAGTAACAATTTTTTTTTCTTTTTAATGGATAAGTCTTGTCATATTATACGTCTCCAAAAAAAAATTCCACCAATTCAAAATCATGGCAGGGTTCAAGTATGAACAAAAATAAAGAAAATCAAAAGGAAGAGCTTTGTATTCAAGAAGGATATCTATTTGAAAAATTACTTCTCATCAGAATAAAGAAATCAAATATCAGAAACCAACCTGTACTCGAGAAGGGAATCTATGAGGGTGACAACTTTTGAATTTAAATACCCAGCCTCCATGTCAGCTTTCAAATTATCACCAATGTACCAGTGGGGGCCTGCGTGTAGCATGACAATAAGACATAAAGAAATAGTAATCAAATAAAGGAAGAAATTGATAAACAATTACTACATTCAATTAGGAAAAGATGTACCAGATGGTAAGTAAGCCGAAAGGATCTTAAATGCATCCAAACAGAAATTTCTAACTACCGTCGCACTACACACATCCAGCTTTCCCCATGATATGAAGTTCTTGTCTTCATAGGCCAAGATCTCTGCTGCCTTTATTGAAAGATTAGTCCATAGTCCGTAGATCAGAACATACATTTACAGAAATATGAGAAGCACAATGCATAGCAGAAAATACCTTTAATGCCAGCCAAATACCCAACTCTTTTAAACAAAACAAGAACGTAGACATAATCTTTGACAATCTTTTACTTGCTCTTTTCACTCCTGACTCTGAGAGTCTTGATTCCCGAAGAGATAACTCATGCTGATGGCAAGCATATATTATGTCAGCCTTTCAAGCGAAGGGGAAGCAAAACTAAACAAAAACTTGTAAGGTGCCTCAAGAATAACTACTTAATTTAGAAACCTAGTCGTGCACTTCAATTATAGTATTATACTATTCTTTTTAGTAAGGGGAGAGAAAGACATACAACCTAGAAGGACACACATACCTGCCTTCTGAAACAGTCCAAATCTTGTTCAAAACTTTCAACTAACTTAGAAGGAATATCCACATGGTCATAAAAGTTCACCTTCGGAGTTGAAAAAGGAATGAATTCAGCTAGCACAGACTCATTGACACAAGTGTAGACCTTCAGCCAAACGAAAGGCATATAAGGATCAAAATTATCAACTAGCTGCTTCAAGGAAATAAGAATATTCATGCTGAAAATGTGACTCCCAGCCTCCAAATAATAACCAACAAGAAAACAAATGTACAGAAACTGACTGCATAAAGAAAGGCACAAAAGAAAGTAGATGGTTTTACTAAACAATATGAAAGGATTTTACAACATGACCCAACTAGATGTTGAAGTCACACTAATTGACTTCTTTCATGTTGAGAAAACAAGACATTCAAAACCGTGACTAAAACAAGTATAATTTGAACTTCAAGGCATCAAAGTTGCCAACGACAATATTCTCGCATGCAAGCATATTGAAGAACAACAACAAGAATTCGATGAGAGTAAAGAGGAGGCTAAGTTTTTATTAGTTTACTTTTAGCTTATACGTTCATAAAGGGTGTGATTTGTGTAAGTTGACGGCAGCCCATTTGGGCCTTCCTTTCGGCCACATATACGGCCATATTTTAATAATCAAATGCAGCTTATCTTTTACCTGGGGCTAAGTTCTTCCAATTTTATGCTACATGGGGATTACTTATGTTGCTTTCGTCATAATTTCTTTCCTTCTTTCTTTTTGGTTATCCCAAAAACATCTCGATGGCAAGGCCCATAAAATACTCCCTTAACTAATAAAATTTCAGATATGAACTTTTATGTTCAAAGATCAGTAGTACGGTTGCATGCTATCTAAGTAGGATCATTGGCCTCCATATGTCTGAAGATCAGGAGAATGGTTGCATGCTACCGAAATAGGATCATTCGCCTCTATAGTAGGGCAGACCCGACGATGGGCAAGACCCTAAGCGTGATGAAGATGCAAATCGCAAATAGAAAATGTTAGTCATTTGCTATTTTTCTACTAGAATATGAATACATATTCATGTAAACCGTGATACCACGCAGCGGTATCATCATTGAATAGTTTCCTTTTTCACCTGGATCCCACCTATATACATGTAGATGATACTCTTGTCCCAAATTGATTGTCACATTTGACTTTACTGAAAGTTTAATCTAATGTTTGAGAAAATTTACATTACCATATTGCCCTTTTGGGAGTGGTGTCTGTTAAAGGGTATTTTTGCAATTCCAATATCTTTTAAGATTTTTGTATTGTTTCTATATTTTTATTATAAATCGAGGGAGAGGCTGACACAATAGTCAAGGCATCTCATTCTTTTCGTACTCTCTTTTTACTTTAACATGGCATCAAAACAGATCCTAATGGGAGATTAATTCCATGGACTTCTTCCTCTTAATTTTCAATTTTATTTTACTTCATTTATCATACCATGAAAAAGAAATACGAAAACCGAACACGCTTGTTGTTCCAATCACTGCTGAACCCTTTTAGTGCCGCTACCACCTCCCCTAGCCACCGATGAACCTCCGGCGAGTGTCGGCCATTGGCCTGCAGTCCACGGACCTCCGGCGACCTTCTCCACGCCAGCCACTGCTCCCAGCACCGCAGATCGTAGAATCAGAACCAGTCCTGTTTGAACTTGAGCCACTAGCCGATGCTTGACCCACCACACCCTTCTGGCCGTTGCCAATCAGACTTTCCCTTACTCCGATCACTGTCGTACACCAGCTGCCGGCTAAGTCCCTTTTTTCCCCCTCTTTTTATTTATTATTATTTTTTTCTCTTTTTCTTTCTAATCGTTTGTTAGAAAGAAAAGAAAAAGAAAACAAAACAAAACAACAACCACCAAAAAACAGGTTAATGTCCCTCATCTAAGCTATATCCCTCCATCTTTGTTCCTTTCCCTTGTCTATAATTGTTTTGCTAAGTTATAGTTGTTTTGTTGTGGAGTTCCCCCCAATCTCCTATGTATTGTCTCATCCGTTTCAGAATGCACTAATGTCAATCGTTTCACCTCAACCGTTAATAACACAAATGTTGAATGGGACCAACTACATACAACGGTTCAAATTTGTGAAAGTTGCCCTTATAAGACAAGGGAAACACCGTCATCTCACTGCCCAGCTTACTACAAATTTCAACAGAATCAGAGTAAGGTGGTAACCTTTGAATGCAGAAGATCCTCAAGTTCTTTTATCTGCTTCCGGTAGCTCAATGTTGAGCATGATGCTATATCACAAGAAATTGGAGATAGGTTAATTAACTTCCAACAAATGAGGCAAAAAAAAAAAAAAGAATCTAAGGGTTGGTCTCAGCATTACAATTGGAATACCTTTTGCCTTTATAGGTGAAGCAGTCATCCCAAAAACTCTGGGAAGCTCATAATTGTTTGATGCTAGTTGATGGTGATAAAATTCCTGCAGATACATTAAGATCTCCTTATTCACCAAAATCCAAAGCACAATAATATAAAAAGCATAGGGAAGCACTAGAGTATTCGATAAAACAACACAATCATATATGTGCAGAATAATCAATTATTACTTCTCTTCTCTGCTATTCAAGCAACTTGATGCAGCATCTGTGAGGATGATAGCTCCATTCATAGGGGACTAGGCAGTGGCATATCAATGGTTTAGTGTGCGTGCGTTGGGGTGTTTGGTTTTTTTGTTTTTGTTTTTTTTTTTTTTTTTTTTTTTTTTTTTTTTGGTGGGGTGGGGGGAGACTCAAAGCCCCCAATGGACCCCAAAAAATGGTTCGATAATAACCATACGATATATCATAAAGCCTTTAGTGACAGAAATTTTGCATATTAAGTGGCATCAGTGTCGATCATGTCAAACTTCATGATGGTCACTATAAAACTGCATTTGGTACACCGGATTCGACTCGGGATTGGAATGGTCATGGGAATGATCATTCAATTCCTATGTTTGATACATAGGATTAAATTTCATTCTCATTACCAAGGATTTCTTAATCTCACAAAATATGGAATTAACCAATCTCAAGATAAACTTGGTATTAGTTAATCCTAATTACATGGAACTAGGTTTTAATCCTTCATCGGCCAAAAAACGCGACCAAACACTAACCAAATATTGGAATTTGAATGAAATTTAATTAAATTACTATTTACAATTCATATGTTTGATACATAGGATTAAATTTCATTCTCATTCTCATTACCAAGGATTTCTTAATCTCACAAAATATGGAATTAACCAATCTCAAGATAAACTTGGTATTAGTTAATCCTAATTACATGGAATTAGGTTTTAATCTTTCATCGGCCAAAAAACGCGACCAAACACTAACCAAATATTGGAATTTGAATGAAATTTAATTAAATTACTATTTTACACTTTGAATTTCAAACAAATATATCACTTAATTTTTTTTAATTTTTACACTTTCCTCCCCTCTCTTTCCTCCCTACACCATCTTCTCCAGTGAGAATCCATCGCCGGCAGTCGGCGCCAAACTCTCTCTCTCTCTCTCTCTCTCTCTCATTAACCCCCCAAGTCCCCACCGGTACCATCACCCCAACCCTCGCCCGGTAACACCACTGCCCACCCCTTGTCCACTGCCTCCCTCCTCCTCCTCCTCCTCTTCTTTTTCTTCTTTCTCTCTCTCTCTTCTATACACACACACATATATACCTCTTATTTGAAATTTCATTTCGTTTAAGTTCGGATATTCTTTATTTTAAAAAATTTATATGTTGTTCAAGTGGACACTTTATTGTTCAAATGCATTTCACTATTAATTTATTCCCAAAACTAATCAAATATTGGAATATGAATGATCATTACAATTCCACATCTAATGCCTTTTGTCACCAAACATAGGAGTGGTAATGATCATTCCATTCCATTACCATATTAATTCTAATCCTATTATCATTTCATCACATTCCATTTTAGCGTACCAAACGCAGCGTAATTGTCTAAAGTCCAGACAATGACTCAATCAACACTAACAAGAACGACCTTACTGGCCACCAACACAATATCAATATGCAAGACAAGATGGCAGCCACTTCATTAATAAATGAGATATCTCAACCAAATAATTTCACTCGTCTACACAAAAGACAGAAATCTTATGTTAACGCTCTCCCTCTTACCGACTATATAATTGTATATCAATCCCAAAATAGAAAGGAATTGGAAGTGGTCATTCACCTCCAACATCTAAATGTCAATTCTTGTTGTAGGCCGGCCTCACCCAGCAGGGTATATTAGATTGTATAAAAATTAAGGCCCAAATTGGTTTTCTCCTTAGAAACTTTCTTGTTTCCAAGAAAAAAGTCTTGTTTGGTGGATAGAATTCTGCACTTCTTTTCTGGTAAGTGAGAATTGAAATTGAAGGCGGAAGACATGTTAAGAAGAATTACAAAGAAATCTAGGACAGAGTTTGATTAGTGTGTATTTACTCAAAACACTTTAAACAAAACCGAAAACAAAAACAGCAACCACACGCCAAGTCTCCAATTGCTCAAGAAGATCAAGGATGAAGAGAACCAGAAAGATAGCAGCCATTCCACCAAGAATATAAAAAAATAAAAAAATGAGCTTCAAAAATAGTAAAGAAATAGAGGTCCTTTATAATCATGTGATTCTTCCAAATCCATACACTCCAAAACACAAACTGAATCATGATCGAAATGCTCCAAACATGCCTACTCAAACAACCGCCTGACCAGCTAACCATGTGACTCCCCCTCAAATATGAATCTCTCTCCCTCCTATCCTAGCCCTACCCTTCTATATGACGTCTTCTGCTTGCTCGACAATAAACTCTCTTTCAATCCTTCTCCACAATTCCAAACAACAGTAATCAGTAACCATCTAATCTAACCCAACTACAGGAAACCAAACGGCCATGAGAAACTTCCCCAAGCCATCTACCCTTCCCCCCGAATTTTATCCCTAATATCTCTATGTTCCTCTATTTCCATCATTACCCCTAGTCACCTAGGAAGCACCGACACTTCT
The DNA here is from genome assembly GCA_016647705.1 of Eucommia ulmoides. Taxonomy (NCBI): domain Eukaryota; kingdom Viridiplantae; phylum Streptophyta; class Magnoliopsida; order Garryales; family Eucommiaceae; genus Eucommia; species Eucommia ulmoides. Next base: position 34,526,868 of record CM028330.1, read on the forward strand.
AGTAGGCCAAGTATCCGCGTCCGACACAAGTTCTCCATGGACACGCCTGGGCACGTATGCGACACGTCTAAATCTGAGTTCGAAGGAGCTTGGGAGAGTAGACATAAGCGAGGAGGGACCCTAGTCGAACTAGGGTAAATAACTGTGCCAATGTCTCTATCCCTATCTCTTCATTTGTGAGCTTTTGTTTAATTGTTTATTCCGTAGCACTCTTATCACACTTGTATAAAGTTCATATATATTGATTAAGTGTGTAATTTTGATTGGGTTAAAAAGAAGTAGAAAAATTTATAAGTCACTTGCACTACCCAATTCAACCACCACCACCACCCCGGGGGTAGATGCGGACCAACAAGGGTGTAAGAGAATTCCTTTTATTTCACAATTCAATACACATGAATACCGAAGCTTCTAAAATCAAACTGGGTCATCTTAAGGAACCATCCATTGTTCCCCCATGGGAAGCAACCTCAATTGCAACTTGGAACCACGGCTAGTATTGATGGCACAAAAGCCAAAAACAAGATTCTCAAAGCCGCCACTTCAATCAAATGGTGCTTTTTTTGTTTGCACTTCATGTGCCAAGTAATGTTGTGGTACAACACTTTTCCACCATCAAATCCCTATGAGTACAACCAATTTCCAAGTGCACATTTGCCAATATGGGGTCTTAGAGAAAACCTCGAGCATCGCACAAAATATGAACAGGAAAGCCACACCAAGTCTTACAAGAAAGGAAGATTGGGAGGGGGGGAAATTTTTATTCCTAGTTGTAGTCACAAGACTTGTACTAATCAACCACGTTTATCTACTGCAACGGGTATTTGATATGTAAATGGAAACTCACTGTCATAATGCACGCATAGGGATGTTGACCTCTTGCATTATGGCATTCATCAAATATCAGAACCTTTATCTTGTCAATTTTCAAAAAACTATGCCTCAGAGCATCAAGCAAGATTGCTGGTGTCATTACAAGCACCTGCACATGAAGCAAAATGCGGGTGCAATTCACCATTCTGTTTGTTCTTTATTGATAAATTATGAGGCCAGCCTTGAGATACACAAAGTATGCATAAAAAAAATTAAAAGCATTTTTCAAACTCCAACAAGAAGTAAAAAAAAAACAGAGTTGCAGGAAAAATAAAAAGAAATGTCAAATGAGAAAGTATTGGAACAAGTGCATATACCAAATTCCTATATCAATTTAAGAAATACATGAAACTCTAAAGCACAAAAATGAAAGCCATTATTGAACTCCTTTCTTTGATTATCGATGCTGTAAAAGGTGAAGGCATACGGCGAAACATTTTGATCATTGTGAGGTGACAAATGTTAATATATATAAATATATACCTATATGAAACGAAAACTATATTTATATGAAACAAAAACTATATTAAAAATAATAAGATTGTAGATAAATTAATATAGGAAAGATATATTTGTACCTCCCCTGAGGTTTGGTATGATATCAATGACTTCCCTTGAGATATTCAATCAACGTAACCAAAAAAGTGCATCTCAACTTTTAGACCAATGTCCTCACAGCTGAAGCCAATCAACATCGCTGCCATGTATCCTCTCCTCTCTCCCCCTCCCTCTCATCTTTCCCTCTCTCATCATCCACTAACTTTGTGATAACACCACCACCACAACTTGCCTCATTCTCACTGCCATCACAGTTTAATACCAATCAGCATGAAATGAAGAGGAAATGGATTCCAGTAAAAGACAACCCTATCAAATGATTTCAGAGCATTCTTGTGGATCTAGGGTTTTTATCTAATTTCAAATCTGAAATCGAGAGTTTAATTTCATATTTGAATAGAGAGCCCGAGAGCGAGAGCTGAATTCATTCCTTGCTCTCGATGTCTTTTTTGAGATACAGTTTTAGACCTCGATTTCAAATCTGATTTCAATCCTCCCATATACTTCTATTGTTCATGTTCACTTGTTTTGTGAATAGAATTAGGGGAGCCGTAGAGACAGCAGACACATCGAATAGCTTTGCGTGATGATTTTTAGCCCGGAGGTGATGAGGACCATTTTGCTGAGCCAGGTTTATTTGTTCAAGCTGATATATCTGACAACCAAGGAAAATATAAAATTTTTCTCTTTATTGTAGATTAAGAGTTTCTCTATTCGCTAGAACACTACCTAACCTTCTTTATGTCCACTAGAACCATATGTAACCTTTTCATTACCATTCCCCTATGCAAGTTGGCATTAGAGCCTCCTGGCATAATGACTAAGGAACATGATGATGGCACCCAATCTGTTGACAATTAATGAAGGATTTTCCCAACCCGCTTCAGCACCCAACAAGTGGCACGTCCCAAAAGCATGGGCACCAAGTACCAAAGGCAGGACCCAAGTGTCGAACACTTGACCTTAAACCAAATCTACTAATGACCAACCACCTGGCCTGATGAGAGAGGATTGCTGACGGCACATCGCCGAGCACGATATCACTACCGACCGGCGTGGATCTATGCTCGGGGTAATCAGGCATGTCACATTGCTCTCAAGCCTTGCCCCCACCTCAAGCACGATATCACTACCGAACATTGCAACTACTCGCTGCATATAAGGAATATGCAGTTACCATGCTAGGAATAAACAGTCCACTAAACCTAGATCCCCCAAAATCCGGGGGATTGAGGAGAGTTAGTGATATTTATGGAAACGGGCCGAAGGGCAGACTTGCCAAAGAAGTCTTCTGCCTCCTATAACTATTAGACGAAAAGGTATGCCAAATTCTCTCCAGAAAACACTATTGATTCTCACAGCAACGCCGACATGCCCACCCGCAGCGCATTGTTTTGCAAGAACCCTAACTAGAGGAGGACTTTCGTTCCGAATCTCGAGTACTAGATCTGACAATCCAATTTTTTGGCATCATCAGATTGGCGCCGTCTAGTGGAAACGACTAATTGTTTGTCTCCAACCTTTAACAAAAATTTAATGCTACCTTGAGACTAAAAACATGACCCATCTGCAATGTGGACCAGGGGGTTAGCCTTCCAACGAATCTCCTTCACCGCTAATGGATCTAATGAGGGAGGTTGCGACCTCTCTTGCAACGTGCATAGGATGGCTGGCCAGAACCAACCACCACCACCACCAGTGACTCACAACTACGTGCCTTCCCCTATAGTGAAGCACAATCCATTACTCACAAAGGACGAAGGCTCCGGCGAGAACGCCTCTGGGAGGAAGTGATCCACAGGGAACGCCATGAACTCCAGAGGGAGTTGGATTGGCTACGTTGTGAAAGGGAGGAGCTGCGCAGGGCATTCCCGCCTCCTGAACACGCACCCTGCATTCATTCCAGGTTGGCTCCAGGGCAATCCATGGCGAGGAGAAACAGTCAACCAAGCAAAGGAACGCCACGACGACTATGCCGCCGTCTAGTAGGGAGACGAATCAATCCCCTAGTAGTGCCCCACATTCAATGGAGGCCAGCTAAGGGACGTATTCATGGACCTAACGCTCGAGTCGGGATTGCCAAGTTGACGGCGACCTTCAAGATCAAGTAAATGAAATCAACGTGAAACTAGGCCAAATTGGGAAGAGAGAGACGAAACATGCAGGAGAACACGAAGAAGAGCGCCCTGGCATTCCCCGCTCAGGTCCTGAGGGAAAAGGTGCCTGTCAACTTCAAGTTGTCATCCCAGATTGGGACGTACCAAAGAAACATCGACCCTATTGAGCAACTGGACTCATATCACACCCACATGGATCTTCATGGAGCGTCAGATTTGATTAAGTGTCAGGCTTTTAAGTCAACCTAACTAGCACAGCCAGGAAGTGTTACAAAGCCCTTAAGCTGGCTATATTTGATTCTTTCGAATCTTTACCATGTTAGTTCACATGTTCATAAGCAGCAAACAGAGAACCATAAACCCGTCCCACCTTATATCAATGTTTTAAAAATCGGACCGGACCGCCCGATTCAACCGATCGAACCGCCACCCGGGCTTATTTCCGCTCCGGTTAATCGCTCAAACCCATTTTGCCCTCGGAACTGTTGAACCGTCCAGTTCGGACCAGTTCAACCGACGAATAGGTGAACCGGAACGGTTCTTGTAGAACCGTCCAATTTTTTCCATTTTTTCAAATGATAAAATTTCTTCCCCCAATTAGTCAATTACCCTAATTTCTTCCTCAAAGAAAGCGTCTCGGGAGACTTCATGAATCGGAGTGCCGTAGACGAATTACATCATTTCTGTGGCTCGAGCGGCAGTGATGTAGTGCCTAACAAACTCCATCCGACAAGGAGACGATGTTCGGACCGGCGCCGCAACAATCGAGACACCTGCAAGGCTTGACGAACACGTGTAGAGGTGCAAGACCGAAGAGGATTTGGAGAATGGAAAGTATATGTGGAGCCTTGTCTTCTACAGGTCCGGTTTGTGCAGACTTTGTTCTCAGTACCAGTACCGATGCATTTGGTCAGAAAATCAATCAGTTGAATCTTGATCAAAGAATTTTGATATTGTTTGGAATTGTTTGATGGAATGTTGTTTTATAGCAAGATGTTTGTTTTTCTTTATGAATTATAAATTTTTTAGTCTATAATTTTAAACTTGATAGACATATATTAATTTTAGTTGATTATTTTTTATGTTCATTTATATTCAAGATGGAGTACCTTAGAGTATGTTGTTTGCGGATGACATAATATTAGTTAACGTATGTAGAATAGGTCTTAATACTAAGTTAGAAAGATGAAGAAAAACTTTAGAATCTAAATGTTTGAAGGTTAGTCAAAGCAAGACGAAATACATGCATTACAATTTTAATAATACCCAGCGAGATGTTCGTGCGGTCAAAATTGGAGATGAGAAAGTGCCAAGGGTTTATCATTTTAGATATTTAGGTTCCACGATTCAGAGCAATGGCAAAATCAAGGAAGATATTACGCATAGAGTCAACGCAGGTTACTTAAAATGGAGGAGTGCAGTTAGGGTGATTTGTGATCGTAAGATTCCGTTGAAATTTAAAAGAAAATTCTACAAAACTGCTATAAAACTAGTGCTTCTGTATGGTTCAGAATGTTGAGCGGTAAAAACGACACATGTCTAGAAAATTGGAGTGGCAGAAATGAAGATGCTACGGTGGATGAGTGGAAAAACGAGAATAAATAAAATTAAGAATGAAACTATTAGAAAGAATTTAGGAATAGAACCCATCAAAAAGAAAATTGTTTACGATGGTTTGGGGGTGTGTATAGAAGACCCATGAAGCACCTGTGATAAAATGTGATTTAGTTCAAGTGCAGGGACTACTAGAGGGAGAGGTAAACCTAAGAAGACGTTAGACCAGACTATTAGAATTGATTCAATGCCATTAAACCTGACTAAGGGGATGGCCCTTGATCAATCACTATGGCGTAAAGGGATTCTTGTAGCCGACCCTACATAAATCGGACAAAGGCTTAGTTGTTGTTGTTGTTATATTTTTTATGTTCATTTTTTCTTGAAATCTGTATGTGTGTGTGTGTGTGTGTGTATTAATGACATAATTGTGACGTCACGATTCAACCGTAGTTCACTTACTGGTTGAACCTATGACCTGATGACTTTTCCGGTTCAATGTCCGATCTGGGTTTTAAAACATTGCCTGGTGGATCTAGGGGTGTGCAGGAAACCGAGTGAACCGAAAAACAAACAAAAATAAATAAAAATCATTATTTTAAGAAACCAATCGGTCTGGTACATTTTTGAGAAAAAACTGCACTGCTCAGTGCGGCTAGTGGTTTGAATAAACTAGACCATCAATTCAAACCGCACCGAACCGCACAGACCAAAACGACGTCATTTTGAATAGGTTTATATATACCATGAGATAATCATCAGCACATTGCTCACGCTCTGGCTCGTCTCAAACTTTCAATCTCTCCTCAACCATCAACCTCCTCTCCGTTCTATAACCCTAGCCTCTCGCAAGCTTCATCGCCGCCGTAATCGTCGAACGCCTTCATCGTCGCCGAAGCTCTTGTTCTCTTGTTCGTTGTCTCAAGCTCGCAACTCGCAGATCTCAAATCCTCCATGGTAGTCGCAACTCTCAAATCCTCCATCGCTTTCGTAGATTCGACTTCGTCCTCTCAAATCCGTTATCGCATTAGCAGATATAGTATGTTTTCTTTATTCTCTCTCTATTTGTTACAAAGCTAAATGGAGCATCTTTTCTCAATGTTAATCAATTACCTCTAATGCGAAGTCCATGAAACTTGTTCTTCATTTTTGTGCTTTTTTCCTTTTGTTCATTTCTGGTTCAATAGTTTGCTTGAGTTTGTTCCTCCTCCTTCTAGTCCTAAACCGCAATCGAATCGAAAACTGCGCAGTCCGGTTATTTTCCTTGCACAAAAATCGAACCAAGCAGTCCCGGTTTCCAAGAAAGTCAAACCGAGACCCTCGATTTTGTCATTGATACTTCCTTGAACCGCACCGCACACACCCCCAGATGGAGCTGCGAGATGGGAAGGACGAATGACTTGAAGCGTTTATAGAGAGGTTTCGACAAGGGTCCGACCAGGTTGAGAATTTGAACAACGGGATGGCAGCCGCAACACTGATGGGAGGGATTCGAAAAGGTGCTTCCCTCTACGAGATGGCATGGGCGCCGCCAAAAAGGTTACCTTCGGTGTTTGTCTTGTCAACTGAGTTCATCTCGGCCAAAGACGTTTATCGAGCCTGAGCAAAAGAAGAGGAAAGTGAAAGGGCGAAGAGCCAAGCTACAATAGGTCTGATCGAGATGAGACCAAGTCGAAGAAGAAACTAAGCGACAGAGATCGGGAGAGACCCAAGAAGGTGCTCGAGAAGTTGGGATCAACTCCCTGCTACACAAACTTCACCCCCTTAAACGCTCCACTAGGGATGCTACTGATGCAAATAAGGGACAAGAAGTTGGTTAAGCGGCCCCGACATCAATCTCGATAAGTGGTATGAATTCCACCGTGATCATCGTCACACCACCAACAATTATTATGACCTCAAAAACGAGATCGAAGAACTTGTTCGAATGAGCCATTTGAGGAGGTTCACGGGTAACCAGGAACTACACAACCAAAGGGAAAAAGAAAACCCGAACAGACCTGAAGTTCGAGAAGAGATAAGGACGACCCATGAAGAACTCGCCTCGGGAAGGACGTCCACATCCAAGCAAAATGATAGATCAAAAACAACCAAATCGAAAATATAGCGGAAACGATATAATGAAATGAACTGCAGTTGTATTCACCAGAGCAATGAAATACAAAAACAGCTTTGAACTTAAAGGAATACAAGAAATAAAATGAACAAATATCCAAGGATTCGAGAACCTGGCTTCTCCCAAATTCCACTTCAGATTTTCCGGTCCCATCTCTCTTCTTCCCCTCTGCTATTTATAATTGAACAAACCCCCCCGATAACAAACCTTAACAACTCAGAACAAACTTCACAACTGATAACCAACTCAACAACTCACAACCCAACAGAAATAGAAGCTTCTCTGCCAACTAATTTCCCCTTATCTCCTTATTTCCTTTGCCGCACATAAGTATGTTTGATCAAGGGTCTATCAATACCTCCCCCTCGAGATCTCACTTTATCCTCAAGGTGAAAGGTGGGAAATTGCGTGTTCAAAAACTTTAACTCTTCTCACGAGGCTTCGAAATCCGGGAGATGTTTCCACTTAATCAATACCTCCAGCTTTCCTTGCGCATTGTAGCGCAATCCTTCCACCGATTCAGGTTCCACATGCCACTCCAACTCATCCGTAAGTGCCGCAGGGATGGGTTGCACCCTGTTATTAGCGCCCACTGCTTTTTTCAACACCGAAACATGGAACACTAGATGAATGGACGTAGTGGAAGGCAAGTCCAACTTGTATGCCACTACACCAACTTTAGACAACACCTGATAAGGACCAAAAAACTTAGGATAAGGCTTCCTTGCCAGAGACTTGTGACGATAAGGTCGTAGCTTCACATAAACCCAATCTCCTACAGAAAACTCGACTTCGCGCTGCTTCTTATCCGCATAATTCTTCATGCGTTTCTGATATTGGTGCAGGTGGTATTTGAGTTCCTCCAAGATGTGGTCTCTTGCTTGTAGTTGAGTATCCACCTCAGACATAGGAGTGGAACCTACATCAAAACGCAACAACGGTGGTGGATCACGGCCATAGAGAACTCGGAATGGAGTGGTGTGAGTGGACGAGTGGAATGAAGTATTGTACCAATACTCCGCCCAAGGTAACCACTTAACCCACTGCTTGGGTTTTTCTCTCGCAAAACATCATAAATAGGTCTCAATTCCTCGATTGACCACCTCGGTTTGCCCGTTCGTTTGTGGATGATAATCGGTACTGTGCTTCAACATTGTGCCTTGCAAACGAAACAACTCCGTCCAGAACTAGCTGAGAAACACTTTATCACGATTAGAAACAATGGAGTGTGGTACCCCATGCAAACGGACAACTTCTTTCACGAATATGGCCACAACATCTTGGGCATTGAAATGATGTTTTAGTGGAATAAAATGAGCGTATTTCGAAAGACGGTCGACCACCACAAATGAACAATTGAATCCATCGGCTTTAGGCAAACCTTCCACAAAATCCATAGACAAATCTTCAAAAACTTAATCTGGAATAGGCAGTGGTTGCAATAGCCTTACTGGATTTAGAGCCACGTGTTTATTCTGTTGACAAATGGAACATTCATCCACAAAACGCTGCACCTGTTTCCTCATACCTCTCCAATAATATCTCTGGATAGCCGTTGAAATGTCTTTAAGACCATAGAATGTCCTCCAACCTTTCTCCCATGATACTCTTCTAACAATTGCGGAATGAGATTGGATTTTGATGGAATCACTATTCGTCCTTTGAACACCAGAATGCCATGTTGTATGCTATAGCCCGGAAACAAGTCTGACCCTTGTAATAGTTGTTGTTTGATGGGTCCATAAATGAGGTCGGAATCAACCTCGTTTTGCAACTTTTCGATGTGTGCATAGCATGATACCGTGAGGACGTCAAGTTCGCAACCTTCTTCTCTTCTTGACAAAGCATCGACCGCTTTGTTCTCCTTTCCAGAACGGTATTCAATATCAAAGTTGTAAACCCCCAATTTCGAAACCTATTTCTGGTACTCCTCAGACACCAATCGTTGATCAAGCAAAAATCGCAAACTCCGCTGATCAATATGCACAATGAATTTGCATCCCAAAAGATAAGGTCGCCACTTTTGAATTGCTAGGACAATGACCATCAGCTCGCGCTTGTATACTGATTTAGATCGATCCCTTTAGCTGAGGACCTGGCTAAAGAATGCGATTGGCCGCTGATTTTGCATTAATACTACACCAATACCAAAACCAGAAACATCCGTTTCCACCACAAACGGTTGATAGAAATTAGGGAAAGCTAACACGGGGACCGTTGTCATTGCTACCTTTAAATCTTCAAATGCCTTTTGCGCTTCATCATTCCACCCAAAACAATCCTTCTTCGGTTGATTGGTGAGTACTGTCGCCACATGCCCATAGTTCTTCACAATCTTCCGATGGTATCATGCTAACCCCAAGAATCCTCGTAGGGATTTTAAGGTAGTTGGAGTTGGCCATTCGATCATCGCCTATATCTTCTTGGGATCAGGCGCCACCCCTGCTGTCGACACTATATGACCCAAGTACTCCCGCTCACTTTTTCCGAAAACGCATTTTTTGAGGTTTACTACCAATGAATGTGTCTTTAAGGTCTCAAAAACCGTCTTCAAATGCTCCAAATGATCCTCCATGGACTTACTATATACCAGAATATCGTCAAAAAATACCAGTACAAATTTCCGAAAATACTGTTTAAATACCTCATTCATCAACGCCTGAAAGGTTATTGGTGCGTTCATTAATCCAAACGACATCACAAGGAACTCATAGTGACCTTCATGTGTCCTGAAGGTTGTTTTAGGAACATCACGAGGGCTCACTCGAATTTGATGGTATCCTGACTAAAAATCCAGTTTAGAGAAAAACTGTGCCCCATATAATTCATCCAAAAGAGCTCTTCTATCACTGGAATAGGAAATTTGTCAAGAACGGTTACCCGATTGAAAGCCCTATAGTCAATGCAAAATCTCCAACTGCCATCTTTCTTTTTCACCAAAATAACAGGGCTTGAGAATGGGCTATGGCTCGGTTGTATGATACCAGTTGTCAGCATGTCACCGACTAATCGTTCGATCTCGTCTTTTTGCACTTGTGGGTACAGGTATGGTCTCACGCTCACCAGTTCTACCCCTTCCTTCAGAATGATGCACTGATCCAGCTTCCGTTGAGGGGGCAATCCTCTTGGTTCCTTCACCACTTTTGGATATCCTTGTAACAACTTGCTAACGGGCTGGGAAACTTCCATAGCTTTTTCTTCTTCACTGTTCCTTGACGTTAGTGACTCCAGTTCTAGCAAATATCTATGTCCTTCGAGCTGAATAGTACGCATCATCGCTTTTAGCTATATCTGCGTTTTGCATAGTCTCAGCTCTCCCTTCAATGTCACTGTGGTTCGTCCCAAAGTAAATTTCATAGTGAAGGCTTTCCAATTAACTTGCATCGCTCCCAACTTCGTCAACCATTGCATTCCCAAAATCACATCTTCTTTACCTAACTCCAATAGTAGAAAATCCTCAACCACCTCAATTTTGGGAAGAGACAGTAACACCCCTTTGCAAATTCCATCGACACCCATTGTTTCTCCCGTTCCAATAATTACTTCATACGCCGTGGTTGCTGTTACTGGTAGATCTAGCCGTTGTACGACATCTTTAGAGATCTTATGCGATGCGCCGCAATCTACCAACACCGTCACCGTTTGTTGTCCAATTTTCCCTCGCAATTTCATGGTATGTGGGTCAGTAAACCCCATTACAGAGTTCATTGATAATTCTATTACACCTTCCACAAGCTCAGGACCCTCTTCTACTATATATTCCTCTTCTCCTTCTTCGATTTCACTAGCATCAGCAACGATCAGAACCTGAAGTTGATGGTTCTTGCACACATGGCCAGGAGAGTACTTCTCCTCACATCAGAAGCATAAGCCCTTCGCACGACGGCTCAGCAGTTCAGAGTTGGTGAACTCCCTGTAAGCCAACGAATTTCGTGTCGCCGACGTTTCCTCCGGTGGCGTCTTCCTCTAATCTGATCCGATGTGACCAGTGGTCGTCATCGACGATGATCGAAATGAATTCATGGTTCGAATCGTCGTCGCTGCCAAGTTCGACTAATACTTGGGGCTCGAATTATCTGAACCCGACCAAGAACCCAACAGTTTGCTCCATGACCCAGTGGATGCAGACCCGACCCGAGTGGATTGAAGTATCATGTTTTTATCTTCGATCAAACGAGTTGCCTCCATCATTTCCAACAGGTTTCTGGGTTTGAGAAGCCTCGCCTCTGCTCGGATCGATAGTTTCAATCCATTGAGGTAGGTGCTTTGCAAAACCTCCTCCGATAGCCCCTTCAATGGAGAAGCCAAGACTTCGAATCACTCCTGATAATCCTCAACGAAGGACTCTTGGCGTATGGCCAGAAATTTCACGCAAAGGGATCCCTCCATACTCGATCGAAAACGATGCAGAAAGGCCATCTTGAAATCGTTCCAGGTATGAAATTTGAGCTTATCTTCTACATATTGCTACCATGAAAGAGCCTTCCCTTCCATACTCAAAGCCACCGTTTCAAATTTCTCTCCCTCGCCCATCATCGTAAAATACCTCTCAGCTCGAAAAATCCATCCATCAGGGTCAGTTCCGATGAAAATTGGCAGTTCCAATCTCCGGAAGAATCTATTTCCAAGAAATTCAGTCATAATTCCTCCTCCCATAGTCTGTGATTCCATCATCTCCGGCTGTTTCTGCTTCTCCTCCATCCATGACGAAGACCACGTATCATCTCTTCTCACTAACTGATCTAATTTCCCCATCATCATAGTGATTGTCTTCTCCAAGCTTCCGATTCTTTGAACTTCAGTACGCATAGAGTCAAATTCCTTCTGCCATTCTAAATGAACAAGGTCCATCTTCTCCTCCAATGCTTCAACCTTCTTTTGAGCCATGTTTTCCAGGATTGTTACTGCTCTGATTACCAATTTGATAGATCAAAAGCAACCAAATCAAAAATATAGCGGAAATGATATAATGAAATGAATTGTAGTTGCATTCACCAGAGTAATGAAATACAAAAACAGCTTTGAACTGAAAGGAATACAAGAAATAAAATGAACAAATATCTAGGGATTCGAGAACCTGGCTTCTCCCAAATTCCACTTCAGATTTTCCAATCCCATCTCTCTTCTTCCCCTCTGCTATTTATAATTGAACAGACCCCCCCTGATAACAAACTTTAACAGCTCAAAACAAACTTCACAGCTTATAACCAACTCAACAGCTCACAACCCAACAGAAATAGAAGCTTCTCTGCCAACTAATTTCCCCTTATCTCCTTATTTCCTTTGCCGCACATAAGTATGTTTGATCAAGGGTCTATCACAAAATGCTCATATTCAAAGAAGTAAAAGGAAAGCGAAAGATTACGTTTTCTAGGTGACCAAGGCCCCCATGGCCGAACGATAGGCCATTACGTTTACCGAGCAAGATTTGAGAGGGGTCCACACCTCGCATGACAACGCTCTGGTCGTCACCTTACAGATTGCCAACTGCAATGTGGCATGAGTTCTGGTCAACTATGGGAGTTCGGTAAAAATCATCTACCTTTCGACATTCAACAAAGTGCAGATTAGCCTAAACAACCTGAATCCCATGATCACTCCCTTAGTTAGCTTTGGGGGAGAAGCTGTCAAACCATTGGATGGATCACACTGCAGGTCACTGCTGAAACCAAACCCAAGCACGCCAATGTCAACGCAAGGTTCATGGTGGTGGACTGCCATTGGCTTACAACAACATCATAGGCCAACCCTGTCTGAACGCACCGAAGGAAATTACGTCAACATATTACTTAACCATGAAGTTCTCAACCAAGAACGAGGTTGGAAAAGTGCGAAAAAGAAAGTTTGAGCATGGCAAGGAAATAATTCATGACCGTAATGGAGATCCCTAAATAACAATTATAACTTCAAGAGGACGAGAACTCCTTACCACGGGATATAGCCGAAACCCCAAAGAGTGGAGACATCGTCAACCCAAGGGTTGAGCGACAAGACCAGACCCGTCCCTATCTAGACGAAGAAATAGTTTGAAGTGCGAATCCACCAGAGGATAGAAGGTCAAACAGTTCAGATCGACTCGGCACTACCTGATGAACTGAGAAGGAAGCTTACCGACCTACTCCAGGCAAAACATAACGTGTTCGCCTGGTCACACAAAGACCTGCCCAGGATTGACCCGGCCATCTCGGTACATCACCTTAACACGAATCCCAACTTTCCTCCCGTTCGACAAAAAAGAAGGAAACTCGAACCAAAAAACAAAAGATCATCGAAGAGGAGACAAAAAAGTTACTCGATGCTGAAACCGTGGAAAATATCCACTACACATTCTGGTTGATCCACTACACATTCCGATTGACAAACGTGGTGTTGGTGGGGAAGAAACGGGCAAATGGCGCATGTGTGTGGACTTTACCGACCTCAACAAGGCAATACCCAAAAGACTGTTTCCCTCTCCCAAAGATCAACGTTACCGTAGAATCAATGACAGGATTCGGTTTGTTAACCTTCTTAGACCCATTTGCAGTATACAACCAAATCAGCATGTATCCTCCCAACAAGGAGAAGACAACCTTCATAATTGACAAAGGCTTATATTGTTACCAAGTTATGTCTCTTGGGTTGAAGAATGTTGGGGCAACCTACCAAAGGTTAATCAACAAAATGTTTGCCCGCTTGTTGGAAAAGACTATGAAGGTCTATATAAATGACATGCTCGTGAAAAACAGAGAAGTGACCGACCGCATCGTAAATTTACAAAATTGTTTCAACATTCTAAGGGAGCACGGGATGAGACTCAATCCGAGCAAATGTGTCTTCGGTGGTTAAGCCAAGAAATTCCTCAATCGAGCACATGGTTACGAAAAGGGGCATCGAAGCCAGTCTCAATCAAATGAAAGTCATCCAAGAGATGAAGTCTCTAAGGACAATTGAAGAAGTCCAAAGCTTAACCAGGAGGCTCGCAGCCCTCAACCAATTCATTTCAAGATCCTAGGATAAGTGTCCCTAATTTTACAAAACACTCCGAGGGAACACGACCTTGGAATGGACAGATGAGTGTGAGGTGAGCTTTTAATGCAACTCGCTGCTAGTTGCGAATCAAGTAAGCTGAGAGGATACCTCTAAGGAGACCAAAACGGTTACCTACTTGGGAAGAGCGAAGCTACTGGATCAAAAGGTTGCAAAGTTCACATTAAGCAAATCCTATGGGAGAAGAACAAACACGCATATTCCTTAGCAAGCTTGGCATCTTCGTTTAGCACCAAGGACCCGAGGACGATCATGGTGGAGATACTGGCACGACCATGCTTCGAAGAGGGCAAGGAAAACGGAATAGGGCTAGTAGCCCACGATCCGAGCTGGATGGATCCCCTTTTTAACTACCTTAGCGAACGTTACTGGCCAAGCAAAGAAACAAGGCGAGAAAGGTCCGATACTAAGCCTCCCATTTAACCCTACTGCAAGGGATCGTGTACAAGAGTTCGTTCTCGGGACCATTGTTACGTTGCCTCCGTCCCGAAAAAGGCAATTATGTCCTTAGTGAGATACACGAGGTAATTTGTGGAAACAACTCGGGGGCATGTTCCATATCTAAGAAAGCGAACCGACAAGGATACTTCTGGCTTGCAATGTAGGTTGACTCGGAGGTGCGACAAATGCCAACAACAATGCCCCCTCATCAACATTCCTTCTATCAAGATAACTCCCATGGTAGGACCGTGGTCCTTCAAGCAATGGGGAATCGATATTTTGGGCCCGTTCCCTATACCGACGGCCCAAAAAAAGTTCTTGATAGTAGCAATCAACTACTTCACCTAGTGGGTGGAAGCAAAAGCAGTGGCCAGTATAATTGACGCCAAAATCAAAGATTTTGCCTATAGGCACATCATTTGCCACTTTGGGATTCAAAATGCTATTATCAGCGATCATGGAACCCAATATGATTGCACTCTGTTTGAAACATTGTGTCAAGACATGAGGTCAGCCATTACCTGTCAACATCAGGACACCCTCAGGCCAACAGGCAAGTGGAAGTCACTAATAAGACCATCTTACACAGCCAAAAGACCCGACTAGACATCTGAGTCAAAATGGGTCGAGGATCAGCCAGCGGTCCTTTCGACTTATCACACCACCTCGAGGGTGTTGACAGGGGAGACCCCATTCTTGATGGTCTTCTGGGCCGAGGTGGTTATCCCACTAAAATGAGAATACCTACCCTGAGGGTCGCGCATTACGATCTAGAATGGAACAATTCCGAGCTCGCAACCAACCTAGACTCATTGGAAGAAAAAATGAACAACGCTCAAATACGATAGGCAGTTTACAAGCAATAGATGGCACGTTACTACAATAGGAGGGTGAGAGCCTGACAATTTAACGAAGGGGAATTAGTCCTTCGAAAAGTAACCATTGCCACCAAAGACTGAACAAAAGGCAAGATTGGACCCAACTAAGAAGGACCCTATAAGGTCATTAAAGTTGTCCAACCAAGAACGTATGAGCTAGAAGACATGGAGGGGCGACAATTGAGAAATCCTTGGAAGGGGCGACAATTGAGAAATCCTTGGAATGTGGAGCACCCAAAGTAGTACTATCAATGAATATTGTTTGCAAGTCCCCTACGTATTTAACTCATTTTTATACGAATAAATAAAGTTGAAGTTACTACAAAGTTCTTACTATCCGATTGAAGTATGAAGTCTACAAATTCTACACAAAAGGATTTGGCACAGCCTATCCGACCCTGCACGGTCTTAACCGAGCGGATTGGAGTGATCGACCAAGACACTGGGACGAACTCCGCCGACCAACGCTAAAGCCTCAAAAGGTGGGTGGTATGGGGATGGCCTGAAAAATCCACTTCGAACAACTCTCATGCTCGAGCATAACCTGACCAACGGGATAGCCTGAGCAAGGGGGCAGGATGCAGAGGTCATCCGTTCAGCTAACTCAATTCTAAAAATCGCAACGTCAACAAAATCACGATTGTCAACAAAATCACCATCAAATACCATTTGATATTCCAATATTGGAGGACATACCGACCCAACTACTGAGAGCTCAAGTGTTCTCGAAAATTGAACAAGAATAATGCTTATTACCATTTCATAATCAACATGGAGATGAGTGAAACAGCATTCAAGATGAAAGACGGGTTGTACGAATGGTTTGTGACGTCTTTTGGGCTATCAAATGCCCGTAGCACCTTCAGGAGATTGATAGATCCGTGACTAAAGCCCTTCATTAGGAAGGTTTATTTTGATAATATTCTAATTTATAGATAGACAAAAGAATAGCATTTGTCATACTTTAAGGAGCTTTTACGGTGTTGCAGATCAATAAGGTGTATGTTAACTTCAAAAAGTGCAGTTCCATGACGTTTTTTACGATTTGTAGTGAGCACTAAGGGAACTCATGTCGATGACGACAAGGTTAAAGCAATCCTCAAGTAGCCCACGTCAAATTGATGGGTGAAGTGCAAAATTTCCACGAGATAGTTAATTTTTACCGCAACAGAAAAGCTACAATCACCAAGTGCAAGAAGAAAAAAAAGTACTATGCGTAAGGCTGTTGAAAATAGCTTTGTGTGATAAAGGAGAAATTGACTACCCCTAATCACAGTTGCTTCCACAACAAGAAGCTTCCTTAAAAAGCAATCCACTTATGAAAAAGAGATACGAAAATCTTGCAAACTCTCAAACATCAGGAGCATTATCTTGTGCAGCAGGAGTTTGTATTATACATAGACCACAATGCCATGAAATACATTAATAGTTAGAAGAATGTCAATCGGTTGCATGCTAGGTAAGTTGACTACCTACAGCGCTTCAAGTTCTCATTGAAACACAAATCTGGCAAGCAAAATTAAGTGGTAGATGCACTGAGCAAGAGAGTAGCCTTGTGACCTTGAAGATGGAAGTAGTAGACTTTGATTCTCTAAAGGGATTGTATACTACAAATGAAGATTTCAAAGATGATTGACAACGATGCTTTATGAAATAATCAGCAAGAGGGTTGCACATCCAAGATAATTTTTTGTTCCAAGGTAAGCAACTACGTACTCCACGCAATTTATTGCGCGATCAGGTCGCGCGCGAACTGCAAAAGAGAAGACACTTCAGGAGGGATAAACCCATAGTGTTGGTTAAGGAACACTATTGTAGGCTATAATTGAAGAAGGATATTGGCAATCGTATAAGAAAGTAACAGTTGTGACAAGTAGCCAAAGATTGAACCCCAAATTTTGATGTTCACATTATCTATTCTTGATGCACCGTAAGGGAATTTGTTAATGGATTTTTGTTAGGTCCCCCGTGAACCAGACAAGATAGGGATTATGTGCTTGTGATTGTTGATAGATACTCTGTGATGGTGCATTTTATTATATGCAAGAAGACCTCAAATACAAGACATGTTGTGAATTATTCCTAAGGGAAAAGGTCCGCTTTCATTGGGGTTCCCAAAAGTATCACTTCATATTATGACACCAAGTTCTTCTCTCACTTTTGGAGGACTGTGTGAAGGCAATTTGACATGTTCTAAACTACATTAGCAATATTCATCCACGAATAGAAAGTTACATGGAGGTGTTAAAATGGACCTTGGGTAATTTGATAATGTGGATGTTCGGAAAAAGCCAAAGTAGAACCTAACCTTAGCCCAACTTGTATTCACCGTCAACAACATAGAAAATCAATCTCCAGGGAAGTCTCTATATGCCATTTGTCTATTGTGTTCAAAGCATGTGCTAGGCTTACGTCCTTTGCCCAAACCTTTGGGGACTACCGTGGCAACTGAAAACATGGCAGCTATTATACAAGTGGAAGCACGTC
This sequence comes from Eucommia ulmoides, assembly GCA_016647705.1. Taxonomy (NCBI): domain Eukaryota; kingdom Viridiplantae; phylum Streptophyta; class Magnoliopsida; order Garryales; family Eucommiaceae; genus Eucommia; species Eucommia ulmoides. The sequence goes on from CM028330.1 coordinate 34,544,921, forward strand.
AAAGGAATTCACTACCAAGTACTAAGCCGCAATTGATAAGAAGAGGGAGGAGAAATTTTCAAAGAGGGGGACATGTCGATGGTATATTTGCGAAAAGACAGAATTCCAACAAGTTCTTATAACAAACTAAATTGAAGAAATATGGCCATATCATCAACAAATTTTAAACATTACTTCATTGAACAAGATTGCTATGATCTATTATTCATTTAGTTCAATGTGTATTGATTTATTTCATTTCTAAATATTCGAAACATGCAATGTGTGAAAAAGTTAATTCATAAAAATGCTACAAAATTGAGGTTACATGTTACCAGATCCTCGTTACAAAGCAACTAATATCATGCAGTGCGACCATTGTGGTTACAATTCTAGCTTCTAAGCAACTGATACCACTATTGCAAACCTTTGTTATATCTCAACCATCATGTATGATCATACAAGAAAAAGGAAAATAACAAATTCATACCCCTCTCGTCCTTTAAAAAAAAAGGAATGAATTAATTAGTGCAGACCTCATGTTCATCCTGTTGCTGCTTCCACGTGGCAGCGTCCCAGTAATCAACACCCATTTCCCCCCAATATTTGCCCACTTTCAAGTCACTGTGCATCTCCACTGCTTTGGCTTGCTAAAAAAATACCACTTTCAAGCAATCAAACTAGACAGTATACTAATTTTTTTAACGTTACTCAGAAACACTACAATCTTCAACCGACAAATAATAAAGAACGAGAATGTCAAAAAATAAAAAAGGAATAGAGAAAGTAATTAGGTTATGACAAGACATACTTGGGTCACCAAAACAACAGTAGGAACCAAGAATACGGCAATGTAAGCCGAAGGCTTCCGCAGATGGTATGCATAGCTGCGTAGAAGCATTATGGCAACCAGAGTCTTCCCGGAACCAGTTTCCAAAAACATAATTGTGTTCTGCTTCATTTCTTTCTCCAATGCTTCCAATTGGTAACTGCCAATTAGACACGGAAGCACAAAAATGTCATTTTTTCACACCATTCTCACGCATGGACATACGCATGCATTGCAACGAAGTTGAAGAAATTACTTTCTAGGAAAGAGCTGTTGGGTTCCATCCATTGGACTACCAACTTGCTCCATTGACTTATGTGGATCACCTTCCCTTTTTCGTTTACTCGCTGCATAACATCAATCGCATTAGAAAACTGTTAAACGACTTATAAATTAGAATGGATACGTGTTAGATAGCGATCGTTAAAACAATAAAACAAATGAGTTTCTCGGATCAAAAGCTTACGATCAAATAGGAATAGAACAAATTAAAGCAAGAAGGACGAAATCTTTTCGAAAATTCAACCGGTTACCCCAGGCTTTTTTAACTGGAAATAAACACATTTAACACAACGCGAATCGTTGAAATACAAACCGAACCGAGGAGGTTCTTGAATCGGCTACCTGAATTCCGAACCCAATAACTATGGTTACTTCTATAGTTGCAGGAAAGAGGTCGAGACTCGAGACGAAGTCGAAGAGCAGGAGCACCTTTACTACAGTGCAGTCTTGCGAAGAAAAGGCAAAATGTAAAATATCTTACCGATCATATCTGAAAATTCATCACACAACACTGCAAGTCTCGGGCTTTTCAATTTCTCATCTGCATATGTAGTACCACGTACACCCACATAACATGGCATGATATATAGACGCGAAGCTTCGTGAGGAAGCTACTTCCCTTCCCTAGTAAGTTTTGGGGGTTTTTATGCCAAAATTATACCATGAACCATATTAATTATTAATTTATTAATAAAATTTGTTATTTAACTAGTGAACAGTGCAGTCCTCTTTCACAGTTTTCATGCACAGTGCAGTTCTAAAACATCGTCCGTACATTTCTTATTGACAGATTTATCCTCGTGTTATATGTGGCAATAAAAATTTTATAATAGGGATTGAGAATTTCCATATTTAACAAATCATTTTATTAAAATAAAAATAACTATTGATGTATACATTTTTTTTACAATCTAATTATATATTTAAATTCGTCTAAATAAAATCTTCAAAAGGATATTAAATTTACTATTTTTTTCATTAGTTTCAATTTTCACATTCATGTTACATGTAACATGATATTTCTAAAATTTTAGTTTCTACGAACTATAAGATGTTACATGTATAATTTATATGAAATACGATTCAACACAGATAATGTTACATTCCACACGCAAAGAACAATGGGTTATTATCAGATGCGATGCAGACGTTATAGTGTCATTTCAACTGGATTGGATGTCACATTGAACATGCAAATATAAATGGAAAATACAGTAATGTGACGTAACATTGATGTTATATGAATATTATATATAACATGGTATAGTTACTAACATTTTGATTTTGGTCTTGTTTTTTTATTTTGGTTTTGGTTTGATTTGATTTTAATATTACATGTAACATTGATGTTACATATAACATTGTGTAATTACTAACATTTTGGGTGAGTTTTGGTTATGGGTTGGTTTTATTGTTACATATAACATGGTATAGTACTAAATGTTACACGTAACATTCACACTCATTACAATAAACAACTCCAAAAAAAATGATTGATATCTCATTTTAAAAACAATTAATCGAACATAATTGTTGTATAAAAAAATTATTGTTTCACGTTCGGATTAAGATCAAAATAAGCATTTTGTTCCACCTAGAGTTTGTAACGACCCAGTTTTCCAAAACCGTCACGCCGTTTCTCCCCTTGGAGAATTAACACTAAAACCGATTGACCCAATTTTCATTTCATAAAATCTGGTAAATTTTTGTAATGCGACAGTGACAAGCAATTTTTACACTGGTAAATATTAAACTCAACTATTACAAATTAAATAGAAATTCAACAGAAATTCTTGTCGACACATTATTTTCAAATACATTCAAATAAATTTCTGACACCGGTCAATTTAATACTAATGTTTAAATTTATAATTTAATATGCAATTACGGCGACAGTTATAATTATCGATTTAAATTTCACAATACGACGATAATAATATGTTCACTTTATCGAGTCAAATTTTTTTACAACGATCAATGTCAACTACAATTATTACAAACAAAAATTCATGTCGTAGTTTGGTTCTCACCAGCCTTGAAATCAAAATTGTGGGGTTGTGAATCAACGCTCAGTAAAATTTCAACCCCTTTAATACGTGCATTTAATTAACGCGACAAATAAAACTCATTGACATGATTTCCACATAGTCATAATTATTTCACAAAATTTAACAGGTAAAATTCAAGAACAATAATAACACAAATCACACAATAGGAAAATTAAATACATATATTAAATACAAAGAGTTAAAAATTCTATCTGAAATCCGAAACCGACATCCGAATCAAAATATTCTGAACCAAAATATTATCTTTTCGCTAAATATTGTCGAACTTAATAATAATTATCTCAATTAATTTTTCTTCTTTCTCGCCAAAACACATTGTCGCCTCCCTTTTTTTTTTTTTTTTTTTGTTTTTTTATCCTATATATATAGAGAGAGATCATATATCCAGTTCTCGGCTCCCCTCCCTTGCTTTTCCATATCATAATAATAAGGAACATTATTTTATCCTACAATTCATACCCACAAGCCACTATTTGTGGGATTTTTTTTTTTTTTATCTTCGTGCCGGTTTTGTTTTTTTTTTTTTAATTGCATGGTCACAATTTGATCCTTAAGCATTAAGATTTCCAACATTATATTTAACACTCCTAATTATAAAATAAATCATATTAAACTCAATAATTATCTTTATCTCCCCAAAATTATCAAATATTTATTAGAAATTACCATAAATACACCAATCAACACAAAAATATTACACTCATATAAAATAATATTTTTAAAAATATAAATTTAACATTTAACTCTAAAAATTATAAAGTATGTATGTACACCATAAATTTACGAAATCGTCCCAAAAATATTAAATTTATATAAAATAATATTTTTCAAAATATAATTTTTTAGGGATATTACAATCTACCCCCCTTAAATAAATTTCATACTCGAAATTTCGTTTTTAGGTATAGCTCAAAATCGCAGGGTCTTATTAGTTATATTCTAAAATCTTATATTTCTAAATCCTTCCGTTGCGCAACATAATAATAATGAATCTCAATTTAACTTTTTATAAGCTCGAAAAAATATTATCACCGGCTTCAAATATAAGTAAACAACCAATTTTTTTTTATTAATAAATAGAAAAAAAATCGTTTTAATCCTCTAATTTGCATGGCATAAATTCTTACCAAAACATTACACCTAAGGATACCAAATTCTTCACAATTCTGTCATATAAACATGTATCAACACAAGTTCAATACTCATATACGTGTATAAAAATCAAGATAAAGTTGAACTACACATATTTGGATTATATAAATAACACCAAAAGTATAATTATTGTCAAGTATTTCAGTTCTCATGATAGTCGTACTACACTCTAACCCTACCTAGTATTACTATTGGACCAATACCTATCTGAATTATTTTTTCGGTGTACTGCCTTCATAATACAAAAATTATTTTATGGATCAAGTATTTTTATCAAAATCTATTTTTCAATAAAATATAGTCACTTTGGGCAGTATTCAAACCTCAATAAAAATATTATCGTAACACAACAACCGAATTTAACTCAATTGGTCAACTCACTTGTATATAATAAGATAACATACTTCTTTGCCAGCCATAGGATCGTTTATCTTACGATCGGGAGTTACGACGGTACTGTAACATATCTAACTGTGCTATCCTAAGTGGCTATTAGTGTTAGGTCCATTTAATATCTCCATAGTAAGAGCAACCACCCTACAGGATTTGCCTGACAAGTAAAACGTATATCCACCCTGTAGGACTTGTCTGACAGGTAACAACATATATCTACCCTACAGGACAAGTCTAATAGGTAACAACATATATCCACATCTCACAGGACATGCCCTATTGACGAGAAGACTGTTGATTCTAAGATTTTGATGAACAATTAAATGTTGATTTTTTTGTGGAACTAACGATTTTATTAAGTGTTTCAGTTTATTAGTTCCGGTGATGAAAATAATCATGCAGATATTGTGACAATGCTAAATACGATGACAAAGATGATGGAATATTAAGAGTTTAAAGAAATTGAAGAACCTAGGGAATATAACTCAGGTTAAATTTTAACTCTTAATGTATCCCGATTAGAATCACACACGATACAAAATATTTTTCAAAATTATGTGTGTTTTTATAGGATCCTAATTAGTTAAATTATTTGCTCCTATGTGTAATTGAAAAAGAAATAAAGATAATTGATTAAAATTGAATTTAAGATTTTAGTGGAGCTAACCGAGAAAATAAATCAGTTAAAGGGGTGAAAACTTTGAAGAAAATGAATTAAAATCGGATTAAGGAGAGATGTTCCAGCTTGAGTAGTCGACTGGTCGGTTAACAAATGCTTAAAAAAAGAAGTTGCTGGATTGTTCAGTCGACAGGTAAGCCGACCGATGGCCAAAAGAAAAAGTCTTTGAATCTTCTGGTCGACAGGTGAGTCGACTTATGTAACTTTCTTAATCGTCCGATCGACAGATAAAGTATGGGCGGTTGACCGATGGGCGAAGGATTTTCGGCTTGGCTACATCCTGAATCGGGCGGTCGACAGACGGGCCTTAGTCGATCGACAGATGGATCTGTTTCAAAATTTATGAAATTTCAGATTTTATTCAAATAATATCCGTTACTAGCCGTTTATGGTTAAGATATACAAGATATCTTAGGGATCTGAGATATTTTGAGCTATTTAATTAATATTTAAATATCCATATAGATTTGGTTCAAGCATTTTTTATATTTCTCAATTTGATACATGAAATTCTTTCTATCTTATTTAATTGAGTTTGAGTAAAAACTTGAGGGACTAAATTGAATGTTTTAAAAGATATATTTAAGTGAATTATATCATGATTGAGTCTTAATGATATAAGGGGGCTTATAAAGTAATTATTTGTCATGATATGTGAGAACTAACCGTTAGAGGGCTTGATATAATCTCCTATAAGTAAACCTGCGTTTTTCAAGTTTTAATTAATCAAGATAATCCCAATCATTTTGAGTTATTCAGCTCTCATGCTTTCTAAAAGTAATCTTACTAAGTGTATTGTGAAATCTTTCTTGAGATTTGTTCTTGAGAAACATTTGTTGTGGATTATTGCTACTACCGATCTGAAGTGTCATTGTTATTCTAATCATTATTTTTTTGATAGATTCCTGGTGAAATTGTTCCAGGTTATTTGCTTATTTGCTATTATTATTATTATTTTCTTGGAAGTTGATTTTTGAAATTGCTTTCCAATTTTTTATTGAAAAATATTTTCTTGAAACAATTTCTTTAGAAAATCTGATTACGTGCTAAATTGCTTCCTACCTGTTTTTTGGTTTAAAATCAAATTTTGAATTTCCTCACTTTATTTCTATCATTAGTATCGGGACATTAATTGAGTTCAAATTAATTTGGGGTGGTAGAAGTTCCGAGTGGAAGAACTTATCAATTTTTGTAATTGGTGAGTTGTGTGTGGATTAGATACCATTGGGAATGTCTAATCAAGGGTTGTTGGTTTCAATCTCTTCTGGTAAAGAGATTGAAGTTTTGATCTTTACCTAGAGAATAAAAAGATTAGGTTTTAATTCTTCCTTTATAGAATTGTGAGTGAATTGTAACGGTTCAATCCTTACCGGGTAAAAGAATATTTAGAGCGTGTTTATATGAGATTTAATTCTTGAGTTTAAGGTATAAAAAAAATTAGGTCATAATTCTCCATGTAATAGAATTAAGTTAATTTTTTGTCTGGTAAAAAGATAGAGATTATTCCTTAGCCTGTAAAAATGAATTATAAAGGTTGATTTTAAGCCTACAAAAAGAATCGTTGTGAGGATTTGGTTCCTACCTTTAAAGGGATCTTCAGTTTAGTGGTTGTGACTCTCCATGGAGCTCGGGGGACTGAATTAGTCAAGAGTAACTTGGTGAACCAGTATAAATTTCTGTGTGTTGTATTATTTATATTGTTTATATTTTGTTATTTGGGTGTGCACTTAGTTGATAACACATATTCGCTGCTATAAAGATAATAATTGATTTTAGAATGAAATTAATTGTTTGATTTTTGAAGTGTTATATTCTGATAATTTTTAATACTACCCAATTCACCCCCTCTTGAGTAACTCACTAGACCAACAAAGACAACTATGACATAGTTGGATAAAAACCACTTTTCAAAATTAAAATTTTACTTGATCCACGTAACGTTATAAAATAATCCATTTTAATTTAAAAAAAATTTAATCTTTTAATACGAAAATGTAATTTGACAATTTATATAGAAGACAATACACACGCTGTCTTCATAATATAAAAAGAATTTACGGACCAAGTATATTTATCAAATACCACTTTTCAAAATATACTATAATATAATCACACACTAGGCCGAAATAAAATTTCACTGCTACCATTGCAATAAAATAATACATTTAAATCCACCAACCAAATTATTTTGATATATAATAAAATACCACACACATATTTCCCTACTAATCATAGGATCATTTCACCTCATGATCAGGAGTTACGACAGTACCGTAACATGTACAACTATGTTATTTAAGGTGGCTATCAGTGTCAGGACCATTCAATATCCCCAATGGTAAGGGCAGCCATCTGCAGGATTTGCACTCCTGATAGATCTCAACATATATCCATCATGTAAGACTTGCTTGACAGGTAACAACATATATCTACCATGCAGAACTTGTCTGACAGGTAACAACATATATCTACATCTCGCAGGACATGTCCTCCTGACGAGAAGACAATTATGGCATAACAAGATAATAAAAATATTTTTTCCACCTTTCAAAATTTTTTTCTTAATCCATTTAATATCATAAAACTGTTAATTTTCGTCAACATTTTTTTCTTCTCATAATTTAATACGAAAATAAAATTTGATAATTTATATAGAAGACAGTAAACACCCTTTAAACCAATCTTTTAATTTCAAAACATATCCTATGCTCCACGACTAACACGACATTCATCGAGTCTACAAAATCTATAACCTAACAAAATGAGTTCAATACAAAATATTCAAAAATATAAATAACGGAAGTAAAGTGTAATAATGATCATTTTTAACTTTGGTGGTGCAAAGTGTCGAAAACCCAAAACAAAAATATAATAATTTATTTTTTGTAATACAAGCAACCGAACCCGCCGATCAAATTTTTTTTTTTGCCCAAGTATCCCAAGAATATAGCAAAAATAATACTTATGTCCCAAAAGTTCTCAAAATTACATTTTAATTAACTTAATGATCTCTAAACCTTTAAAAGTCAAAAATATGTATAAATACGTTTCAACCGTTCAAACTCTCATAAGCAAAGTGAGATAATGATCATTGTTGTTCTAGGTATCACTCCCCTGCTAATTTTTTTATTTAACTCCTGTTTTAGTTTATATGAACAACATAGGAATGTATTCGTTTTCTAGTGCATTGCTCATCTATCTCAATATTTATTTCAATTTTATGGTGCACATTGTGGTAGGGGATCAGTTATGCAGAAATGGAGTAATGAATTAATGGTTTCATGTATATCCATAAGCATCATTGACATATGGGAAAACTTAGCAATAGTTGCGTTAAGGGAGGGCAGATAAGAAAGAGACATGAATTTATTTACACTGGGGGGAAGTGAAATAAAGGCAAAAACAAGTAGCAAAGTGTAATTTCACTTATATTATTCTTGTTCTTGTATGTATGATTCAAGTTTTAAGCAATTATATATGCTCTTTGCTCTTTATTATAGATTACATAATGCAATGGGGCGGTCTTCTTCTAAACAGTTACCATAATTGATCTAAATGACAAACATTAATTGTTTGCTTTTTGGTGCAAATAAAAGAGAAATATTCGATAATTATTATTTTTCTCATTCTACACTTGATCTAGTCGTCTTCTTGATTATATGTGATGTCAAATTTATTTACTATCACGTCCTCTGCTAAAATCTGCCGTTTTGTTTTTCCAAATTGCATAGCTTTATTTTTTTTTTCAAGTATTCAAGGACAAGGCCAACCCTTTTTTCTAGTTAAGATTTATGATCACCTAAAGCAGTCCTAGAGCAGAGGGCTTATGTAGTTTCTTCTTCCGCAAGTCGTTATTGATTTTGACGGCACTTGCGACAAGGCTCTGATACCACCTGTAATGACTCGGTTTCCTAAGACCACCACGCAGTTTTTCTCCTTAGAGAATTAACACTAAAATCGATTGACCCAATTTTCATTTCATAAAATCTGATAAATTTTTGTAATGCGATGGCGACAAGCAATTTTTACACTGGTAAATAATAAATTTAACTATTACAAATTAAATAGAAATTCAACTGAAATTCCTGTCGCCGCATTATTTTCAAATACATTCAAATAAATTTCTGGCCCCGGTCAATTTAATACTAATGTTAAAATTTATAATTTAATATACAATTACGACGACAATTATAATTATCGATTTAAATTTTACAATACGACGACAATAATTATATTCACTTTATTGAGTCAATTTGTTTTACAACGGTCAATATCAACTACAATTATTACAAACAGAAATTCATGTCGCCGTTTCGTTCTCACCGGCCCTGCAATCAAAACTGTGGCGTTGTGAGTCAACGCTCAGTAGAATTCTAACCCCTTTAATATGTGCATTTAATTAACGTGACAAATAAAACTCATTGGTATAATTTTCATATAATTTTCACATAGTTATAATTATTTCACAAAATTTAACAGGTTAAATTCAACAACAATAATAGCACAAATCACACAATAGAAAAATTAAATACATATATTAAAAGAGTTAAAAAATTTACTTGAAATTCGAAGCCGACATCCGAATCAAAATATTCTGAATCGAAATATTACATTTTCGCTAAATATTGTCGAACTTAATAATAATTATCTTAATTAATTTTTCTTCCTTCTCGCCAAAACACGTACCTTTTTTCATTTTTTTATCCTATAACATGGAACATTATTTTATCCTATAATTCATGCCCACAAGCCACTATATGTAGCCAATTTTTTTTTTCATTTTTTTTTAATTGCATGGTCACAATTTGATCCTTAAGCATTAAGATTTCCAACATTATATTTAAGACCCCCTAATTATAAAATAAATCTTATTAAACCCAACAATTACCCTTATTTTCCCAAAATTATCAAATATTTATTATAAATGACCATAATACACCAATCAACACAAAAATATTACACTCATTTAAAATAATATTTTCAAAAATATAAATTTAACATTTAACTCCAAAAATTATAAAGTATGTATGTACACCATAAATTTGCAAAATCGTCCCAAAAATATTAAACTTATATAAAATAATATTTTTATATTACAGAGTTGGTCTTTTATTACCTAATTTAGTTCCGCATAAGGAGGATGCGATTACATGATGTTTACGAAGCGGTGCATTAAATAGGGACATTTTAGTCACGAAAATGTCATAAGGATTGCTCAATTTAAAGAAAAAGTAACAGGTTTGTTTGGTTGTTTCAACCACTTTTTGGGACTCCTTGGTAAGCGCCTATTTTTTTCGTTTTTTTTTTAACAAGTATCTAATATCTAATATATCATATACTATTATATTTAAAAGTGGAAAACATAACTTAAAATAAATGGGAGTTAACTATTAGTCATCTTTTTAATCCTATTGAAATGAGAAATGAATGATTAAGATTGATTCATTCCACTACTAATATTATATTCATTCAGTCCCTTCCTAACATTCTAATACTAATTTCGCCGTTGATATTATATTTATTCATTTCATTACTAAACATTCATGTTGATCATAAATTAATATAAAATAAAATAAAAATATTTATCTTAAAAATAACATATCAGTCTATCCGTGTTTTATGAATCTTATGAAAAATAGAATACCCTCACTATAATACCCGTAAAATTTATATTTTTTCAAATAATATCTTATTTAATATAAGTTATATTTTTATGGAGATTACTTGTATATTGTAAAAATTTAAAGGTATGATTGAATATTTGTTGATTTCTAAAAGGATAAAAATCTTTGAATATTTGTTGATTTTCTAAAAGGATAAAAATATAATTTTTCTTATATAATTACATTTTTATTTCGGGTATACAAATATAACAATTATATTTTGGGTATATTGGTGTATAAAGATGTATGTTAGTCTAAGCAGTTTCAATCATGGGATCCCCAGATAAATGTGATTTTGACAATAACACACACATTTAACGTTTTAAATGAACTAATAATGGTTTTGAGTATAGAATATCTGAACATCACCGAAACATATCATGAGAGCGAAATCAAATAAAAAAGGTATGAAAATGTATGATTTACATTAAAGTAATTTTTCATTTCGATAATACTCGCGGGATATTGAACTCGGAGCTCTATAGGACGTGCACACACATCGTATGAGTTTGTAATTGTGATATATTGATCTTAACATATCCAATATACTTATATATCATAATGTGAAGTACGCGTTTGATCATTACATGCTAGAACGGAAAAAACACCTATTGATCATAATTAAGCAAAATCGAAATTTATGTTCTTAACATGATTATGAGGTACATTGAGTTTTTTGATCATCTAAGCATCATGATAATAATTGTTACGTGTTTTATAAAGTGTTTAGAATGATAAACGGACATAATTAGAGACCAAAAACCTAAAACAGGCAAAAACGAAACGTCGCAAGAATTGCAGCATAAATAGTCGACTACTTATACTGGAAGTACTCGACTACTTCTAGTCAATAGCATTTATCTCTCTTGCTCTGTTTTTGACTTTGCGTTTTTGCCTCAAATGCTTGTTCTAATTGTTGTATGATTATTCTCATGCCTTATAATGATTATATAACATGTTTTCATCATTCAATTTGATCAATACAATATTGAATTGAAGAGGAATTGATCAAAACATCTTGATACATTTTAGAACTCAAAATGCAGAATTTTGTCATGAACTCAAACTTGAATTTGCATATCATATTTTGTTTGGAATGTTCAAATCATATTATGGGATGTTAGTTTAACATGTCTGCATGATATATATATGATCAATTGATATGTTTATCATTACATCTATGATTAATTGACAAATTAACTCAAAGAATATGAAAATTCTATTTTCATCATGCTAAATAATTCTTAGTGTTCAAATACTTGAAATACTTATATGTGCTTAATTGGATCGTATACATGTATAATATATTTTATACATATTGTGTACACACACTCAAATATATAATCATGTATAAATACAAGTATAAGATTTGAATTTGTCAAGACAACCAGGTGGGAATACAAAGAATATTATTTTGATTTTGTGGTAAGCTAACTCATTAAATACTAGCCCATACCTTGTCTCCCGCAATATGTATGACATCTTATCTTGAATAACTTGTTGCATATTTCAAATTCAGGAGCCTTACCTTTAATCATTCCCATCCATATTTGAATATCTCTATAATGATTTGTTTACATTTATTATTACCAACCATACTCAATTTTATTCATTAAATATATGGCTGTAATTTTTCACTACCTTAAAGACATGAATGGACTATGGGTCCTTTGTATTTAATTATACTATCTAGCATTAATGAGGTTGGAAAACAGAGATGGAATATTGACAAATCTGCAGAGATAATGGAGAGGAGTCTTGCATTTTTAATCTTAATAGTTTGAAGAGAAGCTCTAACGGTTATATCCTATCAAGCTCTTCAATTGAAAAAAATTTCTACTCATTTGCTACATCTATAAAAGGAAGAAGATAGTTGAAAGTTTAACAACTCTCAACTCACCAAGTATCAATCACTCAAACTTGAGTTACAAAGATAAAAAAGATACTACCAAAGGCTTCCAAGCTAAAATCTGTCCAACAACACTTCTACTATTTCTTGAGTGTTTATTGTATTTGCTTCACACACATAAATTCTTGAGTTTTATATCTTGTAAGTGTTAAAGCTCCATTTTTGTGAGACGGTGAGAATATTCATTGTAAATCTTGAGTAAGGGTTTTACTCAAGATGAGAGATTTACGAGTGAAATATATTCACTTTATATTGTAAAGTTTTGAGATATGAACTTCTCAAGTAGCGACTTAGACAATTTGTTTTTTACCCGTAAGAAGATCAAAGATAATGAAATTCTCGAAGGAGCTCGAGAGAGTGGACTAGGCAAAGGGTGTTTGCCGAACCACTATAAAATACCGGTGTCAATCTCTCTAACTCTACTCTTTACATTTCCGCATTTATTCGTATTTGTGATTATTGCTCTTATTTGAATATCCATTGTGCACTTAACATAAATCACATAAACACTTAATTTATATTGAGTAGATTTAATTAAACATAAAATTTGTCAAAACTCAATTCACCCCCCCTCTCGGGTGATTCTTGGGCCATCAATGTATATAATTATATTTTTGTTTGTGGGTGTATAAGGATTTATGTATTGTATTTTGGGTTTATGGGTGAATGAAAACTCACGTAACTATATTTTTTATTTGTTGTTATACAAAGATTCATATAATTAGGAGTTTGTAAAGGTTTGTATAACCATATTTTTTGTTGGAGGTGTATAAAAGTAGGTTGGTTATTTGGAAAGATAATAGAAGATAAAAAAGAAAGAAAAAAGACAAAAAATCAATGATGAACCACATCAAATAAAAAAAAAACTTAGATTCTTTGAAAAAAAATAGAAAAATTCAATTAACATTGAATTGACCGTTATACAATGTGATATTTTTGTTACAATACAAATACAAAAAATGAATTTGCAATTGCACATTTCTTTAGCATTAAAATCATGTTCAACTAAAATTTCATCAAACATTAAACAACATCTTCAATTTAAAAACGTTAAACTTTCATCCATGTTTTATTAACCTTATGAAAAATGGAACACCATCACTATAATACCTGTAAAATTTATATTTTTTTAGAGATTATTTGTATATTGTGAAAATTTAAGGGTATGATTGAATATTTGTTGATTTCTAAAAGGATAAAAATCTTTGAATATTTTTTTATTTCTAAAAGGATAAAAATATGAATTTTTCTTATATAATTACATTTTTGTTTAGAGTGTACAAATGTAATAATTATATTTTTGGTATATTGGTGTATAAAGATGCATATAATTATATTTTTGTTTGTGGGTGTATAAGAGTTTATATATTATATTTTGGGTTTATGGATGTATAAAAGTTCATGTAATTATATTTTTTATTTGTTATATAATGATTCATTTAACTAGGGGTTTATCAAGATTTATATAATCATATTTTTCATTGGTTATATGGAGAGATAATAGAAGACAAAAAGAAAGAAAAAAGACAAAAAAAAAAGAAGAAAAAACAACAACGGATTGAATCAATAAAAAAAAAAAATTATTTGAAAAAAATAGAAAAATTCAATTAATGTTGAATTTACCGTAATACAATGTGATATTTTTGTTACTATAGAAATACAAAAAATGAATTTGCAATCGCACATTTCTTTAGCATTAAAATCATGTTCAACTAAAATTTCATCATTTCATCAAATATTAAACAATATCCTCAGTTTAAACACGTTAAACTAAAATATTTATAATATTAATTGAAAACAAATATTATAAAAAATTCTTAAATGTGTTCAACAGTCTCGATAATATATAGTTAACTTAATAAATAACATAAATAAAGACAACTAACTAATATAAAATATTTGTTAAACACAACAAATACAAAATTAAATTTACACAATTAAATAAAATACATATACAAATTAATCCAAAATTCGCGTTTAGCGCGGGCCTAAAATTAGTATATTAAAAAGTGCAAGTAAAAACTAAGAATGAATCACAACTCAAAATAAAACATCTCTCTAATTTTTTTATATCTATCAAATCAATGGCCAAAACTTCTTTTCTTTTTTTCCATAATTAATATTTTGACTCTAGATCTTCTATGAACTAATCACCCTTAATTTTTTGAAAATGTATATTTTCACCATTTTATTTTTAAAAAAAATCGATTACAATCTTTAAAATTTCATATACTTCTCCTCTAATTAATATAAATTTCAAGTGAACCCCCCAAAAAAATTATCCTTTAAAAAATGCTCCATATTTTTGGTCATATGCAGATCAATAATCAAAATTATAAAATCAAAATATTCAAATTAAAAATATATATTAATATATTTGTTTCTAGACCCGCATATTATGCGGGTCTAAAATTGGTCAATACATAAAATTGGAAGATTTTGCCATAGAATGAATGAGTGCTTACCAAATGTAATTTTTTTCATCTCATTGATTCTCCATTTCTAACCCCACTAAATGATAGAAAATTCTTGTATCTTCATTTTCTCAAGTTATATCTCTTTAACATTTTTATAACTAAATAAGTTTTAAATATTATTTATCTTTAATTTAATGATTCAATTAATTTAATTGTTATTTATTATTAATATATTGGTTGAGTGAATTTTAATTTTTTTTTATTTAATGAATATTTTCATGGGTAAATTTCACTTACATCCCATTTCATTTGAAAAAACCTACAAAAACACCAAATTTCATTTAGAAAAATATTTTCGGCCCCCTTGTCATTTTAGAAACCCGACGACACCACAAAATTTCTACAAAAAGATGACTAACGCACATCGAATTTTGAAAAAAGAAAATAAATATGTATATAAAGAGCTTTTTGTTTTTTGTTTTGGAAAAAATATTAAAGAGATGGACTTTTAAATGCGTCGGTTTTCTCATAAATAACTTAAGTCAAATTTAGAAAAAGGAGTGTCACCTAGTATTGAGTTTAAATGGTGTGCTAGATCATCGTTATTTTTTTTATTTTTTTTAAATGTTTTGAAAAATGACTTAAATAAATTTTTTACTCCAAAAATATGGTCTAATCAAAGAATATTCGTTTTAAGAGTTCGGAGGTTAGTTACACTTGGATAAGGTGTTAGGCCCCAAAATGGCCGTTCGAAAATAGTACCTTATCCAATTAAGTTCAATCAAAAATTAAATCTGAATGTTTTATTTTATTTTGAAAATGTCTTATTTTAATTGATTTTTTTTTAATTTTCTTTTATATATATATATTGGAATTTTTTATTTTTTTAAATTTCACTTTTAATTTTTTTTTTAATTTTTCATTTTTTAAACAAAAAGAAAACTCTTTTTTTTTTTTTGAAAAAAAAATAGATTTTTATTTTTTTAAATATTTCATTTTTTTAACAAAAATAAAAACAATACTTTTTTTTTTGTGTGTTTTTTAATTTGGCCTTTTTTTTTTTTTTTTTTAAATTTCTATTTTTTATGTTTTTAATTTTTTTTAAAAAAAATCTGTTTTTCTTTTTCTCGTTTTTTAAATAAGAAAATATTTTTTTTTTGTTTTTTAATTTTCATTTTTTTCTATTTTTTTTTTTTTTTTATAAAGAAAAACTTTTTTTTTTTGAACTTCATGAAATAAAATGGAAAAATATTTTTGACATTTTTTAAATGTTCCCATAAATGATCTCTTCTCAAATATCAATGATTTAATAAAGATGATCCGGAGGGTTAATGTCTCGGGTTCCAAGTTTGAATTATTTTGATAAATGGAAGGAATATGGTTGCATGCCAAAATATTTTTTTGAAAAAACCTTTTTTTTTTTTTTTAAGTTTTAATTTTTAGTAAGATATTTTTCTAAAAACAAAATGCAGGGGAGTTGATTTGGTTTTGATAACACAACATAATATATTTTTAACAAAATTTCATTCCTAAAAAAAGTGATCATTTTTTTTTATGTGAAAATCATTTGGGATGACTCCCCTTTTAGTGACTTTTCAAAAATACTCCCCTTCTGAAAAATTATATTTTTATTATTCACAAAAATTTCTTTTCCCCTTTTTTGTTTACATTTTAAAACCAAAATAATTTGATGTTTTTTAGAAAACCCATTTTTACAAGAAAAAAAACAAACAAACTAATTTTCCATATTTTTATAATAAAAATATATATGAAATACGAAACAAAATTGTATTCCTTTCATTTTATCAACTTATCCCAAACTCAAAACCCGATTTAGGGAAGTGTTTTCCTAAACTCAATGTTTGAAAATTTCACACTGGTTGAGAAATAAAAAATGGTGGTACGAAAAACTCTCACTTTCTTAGATTTTAAGTTGAGGGTTTTTCATTTTTGATTTTTTTTTTTTTTTTGGATTTCTATTGTTTTTTTTTTTTTGTTTTTGTTTTTTGTGTGTGTGTTTTTTATAACCAAAACGATTGTTTCATTTTTCCATTTTCTTATAGTAGAAAATAAATATTTACATGATATAACAACAGTACATGAAATGTGTAAAATAAAAGTACAGAAAATAAAAGTGCAAAAAAGTGCAGAGGATGAAAATAAAAAATAAAAGCATGAAAAGACGTAGACTAGAAAATAAATATAACAAAATAAAAGTGCGGAAAGACGCGGAACATAAAATAAAAACAACAAGATAAAAGCACAGAAAAATGCAGAACAAGAAAATAAATGCGAAAAAGTAAATCGGTTTTTAAGTGTTCTAGTGGAACGTCTTTTTAAGTTTTCTCCAATTTTAGTTCATTCCTTTCAAGCGATTTAAGCAAAAATAAAGGTGTAGTTAGGGAATCGGAAAACTTACCTAGGCCCAAATTTTTTTCTTGTTCTTCTTCTCCTTTCTTCTTATTTTTTTTTAACCTCTCTCACTTAAATATATATATATATATATATATATATATATATATATATATATATATATATATATATATATATATATATATATATATATATATATATATATATATATGTATGGCCTAAAGAACCCACCCTTTTTTTGTTTTTGGCCAAAGCACACTCCTAAAATTTAATCTCTCTCTTTCCCAACTCCACCAAAGGCACCCCCAAAATAAATCCTCCCAAAACACTCCCCCATAAGAAGTCCACTACAATAAAAATGGCCTATCAGGGCATGAAAAAATGTCGTGACAGAGCCTCTATTGCGACATTTGGACTTTTTGGGACATTTAGAGTGGTGCCCCGTAAAAAGCTGCGCCTAATAGCTTATAAGGGCAATATATATTGCCCTTTTTGTTTGAAATTGTTAAGACAATAATAAGTGTCTTATAAGATAGCTACTAGGACACCATAGTTGGCCCAGTGGAATATCCAAGATGAGGGTGAATTGGGTAATTAAAAACTATCAGAGAAAAAAATAATACTTCAAAAATTAAACAATTAATTTTATCCTAAAATTAATTATTATCTTTATAGTAGCGAATAAATGTAATAAGCTCTAGGTGCACACCCAAACAACACAAGATAAAATAAAGAAAATAAGCAATGCAGTACAAATCGATATATCCTGGTTCACTAAGCTACTCTTGGCTAATCCAGTCCTCCGAGCCCCCCGGAGATTCGCACCTACTAAACTCAATATTCCTTTACAGGAAGAAACCAAACTCTCACAATAATTATTTTTACAGACTCAGAATCAACCGTTACAAATTCTTTTTTTCAAGCTCAGGAATAGCCTCTATTTTTTAAAGGTTCAAGAATAATCTAATTCTATTACAGGGAGAATCACAACCTAAATCTTTTTATACCTTAGGGTCAAGAATCAAAACCTCACAAAAAACACTACAACTATCATTTTTCTAGGTAAGGATGGAATCTTTACAAAATCACTCACAATTAATTCTATAAAGGAAGAATTAACATCTCAATCTCTTTACCGAAAGAGATTGAAACCAAACTACCCCTTATTAGATACTCTTAATTGTATCTAATCCGTACACAACTCACCAATTACAAAAATTGATAAGTTCTTTCCACTCGGAGCTTCTACCACCTCAGATTAATTAATACTCAATTAATGTCCCGATACTAATATTAGAATTAATGTGAGGAAATAAAAATCTGATTATAAAAATAATGCGGGGAGTACAAAATTGAGCACGTAATCAGATTATCACACAAATCGTTTTAAAAGAATTTTTATACTTTTAAAGTTCAAAAACGATTTCTCATACAATCAATTTACCAAGCAAACAATGATAGCAATAATCTCAATTAAGAATATGCTTGAAACACTTTCACCAAGAAAATATATAAATCTGATTATGATAAATATGAATAACATACAAATAAATATCTAATCGAATTTTCACCAAAAATCGTTTTGAAATATTTTTATGCGATTTAAAGTTCAAAAAATGATTTTATCAAGATCTTATCAATCAAGCAAATATATAGAAATAAATATGCGATAAAGATTAATAGTTTGAAAAGATCTCACCCGGATAATACCCAAGAATACTAGATTGAAACGTTAGACAACTCAAATCGGTGACGCTTACACAATCAGCGTTTTAACTTAAGAACACCTCAATAATTGATATCACAATTTAATCCATCAAAATAAATATCAGAATTTACTCTTATAAAAGCTTATAAACTGAATAGTTCTTAATATGATGTCCCTCAATTATATGAAATCCGCAGGTCCATTTATAGCTACTTGAAACAAGCCCGATAACGGTTAGTTTCTACAAGATATGTCTTTTAAAATCACTTATAGATCCCATATATTGATACCTTTCATTTAAGGTATATTTAACTTAATAATAACTTTTAAATCTCTCAATTAAATCCCAAAAATATTTCTCAATCTCAATTAAATAAAATAGACATAATTTTATGTACCAAATTAAGAAACAATCAAACTTAATGAACCAAATCAATAGAGATTAAATAATAGATGGAGCATATCTTAAATATCATAAAATCCCTAAAATCTCTCATAAATCCTAACAAAAAACGACTATTTTTAGATATGAATTCAAAATCCTCAATATCCTGAAACTACGCCCTCAGTCGACCGCTCGATTCAGGATGTAACCAAGCCAAAGTTGATACGTCCATCGATCGACCTATTTGTCGACTTAGAGATTTAGAGAGTTCGATTTATCTTCACCGGTCGACCTATCTGTCGACTTAGAGTTTCAAAGAGTTTCATTTCTCTTCACCAGTCGACACTTACCTGTCAACTTAGAGATTTAGAGAGTTTTGTCTGCTTTGTCCGGTCGACTTACCAATCGACTTAATGATACTGAATCTCTTTTCTAAACTCGTTTTTAACTCATTCTTATTTATATTTTTGCCCCTTTAACCATTTTCTTTTCTTAATAAACTCCACTAAATACTTAACTCCAATTTTAGTCAATTATAAATATTTCTTTTCAATAACACAAAGGAGTAAATAATTTTACTAATTTAGGATCCTATCAAACACATACAATCATAAAATCATTTTCGTGTCGTGTGTGATCCTAATTGGGATATTAAGAGTTGAAATTAATCTGAGTTGTTTTCTCTAATTTTTTCAAACTCTTAAACCGTTATCATCTTTGTCATCATCATTTAGCATCCATTCATAACTTGTCATCGTATGTTTATCATTGGAACTTAATTAACTGAAAAACGTAATTAAACCGTTAGTTCCGCAAAAAATATCAACATTTAATTGTTCATCAAAATTTTAGGATAAACAATCGCCCCCTTTTTGATGATGACAAATAACTTTAATATTTTATTCAAAATAATAATATAACCACACTTTCCCTGAATTCGAGGACGGGTTTTATAACTCATTTAAGCATAGGAATGAAGATATTAAAAATTGATCAACAAAGCACAAATATAAAAATAAACTCCCCCTTTTGATATTTAATAAAATATCAACTAATTCCCCCCCATTTGTCATCTCAAAAACAAAATTTAGGGAGAGAAGAACAAAAAACACTACTCTAGGCAAATATCATTATGCCTAGGCTATACCAAAAACATCATTCCAAGTATGCAATCTTCCTCTATATAATAAAAATATGTAAATTCATGCATATGTGAATAATCATAACATTTTAGTAATGTAGTATGATATCAATTAATATCTTCCTAGAATCTAGAAACTTGTGATCTTTAATACACTAGAATATGAAACATATCTCAAGAATAATTTATCAATTATTCTCATCAACATGTATGATCACTAATTAATTCCAAGCACTCCTAATCCTATCAATCAACGAAGTTATCCCAAATAACATACTTTGCATAAAAACATGAATCTTAATAATAACATGCATAATAAAATTTTAAAGACCTTCCAAAATAATAATCATTTGAAAACCTTTAATATATCAAGATATCATTTCAAAATGTATAAAATATCAGCTCAATTCACTTAACTTATTTTTTAAATCACATACACATGTTTCAAAATTTAACTCATGACTACTACTTGATATAAGCACATAAAAACATGTTAATACTCCTTAACTAAATGTGATTCCAAGAATCACCCTACAATGTTTCTAAGACAACAAGTGAACACGTCATTAAAAATAGGTCTTAGAAATAATCACCAACTTACCTATTTGGCAAGTTGAGCACCTCCCTCTTTAACAAATTTAATGAATTTAAAATACAGAGGGTTATGAGTACCTTTTATATCTTTCGAGACGACTTTATTTTTTTATCTCATTTGAGCTCATAATTAATTTGGGTGTGCAATTCTTCTTGATTTGTTAGTATCATCTCTTACTTTAATTTTTTCCATTTGATTCATTGATTATTCCCTTTGCACGTATCGCTTGTGGTTTTTTGGTGATATCTCATCTTGGCTTTGATACAACTTTTCTCTTAACACATATCTCTTGTGGTTTCTTTACAACTTCACCTCTTATCTTTGGTGCATCTTTTCGCTTTGCACACATCGCTTGTGGATCTTTGGTGACTTCCTATTTTGGCTTTGATATAAACTCCTTAACTGTTCCTTTAGGTCCACTTCCGACATTTTGTAATTCTGCAGAAGACATTTCAACAATTTTCTTCGGTATTCATTTTATTTTGGATCCGTCTTTGTTAGATATAATCTTAGGGTTCCGAAACGGATATGATACTTTAAAATGCCCAACCCTATTACAAAAAAAACATCTCAAATCCAACTTATCATAGAAAGCACGAGATGTAAAATAAGAATCATTTCTAACAATAGACACATAATTATCACTGGCTTGTGATGAATGCTGAGATGATGAAACATATCCACTTTGCCTAGAAAAATTATTTTTAGAATCTCTCGAAATAAACTTAAGGTTGGATTTTGATTTTTCAAAATTTTTCTTAAGTAAATTGACTTTAGAAACAAAATTTGACCTTTGCCTGTAAATCATGTCAAAATTATTTTTTAAAACTCTATTTTTATTTTTAAGAAAATCCACTTTAGGGAGCAAATTATTAATTTCAAAAATAACGTCCGAAAACTCTTTTGTACCACAATAATCATCCAAATGCACTTTAGATTTTCAAACACTTTCTCCACCATTTTCAAAAAATCATTTTTTCTTTTTAAACTCAAGCTCTCTTTAGCAAAAAAATAGTGTGAAAGAAAGTAATTTTTCCATAACAGTATGGACATTTTCATTATCATCATCTCCATCACTACCACTAAAATCATAAGAATCATAAACCACATTGTCATGTAAGGATCTATCACCATCAAGAGAAGATACGTAAAAATATTATCTATGGTGTGTGCACATGATCGATTTAGCTAGGATGTTAAGCCTAATGAGCTAAAACTAGCTCTGATGTCAATTGTTGGCCCAGTGGCATACTCAAGAAGGGGGGGTGAATTGTGTAATTATAAAATATCAGAGAAACAAATAACACTTCAAAAATCAAACAATTAATTTTATCCTAAAATTACTTATTAACTTTATAGCAGCGGATAAGTGCAATAAGCTCTAGGTGCACACCCAAATAACACAAGATAAAATAAAGGAAATAAATAATGTAGTATACACCAATATATCATGGTTCACCAAGTTACTCTTGGCTAATCCAGTCATCCGAGTCCTACAGAGATTTGTACTCACTAAACTCAATATTCCTTTATAGGTAGGAACCAAACTCTCACAATGATTCTTTTCACAGACTCAGAATCAACCTTTACAAATTACTTTTTCCAGGCTCAAGAATAACCTCTACTTTTTAAAAGAATCACAACCTAATTCTTTTTATGCCTTAGGCTCAAGAATCAAAACCTCACAAAAAACACTCCAATTATCATTTTCCCAGGTAAGGATGGAACCTTTACAAAATCACTCACAATTAATTCTATAAGGGTGGAATTAACACCTCAATCTCTTTACTGAAAAAGATTGAAACTAAGCTACCACTGATTAGATATTCCCAATAGTACTTAATCCACACACAACTCACCAATTACAAAAATTGATAAGTTCTTTCCACTCGGAGCTTCTACCACCATAGATTAATTAATATTCAATTAATGTCCCGATACTAATGATAGAATTAATGTGAGAAAATAAAAATCTGATTATAAAAATAATGAGGGGAGTACAAAATTGAGCACGTAATCAGATTATCACACAAATCGTTTTAAAAGAATTTTTATACTTTTAAAGTTCAAAAACGATTTCTCATACAATCAATTTACCAAGCAAACAATGATAGCAATAAACTCAATTAAGAATATGCTTGGAACACTTTTACCAAGAAAATATATAAATCTGATTATGATAAATATGAATAACACACAAATAAATATGTAATCGGATTTTCACCAAAAATCGTTTTGAAATATTTTTATGCGATTTAAAGTTCAAAAAACGATTTTATCAAGATCTTATCAACTAAACAAATATATAGAAATAAATATGCGATAAATATTAATAGCTTGAAAAGATCTCACCCGGATAATACCCAAGAATACTAGATTGAAACGTTAGACAATTCAAATCGGTGACACTTACACAATCAGCGTTTTAACTCAAGAACACCTCAATAATTGATATCACAATTTAATCTTTCAAAATAAATATCAGAATGATGACTATTATAAAAACTTATAAACTAAATAGTTCTTGATATGGTGTCCCTCAATTATGTAAAATCCGCAGGTCCATTTATAGCTAATTGAAACATGTCCTATAACGGCTAATTTTCATAAGATATGTCTTTTAAAATCACCTATAGACCCCATATATTGATACTTTTCATTTAAGATATATTTCACTTAATAATAGTTTTTATATCTCTCAATTAAATCTCTCAAATATTTCTCAATCTCAATTAAATAGAATAAAAACAATTTTATGTAACAAATTGAGAAACAATCAAACTTAATGAACCAAATCAATAGGAATTAAATAATAG
Organism: Eucommia ulmoides; assembly: GCA_016647705.1. Lineage (NCBI taxonomy): Eukaryota > Viridiplantae > Streptophyta > Magnoliopsida > Garryales > Eucommiaceae > Eucommia > Eucommia ulmoides. The sequence continues at coordinate 34,569,311 of CM028330.1, forward strand.
ATGAAGCATATTTTAAATATCATAAAATCCCTAAAATCTCTCATAAATTCCAACCAAAAACGGCTATTTTTTTATATGAATTCGGAATCCTCAATATCCTGAAACTGTGCCTTCAGTTGATCGCTCGATTCAAGATGTAGCCAAGCGAAAACTGCTGCATCCATCGGTCGACCTATCTGTCGACTTAGAGATTCAGAGAATTCGATTTGTTTTCACCGGTCGACCTACCTGTCGACTTAGAGATTCAAAGAGTTCTATTTCTTTTCACCGGTCGACTTACCTATCGACTTAGAGATTCAAAGAGTTTTGTCTGCTTTGTCCAGTCGACTTAAGGATACTGGATCTCTTTTCTAAACTCATTTTTAACTCATTCTTAATTACGTTTTCACCCCTTTAACCATTTTCTTTTCCTAATAAGCTCCACTAAATACTTAACTCCAATTTTAATAAATTATAAACATTTCTTTTCAATAACACAAATGAGCATATAATTTTACTAATTTAGGATCCTATCAAACACATATAATCATAAAATCATTTTCGTGTCGTGTGTGATCCTAATTGGGATATTAAAAGTTGAAATTAACTTGAATTGTTTTCCCTAATTTCTTCAAACTCTTAAACCGTCATCATCTTTGTCATCATCATTTAGCATTTCATAACTTGTCATCGTATGTTCATCATTGGAACTTAATTAACTGAAATACTCAATTAAACCATTAGTTCCACCAAAAACATCAACCTTTAATTGTTTATTAAAATCTTAAGATCAACAACTTCTATTAGGACACAAGAATGTGTCGTAAAATTGTCAAAAAGAACCAACATATAAGGACACTATTTAGTATCCCAAAAAGTATCTATTTTTTTTATAATTTAAAATTATTTTAAAATATCAAAATACTCTAAATCCAAGCAATAAAAACTAAAAATTTCTCACAATACAAAACACATAAAGAACTCAAATTTTTGCATTAAAAATGAAGAATTAAAACCTCAAAGATACACAAAATTATACCCGTCATGGGTCAATACTTCCTTTCAACACCTAAGCCACTATTCGTAAATAAAAATAAGGTTTAAGTACAAAAGTAATATACATACTAAATATGTGTTAAATGTATTTTCCATGCAATACTTTGCTTCCTTTCTCGACTGATCCAACGTAAAGTATGTAAATTCTGTCATTTCCTGCAGAACAATAGGTGATATGGAACAGTAAAAAATAGAAGTATGGAATTCACTTTCTAAAGAACTAAAATTTAAGTGGGAAGTAGCAGACACATGGAGGGGATAGAAATAATATTGGCAAGATAAGTATAAGCAATCGCACTTGTATAGCTCACAATAATGTAGTGTCATCTCCCCAACAACTGCCCCACTGACAATAACCTTTGCACCTGAATCTGGAACAACTTTGATGAGCTCCTCAACTTTAGCTTCTTCAGTTTTTGCATAATTCTCAAGTTGCAGAATGCCCAATGATGAAGATTTTTGGAAAATATGGATATGGAAACTAAAACAGAGGCAAAACGTTGAATATTGAAACTGGTGCGTATACATACACCATCATCACAAAAAACTTGGAGCAGTAACTGAATCTGCGGAACAATATGTTTTGTTCTCGTAAATTTATGCTACAAATCAATATACATAAAACCATTAAATAGATTTTCAGCATAAAAAAGAAAAAAGAAAAAAAGAAGAAGTTATTTTAAAAACTTATAGGCTCGTGAATAATACGATTTGATCAAAATCGAAGAACTGCTTGATATAATACATAACAACGCTTGAAATACACAACAAAAGATAGCTTAGATAAAATTTTATATGGTTAATATGATAGGGAAAGAGTTTAATCCAGTACATAAACACAATTTAGCTCACGGGCATAGAGATAAAAATTGCCGCATTCATCAAATCATTATATATGATTCTCAGTATAGTTATAAGACTCAATCATGGATTATTTTTCAAATCTAAGAGCACAAACAAAGAGAAGAACATAGAAATACATTTCAGAGTTCATATCACAAACATGGAAAGAAAAAATACTCAGCATATATTGTACCAACAATACATTATAAAAGGATTTTAACATAATCGAGTTGGATAATAACAATTTTCAACAAATTTATCTCAATTCTATAGAAATCTCAGAATCGAATGTGAATAATTGAGAAATTGATCGAAATTGAGTAAGCATTACATAAAATTTTCAGCATAAATAGAGTAGCATAATAACAATTGAGCACAGTTTATTCAATTTGAACAAATCCATAGAAATTCTAATCCAGATTCACTTAAAATCCAATTATTGAACAATGCAAGAGCATAACACCAAACAAATAAAAGAAAAAACAATGATTTTTGTAAAATCGGCAAAGACCGAAATTGAGAGAGGTGATGATTTTGGAACTTACAATTTTGGTTGCAGAAGAGAGAGACAAATGACTGGCGGGAGCGAAACAATTTCGGATCATTGTGTCAGAAAGTAACAAGTCATTCACCAGTTAAATAGAGAAAAACACATATGACATTGCGGTAAATTATTAGTTTCAAAATATAAGGATGTCTCAAGTACTCAAAAAGTTAGACCCTAACTTCTAACTCTGCCTCCTTTTTCGATTGATCCAAGTTTTGATATGTTCAGACCAAAAGCTCGAGTGTACTCAACTTCAATTTTTTGTGTATCAGGAAAAATGGAGTTATTTGTTTTGGACAATCCCGAAAATTTATGTAAACAAGCAGGGTTCATTCCTCCATCGGAAACCTGAAAAAACGACAAAGAAAAGTAAACTACATTTTTCACAACCCGAGAAAAGCAAAATCGAGTTAACTCTACCGGTAATACCCAAAACAGAAGCCACCCCCACATTGCCCTCACCTCTATTCTCCAACTCTGAACTAGCCTTCAGTTCGATCTCCAATGTGTCCTACGAGAGAGGCAGAGCTACCACCACCTGAGTCTCAATCAAAAGCAAACTACATTTTTTCCCTTGATCAGAAATACTTGACCAACAAAAGCAAATGAATAATTTAACCTTGTGTAATTTATCAACAAACAAATAGATCAAACAAATACTGAGATCTAAAACTCAATCTTAGGGGTTATCTTCCAAGAATTCAAACCAAAAAAATTGCAGGAAAATAAATAATAATAGGAATAACAGGGATACATCTCTGAATTGCACAAAAATATACAAATTTCAAGATCTCGACAACAACCAAAGAAAAGGAGATGAAGTGATGAAGAGAATAAAAGAATCGTGTGTGTCTGCGATGGAGATATGTATATACCTACGATGGAATGAGAATATGCAAAAAACAGAGAAATTGAGATTACATTTAGCCAAATCAGACCCGATTGGAATTCAAATCCTTAGTCTGAGACTATTTTTGAAATGTGACAAGCCTTGAGCCTATGTTGCGCAAATCAATAGGCCTCCTTCCGGTGACGATAGGAAGAAGAACGGCGAGGAGATGAAACAAACACCACCGCTAACAACGAGGGCTGAGATCGAGAGAGAGGTCTAAGATGTCTAAGGCGATTTCGTCGGCGATAGAGCGATGGAGAGAAAAATGAGAAGAACAAAAAGGTTTGGGGTAGGTATCAGGACTAAGAGAGTGAGAGTATGGGTGTGGGGGGAAAACCAAAATGAATTGTCTTTTTTTTTTTCCACCAAATGTGTGAGCGGGAGAGAGGGCGCCATTTTTTTGGGTTAAATTGTGCAAATATCAATTAATTTATTTTAATATATGTAATTAGATTATAATAGGACACAAAATTGTGCCCTGATATAATTTATGTTTTTAGGGCACTTATTTTTGTCCTTTTATATTATATATATATATATATATATATATATATTAATTTATTTAATTAGTAATTAAATGTTATTGGTGCACTACTTTGTGTTATTTAAATATTTGATTATAGGACACAACATATATAGTGTCCCAAAAAGTACCTTTATAGGGCACAATAACATATAGTGTCCCAAAAAATTTACTTTTATACGATACTTTCAATTTTGTGCCTCGAAAAGTACATTTATAGGGCACAATACATATGGTGTCCTGACGGAGGTGCCCTTATAGATAGTTTTTGTTGTAGTGGCCCCCATCATTTTTTTTACTTGGGGTAATAGGGCACCGACCCCCTGCTCCTTTTTTTTTTTGGTGTTTTTTTTTTTTTTTAAGATATATATATATATATAAAATAAATCAAGATTAGTTTTGTTGACTAGGACATTTTAACGGGCCAAATTAACTTAAAATGGATCTACGATTGAGATTAACGCTACAAATAAAATAACTATTGTTTTAATGTCATTTGGTTGTCTTTGGTGGAATTTGCAGTTTATCTACTAAGCCTACGAGGGGTTTAGGGATCAAACCTTGCTAATGTCTTCTTTTATCCTTTTTTTTGCTCCCAAGTCCCAACTTTTATACAACCGTCTCTCCCACCATCACTTTCTTGGGCCATGTTTGGTAACCGTTCCCATTCTCTTTCAAAAATCAAGAATCATTCCCACTTTTTCTTAAGAAGTGAGAAACAAAAAAAAGAAATTGTTTCTCATAATTTCCATCTCATTCTCAATAAAAAAAGGCACGATCATCTTCTCCATCGTCCATTACCTTCGTCGTCTTCGTCTGCTTCTTCTCCATCCGCCATCGCCTTCGTCGTCTTCGTTTGCTTCTTTTTCATTGTCTTCGTCTGCTTCTTCTTCAACCGTGTTCTTTGCGTCCTTCGTCCTCCTCTAGTTCGTCGTCTTTTTCAACCGTGTTTGTTGCCATCATCTTCGCCTCGTTGTCGTCCTCATCTTCGTCGTTTGCTTAGGGTTTTGATTTCGAAATCAAAATCGAAATCGAAATACGGTAAAAGACAGGTTGTATTTCTTGATTTCGATTGGGATCTATAATTTTGATTTTGATTAGGGTTTAGGATTTGATTGCTTGATAATTTATTAATTGTGATTTAGGATTTGTTCTTAATTTATTGGATAAAATCGTTACCAAACGAGATTATGTTATTAAATAAAAAAAAAAATTACCAAATGCGATTTTATTTATAAGAACGAATGATAATTCTCGTACCATACCTTTACACTGTATAAGATGAGCAGTTGGCCTTTCTTTCCCACTTTCTTTTCCAGAGGTTCACCCACCTCCCACCCATGATCCTTGGCATCGTCCCTCTTCATACACAACCCTCATCCCCACGATTCTTGCCTCCATAAACTTCAAGCATTTCGGGAGAGAGAGAGAGAGAGAGAGAGAGAGAAGAATGGCGACCAGCGGCAGCAGAGGAAGGCCACCGAAGAAATCATCAAAATCTTCTCCGTCGAGCCAATCTGCCACCGAGAAATCATCAAAATCTTCGCCGTCGAACCACTCTGCCACATTCGGCTCCGACTTCGTCCAGCCTTCATTCCTCATCACCCATGGTTCTCTAGATCTCCAAGGTTTGTTTCCTCCCTCATTACTTTGCTCATCCAATCTTCCATTTTGTAATCCTTACCTAATCCTCGGGTTTCGGTTTCAATTTGGGGATTTTTGCGACTCAATTGCTCTTTTAACCCTTTCAACTGTCTCAATAAAACGAAATACATGATTCAATTTGTTGATTTAATCAGATAATTACGACGGGAACGAGGAGGTGCTGAGGCAATTTGATATGAACATGACGTAGGGACCGTGCTGGAGATGAACAGTAATCTCGTTTGATTTTTGGATCCTGCTTTTTTCTTGAAGAGAGTACATTCAGTTTGATAGTTGATTTTGTGTGTGCAATTATTGGTAATTTATACTGTGATCTCATTTTCTATTGAGTTTTTGCAGTGATATACTTATCTATGTTTATATTTACTGGGATGTTGATGAATTATTTGAGATGATAAAATCCTTTTTTAATCTTACTTTTTGCAATTCAATTGTATTTCACAACCCTCCTCTGATATTGTTTTTATGTTTCTTAAATCAGGAAGAGTTTCCCGAATTCAGAAGGAACTGAAGGACCTTTAGAAGGACACTTCCGTTTCTTGCAGTGCTGGTATGTTTCATTGTTTATTCTTATGATCAAATTTACCACCGTTTCTACTTTTTCTAGGGCTCCCTGACCCTCTTCTCTCACGGGTTTTGATTTTCTAGCTCTTCTTGCTCATTGGTTTCAAGTGCTATGCATTTGTTGGTGGTTCCTTTGTCCAATTTTCGCTCGATTTTATGGCGTATTGTAGCGAATTCTATATCTGGTTGTTGTTTATCTCAATTTTGTTATGCTTTGAGAAATATATGTTGTTCTATGTTATATGGGATTCAATGCTCTAGATTAAATGCGTGTTTCCAACCAGGCTCTTGCTAATTGTATCAGGTCGCCATAATCTAATCAAATTACATTCAAAAGAACTTTAGTTTTTTCTTCAATGGTGATCAGCTTATCGCCGTCCCTTAGACCTCCAAAGAGGCGGAATACAGTGATGTTACTAATTGGTTTTGGAAGCAGTGTTCCAATGGAGAATCATTTCAGTATGGTAGGTGCCATAAAGGTGTTTAATGAAAAGATTGCATTAAGTTTCAATCATAAAGTTTCTTCAAGTTGGCCTCAATTTAAGTGTCACACACCCATTCCTCTCTTCACCCCAATTTTTTTTTGCTCAGATAGAAAGAAATAACATGATTACTTACCCTACTCGGGACAGTTCAAGTAACAATTTAGTCGGAAGCTTGAGCAACTCATGATTGAGTTCGAGCGAGGCTAAAATTAAAGTCATTACTGTTTGAGGGGGATGGATCGAATGTTGTGAATCGAATTATAGAGATTTTTTAATACAATTGATGAATTATAAAGCCATTTGAGAGATATATAAGTAGAAAAATAGGTTTATTATGAGTGGTAACGTTAATCGTGTGTATTAAATTTACAATACAAATTTAGCATTGCATACCACCGAATTACATAAGTGTCTTTAGAGTTGTTATACAAGTAGAAAAATCGGTTTATTATACGTCTTAACATTAATTGTTTGTGTTAAATTTATAATACAAAAAATAAAATTGGACGCCAACGAGTTATACCCGTGTCCTTAGGCATGGGATATACGTTAGTGTGTGTGTATATATATATATATTATACATTTTCTTTTTGATGGTATAAAAATAAAACTGGATTATGTGAAAAATAATTTTCAATTGTTCGTTAGTTTCATGAATTTTTAAAAATACCCAAATTTCAGGGCCAAAACAAAAAATTTAAATTTTTTTGATTTCACTTGATTTAATTTTGGAAACTAAAAGTGACCAAATAAAACATGTTAAACTTTTGATGATCTATTTTAATTTGATCAATTTAGTCTGAAAATAACTTTTACAAACTTTTTGTTTGACCCTGAAACTTTATTTTGGCTTTCCGAATCTCAATTGTAGTTCCAATTCGAGTTTTTCAAGAATTAATCATTTGAAAAGATTCAATAGAAAAATTTGCATTAAAATTTATACCTTTTGGATGCGGATTTAAAACTTCTCAAGATTTTCAATTTGTCCCCTAAACTTTCTAGTTTGACAAATTGTCTCAATTGACTAAATTTGTTGGGGGGGGGGGGGGGGGGGGGGGGAGACCAATTGGAATCATGAGCCTTTCATTTAACTCGTTTTGAGATTAATCGAACATTCCAAATATTAATTTCAAAATACGAGTCCAAATGTCAATCTTTCAAAATTTCAAATTAGTCCCAATTTTTTTCTTTCAAAAGGATCAAATTTGATTCAAATCCTAATTGAATAACCCTTTTGACTTAATTGAACTTTTGAAATATTAATTTAAACCCTAGAGTTTTAATTCATTATTTCAAACTTTTAATAAATCCAATAAGTTTTCCTATTGCAAAATTCAAACTCGAACTAATTTTTGAAACCTTCGAATCGATTCATTTTTATTTGGATATTTTCAAAATTCATCAATAATTGACGCGACAAAATTTTTAATTTCATTTTTTTTCTTCCAAAAATGCCATGCATGGGCAGGACAAAATGCGTTGTCTATAACTGTCCCTCTTTGTCATGCGTGTTTATTTGTGGTGACAAAGATAGGAAACAAGCACCTGATCTCCTCAAAGAGAGGAACATCAAAATCTTTGGTTCAATCTGATTCTCAGTGAGCAACATAGATGTGGTGTTGCCCCACGACATCATGTCCTAAGCCAATAGACCCTTACAGGTAAGGTGAACCTAAGCCAAGCCCACAAGTCAACACACAAGATCCTGATGGTATCTTGATAGCCCAATCGGTTCCAAGAGTCATTCCCCGAAATGTTGTAGCGAGGGTCAAAAGAGAAGAGCTCTTCAACCTCCATTGAGAGGTGGATGCCCAATACAGGGCATAGACGTTTGGATGGTAATGCCTATAAGTAGGGCTGACAAAACAGGTATTTACACGATGACCCGACACGAGATCGACACGAAATTATCAGATCAAGGTTTTGCTTATTAGGTATCGGGTCGTTATCGTGTCAGACCCGATAACCCGATAAGAAATAGTGCAGGTTATCAGGTTGACCTGATAACCCAATAGGTTACACGATAAGACACGATAAGAATTTCGTGTATTCAAGTTACACGATAACCTGAGATCTAATAGGTTACCTGTTAATATAATAAATTATTTTTACACTCCCAAATTATCAAATTTTATAATTTAGTACCTAATATATATATTCACATTTCCCTAACTCTACTCATTTAGTCAACTTAATAGGTTAACAAGTCATTAACGTGTAATGGGTAGGTTAATGTGTAATGGAAACCTATCAGGTCTTATCATGTCGTGTTTACCTGATAGGTTTCGTGTCATCGTGTGACACGAAAAATTATCGTGTCGTGTTGTGTTGACACGATAATTTTCGTGTCGTGTTTGGGTAGTCTGACACAATATGCTTATTGTGTCGTGTTCGTATTTGAATCTTATCGTGTTTCGTGTTATTGTGTAATGATCTGTTACACGACCTGTTACCTGTTTTGTCAGCCCTACCTATAAGGCTGCCAAACCTTATAGAGACTCAAGGCACTCTTAGATGTGCTAGGATCTAGCTACATGTTTGTCCCCAGGATGCTCACTTAATTCCAAGAAGGTGGCATAAGGGGATGGCAGGTAGCTCCCCAAGGCTTCCCCCTTATAATACTTTAAGCAATTTTTCCCAAGTGACACCAACATACATCAATGTGTTCTAGGAGCCATAATGACCGTTTTTTTGAGAAAACGACATCCGATTCACAAACCATCTGAACCCAAAATCTTCTAAAAATATGTAGTTCTTCCGGTATAAATCTCATGACCGTCTGAGTTAGAAACATCATATTTATGAAAATGCCACTCGAGGAATAAATACTATCTTCGCAAGTACTATCACATCCTTGGTAATGCCGAATGGTTTCCAAACATGTGCATGGGAAGTCACTTATATTGGCAGACTGTGACACATTGCACGTGGCAAAAAACTAGTAATTTAATTAAATTTAATTGAATTTTATTTTATACCAAACAAGTAAGTAAAATAAAGTTACGTTGAATTAAATTGATTTCTAACTAAAGTTTATATCGACGGGAATTTTAATTAAAATTTGTAGCGCGGTGATAGAGAGAGAAAAACGGCCACTCACGAGTGAGACCATGTGATGGTCTGAAAAGAATTAATTGAAAATTTTATTTGTCAACGTTAGTTAACCCTATTATGTTGTTTGTTTGTGACATTTGGTTAGCGTGTTTCTGTTTCTACTTCCAATAAACTAAGTTGAGAATTCTATTTTTGTTCTGGAGTATTCTGAGAATTGAAACATGTTGGGTAACAAGCATTGTCTTGAAATTATTTCTTTTAATTTATGAGAACATAAAAAAGAAACACGTTAGGTTACAACATTTGTTTTTTTTTTTTCCTTTAAATGTATGGTGGCCGGTGTGGTGGTGGTGGTCTGGGAGTGATGGTGACCGGCGAGGTGGTAGCGGGAATAGCTTAGTAGGAGTGAATATGAATCAACATCATTTTTCCCCTCAGATTCTTAAGAAATTCAAGAATTATTCCTAAATAACCAGAATAGAAATGCGTTACCAAACACATTAATCCCAAAATATTTTAGAAGCTGAACAGAAATCAATAACGAGAGGGGCCTTAGGTCCCGTTTGGTTCTTCTCCTCTCCTCTCTCTCTCTCTCTCTCTCTCTCTCTCTCTCTCTCTCATTTGTTTCATTCTGATTTCAGAAATCGGAATTAGGGTTCGATTTATTGGTTGTTCGATTTCTTGATTTAGGGTTCGATTTCTTGATTTAGGGGTCTTCAGGTGCCAATTATATTAGAGGAACCCAGCCGTGTATCAGCTCTATTGTAAGTTTCTACATGTTGTGCAAATATGCACCTATTATTCTTGTCATGCATGCTTTTGCAATTAGGAACCCTGCTTTGTGCTTAGGATTTATATAGATATTCTTGTTCATTTCATTTACTGGTAGTGGTATGCTAATAAAAACTTGTATGCACTTGGGGTTTTCATTGCACAATCTTAGAAAGGCTTTATAAGCTCTTGAAATTGTGTGAATCTCTTCTGAGAGTGAACAACGACTGAGGCTAGTATAGGTTTGGTGTTGGTGGTGAAATGATCACTTGATGTACTTTGGAGCTTGAGCAACATATGAGTTTAAACAATAAAAATGGAAGTTTCATGTTGGAACCAATGATGATTAGGTTTGATTTGTTTGGTTTTAAAAGTTACTGGATCTTTTGAGCGAGAACAAGAGCAGAAGAAAAGGGTGGAGGAAAAGGTTGAGTTATGACGTGTGTGTATTCAATTCTGCTGTTTTTTCATTTCTTCTGTTGATTTTTTATTTTTGTTGTTTTTTCAGAATCACTTGCTCAGTGTTCATGAAATGTTAGATTAGACTCTACTCGAAATGTATGTTGCTTTTTTTCCTTTGCACCCATTGTTCTCGAAACTCTTGATGTTGTATTTGCATTTGCTGCCATGTCGTGTACTTTATTATAATGCTTCTTTTATTTTGTAGACACAACACTCACCATTTCCTATCGTTCTTTCGAGCAATTAAAGAAGGGAAGTTTGAGCAATTTCGGAAGAAATTCATCGAGTGTCGGCTTGATTATCTATTTGTAGCTACTTTAGCCGCATGAGTTTTGTAAACTTGGTCTCAAGGCTTTCATTTTTGTTTTAAGCGATGGTGTTCTTGTTTGGCATTTAATGGTTTGAGAGTTTATTTTTTGATTATGTTTATGTTGAATTAATGTTTAAAAGTCGGTTGTAATTAAATATATTGACATCTTAGGATAAGAGTTTAACAATGTTGTGTAAGGTTATTTGATTGTTTTTAATATAATTGTATATGTTGGGAAATAAATTATTTATATTTTTTATTTATTTTTTGTATATTGATCGTTTATGTTTTTAATTTTGAAAACATGCACAAATATAAATCAGATAATAATGAAAATGTATTTTTCTCCAATTTTTTTTTTACAAGTGAACGGTAATTTATTGGCTACGAAATACTATTTATCACATTCGACAAAAGGATTTCCCTATACAATTATATTTTTGTTGTTAAAAATTATTTTTAATTAAATTGGACATCTATTGTAAAATATGTAAAGTGTTTATTTATATGTTAATATTTTTAGATATCTATTTTTAATAATTATTAATTTTTTTGAGTTTGTTGTAATTTGATATTTATTATTACATATTTACAAAAAAAAATAAAAAAAAATAATAGTTTTAAAAAATAATTTTAGAATAATGTTGTTATTAAATATGATTTTATTCTTACAAACAAATACAATTTTAGAATAATGTTGTTATTAAATATGATTTTATTCTTACAAACAAATACAATTTTATATTGCCAAACGCAATTTTATTCTCATAAAAAATTGAACTGTCATGACCGGAAAAGTGAAAACACTAACTGCACCTTAATTGTTGTCACGGTTGGGCCTTGCGGTTCGATTTTGATTGCGTTTAGGGCTGAACTTACGTTTGTTCGTATAAGGTGTTCGTTCCCGAAGATAAATCTTAACAACGAAGATGGCTGAAGTAGCAAGCTCTGTTGTGCTCGAAGTATTAGGTCCAAGGGCTAAAGACGTTGATCACCCCATCATCAATTACATAATCAATGTACTCGCCGACGAGGACTTCGATTTCGGCGATGACGGCGAAGGCGCTGTTGAAGCCATCGGAGAACTTCTCGTCGATTCTGGCTGCGTCAGCGACGAATCCGAATGTCGTTTTGTACGGAACCATGAAAAACTCTATTTGTTTTATTTCAATTCAAAAAATTGATTCTGTTTGAAGAATTTCAGGAATGTTTGGTTGCTTTTCAGTTTTGGATCATCTCTCACGAAAATCAAATTTTAGAACGAGGAAATTAAGAATTATAGGAAAGAGATTTTAGTCATTGCTTACTTTTGGTCTTGAGTTATGAGTTTTTTTTTTTTTTTATGGAGTATATAGCAGTTTAAAATTATGGACGAACTGGGCCAGAAATGAAGATTTCAAGTCTATATCAATGCATTAGATCACGAAGTTTTGTTATTGCTAGATATCCTGTCCCGCCCTTGTCTGTGGGTGTATTTGCACACGCAGTGGAAATTGCATTTTTCTTTTCAGTTTTTCTTTGTGCAATGGTCTTTATTATGAAACGTTGTGTTAGGTTTGTGGTAAACTGTCTGAGAAGTTCGGGAAACATGGTCTGGTTAAAGCCAAACCAACTGTAAGAAGCCTTGCTGCACCTGTGAGAATGTTTGATGGAATGGATGAAGAGGAAGTTCCGAAGAAGAAGCCCGAGCTGATTGACGGTCCTGTGCTAACTGAACGTGACCGATTGAAGCTTGAGAGGAGAAAGAGGAAGGATGAACGTCAACGAGAGGTAAAATGAATGGCTGTACCACTAACTTATATTTTATGATGAGAAAATCAAATCCCTAAGTTACAATTTACCTGATTTTCATAATGAGTGTGTGGTAGCTGGAATTCAAGTGGCCTATATTGTCAGTGGTTATGCCCAGCTAATACGACTAAATTGTGAATGTAATGTACAATCCCAATTGATCTGTATCATTATTATGGATACCGTTCTTGACCTGGGGTGGCTTGTTCTTTTCCATTTTTTTGCTCATAAATATTTGCCTTGCTTTACAGGCACAGTACCAAATGCATTTAGCGGAAATGGAAGCAGTGAAAGCTGGAATGCCTGTTGTGGCCATTAGTCATGACAATAATACGGGTGGACCAACTGTCCGGGATATTCATATGGAGAATTTCAATATATCTGTTGGTGGCCGTGATCTCATAGTTGAGGGTTCATTGACTCTTTCATTTGGAAGGCACTATGGTGTGTTTTATTTTCATCCAACACTGTTTGTTCCATGCTCATAATCCTCACAAAACAATTGGAGAAGATCCCAAGCAATAAGTTCAATTCCCTTATTTTTTTTTAAAAAAATGGGCTTTTAATTCGGGGCTTGTAATAAATTTTTGAAACCCGTGTCTTTGACATCATATGGTCATATATTAATTCTTAGGCAGATACTGAAGTGGTTAGAGCATTTTTTAATCACTTCAGTTTTCTTATTTTGGTTTGACAGTTTATCAATTGTATTTTGGTTGTGTTGTAGGTGATTCAATTTTAAACTGCCTCCATTTGCAGGTCTTGTTGGAAGAAACGGTACTGGGAAAACAACTTTTCTTCGACACATGGCTTTGCACACCATTGATGGTATTCCTAAGAACTGCCAGATATTACATGTGGAGCAAGAAGTGGTTGGTGATGATACATCGGCCTTGCAATGTGTCCTTAACTCTGATCTTGAAAGAGCCCAGCTTTTAGAAGAAGCACGGCTACTTGACTTACAGGTATAGAGCAAATCATTTTCTGTTAATGGAGTTGTTTTTTTCTCTTTATGCTCTCTCTTCTCTCTCTTTTATTTTTTCATTTTTTTTCCGGGATAGTTATGTGTCATTTTGAAATTTTATCAAACACTGACTGAACGTTATGACTGATTCAAGAGAGAATTGGAGCTAGACGGTGAAACTAGAAAGAGTGACGATGAGGCGGAAAAAAATGCTGTTGCCCAAAGACTTGAAGAGATATATAAAAGACTGGACTTCATAGATGCGTACTCTGCTGAGTCACGGGCAGCATCTATTCTTGCGGTCAGTTCATGAAGTTACATTTTGTTGTTGCTCACATTGAAATACCAGCATTTGAGTTTAGTTTAAAATATGCTGGCAGTCTCATGCATAGATGTAGATTTGGGATAAATTGAGCTGAACTACTAATCATCACATCATAGGAATAGTGTACATTAAAACTTAATGGAATTTAAATGAGCTAAATATAAGCAAAAATAAGTTAAGTGGACATTATATGAAGGCAAACTAGAAGTGCCAGAGACATGCTTCTTAATGTGGACTTCTATTGCGAGTGAGGGGTCTAGGGTATACACTAGTCTACCCTGAAAATTATTGAACATGATAGTGCATAACTACAATTTGAACATAATAAATTGTACTGTATAATTGGTTTAAACTAGATTATAATCACAAATGATGCTAAAATTAGTAACTTGGCAGTGTGCTTATCTTCAACTATGCATGCCATTAGTACTTTTGCATGAAAGCATCAAGAAGTTTCAAGAGTTTAGACTCAAGACAATAGGGTCTCTTTTGTTCACAATTTTACTTTTTTTCGCTCACCATTTTTATTTTTCTACCGCTACCCACTTTATCTTTGATGCCCTTTAAATTTCTTCCTGCTGCTGCTTTTTTTTTTCGTTTTGGGGGGGGGGGGGGGGGGGGGATTAATTGGTACCCCTGATGATGTCAAGAATATTCTTGGCACACACCCTCCACCATCACCGGAGGCGGCACAATCACAATTTCATTTCCGCGAAGGTGCTGGAACTTAAAAAACTAACCAAAACTGCTGGTTACTTCTTTTGTCTTCTTTCTTTTTCTCCATTTTCTTCTTCTTCTTCCACCCCACCCCTGGCAAAGCCCTGAACCCCATTGCCCCATATCCCCTCCCAAGATGACCAAAGATGATGGTCCAGTGCTGGTAATGATGGTTGATTTCTGGGGTTTATTGGTATTTTTCATTAAGGGTAAACATGTAACAAATAATTACTTTTGAGGGGTACAAAGATAAAAAACAAATGGTGTGTAAGTAGCGCCATATAGCTTTATACATATATGTGTATATATACCTATTATATAAAACAAGTTGCAATATATTTTTGCCTACATATTTTGCCTCCATATTTTGAGGAACTATTTAAAGAATTCTTCAAAACTTTTCTCTCTCTCTCAAACCCTAACTATTTTCTATGGACAAGTGTTTAAGCCTCTGACTTCTCTTTTATTTATTTCAAACTCCCTTTTTTTTTTTATATAAAAAAAATAAAATTCTATCCCCCTATTTTTTTTTTTCAATATTTTATATTTTAAGATCTATGTAATAAAATCGAAAGTAGTGTACTTTCAAAAGATATTTTTAAGAGTCATTATTAGCCATTAGATTTTAAAATAGGAGAACAGTTAATTATACATTTTTTGGCGATATTTTCGAAACAAATTTATAAGATATATTTTCAAAAAAAGTGGACCCATCCTTCTCCTTCTCTCCATCTTCAATGTACAAGTAGTATCCAAATACTCTACTTTTCTGTTATTTAATTTTCAAGCTTTAATTCAAAACAACCCAAATTCATTCACCCATATTTATTTTCTTATTTTATTTTTTTATTTTGTGATTTATGTCATAAAATTGGAAATAATAACATTTTTAAGAAACATTATTAGCCATTAAATTTAAAAATAGATGACAAAAATCAAGAGTGAATTTGAAAAAAAATTAGATTTCCATCCAAACAAAAATAAGGTGGGTTTCCTCATCCTCTATCTCTCTATCTTTATCAAACAAGTATTCAAACTCTGCCATTCTCTCCTATTTATTTTTTAAGTTTCTTTTTTATTTTTGTCTTTTTTTTTAATTTTTAATTTTGAAAAATAAAAATAAAAATATTACTGGAAAATTATTGAATTATTCTTGAAATAGGTCACTTCTAATTTTTTATTCCAGTTTTTTCTTCATTATTTTTTAGTCTTTAAGTTAATATTAACTAATTATTTAACTTTTCGATTAATATGAACTAAATGTTAAATTCATATGAATAATATCACGTGGGACTACAAAGTAAGTTGGAAAGGACTAAAAAATAAATTGATCAAAAATAAAAAAAGTAAAAAATTGGATAGAGGACTTTATAATAGGATCACCAATATTATTTTAGTTTTTGTTTGGTAGACAAAATATCGATTTATATTCTATTTATTTTTTGAACACTTATTTGCATGTGTTAATTATTATTTTTCTTCTAACACATTGCAAAACATATTATGCATAGTGATTAATTTTCTATTTGACAAGTAGCAAAATAGTTTATACATGCATAATAATAGAATATGAAAGTGTATAGATTCAAATTATATTCTCAAAAAATATTCTTGTGTACAATACTATGTTGACTATTAAAATTGATTTTTTTTTTTTCACTTCCTAAATATGAAAGTTACTTTTTTTTTTTTAAAATTATTTTAGTCCATGGACTCCAAGCCTTCAAGCACTGGTTATATGCTAGTTTATATTATAAAATAACTCATTTTATGTTTTTTGGACATGTTTTGACAATGTATTTTGCTTACATATAGGAACAATTTTAGGAAATAACTTGCTAGCTCTCCCTCATTTCCATTCGTCACAAACTTCTATAGTTCTATTCTCTCTCTCAAGCCCTAACTATTTTTGACGGACAAGTATTTGAATTCTCTACTTCTCTCTTAGTCTTATTTATATTTCATATATCTTTCTTTTTAAAAAATAAATAAATCAAAACAACCCAAATTCCATCACCTAATACTTTTTTCTTATTCTTCTATTTTTTATATTTTGTGATCCATATAATAAAATATAAAAGATTATACTTTCAACAATTATTTTTAGAGACATTATTAGCCATTAGATTTAATGATATCCAAATATCGAGATCATATTAACTGGGTAAGGTGTCCTCTGATCCTTAGCTCCTTGCAGTGAGAGGTACTTGTAGAAATTTTTACTCCGGGGGTTCGGGTCCAATGAAGAGCCTCCAACATGAGAGTAAGTAATTGAGATGAATATAGTTTCTGATTTGAATGTGTAGGGGTCATTCTCTGTGCATTTATAGATTCTTGCTTGGCGGAAAAAATGGGGAGAGTACTTAGTAACAATTGTAACGAATTCGTTGGAGGGCAATGTCCTCAGCATGAAACCCCACGCATGGGCATGAACTACGTGATCCTCTCAGACGAATGTTCCAGTCAGGTTGGACCCTGATTTCGAGTTCGATCAGTCTTTGGTCCACGGGTCTGATCCCAATTTCGTGTTCAACCTGTTTATGACTTGCAGATAAGGCTTAGGGCCATTTTACCCTTCATCAGTAACCCCTACTTCTCAGGTCAGAATTTCAAGAATTGAGAGTTTTCTGACACAAGGGCCTCAGGAGTGACACACGTCTTGTCGTTATACTATGACCTCATGTTTGCCCTCTTTAAGGTGTACCAGGGATTGCTCCAACGTTTTACCGAAGGTAAAATTTTTTCCAACCCCCCCGCCTTTCAATGTCGCAGAGAAGAGAAGATAACTAAACCCTGAATGAGAGTCTCTGCTCCTCCAGCATCTTTAGATATAGCAAGCAAGTCCTGTAAAGGGACCCGCTGGGGAGGAGGCTTCGGGGACCCCGCTCCAGAGGCAGTTCCTGTGTCAACAAGCGCCCTTGAGTGGGAGGTATGGAACACTGGTCTTACCACAAATTCCACAGTTTGTGGCGATGTGGTCAATGCACTAACATTTTGCCAATCTGTGCTGATGCCCTGTGATGTGGAATCCATGCAGAGAGCTGACTCCCACCTAGTCAACGGGTTTGCTGTGTCTCACTTGGTGCGACTTCTCCATGAGGTTGCGTTCACTTGTGCCCGAGCTGATACAAAGGCTAGGGCGAGGGCTTAGGCAGAGAATCGCCAAAAGGAGGTGGAGGCCCACATGCTGGAGATATAGTTTGAGCTATCAAACTTGCGTCGGCAAGCGCCGACGAAACTTGAATCTTCAAGGAGTGGAAATGTGACAAATCTGAGCTCTGATCAGTTTGGGTGGCGTTGCAGCTCACACGCCATGCTTTTGAAGGGTTACAGGTCGACTATTGTCAATTGAGGAGAGATGTCATGCTGGTAAGAAACGTCATGACATGATAGGTCAAATTTCGGTATTTGAAAAAATAATGATTTTGAGGTTTAGTTATGATAGAAGCGTGGTGGGGGTGAGGTTCTAACATGATAGGAGGAAGTTTCGTGCGAGATTCTCGGTAAGAAATGTGGAATCGCTAGTCTGACACTAGAGCGTGACCATTTTGGAAGGATCCTGCAACTAAGGTCTATGGTTCGTGGGAATTCTTTTGTACCGTGGAGGATGGTGACTTTGATTTTGGATATTTGATTTCTCGAGTGCATGCTTTGATTTCTCATTGTTTCAGCGAATCTAACACATCTGCTGATCTTTTCACTGAACTTGGAAGTGCTGGTGAGAGTTGTCACTTTTGGAGTGAATCAAATTGCCGTGCTTCTGTTCGGTTTGTCTAAGGTTGAGTAGGCTTCATTTTCCTAATTCTTGGAAAGTGGAGGAAAGCTCTAGCTTTGCTTTTCTGCGTTGATTCTTTTGTATTCTTTTAATTTTTTTCATCTGCATCCGTTCTAGCTTATTCATTTGTTTCATTCTTTATAGAGGTAAGGTTTTACGCCCCCCTCTCATTTTTGTATTATTTTTGAAGTGGTCAATAGAGCTTCTCTCGCACCGCCTAGGTTCCCCCCGCCCCGCCCCGAACCCCCAAAAAAAAAAAGAAAAAGAAAAAAGAAACCCAATGGTTTGAGTATGTCTTTCTTTAGGACCCAACGGTTTGAGCATACAATGCATGTAGTTTCTCTACTGTTCTTTGTACTCCACCTTGCAATGGCAGATGGTTGTGTACAAAAACTTTAGATTAAATTTCTTCAAATAGCAGAGATCCACACATAAAGATGAATGTAGTTACTTTACTGTTCTTTGTGGAGTGTCAAACGTTGTAGTACTTACAAGACAGAACAAGCACATGGGATATTCTTATCGTTTGTCCGGTGAACACTTCATCATCTATTACTTCTTTGCGATGGCCAATTGTTGTTCACAAAAACTTCTGATGAGATTTCATCAAATAATAGAGATCCGCACATAAACACTTAGACCACATGGTATATGTAGTTACTCTAGTGTTCTTTCTGTAATGTCAAACATTGTAGTCCTTCCAAGACATGGAGAACAACAAGCACGTGGGAAATTCTTATCTTTTGTCAGGTGGAACACTTCATCATGTAGAACTTCTTTGGAATAACAAACTGGACCAACTCCCACATCCGTTAATTTGTCTTGACCTATAACTTCAACTTCATAGGTCAATCTTCATGCAACTTAGGAATACGAGCTACTTTGAAATTATTTTTCGAATGTTTTACCCTGTTGCAAAGTCATGACAGTTTAGCAAAAACTGATAAATTGATAATCTGTCAATGTGTCCTTATCCGCATCAAATGCTTCATTACATATATGGCAACAATGTTGTCATATCATCCAAAGAAATTTCCAAAAGTTCCATTGATATGATAAGTACTGTCCAAAACATATTTGCACAATTTTATGGCCTCCTAGCAATAGGGGGAACATCATCACTAGCCACGTTGAGAGTAATTGAAACAGTTTATATCAGCTCTGAGGAATCACTTTATTCTTAGACTCACTTTTTCCTTGTCTGAAAAACAAGTTAGGCTGATAAACGCTTTATCATGTTTCATGCATAGAAATTCTAAAAAATCTTTAAAAATCAAAGCATGACAGTTAATTTTTCGCATAATCAAACATGATCTTACCCGAGTTAAAGCCCCGATAAATATTACCTTCGTCTATATGGCTACAGCTGTCATGCGATCTCCCTGATGCTGAGATAGTAAGTTGAAAAACTCTTTCATTGAATTGTCGCCCTATGGAAATTCTGGAGAAGTAATTCATGTTACATCACTGCTGTGAGAAGCGACCACAACTTCCACATCTTCATCAAATTTCCATGTAAGTTCATTTGAACAAATGCCCCATAAGTGGAGAAATTGCTCTTTGCATTGATAAGGATGGTGGTAGCTGATCCCCACAGTGAGAGAAGATTTTCAACTTGGACAAGTAGAAAAGCAGTTCATTAAGTGGAGCCCGGAATAATCTATACCCAGTGTCCAGGAGCTGGTCCTCTCTTCGCAGACAACATTACACCTCCCTTGAATTTGCTTGGGATTCGATCAGTTCGCATATTGAATTTTTTTAGGAATCTTTTCTCATTGGTTTGAAAAAGCTCAGACAGCGGATCGGTTTAAAGAACTTGGATTGGGTTTACTTTATAATGGTTTATGGACTAAACTTGTTCCAGTAGAATGGATGGATTTTTAGAAATATAGGGTTGATTCTTGCATTTAATGGATGGAAATTAGTTGGCTTTACGAAGTGGATTGAAATTTTGCCGGAAAGGACTTGAACATGGGTAAATCTGGTACGGGATGGTCTGGGTTCAATGAAAAGTGAAAACCCAGTTGCAAGTCTTATTCTTGAACAAGTTTTTTTGGTACCGACTTCTACAAGATGCACCTTCTAGCTTTGGCAATGATGGGTTTGGTTTAGTTGGGGGAACATACAATGATGGTTATCGCAGCGATCTCCGCTGATGTCAGTGTAGGCTGATACATAGACATTAATGGTGCAGAAGTGAAGTCAAAGCTTTGGTACTGAATACCACTTGATGTAGGTGTATTTGGAGGGAGAGAAGCGAATTTTTTTTTGGGGAGTGTCCCTCCCAAACCTATTTGTTATGTGGTCATTTTGTATTTGTTATGTTTTATTTATTGAAGGGGTGTTCCTTTGGGGAGTGCTTCTCTCCTTGACTTTTGGGAGGAGATCGAGCCTTCAAAGTTCCTTATGTTTTATGTCTTACAGGATTGGCTTCCCTTGCATCTAAAATCCCTTTGCTTGTTTAACCTAACAAAAGGGCGCCTTTGTGATTCCTCTTATTAAGTAATCCTTGCTCTTAAGTCCTAACATTTTGCCAAAAGCACAAGCATAATCATTACAAAATTGAACTCCACCCAGTGTTTTAAATATCGGCCGTTACGTACCGTAACGGCCGATTCGTACCGGAAAATGGGTAGGCCGATACCGATACACGGCCGATTCCGGCATCTAGGGCTGAATCGCCCCGAATCGGGCCGATACGGGCCGATACGGGCAGTTAACGGCCGTTACGGCCGTTACGGAGACCGTAACGGCCGTTACAGCCTGTAAAGACCGACCGACCGACCGACTCCTGATTTCGCGCACACTTTTCAGATTTCTTCCAAGATTCTTCATATAATTGAGGAAGGAAGAGAAAAAAGTAGTAGAAGATAACCAAACACTTACCGAACGTTGAGGATTTCGTCGAACGTTGAGGATTTCGTCTGGTTCGTCTAACAGAAACAGCTCATCGCCGCCGAACGTAGCTCTCGCGTCGCCGGCGACGTCTCCTCTCCTTCGCGTTGCAGCTCGTCGCCGTCGCCGTCGCCGTCTCGCCTCCGCTCCGGTCTCGGCTCCGCTCGGGTTCTCTCTCTCTCTCTCTCTCTCTCTCTCTCCATTCGGGTGTTAGGGATTTCACGGCAATTGGGGGTGTTTGATTTGGGTGGGGGCTGAAATTAGATTTTAGGTATTAAAATTATTTAGAAATTGTAATTTAGGAATAATTAAGGGGTTTAAAAATATTTTTTTGTTTACAATTTAGTCCTAAAATTGTTAATTAACTTGTTTACAATTACAATTTAGTCCTAAAATTGTTAATTAACTTTTTTACAATTACAATTTAGTCCTAAAATTTTTTAACTTATATTTTTGTAGCAATTTTTTTTTTTGTCATTATTATTTATCACATTATATATATATATATATAATGGTTAATGTAGTGTTAATTAGCTTCAATTATAATTTTAATAAATAGTATGAATTAAATTTGTGTATGTAAATTGCAGAAAATTAAAATTTAACAATGTCGGGTGAAGAAGGATCACATCCTCCTAGTGATGATATTGGATGGAAATTCGGGATTCCTATTAGTGGTTCTAGACACAAATTAAAATGTAAATTTTGTGGTAGAGAGATAAATGGTGGAATAACTAGATTGAAGCAACACTTGGCGGCCAAAAAGGGTCAAGTAGCTCCATGCCAAAGTGTTAGTGCCGATGTTAGAACGCTTATGATGAAACATCTTGAAGGTAACTTGGAGAAAAAAATGGATAAAAGAAAACAAAGAGAAGAAGTGATTGAACAAATTCGAGCTTCTCAACGTGATCAAGATAATCCTTACGATTTGAGTGATGATGATAACTCGGATGATCCGGATATGGCTTATGCACGAAAAGAAAGTATGAGGTTGCATAGAGAAGAAGAAGATAGGGAGAGATATAGGAGGGATGCAGGCAACCGATATGAGACCGGGAGTAATAGCGGGGTTGGTGAAAGCACCAGACGGGGAAGCACTACTACTCGCATTGCTAATATGTTTCAACGATCTTCTACTGTCCGTGAATCGAGTTCGAAAAAAAGTTGGATTGATTCGTCTTTACCTGAAGCACGGTTGGCCGAGATTGATGTTGATCTACACCGTAGCAAAGCCCCCAAACAACAAAAGATCTCAACAAGGGTAATAAAAGGGTTGAGGAAAAAATTAGGGGTCGCAGTTAGTCAATTTGTGTTATACACACATTTGCCAACAAACGTTGTTAATTCGCCATGGCTTGAGCCAATGTTGGATGTTGCAAGGGAGGTTGGAAAAGGAGTGAAAGTCCCTACTCCTTACGAGGTGTCTGAAGTTTTCTTACCTAGAGAATATGAAGAATTGAGAAAGTGGATCGAATCTCATAAACCAAATTGGGAGGAGAGGGGCGTTACGATCATGTGTGATGGATGGAGCGGACCTACCCGGAAGCACATTATCAATTTTTTGATTTATAGCAATCGGGGGACTGTTTTTCATAAATCAGTGGATGCCACCGATGTTGTTAGTAGAACTGCCGATTATTACTTCGGGCTTATGGACAAGGTGGTAGATGAAATTGGTGAAAAATATATTGTCCAAATCGTCACTGATAATGAGCCTGCAATAAAAGCGGCGGGGAAAAAACTTATGTTAAAAAGACCAAATTTATATTGGACAGGTTGTGCTGCACATTGCCTTGATTTGATATTGAAAGATATTGGAGAGAAAACAAATGTGCTGACAGTCTTGGATGATGCAAGAAGAATATCACGCTTCATTTATAACTCTAGTTGGGTTATTGATTTTATGAAGAGATTTACTGAAGGAAAAGAGTTATTACGCCCCGGGATCACACGTTTTGCCACTAATTTCATTATGCTGGAAAGCATTGTAAGGTATAAGAATGCCTTACAAAATATGTTTAATTGTGATGAGTGGAAAAGCAAAAGATGGGCGAAGGAGGACTGTGGAAAAAAAGTTAGAAAAATTGTGAACGACAATGGTTTTTGGATAAAAGCTTCAGAAATTTTAAAAGTTCAAGAACCATTGGTGAGGGTGCTTAGGCTTGTTGATGGAGATGAGAAGCCTACAATGGGATTTGTCTATGAAGCTATGGACAAAGCGAAGATGGCCATTGAAAAAAATTGTCGTTACTACAAAAAATATTGGAAAATGATCGACAAAAGATGGCAATTCCAATTACACCATGATTTGCATGCAGCTGGTAAGTAATTGACTAATTGTAAATTCAATTTTAAAAACTCTTGTTACTTATTAGAATTAAACTTCATTTAACAAAATGTGCTTTTTGTTTTGAATTCATGTAGGTTATTTTTTAAATCCTCAATTTCAATATGGTGGTAAACTTTCTGACCATAGAGAGGTAATGGAGGGAGTTCAAAAAGTGATTCAAAGATTGGAGCCGAATATTGATAAACAAATTCAAGCTATTAATCAAGTTAGTTCTTTTTTTTTTTTTTTTTTAAGTAACAACTAGCGACTAACAAGTTACTAAGTTTTATATGTTTTATTTGTGGGTTTTTGATTTGTTACGTTCTAAATATAGATTATGATGTTTCGTGATAAAGAACATTCTTTCGGGACAGTATTGGCACAAAGAGCAGTAACACGCACAAATCCAGGTAATACAATGAACAATTAACTATTAATATAAGAATCTCAATCTTCGTATCGTTTTAATTCATATTGTTTCTACAGCTGAATGGTGGATCCACTTTGGTGCATCTGCCCCTGAACTTCAAGAGATTGCAGTTAAAGTGTTGAGCCAAACAACATCGTCTTCTAATTGCGAGCGTAATTGGAGCACATTCAGCTTGATACATACAAAGACGAGAAATCGTCTAAAGTATCAAAAACTGAATAAACTTGTTTACGTGGCTTATAATATGAGGTTGAAAATTAGACATGCTACGAGATTAAGCCAAAGTGAAATTGAAGACAGCTTCAACCCTATAAACTTGGATTATATCTTTGAAGAAGATGATCCACTATCTCCATGGCTTCAAGAGAGAGAAGAACCATTGTTAGATGATCAGGACAACTCCAGATGGTTAGACGTAAGCGATGATGAGGTCGCTACTTCCAGTAGCCAAGCACCTCGACGTTGGCAAAGTGATAGTCCATCTGGAGATGGAAGTGATACTGAAAGTGGTCATGGTTTGAGCCCACCTAGTGGAGAGTCTAGTGGTGATGATGGTGGAGGTGGAGGTGGAGGAGACACTAGACAATCGCCGTATCATGGAGAGTTAGGAATGGCTGGATTTGCAGATAATGTCGAACGTGGGGATATTAGTGAGCCACGAAGGCATTCTGTTTCTAGTGCAATTGGATCATCAAGAAGAAGACCAAACCCACAATCCTCAAATTCCGAAGAATATGATGACATGGAAAACCGCTTTGGTATGCTTGGAGTTGGAGGATACGGATATGGATATCAAGGGGATAATTATCATCAGTGGCGTCAACCACAACCATATCCTTACCCTTATTATCCCTCTTCGGAATATGTTTCGGCGCCACATTATGTGGGTATGGGTCCTTTAGGATGCCCACAACCTCCTACTACCGGATACTCATATCCACCACCACCTTCTTACCAATACGGTGTCCCTCCTCCACATCAAGAGAGTTCGAGTTCTACTTTCGGTCACTGCGAAGAAAGAGCAGAATCTAGCGGTACCGGTGGTAGTGGCCCTAGCAACACCATTTATGATCATTGCACCTTTAACTACTTTGGTGGTTATGGTGCTGCACAACAAAATCAGAGTGGTGATCATGTCGATACCGACTATGAAGAGCCTGCGCGCAATTCGTTTTGGTATTGATAATTTTATACGAGTGTATTGTTTTTGTAATATGATGTACAAGTACAATTTACTCTTTTATTATATTTGTGTAATATATTTTTATTAAGTATTGTGTGCATCATCTTATTTTTTCAAGATTGTTAAGTACGATGATTTTTCGTATTTTTTATGTCTTTATTGTGTTGTATATAACCTTAAAATGTCATAAGATCTATTATAATGTGTTTATTAAAGGTTAAATGAGTGAAACAATTATTCTTATTGAGTTTTTGGGGATGTTCTAGTGATTTTAAAAAATTCACGACCGTTACGGCCGATTCCCGTTACGGACAGGCCGATACTCCCGATACCGTTACACCGCGACCGTTACCGTTACGTAACCCGATACCGCGATTTAAAACCTTGACTCCACCACAATAACAAAGTTTCATAAAGTCCTAAAGGATTCATTCGCAACAATTTCAACAAATGCAATGGTAGAGCAGGTCAAAGATAACGAGTAATGCCACTGACCATGATTGAAAGCTGACTTGGTAAGATATACAGACGGCATAATAGGGGGATAAAGTATTGCAGCAGATTGTTGGGGATTTAGGTTTCAGTCACTCATATATAAAGGGATGAGACATGGGATCATCCCGATCTATTTTTGCATCGTAGGTGGTGCCGCTGTTTGGTGTATATAATTATGCAGCGAATGGATAATCTCTAAGCAATCAATATTGTATTTGTAATTGATACACCAGATATATCAAGGGCTTGTTGGATTTTTATTTGGACCTTGAAAGCCAATTCCACTAGTGAAGTGCCCATGTGCCGCCACACCGTTTAGAAATTTCCAATTGTTTTATGTTTTTGCAAAGCCAAATTTTACTAGTCTGCTATTTTATTCAAAAATAAAATTTATGTGGGGTCTTTAATTCACTTTCTTTTGAAGATCTATAGGCAATTGGTGTTCCTCTGCTTGATCCTTTTGAAAATGTGGGTTGGGTCTTCACAAACAAACAAACAAACAGTTGAATTATGCTAAATTTGAGTGGCTGGTTTGAATATAAGAAATTGCTGGGAGATACTATCCTATGCGCTCAGATAGGAAGCGAAATTAAAATAGGAATAATACTGCCTCAATGATTTTATTTTAGGTTTTAATATAGTGTTAAGATTTCAACCACACATGGAAGTTGTACAGTTTGTGAATGTGTTGGAAGAAGCTTGGGTCCAGTTTGTTGATGTTTCCATTCCAAAATTCTTGTACCCATTCCCAAAATTCTGAACTTTAAGATCAGAAACATGTTTGATTCACTTATTTTTGTTCCCAATTATTCTCATATATGAGATTAATCCCAAGGATAGTAGTTTTAAGATTTCGTCCACATATGGAAGTTTTACAGTTTGTGAACGTGTTTGAAGAAGCTTGGGTCCCGTTTGTTGATGTTTCCATTCCCAAATTCTTGTTCCCATTCCCAAAATTCTGAACATTAGGATCAGAAACATGTTTGGTTCTCTTATATATGTTCCCAATTATTCTCATATTATGAGATTAATCCAAAAATTCATGGGATCTTGAGAAACAAAAAAAGGTTCGTTTCCTTTCCCACCTAAAAAAACATTTCAAACTCATTCTCGCAACACGGGACACGTTTGACATTATTTAAATTATTAGTGCTGGTTTCGACCTTTGCTAGCCACAAAATACGATTTTTTCTCCTTTTTTTTTCTCTCTCCCCCCCCCCCCCCCCCCCCCCCCCCCGCCTCTCTCTCTCTCGGCTGAAGTGCAGCACTTCCCCCCCTCTCTTTGTTTCTTTTAAGGTTTTCCCCCAACTGCTTACAGCCATGACCTAAATCAGCTTCACGCAAAATTATAGATATGCGATCTTGTCTGATTTTTATCATTTTGATTTCAAATAGTTTTTTGTTTGATTTTGGATTTACGATCTATTTTTTGTTTGATTTGATTTCAGATCTTCTTTTGTTCAATTTGGAGATCTATGTTTGATTTACACTCTTTACAATAAGCGTTTCTGTCTGCCACATCCATTTCCTCATGCTTAGTTTTGACTTTTGAATCTTCTGTGTGCAACTGAGGATAAATCCTATATCAAGAGGACTAGTGCTGCTCATGGGTGGGATGTTCTCATTATTCGCGTTGGTTGTCTTGATTGGGACTGATTGGTCTTTCGAAAACCATATTTGCAAGACAAAGAATTGAAGGTTTTGATGATTTAATAGCATTACAAGTGGTGGAACTCTCCTTTGTTTGTCTGAGTGAAATCCAACTTGTGGAGCTCTCCTTTGGAGCTCTCCTTATTTTCTTTTTTCTTTTTGGTTTCTGCTGCTGATCATTGATGTATGCCCCTGTTATTGTATCTGTTGCTCTCTGGAGGGTCCCTTGCTCGTAATTTTGCTTCAAAATATTCAGTGTCTGAAAAGTATTCTGGAACGTTTCATTTTGGTTCTGCGCTTTGATCGAGATCTCGGCTGCCGTTGTTGCCCCCAGTTTTTGGTGATCGGTTCAATTTGTTTGCCTTTTTAGTTCCAAATTATGTTCAAGTCTGCATGAAATGTAGAGATGCTCTGGAATCTCTCCAAGTAGTGTTGTGTTTTGCTTCTGGGGTTGTTTCTATTTGGATCTTTAAATGGTTGGGCAGTTTTAATGTTTGCCTTGGATCTTTGCTTTTCATTAGGTGTTATTTAGATGCCTTTTTGGTTTGTAGCAGATGTTGTTTAGCTACTTCTCCTCCTTATTTACTGCGAGGCTTTCCTCTTTTCTATATATGATTTTGTCTATAAAAAAAAGAAAAGAAAAGAAAGTGGTTTCTAACTGTGCCCAAGTGGTGGTGATTGATGAAACCAGTTGAAGACGAAGTACTCATCTATTTGAATTGTTTTTTATTCAATTCTTAGTTACTTGAAGAAGATTGAATTACCAAACCTTACATGTAAAGTAAAAAAAGAAAATTGTTTTGTGAACAAAATGTCACAACCAAATGTGTTTTTTTGTTTTTGTTCTTACAAATTATGAGAACATCTAAGAACAACAGTCTTGACCGAACTTATTTTTATTCCTAGAATAATTTGAGAATGGAAACATGTTTCTATTTCTATTTCGTTGGAAGTAGAGACAAAAAGACAAAAACGTTAATCAAACGCCACCTTAATTATTTAAGCATGTGATTTGGGTTGACATATTATTTTAGTTTTTAAATTTCCTGTCTCGTCCTTTTCTATCTAATTGACCAACAAGAAAATTTTCAGGGTCTCAGTTTCTCTCCAGAAATGCAGAAGAGGGCGACGAAAACCTTTTCAGGTGGTTGGCGAATGCGAATAGCTCTTGCTCGTGCACTATTTATTGAGCCTGATGTATTGTTGCTTGATGAACCCACGGTGCGATATATATTCTTAGTCTTCTTCAATGCATTCAATGCACATATTTATAAGTAGATCATGTAAAAATTACCATTGCTTCTTTTGGCAGAATCATCTTGATCTTCACGCTGTCCTGTGGCTGGAATCTTACCTGGTGAAATGGCCAAAAACATTTATAGTTGTTTCTCATGCTAGAGAATTCTTGAACACGGTACTAGTTTTGCTCTCTTTAACACTAAAGCTCTCTACATCTGATAATCTTTGATACGCTCTTGTTACATTTTTGACAGGTGGTCACTGACATTCTCCATCTGCAAGGGCAAAAGCTGACTGTGTACAAAGGAAATTATGATATATTTGAGAGAACACGAGAGGAACAACTTAAGAACCAACAGAAAGCATTCGAGTCGAACGAACGTTCAAGAGCCCATATGCAGGTATTCTATGGTTGTGTCGTAACTAGAATAGTGATACTGCATGCATCTTCTGTTTTGCTGGCGTATATTGCACACGCATTATTTGGTTCCTCCCTTATTACAGAGTACAGACTACAGACTACAGAGAGATGATGCTGGTGTACATCTCGATAATGTCTTGCTTTTGTCCTCCTTTTTCCCTTGTTATGCAGTTGAAATTCTCTGTAGTTGAAACTATTTCATGGTTACTTTCGAAGAAAGCATCATGTCTTTTACAGATTTCATTATATATATTGATGCCATGAGTTGTTCATTTAATCTTTCATCTCATCTTGCTAGCATGTCGTTTTGTGACGGTGTAAGTGGCCTTGATTATGTTTCTTCAGGTATCCATTTAAAGTAGATCGTGTATTCCAATCACATTTTCTGGTCATTGTCCTGTTGGTACTTTAGAGAGACATATTTTCTGGTCATTGTCCTGTTGGTACTTTAGAGAGACACCTGTGTTATTTATGAATGAACTTTTATTAGCCTTCACCCAAGCTTCTTCTTGATGCCATAATTCATTTTGCAATCTAGTGGTGCATGTTAACTGTCACATGGATTTCATGGGTATAGGCACTGATGCTTGGTTTGGAACACATATTTAATGATGGACATAGCAACTGCCAAATCTAAGTAGTCTCTCCTCTCAGTCTCTACTATCTTTTTCTTCTGGCTGTTAGGAGGTGGAAGTTGAGTGATTTAATAAATTAGTACAAGGAAAATACTAGGTAGTTCTCGAGACTATACAAGGTATTTGTGAAACTTGACATGCGTATAGAAGATCTAGATCGAACTTGGGACAAAATAATCTATAACTAACTATATATTAAGAAACAGGAAACATTGATCTTACTGGAATATTGCCTGAACTCCTAAAATGTTATTGGAATGTTGCCGGAACTTTCAAAATGTCACCGGATATCACTGGAACTCTGCAAATGTTGACATATTTTTATCTAAAACCTATGTTCATTGAATTTGCCGGACTTGAGAGACTTTTTCCTTGCAAAGTCATGTTTTTGGATAATTTGCTTTACCCCCTTGTACTTTGGTCTTATTCATTTTCTCCCCTCTACTTTAAAAACCTACACTTCGCCTCCCTCTACTTTCCCATTTATCTTGCCCCTTTCTTCTTAAACGAAATTGGAAACTAACATATTCTGTTTGAACTTAACGGAAAATGCTAAAAAATGAGTGAAATTAAATTCTCCATCCCAATTTTACACAAAATACACAAAAGTAGCCTTTATTTTAATTTTATTTATATTATCGTTGTTAAAAAAAAAATAGAAGTAAAATAAAAAAAAATGAGCGAGAGAGTGAGAATGTTAATTCTCCTTTTTGTTACCTTTAAACATAAAATTTAAATTGAAAAGACAGAGTAAATTTAAGTTATTTTTTGCCTTTTTAACAAAATATTAATTTTTCCCTTAAGTCAAGATTAGAAAGAGGGGGGGGGGGGGGGGGTAAAGTGTAGTTTTTTAATGTAGAGGGGATAAATTAAAACAGGATCAAGTTACGAAGGGGTAAAAAGCAATTGACCCTTCTTTTAGTTTTTTCTAGTTGAGATTTTCTTTTCCAAAGGAGTTTCTTGAGTTCCCACAAATTTGCTGGATTTCTTTTCACGCTTAATTTTTATTGAGATTTTTATTTCCGAATAATTTCACCGATTTTTATTCTTATTTTTTTTTTGAGATTTCATAAACATTTTCTTTTTCATTGTTCATCATTTATTTGAAAAATTTGTTGGAATCCTATCATTTTTTGGGTGAAGTTGTTGGACTTCCGATGATGTTACCGGAATTTTATACACATAATTTTTAATTGAGATTTGGTCTTTTATTTAATCGATATATTTTATTTGACAATACATTGCATTCCTAACTAATGGTAATGGTAATTCCAATCCCACACTTTTACCACTTTTGTCACCAACTGCAAGACTAGTGATGACTATTCTATTTCAATCCCATACTGATTCTGTTCTAATCCTGCGTTCCAAATGCAATTTTAGCGTCTCGTGGATTCTCCTCGCTTGTAATTAAATATATTATATTTTGTGTTTTATTATTTTTAGATCATATGATTTAAACTATTTCACTCACAACTTCGCATATCTGTTATGCATAGCACGTCTGTCTCCACTACTAGAAAATTTATAATTTCTTTCTTGTTTTAATAGATTGCATGTATGTGGTATATTCTTATGCTTGTATTTGAAGACTTCTTTAAACCAATGTTGTAAAAGGCAGGGGCATTGGGCGGGGACATAAGCCCCACGATGCATGAATTTTTAATATTTTTAAAATATTATATATAATTAAAAAAATAATTAAAAAGGATATATATGAATTATGAAGAATAAATACAGATAACATCATAAGATGACAAAGAAAAAATATAATGGACAATATATATGAAAGATTGAAAGTGTTAATTAAAAGTCTAAAATGAAAACCAACAAAATGTTAACTAGTTCAATTCTCGCTCAAAAACCAACAAAAGTCAAATATATTTCACTCCAAATATTCTTCATCTATTTCATCATAGTCAATATCCAAATCTTCATCTAAGTCTGGTATTCTTCCGTCATCCTTCTCCAAATCTTTTTTGTCTCCATTACTTAGAACTTGGCTCGGTAGTAGTTCATTTTCTTTGTCTTTTCCTTTGTTTGTCCCAATGTTTTTAAAACCAGACCAGACGTCGAACCGGAAAAGTTATTGGGTCACGGGTCACCGGTTCAACCGGTAGGCGAACCATGGTTGAACCGGTGACGTCATAATTACGTCATTAATATATATATATATATATATACATATATATATAAAATGTGCTTTGAGCCCTGTGGGAAAAGGGTCATCCAAAATGTGCTTCTCTTTATATTTTGCTTCAAAAAAGTGGAAAATATAAATTAGTCTCAACCATTGGATCACTTTTGATCCAAAGGTCAATATCAGGCATCCCTAAAATATAACCTAACCTAATAACCCTTTCCCTTCCCTCCCAATTAACCCAGCTGCCGCTCCCAGTCCCTAATTCCACAGGTACTCAATGTCTCTCTCTCCCTCCCTCTTTGTCTCTCTCTCTCTCTAGAATGATGGTGATAGCGGTTGATCAGCGAAGGTCTGAATGGCGATGGTCGGCGATGACGGTGCAGCTCGGCGAAGATTTGAATGGCGATGGTCGGCAGCGGTTGATCGGTCCGGCAGTTCGATGATGGTGCAGTTCAGTGATGACAGTATAGTTTGGCGAAGAGAAGGCATCGTTTTTTCAGGTTTTTTTTTGGGGGGGAAAATAGTTACACAATGGGATTGAAGAAACCCGGCCGGTTCTACGAAAACCAGGACGGTTCACCGGTTCGCGGTTGAACCGGTTCGAACCGGCCGGTTGAGCTGTTTTTAAGGGTAAACGGTTTTAGGGGTATAACTGGACCGGAATTCGAGCCGGTTGACGGTTCAACCGGTTGAACTGGCCGGTCCGGTCCGGTTTTTAAAACATTGGTTTGTCCCTATTAAACAAAATAACAAGGCATGCCAATAAAAGACTTAACAAATAAAAAGGAATGATTTATTATTTGGTACTTACTTGAACACTCCACCGTCTTTTACTTCTTTGGCGGTGGACCTAGAGGCTCATAAGATGGATCAATGTCAAGCACAGGAGGTCTACTAACATCTCGTTCATAAGTAGGTATGGGCACTGTAGGGTTCTACCAACTTCTGGTTCATCTCTCAAAATCCATGTCTTTATCTCATGCATTGTAGGGGGAACAGTTCCTGTCCCATATTTAGAAATTCCATCACACATTGGCTCAAAGTATGGGTCATTAATCTTATTGAATGCTAGGCCATTTGAGGGAAAAAAACATCCAGTAAGTCGGCAAACTCTTTTCTTTCTTCTTTTTTCAATTTTGAGTTGAGAGTGGCTTGTCGAGCTTGGCTATTAACTAAAGTGTCCATTGGATCCTTAGCAAGATATGACACCACTACCCCCGCTTTCAAATCCACTGGATCATGATAATTCCCACTTCCACCCTTGCTTTTCTCTTGAAGAACTAAATTTTGTTGCATTTTAGCTTTCTGTGAATCCTCCAATGTCTTCTTACATTCCTCCATAACATTTTGAGGAACTGAAGGATATGCTTTCATCCCTTTGTGTGTCCTAGCCAAATGTTGTTTTAGCCTATTAATGATGCTGCTGTTTTGCTGATTGTAAAATCGGCACCTAACATATTTCTCTCCTGTAACTTGTATTGTGTACTTCTAAGCAAAATCCTTCTTCTCCTTCTCTTTCTTCAGGTTTGACTTTAGAATTATTAACCATGGGAAAACTGAAAAACGATGTAAATTTATCAATAAATTATGATATATAAATATAATACTATAATTATTACTTATTAAGTTATAACTTATAATATATGAATAAAATATAAAGAAAAAAAGATAAATAAAACAGAGAAATCAGAAAAAAATAAACAGAAAACTAAAAAAATAACAGATAAATATAAAGAAAAAACAAAAAATGAAAAACAAATAGAGTATTCAGAGAAAAAACAGAAAAATAAGATAGAAAAATAAAGTACTAAATAGACATTAAAAGGAAAAAATGAGAAAAAAAAAAAAAAAAAAGAGAAATTTAGAAAAAAAATAACAGAGAAAAAAACCAGAAAAGTTAAAAAAAAACACAGATAAATATAAAGAAAAAAACGAAAACAGAAAAACAAACAGAGTATTCAGGAAAAAACAGAAAGTAATATAAGAAAAAAACAGAGATTAACAGAAAAAATTGATAAAATAACAAAAAACCGAGAAATTTAGAGAAAACACAAATAACAGAGAAAAGTAAACTGTAAAATTAAAAGAAACAGAGAAATATAAAGAAAAAACAGAAAAATTACATAAAAAAATGAAAAATAAAGTAATAAACAGAGACTAAGGGAAAAAAAAACAATAAAAAAAAAACAGAGAAATTCATAGCAAAAACAAATAACATGGAAAAATGAACAGAAAAAAGAAGAAGATAAATATAAAGAGATTAACAGAAAAAATTAGTAAAATAACAAAAACCAAGAAAATGAAGAAATTCAGAGAAAACACAAATAACATAGAAAAATTAAAAGAAACATAGAAATATGAAGAAAAAGCCGAAAAATTACATAGAAAAAATGAAAAATAAAGTAATAAACAGAGTTTAAGGGAAAAACAATAATAAAAGAAAAGCAGAGAAATTCATACAAAAACAAATAACATAGAAAAATGAACAGAAAAAAAAATGATAAATATAAAGAAAAAAAAAAACAGAGTATTCAGAGCTAAAAACTGAAAAATAAGATATAAAAAAACAGAGATTAACAGATAAAATCAAAAAAATAAAAAAACAGAGAAATTCAGAGAAAACGCAAATAACAGAGAAAAATAAACTGTAAAATTAAAAGAAACACAAAAATAACGTTGAAAAAATGAAAAATGAAGTAATAAACAGAGATTAAGAGGGAAAAATAGGAAAAACAGAAGAGAATACTTGTGTGTAGTGTCTGCACTGTTTCAGAATCGGAAAATAGAGCTCTGGAGCTGCAGAAGAATTGATTGAAACTGGTGGTTGGTTGAAATCACAGAATTTCGAGCAGAGTTGCAGAAGAATTTCGAGAAGTGTTGCAGAAGAATTTTGGAGCCGTGTGTAGTGTCTCTTGAGAATTGGAGAGAGCCTTGAGACTTGAGCAGACTGCAGTAGCCGTTTTCTCTTTTATTTGTAACAGAATTCCATATTCTTTTTAGGGTTTTTAAGTATAGTGGGCGCAACCCAGTCAGCATATAAAAAAAATTGTAAAAACCCAGGTTGTACGCCTAGTGCGACGATGCCCTGGGCGTCGTCCAGCGTCGCTGGGCGTACTCCCACCTGGTTTTGCGCCCCCCCATTGCCCAGGGGCACTTTCCTTGCTCCCCACCCCTGGGCACCTCTCGC
This sequence comes from Eucommia ulmoides, assembly GCA_016647705.1. Lineage (NCBI taxonomy): Eukaryota > Viridiplantae > Streptophyta > Magnoliopsida > Garryales > Eucommiaceae > Eucommia > Eucommia ulmoides. The sequence goes on from CM028330.1 coordinate 34,604,641, forward strand.
CAGCGCCCATGACAACATTGATTTAAACATGATGTTTGGTTAGTGTTTCTGTTTCCTCTCTCTCTCACCCTCTTTTTTTTTTTTTTTTTTTTTCTCATAAAGCTTAGAACATAAACATAAACGGAAACATGATATGTATGGCTGAATTCTCCCTATTTTCACTTATAATTGAGATATTTTAGAAGGTATTCTGTTTTCTATTTTTTTGTGTGTTTTCTAGATTGTTGAAATCCCAATGCCTGATACGTAAATGTCATTTTCCTGTTGCAGACTTTTATTGATAAGTTCCGCTACAACGCCAAGCGTGCATCTCTTGTTCAGTCAAGAATTAAGGTACTTATTTCCATTCTTTAATATGGATTTCTTGGTTGCACGAAAACTCTACCTTCACATTGATTTCCTATTTCTAGTTTAATATCGGTTGAACCGTGTTATTTTTTCACTTATATCCGCTTGACTTCGGTCATTTTAATATGTGATTTTATGACTGTCCAATGGCTGGTGAAGTTTAACATTTTGTAAAAGTATAATGCGTAAATATTTGACTTATCAGCTTTGCTTCATGTTCCTATGGTTTGAATTAATCCATTTTCCGATTTTCTCCTTGAACCTATCAGGCATTGGAGCGATTGGGTCATGTCGAAGAAGTTCTTAATGACCCTGAGTATGCTCTGTTTCCTCTCATTCATTTTTGTAATAATATCATCGCGTTCTGCCACTTAAAGTTTTGTGTTCAATCATGTCGTTGAATTACGATATGGGTACAATTTTAATTTTAAATAGAACTTTGATTAAATTTTTCCGGGCTTTCTGGATTGCAGCTACAAGTTTGAGTTCCCAACTCCAGATGACAGACCGGGTCCACCAATAATAAGTTTCAGGTTTGGTGTCTGAATGAATCTTTATATTATCTTTAAGTGTCTTATGTTAAATTCTTTTGGTTCCTCAAAGTGATGAAGCATTGGAGTCCACTTAATTATTGTATCGGTTCTCCTTTGGAATACTGATATTAAATTCTGCTACCTGGTTAAGTACTTAAGTAAGATAAATATGTATGTTTATTTGCACATTTTATGTACCCCTTTGTAGCTTTTGCTTGGATCAAGTGCAATTTGGTATTTATTGATTATTGTGGGTTTGATTGCAGTGATGCATCTTTCGGATATCCTGGAGGTCCTTTGCTGTTTAAGAACTTGAATTTTGGGATAGACCTAGATAGCCGTGTGGCAAGTATGGATTGTTTTATGAATTATTTATTTTTTGTCATTCAAATACTGGTAGGCCATACGGTTTTCTTATTCTTATCAATCTTCTTGGTCCGTCGATTGTTAATATTCTTATTGATGAAGCCATCGTACATGGAACTTCTGGGTTGTGTTTTTTCACCTTGTCCTTTTGGAGCATTGATGTGAATTAATATAATATCAGAGGGAGATGCCATACATATAAGTCACTAAAGCTGCAGGATGGGCATGGCAAATGATTTTTCAATTAGTTGGAAAAACTCTTGTTCTGTTTCAAGAGGGGCCTAGAGGTTTCCAGACGATTGTGATTTGTCAGAACTCGAGAGATGAGCTGCACTTTGATAAGGAACTCCTGCTGTGGTTCTGCAAGGCCATGTAAGATGGTTGTAAAGAAAAGAGGAGAGTTGGGAGGAATATCTGGTGGTGGAAGAGAAATTAAATAATGACTTCTCTGTGGATTTCCCAGAGATTGCTTTTATTACAGCTGGCTGGAGGTCGGGAGTTTGCGGAGTCTCTGAAGTCAGTGAGCCCTGCTCCGTGGAGGTGAAGTTCCTCCGTGGATCCGTGTCTTAGTATCCGATGCTGGTGGAAGCTAAAAGAAATTGGAATTGTTTGAGGGGGATTTGTTGTGGAGCGACTCAGACGAGGTGCAGAAAATCCATTTGTTAGGGGGGATAGAGTTTGTCATCCTCTGGCTGAGGGTGATCTTCCTGTCAGAAAGTTGAGATAATTCAACTGGATTTTATTGGGCAAGTGGTTGTGGCACTTTGGTCTGGACTCCATTGGTCTTTGGCCTAGGGTGGTTGCCAGGTTTGGTGTCTGAGAGTGGGTGGTTGGCTGAGGGTAGTCGGTCCCTTTGGTGTGGGAGTCAGGATGAGTGTTGCCAGAATATAGGACTCCTTTAGCCCTCATGTCAAGTTCAGGGTTGGTTATAATCGGAGTGTTTGCTTTTGGAAAGATAGGTGGTTAGGTGCGTCCAGCTCCGACTCATTTTTCCTTGTCTACTTGCAGTGGCTGGGAAAAAAGATGCATGATACATGATCATATGTCGCTGGTGGACAGCTCGGTCATCTGGACTCCAATTTTTAGATGCATCTGTTTGACTGGGAGGCCCCAGAGTTGGTCAATTTTTTGCGGTTGTTTCAGGAGTTTGTGCCTCAAGTGGAAGAGGAGGATCACCTGGAGTGGGTTTGGAATTTTTTTAGTGATTTGTTCAGTCAAGTCATCTTAAGGCTTGTTGGCAGGGATTAGAGGGGTTTCATTTCCTTGGAAGGACATATAGAGGATGAAGTCACTGGCCAAAGCGGTTTTCTTTGCTTAGTCAGTGGCGTGCAAGGCTATTCTCACTGTGAACAAATTGAAGAAGAAATGTTGTTTATCACAAGTAAATGTGTCATGTGCTTTGAAGTGGAAGAGTCAATTGACCATCTTCTGTTGGTTTGCCCGGTGGCAAGCGATTTTCAATCTTTGGTGTTATTGCTTATCATCTTTTTTGTGCGTGCATGCAATGTTCATGTAAAGACTTGCTCCACTGTTGGCAAGGTGGTCGGCTTAGGGGAATAGCAAAAGAGTTGTGGAATTTGATTCTGTTGGCACCCATTTGGAACTTATGGAGAGAGTGAAACTGTTGCATTTTTTAGGGAGCTTTTGTATTGTTTACTTTTCACTTCCTAATTTTATTAGTCCTTTGGTATATGCTTTGTTTTGGGTGGAAAGACTGTTTTCCTTCGGGGAGTTCTACTTTCCTTGATTTTCTTGAGGAAAATTGAATTCCTTAGTTTCTATAAATGGTTGACGTCTTATGTCAGTCTTCAATATAAATTACTTAGAAAAATTAAATAAAGTCATATCAGAGAGCAGTTGCTTTAGTTTATTGTAGAATACTGCTGCAATTGTCCTCCATTTCACTTTCTAATCTAGTTCTGCATTTTTCCCAGTGGTTGGTCCAAATGGCATTGGAAAGACGACTTTACTGAAACTAATTGCTGGCGAGATTCAACCCAGCTCGGGGACTGTTTTCCGCTCAGCTAAGGTATGCAAAACGTGCCTTTGTTGAACAACTACAATGCTTAACAAGTGAAAACTGATGAAAGTCCCTTTTTCGTTTTTTTTCCATTTCCCATGCCATTCATCCTCTTGGGGACCAAACTTGTGGCTTGTTTACTTAGTCCAAATGTGGCTCATTTAACAGTCCACGAAATCTTGGGAGGGTTCTCGTGTTATGGGTCTTGCATAATTTTTCTTACTAGTGTGTGTTGTTTTTTTATTGTGGGGGTACTTCCTGCTTTCTCATACTTTTTGTTTTTTTCTAAATGAATACTCATCCTCATATCTTTTTATCAAGTCTCATGTAAGCTTTGTAACTCTTTTTTGACTGTTGTACTGTTTGAATCCTGAAAATGTTTTCTGAACAATGTGCTTGCTTGCTCTTGTTTGGCTAGAGTTCTAAGTATTAGAAGTTTAGATTTAATGGGTAAATCATTTGTCTGTGAGCATAAATGTATGCGGGAATAAAAAGGAATCATGTATGGATGTTGGAATTAGAATATGGCAACCAAGAAATATGAAAAGGATGTATTTCATTTAAATACATGTGTAGCTTTTGCTCATGGCTCTGTGCTGGACAACTCTCTCTCTTTGTGACGCTTGACTCTCTCGTTTGTCTACATATTGATTTTCTAAAAATTAGGCATGATTTTGCTTTGGAATATATTCCATTTCCATCCCGTAGCTTTTGTGTCATTTCTGGCTTATGGTTTGCTGTCTGACTGCTCTTTTAGGTTAATCTGCACTTGTCAACCCTTGAGGTGATTTTTTTTTTTTGGGGGGGGTTCAAGATCAACACTTAGTCATTATATTTTTCTTACCCAATAATCCTTACCCTATGTTTGGTTGCGGCCTTGCGGTAATTGGAGCCTTGCAAATGGAATTAGAAACTAACACATGTAAAAACCAGAGCAATTTACTTGCATTCGATTCCAACTCCAACTTCTTGACTTCAATAGTGTGCCACCAAACACTGCCTTAGTGGATTTACATTTCCATTAACTTTGTATACAAATTGAGGCACTTCTAACCGGAGCTTTGGTTTAGGTGGGGACCTCCAACTTATTAAAGTAATGATCTCTCTCTCTCTCTTTCTTTTCTCTCTCTCTCATAAGACTGATGGCCATAAATGTTAATAAACTTTTTACATGATGTTTCACAATGGAAACTGCAGTATGTTTGTCAATCTAAATAAGTCACCGGCGACTATAACCTCATACTGATGGCGAGGCAAAATTGGTACTTGCATTAAATTGATCAGAAATGACTACTAAATTGGGATAAACTATAAATTGTGCTATCTTGTAGCTTGATTTTCTTGAGGAGCTCATATATTTAATTTTATTTATTTTTTATCTACAGGTTCGCATTGCAGTGTTCAGTCAGCACCATGTCGATGGATTAGACCTATCTTCAAATCCTCTTCTATATATGATGCGTTGCTTTGCAGTAAGTATCATCTCCACATTTTTTTTTTTGTTTTGGATATGTTTTGTTTTTATGTCCATTGTTTCAGTTTTTTGTTATTCACCTGTTGAATTCATATATTATTATTATTTATTAGATTTCACTTCCCTTCCTTCTTTGATGATTATAGTCTTCCAAACATTTTTCTGAAAATCAGCTCTTGGAAGCTGCTCAAGATTTTATTTTACTTTATATTCTGATTTTTCTAATTTAGATACGTATCAGCCGGGAGCTGCTCCGCTCCTTCCTCATTGACATTGCGAAGTGTTACCCTCTTTTTTGTTTTACATATTCTGATGCGGGCGCTATCATTTTAACATTTTGGTATGCTGCTTCTTGCAGGGAGTGCCTGAACAGAAGCTTCGAGCTCACTTGGGTTCTTTTGGTATAACTGGAAATCTTGCTCTACAGCCTATGTACACCTTGTCGGGTATGTATCTTTTTGCATATAGAACTTTTATATTGCTCAGACAAACTAGCATAGTGGATTTGTTTGGTCTCATGGAATCTGACCATGAAGTTTTATTTCTGTTGGAGATGCGTAAGAAATAGCAGTATTTCTGAAGGGTTTCTCTGTTCTAAATGACGTGCCAGGTGGACAGAAAAGCAGAGTCGCGTTCGCAAAGATCACTTTCAAAAAACCACACATTTTACTGCTTGATGAGCCTTCAAATCATCTTGTAAGTGTACTTAGTTGTTTAAAATCAATAAATATGTTTCTTCCTATGTGTTCTTCAATATCAAGTTTTGGTCCCATCCCATGCATTACAATAGCCAAAAAATAAAAGAAATAAATATGTATCTGACAATTGTTGATTGTGCCCTAAGCGAACAACAACTCCATCTGCTTCATGCTCTGCCTCTTGAAGGCTCAGTGGTTTCTTCCAGCATGCATAATAGGATTCATCTTCATGGTTATCTAGATAATAACATTTGTTCGTGTCATAATCACTCCTGCGTAAGTTCACGTGTTTGGGCCTTTATGACCTAAAGAGGATTATTCCCATAACATAATAACAAGTACATATTTTTCTATCCCGAGCTTATATGAGATGGAATGAACTGAAACTTTTCCCTATGGGTTCCTTGTTCGCCTTTGCTTTTCTTGTTAACTCATTGTTTTTTTCCTTGTAGCAAAAACGCAAAAATAAATAAATGTGGTGTTTGTTTTGCACTTTGAAAATGTACTTTTAAGAATAAAAAAAAAAAAAAATTTTAAAAGTAGAAAATGAGTTTTCTTTTTCTTCGATTTTTATATTCTAGAAGATCGATCTTTTTTTGTATGAAGAGATCTTACACATGGATAATACTAACATATTCACTTTATACAGTTAAATACACTTGATTTTTTTGCTTCTACTTGTATGTTGGAGCATTTTCTTTGGCAAATTAATATTTTTTTAATCATGAAAGAACTTTTAAACCGATATCTTAGCTTTTGTAGCGCACCTTTGAAAACGGTTGATACCCCTTGCTCATGCAATCTCCTGCCAACATCTCTTTCCCTCTCCCTGCTCTGGGTGGGTTTGGGGGTCTTGGTGATTGCAGAAGTATAAAATTTTCGTTTTTTTGTCAAAAACCTTGTTCTGGAAGGAAAAGACATTTGATGCAAATATTTGTACTTGTTGAAATGTAGGATTTGGATGCTGTGGAGGCATTGATTCAGGGTCTTGTTCTGTTCCAAGGAGGCGTGCTGATGGTATTAATCATCTTTTGTATTTTTCAATGTAATTATGACGGCAGAGTTTCATTCGGTTAATAACTCTGGTTCGCTATTCTTAAAAACAAAATGTAGGTAAGTCATGATGAGCACCTTATATCAGGAAGTGTGGATCAACTGTGGGTAGTTTCTGAAGGCAAGGTCACGCCTTTCGGCGGCAATTTTAATGATTACAAGAAGATACTTCAGTCCTCTTAGAGTAAGGTATTGAAGAATATTACGAATTAGTAGTCCCCCATGTCATTTCCCAGAGATGAGGCTATGATGTTTTGTAATACGCTTATAGTTTTTATTTTTTTCAATAATTTTGTATTTCAAAACGAAATGTTTTCATAGAGCTGATAATTCGCAAGTAAGTATTAACCTATGTATTTTCTGCTATGGTAAGTAGTAAACAATTGTTATGTCGGAAGAATGGGCAACATTTCTATTGTGAATTTTTTTTTTTTTAATAATAAAAAGGAAAATAATGATTCTAAAGATCCATCTTAAATCCAAGGAATTTCAGTTAAGGACTTTGAACGTGTTAAAAACCGTACAAAGAATATTCAAAACCACCTAAGTGGGGTGGGCAAATAACTAAAAGTAACTTTTTGATCACTTTAAAACACAGTTGATTTTAACAATTTAAACAGACGTTTATATGCAGAGAAATGAATAATCACGACCGCGGGGGTGGGTGGGACTCACAAATTCACTGATTTGAATTAACACTAGTTCAAGTTTACATTGAACTACCTTTCACAATTTCATTTTTGGTTAATGACAATGAGTTTCGAAAAATACTTTACGAAGTAATATGCGTAATTGACACACTAAGTAGCGGGTAGATGTGCGTACTCAAAATGATATGATATATGCAAAATTAGAGTACAATTATGCACTCAAATAATATATACAAAATGCAATGCAAGACTGACAATGAGAAACCATCAAGTATGTCAGCAATCTGAAAATAAAATTCGAGAAGTATTCTATTAAACACAAAATTCCAGATTTGATGTTTATATCAGTAAAATTTGATTTCTCGTTTCTCGAAGTTGTTCAGATTAGTTTCTAAAAAATAACTCCTTTAAAGTTTAATGAAGAATGAACTAATATTATCTTAGTTAAAATCGAATGGGGCATTTAAATCTCGATTTGATACTAGTCACGCTGTATGAGTTCTTCCCTTTTTTTCAATATACCAAAGTTAATGAGAAGTTTCAATCCTCTTAGAATATGAAAAAATATTTTTATTATATGTTCACTTCAAATTCAAGTTCCAGATCTTACTGAGGTATTGTTTGAAAATAATTGGGTGAATTACACTTTGCATCCTTTTGGTTAGGCCTAATTGCATTTTGCATCCATGTGTTATTTTCATCAACATTTACACCCTTGTGTTTTTGACTTTAGCCAAACAATTAATTTTTTCATCCAACTTAACGGTCCGTGATGTTCACGCGTGGGTTAAGAGTGTGGGGTCTTTTTTGTGCGGGTTCCCTCTAAAACACTCATTTTTGTTCCCATTTTACCATCATATCTCTCTTATAAATATCCCACTCTTCTATGTAAGTTTCACACCATTCTCCTCGTTCACCCATTTGACATCCTTTTCCTCTCTCTGTCTCTCTCTTTATTTTTCGTATCTTCTTCAATTGTTTATGAGGGTGATATTGAGATGAATTTCGGAAGAAGAAAATGAAAATGTGATAGGATTGTTGACTTGAAAGTTGTTCAAAGTGAGAGACCCTCAAAGGGAATGTGATATTATGGATTGGGCAAGAAAGGATGCAACTCATTTTTGATTGGTAGGAAGATGAGATTCCATAAAAAGGAAAGAATGAAAATAAGAAGGTTAGTGATGGTGATTATTATCTTCTCAAAAAACAATTAAAGAAATTAGAAGTAAAGGTTCAAATCATTGAGGCAAATTATGTCATCTTTCACAAAATTGTGATTTGTGTATTTATTGTTACAATTTAAGCTATGTTTATTGCAATGAAATGAGTGTGTGATCTTTGAAATAATGAAGATGGAATTATCGATTTTTTTTGTCTATTAAGTGACTTATTTTTCATGATACCACATCCTATATGTTGAAAATAAAATTGCACAATTGAACAATATAACTTAATTCTCTTAAATTCACAGCATGTCATAATATATCATAACTAAATCATCACCATAATTGAATCACTCCAAGATAAATTTTGCAGAATACACCAAAATACATAATTGCATTTAACCATAACTGCAATTCATTACCTTAATATACCATCATAACTCTAAATCATCACCATAATACAGTGAAGAGTTTTTATTATAATGTATTGCACAAAATAACATCGGTTTTTCCCCTTAAATGATATCAATTTAAACTGTTAAAAATAGCCCAACAACTGTATCCTGAAAACTGTCCATGACACTCCCCAAAATTTGCCAATTTTTTTTTTTTTTTTGTCAGAAAGTGCCCAAAACTGCAAAAAAATTCAAACACTACAAACCAAAAGTATACCATATTACCAAGAAGTGCAATAAAAATCTCAAAACAAATTTTCCAGAAAACTCCCAAAAACTTTACAAAAAGGTAATTACTTACCCAAATTAGTTTACAGCTCAAAAATAACCCAAAAACTAATGCCCAAACTGCATAATCAACTGCCAAAAAAAATAAAATAAATCAGAATCAACTACAAAAACACACACACACAATAAACTACCAAAAAGCTAGAAAACTACACAAAAAAGGCCTAAACGTAAAAAATGAAGGCAAAAAAATGAAACCCCCCCCCCCCCCCCCACCCAATCAGTAGAGATATTTTTTGGAGATGTATCTTGACTTCACTTGACTGTTTCCGTACTTCTGGCCACAATCATGTGGACCAACTAATGACTTAATCTGAAAAGTTTTCTCACCCTGCATATTTCAAGCATGTATTTTCTTATCACATTCAAATTTACACTTAACAATAACTCTACGTGGCTCATTTTTTATGACCTTAATGTCATACCATTTCCTCACATAGAATTCATTCAAGGCAACCTAAATTGTTTGACAGTTGAAAAAATCATGTCAACAATCAATTCATGGTCTCATTATATAAAGGGAATTTTTCACCATTATTTTTTAGTATCAGATGGATCCAAACTTTTCCGCTTGATAGGTGTAATCTACCTATATATTTTTAAACCAGTTTTGTTAAGTTTTAGAGCATTTTTATATGTTTTAATTAGTTTTTATTCTTTTTGTATAAATCAGGTGTGTGGGGGCAAAAATATAGGAAACTGGAGAGAAAACGATGAGATCGAACCAAAAACGGTCGAAGAACGGTGAAAAAATGAGCAAGGCGGCAATATTCTGAAAGAAGCCCACCATTGCGACGGTGAAAATGCACTCACCGCCTAGGCGGTAAAACTATAGGATGTCATCCTAATCCACCACCTTCTTCACCGCCGCGGCAATCAGCCAACCGACCTACTCACCGTCGTGGCAGTGGCCTCTGCACAGTTTAGATATTTTTTAGGATATTTTTAGGATATTTTGCCTATATATATCCCCTCTCCTCCCTTATTTTCTCTTGCTCCCCAGCCATTTTGAGCCCCTTAGAATATATCAAAGGGTAGATAGAGGAGTTTTAGAGGTGGAGCTTATATCCCGAGGTGGAGGAAGACGACGAAGCAATCGTTGAACAGTTCTTAGCGACAAATCTTCGGACGAGGCTAAGTTCTTCGATTTCTTCCCTTATTTCTTTAACTTAGGATTTTGTGAGCATGTTTAGCTCGTGCTTGATTTGTAAATGCGGTTATGGCCGTATTTAAACATAGATTGTATAGGGATTAAGACTATGTTTATAAATATGTGATTCAGATGATTTCGATGTTGCGTTTATGTTTGTTCTTCGTAGTTTGATTGTATTTATCGTATTGTTATATTTATTATGCTTAGATAGATATATCAAGAATACGGGGTTTGATAAATCCTGAATTCGGACTAAGGTAAACATAACGCCAATCGATGACGTTGGGGCAACAATCACGTGACCTAGGGTCGTTAAGATGTTGATGGGGACTTCTTTGTTGACTCGAAGTCATGTATTCCCCCGTCTTACACTCGGGAGAGGTGGCGGTGGAGTTTACGAACTAAGATTGTCAAATAGGTCGAATATCATAGATGTAAATCAATCGAGATCGAACATATATTTGTAAACCGAGTTAATCCCTAAACAATTCTTTCCCCTAAAACATCTCATTATATTAGTATAGTTAATTTAAGCTATATTAATATTAGTATTAATTAATTAAATTACATTCGTTTTTAGACTAGATAAAGTTAGGTCATGATAAACACGATACTCGATAGTAACGAACACCAATCCCTGTGAATACGATAACCGATCTTAACGATCACACTATACTAAAAATTTGACCTCGTACACTTGCGAGTAGTCAATACGTGAGCGCATAACAAATGCCACGCGCTACCAAGTTTTTGGCACCGTTGTCGGAGATTGGTTTATCGAATTCAGTTTTCGGCGATCGCCACCAAGTTTTTGGTAATGATTGCCGGGGATTGTGTTTTTTTATTATTATCGATATTGTGAGTAAATGACCCGATTTTACTTTAGGCATTTCTTTTGTATATAATTTTTGTTTGTAGTTTTGTTTTTATTTCTTATGCAGAGTACTTGGGGATGTTAGATCGCTAGGTATTAATGCATCCCTTTCGACAGGATTCCAAGCCGTTTTATTGTGCGTGGACACGCACATAAGCTGGTGAGGCGTGTCGCTGAAAGATTGAGCCGAACAAAGCAAAACCTCGCCAAACTTGAGGGTGTTTGGAATGTCGGGCCAAGGACATTAAACCACGCGCTTCTTGGGAGGCAACCCAAGGTCAAATAATTTAAATCCATCTTATCCGACTTGATTCGAAGGTGAGAGTCTCTCACCTCCTAGGTACGTGTTCTAAACCCCATTCGTCAACATGCTTTAATTTCATAATGTTGAGAATGATGATTAGGCCGCTGAGAATACTATTCGTTTTAAGTTCGAAAGTGATGTGTAGTATTTAGTATGGTATGTTAAATATGTTATTGTTTTCTTGTGTGCATATTTGTTTAGGTTAGTTTGTGTTTATTTTTGTTTTGTGCATGCTGAGTTTTGCGTTCATCTGGGCTGTTACCCGATGATTAAATTACCCTTGGTTGTTTTTGAAGTCAAGGGTAATACCCATGCATGTGTGTTTAGTGTGCTTGACAATGTTTTTTGGTCAAAATTATTGTAGATCCTAATTTGCACGAGCATATAGACTCAATGTATTTCTATTCAATTGATTTGAGGCCAATTATCGATTAGCCAAACTCATGACAAATTAAGGATTCTAGAACCTGATTGAGGGGAAGCTTAAGGCGAAATCCTAGGCAAGGTAGTTCATGAGACGTGATTTAGGCATTCTTTTTGTCGCTTAAGCCTTTTAAGCCTACCCTGTAACATGTTTATCCCTCGTTACCCTGTCGAAGCCTAAATGCCAATTTCAATTCTGAATGCATGAACTAATACCATAGCCAGTTGATCTTTTTCCAAACCTTAATTGCTGAATTTAAAGGCACATTTGAGTGAATCAAGTTAGAAGTTACAAATGCTTCTTGATGTGAGCGGTTGGGTTTAGGGCGAACTTCGGATTGGTTCGGTATTCGAGTACTCACTTGTCATTTTTCTTTCATTTTAACCACACCCGTGAAATAATAGTAATCGAATAAGTTTGGGGGTGTGGTATGTTGAAAAAAAAAATTACGTTTCTTTTTGACAAGTGAGTACTACGTTCTTAAATGTTAGTTCGTAATTGTTTTCCAATTTATCTATGGGGGTTCGAGAGTGAATGTGCCAAGCGTTGAGCCTTGGGTAACGTTAAGTTAAAAACATTAACCCGTTTTCAATTCCGAAATACCCTTGACCAAATATTCCTAGACCAAACCAAGTCCTTCTGATCTCTATGAACTACTAAACTTACATTAGTGGAGAGTGGACCCCAATCAGGCTTATGGATAATCCTAGTCCTTTACGGTCTAAGTCATGAGTTTAGTTTGGGGATAATCCAATCCGGTCGTTGTATAGCCATATTATTGAGTCTTGCACTAACACGTTTACAGGATCTAGAATGACGTTCACTATTATTGCATGTCAAAATCTAGAACATCACATGATGTGTGTTATTGCCTGAACTCGATATGACTGACGATTATTGAGGGAAAAATAAATAGGTCATTAGAAGAATGTAAAACTCGCATGTCATTATGTTTAGATTGTTTTAGGTTGTTTGTTATTTAATTCAATTGTGTTTTTCATTTTAGTGTGTGTGTTTTGCTCGAGGACTAGCAAAAATCTAAGTTTTGGGGTATTTGATAGGTGTAATCTACCTATATATTTTCAAACTGGTTTTGTTAAGTTTTAGAGCATTTTTATAGCGTTTTTATATGTTTTAATTAGTTTTTATTCTTTTTATATAAATCAAGTGTGTAGGGTAAAAAGATGGGAAATTGGAGCGAAAACGATGAGATCGAACCAAGAACGGTGGAAAAATGAGCAAGGCGTATTCTAAAAGAAGCCCACCGCCGCGGCGTCCAGACCTCTGCCGCGGCGGTGAAAATGCAAAAAATGACCTATTTTTGCTGGACACTCACCGCCTAGGCGGTGAAACTGTAGGATGTCATCCTAATCCACCGCCTTCTTCACCACCGCGGTGATCATCCAACCGACATACTCACTGCCGCGACGCTGAATCCTACCGCGGCGGCGGTGGCCTCTGCACAGTTTAGATATTTTTCAGGATATTTTTAGGATATTTTGCCTATATATATATCCCATCTCCTCCCTCATTTTCTTTCTCTCCCCGGCCATTTTGATCATCTTAGAATATATGTAAGGGTAGATAGAGGAGTTTTAGAGGTGAAGCTCACATCCCGAGGTGGAGGAAGATGGATAGAGGAGTTTTAGAAGTGAAGCTCACATCCCGAGGTGGAGGAAGATGGCGAAGCGATTGTTGAACGGTTCTTAGCGACAAATCTTCAGACGAGGCTAAGTTCTTCGATTTCTTTCCTTATTTCTTTAACTTAGAATTTGTGTGCATGTTTAACTCGTGCTTTATTTGTAAATGCGGTTATGGTCGTAGTTAAACATAGATTGTATAGGGATTAACACTATATTTATAAATATGTGATTCAGATGATTTCAGTGTTGCGTTTATATTTGTTCTTCGTAGTTTGATTGTGTTTATCGTATTGTTATGTTTATTATGCTTAGATAGATATATCAAGAATACGGGGTTTGATAAACCCCGGATTCGGACTAAGGTAAACATAACCCCAATCGATGACATTGGGGTAAGACTCACGTGACCTAGGGTCGTTAAGACGTTGAGGGGGACTTTTTCATTGACTCGAAGTCATGTATTCTCTTGTCTTACACTCGAGAGAGGTGGCGGTGGCGTTTTAGAACTGAGATTATCGATAGGGTAAACATAACGCGACGATCCAATGACCAGGTCGGGAGTTGGATTGTGTGCAATTAATGACGTTGGGGCAAAACTCACGTGACCTAGGGTCGTTAAGACGTTGAGAGGGATTTCTTCGTTGATAAGAAGTCGCGTTATATCCCCCGTCTTACACTTGGGAGAGGTGGCAGTGGAGTTTACGAACTGAGATTGTCAAATAGGTTGAACACCGTAGACGTAAGTCAATCGAGATCGAACACGTATTTGTAAACCGAGTTAATCCCTAGACAATTCTTTCCCCTAAAACATCTCATTATATTAGTATAGTTAATTTAGGCTATATTAGTATTAGTATTAATTAATTAAATTACATTCGTTTTTAGCCTAGATAAAGTTAGGTTATGATAAACACGGTACTCGATAGTAACGAACACCAATCCCCGTGGATACGATACCCGATCTTAACGATCACACTATACTAAAACTTTGACCTCGTACACCTGAGAGTAGTCAATATGCGAGCGCATAACAAACGCTTCGCCGTACGCCGCTCTTCACCATCATTCTCATTTTTCATCAACTATCTTTATTTTCATTGTGGGCACTATAGGGAGTTGGTATTGTTAACCCTAAAGTCATTTGATGATTTTTATAGCACAATTAACTTGAATGTTTTGTTGGATTAATGAATTTATTGATGATGTGATTACAAAGATTAGTTAGGATGTTCAAGTGATTGATGGACAAAATGAGAAATCAATGTGAATGTCTTCAAGACGATATCAATGGAAGATGATGAAGAAATATTTATGATTTTTTTTTTATTCTTAAGTAAAACAATATTAACTCTCATAAACTCTTGATATAACCTAACTAAGATCACTCACTACATATGAAAATAAACTTATATGCTAATATATGACCGATTATATGTTTAGGGGTATTTTTATAATAATTTGAAATAGTTTTTTTAAGAAAAATAGAGTTAGAATCAGTCAACTGATTAGAAAATTTGGTCAATTGATTGTAACTGAATTTTAAAAAGTTGGCTAGAATCTAAAAAATGGTTAAACAGTTGATTGGCAAGAGGATCAACCGACTGATAGATACAAGTTCCCAGACATTTGAGAAAAAATGAAAATTGATCGATTGATTGGTTGAATGACAGATACAGGATTGAAATTGGTCAACTCCCATGGACATTCGGTCAACCAAAACATGACCTTGAATTTGTTTGGATGTTATGCTTCAAACGTTTGACTGATTAAGGGAACGGTCGATCTATTTGTTAAGATTTTGTCAAACATTTTGAATGTTATTCCTTGATATTGTTGCCTTGATATTCGTGTTTAAATATTTATAAATTACTTTAAATGGTTGAAAATATTTTTGTAAGGATTTTATTGAAAATGCATTTTAGTCTTCTATTTTTTGAATTTCGTGAGCTTTTCAATAAAAGATCTTTCCGTATATTTTGAGGTCAATATGTGAATATGTTTTAGGGTGAATCTAGACTCTATATGGGTCGGATACACGATCAAAGTAGCCGTTATTGGCTGGATCAAACCGTAGGGGTCTATGAGAGATTTTAAGAAAAATATTTGAAAATAATCGTTGGAGTCTATCTTTCAAAATCCCTATATATTGACTGCGTTTTTCAGATTGTATTCATCTAGAAAATTATATTTTTGATGGAGAAAGATATATTTTTGAAATATTATTTGAGGTAAAATACTTGTGAAAATCTAGATCTTGATAGTGCAATTTTGATCCAAAAATTCTGTTGAAGGAACTCTGATTATCTTGTGAAACCGAGAAGCATTGTATTCATTTTCAAATAATTCTTTAAAAGTTTCTTGGGAGACTATTTTGATTATTATTTATGTGCTCAGATTCCATACTATATTCTATCTGATTATATATTGCTTTTGAGCCAGTGAAATTAATTTGATATTCCTGTGAAAAATTATTTTTGAAAATCTTTGACATTCTTCGTTGAAAAATATTATTTCAAAAATATAGAAATGATTTATGAGATCTGGTATTAATTGATTCATACATATTTAATAAAAATCCGCACTTTAATTGATAAAACACTTATATCACCTAGATCGGGACTTCAATTGAGTTTATATTGGTTTGCGTTGGTAGAAGATCTTATGAGAATAAACTGTTAAATATTTTGTATTTGTAATTTTGTAGCTTAGACTTAAGTGCGATGGTCTGAGTAAGAGTGCCATTAGGAATAAAGGGAACTTACATAATTAGGGTTTGTGAAGGTTTGATTATTACCTATGAAGAGGATCAGCGTGGGGTTTGGTTCTTACCTGGAAAAAATATCTGTATGGTTTTAGTGGATTGAATTCTGGCAAGAGCTTAGTGGAGTAGACGTAGATAAGAGTACGTTGCCGAACTACTATAAAATATTGAGTGTCAATTTCTCTATCCCTTACTCTTTATGTGAGCATTAGTATCACGTTGCCGCATATAATCAAGATAAAATAGATTAGGATAAATTAATTGATTAAAATTTTTAAACTACCCAATTTCACCCCCCTCTTGGGTAGATATTTGGGCCAACAGGTGCTATCTTTGTGGATTGTTCATGACTAATATTGAATATGTCATTTTCTCTAAAATTCTATAAGTCTTCCCTAACCCATTTTGGTTCACTTGATTCATGACATAACTACTCTTTTTCACCCCGATTCATCACCCTAATCAATATCATCAACCTCAAAATTAGGATCATTCTCACTCAATGCAGGCTCTACTTTAGGGAATTGTTCAGTAATAACCTTAGGTTTAGCCTCTCCATATAAGGTTACTTTAACATGTTCTCCTTCATTATGGATTCTAATTAGATCAAACACATCATTATCAATTTTAAGTTGCCTTAACATCTTTGTTATGGATATTTTGAAGTACAAATGGGTTAATCCATCATAACCTAATTCATTATACAAACCCTTCGTTCAAAGAAAGACCAACAATCAACATTGCAACTAAAATAGTATTCTGCATCCCCCCCCCCCCCCCCCAAAATGTACTATAAATTTGGGCTACAACTGAAGTATTCAATGGTGGAATTCAATATTGAACAAATATATTCTACAAAAATTTAAACAAACATACAGTTTTCATGAATATAAACCATAAATATAGGGGACAATGTTTTGGATATAAACCCTATAGTCAATCTTGTAATCTTACATTTAAGGTTTGTGTTTGTAAAAATGTTTAAATCTCAAGGATTAATAAAATTTATTCTTGATTATTCTTGTAATTATATCATTAATGTTGTAGATCTTGAATATTGAGTAAAATGTCCAACTATTTAATGTGGTTAAATAGGATGAGACCAAAGGTATTTTTGGTAGCTCGATATTCTAAATGGTTCCTAGTCGATATTGGATTATTGAAAAGGTCTTAAACAATCTAGATAACTTTATCCAATGTCCTGTCTTTGGGAATGGTGAGTCTCAATCCATTGGTATGAGATACTAGGACATCTGCCAAGGGAACTTAATAAGTGATCGTAAGAGACCGAACATTATTATCCTTGATATCTTACATACATGTCTTTCTTGAGTAAAATAGGACATTTGAGGTATGATGTATTCCGTGAACTTTTGTACTTGAGGTACTATATATTACATGTACACATCACTATACTTTAATAATAATAAGTGTTGTTCCCTAATTATGGGCCTTCAAATATATTCATCGGGTATAGTGGGACATACATGGTAATATACGAGTATGCAATAACATATCTATCACTTTTAGTGAAAATAGATGTGACCCTTGTGATTCGATTTAGTATTGTTGGCATCTAAAATTAGTAAACACCTTGAGTTGGTCTGGTCCGAGTCTACGTAGAGTTTTCTTGCCGAGGTGGTGGTTATGTGTCCTGAGTTCGGAGGTTAGATTCTTTGAACGTCCTAAGGTCCACCGTCAATTTTCTACAAATTTGGGCTGAAGTCTAGAGCTAGTACCTACACAAAGACCCACCGGGGTTATGCCCAATGAAATCCCTCTAGCGTGAGAGTAAGAGCTCAGGGGAGAAATGATACTTCGATTTGGTGGTTGATCATTACCTGGGGCTTTGAATGCCTGGGTATTTATAGGAGAAGAACTCAATTAGCATCGCATGATTAGGGCTCTGAGCGCGGTTAATTAAGGTAACTCGATGCATGGCCAATGAGTGGGCACGTGAGGTGATTAGACCTTTGGGCTTGGTTTTTTGGCCGATCCAAAAGAGCCCATAGGCTGGCCCAAGTAGTTTAGGAGATTGAACCCAGTCCATTGGAGTGATGGAGCCTTCTATGGTGGAGTAAGAGGTGTCTAGTAAGATGCTAGCATAGACATCTTGGTGGAAAATTCCTCATCTTTGACCGTTGGGCAGAGATTATTGCTCTAAGCCTGGTAATATCATGGGAGGTTTGGTTCTAGGTTGATCGAGCAGAGGTAGCTTAGGAGCTCGATTGAACTTCCATAGACCCTCTTGTTGATGATGATTGAGCACATGTAGCTCGAGAGCTCGAGCTTAGCTAGCTTAGTATTGACAAGTTTGGCTAAATTAGAAGGGTCTTCACGTTGAGGGGCTTTGAGCACAAAGAGATAAAAGCTCGAAGGTCATCCGATAGTATACTTTTGAGGAGATGGGCGATGGCTTGAACAAAATCATGAGGTCGAAGCTCGGCCAGGTCATGGGCCACCCTAAGCTCGTAGCTTGTTCAGGTTATGGAAGGCCCTATAAGGATGCCACCCTGAGGTCAGCTAGGTCATGGGCCACCTTAAGCTCGAATCTCGGAGGTGGACGAATGTTTCCCACATCAGTTGCCCCTACTATTAAGTATCGAGGTACGAAGTACTAGGGAGTAGTAGTGGTTGTGGTTGGAGTCTGCCCAATTATGATCAGTCTAGCCTCTCTAGTTAATCAGTAGTGAATGGTAAAAAGAGACCGCTTTGAATACCATGCTGCCACATAGTGAGCAGAGCTCTAATTGAAGAGAGGAGGGCAGTGCTTGCTGAGTTGAGGTCCAATTTCATGAACTTTTGCCTCGTCTCTTGGTTCCCTTGGCGATACATTCTTTTCCATGCACTAAGATGAGGTTGGTGAATGGTGATCTCTACTATGCTTAATGTTTTTCGCTGTGTTGTAATTTTTTGAACATATGTATACACATGAGCAGAATTTTTTGAACTATATATCTTGTTGTTGAGTCTGGAGCTCGTAGCCCGTTTTATTTTCTGTCACTTTGTTTTATGCGCTTTATGCTTCTGTTCGGTAAAAAACTTGCACTTGTACTATTCTCGTTTAACCTCTCACGAGCATAGACCTGAAAGGATCCTAAAGCTCAAACAATCAGGAATGGTCTTCATATTGTCGATCTCCGACCATAGCTTAGGATACAATATCCATTCGAGGAGGAACCCTTTCTTGTTCACTGGTCGGCGTAGATCTCAGACTTGACGAAGTTGGTTGATCTCCCCTCAGCCCTGAGCACTGGACAAAGGTCTCTATTCTGAGCTCATAAGGGCACTGAGGGGGTTTAGGAAGGGATATTTTCAAACAGAGATAGAACAGGAGGTCGGACAGAGGTAAGACGGCAAGTTAGAGGGCTCCGATGAGCTTCCAAAAGGGGCTCCTACTTTACGTTGGCCGAATAGAAGCCACATGGAGGATTGAGCTCAGATGAGCTCCTAAAGGCCTCCCTTTTGATGTTGGATGAGTAGGAGAAGCTCGGTAAGGTTCCCAAGGTTATTTCCCTTTACTATTATCAGAGTCGAGGTAGCTCGGTAGGTTGAGCTCGGATGAGGTCTACAGGGTGTCCCCTTTAATGTTGGTCGAGTAGGTTATCTCGATAGCTCGAGCTCGGATGAGGTCCAAAGGATCTCGCATTTGATATTGACTAGTCCAAGGAAGAACCCTTTCTTGTTCTCTGATTGAAGTAAACCTCAGACATGGACAATTTTTTAATAATTTCCATCTAAATCATCCCCAGCCAAGCATTGATCTGATATTTGATTTAGAGAAATGATGGTGGTGAATGGAGGACTGGGGTCGGACCTCTTTTCTTCCTTGGACTAAATCTACCCTTTTAGCATCTTGTTTTCCTCAACACCCTTAGGGCAGTGGTTGTAGGATCTTGTTTGACACCTTTGTTTATGTTATCAATTTTTGTAAAACAATTTACATATTTTTGTGGTTAAGTTTCATATTTTTGTGGTTAAGTTTGCGGTTACGTTCCTGGGTTAAGGGTTAAGGTAAGAAGGTCTTTACGATGCTCAGTCATTGGGGTCCTCAAGAATAAAATGTTTCGGTCAGACTTCTGTGATCGATCATCGGTGGGTTCTCTGTAGTCAGGCCCATTCCTAAGCCCTTTAGAGTTCTCCCATATTTTGTCCATGCAGGAGCCCTTCCATCTTTTTCATGCCTGACCGACAATCATCTAGTTAAGTGGTCGAAACCCGCTACAGGCCTTGGGACTCGATCGATGCCCTGTCTTTGGTGGACGACCATGGTCGATCCCCGGGAATGGACTACCGGCCTGTATAGGGGGTTCGATTCTCACTTTTGGTGCCTGGCACCGGAGTGTAGTTGTTGGTGATTCTTTTGAAAATTGATCATAGCACAATCGTTGGTCCTTTATTGAGGTTGGAGGGCCACTTGGCTTTGTCTGTGGTGGGGTAGAGCATTGTTCGAATCCTCCACTAAGCCTTACTTGTAAGTCGACTGTAGGGATACTCGTCTTTGGCCATGGCAGAACAAAGGGCCGCTCGGCTCCACTTTTGAGCTGTGCTTGTAGGTCAATTGGAGGGCTACTCGTTTCTTTCCATGGTAGGACAGAGGGCTACTCGACTTCACTTTTGAGCTATACTCATAGGTCGGCTGGAGGGTTACTTGTCTCTATTTATGGCGGGACAAAATGCTACTCGACTCTGCCTTTGAGCAGTGCTTATTCCCCAATTGGAAGCAATCCTATGTGGCGTGCCCTTAGTCATGGTAGAACTCAATACTTGGTCATTTCCAAAGAAGTCTCTATAAATCTCCTAGGAGCTAGTACAAGCAAATGTCGCGAAGGGATAGAAGTTGGGAGATCGGTGCCTAGTTGATAGGAATGGTCGTCGGCCCCTAGGGAGGACCAACGCGGTCCTTTGCTTAGAGCCTCTTCAAGCCCTTTGCCTTGCTCGGGCGCTTATGCTATTCTTTTTTATTTTTTTGTAACCTTCACTTGCTCTCTTCTAGCCGCGATCCTTAGGTCAACATTATGGAAGCCGGTGTTATGGTCCAGATCTTGATCGATATTAGTGGAGGGGTTTAAGTAAAGGTCATACGACAGCCTTTGGTGCCTGAGCTCGTCAATGAAGGCGTATAGCGCAACACTCTCCGAGAGCTCATTACAATCATTGACTTCTCGGTTGAATCTCTCTAAATAATCCTGAGGGATTCACCTTGTTCTTACTGTAGGGAAAGTATGTGCGCCATGGTGTTCAGTCTTCAGTGCGAGTGGCTAAAGCAAGCGAAAAAGAGTTGCTAGAGCTTATAAAATATGGAGATTGAGATCGACCTCAAGCCCTAGGACCAGGACCTCATCATCCCTGAGAGGGTGAGCAAGAAAGACTTGCACGTCATAGCTATAGATGTCATTTCATGTCCACGTGGGACTTGAAGATTGACAAGTGGTCTATAGGGTCCATGATCCCAGCGTAAGGGCTCATTTGGAGGTGAACAAAGCATCTATGCACCATCTCATCTAGGACTTCGTCCACGAAGGGGTACCTCACATCGGTAGGGAGCCCAATTGCTCTTTTTCCATCTTCTATCTCTTGAATGAATGCTTTCATGTTAGCGAGGTGGCGTTCCACCATACTTTCTCCTTGGGGCTTTATCCTCACGTGGCTTCCCACAACTTGGGCACCGTGATGGCATGGGGTCAGAGAATAGGAGCCAATCTAACGCTCACGTTAGGCCCTCAGGTTGGACCTTCCGACGTGGCTAGTTGCTCAGCCCGGAGCGAATGCTAATCGGTCCTTGACCCCATGTTTTGCGGAGGAAGGGACGATGATCTCGATGTAACCGTGGGAGCCCTCTCTTTCTCTCTTGACCGGTGGTCGTGTGGCTGAGGTTGGCCCCTGGGAACATGCCCATTGGAGTAGATCACCTGGCCTTTTGAGTTCTGAGCTCGTTCCTCCTGGCCTGTGAGCTGGAGAATCAGTGCCCCCCACCACGAGAGCCAACAGTGAGTGAGAGAAGAGGACTTGAATGCATGTTTAGAACTCGCCAAACTGGCGCTCCAGTAGGGATGCAAATTAAAACTGAATTGATGGGTAACTGCACGAAACTGAACCGAATGATTCAGTTTTGAAACCAACTAAATGGTTTTGGTTTTAAATTTAGCAACCTTAGTGTGTGGGTATACACACACACACACACACACACACACACATATATATAGGCCAGCTGCTAGGGTTGTAATTCACTTGTTTACTTGGTCGATCAAGTGCTCCTGCTCCTTACCTCTTCTTTTTCTCCTTTCTCATCACTTCACTGTGACTATTATCCTGATTTTAGCTATGATTTTATTGTTGTAATTAATTTGTGACTATTATGTATGATTGTATTGTTGTATTGTTTTTATTCATTAGGAACGTTTATTGTAACAATTAATAGTTTTGTGGTTTGATTTTTTGTTTTTGGAATTTACGTTATATATTTTTATTATGTTTTTGTTCATATATAAGAAACAATGGTTCGCGATTTTGGTTAAAATTAAATGGTCCGGTTTTAAAATCGTTTAAAAAAATTGGCGACTTTGGTTTTAGTTTTTCTTTTATATATGTCAACGGTTTTGATTTTAGTTTTGGTTTTGTACTAAACTGAGCCGAAACCGGACCATTGAGATCCTTACGCTCCAGGTTGTCAACGTGTAAGGCCTTATCAGTTCTTTAGGTCTGCCCTACAAAGGGTCTAGAGAGCAAGATGGATGTGCCTATCTGGCCTATGGGCAGTGGGTTGTTCTCGTTGGTGGGAGCTCGAGCATCTAACCTTGGGACCTTAGACATCTTTTTTCCTCCTCTGGGGAATTGATTGTTCGGATGACTGTTCACAGTGGGAGTATGGCTTCTTTGTTCGGTGATCTAACTAGGCCTTGTGATCTTCAAGTCTTAGCCGCCCATAGAGTGATTATCAAAGGAAGGCTTTTGATTCTCTTGTCATAGACGATGTCAAACTGTTGGTGTCTAAAATTGGTAAACACTTCGAGTTGGTCAGGTCAAAGTCCATGTAGGTTTTTCTTGTCGAGGTGGTGGTTATGTGTCCTGAGTTCGGAGGTTGGAGGTCGGATTCTTTGAATGTCCTAGGGTCCACAATCAATTTTCTACAAATTATGGCTGAAGTCGAGGGCTGAAGTTCAGAGCTGAAGTCCAAAGTTGGTACTTGCATAAAGATCCACCGCGGTTGTGCCCAATGAAGTCCCTTTGACGTGAGAGTGTAGAAAGACAAATTTATGATTCAATTTGGTGGTTAAGCAGTACCTGGGCCATCGAGTGCCTAGGTATTTATAGGAGAATAACTCAATTAGCGCCACAAGATTATGTCTCTTAGCGCAATTAATTAAGGTAACTCGGTGCGTGGCTAATGAGCGGGTGCGTAAGGTGATTAGGCCTTTGGACCTGGTCTTTTGGCCCATCCAGAAGAACCCATAGACAGGCCCAAGTAGTTTAGGGGATTGAGCCCATCCTATAAGAGTGATGGAGCCTTTCATTGTGGAGTAGGAGCTCTCTAGTCGGAGAACTCTGGTCGAAGAGCTCTGGTTGGAGAACTCTGGTTAAATTCTAGCATGGATGTCTTGGTGGAGAACTATTCATCATTGATCGCAGGGTAGATATCATTGTTCTAAGCTTGGCATGATCATAGGAGGTTTGGTGATAGGACGACTAAGCAGAGGTAGCTTTGGAGCTCAGAGCTCGGCTGAACTTCCATAGATACTCTTGTTGATGATGACCGAGTACAGGTAGCTCAGGAGCTCGAGCTCAACTGACTTAGTATTGATAAGTTTGGCCAAATTAAAAAGGGTCTTCACATTAAGAGGCTCTGAGCACAAGGAGCTCGGAGCTTAGAGCTTGACCAACAATAGACTTTCGAGGAGATGGGCAATGGCGTGGACTAGATCATGAGGTCAGAGCTCAGCCAGGTCATGGGCCACCCTAAGCTCGGAGCTCAGAGCTCATCCTGGTCACGAAAGGTCCTATGAAGATGCCACCTTGAGGTCAGATATTGGCTAGGTCATGGGCCACCCTAGGCTCAGAGCTCGTAGCTTGGCTAGGTCATGGAAGGCCCTATGAGGATGCTACCCTGAGGTTGGAGCTCGGCTAGGTCATGGGCCACCCTAAGCTTAGAGCTCAAAAGACAACAAATTTTTCTCACATCATGTACAATTCACCTAAGCCTCTAGTCAAAACAGTATAATGATTGAGATGAGATTCCAATCAGTTATCATAAAGAATTATCAATCCAATAAATATGATTGGACCAGGGTTCTTTTGACTTAACCATATCCTGTCGGTCTTTTTGGGTATACAGATAGAGAGATCATGGAATACACACATCATCCATGAAGGAGTTCTATTGGTAAAATTCCTTCTAATTGGATATGACCATGATAAGTGGGTAGACATGACTAATAGTCGACAAAAATGTCTCATGAATAGTGTTTTACCTAAGTTGTACTCCAACCATACTAGCCTAATAAATTAACTATTAATATTTTATTTTTAATTTTTGCTAAACAAACATTTACCTAGTATGTTGGAGTAAATAACATTGATATTGAATATACAAATTGGTGGTTCAAAGTACCCACCAATTTTTAGCTAACCTCTCCATCTTAGGTAGAAATTGCTCTTGAGATAGTTATTAGGTAAAATGGCTATGGTTATGGGTTTTGAGTAGGAGCTTAATTTTATTTAGTTCGGTAGCCGCAATGGTAGTTATACCATTTGGCTCTTGATATAACTATTGGGTTAAAATTGATCCTAAGGGAAAATCCATTTCTTCTGTAAAGGAAAAATTGGAATTATTTTATTTTTTATTAATTAATTATTACTAAATTAATTAATTAATTATTTTCACAATTTAGCTGTTGGTATGAATCAAATGGCTCGCACACAATAGGGAATTAAAATTAGAAGAGTCTTTGAAAAAATGAATGGACAATAATTCTGAACTTAAGAAGTTTAGAGGACAAAGTGCAATTATAGAAAGAAGGGTCCAAGATTTTGAACCCTGGATTGTATTTATAAGGAGAGAAATACCAAAGTGGCCGCCCATGCTATAGATTTCAATTAGAACATTTTGGCCATCCCCTATCTTTGTTTCTCTCTGTTCCTTTATCTGTGAGATAAGTTTTTACTTTTTGTACTTCTAATTTACATTGTGTTTTCCCCTAAATTCAAATAAGAGTTGTCTTAAAATCTTAGGGTTATATTCAATTCTTAGAAATTCCAAGAACAATTTTCTCTAAGAGATTTCTTATGTGAATACTATTTGAGGTGAGATAAATTTTTCACTTCTAAGAGAATCGGTCTTTTGTAACTGTTATAATTTGTGTTCAGACGTTCTCGGAAGAGCCTTCACAAATCACGCCTCGAAAACTACCAAATTTCAGGCTAAAGCACCATAAGAGGTATAATTAAAGAGTTTTTAATAATACTTGCCTATATGCCTGTTTTAATGTTAATGCAGTTGACGCAACCCGGATTTTGATAGTGGAAGAAGTAGAGAATCGGGAAGCAGATGAAAACAAGTTTCATTCCTTCCTCTCTAAGTCATCTAAATTCGTTCATTTTTTAAAATTGTTTTTAGAGGGATTTTCTAGGCGTCAGTTTTGAAAAACTTTTGCGTTGAGATTTTATGTTAAAAACGGAGTCGCCACCTAACATGGGGTTAAATGGTGTGCTAGGTCACTGAAATTTTAGAAATTCATTTTTCCTTTTGAAATGACCCGTGTTTTAACTTCTAAAGGTTTGTGTACCAGAGATATTCTTTAAATTTCGGATTCGGTTATGCTTGGGGAAGGTTTTACGCACCCCAAGCCACTTGTCTGTAAACGGTACATTGATTAAAATAGATATTCATTGTTAAACATATTCAAGCAGTTTTCTTTGATTTATTGAAACAAGAATAATTCACTTTTTAAAGTTTTTACTCTTTCTATGTATTTTTACATGATGCTATGATAAGCAAGTAAATACTACAACTAATACTAGTCAGCGACATCTAATAACAGTTTATATAGACTGAAATCTAAATATGCAAACTATATGGAATGCAAACTAAGACTAATTTATTTGGATATTTGATCAAACCCGGACGTGGGTTGCCTACTGGTAGTGGAATATTACGTCGCTACTTTCACCGCAAGTGTACGGGTCAAGTTTTAGCAGAGTGAGAAGAGTATGGGTTGTCGTATCCACAGGGATTGAATTAGATGGTCGTTGAGTACCGCAATTGTCATAACCTAACTTTATTTAGGCGACTCAATTTATATTTTTGTTTTATAAAATAATATACTAAACTAATTAACTAATTAACCTAATATACTAGTATTGACGTTTAAGAGAGTAAATTGTTTGGGGATTAACTTCGTTCATTTAAACCTGTTCGATTCAATCTAGTTTACATTAACGACATTCACACTATCCGACAATCTAGGTATCGAATTCTCACTCACTACCTCTCCCGAGTGTAAAGTGAATGAATATGTGATTTCGAGTCAATACCGAAGTCTCCCTCTGGCGTCTATACGACATTTGGTCACATGGGTCTCGCCTTAACCTCATAACTTGCATACTTTCTAATACCCTCCCGGGTCATTAGATCGTCACGTTGTATTTAAACCCTAGTCCGAATCCGGAGTTACCTCTCCTGAGTGTCAAACCCTGTATTCTCAGTATATCATAACAAGCATATAATAGTGGAAGAAAGGTAAACACAATCGAATACAAATGAACAACCGATAACGAAATAAAGATTAAACAAACGACATTTTCATAAACGAATCGCTCTCTAGACAATATATGTTTAATTTCTTATGTCCATAACCACATATACAACAATATACAAGATAAACATATACAAAACTATCAACCAAAACTAAGAAATAAAGAGAGAAAAAAGGAAACTAGTCGTTATCCGAAGAACCGATGCTAAAACCGCTCCGAGATCGTTTCCTCTTCTTGGCTTTGTGATCTTCTCTTGGTTGATAGAGTTTGGAGCTCCCAAAAATCGTCCCAAAATATGCTTGGTATTTTGGGAGAAGAGGAAAGATATAAGGGATCCAAAATATCTAAAAAATATCCCAAAATATCATTGCAACCTGATGTTGGACCGCTGCAGCGGTTGGAAGTTAGTAGGCTTTTTGTTGGATGACCGTTGCATTGGTGGAAAGCACTGTTGCAGCAGTGGAAGGGCAGAAGGTTTCTGTTTTATTGATTGTTGCAGCGGTGGGCCTACAGTCCTGAACTTGTCTTCTTTACTCTTTTTCCACCGTTCTTCCACCGATATTCCACCGATTTACTTGATTATGAACCGTTTTCATCCCAAACACCTGATTTATAACAAAACAAATAAAAATGTATTAAAACATATTAAAACACTATACTAATACTCGAAAACTATCAAAATCGATTGAAGAATAAATACATAAATTCTACCTATCACCTACGTATCTCGGATTAATAAGAATTAGGTATTTACGTAGTTTGTTTGTGTTAGGTTAAACTATATGGTTTGTTATTAAAGGTGTGACCGAATCCTTATGGGTTGCCTACGTACTTTGGGTGGTTACTTTAGATCAAGTTAAACGTAGTTTATTTAGGTTATGTTGAAAACTGGGTTAGTTTTAGTTGTGAACAACTTGGATCATAACCTTAGCTAATTATTATTAATTGTTTTTAAAGTTGTGAACAACCTAAATCACAACCTTAATTATGTTTATTATTAATAGTTTTTCAAGTGGTGAACAACCTTAATCACAGCATGACATGTACATAACCTCTTTGATTTTGTCAAGAACATCTTAACCAAATTCTTTTGTTTTGGTTAGTTAGTGTTAGTGTTTGACTTGTTAGTTAAAAAATGAAAAGAAATACCATATATTTATGCCAGTTCTACTTGTAACTAAGTAAAACGAGAAGATTTGTAAAAAAGAATCACACATATTCTTGAAGGAATAGAGGTAACCCTTTATCCCGTGTTTTTAGCCACAAGGGTCTGTCGGTGTAGTATATATATATAGGTGCCACTCCATATGCCAATCTGGTTGTGATCTTGACATTTAGCAGAAAGTAAATCCGGTTATTAATAGTTATAGTTAGTATCAACAGTTAATAAAGAGTCAGTTTAAAGTTCTTGGGAGAATTTTAGAGAGTATGTACAACTCATGTTGTGATTGTAGTTTTGTTTGAATCCTCACATGTTCTTAACATGTTCTCGAAAGATTTGAGTTCTCACATGTTCTTAACTTGTTCTCAGACATTCTTGATGTTCTTGAGATAGTTTTGTATGATTTGGACATTGTTTGGTTATTATAATTGTATGATTTGGACATAGTTTGGTTATTATAACATGAATTAAGTGTTTGTTTGGTTGTTTATGGGTTTTATGTGTTATGTAAATGAACATTAAGTGTATGAATTACATGATTATGCTATGTACAAGCAACATACACAAGATTAAACCAAGATCAAAGGGATTTTTAAAGAAACATACCTACTTAGGGGATGTGGTCTTCCCTAAGTGATTACCTCATTTTCTTCCTTGATCTTCTTGGTTTCAAGTTGATCAATCACCATCAATTTCTCAAGTTCTTTCTCCAAGAACCTCAAGAACATCCTACTTAGGGGATGTGGTCATCCCTATCTAGTTATTCCCCTTTCTTCCTTGATCTCCTCGACTTGACGTTGATCGGTGATCGTTTTCATCTTGAGTTCTTGCTTCAAGAACCTCAAGATCAACCTCAAAGACTATATTTCACCATAATAACGACGTGTTATTTGAGATATTTGCTCAAAAAGCCTAGCACCCAAGACTTGGCTTGAGTTTTAGAGAGAGAAGCTAGGCATTCAAGGCTTGAAAAAAATGAGAAGCAAGCACCCCTATTTATAGGCTGGGGGCCTGCGTATTTATATCTGTGTAGGCCAAACCAGCCTCTTCCTTGGAGGGGTCTTTGTCCTAAGGGACATGCTATCTTGTATTGATCTTGTTTCGTGCTTAATGAATTTTAGATGGAAGGAAAGATCTTCAAAGATTTGGTAATCATTACCAATCATTACATCTGATCCAATCATATTGCTTACACATGAATGCATTAGTGGCTTGATATTACACATCTGGTTCGGTTTAGAGGCTAAGTACCGGTTAGTTTCACTATTTCGATTTAGTTGCCATTAATGCTTTCCAAATGCATTGAACCTAGTCTTGATGTGTCACCATTGTATTTAATTCTATTTTATGAGTCATTTCTTGGTGATCACTTATCTGTTTGGTTTCAGATTGAATCAGGTTAACTTGCCTTGTAACCGACAGTTGGTTTTCAAGTTCCTTAGTTACCCTAAGATATTTTGGTGAAAATATCTAGATTCTTTGAACCTATCCCTTCCATGTTATCCTAAGAATTTATTTATTTATAGGATGTTCATTTAATTCATTACCGATGTGGCAAACCAATTTGATTTGGTTTCGGTAACGGGTAGTCACATTTCAAGGTTTTCGGTTAACTCTAAGATATTTTGATCAAAATATCTAGATACCTTGAATGTGGCGTATCCATGTCATCCCAAGAATTTAATTCTTTATGGGATGGGCATTCAATTCTCATTAAATGTATAACTTAGGGGGCGAACATGATCTGTTTAGTTTCGATAACAGTTTGTTGCATCCTAAGTGTCTTGGCTCCCTTCCTAGACATTTTGTAGGCAACTTCTAGGAAGGTTCCTTTGTCATTTAAAGGCCTATTTTTTGGTCCTTTA
Source organism: Eucommia ulmoides (assembly GCA_016647705.1). NCBI lineage: Eukaryota > Viridiplantae > Streptophyta > Magnoliopsida > Garryales > Eucommiaceae > Eucommia > Eucommia ulmoides. Next base: position 34,634,627 of record CM028330.1, read on the forward strand.
ATTATGTGTAGGCCCTTAATTCATTGGGCCTAGAGTGGTTTGTCATGACAACTTGAATTTGATGTAATTCCAAATCAAGCCCCACTCCTTAATCACCTTTGTGATTTTAGGGCTTGTCTTGACCTTTCCAAGCATAGATCAAGGTCACTTGGATTGTTTCTTGGTGGTGTTTGATATAATATGCATAATTGAAATAATTGTTTTTGGTGTTAAATCGACAAGATTTAGTGATTGTAAATGTTTCAGGGTCAAGGTAGGTAACCGACATAATTATTTGAAATATCCTATAATTTAAGGGTAGTGGATAATTTTTATTTAAACTAAATATGATTTAATAAAAATCAAACTTTAATAAAGGCATTTTAGAACCCCTTAAATTATGGGATTTTTGGGATTGACCCAAAACTTTTAATTAACTGCATTTTGTCAAATTTAACAGTTTTCGTATTTTTCTCATGTTTTTGGATATTTTTGTATATTATATAGTGTGATATCAAGTATGAATTCATTCTCTTTAAACCCTAGTTTAAAATTTATTTGAACTTGTACTTGTTCCAACACTGACCGGACAAGAAAAAATGCGGTGTCTACAACAGTTAGATATGCCCACAGGGATTGAATATTAAGCTACATTTAATTTTTTTATGGTCAGCTGTGTAAATCTGATAATTTTTAACATCTGATCTCTTCAAGTGGTATTAGAGCCACCTCCTTAATTAACTTAAAATAATTTTAGTTATGTTTTATGAATTGCTGGATCATAGAAATATGTTTTAGATTTCATGTAAATACAAAAGAGTTTTTTCCTTTTAAATTAATTTTATAATTTTTTTTAAAAAAATTTTGAAAAATTAAAAATTAGGGAATTTAAGGAAATGGCGTTATGGTTAAAACCATGATGCTAATGGGAGCCTAAGTCTTTGGACGATAGTGGTGTCAGCACAATAGCCGCGCGTCGCCATCTTTGCTGACGCCCCACCACTGTTGCCAGCATACTGCTAGCATAGTAGCGAACAACTACTACTACAATTTAACAAGAGATACTTTTTTTGTGGTGTTGCCCAGTACTGTGGCTTGGCAACAATGTGGTTCCTTAGCATGGTGTTTTGCTTCTCTTTCTGGGAAAATTTAAAATTGTTGCGATTTTGCGGATTCTGTAAGATTTGGTTTTTCGGATATTTAGAAAGAAAAGTTAAATGTTGACTAAGCATATTAATTTGAATTTCAAATATTACCAGTATTAGATTTGATAGCTTTTAATATTGTTTAGAAAATCTATCAAATTAGATTTGGTATATTATTTAAAATTTTAAAATTTAAAGGTTCTTAAATTAAATAATTAATAATAATTATAACTAAATGATTATTATTAATTATTTAACTTTGTTAATTATCCGTATTAAAATTATTTTTTAAAATTTTATTTAATAGATTAATATTTGAATTTTTTTTTTTTTTTAAAATGGATTAATTTTCAAAGTTTACTTGTTTATCGAATAATTTCATTTTAATGTTATGAGGTAATTTTAATAGATATTGGAATTAGATAATTCATTATTTAAATTAATTATATTTCAATTATTATGCGATAATTTTCAATAGATATAGAATTTAATTAATTTATTCTTATATGATAAGAATTATTTGCTAATTTTATTAGGAAACATCATTATTTAACGATATAATCTAATTTCATAATAGGATTGACTAGTTATTGTATATTTTACATGTTATGTATCATATATGTTAGTTAGGGGATTGTCATGGACTAAATCATTTGAGTGATGTGGTTGGTTTGTAGAATGGTTGTAATTTTGTAGACTGGTCTTTTAAATCCAATCAAGGTCGTAATAATTTTTTAGGGTTTTTCAAGGGTTTGTATACTCTTCCTTATTATTTTTCGTTGTATTTATCCCCTTATGGATCCCCATTTTTCCATCTGAAATGTATCTTTTTTTTTTAATATTTTTATTGTATTTATAATTTTTTGAAGACGAAAAGGATCCCCAACAATGACAGAAAACTGAGGAGCCCAATTCGGAGCATGAAAGAATCGAGGCCAAAAAATTACTAACAAAATTAAATCTAAAGATTTGGTCCAGTGGCTCGGGCTGAATCGACCTGCAAGTCCTTGATCATCCCAACTCATTTGTATGTGTGTATGGGACAATTTATTTTATGTTGCTTTATTCTTTTCCAATTAGCACGTGTATACGGGAAATTTAATTATTTTGTTATAGGTATATGATGCTGATTAAACAAACTAAGTAATTAAAAGATGAGATCTAAATAAATATTCCTCAAAGAAAACATTAAGTTATAAACGAAAACATATGAGATATGCGTCTTTGTGGTCTTCCACCATGGGATTTATTCGGGTAGCGGTTCTATAAGCCTACAGTTGGTATTTAGCTAGATAGGACAGTACCGTTTCCTAGAAATCAAACTCACAATGAACTTATTTTTATTTATAGCATGAAAGAGTAGACTGGCGTGTTCATTTGGCTAGCTAGGGTGGTGTACACATTGGGACCGGGTGGGTGTGACTTAACTAGGAAGATATATCCTTAGCTAGTTAGGAAGGGATATGATCAAACTTGAGAGCAAACATGAATTGGATCTTACTCAAAAGGTAAGAGGCAAGAGTTACTTGTCCCTGGGAGAGATAGTTCCTTAACTAGCGATAACGGGCGCTATTGACGAGAAGAGATTATTCAATTCTGTACTAGATACATTTAGAGTGTAGCCGTTTCTCCATAGAGAAGTGAGATTCAAAAAATTTAGAGGGAGTACAGTTGGATTCATAAAAGATCTTTAACCTAAAATTTAACTACACTATTTTTTTACTTAACTAATTTGCATTTACTTTCTATATATACTTCACTATGTTGAAACCATTACCAACTGTTCTTCAAAAAAAAAAATCCTTTAATCGAACCTAACTTTCTTGATTGGTTGAGAATCCTTAAGCTGGTTTTGGCTTATGAGAAATTGGACTATGTTCTAGATAGTCCAGCTCCTATGGAATCCGATGCCAACTCTGAGCAAGAACGTGTCATGATCCAAAAATGGATAGATGATGATAAGAAGTCTCAGTGTTATAAGATAGATTGATGATCAATAGCGTTTTGAAATAATCCGAATGGCTTGGGAGCACATATTTCATTGGGCAACACCTGAAATCTCTCTTTGGCAAGTATAGTCGTACTGCTAGGTACAACTTTTCAAAGAACTTTTCAAATCCAAGATGTTGAAAGGGTCATTGGTTAGGGACCATGTCTTTAAGATGACTTGTTAGGTTGAGGGACCAGAAAAGTTGGGATTACCTCTTGATCACCACTTGGATTTATATCTTATTTTGCAATTACTTCCTAACGCATTTGATTAATTCATGGTGAAATTCAACATGAAAAATTATAAGCCACATTTCTATGACTTCTTAACATATTGGGGACTACCAAGGGGACCTTAAAAAAGTCCAAGGGTTTACTACTAGTAGTGGATGAGCCTTCCGCCTCAAAAGAGAAGAAGAATAAAAGGAGCAAACCCATCTCATGTTTGAAACTAAACCAAAAGCTAAAGAATGAAAGAAGGCCCAATAAATAAAAATGCTTTCGCTATGTCCAACAAGGGAATTAGAAAAGGAACTATCCTCAGTACCTGAGTTCAAAGGACAAACCTTCTAAATATGTGTTATAATTTCTTGTTGTTATTGGTTGTTTGACAACATGTTCAATTTCGGATTGAGTTTTGAACTCTAGTGCTAGTTCACGTGTGTGTAATACTATACAGGTTCTAAAGGGAAGCAAAAGTTTGAGTAAAAGAAAAATATCGCCATGTGTGGAAATAGAGCAAGAGTTACTACACTAGCAGTGTGAGACCTTTACTTAGAGCTACTATGGTGACGCATTTTAAATTTAAAAGATTGTTTATTTATGCCTAAATATTTCAGAAAATATTATTTCTATTACTTGATTAATAAAGGATGGTTATTTAATTGTTTTTTAGAATAATAAATGTATTTATTTATTTATTTCAATTCAAAATTAGTTTGTTTAGGCATATCTCACAACAATTTTTACTCTTTAAAAACTTGTGGTGAAATTAACATCATGGAGAATAAAAGTTTTACAAAGAAAAGATTGAGAGATAAAAATCCTACCTATTTGTGGCATCTTAAGCTAGGTCATAATAGTGAGAAACGAATCAACAAGATGGTTAAAGATGGGCTTTTGGGCCCATTTGGCTTGGATTCATTACCAACTTGCGAATCTTATGTCATGGCTTGCTCAAAAGTACACATTTATTAGATATCCTAATCACTCAAAAGAATACATGATGTTATATGAACGTTATGATGATTTAGTAACCGAGATTGAGTCACATAATGTCAACTTTATGGAAAATGAGTTTCCAAACATAGGTGAACAAAGAGATAATATAGAACTTTATGAGATGAATGAGTCAAATGCTAACTCTACACCATCACTCGACGATGGTGGAGAAATAAATCTTCATCCTTATACAGATACACCAATGATCGTCGAAGATAGTAAAATATATTTAGAGAATAACGAGAGTGGTGGCCCAGTAAGCTACCCAAGAGGGGAATGAATTGGGTAGTTATAAAAAATTTAATCAAATTAAACTTTCAACACTTAATTATCAAATAATCAATTTTTCTTAAATCAATTATCTTCGTCACGCAGCGGATAAGTGTTTATAACTAGGTGTACGCCCAAACAAAATATAAAGAATAATAACAATACAACACACTAATATATATCCTGGTTCAGCAAGCTAACCTTGCCTAATTTAGTTCCTCGAGCTCCACGGAGATTCTCAGCCTCTAAACACTTGATTCCTTTAACGGTAGGAACCAAACCCTTACAACGATTCTTTTCTTAGACTCAGAATCAACCTTTACAATTTCTCTTTTCCCAAGTTAAGGAAGAACCTTATCTTTTTACTAGGTTAAAGACTAACCTAATTCTATTACAGGAAGAATCACAACCTTATAACTCTCATAAGTATCCTTTTTCCTAAGTAAGGATTGAACCTTTACAATTACTCAAAATTAATTCAATTTCAGGAAGAATAAAAATCTAATTCTTTTCAAGGAAAAGAATAACCTAACATTTTTATACCTTAGGATAAAGATCAAACCTCAACCTTTTTCACCGCAAAAGACTGAAACCTATCTACTCTGACTAGACACTGACCCAATCGTGTCTTATCCGCTCAAACTCACAAACACAAAAAATAATGAGTTTCTTCTCAAAAGGAGCTTCTACCATCTCAATACAGTTATACTCGATTAATGTCTCAAAATTTACTATATGATAGATTTAATGCGAGATAAATTAATATCTGATTAATAACAAGTGTGAGTAGCACAAATTAAAACATGTAATCAGATAATCACATACAAAAATTGTTTTAAAAAGATTTTTATGCTCTTAAATTTGAAAACAATTTTCTAACGATCTTAAATCCAAGTATTTAACAATAATATGAAATATAAATTAAGAACAATAACTTGAAAATATCTCTCCAAGAAAACACGGAAGAATGAAAACAAGATCGCAAGATAGCACAAATCGATGACGCCAATTCAACAAATCTTTAGCTCAAGAACTTTAAAATAAAATGTCTCTTGAATAATCTCAGTAGAATGATAACTCTTAGAAAAGTGTAGGAACTAATAGTTCTTGATATGTCCTATCTAATTTTCGTAGGTATATATATATAGATTGAAATCAAGCCCTCCAACGACTACTTTTAAAAAAATATGCCTCTAAAAGGTACCTTTAGACGCCATATAACATAATCATTCAATTATGGTATAATTCACTTAAAACTAACTTTTAAAACTCTCAAATAAGTCCACAAAACATTTCTTAATTATCAATTGCAAATATAGAAAGTATTTAGTTGCTAATATTGAGGGAATCTTTAATTAAGTAGATCAAATCAATAGGGATATCAAAATACATGTACCATATTTTCAGTAGGTTCAAATCCCCTGAAATTCTCCCTTGGAATCATAAAAAAGACTAGTTTTTTTACCAATACCCAGTCGGTTGATCGGTTGATTTAGCGTGTAAACCAGGCCAAACCCAACACCTAGTCGGTTGATAGAACCCTGGCCTGTCAGTTAACCGATTGATTTAGCGTGCAAACCAGGCCAAACCCAACACCCAGTCGATTGACCGATCTCCCTTCGGTCGGTTGACCGATTGGTTTAGAGACTTCCACTTTTTCACCATTAAGCCTATCGGTTGACCAATTGCTTTAGGATCTCCACTTTTTGCTCTGAAAACATCACTGTTTCAAACGATTAACTAATCCTTTCTAATCAGTTGACCGATTGATGCTGGTTGATCAATTTCTTCTCCAATTTCTGCTCTACAATCTACTATTTTGATTCAGTTAATCGATTGCTTTTCTCAGTTGACTGATTTGACCCTTAACTTTATCTTTTTATACTTTAATCATGATTTTCAATGATTTCAGATAAGGAGCACAAAATAAATCAATAATTAGGATCTTAAACTCTAACATTTCAACACACAAAAACATAACTCATTTAATAGTGTCGTGTGTGATCCTAATTCGGGTTGCATTAAAAGTATAAGAGTATCAAGCTATTTTCACGTAATTTCTTCAATGTCTTCAACATTCTTCATTTCTTCATTTTGTCCATCTTTGCACCCTTAACATCTTCTTCATGAAATCTTTAACACATTCAATAAATGGAACTCTTTTTTTGAAACACTCAGCAAACACATTAGTTCCAATAAAATATCAACACTTAGTTGTCCATAAAAACCTAGGGATCGACAGGGAGTGTAACACAAAATAATAATTCTCAAACTCTTCAGCTACGTAGAAGTCAATGTGGAAATATTCCTTGATGTCTATTTGGGATTATAGAATATTTCCGGTGTTGTTTACTAGAAAAAGACAAATTTTCTTCTTATCAAGAGGCTTTATCATTGCTTGGTGCTAAAGAACGGATAGCTACAATGGAAGATGAGATTAGTTCTATGCAAAAGAATCAAGTATGGGAACTAGTTGATCTTCTACCTAGACCAAAAAAATTAGAATCAAATGGGTTTTAAAAATTAAAAGTAGTTAGATTGATTTATTGATAGGTACAAAGCTCATCTCGTGATGAAAGGTTATACTAAAAGAAGGTGTAGACTATGAGGAAACTTTTTCACATGTTGTTAGGTTGCCTCTATTCGCCTAATCCTAGCCATTGTCGTCCATTTGGATTTATAACTTTTTAAAACGGATGTTAGGACTGTTTTTCTCAACAGAAAACTATATGAGGAGATCTACACGGATCAACCTATTGGTTTTTGTCCAAGAGGCAAGAGCGCAAAGTGTGTAAGCTAAAATGTTCCATTTATGGCCTGCAACGATCATCTAGACAATGGTACCTCAAATTTCATCAATCCATAATTACTTTTGGTTTTATCATGATTAAAGAAGATCATTGTGTTTACATAAAGTGGTAGGATAATATTTTATTATCCTTACTTTGTATGTTGACGATATTTTATTGGCATAGAATGATATAGGGATGATTGTCTCCACTAAAGAGCGATTGTCCTTTACTTTTGATACTAATGACATAGGTGAGTCTATTCTAAGAAACTTATTTCTTTGTCTTAAGAGACTTATATCAGGAAGGTTCTTGAATGATTTTGAATACATAATGCTAAACCTATAGACACTCTTGATGAGGAGGGTAGTACCTTGAGTATTGATCTTTGTCCTAGAACTAATGTTGAAAAACAAAAAATGTCCCATATAGCATATACAAGTACAATTGGAAACCTAATGTATGCCATGATGTGTACACTACTAGACACATGATATGTAATTGGTCCAAACTAATGAATTTCGATTTTTGTAACTTGTAAACCACAAGTTTGACTTATTGAATTTAAATATTTATACCACAATGCAAATTTATAATTTTATACTTTATTTGCATTCATTAAAAGCGTGACGAATAATTTAGGATATTTGCTATACTATGATGGTAGATGTCACTGGGCAAAATAATTGGTTACTCACATAACAACCAGCCTCGACGCTGAGATAACGTGTGAGATGAGACTTTAGAATTCTAAAGATTGAATTAGAGAATTCTTCATTGTGTTGCCTTGGATGATCCACGATGAGGTTTACTAAAATCCGAACATGAAAGTTCTCACACGTCATGTAGTTTGAGAATAGCCGAATGTGAAATTTCAAGTGTGTTGGCTCAAAGAGTTATCCAAGAGGGGGGGGTGAATTGAGTAGTTACTAAAATTAAATAATTAATTCCTTTAAACACAAATAATTAATTTATGTAAATAGATTATTATCTTTATACGTAGCGAATATGTGTTTAATATTAAGTGCACATCCAAAAACAATAGAAAGTAAATCAATGCAGCACACAAGAATTTATCCTGGTTTGGTCAAGTTAGTCTTGCCTACATCCAGTCCCTTGAGCTCTATGGAGATTCGCAATCTACTAAACCCATTGATTCCTTTATTAGGGTAGGAATCAAACTCTTACAATTCACGATTCTTTTATAGGCACAAAATCAACATTTACAATTTACCTTTTTCACGGGTCAAGGATGAACCCTATCTTTTTACCAGGCTAAAGAAAACCCTAACTCTCTCTCACTTATCCTTATCACATGGAAGGACGAACCTTTACAAATTACTCAAAAATAATTCAATTGTAAGATAAATCAAAACCTAATTCTTTTCAAGGAAAAAGAATAACCTAACATTTTTACTAGGTAAAAGGTCAAACCCTAATATTTTTCACAAGAAAAAGATCAAAACCTAGCTACTTTGACTAGACACCGTCCCAAACGTGTCTAATCCTCTCAAACTCACAAGTACAAAAAATGTAAGTTTTTTCCCATATTGAGCTTCTACTACCTTAATACGAATATACTCAATCAATGTCTCAAATAATTCTATGTGATAAATACAATGTGAGGTAATTTAAATCTGATTTATAAATAATGTGGGTAACACAAATTTAGCACGTAATCATATAAACAGACAAAAATCGCTTTAAAAGATTTTTAGGCTTTTAAGTTCACAAATAATTTTTCTAACAATCCTAAACCAAGTAATCAAGATAAATATAACTTTAAAGCAAATAATAAAATTTGGAAGGATCTCACTGGGAAAACACCGAATACAATGATGGAATAGAAATTAGAACCCAAATCAGTAATACCAAACAACAAGCGCTTTAGATCAAGAACTTATAATAAATCGCTCGTAAAAATCTCAGCGTAAATCTCACTCTTATAAAAGCTCAAACTATATTCTTGATGTATCTCATTCAATCACCGCAGGTCTATATTAAAAGACCAATAAATAACCCTCCAACAACTAGTTTTTAAAAAATATGCAATAAAATGACACTCTAAGACCCCATATATTATAACCTTTCATTTAAGGTATATTCCACTTAAAAATAACTTTCAAATCTCTCATTTAAGTCCAAAACTATTCCCAATTTAAAATCATAGAAATAGAAAGTATTAAATCATTTAAATTAATAGAATTTCATTCACATTTCAATAGGGATCACATAATATGTTATTTACATTTGAAATATATTCAAATCCCCCAAGTCCCTCTTTTGGAATCATCAAAACCGAAATATATTGACCAAATCAACGAAATAGTTGTTGATTTAACTGTAGCAGTTGATTGACCGACCACTTACATTCGGTTGACTGACCCGTGCCAAGGCACAATTAGTCGTTGGCCTTATACACATTTGGTTGACCGAAAGCCCAGTCAGTTAATCGAATTGATTAGTGTCTTCTTTGTTGATCCCAAAATTTTGATGAACAATTAAGTATTGATATTTTGTTGGAACTAATGTTTGATCAAGTGTTTCAGTGATTTAAAGTTCCAATAATGAAGATGTCAAATTAAATGGATACTAAATGAAGATATCAAGATGATGAAGAAGTATTAAGAGTTTAAAGATATTAGAAAAAACAACCCAGGTAAATATAAACTCTTAATATTCCATTTAGGAACACACATACGGCACAAAATAAATTTTATCTTTTATGTGTGTTTTGGTTGAGTATATTTATTTGCTCCTATGTGAATTAAAAAGAAATATTTTTGAATGACTAAAATAGAATATAAGAGTATTAGTGGAGTTCATTTGAATATAAATATGGATAAATGGGCAAAATTGTAAAAGAAAGTAAGTAAAAAACGAGATCAGAGAAGAGATTTCGGAAAGGGCAGTCGACTGAGAAGTCGACCATAAAAATAAGATGAACTCTCTGAATCTGCGAGTTGAGAGAGAGGTCGACCGATAGAAGCTTGACAAACTCTGTGAATCTGTGAGTCGACAGAACGGTCGACCAGTGGAAGCTTGGCAAACTCTATGAATTTGCGAGTCAACTGAGGAGTCGACCAATCAAGTGCATGGGCTAGTTCTAGTATCCTTCAGTCGACTGGGCAATCGACTGAATGCGCAGTTTTAGGATATTGGTTGATTCGATTTTAAATCCGAAAGTAGTCATTTTTAGTTAAGATTTGAGAGAGATTTCGAGGACATTCTTAACATTTGAGATATGGTTCATATACTAATTAAATCCTTTAAATATGGTTTATTAATTATTAAAGTTTCTCAATTTGGTATTTAAAATGGATTCTATACTTATTTGTTTTGATAGAGAAATATTTTGGGGATTTAATTGAAAGTTTTAAAAGTTGTTATTAAGTGAAATTGAACCTAAATGAAGTCCTCATGTTATAAAGGGTCTATAAGAGTATTTTATTGTTATGACACTTGTAAACTAGCCGTTAGGAGGCTGATTACATTTGCCCTTATATAGACCTATGGATTTTCTAAGAGAGTTCATTCATTCTAATCGTTCTAAGAAATAAAATCAGTCTATATATTCTTGAGAGAGCGTTTATAAGAGTTATCATTCTACGATACTGTGAACTGTTTTGAGAGAGTGATTTTGATAATCAACTGCGATCAATTTGTACTGATACTAGAATTGAAGCTATATTGTTTTCATCATTAATTCTATGGATTCTAGGTGAGATCTTTTCATATTTATTATTACTTGTTTATTATTGTATTTTGGAAATTAATCTTAGAAATTATTTTTGATTTTTTAAAGAAAATATTCTTTCAAACAATTTTTGAATCTGATTACGTGTTTCAATTTGCTACTCATATATTTTGTTAAAATCAGATTTCCGCATCTCACATAATTCTATCACTAATTGGGATATTAATTGAGTTTATTTATATCTGGGGTGGTAGAAGCTCCGAGTGACATTTACTTATCAATTTTTGTATTGGTGAGTTGTGACGGGTTAAATATCATTGGAGATATTTAATTAAGGATAGTTGGGTTTCAGTCTCTTCCTGTAAAGAGATTGAGATAGTGATTTTTCCTGGATAAGAATTGCGTGTTTGTGAGTGATTTTATAACGGTTCAATCCTTACCGGGTAAAATGATATTTGGAGTATTTTCATGAGATTTTGATTCTTGAGCATAAGCGTTAAAAAGAATTAGGTTATTCTTTAACCTGTAAAAAGTAGAGGTTATTCCTTGGCCTTTGAAAAGAAAATTGTAAAGGTTGATTATGAGCCTGTAAAAGAATTAGTGTGTGGGTTTGGTTTCTACCTTTAAAGGAATCTTGGTTTTAGTGGGTATGACCTTCGTGGAGCTCGGGGGACTGGATTAGCCAAGACTAGCTTGGTGAACCAATATAAATCTCTGGTGTGCTGCTTTCTTAATTTGTCTGTTTTTGCTGTTTGTGTGTGCACCTAGTTGATTGATTAATTTCGCTGTGTTATAAAGATAATAATTAATTTAGGCATAAATTAATTATTTGATTTATTGATTTTTATTCTGATTATTTTTTAATTACCCAATTCACCCCCCTCTTGGGTATTCTACTGGGCCAACAATTGGTATCAGAGCTGGTTTAGCTTGAATTTATTAAGCTAACAAAGATCATATGGATTGTCCTGATTCTGATATTATGTGTGCTACTATTAACTCTGCCTCTCCTAATAGTCATTATTCTGATAATGAGTTTGATATTATTTGCAATGATGAGAATGTAGATAAAGTTATTGAGATACTTATTGCTCTTACTTACGTTTTTGGAAAAGAGAATTTTAAATTAGAGTAAAAGATTACAACTCTTGAAAACAAGAAGTTTAGTATTATCAAATCTCTGAAGAAAAAGAATTTGGATAAATATTTTGAAATTATTAAGTTTAAAAATGCTTTATCAGAAATTAGTAAGTTGTACGATAAAGTTGAGTCTCTTGAGGATGAGACTGAGGTTTTGAAAAATAATTTTTATGAGCTTCAACAGAATGAATTTAAAAGGAAAAATCTTGAAACTTTGAATGAGGCCTTGAGTATTGAATTGGACAATACAAGGTGTGAGATTGATAGAGCTCGTTTGAAAATCCATTCTGTTGAAAGTGAGTACCAAATTCTTAAGAATGATCTTGAATTTATGCATAAAAAGAATTTTGGTCTATAAGTAAATGTTAGCACCAATGAGCGATCACTTAAGAAGACTCAAAAGGAGCTTAAGGAAGCAATGGATAAATTCAAGGATGTTGAAACTACTAAATGTTTTGAAAAACTAATAGTTACTAAAACTGCTTCTCAAAGTTGCAGAAAATCCTATGCTCCGGTAAGAAACACTGACTATTCGAAGAGGCGTACTAACAATATTAAGTGTTTCTATTGTGGTAAATTTGGTTACTATGAAAACTCTTGTTATTTATTGCATGGTTATCCTGTCGGATTCAGAAGTAACTGGATACCAAAAAGAGAAAATTTTGATGCAGGTACAAATCAGAGATTCAGACAAAAGTACAATGAATATCACATACCGACTAGGGGATTTGAACAGACAAGAAAGTGCAATGAATACCATGTGCCGACAAGGAGACATGGACAGACAAGAAGGTACAATGAATATGTCATGCTAAAGAAGGAATCAAGGTTCAATGTATCTATTAAGAAGAATAAGTACGTGCCAAATACAAGAGTATAGCAGCAACAAGCTCAATATGTAAGAGCTGACAAAGCTTATCCACAACAAACGACAAAATACCAGCACAAGAGAAGATTCATTTACAAAGTTGTTCCAAAGCTGCATGAAGCAACAAACAAAGGCAAAGTGGTTCTTACCGAATCAACTTAAAGAATTGCTATTTTTAAGAAGGAGGAGATCAAGGTCAAATATCAAGTATTGGTGGAGACAAAGAACTTAAAATCAGAGACTAATAATTTACCTAAGGTACACACATTATTTGCTCCCAAAGATGATCCAGGTATGTCAAAATTTTTGACGTTCAAGTTTATTAATTTTGTTAGGGAGTCTGAGCCTGTTCATTTTGAAATTTAGACGTTTGCAATATGTATGTGTGTGTGTGCGCTTAAGTGTGTGAGTAAATATTTCTTAAATATATGTGGATCAAAACAAGAGGTAAAAATTGAGCTAAGAGGATCAAATTAGGATTAAATGCATAAAATCAGACAAAACAGAAAATAATAGTCGACTGATCAGTCGATCGAAGGTTTTAGGTTGGAATCCCAAGAGTCAGTATAACTCCATCAGTCGACTGAACGGTCGATCGAATGTGTCGGGATATAAAAACCTCACTTCTTTATTTCATTTCATCCAAACCCTAAAACCCTTTTTCTCTCAAAACCCCTCATCTCCTAAGTTCGCCCAAGCCTAAATCTCACGAAATCAGTCCATTTTGGCTCAGATCTGAAGGAGTTTTGGATGAATTGACAAGCCTAAGGCTCGAATTTCTATTAGGAGCGCTCTCTCTCTCTCTCACAAAAACAGGTTGGTCATCTCTCATTCTAGGGTTTCGGCTGTTCTTGAGGATTGACCATAGCTTGTTGATTATTTTCAGATTAGTTGGTTGTTTTGGCTTCGGGTTATTGAGATATTATAGTTTGGTTGCTTGTGATTGTGAAAAAATGCCTAGAATCAAGAGTCATGCGAATAGGCCTAAGTTTGACACCACTCACTTTCGAAGTGAAGAGGCCGAGAGAAAATATAATGATGAATTTGTCAATCGAATGGTGTTAGGATGCAAACCCATTGATTTTGTTGTGTTAAAAGAGAAGAACATTGATATTGAAGTATATTTTAGAAATTTGGGATGGATTGAGTTTGTCAATAAAAGGAAGAGTGGATGCTAGTATGGGTACGAATGTTTTACAGTAATATAACCTTCATTGAACTTGAAATTAAATCTTTTGTTAAAGGAATAGTAATTCGCTTTGATGCGGTTTTGTTAAGCCACATTTTGGAATTACCAAGAGGAGATGTATTTCCATATAATACGTCTCATTGGCTTTCAAGAAATTTTAATAGAAGACCAATTGTAGAAAAAATTGATTTAGAGGAAGACAAAGAAGGCACGTTGTCCATTGAGCATCGATTTCTTCACTTAGTGCTAACCTATTCGGTTGTGCCTAGAGGAGGAAGTTATGCTAATGTAAATGACTTTGATTTGTATTTGATGAATGAAATTGTGAAAGGGAGAAAGCTGGACTTACCCCATCTCATGATGGAGCATATGACGCATCAAGTTAACAAATCCTCAGGAATATTACCTTACGCAGATGCACTTCAGAAAATATTCGATCACTTTGGAATAATGATTGATCCAGATGAGCAGAGGTTTATAACAACGACACCGGGGTGGATTAATGTACAAAATGCATTGTTGATGGGGTATGAGTTCAAAAGAAATGGATGGGTAAAGAAGAAGTCTCAGAAAAGACAGAGAGCGCAAGCTGCAAAAGGGGAAGAAGAAGAAGGAGAGTTGAGTCTGGATCAGAAGATGGACTATCTTCATGATCAGATTGATGATTTAAGAATTCATGCCGATATGATGGATGAGAGGATGACTGGGCTAGAAAATAAAATGATTCAGATGAATATGCACATAGAGGCTGGGTTTGGAAAAATAACAGGAAATCTGGATAAAATGTTTAAGTATATGCAGTCATCTCACCATAGATACCAGCAGTAGTATAGTGCTCAGCCACATTTTGTTGGCCATCCTATGTATGGAGCACAACAGTCCTTCAGAGGACCTACTGCAGCAGGACGACCATCAAGAGTAGGACCATCAGGCGCAGGGCCATCAAGAGCAGTTCCTTCAACGCCTTTTCACTAGCAGATGACTCATGGATCAGTGATTCAGCCAGGTGTCCCATATCCACAGCAGGCAGCCACTAGTCCAATGGGACTTTACTACCATTTCTCTAGACAGAGCTTTCCCTAGATTTTATCCTTGTGTTGTTAAAAACATGATCCACAACATTTTATTTTTGGTCTGTAATAGTAAATCTAGGTTGTTTGGATTTCATTAACTAGTAGTGTTTAGATTTTGATGAAGTACCTAGACTTGATCCAGTTGGTTATATTTTTATCTTTAATAATGATCCACATCGTATTTGATTTTGATATGCTAAATGAATTGAGTAGATGTGTTATTTATCTATAAATGTTAAAGTTTTGGGCTTAAAAAGTTATTTATTCTAATAAGTTCTAATTTTTTTTTTTATCAAACGCCCTTATAATGATGTTTACCTAGAGTGACTTACATAATTGTTATTTTCTCCTTCCCTACCTAAATTATTTTTTGAAGATGACAAAGGGGGAGAAATGAGTGATGTTTTATTTAGGGGGAGAATTGAAAAATTGTGTTTTAATCAAAAGGGAGAAATTTAAAAATTGTGTTTTATTGAGTATCTTTTAAATTGTAAATTATTGAAATCTTCATTATGATGTTTAAATGAGTTAAAGAACAAGAAATGAGTGATGTTTTATTTAGGGGGAGAATTGAAAAACTATGTTTTAATCAAAAGGGAGAAATTTAAAAATTGTGTTTTATTGAGTATCTTTTAAATTGTAAATTATTAAAATCTTCATTATGATATTGAAATGAGTTAAACAACCCGTCTTCAGATTCAGGGGAGTGTGGTTATATTTTATTTTTAAACAAAACACCAAAGTTAATTGTTATCATAAAAAAGGGGGAGATTGTTGATCCCAGAATTTTGATGAACTAATGTTTGATCAAGTGTTTCAATGATTTAAAGTTTAAATAATGAAGATGTCAAAGTGAATGAAAGCTAAATGAATATATCAAGATGATGAAGAAGTATTAAGAGTTTGAAGACATTAGGGAAAACAGCCAAGATAAATATAAACTCTTAATATCTCATTTAGGAACACACACACGGTACAAAATGAATTTTATCTTTTATGTGTATTTTGGTTGAGTATATTTATTTGCTCCTACGTGAATTTAAAAGAAATATTTTTGAATGACTAAAATAGAATATAAGAGTATTCGTGGAGTTCATTTGAATATAAATATGGATAAAAGGGCAAAATTATAAAAGAAAGTAAGTAAAAAACGAGATCAGAGAAGAGATTCAGGAGAGGGCAGTCGACTAAGGAGTCGACCAGAGAAAGAAGATGAACTTTCTGAATTTGTGAGTTGAGAGAGAGGTCGACCGAATGAAGCTTGGAAAACTCTCTGAATCTGCGAGTCGACAGAACGATCGACCAGTGGAAGCTTGGCAAACTCTCTGAATCTGCGAGTCGACTTAGGAGTCGACCAATCAAGTGCATGGGCTACTTCTAGTATCCTTCAGTTGACTGAACGTGCAGTTTCAGGATATTGGTTGATCCGATTTTAAATCCGAAAGTAGTCGTTTTTAGTTAAGATTTGAGAAAGATTTCGGGGATATTTTTAACATTTGAGATATGGTTCATATACTAATTAAATCCTTTCAATATGGTTAATTAATTATCAAAGTTTCTCAATTTGGTACTTAAAATGAATTCTATACTTATTTGTTTTGATTGAGAAATACTTTGGGGATTTAATTGAGAGTTTTAAAAGTTGTTATTAAGTGAAATTGAACCTAAATGAAGTCCTCATGTTATGAAGGGTCTATAAGAGTATTTTATTATTATGACACTTTTAAATTAACCGTTAAGAGGCTGATTACATGTGCCCTTATATAGACCTGTGAATTTTCTAAGAGAGTTTAATCATTCTAATCATTCTAAGAGATAAAATCAGTCTATATCTTCTTGAGAGAGCGTGTATAAGAGTTATCATTCTACGATACTGTAAGCTGTTCTAAGAGAGTGATTATGATAATCAACTGCAATCAATTTGTGCTGATACCAGAATTGAAGTTATATTGTTTTCATCAATAATTCTATGGATTCCGGGTGAGATCTTTCCATATTGATTATTACTTGTTTATTATTATATTTTGGAAATTGATCTTAGAAATTGTTTTTGATTTTTTAAAGAAAATATTCTTTCAAACAATTTCCTGAATCTGATTACGTGCTTCAATTTGCTACCCATATATTTTGTTAAAATCAGATTTCTGCATCTCACATAATTCTATCACTAGTTGGGATATTAATTGAGTTTATTTATATCTGGGGTGGTAGAAGCTCCGTGTAAGATTTACTTATCAATTTTTGTATTGATGAGTTGTGACGGGTTAAATATCATTGGAGATATTTAATCAAAGATAGTTGTGTTTCAATCTCTTCCTGTAAAGAGATTGAGATAGTGATTCTTCCTAGATAAGAATTGCGTGTTTGTGAGTGATTTTGTAACAGTTAAATCATTACTGGGTAAAAGGATATTTGGAGTGTTTTTGTGAGGTTTTTATTCTTGAGCCTAAGCGTTAAAAAGAATTAGGTTATTCTTTAACTTGTAAAAAGTAGAGGTTATTCTTTGGCCTTTGAAAAAGAAATTGTAAAAGTTGATTCTGAGCTTGTAAAAGAATTAGTGTGTGGGTTTGATTCCTACCTTTAAAGGAAATCTTGGTTTTAGTGGGTTCGACCTCCGTGGAGCTTGGGGGACTGGATTAGCCAAGAGTAGCTTGGTGAACCAATATAAATCTCTGATGTGCTGCTTTCTTAATTTGTCTATTTTTACTGTTTGTGTAAGCACCTAGTTGATTGATTACTTCCGCTGTATTATAAAGATAATAATTAATTTAGGTATAAAATTAATTATTTGATTTATTGATTTTTATTCTGATTATTTTTTAATTACCCAATTCACCCCCCTCTTGGGTATTCTACTGGGTCAATATTCTCCAATTCCATCAACTTAGACACTGCTTCATTCAGTTGACCGATTCTTCTTATTTGATTTACCGATTGGATTAGTGTGCTCACTTTCTTACCCATTTTAGCTACTGTTTCAAACGGTTGACCGATTGCTTTTCTCAATTGATTGATTGGATCAGTAAGACTCCATTTTAACTCTTAAAACTCACTATTTTAATAAGTTGACCGATTGTTTTTCTCGGTTGACCGAATTGACCTGAAAACACAATATTTTATACTTCAAAACACATTTTTCAAGTAGATCAATTATCAAAATCATTTCACATAAGGAGCACATATAATATCTCATTTTAGGATCTTAAACTTATCATTTCTTATCATGACACACATAGAATTAACTCATTTTAAGTGTCGTGTGCGATCCTATTTCGGGTTGCATTAAGAGTATATAAGTAAATAATTGTTTTCACCTATTTTTTTTCAAAGTTTTCAAAACTTTTCACATCTTCATTACGTCCATCTTACACCCTTTATGTTTTTTTTTCCTCAGGTCTTCTTTTTAATCACATGCATGGAACTATAAATCTGAAATACTCGATAAAACCATTAGTTCCATAAAAAACATCAATACTTAATTATTCATCAAAATCTTGGATTTAACAAAGTGGATACTCGGGGATACACTAGCTTGAAATTCTCAAGTCAATCGCTTATGTGGTGATTGGACTTAGATTCGTACGTTAATTTAAAATGACATCCTCATTTTTTTTGTGAGTATAACATTGTAGGATGTAAATCATACTACAAGTGCTTTAAGACGACCAACTAGGGAGTGAGAAATAGATCATCTCTTTCTTACTTTGTGAGCCATATATATATACTCGAACTTATATATATACTTGAACTTGTTCGCCCAAATAGCTACCGAAGAGGGGGGTGAATTAGGTAGATAAAATTTTAAACAATTAAATGCTTAAACACAAAATCTCAATTATTCTAAATTGATTATTATCTTGATTAGCAGTGAAAATGTGTTTAATCTAAATACACACCCAAACAAGCAGAAAAGAAAAAACCATGCAACACATAAAGATTTATTCTGGTTCGGCAAGTTAATCTTGTCAACGTCAAATCCCCTGTGCTCCACGGAGATTCACAATCCACTACACGCTTGATTATTTTCACAGGTAGAAACCAAACCCTTACAATCTTAATTCTTTTTACAGGCTCAGAATAAACCTTTACACACCTGACTCTTTTACAGGCTAAGATCAACCTACCACTATTACACTTATACTTTTTGAAGGCTTTGGAAGAACCTTTACAATCATAATTTAATTCTATTACAGAAAGAATTAAAATCTAATCTTTTCAAGGTAAAAGACTAACCTAATCGTTTTGCAGAATAAAGATTAAACTCTAATTTTTTTTCACAGGAAAAACATTGAAACCTTAAGTACCCTGATTAAACACCGACCCAAATGTGTCTAATCTGCTCAAACTCGCAAATATATATATAAAACAAATAACAAGTTTCTTCCCACAATGAGCTTCTATCACTTCAATACATATATACTCGATTAATGTCCCGAATAAAACTACGTAATAGATAAAATGTGAAGCAAATAAATCTAATTATAAAAAAATAATGGGTAGCACACAAGTAGCACGTAATCAAATTTTTCAATGAAAATCGTTTAAAAGATTTTCAAGAATTAAGTTCAAAAATGATTTTTCTAAAACACCTTAACCAAACAATAAATTAATCATCTAATAAAGCAATAAAGAGGGTTTGAAAGGATATTATCAGGATTCACCGAAAGTAATAATGATTTCGCAATAAGGAACACAAAACAGTGACGCAAAAAATGAGTGCTTTAGATAGAATTTTGAATATAATCTCACTTATAAATCTCAGCAATAATATATCTCTTAGAATGACAGAAGGTTGATGTTCTTGATGTGTTTAATTCCAATCCCGCAGGTCTCTATAAATAGACGTAAAACTAGACCTACAATAGCTAATTTTCAAATGTCATGACTAAAAATGACATTCAAAGACATCATATATTAAATATATTCAAGATAGATATTTTTCATTTAAAAATATTCTTGGGAAAATTCTTTTTGGTCTATAAAACTTTTTTAAATCGAAATCCATAGAAATAGGAAGTATTAAATCACTTTAATTAAAAAAATTATTTAATTAAATGAACCAATTAAATATGAATCATATATTTCATGGTAGACAGAGAAAATATTTCAAATCCCCTTAAAAACCTTCTCTGGAATCATCAAAACCGAATAGGATTGGCCAAAACAAGTCTGTCAAACTTTATGACCGACCTAGTCGGTCGACCAGCATCATGCCGTCGGTTAACCGACCAAACCAAATTCGGTTACTGTTCTCGTCAGTCAACCGACCTATCTTTTTGATTGACCAAATGAACCATTAGGTCACCTATTCCACTTCCCAAACACACTATTCTGATTAGTTGACTGACCCCTTTCGTCGGTTGACTTAACCCAAAAATTTATCATTTTAAGCATTAAAACTAATTTTTCACTTAGGTCCTTAACTGAAACCATTTCACACATGTAGCACATTATAAAACACATTTTAAACCCCTAAATTAACACACATAAGAATAATTCATTTTAAAGTATCGTGCGTGATCCTAGTTCGGGTTGCATTAAGAGTATATAAGTAAAAAATTGTTTTCACCTAGTTGTCTTCAATGTCTTCAAAACTCTTCACATCTTCATCATTTTTATTTTGCACACATTACATTTTCTTCAACGATTCTTTTTCTGAATCAAATTACATGAAACTATAAATCTGAAATCACTTAGTAAAAACATTAATCTCATAAAAACATCAACACTTAATTGTCCATCAAAACATTAAATTCAACAGAATTATATTATGATTCAAAAATTTGATACTGCTACTTTAGCTTGTTATTCTATGACCACGAATGATATGGTCTAAATGTACATGTCTAAGAAAATAGTCATACAGAAGTTGAATAACATGAGGGTCAAAGGAAGACAATTTAGTAACGTATTGGTTAAAATTGTAGTGTACATTACTTAATGGTGGCTACAACACAAAGCTATTTTTCAAAATAATATTATATATATATATATATATATATATCATATTTTTCAAAGGTAAGCAAGCTACTGCTATAGGGATTAAGTATGTTTAGAGTTTAGACTCTAGAGAGTTTAAAAATGCTTAATTTAATGTGACTAAATTGGTTTGAGGCATCGACGGGTATTTTATTTACAACAGGATATTGTCATATTAGTGAGATAAAAACTTAATATGGTGTTCTCACATTATTTGAAGACACTCATTAATCGTACACACCACTAACATGTATAAAGAGAGTATAATACATGAGTTTAAAGAGAGAAACACATTTAGTGCCTATTGTGTCCGAGTGGGAGATGTTGGATTATGGTGTAGGTCGGGTCAACCTGTGGAGCGTCCATATGGGCCCCAAGTTCTATGAATAACTACCATGTAAATGAGTGCGGCTCCTGGTTTCAAGAATCATGTTTATTCGGTAGACATCCATTGAAAATGAAAAACCCTTTGGGATTCACTCTATAATAGGCACTAGTACCTCTAAGGTTTCAAATCCCGTCAAATTATAGAAAATTTGAATAGTCTTGGTTAGTGAGTATGAATATTATCAAAAAATACTCTAGTAATGTTTTTCTTGACAACAAGAGAAGAAATGAAAAACGGATTTTAAACGGGGCTTTCAAATTCAAAAGGTACACTTTCGTTTTAATATTTCTACATTCGTTTACACCGTTCCTATTTTCTATCTTTCAACTTTAAAATGGCTGAGATTTGAAGGAAAAAGTTATTTTTTCCCTCAAGATCTTATTATTTTCCGTCAAAATTGATTGTCTTTTTAAATTTCTTTCTTCTTTATAACTTTTAGTTAAAAAAAAAAAAAAAGAGATGTCAAAACTATTATAGTGTTATGTAAGTTTTACTTTTAAAATTTATTTAAATTGATAATTTCAGAAAGAATTGTAAGAGGTGTCCAAAAATATTAAAAAATAACAGGTAGTGTCTCTGCTAACCATCTATTTTTATATTGGGCTTTGCTTTTTTTTTTATATATATATATATATATATATATATATATATGTATGTATTCGGGTATTTTTTTTTAAAGTATGATTGAAACAGTATTATTAATATTTGACTTTTTTTTTCTATTTTAAGGCGAGAATGTGTCTTTCGAAGAAAAGGAGGTTTTGACTTGTTTGTTTGAGCTTGATCTGGAGGAGATTTTCTAATATTTGTATTCTAGTGAATATTTATCTAACCTGTTTTCAACCTTTTATCTTCCTATGTTAAAGAGAAAAAAAAATAGATATAGAAAAGAAGTTATAAACCATTTTTTTTGGGAGACTTTTTGAAAGGTCTCAAGATTCTAAAAATAATTTTTTTAAAATTATTTAATGTGTAAAAAAATCACTATTACAGAACTGTATAAAATAATATTTTTATGCGATTAGACTTTGAGGATAATATATATATATATTTTTTTTTTTTTGAAGTTGCAAATATTTTGTTACGACTTCCAAGCTGAAAGAAAAAAATTGAAAATGTGCGTAGCAGAAATGCGATCATTTTATGCCTCAAAACCCTAGTAACTGGCTTACATAGTCACGCACTCGTTTGACGCCTTGCGGGGCTGAGCAGGCTTGCATGCGCATCATTTCTCATCGTCTCCCCATACTCTATCGCTTTCTCCTCGGCTCACGCTTTTCATCAATCGAACAACAGGTACCGGCGCCGGTTTCCGGAACCCATTCTCTGGCTCCAATGGCCACAACCGCCGCCGAAGAGTCATTGCGAAGATCTCTAGCGGAGAAGCTGGCGAGCATCGAAGCCCAGGGAAATGCCGTACGTCAATTGAAGGCCGCCGGAGCTGCTAAGCCGGAGATCGAGGCCGCTGTTCAGGCCCTCAACTCACTCAAAATCGAGAAGACCTCGATCGAGACTCAGCTTAAAGCCGCCGTTTCTGGGTTCGAAGCTTCCGCCAACAAAGAGGCTTTCCGTCAGGCCGTTATCAACACACTCGAGAGGAGGTTGTTCTACATTCCCTCTTTCAAGATATATCGCGGCGTCGCTGGTCTGTATGATTACGGCCCTCCAGGTTGCGCTGTCAAGTCTAATGTCTTATCCTTTTGGCGTCAGGTTAGTTCATTTTCTATATCAGCTATTCTATAAGCCTATATGCGTATCTATTATTAAAATATATACACAATGTATCGAGTCCAGAGGTCGTTACGAAGATTTCAATTAAATTGTATTTGAAAGATTAAGAGTTTAAGATTAGTTATTTAATGACGCCTTATCATATATGTTTATGCACTTTCAGTTTTTTTTTTAAGTTCCGTTGCATTTACGTTTGTGGATGTTGGCACTTGAAGCATTTCATGAAGTGTGTGTTTGTGTGTGTATATATATATATATATATATATTTAAGGAACTCAATTTATGTTATCCTTTGAATGCCATTGGAAGTCTCTTAAAAAAGGGCCAAGCAATCAAATTTCTTGCAATTGTTAGTTTTCTTGGGACTGTCTTATGGAGCTTATCCGTATTTTCCTCATTTTCTTGTCCATTTCAGCATTTTGTTCTTGAGGAGAACATGTTGGAAGTTGACTGTCCATGTGTGACGCCTGAGGTTGTACTAAAGGCATCGGGTCATGTTGACAAGTTCACTGATCTCATGGTTAAGGATGAAAAGACTGGGACATGTTACCGAGCTGATCACTTGCTTAAAGATTACTGTAAGGAGAAGCTTGAGAAAGACCTTAGTTTGAGTTCAGTAAAGGCCGCAGAACTGAAGCATGTTCTTGCAATCTTGGATGATCTTTCTCCTGAAGAACTTGGCGCAAAGATTAAGGAGTATGGAATAACTGCTCCAGATAATAAGAATCCTCTTTCTGATCCTTATCCATTCAATCTTATGTTTCAGACATCAATAGGCCCATCTGGGTTGAGCCCCGGGTGAGTACATCTTTTTTATTCATTTTTTTTTGCTATCTGGTTCTACCATGTGATTTTTGGTTATATTCTTTGAATTTGATGCACCTTTTTCATGTGGGGTTGCTGATATATTGGATATGCTGCAGGTATATGCGTCCTGAAACAGCTCAAGGCATATTTGTAAATTTTAAGGACCTTTACTATTACAATGGAAACAAACTTCCTTTTGCCGCTGCTCAAATTGGTCAGGCTTTTAGAAATGAGGTTGTAAACTTCTTTGTATTGCTCTAAAAAGGAAGGGTGTAAACCTTCACTAAAATATGTGAAACTAACCCTTTGTGTTAATAGTTGTGCTATTATATGGACTGCATTTTTAAGTTTGTTTGAGATCTTAAATTTCTTGCCTTCTACCATGACATGTTCAGGTAATATATCTTGTAATTTCTGCAGATATCCCCTCGGCAAGGCCTTTTGAGAGTGCGCGAGTTCACACTAGCAGAAATTGAGCACTTTGTTGATCCCGACGACAAATGTCACCCAAAATATTCTGAAGTTTCAAACTTGGAGTTCCTCATGTTCCCAAGGGAAGAACAAGTGTCCGGCCAATCCGCGAAGAGACTTGTTCTTGGTGAAGCAGTTCATGCGGTTGGTTCAATTAACTGTACTTGTTGTTGCACTCCTGTTCTATCACCCCTAGGCTGATAAACACAAAAATATAAGGGTTTTGGATATTTTACAGCTTGAAGTTTAACCATTCTCACTTTGGTCTCCTTAGTTTCAATTTGAGCACATGAGACCTTAAGTTTCCTAATCATTCCACTTAAGTTGAAATCATTTACCCCGTTACAATTTTTGATGGCAAATAGGCACATATCGCGCACCTTCCTGTTTCAATGGGGCTTTATGGGCATTTGAGGCCTCCTCTTCCCCACCCTACCCCCAACAACAACAAAAACAAAAAAGGAAAAAAATTACACTGACACACACACACACACACATGTTGATTCCTAGGTGTTCGGGCGAGATGAAGAATGGGGGAAAGGAGGAGATTGGAAATGCCCATAATGCCATTAAAATTATCATGTAGCTAATGATTGTTTACCTTCCTAATTGCGACGGGAATAATAATTTGGACTACATTGGGATGATATGAAATTTCAGGATGTTATGTGTTCAAATTTAAACTACGGGGATCTAATCGTGTTAATCGTCAAACTTCAGCGATACAAAGTGTTAAAAATAGAAAACCTAATGTATGTATTCATTTGATATTCTGTCTATCCATTGTCCAGGGAATTGTTAACAATGAAACACTGGCATATTTTATTGGAAGGGTTTATCTATTTCTAACACGGCTTGGTATAGACAAAGAACGTCTACGTTTCAGGCAGCATCTTGCCAATGAGATGGCCCACTATGCTGCAGACTGCTGGGATGCGGAGATTGAGTGTTCTTATGGTTGGATTGAGTGTGTTGGAATAGCAGATAGATCTGCATATGACTTGCATGCTCACTCGGTAAGTGTCGATTGCTGTTTTTAATTTGATGCTTATGGGTCTAAACCAGACTGACTGTACTCCTTATAGAGGCAGGTCCTCTGAATTTTGTTTTTTGGTTCTAAACCATGCCCCTACAGGGAGAGAGAAGAGAAGAGGAGGGTGGGGTGGGGGGGTGGAAAGGGGGGAAGCTTCACTATTATCAGTAAGACATCAAATGTTGTCATAAATTTTTCCTTGAGAAAACTTTTCATGATATGTGTCATCACTGTCATGATGCATTGGTGCATTCTATAGATTATCAAGTTAGTTCATTGCAAATGTCTAGATGCCTTTTAAATTTTAAGTGGCAGTTCGCTTCTGGTTCCAACAACCATTTTTTTTTTTGAGCAAAACTCATTTGCTTTGTTTTTTGTAGCAAAAGGCAAAACTATTCCGTAAAACATTTTTCAATTCCCAATCAATGACATCATCTCTTCTTTAAAATTGTATTTTTATTATTTTATAGTGTTCAACCTTTTTTTCTATATCCTCGTATTTCTACTTTTTCTTCTCTCTTCTCACATTTATCTCTATCTACCTCTTACAATTACAATTATCAATAAATCACGTCACCTTTTTTTCAGTGTATTATTTTTTAAACTATTTATTAGTAAAGATTATATTTCAAAGATTTTCTTGAGTCAAACCGAGGAGCTTTTCAGAATTTTCAAAAACCATTTTCCTAATTTTCCGAAAATTGTTTTGCAGTGGTAAACGTTCTCAAATATTTATCTGCACGAATGCATATTTTAGTTGTATTTATTGACCATGAAAATAAGAATGCTAGATTGCATATGACACCTGAACTATTAGATTCCTGCTGTGATGGCCTTTCTTGCAAACATTGTGCATTATTTTTCTAATTAGCAACTAAATTAGCATCTTCTGTGAAAAAAGACTAGTCAATTGCACTGAAACTGCATGCTAATGTAGTCTTGTGGCAGGAGAAAAGTGGTGTAGCTCTTGTAGCTCATGAGAAATTTTTAGAGCCTAGGGAAGTGGAGGTAATACTCATGCCATTACACTCATTTCGTTGTCGTTTCTATTTTGAATCTCTGATTAACTATTGGTTTGAATTTCAGAAATTGGTTATTGTGCCAGTGAAGAAGGAGCTGGGCCTTGCATTTAAGGGGAATGGAAAGATGGTTGTTGAAGCTTTGGAGGTAAACACCTTCCTTATTCTTCATAGGAGATAGCGCATATGCAAAATGCAACCAAAAAAATAATAATAAATAAATAAATCAAAATTTGAATTTCTTTTGTATATACATATATAAATTGACATCAATTCTCTGATGGGATTCACTTTTACAAAAGTGGGAGATTAGTCGAGGAAAAAAAACCACGAGGAAAAATACCAGCATTTGCTTTCTAATGCGGTGAAGGAGATGGCAAATCCAGAGAAATTTTGCTTCACCATATAAAGGCAGATTGAAATGTTATCCCCAGGAATTGAGTTTTAAACTGATCTTATCCCATTCCGTCTTCTGATAATCTCACACGTCGAATCGATTTTGATACTATTAGGTCATGGATGAAAAGGAAGCCATGGATATGAAGGCTGCTTTAGAATCGAAAGGGGAAGTAGACTTCCAAGTCTGCACTCTTGGGAAAACCGTGATTATTAAGAAAAGCATGGTATCTATTTCCAAGGAAAAGAAGAAAGAACACCAGAGGGTTTTCACACCTTCTGTGATTGAGCCCTCTTTTGGTATTGGACGGATAATATATTGTCTCTTTGAGCATTCTTTCTATATGAGGCCAAGTAAAGCTGGTGATGAACAATTAAATGTCTTCCGCTTTCCTCCATTGATCGCACCAATCAAATGCACTGTCTTCCCACTTGTTCAAAATCAACAGTATGAGGAAGTCGCCAAGTTCATATCCAAATCACTGACTGCAGCTGGAATATCTCACAAGATAGACATTACTGGTATGCTTAAAAATGATTACTTGCCTTTTACTGAGCAAATCATGCTCTTTATTTTTAATTTTAAAATAGCTAGAAAATATTTTTGTAGAGCACAATTTGAAATGACTATTCGGATTGTGCTTTTTTGTTTGCAGTGGGTTAATTGCCTTCTAGTCCGCTTTACTTTGATCTTGGTTCGTTATGTCCCCTCTAATTTAAAAACCTACACTTTATCCCCTTTTACTTATAATAGATTGGGAAATTAATGTTTTTTTTTGGTTTAATTTAACGTGGGTGAAATTAAAAAAAGATAATAGACAAAAATACCTTTTATTTTATTTTATCTTTATCAAAAAAAGAAAATAGAGAAAGAGAGAGTGAGATGAAGAGAGAAAATGTTAGTTCCCCTACTTTTACCTTTAAATATTAAATTTAGGTTAAAAATAAAGGACAATTGTGTTATTTTATTTTTTGAATAAATTGTTAGTTTCTCCTGTCAATCAAGATTAGAAGGGGTTGATGAGTAGGTTTTTAAAATCGAGAGGTTAAATCAATTAACCTTTTGAAAAAGAACATCGCCATTTTTGTCCCCCAGTAAGTGAGGGGTGTGGGAAGTAGATAGATTGAAATTGAAGACTTAACCTTTGGCAATGCACGAAGTGGCTACTCTCAATGTTCGAACCTACAAGCTCTAGGTTATTGGGTTGAACTTTTTACTGCTAGACAGGCCAATGCTCCTTGGTTATCATGCTTTTTTATTTTGAAAGGTTCAATTATCTTGGACTGTCGTGAAATAGCTAAGTAGTCTTGTTTCATTCAATAGATTTAACTAGCAGATTAATTGTTACAAAGAATAGCTAGTGCATGGGAGAATAAATTTTTATTTTTTCAGGGCAAAATGCACTTTTGGTCCTCCAACTTGTAACCATTTTTTTATGTTGTCCTCCCACTCGAGTTTGCAACAGTCAGACCCTTCAACGTGTTGCCGTTATTTTACGTGGTCCTAACTTTAGAAATTAGTTAATTTAGAATTGGAAAATTACATTTCACTCCCAGGCAGTCTAAGGATGTAACACTTTGCTCCCATATACTATGAAACTTGACATTAAATTCCCATGTATTTTTTTTTTGTTATCATTTTTCACTTTTTTTTTTTTTTTTTTTTTTCTGCTTTTATTTATTTATTTATTTATTTTTATTTCTTTGTTTTATCCTTCATCTTTTTGTTCATTTTTCTTGTTTTCTAAAATGGGATGCACTTAAGAGCTGAAATTTGGGGAATTATTAAAAATATTTGTTTTGTTATTTTTTTTCACTTTTCTTTTTTCCGTTTTCATTTGATTTCTTTTTCTTTTTTTGCTTCTCTTTTTTCTTTTTCTTCTTCATTTTCCCCTTGTTTTATCCATATTTTCCCTTTTCTCCTTCTTTTCTAGATTTTGCCTCTTTAAATTTTTATTAGTCTCCAACTTTCAGCTCATAACTCCATTCCATTTTACAATTTTATGCAAAAGAAAAATAGAGAAAACAAGAGAAAAACACAAGAAAAAAAAAGAGGAAAAGATAAAAATAAAACAAAAACGAGAAAGACGACAACAACAACAAAAAAAAAAAAAAAAGGAAAACAAAAAGCGAAAAAAAAAAAAACAAGAAAAGCAAAAACAACAACAACAAAAGGTAAAAAGGAAAAGTAAAAAAAAAAAATTACATGGGGGTTTGGTGTCGGGTTTCATGGTTTATGGGGATAAAGTGCTGCTGCTTTAAAGTACATGAGAGTGAAGTATAATTTTTGCAGTTTAAATAAACACTAATTCGTAGCAGAAATGTTACGTAGAATAACGGGAACATGTTGAAGGGCCTGATTGTTGTAAACTCAAGTTGGAGGACCACATAAAGAAGAGCTTACAAGTTGGAGGACCAAAAGTGCATTTTTTCCCTGTTTTTTTGAACATATAAGCATCAAAGTTCTGCTTGATGGTTGGAGATGCTTGCAAATTTCCTCATATTGGTCTTTCAAGATATGGCCTTTTGCCTAACAGATGCATAGGATAAACACACTTTTGTTCATGGAACTCTTTGCTTGAAGTGTCTTCTGATTTTCTATTTCCCTGTTCTTTTTTATTTTTTGTGTTCTCCTTTCTTCCTGCCACCCCTCCCTGCCAACCCCCTTTTGGAAGGGAGCGTTACGAGGGTTATTGCTCTAAGTGTCAATCGTTTATGTTATTTTTCAGTAATATTATGTAAATGGTGCTCTGTTATCAAGCGGATGATAAGGGTTCATCACAGCCATTACAGATACATCTAAAAGGATGATGTTTACTCCATAGTTCAGTGACTAATATTTACTTTGTTTTTCCCATCCAATTTATCACTGGTGCTATTTGGTGGTATATTGAAATTTTTAAATAAAAAGAATTAAATGTGATTTAATGCAAATATTTTAAGGCATTAAGCTGCCGGTTCATGTTTCTGTTTTTCCTTTTATAGTGTCCGTTCTCAGAATCCTTGGAACAGAAAAAATGTATTCTTGCACTGATCCTGGAATTATTCTAAAAATCTGAAATCAGAACAGAACCAATTTTTGTTTTTATTATTATTAATTTTTTTGGAATGGAAACAAACTAGCCAAACGGCACCTAAAATGACTTTTGGTTTATGTAATCACTCATTATGTATATGATATGCAGGTACTTCAATAGGAAAACGGTACGCAAGAACAGATGAACTAGGTGTACCCTTTGCCATCACCGTTGATTCGAAAACATCGGTGACTGTGCGGGAGCGGGATGGCAAGGATCAGATTCGCGTTAGTGTAGAAAAGGTAGCTTCGGTTATGAAGGAGGTGACCGATGGGCACACAACATGGGCCAATGTGTTGCAGATTTACCCTCCCCATTCATCGGCTTCTGCAGAAGATTGAATTTCTGATGACCAAATTGGCCATCCATTGAAGATTGAAGAGTTAGACAACAATAATTTTGTCCTTTTGAAATTATGATATCGCCAAGAATGCTTACACAGATTTTTTCTTCATCGAATTGAATTTGACAGCTGGAGTTCAAGGTGATAAATTATATAAACTCATATTTTTCTATGTTTTTCTATATCTATGATGTCAGCACTATTGTCATACGTGAAACGCATATTTCGCGAAACCGGAGTGCATGAAATATTTTGGGGAGTGCCAATAGCAAACTCCCCCCCTTTTCTACACTTTATCTCTCTCTTGTTTTATATTTTTTATTAATTTTTTTTAATTCTGTATTTTTTATTTCTTTTGTTTTAGTTTTTAATTTTTTGTTATGGTGTTTGTAGGAAAAAAGCGAAAGTAAAAAGCTAGAAAAGAAAATGAAAAAAAAAAGGGAAAATATGTTTTGCAAAATAAAATATAAATGAATTAAAAAAAAACCAAATATATATATATATATATTTTTTTTTTATGATTTTTGTTTTCTAATTTTTTGTTTTTAATTTTTTTTTCTATAAACACCATATTCAAAAAATTAAAAATATATCAAATAAAATAAAAAATAAGAAATCAAAAGAAAAAATAAAAAAGTAAAAAAGAAAGATAAAGACTAAAAATAGAAAAGAAAAAGAAAAATGAATATTAAATAATGATTAAACGAAGATATAACAAAGTATTTTTGTCATCAAAATATCATAAATAATGATTCAAATATTATAAAAATTAGAGAAAGTGATCTTGGTAGTTATCAAAAAGACAAGAAATGTCATGTATAAACTCTTGTTTTCTCATTTTTCTTGTACTCTTTTTAATGTTTGTTTCCTTATAATTTTTTTTTTTTTGGTGGATATGAAATGAAATAACTATTTCTATACTATGAATTCATCTCATCCCCCAATATAACATGATCCTACACTAAACATCCAATAGGAAATGAAAGTTGTCAATGTGAAACAATTTTCTCAGTTGTAACAAAAAAAAAAAGTAATAACAGAGATAAACATTTAGGTAATAGAACGAACTAAACTTTAAATAAAACTTACCAATATATTTGAACAATGATTAGAATTGAAATAGATTGAGACTGTGTTAGACTTTATGTCCTTAAAGCAAATTTGCGCTTCCACACTGGTGCTAATGGTTGAATGGACGTTCGTCTTCCAGGATACAATGATTTTCAAGTTTTTGGTACAAACACTTGAAATAAAAAATTTCGGCGAACAGAACTTGTGCTTGAACTTTCACCAAATTCTATGTTTTATGCTTTGGCGGTGATATAAAGTGATAATATTGTGAATTAGATTAATTGAAATGAATGTGAAATTTCCAATTTATGGAAGACTAAAAGACATAATTATATGTAAGCAATTTTAGAAAAACATATGTTCGCGTGAACGTTCACGCGAACAGTCACCAATGAACCTTCACGTCTGTTCATTAATATTGTTTCAAAATTAATTATTAAACATTTAATTAATTGTTTAACTACCACTTATTTAAACTTAAAATTGTCTTGGCGAGTCAGGATCTACCCGAGCTGAATTCAACCCAAACACGACTGGATATGACTCAAACCCGATCCAAATATGGATCGAATTGACTTGACCAAGACCCCGACCCAGGCTAACCCAATTTGGGTTAAATGTTTGTTTCCTAGTGGCTTGCCTTTATTTTCAACTTCATAACTTGATATAAGCTCATGTTCTTTCTCCACAACTAATGTGGGATAACTTACAACTTATAACTTGACATTATTCTCAAGTTCATGTGGGATTCCTTATCCATTCTAGTCTTCAAGCAAATTCAAGTGGGTTATTTTGAGAATTAAAATCTCATTCAAAAGTTAATCATTTTTGGCATACTACACCGATCCTCAAACGACGAAGAATGCAACTGAATACTAACCTGATTAATTTAATTAATGGGTCTCATTTCAATTAATCGATTAAAATAACCAATAATTCTAACAAAAAAATATTTTAATGGGATACCATGCTTTTTATTTTTCTCTATTTGGAGGTAATGATTAGGTACAATTATCAGAATTTGATTGTATAACTATGGTATTTTAGTGGTGCAAGGATTGTTTGTTATTTTGATCACGTTTAGATAATTTATCATTTTCAGTATTTTGAGGTCTATAACTTTTAGTTTCTATATTTTAATTTTAATAATAGTCTATAATTTTTAGCGTTATAATTATCGTGCACCATTATTTACAAACTTATATTATATTTAATTTTTTTTAGAGCTTCTCTTATAATAATCTCGCCCAACTGAAGTTAATATTATCAAAGCCCATTGAAATTAAAAATAAAATAAAATTAACATGATAAATGCACAAATAATCTCAATGCCACGTTGAATGTCGATGCAATCGAGAATGATGAAAAATTTAAATCAAATTATATGAGTATACTATTGGGGAATTTGTTTTGCTATTGCCTTTCGGATTTCTTCGAATCCCATCATGATGTATAATAAATGATAATTATTATCTTTAAATTGGAATAATTGTATGCCTTAAACTAGATCAAATGTATAAACTACCCTTACTGTAATTATGTTATACTTTGGAGTTGAGTTCTTTGTATTTAAACAACTAACAATTGACTTCGACTATGAAATTTTGAGATGATGATCATCTAAATAAATGGTTTCTGGTTGCATTGTTCTCTAATTTTAAATTTTGAAATCTCATCATTTACAAATCCCATACCCAAACGCAACGAAGTCTTTTACTATATCTATTTTATGATATTAAAGGTTTTTTAAATTCTGAATTACTTTAATTTTATGTTTTACTTGATTTAGTTCACTTTTTTTTTTCTTTCTAAAATTTTCTATTTTTTTGTGTTTAATTTTTTTACAAGTGGTCAATAAGGTTTTATAAACTTTATTAGTTTTCTTTTAAAAAAAAAAATATTAATTAAAAATTTCAAAACCTCCATTTTATTTATTAAAATTTCAATTTTTATTTGACAGTTATTATTATTATTATTATTATTATTATTATTATTATTATTATTATTATTATTATTATTATTATTATTATTATTAATTTTTAGTTTTTGGTTTTGTGTTTATTATTATTCTTGTAATTGCTATAATTTTTGACACTATATAAAGGGGTTGCCTACTCCTTGAGAGATATAGACAAGTATCCTAAGAGTTCACCTATCTACTAGTATATCTCTATATTATATTCAAGAGAAATTCGATAAA
The DNA here is from genome assembly GCA_016647705.1 of Eucommia ulmoides. Lineage (NCBI taxonomy): Eukaryota > Viridiplantae > Streptophyta > Magnoliopsida > Garryales > Eucommiaceae > Eucommia > Eucommia ulmoides. Next base: position 34,668,502 of record CM028330.1, read on the forward strand.
GACAATTCATTAGTCTTCCGGTGGACGTTAGCCCCGAGAGGATGTGCTTGTGAGCAACGGTTGTATCTTGGAGTAGTCATTACCGTCAGAACCTTCACAGAGGGAGATAATCATTATTTTAGGTCAACAATCATTTGTGCCTCCTTAAACTCACAGTCCAATTATTTTTTCTTACTTATTTTATTATTTATATTTTTGGAGAAGTCTATTATTTATATTTTAGTTGTTGAACCCTAGATTTTGATGAATAATTAAGTATTGATGTTTTTGGTGGAACTAATGATTTTGTTGAGTGTTTCAGAAAAGAGTTCCATATAATTGATTAAGAAGAAGACCTCATGAAGAAAACATAAAAGGTGCAAGAATGGACGCAATGAAGTTATGAAGAGTTTTGAAAACCTTGAAGAAAATTACGTAAAAACAACTCTTTATTTATATATTCATAATGCAACCCGAATCAGGATCACATACGACACTTTAAATGAGCTATTTATATGTATGTCATGGTAAAAAGTGATAAGTTCAAGATCATAAAATGAGATATTTATGTGCTCCTTATGTGAAATAAAATTTATAATTGGCCTAATTGGAAAACATGTTTTAAAGTATAAAAAGTTGTATTTTTGGGTCAATTCAGTCAACCGAGAAAAGTAATCAGTCAACCAAATCAAACAGTGAGTTTTGGAGCAGAAATGAAGTGCTACTGATCTAGTCGGTTAACCGAATCAAAGAGGTCGGTCAACCATTTGAAACAATAGCCGAATTAGTGAAGGAAGTGAACAACCTGAACCAATGGGTCAACTGTTTGAGTCAGTGAGTTTTTTGAAAAGAAACGGGAACATCCTGAACTAATTGGTTAACCGATTGGTAGGAGTCAGTCGATCGACTGACCTGAAAGATTAGGTTGTGTTTCGGCTTTAGAGCAGTTGGTCAACAGGTTGCTAGGGCTCGATTAACCGATAGTGCCAGTTGAGATTTCAAGGGACTTGGTCTCTTGGTAAAAAATTATCCGTTTTTCGAGGATTCCAAGAGAGAGATTTGGGGAATTTGAATTTAATTATGATATGGTCTACCTATTCTATTATCACTGATGATTTGGTCCATAAACTTTGAGATTCTCCTAATTTAACTAGATTAATACTTCCTATTTTTATGGTTTTAAATTGAGAATAGTTTTGTGGACTTATTTGAGAGAATTGAAAGATATTTTAATGTGGAATATACCTGAAATGAGAGGTATTATTATATAATGTCTAAGAGTGTCTTTTAAAGGCAAATCTTTGAACAACTAGCAGTTGAAGGGCTTAATATCTGTCTATAAAAATAGACTTGCGAGAATAAATTAAAATACATCAAGAACAATCAGTTCAAGCTTTTCTAAGAGTTATATTTGACTAAGATTTGTGAGAGATTCAATCTTTGTTCTTGATCTAAAGCGTTGTTGATTTGGTGTCACCGACTTATGCTCAATTATAATTCTGTCATTATCTTCGGTGTTTCCCGATAAGATCTTTTCGAGATTTGTTGTTTATTTTAAATTCATATATTTATTGCTTGTTTGGTTTTAAGATTATTTAGAAAATCGTTTTAAACTTAAAAGCCTGAAAAATCTTTTTAAACGATTTTATTTGATTATCTGATTACGTTCTCTAAATTATGCTACCCACTTTGTGATTTAATTAGATTTTATTTACCTCACATTGTATCCATCACGTAATAATTTTTGGGATATTAATTGAATATATCTGTATTGAGGTGGTTGAAACTCCTTGTGGGAAGAAATTCATTTTTTTTTTTGTATTTGTGAGTTTGAGCGAATTAAACATGTTTAGGACGATTTTTAATCAGGATAGTTAGGTTTCGATCTTTTTCCGGTGAAAAAGATTAGGGTTTGATCTTTATCCTACAAAAAAAATTAGATTATTCTTTTTCCTTGAAAAGAATTAGGTTTTGATTCTTTCTACAATTGAATTGTTATTTTTGTGTAATTTGTAAAGGTTCTTCCTAAACCTATGAAAATGCTAAGTGAGATAGTGGTTAGGTTAATCTTTGGCATGGTAAAAAGATAAGGTTCATCCTTAACTTGGAAAATAGGTAAATTTGTAAATGTTGATTCTGTACCTGTAAAAGAATCATTGTAAGAGTTTGGTTCCTAATTAGTAAAGGAATAAGGGTTTTAGTGGGTCGCGAATCTTCGTGGAGCTCGGAAGACTGGATTAGATAAGAGTACCTTACCGAACCAGAATATATCTTAATGTGCAACATTGCTTATTTTCTATTATATTATGCTTGGGTGTGCACTTAGTGTTAAACACTTATACGCCGCCTAACTCAGATAATAATTAATTTAGGGAAATTAATTATTTGATATTAAGTGTTTAAAGAATTAATTGATTAAATTTTGTAACTATCTAATTCACCCCTTCTCTGAGGTAGCTCTTTAGGCCAACACTAGTAATAGTTTTAATATTTATTTAAATTATTGTCAAAATAATATAATATCCATATCAATCTAAAGTAACAATTATTTGTTATATTCTAGAAATTTGACCATTTTGATATAAAACGGTTTCAAAATTTGTTAATAAAAAAAATTTAAAAGTATTGTTTATATTTTTATCTATTTATTTATATTGTACTTTTTTTTTTTCTTTTCTCTCTTTAATCTTAGATGACAAAATTGATAAGATTTATTATTATATAAATCAAGAATAAAATAGTTTATTATTTATTGAATGTGCAAATTGAGTTACTATCTATATCTATATTGCAAAACAATTATTTGTTTTTACTAAATTATTTATTAAAAAAATGTGTATTTTGTTTAATACTTTATAATTTGTTTAAATTTTTTATTTATTATCATTGTTCATAGTTCTCACTATCTTTGTGTTTAATCATCACATAGTAATAATTCAATTTCTCTATAACCTTTTGTATCTATATCATTATCATGATTCATTTTTTTGAAGCCGATAGTGTTAAATCAGAAAAAATTAGTGGTCAATACTTCAGTAGATGACAAAGCCAACTTCGCTATTGGCTTATCGTACTAGGTTTAATATCAGCCATAGATGATTCACCTTTTGCTAAAAAAGTATCTTCTTCTTCTTGACTTATTACACCTGAAAAAATCAATTACTATTGTCTTTATAAAATCCTTAGTGCTTTGTCTGATCATCTTTATGATATTTATAAAAAATCAACATCTTCTGCTAAAGAATTTTGAATTTTTTTAGAAGCTGAGTATGGTATTGATGACGGTGGAATTAAGAGATTCAATATCTCTACATTCAATAATTATAAAATGTTAGATAGCGAGTCAATAGGAGACCAAATCCACATGTTTAAAGAATGTTTAGGAGGAGTGAAAAAGAATGGTACTGTTCTTAGTGAAGACTTTAAGGTTTCATGTCTTACAGATAAATTACCACCTTCTTGGTCTGACTTTGCCAAAACTCTTAGGCATAAGCAAGGTGAATTGACTTTGTCTCTAACCATCAACTCTATCAAGATTGAGGAAAAACATCGTTTCTCAACTTCTAAACATCAATATGAGAGACCTCCTTATATCAACTTTGTAGAAAATGACAAGAATAACAAAACTCAAAATTTCAACGTAAGGACAATTTTTGCCCTAGGTATAACAATTTTAAGCCTAATAAATCCTTCAATCGCTCAAGTCAACGAACAAACCACCTTAATCCTACTAATAGATCAAAAGGCTTACAAAAATAGAAAATATATTGTTTTGTTTGCGGTTAGTGTCACACCGCACCCCGGGTACCCGTCACCCGAGGTCGGGCATGACGTCGACTTGACACTACTGACTCCATCAACGAATATTCATCAATCCACACACACACACACACACACACACACACACACATGCGCTACTACAACTTTTTTTTTTTTTTTTTCCAAAAAAATACATATATCTATTTCAACATTTGGGAATATACCGGCCCACCTCCAAAATGACACTACCTCCGGACTCTACTTAGTGCCAGTAGTAGACCCACTCCTAGTTGCGGCACCTGAAACCAAATATTTTATCTGTGTATTGTCTTTATAATACAAAAAATATTTTATGGATCAAGCATAACTATTAAACATCCCATTTCAAAATATAATATCATATAACCATATACCATACTGGAATCAATTTCCACTATCATCAATGTAATAAAATAATAAATTTAAATAAACCAATCTAGACAGTTCATCGTATAGTAAAATACCGTACACATTCTTTCCTACTAGCCATAGGATCATTTCACCTCACGATTGGGAGTTACTACGGTACCGTATCCTGTACAACTATGCCATTTAACGTGACTATTAGTGTCAGGGCTATTTATTATCCCTAATGGTAGGGGTACCACCCGTAGAATTTGCACTCTTGACGGGTAAATCAACCACCTGCAGGACTAATCCTTTTGACAGGTCATAATAATCAACCACATGCAGGACTAATCTTCCTTACAGGTCATAATATCAACAACCACATGTAGGACTAATTCTCTTGACAGGTCATAATATAATCGACCACATGTAGGACTGGCACTCCTGACAGGTCATAATATAACACAACATAATCAACTACCTACAAGACGTGCTCTCCTAACAAGTCAATATCATTCTGCAAGACATGCCCTCCTGACGGGATCAAACTATGGCATAGTCGGACAAAAAAATCACTTTTCACATTTAAAATCTACTCGATCCACATAAGTCATAAAGTTGTCTAATGTTAATAAACATTTTTTTTCCCACAATTTATACAAAAATATAATTTATAAATTTACATAGAAAATAGTACACTTACCTCGATTTCCGCACTACAAAAATACCGTCGTCAAAACTATCGAGACGCTGGCGCCTGTAAACCTAACAGTGATAGGGCTTAAATTAATATTTTTATTTAAAATAACCCTAATATACAATGCGTGGTCCTAAAATGCACAATTTTCCATTCTTCAAATTTAATTATACAAAATTATTATTTACCCCATTCCGTTATGTTAATATTCACTGTACAAAATTATTAAAATTAACAGTTACAAAACTTATTATCACGATTACAAAACTTTACTGTTAATAATTTAATTTGATGAAAATAATAATTAACTAAAATTTTACCTGTTCCAAATTTTCCACCGGCCGAGAGATAGGTTTTTGGTTTTTGGGTTTTATTTTTGTGTTATGTATTTTTTTTTCCTCATTTTTCTTCCTTTTCTGTTTCTGATTTGGTTTCAGCTGACCGATGCCACTCTCACACACCCCACCGCCCGCCAGTGACCAAACATTGATTACACATATATACAACAACGACCACCATCGACGGAATATATGCACACACGCGATGAACGAGTAGAACACAGACACACACACACACCCACGTTGGACAACACACACACACACACACACACAGAGTCGGCCCACGACCGACGGTTGACCACACTCACACACACGAAATTGATAACGACACACACACACAACCATCGATGACACACACACACACACACACTGTAAATGAACTGCAACGACAACATACTCACACGACGAAACACATATACATACTCACGACGACACACCTATATAATCACCGAATGAACGGTGATGATCCCACACCACCGAAGCGAACGACCACACCACCGCCACCGACAAGCACATACAATCACCGAATGAACGACGATGATCACACATGCATATACACACCCGTCGAACGAGCATAATACACCCACACATTTACATGATCGCCGGCTGAATAGAACAAAACACACACGACGGTCACACTCTCACATCGGCGACGACTGAACAACACACACCCATACACATACACTGCCGAATGATCGACAACCGACCGACTGCACACCGTCGACCGAGCACACCCACAACGCCGACCGAGTAGACACACCGCCGACCCACTTATCTTGTTTTCTATTTTTTTACCTTATTTTTAGGTTGTATGTAGTGCATGGATATATATATATATATACAATCCATAGGGAGTGAGGTCATTTCCTTCATTATGAAGAAGATGATCTCATTCCCACTAATCAATTTATTTATTTATTATTTATTATTAAATTACATTAATCCCCCCAATTATTTTTAAATTATTATTTAAGTCCAAAATCTAAAATTATTATTTTTAAAATTGCTAATTAACCCCTAATTTTTTTAAAAATAAATTTGATTTGACACAATTTACCCCGTTATTTTCTAAATGTTCTAGAATGCAACTAAAATTATGCGTATGCAAAAATTAGGGTCTTACAACCCTTCCCTCCCAAAAGAAATTTCGTCCTGAAATTTTAGTTATGTTGACCGAACAAATGCGGATATTTATCTCTCATCTCATCTTCTCGTTCCCACGTCGCTTTCTCCACGGAATGACTACGCCATAAGACTTTCACCAATGGAATCATTTTTGTACGCAACACTTGATCTTTACTGTTTAGAATCTGGATTGGCTCCTCAACGTATGTTAAATCCTCTTCCAATTCGATTGGTTGAGAAGTCAACACATGCGAAGGATCTGACACATATTTTCTAAGCATCGACTTGTGGAAAACGGCGTGTAATCTGGATAATTCTGGTGGTAGGACAAGTCGAATAAGTTATCAGGCCAACCCGTTCTAGAATCTCGTTTGGACCGATATATCTTGGACTTAACTTTTCGTTTTTCCCGAATCTCATTATGCCTTTCCACGGGAATATACGCAAAAACAAATAATCACCCACTTTAAATTCCAACTCCCGTCTACGCTTGTCAGCATAACTCTTTTACTGACTTTGAGCAATCTTCAATCTTTTCTGAATCACTTTTACCTTGTCTTTCGTTATTTGAGCTATATCCGGCATCAATAATTTTTTTTCTTCTACTTCGGTCCAACAGACTGGGGTTCTGCATCTCCTTCCATACAAGACTTCATATGGTGCCATCTCGATTGCCGAATTGTAGTTGTTATTGTAGGTAAATTCCTTCAACGTCAAATGATCATCCTAGCTACCAGGAAATTTCAGAACACAACCCCTTAACATATCCTCCAATGTCTGAATTGTACGCTCTGATTGACTGTTAGTTTGAGGATGAAAGGCGGTACTAAATTTCAGCTTGGTACCTAGAGCAGTTTGGAGACTTGGACAGAATTTCGAAGTAAATCTTAGATCTCTATCCGACACTATAGAAACCGACGCACCATGTAACCGAACAATCTCGTCAATATACAATTGGGTATACTTATCAAGAGAGTATGTCGTCTTTACGGCCAGAAAATGAGCAAACTTAGTAAACCTATCAATAATCACCCAGATGGAATTATATCCCTTTTGGGTACGAGGTAATCCTGAATTGAAATCTATCGTGATATGCTCTAATTTCCACTCTTGAATAGGTAGAAGTTGTAATAATCCACCGGGACGTTAGTGCTCAATCTTGACTTGCTGACAAATGAGACACCTGACAATAAATTCAACAATTTTTCTTTTCATTCCATTCCACCAATAGTGTTCTCACAAATCCCTATACATTTTGGTACTGCTTGGGTGCATTGCATATGCTGAGCTATGCGCTTCCTCCAAAATATCATTCTTCCAATTGGCTTCATCAGGCACGCACAGTTTATTCCCAACTATCAAGGACTTATCATTATCCTTGACACGATAGTTAGCTCTGCGATAATTTTTCACTTCAACTCGAATTTTCTCCAATTGGGCATCCGCCTTTTGCTCTTTTATAATACGATCGATCAATGTCGGTCTCAAAGTTAAAGTCGTAAGTAACGCTGCCGTCTGACCAACCGCCAACTGGACTCGCAAAGATCTCAACCTGGCATATAGATTAGTATGAACAACTTAAATGTGTGCAACGAACTCGTCGATTTCTGACTCAGCGCATCGGCTACAACAATCGCCTTTCCGGGATGATAATAGATAATACAATCATAGTCCTTGATCTATCCAGCGTCTCTGCCTCAAATTTAGTTCCTTCTGAGTAAACAAATATTTCAAACTCTGGTGGTCGGTGTATATCTCACAAGTCTCGCCATACAGGTAATGCCTCCAAATCTTCAAGGCAAACACAATCGTCGCCAATTCCAAATCATGCGTCGGGTAATTAAGCTCATGATTTTTTAATTGCCGGGATGTATATACAATTATGTGCCCATGTTGCATCAGTACACACCCTAGCACTTGGTGTGACGCATTACTGTAGATCACAAAGCCACCGCCTTCAGTCGGAAGGAAAAGTATTGGCGCTGATATCAGTCTACTCTTCAGCTCTTGGAAATTCTACTCACATTTTTTAGTCCACTCGAATTTAGATTTCTTGTGGGTCAATCGAGTCAATGAGGCAGCTATAACAGAAAATCCTTGTACAAACCAATGATAATAACTCGTCAATCCTAAGAAGTTTTGAACTTCGGTTACACTTTTCGGCCTTTGCCATTGGACAACGGCTTCAACTTTCTTTGGGTCAACTTGAATACCATCCCTCGAGATAACATGCCCAAAAAATACAACTCTATCCAACCAAAATTCACATTTACTGAATTTGGCATACAACTGCTTCTCTCGCAAAATCTGCAATACAATCTTGAGATACTCTGCATATTCTTCTTTATTTTGGGAATAGATCAATATATCATCAATGAACACGATAATAAACTGATCTAGGTAAGGTTGGAAGATCTGATTCATCAAATCCATAAAAGCAGCAAGAGCATTCGTCAATCCAAACGGCATAACTAGAAATTCATAATGCCCATATCTCGTACGCAACGCCGTATTCAACACATCACTGTCTCTGACTTTCAGCTGATGATATCCTGATCGAAGATCTATTTTGAAAAACACCCTGACCTTCTGCAATTGGTCGAATAGATTGGTAGTTAGATTTTGGAGTTAATATACATGTTTGTTTTGATCGTGATATTTTCAAAACTTATCACAAATCAAGTGGAGGAAATGTAACTCTAGGAAATGCTGCTGTCGCACAAGTATGTGGTATAGATATATTGATTTGAAGATGACATATGGAAAGACTTTAAGTCTAATCGAAGTGCGACATGTTCCCGAAGTGAGAAAAAATTTAATTAGTGTGTTAACCTTAGTCAAGCAATGTTATAAAATTGTTATGGAGTCCAATAAGGTTGTTATAACCAAGAATAATATTTTTATTGTGAAAGGTTATGTCTCTAAAGGTTTATTTAAATTAAATGTATTTTCGAGGATAACAAAAGTTGTCAAGTTTTGAATGTTGAGACTTCTAATATATGGCATAGCAGATTAGGTCATGTAAGTTTGAAAAGGTTAAGAGATTGATGGATCTTGATCTTATTCCTAAACCTTATGTGGAGTATAAACACAAATGTGAAGTATGTGTTTAAGCAAAAAAATCTAGAAAGCCTTTTAGAAGTGTTAATATGAATACACAACTCTTAGAGATTATACATAGTAATGTATGTGATTCAAATAGACCACCAACTAGAGTTAAGAATAAATATTTTTTGACGTTTATTGACGATTGTTCAAGATTTTGTTATATTTATCTTTTGAAGACTAAGGACGAGGTGTTTAATAAGTTTATAATATATAAGAATATAGTAGAAAATCAAATTGATCGGAATATTAAGAAACTTAGGTTTGATAGAGGGGGTGAGTATATTTTGGGAGATCTTAAGAGTTTTTGTGAAGAGTGTGGTATCATACATGAACTTACTCCACTATATACACCTCAATCAAATGGAATTGCAAAAAAGAAAAATAGAACTTTGATAGATATGGTGAATTCAATGTTGATAAATTTGGGTTTACCCAAAAATTTATAGGGAGAGACTGTACTTACTGCATGTTTCACATTAAATCGTATTAGGATAAAAGATAATGAAAAGACCCCATATGAAATTTGGGAGAATAGAAAGTCTAATATGAGAATCTTAAAAGTGTGGGGGATGTTTAACAAAGATGGCTATTGTTGACCCAATGAGCTACCCAAGAGGGGGGAGGGGAGGGAGTTAGATTGATAGTTATAAAAATTTAAACAAATAAATTTTTAACACTTAATTATCAAATAATCTGTAACACCCCGAGAAATTCATATTTTTGAAAATATTATATTATATAAATTTAATATTTTTGGGATTATTTTTTGTAAATTTATGGTATAAATCATATTTGACAATTTTGGGGGTTAAATTTTAATTTTAAATTGACTTTTAAAAGTTTTGTAACTATTGTGATATTTAAAATATACTTTTATGAGTTTTGTGATATAATTAATATATTTTTTATTTCAAGATGGATAATTAGTATAAATAAATAAATAAACAAACAAAAATATGGTTTAGATTTTTTCTTCTTAAAGAAGGAAATAAATGCTAATAACTTTTATATATATATATATTAAGCATATATGTTATGTAAAAAGTGACAGTATCAAAATTTAGGTGTTAAATTTTGAATATTTTTGAGCAAAAATAAAATATTACGGTACAAAATATTTTGGTTCGAATTTCGGCTTCGGATTTCAAGTAGAATTTCTAACTCTTTTAATATTTATATTTAATCTCTCTCTTTTGATTATGTGATTCATGTTAAAGTTGTTGTTAAATTTTAATTGTTAGTTTTCATAAAATATTTAGGATTATTACGTGAAAATTATGTGAAAAATATGTCTGTGTGTTTATTTGTGAATTGATTTAATACACGTATTAGATGGGTTGAAATTCTACTAAGTATTAGCGCACAACCTCACAATTTTTATTTTGGGTCGATAAAAATTAGGTTTGCCAGAAATTATAATTATATTTGAATTTCTATATGTAATAATTGCATTTATTATTTACTATTGTAAAATTGACTAAATGAATTGAGTATAATTATCGAATGAAATTTTACTGAAAATTCTTTAATCTGTAATTAGGTTGAGATTTCTATTTTGAATATTTAATATATACATAATATGGTATACGTTATAAATTTATGTGGTTAATATTATATTATATGCAATCCAAATATTGTAGACATAAATTCATTTATTTGTTCTCCTGAAGTTTGACAGAAATCTCACTATAGTCCATGTACAGTTTCAATTTGAACATATTAACATCTTAGGTGACATTTGACTAATGTTTCTGCTTTTCTGTCTTCACTCCGAATAAGATGGAACTGCGCCAGGGATTATAAGTGAATTTAGATTAAATTTATTATTTTTTGTAATAAAATATTGGTTATTCGATTTTAGTGTTAATTTTCCTTAGGTAGAAATCACGTGGCAGTCCTAGAAAATCAGGCCATTACAAAGTAGTATCAGAGCAGGTGATGACCATCTTAGGTTTGAGTTATGATACCTATTACTCATAATAAGTGAAGTAATACATCAAAATAATAATTTTTGGGGCATGTGTTTAAATCTTAATATTTGCTTATTTGGAAGATTTGATGTTCTAGGTGAAAATAATTATTTGAAGGGAAATTGCATTAATCAACCTTAAAGCTTTCTGTTTTTATTTGTTTTAAGTTCATTTTTAGGGAACATGTCCCATGCATTAACTCTGATTATTAGATTGTGATTTATATATTGCGGAAAATTAGTACAGAAATTTAAGGTTAAAAATACCATGATGAGTAGTTGCTAATTCTAGTTTAAAATTCACATTCCTTCATTACCATAATTAATGGGATTCGTGATATTATGTAGTTTTTGTATTTAGGTTATAGATTCAGTAGACTCAGTGAGTAGTGAATTAGTAATGGACCATAGGATTTGTCGTTGAAGTAAAAGTATCGGTTTAAAGGTATTTACTGTCTTCTATATAAATGATCAAATTATTTTTTCGTATTAAATTATGAAAAAAATATTGATGAAAATGGACAGTTTTATGATATTTAATGGATCAAGTAAAATTTTTATGTGCAAAGATTAGTTTTTATTATCCTGCTATACCATAATTGTTTTGACATAAGGGTATGTCCTGCGAGATATTATTGGTCCTTATAGGAGGGCATGTCCTATAGGACGTTTGCGTTGTGACCTGGTATGAGGGTATGTCCTGCAGGTGGTTGAATATATTGTTGATATGTTGTATTGAGCCTTGACATGAGGGTAAGATGTAGATAATTGATATGATAACTCCTGATCGTGAGATAAAACGATCCAATGACTAGTAAGGAAATATGATATTTTATCATATAAAAGTGAGTTGATTTGTTGATTTAAATTCGGATGTTCAATGATATTTGCGGAATTTTGATATTTTTCAGTGTGGTAATATTTGTTGAAAATAGGTTGATAAAAAAAATATTTGATCCATAAATTATTTTTGTAATGAAGACAGTACACCGATAAAATATTCAGATAGATATTGGTCCACTACTAGCGGTAAGTAGGGTCAGAGTATGGGATAATTGTTGAGACTTTTGGAGGACTTTATATAATAGTTTTATATACATTCTACATTAATTTTTACTGAGTTTCGATGATATTTTAGATATTCAAGTGAAAGTTTTATGTTATATTTTTATATATATGTTACACTCGTTACATTATTTGAATATTAAACTTTTGAGACGTATTTACGTGATTAAGACGTAATTATGTGGTTTGAAATGTATTTGTGTGTTTTGTGACATATTTATGTGGTTAAGACGTACTTATGTGTTTCTAGACGTATTTATATGATTAAAATGTATTTGGGTGTTTTGAGATGTATCTATGTAGTTGAAAGATATTTATGTGTTTTAAGACGTCTTTCAAATTTGGATTGTGTTGATATTTATGAAAAAAATTACGAGATTATTGAAATTTTAATGTGGATATTGGAGATGATTATTTTTAGTCTCACAGGATAGTCCACCAAGAATATGGGCTATGAAATGTTAGACAGAAATTGATCAATGTTGGTTATGAGATAAAAAGGTAATGAACTTGAAATATTATGCCGAGTGAGATTTTGTTTAAGGTTATGAACCTAATGGCACAGAGATAGGCTCAATCCAAGTGAGACTACCGTGATATTTTAAAAATATATTTGTTGATTGTATATAGACATATATATATATTTATTATTATTTTTATCAGAGTAGCGCATCAAAAGCATTTGAAAACATAATATTCTTTGGTAATTGGTTATCTGTGCTAGATGTTACCGACTAAAGTGCAGCCTTTCTGTATGTTGTTAGATATAGAGTGGGTCACCGCATATGCGAAAATGACGATATATAGTATGAATTTTGATGGTTATGAATTATGGTTGACTTTCAATTATGGGACCACACATAGAAAACAATTATTCTAGATTCGAGTGTAACTAACATAACTGTGCGATGCGATTTGAATTATTATTGTTTTAAACGAAATTTCGAGCACGAAATTTATTTAAGTAGGGTAGATTGTAGCACCCCAAGAAATTCATATTTTTGAAAATATTATATTATATAAGTTTAATATTTTTGGAATTATTTTGTAAATTTATGGTATAAATATTATTTGATAATTTTGGGGGTTAAATGTTAATTTTAAATTGACTTTTAAAAATTTATTTAAAATATATTTTTAAGAGTTTTGGGATATAATTAATATTTGTTATTTTAAGAGGGATAATTAATGTAAATAAATAAATAAATAAATAAAAATGTGGTTAAGATTTTTCCTTCTTAAAGAAGTAAAGAAATGCTAACCACTTATATATATATATAGAAGTTTGCATTTAGTGCATGTCAAAGCATAAATTTTGACACCAAAACACACACACACATCTATATATATTAAACATATATTTTAAGTAAAAAGTGACAGTATCAAAATTTAAGTGTTAAGTTTTGAATGTTTTTGAGTGAAAATATAATATTACGGTACGGAATAGTTCGGTTCGGATTTCGGCTTCGAATTTCAGGTGAAATTTCTAACTCTTTTAATATTTGTATTTGATTTCTCTCTCTTGATTATGTGATTCATGCTAAAGTTGTTAAATTTTAATTGTTAGTTTTCATGAAATATTTAGGATTATTACGTGAAAATTATGTGGGAAACATGTATATGTTTATTTGTGGATTGATTAAATACACGTATGAGAGGAATTGAAATTCTACTGAGCATTGGATCACAACCTCATAATTTTTATTTTTGGGTCGATGAAAATAGAGTTGCGCTAGAAATTGTAATTATATTTGAATTTTTATTTGTAATAATTGTATTTATTATTTATTGTTGTAAAATTGACACGATGAATTGAGTATAATTATCGCATGAGATTTTATTGGAAATTCTATTTAGGGAAAAATACATTTTAAACCCTCTAGGTATTGATACATTTTTAAATGGTTCCTCTCCATTTGAGTATTTAATTTTAAACCCTCTGATATCAACACATTTTTATTCAGTCCTTCCGTCAAAAAATCTGTCAAAACTAATAGAATAGAGGGGTAAATTAGTCTTTTTACATATTTTTAATTTTTTTTACATATTTTAAATTTTTTTAATATTTTTTTTCTACATTTTTTTTTCTCTCTCTTCCTCCCTCATTTCTTCCATCTCTTTCTTTCTATTCCTCATTCCCTCATCTCTTTCCCTTCCTCATTCTCCTTGCTGGCCGGAATAGGGGGTAGAACTACCCCGTTTACACCCCTGAAACAGGGGGGAGAATCTACCCCCGAAACAGGGCAGTTCTACCCCCTGTTTTGGCCGGGGGAAAGAGGGAGGGAGGGAGGGAGAGAGAGAATGAGGGAAGGAGGGAGGGAGGGAGGAAGAGGAAAGAGGAAGAGAGAGAAAAGAATAAAAGAAAATGAAAAAGGAAAAGATAAAAAGATTAAAAAATAATTAAAAATGATTAAAAAATGAAAATATGGAAAAAAATAATAATACTATTTTGCCTTCAAAATTCGGCTAGTTTTGACAGATTTTTTGACAAAAGGATCGAATAAAAATGTGTTGATACCTATAGGGTTTAAAATGAAACGCTCAAACGGAGAGGAACTATTTAAAAATGTGTCAATACCTAGAACGTTTAAAATGTATTTTTCCTTTCTATTTAATCTTTAATTAGGTTGAGATTTCTATTTTTAATATTTAATGCAAACATAATATGGTATACGTTATAAATTTATATGGTTAATCTAATATTATATGCAATCCAAATATTGTAAACATATATTCATTCATGTGTTCTCCTAAAGTTTGACAGAAATCTCACTATGGTCCCTGTACAGTTTCAATTTGAACATATTAACATCTTAGGTGGCGTTTGACTAATGTTTCAGCTTTTCTGTCTTCACTCTGAATAACATGGAATTGCGCCAAGAATTATAAGTGGATTCAGACTAAATTTATTATTTTTTGTAATGAAATATTGGTTATTCGGTTTTAGTGGTCATTCTTTTTAGGGATAAACTGCGTGGTGGCCCTGGAAAATCGGACCGTTACATAATCAATTTTCTTAAATAAATTATTATTTTCATTATGCAGTGGAGAAGTGTTTAATTCTTGGCGTACACCCAACACAATATAATAAAAATAAAGAATGCAGTACACCAAAATATATCTTAGTTAAGTAAGCTAGTCTTGCCTAATCCAATTCCCCAAACTCCATGGAGATTTGCACCCTCTAATCCCTAATTCATTCACCAGGAAGGAACCAAACCCTTACAATTTCCCTTTTCCCAGGCTAAGAAAAAATATTTTCTTTTTACCGCACTAAAGACTAACCTAATTATATTATAGGAAGAATCAAAACTTGATTATTTCACAGCATAAAGATCAAACACAATCCTTTTAACAGGCTAAAGATCAAATCTCACAACTCTCACAAGTATTTTTTTCACAGGTAAGGATGGAACCTTCACAATTCACTCAATTTAATTCAGGGAGAATTAAGGTCTAGTTCTTTTCAAAGGAAAAAAATAACTTAACATTTTTATACTTGGGACAAAGAACAAACCCTAATGTTTTTCACAGTAAAAGATTGAAACCTAACTACCTTGACCAGACACCAGTCCAACGGTGTCTAATCCGCTCAAACTTACAAATACAGAAAACTATGATTTTCTTCCTACAAGGAGCTTCTACCACCTCAATACAGATATACTCGATTAATATTCCAAAATTTACTACTTGATAGATATAATGTGAGGCAAATTAAAATCTAATTAATAAACAAGTGTGAGTAGCACAACTTAAAGTATGTAATTAGATAATCACACAAAATCGTTTTAATTTTTTTTTCAAGCTTTTAACTTTGAAAACGATTTTCTAACGATTTTACAACCAAGAAAATAATAATAATATGAAATTAAAATTAAGAACAATAGCTAGGAAAGATCTCATCAGGAAAATACCAAAGAATAAAAATAGAATCGCAAGATAGCACAAGTCGGTGACGCCAAATCAATCAACGCTTTAGATCAAGAACTTAGCACAAAATCTCTTTCGAAATCCTCAGCAGAATAATAACTCTTAGAAAAGCGTAGGAACTGATGTTCTTGATGTTGTTCATCTCAATCCCGTCGGTCTAAATATATAAACCAATATCGAGCCTTCTAACAGCTACTTTTCAAAATATATGCCTTTGAAAGGCACTCTTAGACCACATATATCATAATCATTCAATTCTTGAGTATTACACATTAAAATAACTTTCTAAATCTCTCAAATAAGCCGATAAAATATTCCTCATTTAACAATCATAAAGATAGGAAATATTTAACTATTTAAATTGAGAGAATCATTAATTATGTGGATAAAATAAATTAGGATATAAAATATATGTACCATATTTTCAATAAGATTAAATCCCCTGAAATTCTCCCTTAAAATCATAAAAAATGGCTAGTTTTTTACCGAAAGACCAAGTTCCTCAAAATCTCAACTGAAACAGTCAGTTGATCAATCCCTAGTAATCCGTTGAGCAATTGATACAACATTGAAACCAGGCCAAACTAAAACACCAGTTGGTTAACCGATTCCCCTCTGGTCGGTTGACTGATTGATATGGCATTGAAACCAGGCCAATTAAGAATGCCTGTCGGTTAATCGATACCTCTTCCATTGTGATCGATTGATGAAGAGAGTTTTCCCTGCCAAATTTCAACCCAATTGGTTGACCGATTGCTCCACAATCGGTTGACCGATTGTTTTAGAGACTTTACCTGCTAGATCCTTAGGTCCATTGGTTGACCGATTGATCTAGGGACTACTCATTTTGCTCCGAAAACCTCACTGTTTCAAATGATTGACCGATCCCTTCTTATGTGTTGACCGATTAATGCTGAGTGGTAATTTCCTTCATCAATTTTGCTCCAAAACCCACGGTTTGATTCAGTTAATCGATTACTTTTCTCGGTTGATTGAATTGACCCTAAACTTCAACTATTTATACTTTAATCATGATTTCCAATTGGGTCAATTTTTATTTTCCATTTCACATAAGGAGTACATATTAAATCAATAATTCGGATCCTAAATTGTATTATTATCAACACATAAAAAGATAACTCATTTAATAATGTCATGTGTGATCCTAATCTGGGTTGCTTTAAGAGTATAAATGTATAGAGTTGTTTTTACCTAAATTCTTCAAGGTTTTCACAACTCTTTATTTTTTCAATGCGTCCATCTTTGCACTCTTAACATTTTCTTCATGATGTCTTCAACACAATCAACATTATGAAACTCTTTTCTAAAATACTCAACAAACACATTAGTTCCACTAAAAACATCAACCTTTAATTTTTCATCAAAACCTAGGGATGAACAATCTCCCTATTTTTATTATGATAATTAACTTTGATATTTTCTTCAAAACAAAAATGTAACCATGCTCCCCCTAAATACGAGGACGGATATTTAACTCATTTAAGCATAATCATGAAAACAAATATTTAATATAAGCCCAAAATCAATATAACGATAATGATATTCAACATAAGCTCAGTAATCAATACAACATAAATCTTTCTTTAACAGTGCAATGCTTAGGCGAACAAATTTCTAAATATCAACTAACTCGTTTAAACATCAAACAACTTCTCCCCCTTTGTCATCTCAAAAAGTGAGGGTAGAGACCCAAAAACATTACTCTAGGCAAACATCGTTATTCCTAACCATACGTAAACCTCAAATAATTTTCCTGAATTGATCTCCCGTTAAAGGTTTGGTAAGGATATCGGGAAGCTGATCGGAGGTATAAATACACTCAATAGTAACATCCCTTTTCTGAATGTGGTCATGAATGAAATGATGTCTAATCTTTATATGCTTAGTTCGTGAGTACTGTGTCGGATTCTTATTTAAGCAAATAACACTTTTATTATCACAATAAATAGGAACTTCCTCCATACATACTCCAAAATCATTCAATTTTTGCTTAACATATAGAATTTGAGTGCAACAATTACCAACTACCATGTACTCAGCCTCAATAGTAGATAAGGCAATCAAGTTTTGTTTCTTGCTAGACCAAGAAACCAAGGCATGTCCTAAAACGTGACATGATCTGCTTGTGCTTTTATGCTCAACTTTGTAACCGACAAAATCAGCATTGGAGTAACTAGTTAACTTGAAGTCACTCCCCCTAGGATACCATAATCCTAGGTCACTTGTCCCTTTCAAATGTAGAAAGATTTGCTTAACCGCAGTCAAATGCGATTCTTTAGGACAAGACTGAAATTTAGCACACAAGCATACACTAAGTATTATATTAGGTCTACTAGCAGTGAGACACAATAAGCTACCAATCACCTCGATATATTTTCTTATTTACGTTTTTGCTTGTAAGGTCTTTATTTATTTTTGTAACTATTGCCATGGGAGTCTTATATTCTTTAGCGCTATTCAAGCCATACTTTTTTAACAACTTTTTGGTGTACTTGGCTTGATTAATGAAGATCCCTTATTTGGTTTACTTTACTTGCAACCCAAGAAAGAAGGTTAACTCCCCTATCATACTTATGTCAAATTCGACCTACATTATCTTGACAAATTCTTGACAAAAATCCTCATTAGTAAAACCGAAGATATTATCATCAACATAAACCTTTACTAATAGGATATCAGAATCAGTTTACTTAATAAATAATGTTATATCACTAAGACCCCATCGAAAATCATTTTCAATCAAATACTGGCTAAGTCTCTCATACCAATCTCTCGGAACTTGTTTGAGCCCATACAAAACCTTTCGAAGTTTAAACACATGATCATGAAGTTTATCACTTGCAAATCCTAGTGGTTGTTCGACATAAACTTCTTCTGGTAGAAATCCATTTAAGAATGCACTCTTTACATCTATTTGATATAATTTAAAATTTCGTGAACATGCAAGTGTGAGTAGGATTCTAATAGCTTCTAATCTATCCATAGGTGCATAAGTCTCATCATAATCAATTCTTTCTTCTTCATTGTAGTATTGTGTTACTAATCTTGCTTTATTTCTAATTACCATACTAGTTTCATCATTTTTATTACAAAATATCCATTTAGTACCAATTACAGGATGAAAGTTAGGTCTGGGAACTAGAGACCACACTTTATTACGTTTAAATTGAACCAATTCTTCTTACATCGGAGAGATCCAAGATTCATTAGTTAATACCTCATTCACATTTTTAGGCTCAATTTAAGATAGGAAAGCAATATTTATTATATCTCAAAGGGAAGAACGTGTACTTGCACCTTTTTCGAAATTACCAATGATTTCTTTTACCAAATGTTCCGATACTATCTTTATAGCTCGTGGTAAAGTTTGTTGATCCCGAGATTTTGATGAATAATTGATATTTTTTGTGGAACTAATGTCTTTATTGAGTGTTTTAGTTTAAGAGTTCTATTCAAGATCAAATCATGAAATAATTATAAAGGATACAGAGACGAACATTAAAGAGATGAAAGTATTGAAGATTCGAAGAAATTAGGTGAAAACAACTCAAATTTCTTTTACTCTTAATGTATCCCGATTAAGATCACACAAGACACAAATTAATGAGTAATATTTATGTGTGTTTAATTTAATGAAATTAAGGTTCTAATTAGTGTTCAATTATTTGGTCCAATGTGAAATTGAAATATGAAAATTGACCTAAGTAAGATTAGTATTTAAAATTGAATATTAGTGTCAATTGTACTAACCGAGAAATGAAATCGGTTAATGGGATTAAAACGGTGAAGTTTGGAGTTGAAATTAGTTGAAAATGAGAGGTTCTAGTAGTGATTGGTCAACTAAAGGGTATCGGATCAGTCAACCAATTGGCGTTTGGTCGGAAAGGTGAAACTCTTTGAATTTATTGGTCAACCAACCATGTAAGGGTTGGTCAACCGACCGTGGCGTGTTTTGGATGAGAAAACTCTCTGAATCTGTCGGTTAACCGACTGTGAGAGTTCGGCCAACCGACTGGGCTTGTGCACCTGTTTGTATTTTAGCTATAATGTTTTTGTCTGAACTTCGATTGAGGTGATTCAAAATGATCTGAAAATCTTAGAAAGAGAGATGCAACTTTTATGTTTTGAGGTTTTCCAAAATAAGATTGAATCATGGTAAAAAATGAGATTTAAGTTTCTACACCTGCAATCACAATCAGTTAACAGACCATAGGGATCAGTTAACCAACTGTTTCGATTGAGATTTTGAAGAACTTGAACTTTTGGTAAAAAACTAGACGTTTTTTATGGTTCCAAGGGAGAGATTTGGGGGATTTAAAATTATGGAAGATATGGTCCATATATTTTGAAAAGATATTGATTTAATTCATATATTAAATAGTTTTTACAATTCGATTCATTAAATACTTCATATCTTTGTGATTAGTAATTGAGAAGTTATTTGAGGACTTAATTGAAAGTTTAAAAGCTATATTTGAGTGAAATATATTATAATTTAATGGTTATATTATATGGGGTCTATGAGTGCTCTTTATAGTCTTATCTTGTGAAAACTAACTATTTGAAGGCTTGTTTCAAATTAGTTTAAATAGACCTGCGAAAATTGATCTTGATACATCAAGAACTATCAATTCCTAAGCTATTTTAAGAGTTATCATTCTACTGAGATTTATTCGAGAGATATATTGTGTTGCGTTCTTGATCTAAAGTGCTGATTGTTGAATTGGTGTCACCGATTTAAGTTGTTTAGCGATTCTATTTATATTCTTCGATGTTATGCCGATAAGATATTTTCAAAATATTATTTCTTATTGTGATTTGATATTATTATATTTACTTGGTTGATAAGATCATTGAAAAAATCGTTTTCAAACTTAAGAGCATAAAAATTATTTTTAAAACGATTTTGGGATATTATTTGATTACGTGCTCAATTTTGTGCTACTTACATTTATTATAATCAGATAAAAATTCCTCACTTAAAATCTATCACTAGTAATTTGGGGACAGTAATTGAGTTTAATTGATTTGAGGTGATAGAAGCTCCAAGTGAAAATAAACTTATTGATTCTTGTCATTGGTGAGTTTGTGCGAATTAGATACTGTTGGGAGTATCTAGTCAGGGGTAGCCTGGGTTTCAATCTTTTTTGGGAAAAAAATTGAGATTTGATCTTTACCTAGTGGATAAACAGGTTAGGTTATTCTTTTCCCTTGAAAAAAATTAGGCTTGATTCTTTCTGATTAGAATTATTTGGAGTAATTTGTAAATGTTTCATCCTTACCTGAGAAGATGATACTTGGATTGTTTTTGGTGATGTTTGATTCTTAGCCTAAGGTATAAAAGAATTATGTTCGATTTTTAGCCTGTGAAAGGATTAAGTTAGTCTTGGGCCTGGTAAAAAGATAAAGTTATTCCTGCACGTGAAAAAATGATTAGGTGGTGATTCATCCTTAATAGAATTAGGTTAATCTTTAGCCTAGTAAAAAAATAGGGTTCTTCCTTAGCCTGTGAAAATGATATTTGTAAAGGTTGATTCTGAGCTTGGTAAAAGAATTTGTGTAAGGGTTTGGTTCCTACATGTTAAAGGAATCTTGAGTTTAGTGTGTGCAAATCTCCGTGGGGCTCGAAGGACTGGATTAGCCAAGAGTAGTATGGTGATTTAGGATATATCCTTATGTTCTGCATTGATTTACTTTATTTATATTTTGTTGTTTGGGTGTGTACCTAAATTAAATACACTTATCCGCTGCATTATAAAGATAATAATTGATTTAGGGTAAATCAATTATTTGATTATTTAAGTGTTGAAAAGATGATAAATTTGTTTAAATTTTTATAACTACCCAATTCACCCCCCTCTTGGGTAGCCTTTGGGCCAACAAAGTCAATTCCTCACCTTTTAGCTCATCAATCTGTGGTTCATTTGTCGTATTACCTCATTGGTTTTGGTTATTTTGTGTACCTGCATCATTATCATCCAAAACCTTTCTCGACACAGGTGGATCAATTCCTCAAATATGACATGCATAGGTTCTTCTACTACTAACGTAGATTTATTATAAACTCTATAAATTTTATTGTTAGTAGCATACCCAAGAAAAATTTCATAATTAGATTTAGCATAAAATTTACCCAATTTATTCTTATCATTCAATATAAAATTTTTGCAACCAAAAACTTTTATATAGGATATATTTGGCGTCTTACCATTCCAAATATCATAAGGGATTTTATTAAAATCTTTCCGAATAAATACTCAGTTTACCACATGGAAATCTATGCTTACTGCTTTGGCCCAAAAATATTTGGGTAGACGATTCTTATTTAGCATCGTTCTGGCCATTTCCTGAAGCGTCCTGTTCTTCCTCTCCACAACACCATTTTCTTGTGGCGATCTCAAAGTAGAAAAAATTGTGAGCATACCCATTCTTATTACAATAACTAATAATCTCATTGTTTCTGAACTCTCTGCCTCTATCACTACGGATGTTAATTATGCAACATTACTTCTCATTTTGAATACGTTTACAAAACTTAGAAAAATAGAAGCAACTTTACTCTTTTTAGCAAGTAAGAAGACCTATGTATATCTAGAATAATCATCCACAATTACGAATGCATAAATTTACCTCCTAAACTAGCAATGACATTTTGACCAAATACATCAAGATGCAACATTTCAAAACATTTAGATGTGGATGTGTGCATCTTCTTCTTAAATGATGATTTAGACTGCTTGTATAATTGACATGCATCACATATTTTATCTTTCATATATTTTAATACAGGTAAACCATGTATAAGACTCTTCTTAGATAAATTTGAAAGTAATTCAATACTACTATGCCCAAGTCTTTTATGCTATAACCAACTATTATCAGATAAAGCATTTAAACACGATAAATTTTGAGAAGATAAATCATCAAATGAACACGTATAAACATTCTCAAATCGTGATGCAACAAGTAATATGCCACTATTATGCCTGTTCTTAATTATGCATCTATCATGATAAAAAAACAACATTATAACCTTTATCATATAATTGACTAATACTATGCAGGTTATGTTTAAGACTATATAAGATGAGAACATTTTTAATAGTTGTAAACCCATTACCGATATTATCTATACTGATAATTTTACTTTTTGCATTGTCTCTAAATGTCACATGGCCTCCGTCTTTAGGTGTCAAAGACGTAAATTTAGTTTTATCTCCCGTCATGTGTTGAGAACGACCACTATCCAGCAACCATTTGTCCTTGCCTATTGATGTTTTCAGAATGGCCTACAAGGAGCACTTCGAATAGTTCCTAAGTAGTACCCAATCTATGTGAGTCCGATCTTGTTAGTCGGGATAATTTTAGTACCTTTAAGAACCCAAATTTGTCTGCATTTAGATAATTTAGAAAAACATCTACTAATAGTATGTCCCACAACATTACATTTAAAACATCTAACAAGATCCCTGGTTTTAGAAAAGAATTTATGAAATCTCTTTTGTTTAAGATTTTTTTGAAAGTCGATGCCAGCTTTATCAAAGATACCTCGTGAACTACCCAAAAGCATTTTTAAATTATTTTTACTACCTGTGAATTTGAGAACTATCCAATGTAAATCCGACATCTTGGCTTTCAATTCAATGTTTTTAGATTCAAATTTAAACACTTGCTTGTTAAGTGTGTTAATTGTACTTTGTAGGGCATTAATTTGAGAACACTGGTTTTTATAATCATGTGTTAGTTTTTGATAAACATTAAAAAAAAATAAAAAAATAAAAATCATCAAAATCTAAAAGATAAGAACTATAACATTTAGGTATCTTATCTCCAGTAGCCATCAAAGTAAAAAAGGATGAATCGTCACTGCCCGATTTTTTCGAGCTACTTGACTTAAAGTCATCCCAAGTGACTTTATCAATTTCTTCTTACTTTTATTTCCTTTCTTCTCCTCCCTTATCTTCTTCTCTTTTTCTTTATCTTTCTTTGGTTCGGGGCATTCGGTTTGGAAGTGTCTAGTCTTGTGACAGTTTTAGCATTCCACATTAGTCATGTTGAAATTTTTATTTCCCCGGAATGTTCGTCGAGTCATTTTTCTAAAATTCTTCGTGAGAAGCGCCGCATCCTTTTCTTACTCACTGTCAAGACTAATATAATCACTATTATCCTTTTTTTTTTTTTTTGAACTTTCATTGCCAAGGACTTCTTTTTTATATTTCCCATTTTGTTCTCATATCCTCTAATAACTGTCTCATGTGTCATTAGGTTGCCAATGAGATCATCAATAGCATAGACTATAAGATCTTTAACTTCTTCTATCACTGTTACTTTTGGCTCATAGACTTTAGTCAATGATCTTAGAATCTTTCGCACTTTATCATCCATAGTGTATGGCTTTCCAAGTTGATTAAGGTTGTTACAGATATTACTGAATCTTGTGTACATTTCTTGAATAGATTCTGCTTCACCCATTCTGAATAGTTTAAATTAACGAACTAAGACATTGATCTTGGATTGTTTCACTTGATTTGTCCCTTCGTGGGTGATTTGCAACTTGTCCCACATTTCTTTCGTTGATCCACAATTTGAAACCCTAGTATATTCGTTAGCATCTAAGGAACAAAATATAATATTAATAACTTGAGAATTAATATAAAGTTTTTGTTCATCAGAAGTGGTCAACTGCTCTTTCTTCTTAGTTATTTCATTTTCCATAGGAACGAATAGTCCGCCCTCAATAACTAGCTACGCATCATAATTGGAGACATAAAGAAAAGAAATCATTCTATCATTCCAGAATGAATAGTTTTCACCTGCAAACAAAGGTGGATGGTGAATAGACTATCACTTACCTAGTATGCCTATCGAGTGCGCCATGTGATTTTTGTTAGCTAGGGTTTTAAGCCAATTGAGCTAATCCAGCTCTAGTACCAATTATTAGCTCAATGAGCTACCTAAGAGGGGGTGAATTGGGTAGTTATAAAAATTTAAACAAATAAATCTTTAACACTTAATTATCAAATAATCAATTTTTTAAAATTAATTATTATCTTTGTTACGCAGCGGATAAATGTTTAATTCTAAATGCACACCCAAACACAACATAATAAAAATAAAGAATGCAACACAGTAAGATATATCCTAGTTCAACAAGCTAACCTTGCCCAATCCAGTCCCCCGAGCTCTACGGATATTTGCAACCTCTAATCCTTGATTCCTTTACCAGGTACGAACTAAGCCCTTATAATTTTCCTTTTCTCAAACTAAGGAAGAACTCTATCTTTTTACTAGGCTAAAGACTAGCCTAATTCGATTATAGGAAGAATAAAAACCTAATCCTTTCACAGGCTAAAGATCAAATCTAATCCTTTTAACAGGCTAAAGATCAAACCTCACAACTCTCACAAGTATTCTTTTCACAGGTAAGGATGAAATTTTCACAATTCACTCAATTCAATTCAGGAAGAATCAAGACCTAGTTCTTTTTAAGGGAAAAGAATAACCTAACTTTTTTTACAAGAAAATATTGAAACCTAACTGCCCGGACCAAACACCTGTCCAACCCTGTCTAATCCGCTCTAACTTAGAAATACAGAAAAATATGAGTTTCTTCCCACAAGGAGTTTCTACCAGTACTCGATTAATATCTCGAAATTTACTACGTGATAGATAAAATGTGAGGCAAATTAATAACTAATTAATAAACAAGTGTGGGTAGCACAAATTAAAGCACGCAATCAGATAATCACACAAAATAATTTTAAAAAGATTTTCAGGCTTTTAACTTTGAAAAAGATTTTCTGGCGATCTTATAACCAAGAAAATAATAATAATATGAAATCAAAATTAAATACAATAGCTTGAAAAGATCTTACCGAGAAAATATTGGAGACTGAAAATAGAATCGCAAGATAGCACAAGTCGGTGACACCAAATAAATCAGCGCTTTAGATCAAGAACTTAACACAAAATCTCTTTCGAAAATCTCAGTAGAATAATAACACTTAGAAAAGCATAGGAATTGATGTTCTTGATATTATTCATCTCAATCTCGCTGGTCTAAATATATAGACCAATATCAAGCTCTCCAACGGCTACTTTTTAAAAGATATGCCTTTAAAAGATATTCTTAGACCCCATATAACATAATCATTCAATTCTGGAGTATTCCACATTAAAATAACTTTCTAAATCTCTAAAATAAACTGATAAAATATTTCTCATTACAATCATAAAGATATGAAGTATTTAACTATTTAAATTGAAAGAATAATTAATTATGTGGACCAAATCAATAGGAATATAAAATATATGTACCATATCTTCAATAAGATCATATCACCTGAAATTCTCCCTCATAAAAAATGGCTAGTTTTTTATCGAAAGACCAAGTTTCTCAAAATCTCAACCGAAACAGTCGGTTGACTAATTCCTGGTAGTCAGTTGAGTGATTGATATAACATTGAAACTAGGAAAAACTAAAATGAAGTCGATTGATTGATTCCTCTCTGGTCGGTTGACCGATTGATACAGCGTTGAAACCAAGTCAATCAAAAATACCAGTAGGTTAACCCATACCCCTTTCGTCGGTTGACCGATTGACGCAGAGAGTTTATCCTGCCGAACTTCAACCCAGTCGGTTGACCGATTGCTCCATAATCGGTGGACTGATTATTTCAGAGACTTCACCTGCCAGATCCTTAAGTCCATCGGTTGATCGATCTCCTTTGGTCGATTGACCGATTGATGCATGGACTATTCATTTTGCTTTGAAAATCTCACTTTTTCAAACAGTTGACTGATCCCATCTAATTGGTTGACCGATTGATGCTGGGTGGTCATTTCCTTAATCAATTCTGCTCCAAAACCCATTGTTTAATTCAGCTAATCAATTGTTTTTCTCAATTGACTGAATTGACCATGAACTTCAACTATTTATACTTTAATCATGATTTCCAATTATGTCAATTTTTATTTTCCATTTCACATAAGGAACACATATCAAATCAATAATTAGGATTCTAAATTCTATTCATATCAACACATAAAAAAGATAACTCATTTAATAATGTCGTGTACGATTCTAATTCGGGTTGCATTAAGAGTATATATGTATAGAGTTGTTTTCACTTAATTCTTCAAGGTCTTCATAACTCTTCATTTCTTCAATGCGTTCATCTATGCACCCTTAATATTTTCTTCATGATGTTTTCAACACAATCAATATTATGGAACTCTTTTCTGAAATACTCAACAAACACATTAGTTCTATAAAAAATATCAACATTTAATTATTTATCAAAACCTAGGGATCAATAGCTATACCTGAACCCAAAAGAAAGAAAATGTGACCTAAGAAAATAAACACTGTTTTCTTAGATTATGCATAAAGCAGTCGTGCAAATAGATTTTAAATAATAGAATCTCAAATTAGTGGTATCTCCATAAATTTGATAGTTGAATCAAGAGATACAACTTTCTTTGAAGATATATTTTCTTATAAAACTAGAATTCCTAACCAGTTAGTAAGCATGGATTCTACACTAACTCATGACAAACCTTCTACTAGTTATAGCCTTTGGTAGCGCGAAATTACGTCGCTACTTTCACCGCAAGTGTACGAGTCAAATTTTAGTATAGATTAGAAAGAGTAGGGGTTGTTGTATCCACAGGGATTGGATTAGATTATTGTTGAGTACCGCAATTGTCATAACCGGATTTTATCTAGGCGTTAAATTTAGGTTTTTATAATAATTATAAACTAAACTAATTATACTAATATACTAGTATGACGTTTATGGGAAAATATTGCCTAGAGATAAACTTCGTTCACTTAAACGTGTTCGTTTCAATTTAGTTTACATTAATGGCATTCCATTCTATTCAATAATCTAGGTATCAAAAACTCACTCACTACCTCTCCCGAGTGTAAAGTGAATGAATATGTTATTTCGTGTCAACGCCGAAGTCCCCCTCAACCGTCTACATGACATTTGGTCACATGAGTCTCGCCCCAATCTCATGGATTGCACACTTTCTAACGCCCTCCCGAGTCATTAGATCGTCGCGTTGTGTTTAAATCTTAGTCTGAATTCGGGGTTACATCTCCCGAGTGTTAAACCCCGTATTCTCAATATATCATAACAAGCATATAAATGTGGAAGAACGGTAAACACAATTGAATAGATAAGAACAACCGTTAACAAAACATTGATTTTACACAAATAACATTTTCATGAAGTACATCGCTCCCTAGACAATATATGTTTAGCTACACATGGCCATAGCTCTATATATAACTAGAAACAAGCTAAACATATATAAAACAACCAACCAAACTAAGAAATAAAGAGAGAATCAAAGGAGACTAGCCGTTATCTGAAGATCCGACGCTTGCACGTCCTTGATTTGTACTCCGATCTTGATTTATCCTCTTCAAATGATGATCTCCTCTTGGTTGGTATGTGCCTTGGAGCTCTCAAGACTCCCAAAAACATCACAAGTGTTGTGGGCAAAAGGGGTGATCTTATAGGATTCAAAATATCCTAGAAAATATCCTAAAATATCTATTCCAGGTGGAGCATGACCACTACAACGATGGATTCACCATTGCAACGATGGGGAAGCCAGTAGGCTTTCTAGTGGGTGATCGCTACAATGGTGGTCAAGCCGAAAGTTTAGCAACTCTTTACATTTTGACCGCTGCAGCGGTGGAGAATTCAACAACTCTATGCATTTTGACCGCTGCAGCGGTGGATACAGGTTTTGAATATTGATCTTTTTGCTATTTTTCTTCATCGTTCTTCCATCGATTTGATCGTTTATGAACCGTTTTCATCCATTTTTACCCCAAACACCTGATTTATGACAAAACAAATAAAAATATATTAAAACGCTATAATAATACTCGAAAACTACCAAACTGGCTTGAGAATATATAGGCAAATTCCATCAATCAGATACCCAAAATTTAGAATTTTGCTAGTCCTCGAGCAAAACACTCACACGATAAAAAAAAAAAAAAAAACAACAACAACAACAACTAAATTAACTAACACAAAAACTAAACACGAAAAAAAACACAAACTACCTAAACATAACGATATGCAAGTTTTGAATTCAACTATCGACCAAAATATTTTCCCTCAACAACCCCCAATCATATCGAGTTCAAGAGTAAAATGTATCATCTGATGTTCTAGAATTTCGATATTCAATAATGGTAAACGCCATTCTAGATCCTTTCAAAGTGTGTATGCGAAACTCAATAATATAACTATCCAACAACCGGATTGGATTATCCACTAATGAAGCTCACGACTTAAACTGTAAAGGATTAGGATATCCAAATGCTTGATTGGGTTTTGCTCTCCACTAATGTAGGCTAAGCAGTTCGTAAAGATCTAAAGGATTTGGTTCGGTTTGGAACATGACGAATGGTATATCAGGAATATAAAACAGGTTAACATCGTTAACTCAACGATACCCAAGGCACAACGCTTGGCACACAATCACAATCGAACCCCCATAGATAAATTTGAAACAACTCTGAACATACATTTAAAACCAATGTACTTACTCGTCAAAAGAAATGGAAATTGAACTATATTTACATTTTTTTTTATCGAACCACACCCCAAACTTATTCGATTATTACAATTTCATGAGTGTGGTTAAAATGAAAGAAAAGTGACAAGTGAGTATTCGAATACTGAACCAATCAAAAGTTCGCCCTAAACCCAACTGCTCACTTCAAGTAGCATACACGAATACTAACTTGATTCACTCAAATTATGCCTTCGGTTAAATGATATAGATTTGGAAAGAATTCAATTGGCCAGGTTATTTGTTATGTGTTCAGAATTGAAACGACATTATAGGCTTCGACAGGGTAACAAAGGATAAACATATAACATGGTAAGCTTCAAAGGCTCAAGTGAATCAAATGAATGCCTAAATCACATCTTCTAAACTACCTCGCCTAGGATTTCACCTCAAGTTTCCTCCAATCAGGTTCTAGAGTCCCTTAAATTGTCATGAATTTGGCTAATGGATAATTGGCCTCAAATCAATTTAATAACTATATATTGAGTCTACGTGCTCGTGCAAATTAGAATCCACAATAACTTTTACCAACACGACATGCCAAGCACACAGAACACACATGAATGGGCATTACGCTTGACCTCAAAAAACAATTAGGGGATAATATCATCATCGGGTAATGGCCCAGATGAATGCAAAACTCCGCACACAATAACACATCTACAAACATAAACACATACTACTCTAACATACATGCATATAATAAACTAAACTATACAACTAACAACAATAAAACATACTAAACATACTAGATATCACCCCCAAACTTAAAACGGTCAGTGTTCACAATGACCCAATCATCAATCTCAACATTTAAAATAAAGCATGCCGACGAAGGGGATTTAGATCACGTACCTGGGAGGCGATACAATCTTGCCTCCGAATGAAGTTGGCGGTGATGATCTAATTTATTTTGAAAACTTGGGTTGCCTCCCAAGAAACGCTTGGTTTAATGTTCTCGGCTTGACATGGAGAAGTGCTTATTAAAGAACGACTTTCGCCCATAATAAGTGTCGTACAACACCACATATGGGTCTTGGTTTTGAACGCCCTCAAGCTTGAAAAGATTTGGATTTGATTGGCTCATACTCTCAACGTGACTCGTCTCCGGCTCATGTGCTTGGTTGGCCGGAATGAACGGTACTAAAGGCGGTGAAGGATAAGTGAGCCACATCGAATCCTCGTAGATGTGATCGTCTTGGATTGGTGGTGGCATCACAATGTGGATCTCAAATAATGAAGAATCATAATCATTAATCCACACTTGGGTTCCCGTCTCATTAGAATCATCATTGAATGCTTCCAAGCTCATCGTGCTTGTATCCGGTACGTCCTGGTGGCTTTCGATAAATGTGGTTTGTGTGCCTCTCAGTGCCACCACTTCTGACTCGGCCTCAATAAAGAAAATAAGCTGACCGATTTGTGTCTGAATTGACATTACGGTGGCATCAATTTCAGCGTAGGTCGTCTCAATATTTTAAAGACGATCCTCATGCTCATTGAGCCGGTCATTCGTTTTCCTCCAGAAAGCCTGAGTCTCCCCCACAAATTCAGCGAACATATCTTCCAAGGTGGGGGAACACTCCTCCACCATGTCTTCCAGTACCCGATAGGCTTCGTCCGCGGTTAATTGGTTGAAAGAGGTGGTACCGTTTCCTCCTTCAACCCAATTTCTTGTTGCAGCTAGTAACCCATCAAGGAAGTTCAGTAGTTGACAATCTCTCGGGAAACAATGGTTTGGGAGGAACCAGAACAACAACTCCTTGTATCGATCCCAAACAAAATAAAATGGTTCGGAATCTCGTTGAAAGAAATGCAATAGTACTTGTTGATCTAACATCTTCAAGTACCTCGCAAGTTAAAACAAAACTACAAATAAAAATTATAAACAAAGTAAATGCCAAAATTAAAATCAAGTTATTTACTTATAATATCAACAATTATTTAAAAGCCAATCCCTGGCAACGACGTCAAAAACATGGTAGCACAAAATTACGACGCTACTTTCACCACAAGTGTACGAGTCAAGTTTTAGTATAGATTAGGAAGAGTAGGGGTTTTCGTATCCACAGGGATTGGATTAAATTATTGTTGAGTACCGCGATTGTCATAACCAGACTTTATCTAGGCGTTAAATTTAGGTTTTTATAATAATTATAAACTAAACTAATTATACTAATATACTAGTATAACGTTTATGGGAAAATATTACCTAGGGACTAATTTCGTTTACTTAAATGTGTTCGTTTCAATCTAGTTTACATTAACGACATTCCAATCTATTTGACAATCTAGGTATCGAAAACTCATTCATTACCTCTCTCCAGTGTAAAGTGAATGAATATGTGACTTCGTGTTTACTCTGAAGTCCCCCTCAATCATCTATACGACACTTGGTCACATGAGTCTCGCCCCAACCTCACGGATTATACACTTCCTAATGCCCTCCTGGGTCATTAGATCGTTACGTTGTGTTTAAACCCTAGTCCGAATTCGGGGTTATTTCTCCCGAGTATCAAACCCTGTATTCTCAATATATCATAACAAGCATATAAACGTAGAAGAATGGTAAACACAACTGAATAGACAAGAACAACCGTTAACAAAACATCGATTTTATACAAACAACATTTTCATTAAGTATATCGCTCCCTAGACAATATATGTTTAGATACATGTGGCCATAGCCCTATATACAACTAGAAACAAGCTAAACATATATAAAACAACAAATCAAATTAATAAATAAAGAGAGAATCAAAGGAGACTAACCGTTATCCAAAGAACCGATGCTTACACGTCCATGGTTTCCACTCCGATCTAGATTTCTCATCTTCAAATGGTGATATCCTCTTGGTTGGTATGTGTCTTGGGGCTCTCAAGACTCCCAAAAATGTCACAAGTGTTGTGGGAAAAAGGGGTGATCTTATAGGATTCAAAATATCCTAAAATATTTATTCTAGGTGGAGCATGACCACTGTAACGGTGGATTCACCATTGCAGCGATGGGGAAGCCAGTATACTTTTTGGCATGTGACCGCTGTAGCAGTGGTTAAGCAAAAAGTTTAACAATTCTCTGCATTTTGATCGCTGCAGCGGTGGTTTCACCGCTACAGCGGTGGATGCAGGTTCTGAATATTAATTTTTTTGCTGTTTTTCTCCATCGTTATTTCACCGACTTAATCGTTTATGAACTGTTTTCGTCTCTTTTTTTCCCAAACACCTGATTCATTACAAAACAAATAAAAACGTATTAAAAATTCTATAATAATACTCGAAAACTACTAAAACTGAATTGGGAATATGTAGGCAAATTTCACCTATCAGCCTTCCTGCCGAGATAGAATTAGATTTTTATGTAGAACCAAGACGAAGAGATATAGAATTGAAAATAATTTTGGGGAAGATTTCTATACTTTGTAGAAGAAGATCTGAAAACTTACAAGGAAGTATTATCTTCTATAGATGCACCTTTTTGGAAAGAGGCAATAAATAGTGAGATTGAATCAATCATGCAAAATAATACTTGGGAGTTAGTAGATTTGCCTCTAGGAAACAAAGCTGTAGGTTGTAAGTGAATTTTTAAGAAGAAGTCAAAGCTTGATGGAAGTATAGATAAGTATAAGGCTAGATTGGTAGTAAAAGGATTTACACAAAAGAAAGGGATTGACTATTTTGACACTTATTCTCCTGTAACTAGTATTACAACTATTAGGATCCTTATAGCTCTAGCTTCTATTCATAACTTAGTGATACATCAAATGGATGTAAAGACTGCTTTTCTAAATAGAGATTTAGAATAGGAAATGGAACAGCCTAAAGGCTTTATTGTTAAGGGTCAAGAACATAAGTTTTGTAAGCTAGTAAAATCTTTATATGGTCTCAAGCAAGCCCCTTAGCAATGTCTTGAAAATTTTGATAAGATGATTTTAGAATATGGCTTCAGAATTAATGGTTATGACAAGTGTTAATATTACAAAGAAAATAGTAGAAGCAATGTTATTTTATGTCTTTATGTAGATGATATACTTATTTTTGGAATTAATCTCAAGATTGTAGAAGATGTTAAGTTATACCTATCTAAGAATTTTGACATGAAAAATTTGGGAGAAGTGTATGTGATTTTAGGAATGAAATTAGAGAAAACCTCTAGCGGTATAACCGTTGATCAGTCAAGTACTATAGAGAAAATGTTGAAGAAGTTTGAGTATATTGATGTAAAACCTATTAGCATACCTTATGATTCTAATGTACATTTGAAAAAGAACAAAGGTCAACCAATATCTCAATTGAAGTATTCCCAGATGATCAGATCACTTTTATATCTATCTAATAAGTCTAGATCTAATATCTCTTATGATGTTGGAAGATTGAGTAGATATACTCACAACCCTATTAAGGAGCATTGGATAGAATTAGGAAAGGATTTGTAAGTATCTTAGAGGAACTTTAGATTTCACCTTATGCTACAAATGTTATCCTAGTATAGTTGAAGGTTTTAGTGATGCAAATTGGATTTCAGATAGTTTAGATGTGAAATCCACTATTGGGTTTGTATTTTTATTAGGAGGAGTTGCTATATATTGGGGCTCTAAGAAACAAACTATTATTTCAAGGAGTACAATGGAGGCATAACTTATAGCATTTAATACCACATGTGCGAAAGCATAATGGATTAAAAACTTACTTTTAGATTTACCTTTAGTTGGTAAACCTATTCCTGCTATATCCATTCGTTGTGATAATAGAGTTGTTGTTGACTTAGTCAAACAAGCTCATACAAATAAGAAAATGAATAATATACATATACAAGTAAGATACAACTTTGTTAAGAGTATGTTGAAAAGAGATATAATATCACTAAATTTTGTGAGATCAGAAAGTAATATTGTTGATCATTTAACTAAAGGTCAATCTAGGAATGCAGTACTAGATTTGTCAATGGGGATGGGTCTAAGCCCACAAGGAAGTCTCCTAGGGAAGTAACCCAACCTCTGTGATTGGGAACCCGATAAAGGAGGTTCAATAGGTAGAAACAATATGTATTGTGTGACTTATTGACCAACACCTAATATTATAAGGCTATTCTCATGAGATATTCTTCTGCTCATCCCTATGGCAATAGTGTTAATGAAGTGTGATGTTAAGGAAGGATTTTAACCATGAATGAGACCAAGGCAGGAAAACTCCTGCAGGGTATAGGTCACATATACCCTTGGAGGACTCACCTAAGTGAAAGTTATCGTGAGACTGCGACTATGGGAATAGGGTTGTTCCCTAGTAACTTTCATGAGAATCAAGATCAAAGTGCATGGCCATTAATAGCACTAACCCGCGAACCATGTCTAATTATTGATAATGTGTGTGTAACAGTTGAACTTTGATTTAAAGGGTCTAGTTCAAAACATAGTTCACTATGATTTTTCAAAGAGAAAACTATTAACACTAAGTAAGGTTCAAGTCCTGAAGACACATTCACTTATTGCACAATATAAAGTTGCCCATATTTTCTATATATGTTGAATAACGATTTTGAAATTTGTGGGGAGGGGGGGGATTGTTATAAACTTTATTAGTTTTCTTTAAAAAAAAAACATTAATTAAAAATTTCAAAACCTCCATTTTATTTATTAAAATTTCAGTTTTTATTTGACAATTATTATTAATTTTCAGTTTTTGGTTTTGTGTTTATTATTATTCTTGAAACTCCTATAATTTTTTACACTATATAAAAGGGTTGCCTACTCTTTGAGAGATATAAAAAAGTATCTTAAGAGTTTTCCTACCTACTAGTATATCTCTATATTATATTCAGGAGCAATTTGATAAAAACGATTCATTAGTCTTCCGATGGACGTGAATCCTGAGAGGATGTGCTTGTGAGTAATGGTTGTATCTTGGAGTAGCCATTGCCGTTAGAACCTTCATGTAGGGAGATAATCGTTACTTTATGTCAACGATCATTCGTGCATCCCTAAACTCATAGGCTAGTGACTTTTTCTTACTTATTTTATTGTTTATATTTTTGGAGAAGTCTTTATTTACATTCTAGTAATAGTTTTAATATTTATTTAAATTATTGTTAAAATCATATAATATTCATAACATAAGGTTCATAACTCTTTTTTTATTTGTGACAATAAAAAAAACCAGTAAAATTTTTTTTGCATACTTCTCAAATTGTCTTCCTTTATTTTTTTCGGTCAAACTATAATTTTTATGAATTTTATTTTTTCTCAAGTATAAATACATGAATTATGATTTTGTTTATTTATATATTTTTTACTAGCACATAACCCATATCTAAAACCACAATAAAAAAAAAGGATTATTTAGGGTTATTTTTTTCTAGAATCGTGCCTTCAAAAATGGGTTATACGCTAATATGTAATAAATTAGAACATATTTATATTTTAGATATTTTTTACTATTGGATAGTTGAAAACATTTTCAATCGATGATTTTGATTTTGTTGAGAAACTAAATAACAATCTCTCTAATAAAATATATTTTCATGATTAACCCGAAAAAAAATTATAGGAATTTTCAAATTAGTGTATTTAGACATATAACATTTACTAATCAAATTGAAATTGAAATTAATGTGTTGAAATTGGAATCACATGGACCACTTAAGCACGAAAAAGTAAAAAATATATAAGATAGAGTTATAAATGTAAAAAAAGTTATAACACCATACTTAAGATTTGAAACTTGCCAATGGTAGTAATGTATGCATTTTCTACTCATGCAAACATTTAGTCCCATGTAATTTGGATTTCAAAAATGATGGTCACCGCAGGTGGAACGCCATGGCTCTCCTCGGCATCGGAAACATTTGTTAATCGCATCTTTAATTCTCTCCTTTATCCTCCTCCTCTACCACTCTACGTACCCCTTTTTATACTTCCCACTCTCTGTCAACAATCTCTCTCCTTCCATGCCCAGCCATATAACCCATCCAAATCTTTCTCTCGTAAGTCATTTTTCCTTTTTTTTTTTTTTATTTATTTATGGTCACCTATTATGGATAATCCGTAATTAATAGAATCTAATGTTTATCTTAAAATATATATTTAGAATTAGTCTTTTAAACTGGTTTTTGATTCCATACAAGTTTCGCTCGTGTTCACGCATTGTATGTGGAGCGTAAAAAGAGTTTGGCGAGAGATTCTGTATTAAAGTGAATGTTAGTTACATGTAACTAACATTAGTTACGAATTAGTAATTACAAATTAGATGTGACTATATTACATGTAATTGTGTAGTATTAGTTACACGTAATTATTTTTATATTGAAAAAACTACAACTATTTGTATTTCTCAGATTTAAAGATCGAACAGTCAATAATAGTTACATATAAATACGATTATTTAAGAAAAACTGAGAAAACAATGTGCATATTACGTTTTTAGGATGAAATCATTTAATATTGTTACACCTTATAAATATTTTTGCACAAGTTAGATACATATAAGAGATTTATTTATGTCAAAATGATGTTTTTGTTCAGTATGGCTGTGGGGAGTGCAAACGCGTGTATTGAATCTTTTGCATATTTTTAATGCGCATAACTAAAGCACAAGTTTTTAATTTGGTAGAATTTTTTTATTTTTTTTTAAATGAAGGTAAAATAAGGGACCAACAATTGAAACACCCACAATTTTGGTGGTTGAAAATCTCATTCAAGATTTAATTTACTAATCAATTATTTGCAAGTTTGATTAATGAAGTAAATTTTTATAATTTGAAGGTGAAGAAAGAATCAATAATTTTGGAGAGAGTACTAACGAAGGCAGCCACAAAAGAGAAATTTGTGATTATAACAATGTTGAATGAAGAAACTTATTTTATGGGACCCGACTACTTGAAGATGATGTGGATAACCATTACTTTTCGCCTTACTCTTCCCCAAATGGGATACAACTTGTATTTTTATCCTCTTCCTTTTTATTCCAATTGAAAGAGAAGAAAATCTATGACGCGCGTCATCTCTTCCTTTTCATGCAATTAGGTTTTTCAATTTTTATCTACTAGTAATTAAAATTAAAGAGATTTTTTAACTATTTTATAATTTCAGATGTTGATACATCAAAAAACAACACCATCCCCTTTGATCTCCTTTTCTACACATTATATAGATTAGATATTTTAAGACAAAGATATTATAGATATTTTATAACCAAAAAATAGCAACTTGTTTGTCTTCTTCTCTCCTATATATAGTATATGTAATAGTATCTTTATTTTTTTAAATAAATATCGATAGAGCTAGGGATACTTTGTTAGGAAATTAATTATTTTTTTATTGTGGACTCATATGTTTAAATAAATAGTTATATTATGGGTTATCAATTTTGTAAGAGCCCAATAAATAATTTAATTAATTGGGCTCAGGAAATATTAATTGAATATGAGCTTTGCAATGTGTAACTGCCCATATTATGCAATTAGAGTTAATGGGGTCTGAGTTGACCTAATATATAAAGACTCTTAGAGTTATGGTCCCCGAGACTAATCAGATAGCTACTTATCTCTTTTTTCCTATCTGAGAGAGATAACCCATTAAGAAACATTAAGTAATTAGTTTGCGTAAGATTTCTACCCCGACGATTTATCGCCATAGAGTCAAGTATGCTTGCTTATGTGTTAAAAAACTTTTGATGATTTGACATGTTAATTTAGGATTAAGAAATCTATTGAGATTTAGGGATTCATTCCCAACAAGTGGTATCAAAGCCTAATTCATGTTAAATCATTAGGGTTTTTAAAACCTTCATGTTCATGGTGTTTTAAGGATTTGAGTTTTCTCTCTTAGGGTTTGATTCCTTGTAGAATCGTAGGAGAAAACATTGAGATTAAGTATTACTTGATTTATGATTCTTGAAAATTATGGATTTGAGGAAGGGAAAAATGCCTTCTTTTTTTTTCGAAATTTTAGGGTGATTCTTCTGCTGCAGAACATAAAGAGCTGATGAAAGTTGGTCAATTGACCAAAAGGTTGGTTGACCGATGGCGTTGTATTTTCGAAAGAATCAGGTACTAACCAAAACAGTCAACTAACGGTCAAGGTCGGTCGACTAATAAGGCCACTGGTCGAATCGGTCAACTGACCAATTAAGGGATAGGGACCGATTTGTCCACTAGCCGAATCATTTAACCGACCTTTAAGGGTCGGTCAACCGACCAATTGAGGTAAGGGCGACTGATTTGGCCACTGGCCGAATTGGTTAACTGAAATTCAGAGT
Source organism: Eucommia ulmoides (assembly GCA_016647705.1). NCBI lineage: Eukaryota > Viridiplantae > Streptophyta > Magnoliopsida > Garryales > Eucommiaceae > Eucommia > Eucommia ulmoides. The sequence continues at coordinate 34,707,734 of CM028330.1, forward strand.
CGGTCGATTGATAGGCATGCCCAACGTCAGAAATTTAACTCATTACACGGCATTCGGCCAACTGATCATTAGGGTGGCCGACCGATAAAGTCTTATATGTTGAAACAAAACTAAATGAAGTAATATGTTGCCTTCTATTATGTAGTGTTTTTTTTTTTTTTTTTTGGGGGGGGGGGGGGGGGGGAGGGGAGATATTAAGATGTAGATGTTTGTTATTTATGCAAACAATAATCGATCCAAAGAAAAGTTATTGTTTGACCAACTAATAGGCATTGATTTGATATGAGACATGTATAGTTGTTATTTATGCAATTAGTAACCGACCCAAATGAAGGTTATTGTTTTGGCCAAAAAATAAACATACCAGCGGTAATAAATGTGTGACGATTATCAAGTTTCCATGTGAACATTAAGTCGATCCAAAGAAAGACTTATTGTTTGATAGGATTTGTTGTCAACGTTTGATTACTGCATTAAGAGTACCACTTACAAGCTGGTGTTTCTGTGCAAAGACTAAATATTAATGTTAAGCAAAGTATCTTGTGATAGGGCCCACCTATACAAATGTTTTGTTTATGTCGTGCATATAAATATGTGTTAATGTTTTGATAATAATTTGACATAAACTTTACATTATGAGCTTATTGTTTGTCATTACTTTCTGTTTAGTTACTGATTCTATTGTTACTATTACTGTCAACATGAATTCCAATCCCGTGCTTAACGACACAAACTTTAAGGATTGGAGAGAGAACATTTCAATTGTTCTTAGCTGCATGGATCTTGACTTTGTGCTAAGGAAAGAACAACCGTCACCTCTCACTGAAGAAAGTTTCCATGAGGTTAAAAAGGAATATGAGAGGTGGAAGCATTCTAATCGCATGAGTCTTATGATGATCAAACGCAGCGTTCCGAAAACATTCAGGAGTGGTATATTCGATGAGGTAACTACTAAGACGTTCCTTGAGGAAATAGAAAAATATTTTTTAAAGAACGAAAAGTAGAGACAAGTACGCTTTTAACTAATCTTGTCTCAATGGAGTATAAAGGAAAATGGAACATAAGGGAATACATTATGGAAATGTCCAATGTCACTTCGAAAACTAATGGCACTAAAATTAGAGCTGTCTAAGAAATTGCTTATGCATTTAATACTCATTTCTCTTCGTGCACAATACAGTTAGTTACAGTGATTTATAATACTCAAAAGGATAAATGGATTCTTAATGAGCTCATATCTCACTGTGTATAAGAAGAAGAAAGAATTAAACGAGAAAAGACTGAAAGTGCTCACTTAACCATTACCTCTAAGGGTAAGAAACAACAAAGAGGTAAAGGTCAGGAAGCTGCAGTTGGAACACAACAACCCAAATTGTAAAAGAATCAGGATCATGAATTTACATGTTTTTTCTCCAAGAAGGATATGCTTATCACTTTTGTTTGTTCGGAAGTTAATTTAACTTATGTACCAAGTTACTCTTAGTGAGTAGATTCTGGTGCTACTACTCATCTAAGTGTGTCAATGCAAACCACCTATGGAGTCGAAAGCTAAATGATACTGAAAGATTCATCTATGTGGGTGATGGCAAAACAATTGTTGTAGAGGCAATAGGGACTTTTAGATTGTCTTGAAAATTTGATTTTTTTTTTGGATTTGAAAGAGACATATGTGGTACCGTCATTTAGACGAAATTTGGTTTCTATTTCTACTTTGGACAAATTTGATTTTTCTTGTTCATTTGGAAGTAATAAATTTAGTCTTTTTCAAGATTCAAGTACTGTCGCGTCTGGTTTTTTTATTGATAATCTACATTTGTTGGATACCATTGTTTCACATAATGAAACCTTGCAAACAACTACTCGTGGTACAAAACGCAAATCAACTTACCTTCCTCATTCTGGCTTGATGTTCTTCTCACAACAAATTATCTCATCAATAGACTTCCAAAACAAAATTTGAAGTTTAAAAGTCCATATCAATACCTGCATAACCACTTACCATCCTACCTTTATCTTAAAACCTTTGGATCACCTATTTCCCTTGGCTTAAGCCATACAACATTCACAAACTTCAACCCAAATCTACTAAGTGTATTTTTCTAGAGTACTACCCAGCTACTAAAGGATAGAGATGTCTTGACATCAAAACTCACAGAGTTTATTTGTCAAGACGTGTCAAATTTCATAAGCAAGTTTTTCCACTGCATAATCTATCCCATTCCTACCAATATCTTTTTCCATCCACTCTGTTGTCTCACTCACCAAGTTCTAGTGTTTAGCATACCTGAGTCCTAGGTCCACACATGACTACAAGTGTTTCTCATCCAATATCTCATGCTTCTGTCAATGGCACTCCTAGTATCATCGCTATATCTCTTTCTTCTTCTGAGCATCCATCACCAATATTTTACCATGAATCTACTTTCTTTTCATCTTAGGAACAACCCCAACTCATCACCACATCTACATCTTCTTCATCCCATTCTTCACACTCATGTCACCATCCAATGATCACTAGATCCAAGCTTGGTATTGTTAAACCTAATCCTAAATTTGCTAATCTAGCACCAATTGTTCAAGATTGTAAAGTTGAACCAACCACATATGGTGTTGCTACCAAATATCCTCATTGTCAAGAGGCCATGCTTACAAAATATATAGCTCTTATAAATCAAGAGACATGGTCTCTAGTTCCACCGACTCAGGAGAAAGAACCTATAGGGTGCAAGTGTATATTCAAAATCAAAAGGGGGGAAGATGGCTCCATAGTCCGATATAAAGCAAGATTGGTTGCTAAGGGCTTTCTCCAACAACAAGGCTTAAATTACTCAAAAACTTTTAGCCCAGTAGCTAAGCATCCAACTATCAAAGTTCTCGTCTCTATTGCTCTGCATAATCATTGGGACATCAAATAATTAGATGTCTCAAATGCTTTCCTCCATGGAAATCTTGAAGATGAGGTAAACATGTGTCAACCTCAAGGATTCATTGATTCTCAACATCCGAACTATGTATGCAAGCTACACAAATCTCTTTGTGGCCTCAAAAAGGGCACCCAAGGCTTAGCTCTCTCTTCTCACTTCCTATCTAACCAACCAAGACTTCGTTATCAGTAAGGTAGACACCTCCCTGTTTGTCAGAAACAACAACTAGAGTATTATTATGGTTCTAGTCTATGTGGATGATATTCTTATCACAAGCAGTAATCCTTCTGAAATCAGTTCTCTGATTCAAATTATGATGCATATATTTTCCATGAAAGACTTAGGAAAATTATCATATTTTCTAGGCTTAGAGGTTCACTACTATACTTCTGGTCTTCTTTTGTACCAGAGCAAATACTACACTGAGCTTCTTAACAAAATTGGCATAATCATTGCAAATTATCTCCCACTCCTACATCCAGCAAATACCTCACTCCTACCCCTGTTGATGATCACTCCTATGAGAATCCTACCTATTTTAGAAGCGTAGTTGGATCTCTCCAATATCTCACCATTACCAGGCTAGACATCATATTTACTGTGAATTCAATTTGTCAATTCATGCACCAACCCTGCAACAAACACTTCAGCACAATGAAAAGGATCTTAAGATACCTAAAAGGTACTCCCAACCATGGAATACAATTTTCTCCTAGCCCTCTTACCCTTAGTGCTGACTGGGCAGGAAATTAGACAGAAGGATGCTTTACAAGTGGTTACTGCACACTCTTAGGCTCCATCCTTATATCTTGGTCACTCTACTGTCTCAAAGTCTTCCACTGAAGCAGAGTATAGAGCAATGGATTACCCTATATCTGAACTCACTTAGCTCACTTATCTCATATAGTATCTTCATGTTCTGGCTCAAGTTACTCTTATCATGTGGTGTGATAACCAATTTGCCCAATCCCTTGCTGCCAATCATGTGTTTCTTGCTCATACTAAACACATTGAAATGGACTATCACTTCATCCGTGAAAAGGATCTAGAAAAGGATCTAGCAAAACACATTGAGGTTTAGTATGTTTGCTCCAATGATCAATTGGCTAAAAATATTACTAAGTCCCTACCTACCAATCAGTTTTTTTTCTACGAACCAAGCTCACCATCGGAAATCCTATGATGAGCTTGCGGGAGGATGATAACAATCAAGCTCATACCAACAACTCAACTTAGGTCAACTAAGCTTAGCTCAGATCAACAACTCAGCTTAGTTGAGCTCAGCTCAACATCTCATCACAACTTAGTCACCTTCCAGTTCAAAACAATAACTCAATCACCTCAGCTCAGATCAACAACTCAGCCCAGCTCAGTTCATTTGGGTTGAACTCAGCTCAACTCAGTTTAGTATCCATAGCATGCAATGTGCGTGTGTATGTGTTGAGCTCTGCTAAGTTCAATACCCATAGCATGCAATGTGCGTGTGTGTGCTGATGGTTAGATGCCTAAAACAGAATCCTTAATAGAAAATGGTGAGGTGGATAGGATCTTCTAGAAGGACGGTTGTTAGGCATCTTCTAGATCCATTTTGTTACAGTTTGTTATAGAAGCAATGCATTCTGTTACACGTAGGCTATATGTATAAATTTCTTGTATTGTTTAAAAAATTAAGATAATAAAGAATGATCTCTTTCCTTGCGCTGTACAACAGCTTCTTTTCTATCCTCATTCTTCTACACTTAATTCCAGAAATTCAACATTTTTTCTTGTAAAATTCTTCTTTAACCTTTTCAGCCGCCCTATATTCAATGATCATCTCCTTCTCTTCTTCACTGATTATCAGGATCACTGGCCATAGCTTTTTGGTAGGGCTCAAGATCATTTATATATATATATATATATATATATAAATGATCTTGAGCCCTACCAAAAAGCTATGGCCAGTGATTTATATATATATATATATATATATATATTATTGAAAGACCAATTTATGTTTTAGTTCTTATTAAATCATTTTCAACTTTTTGGTCCCTACTAACATTTTAGTTAATAGTAACTCTGATAATAAATTCAATTTCTATATCTAGCTAATATTAATTCAATAAATTCAATCAAGTTGATTTTAATTTAAGAATCAAAGAGTTGCCACCATATTTAACTATCTCAATCTTAATTTTTTTTTTTTCTTTCAGGATGCATATATAATGTGGTTTCGAAATCTATTTCAACATTTGTATTTGGATGCAGATTTTCAGATTGCATGCGACAGCTTTAACGGAAATTCTTTCGATATTAACAATTTATTGAATGTAGGTTTTAATTATGCAAAATCGAACGAACATACCATTGAGTTTTACAAATTCTGGTACAGATCAAGTTAGAACTATCCCTGGTTAAAAGTTCAAGAAGTGTTCAATAAGATCAAATACGATTACTTCATTAGCGACATTGGATTGAAATTAAGGTTTTTAGACACAACTTACTTTGGTGGGATTTGTGAGCCCAGTAAGAATTTCTCACTTGTGTGCACAATGCATGCAAATTGTTGCGTAGGTTTAGGTAATAAAGTTCATGACCTAAAGGTTATGCTTAACCAATGGAGGAAATTTAACAAGAGTGCATCACAACCCTCATCTTCTACTTCTTGGATGGTTCCACAAAAATGTGCGCAATATTCTGCTTTTTAATCCACCATTCATTACTTCACTGTAAAATAACATTATGATTTATTTATTTTCCATTTCAATATATGGGGTTAATTGATAATTTTCCCCCTAACAATTTGGATTAATTATGTTTTTAGTAATTTGAAGGTGAATTTGGTTCATACATTATTACTGATCTCTCGCTGTTTCATTTTACAGTTATTTATTAATTAAAATTAAGAAGAAAAAGAGAATTATACTTATAATAGATAATTAAATTAGAATACTCATTCTAGACATTCTCATAGCCTAGTCAAAAGGGTCTCATCTCTAATAATTAACCATGACTCTTTGTGTCTATAACATGACCACTTGATGAAATATGGATGGAGCAAGGTAAATGGCCGATATGGGAGGATTCCTCGTTGTATTATAACTGTTATTTGTATGATCGGTTTAATAGGGTATTTTTCTAGAAAGAATAGAACCTATGAATGATTTGGCCGGTCAGGTGCTTTAACCATTTAACCAGGGATGGAAAGAGACTGAGTAAAGTGAACTAAGTTTTTGTTTTCCTTCTGGATCATCAATTTCTTCCATTAAAAAAAATTAGGAAAAACATGGAATAGGAAGATATGTTTCCAGAACCAACAAGATATGGATTGAGAAGGAGAGTTAGCAAAGTAGACAAGATTGGAACGAGCATATGAACATGTTGATGTATAGTAGATCGGCAAATGCTTCTAGGTTGATATTTATCTTGAAAACATTTTAAATTAAAGAATCGAAGTATATAAAAATATAAGTGCAAAAAAAACATTGTTTTAAAAGATTTATTTCGGAGTTAACATCCATACCTATGGTATGGATGATATTAAATGGCGCAAACACTCTTGACTTTTATGATTATTTAAATAGATAAATAGTAGTAAAAAATAAATCAACAAATGAAAAAAATGCATACTTCAAATAAATTCTTTATACCCATATGGGTTAATTTATAAAAAAAAAAAAAAATGTCATGGGAAAAATTGTGTTTTACGAAAGAACTAAATAGAAAGGGAATGTTAGATTTTTTTTGATAGGGTTGTTCTTTTGGTTGAAATGGGACGGTGTTCTAACTCCTAAAATGTAGTCTAGACAACGAGTCCTCTCCTTTCTGATTAGACTAACTCGGGGAAGGGTCAATCTCCTCTAGAGCATGCTTCACAGCCACTCATTTGATAATTCATGAATTTTTATTTATTTTTAATTTCGAATTACTGTATTATATCTTTTGTCATTTTTTTACTAAAAATTATAATTTTAAAAATAATATTCCAAAAAAATAGTCCATGCAAAAAGGCCAAAATAATTCATGGGGCAAAATCAAATGGTTAAAATTAGAAAAGAAATAAAAGAATGTCATTTTTTTTTTTTTTAAATATGAAAAAAATTATAATCCATGTGATACTATTAGGCCCAATCCATATTGTATTTGAATATTTTTAACATAAAAAATGATGTTTTCTGATAAACAAAATTGTTTTCCTTTATATGAAAAAAATGAAAGAAAAATATCCCAACAAAAATCCATTGATATAGCTCAAGGACTTTTCCATTTGCTTTATAATTTTAAAAAATAAAGTTTGTTTTCCGTAAATTAAAAAAATTTACTATTAATTTATTTTATTTACTAATATTTTCATATTTAAATCATAAGTAAGCACAAGGCTATTCATGTCATTTAATTTTTGGTGAATCTCCGATCACCCTCAAGGAGGTGTCGTCATTTGCAAAAGGAAAAGGATGTCATTGTTTATGTGTAGAAAACCCTTTATTAGGTTATGTTAACTAATTTGAAATTTTTTTAAATGTCTAAAATTAACTTTTTCACGATCCTTATCTTTTTAAGAGTTTAAAAGAACCATTCAAAACCCAATATCAAAGTGAAAAAATATTCGACAAGTGATGAATATTTACATGTTTTTTTAAGAAAAAATTAAACTTTCAAACTCCCATCATAACTTCTCTTACTTCCGTTCTATCCCAAGGGCAGGAATGTAGAGGGAGTAGAAAAGAGGAAGATTCTCAAGGCTGTAATTTAAAATAAAATAAAAAATTATTAATAGGGACAAAAAATGTTTCACCGAACACGTCATTCTGAGATTCGAAAGATTAGGATATCTCTTAACTTAACTCTCTTTCTCTCAGTTTAGGTTTGTTGGGACATATGAATTTTTTAAATTATTTTATAAAGAAAAGTGTGAAATAGGTTTCCCTTTTGTCTCTTATCCAACATTGGTTGGGAGAAGGAATGATGAGGAGTATAACAAGGTGCATGTGAGATACTTAGAGTGTACCCCAAGGGGTACCCACATTTTGTGGAGGGGAGAAGAGCTATATCTCTACAAGTTTACCACACGCGGCGCCGCCGCCGCCGGCCGTGTCGAGTCGAGTAATGAGATGGCACTTATTTATTTTTTGGATAAAAATTATTTAATAATATATATATATATTAATCAGATCAGTTTTTTTTTTTTTTTTCAAAAATGAATTCATCAAAACTCAACAGTGAATTCAACAGTTATGAATTTTAAAAACACAACAATGAATTCAACAGTTATGAATTTTCAAAACGCAATAGGTTCAATCAAAATGCAACAGTTTCAAAAAACGTCTGCATTATGCTGCATTATGAATCATAGCATTATGATTCACACATGGTAATATTTCGATTTAATGCCCCAACGTTTTGAATCTTTTTCTTGCTTATAAATACTGTTTTTTTCATCTGTTTTGAGACATAGTTGGTGTTTGCATTTGCATCTGAAACCCCCCCATATAAAACAGTGTTTTGTTATTCTGTTCTAAGGACAGTGTTTTCCCTTAGATCAGATACAGTTTCTTTCACTTCGATTTCCGAGCAGTTTATTGTTCATTCAAACAGTGAGTGAGTGTTTAGTATTCAGGTCTTCTGCAGTGCATAAAAGGTCCTAGACAGAGATTATTCTAGGCTGTTTTATTCTGGGAACGACGAGGCTGTTACACTGTTTGCACATTTTTGGGCAGAGCCGTGAAACGTCTTAAAGAGAGCGACCTAGTCCACGACTCAACCCAAGCAAATTCGGTAATTTTGTTCTTTATTTATATACTGCAGCAACAAGGTTTCTACAAAATAATGCAATGTGGGTGGACTTGCCCGTGTTTCACTTTTGGTGTGAAAATCAGTCGAGGGTTTCTCAGTATAATTTGGCAGAGTAGTAGCTAGAAAAAATGTGCATACCTAGTAAGCTTACCATTTTGATATTTATAAAGCAAACGAAGACTTGTTTGACTATTTTTTCCTAATTCTTGGTCCATTGTAATTAATTGTGACGATGATCTCGGCTCGTTGCCATTAAGGTGGCGAGGATTGTGGAGGTGTGGATCATGGGGTCGTTATTCAAGGATGTAACGGTGCCTTCCTTAAACAGGTGGAGGAAGTTTTGACTGCTTTGAGTAGAAGTAGTGTTGGCTCTTTTGCTCGGGGACATAGCCCTGATTGGGAAGTAAAGAGGGAGTTGAGCTAAGCTGATCCCCTGGTCAATTTCAGAGTAGATCGCTACACGAGGTGATGTGGAAGCCGGGAGGGTCGTGTCGACCGGCTAAGAGCTCATTGTAGCATCTTATGCTTGTCATGTGCTTAGTGATGGGTGGCGTTGTTTTGGGCCTCATCGGATTTTTCCTTCTCAGATACCCCTTATTCTCAGGCATGCAAGAGAGCATGTCTCAGGATTTTATCCTGGATCCATTGGACTTTTTAACTAAAATGGACAAATCAATCTAAGCAAATTATGGTAGTCAAATGTGGATATGAACAAAAATGGTGCAAGACATAGCGAGAATGAGGTTGAACTAGCATGATGTGACTTTCTTAACTTCAATCTAACATGTAGGATATTAAATTATAAGGTTTATACCAAATACCTCTCCTACGATTTTGTACTAAATCATATACCTCTCTAGTAGTTTTGTAATTCTCAGTCACTCCCTTGACTTATTTTTAGTGTTAAAAGACATAACAGCCAATATGTTATTTTTTAAAAAATTATGTTTTTATTTATATAAAAATTCATTAACACACCCCTATAGTTAAAATTATATTTTTTACCCTTAACTTCTAAAAATAGTTATATTTACCACCACCATCCATAGCCACTACCCCCCTACCCCCCATCGCCACCACCACTATCCATCGCCACTACCCACAGTCGCCGCCACCAACCATTGTTGCCACCTTCATCCACCGCCACCACCTACCGTGATGAGAATCAACTAACACCATTAAAATATCTGCTACATGTTTCACTTGGGCCTATTATTAGGGCAAGATCCAAGAAGATCAAAGTAGCACTTAATGAGCTAATTTAAGAGACTTAACCTATGTTTACTATAGTTAAACCCAAATTAGGCCAATTGGACAATCAAAGCCTGATCCATCTCATCAAGGCAAGCGAATGGGCTTAGACATGAACTTAAATGGGCCAAGACATGAGGACCACAAAATTCTCAGCATATTTATTTTATTTATTAGTCTTTTAATTTTAATTTAGGTTATTTATTTGATAATTTGTAAGGCATGATTTCTAATTTAGCTTTTTCCTTTTTAGATTGAGAATTAGTCTTTTTCTTTTTAGATTAGGAGTAGGGTTTCCTTGTTTCTCTAGGTTTCTTTGCTAAATTTTGTATTTTCGTGTTCTTGTCTTTTCGTTTGTAAATCTGATTTAGTTCGATCATCGCAAAGAAACCTTAAATTGGTTTCGAGTTTCACTAATTCTTGATGAGGTTCGTATCACATTATGGCCGCCACCACCCATCATTGCCACCACCACCCACCGCTGTCGCCACTGCCCAATACCACCACCGCTGTCGCCACTGCCCACTACCACCACCGCAGAGAGAAAGAGAGGGGGTAGTAGTGGTTAGAGAGAGAGGGGAGAGGGAGATATTTTTTATTTTTTTATTTTTTTTAATAAAAGGGTTTTAAAAAATTAGATGGGGATGTCAGTGTAAAAAATAAAAGATAAAAATATACATATAATAAAGATTTTATTAATTTTTTATCTATAAGGGAGGTAAGTGGTAATGGACCAAAAAAGATAGGGAGTTGATTGAGATTTGTAAAATTATAGGGAAGATATCTGATTTGATGCAAAACCATAAGGGAGGTAAATGATATATACCATTTATACGGCCTTAATTCTATCATGGAAAGTGGATATTATCATATGATATATCTAGTTCTAAATGATGGTGGGATTAGGGATGAAGTAAATTCATCACTTAAATTTTTATCACTTAAAATTTTAATTTTACTAAATAATCTTCAAATATTTGTAATACTTAAAATTCAGCACCTAAATTTTTAGTACTTAAAAATTAAGTGGTTATCATACATACTCTGAGTGTGATAACTCTCTCCATATATGCTCATGCTTTCTATTCTATATGCAAATAGACTTAATGACTAAATTAATTAATCATGATATGCCTAGATGACATATGTGATAATGATCTTGTAATGATAGGAGGCTTCGTGCATTGAGTTGCCCTTATGCCAAGATCACATGTGATAATGAATACAAAAACACAAGTGATTATACATATCTTTACACTAAAAGATGGACATCAGTTTAATGCTTCAATTTATGAGTTTCCTTATTTGATTTAATCTATATGGCATATGGAATTAATGAATTTTTAACCTATTAAATGTCCCAATTAATGGTATGAAACATGAAATGGGGAAATGACCCTGAATAATTTCCTAAACGATGAAGTGACAGTGGAGAAAGTGTTCTAAAATGAATGATCAATTCATGGGATGAGAATGACATGAAATACTAAAAATGAATATGTGATTTTTCATAGAAATTAAATGCCACGAATGTCCATTTTTTTTATTCATATCGTTTTTGTCCAATTTAAATTAAGGAAATTTGAATTTGGTATCCCCTCAAATTCTATGGAAATAAGAACCGGGTGGATTCCATGGAAACACATTCTCTATCGAAACTAACCCTGACAATGCTTATGTCAGTTTTACTGAAATGACATACCAAGGGAAACGATTTCTTAAATCGATCTTTTCCAAACTCCTCCCCATTTGGGGATCAAAATGGCTTTCGTCAAATTCAGAAACTCGCCATAAGGCCTATCGTGTTAATTTTAACGAAAAAACACTTCAATTTTTTTTTCTATTTTTCAAGCCAAAATTTCGACATAGCAACAACGTATTTTTTGAGATTTTGGGTTTAGTTGTGAATGTAAACAGACAAAGTAATGACATAAATAAATGCGAGGAAAGTAAAAGATGAAAATTTTAAATATTCAAATTACTAAAAAAATATTCATCTAATGCTTAGAGACTAAGCTCGAGAGAGTGCCCCTATCCCGGTGTATCATTGAATCATTAGATATATAAGACGCCATTTGAAAGACGAAAATAAATTGCAAGGAAAGTAAATAGCATAATTAAAATGTGGTATGCAAATAATGAGATTAAGGATACAAAAATCCTAACCGAGACATTCTGAATCTTTAGTTGCCACCATTTCCAATGGGGTCTAGAGAATAAGTACAATAATCCCAACTAGAATTCCCGTATTCGAGATCTCAAACGAAAGAAAAAAGAAAAAGGCCAAAGATAGGACTTAACAGATATGAGGGATGAACATGAAACTTAAAGACAAGTTCTAAATTGATAATACCCTACCCAAAATCTTCTCGATTTCTACTTCGAAATGAACGTCGGAAAGCTCTCTTGAAAATTTGGGTGAAATAGGGGAGGAATCAACATAACAGTACTTCGACCTTTCAAAGAGGAACTTTGGACTTCGACCTCCGCCCCTAGAACAAATGGGAGCTATTTATAGCCCCAGGAAAACGGGGCGCATCATATGATGGTCGTGGGCTTGGAACGCAATTTCCATGTGGCACATTTTGGTTGGTTGCGCATTCTGTAATCATTTGTTGGCCAAATTTAATGAAACAGGCTACAAAATGTTGTCTAGATCCTTCCCATATTAAATCATTAAAAATACATAAAAATGCATATTCCATATTAAATCATTAAAAATACATACATACATACATACATATATATATATATATATTAAACAAAAAAAAAAAGTTTGGGGGTGAGTGACCCATGTCAAAGAGTAATTAGAGAGGATGATGTTAAGGTGACATAGAGATGATATCATTTCAAGTGATGCAAGGGTAATGTAAGCAAGAGTATTTTAAAACAAGCCCGATCCGCATCTTAATTATTTCTAAAACAACCAATTAAGTCCTTAATCAAGAATTAAGTCCTTGATTCAAAATTCAATTATTCCTCAATATCGAATTTAATTAACCGTTTCCGAAATTAAATAATTCAAAAATGTCCAATTTTGAATTCAAAAAGGTGTTCTTAGATGACGATTTTACCCATTCTTTTTTAAATTCATAGTTGGCTTCCTGAAAACGGATCTTTATGTCATGCAACGTTTTTCAACAAAATTCACAAAATATTCCCAGTCAAATTAGGCCCTCATATTCTTCCAAATTCAAATTCAAAAGAGCTTTTAAGAAATTACTCTTTAGGTCCAAATCGTTAAAATTCTCCCAAAAAAACTTGATTTTTCAACATAACTCTTTTCCTTTTACGATTTCTTCATTAAGTACATGCTCAATCTCCTTTTTCTATTTTTTGTTTTTTTGAATTTTATCTTTCTATTTTATGTTTTTAAATAAGATGGTGTGGCAAAACTATATGCCAAAACGAGACTAAATGACGGGATAAAATACAATATTTATAGTGTACCCACAAAACGTAGAGTCCAGAGTAACCCTATATCCTGAAACTCCCACTCTAGTATTGGTGTCGTTGGATGACCTTGGCCTGTCCAGGGGGCTTTGGATGTTCTCTCCTCATGTACGCTCGAGTGAATTGCTTTGGGAGCCATGACACCCTTGGTGTCACTCTCATTTGGGATTTAACCATTTTTAGAAAGGTAACAAGCAAGAAACAATTCCACAAATCTTTGCCCCAAGTAGAAGATTAGACAAAAAACTATGAGTCTCTTTGCTTGTGAGAGAATGAGGAAAAAATATTAAGAGGAACACTAGCAACTTAGGCCCCGTTTGGTTAGTGTTCCCAATCAAACCCAACCCAACTCAACCCAAAAATTCAGGGATTGATTGTTGGGAACGCATTTGGCAACGCACAAAACCCAACCCAACCCAATCCAAAAAATAGGAATTGATTCTCAAAATCCTAAAGAAACTAGAAACAAAAAAAAAGTTGTTTCTTTTTGTGCCCAAAAAACTCAACCCAAAGTTCTCAACTTCCGACTTCATCTGCCGGCCGACCACCACCACCCGCCGCCGCCGGCCGCCGCCGCCGACCGACCGGCGTCTCCGGCGGCCTTCCACTGCCGCCGGCGACCGTCGCCGGTCACCTCCGCCGGCGGCGGCGGCTGTCCGGCCACCTGCCGCCGTCTGGCCGCCACCAAACAAAAAAAAAATTAAAAAAAAAAAATTATTTTTAGGATAAAATCGTTACCAAACACATTCTGTTCTCAGCACAAAACAAAAATTGTCGTTACCAAACGTAATTCTATTCCCAAAATTCTCAACCCAACCCAATTCAACTCAACCCAACCCATTCCAGTTGGGTTCAAAAAAGTGGGAACACTAACCAAACGCCACCTTAGTGTATGTGTTGCCAGGAAAATACTTCGCTTGACATTTCAGTAAGGTTGGACTAAAGACTCCTAGAGTCATTCGATTCTGACCTGGAAGTCAGGGGCTACTAATGTGGAGTGTATTATCACTGTATGTGTATCATAATTAGGGCCGACACATGGAGTTCTACATGGCGAGTCACTTAGATCCTATTAAGGATCCCTAAGACCCTTTTTCACCCAGGTCCTTATGCACCCAACTGATGAGCTCATGCAGAAGTACCCGGCACATGGCCCTTCCCCTACGCATAACATATGCAAGGATCTTCCAATGGTTGTAAACAGTCGAATTATATCTAGAATAACCATACTGAAACTTTGAAAATTTAATCGTCTCCTACCAAAAGACACCTATAAATGGGGAAGGTGAGGTAATCCCAGTAGCAAGCTCATCAAAGAATTTCCTTATATTCAGATACTTATCCTCACGATGGAAGTTCTGCACCTAGACCAAACATGAACATAAGTGAAAATTAACGCATCCAAGATCTCAAACGAAAGGAAAAAAAACCAAAAAAGGCCAAAGAAAGGACTTGTTAGATAGGAGGGATAAACATGAAACTTAAAGGAAAGCTGTAAATCAATAATAACCCGACCCAAAATCTTCTCGATTTATACTTTGGAATGAACTTCATAAAGCTTTCTTGAAAATTTGGGTGAAATAAGGGAGGAATTAGCAGAACAACACTTTGACCTTTCAAAGGGGAACTTCAAATTTTGACCTTTGCCCCTAAAACAAATGGGAGCTATTTACAGACTGCGGCGCATCATATGATGGCCCTGGGCTTGGACCGCAATCTCCATGTGGCACATTTTGGTTGGTTACACGTTCTGTAATCATTTGTTGGCCAAATCCATTGAAACAGGTTACAAAATGTTGTCTAGATTCTTCCCATATTAAATAAGAATACATTAAAAATGCATAAAAATATTTAAAATAAAAAATAAAAAATTGGCGGAGAGTGATCCATGTCAAAATGTGATTGGGGAGGATGATGTTAAGCTTAGGTGATGCATTAATAATGTAAGCAAGAGTGTTTTAAATCAAGCCGATCTGCATCGTAATTAATTTTGAAATGACCAATTAAGTCCTTATTCGAGATGTAAAACTTCAAATTCCAAATTTATCTCTTGAAGAATTAGTCGAACTCCGAGAATTCAACTATTTTTTTACCTGGAATAAATTGATTCAAAATCCAATTATTTCTCAATATCGAATTTAATTAACCATTCCTGAAATTAACTCAAAAATGTCCAAATTCGAATCCAAAAAAGTGTTCTTACAATGACGAATTTACCCATTCTTTTCGAAATTCATAGTTGGCTTTATCTTTATGTCATGCAACATCTTTTAGCAAAATCCACATCATTTTCCCAATCAAATTAGGCCCTCATATCCTTCCACATTAAAATCCAAAAGGGGTTTTAAGAAATTGCGCTTTAGATCCAAACTTCTGAAATTCTCCCAAAAATACTCTTATTTTACAACCGGATTCTTTCTCTACTATTTTCCTTTGATGATTTCTTCATTAAGTACAGATTAAATCTTCTTTCCTTTTTTTTTTCTTTTTCTTTTTTTTTTTTTAATTTTATCTTTCTATTTTTGTTTTTAAATCAGATGACTTGTTGAAACAAGAATAAGTGGTAGGATAAAATGCAGTGTTTATAGTGTCCCCGCAAACCGTAGGGTCCAGAGTAAACCCCATACTCCGAACCTCCCATTCCGGTACTGGTCTCACCAGATGACCTTGGCCTGTCCTGGGATCTTCGGATGTTCTCTTGTCATGTACGCTTGAGTGAATTTCTTCGGGAGTCTGTTGGCATTCTTGGAGCCCTTGGCGCAAATCTCAGTCAGGACTTAATCATTTTCAGAAAGGTAACAAGAATCAAACAATTCCACAAATCTTTACCCCAAGCTGAAGATTAGACAAAAAACTATGAGACTCTTTGCTCGTGAGAAAATAAGGCAAAAATATTATGAGGAACACTAGCAACTTAGTGCATGGGTAGCCACAAAAATACGTCGCCTGACATTTCAGTAAGATTGGACTAAAAATGTGAAGTGTATTATCACTGTATACGCATTGGGTTAGGGCCAGCGCATGGAGTCCTACATGGCGAGTCACTTGGGTTCTATTAAGGAGCCATGAGACCAGCTTTCACCCGGGTCTTCATGCACCTAACTGATTAGCCCATGCAGAATTCCCCTGCACATGGCCCTTTCCTTACGCGTAATACATGCAAGGATCTTCCAATGGCTGTAAAGAATCGAATCCTACCTAGAATAACCATTCTGGCACTTTGAGAATTTAATTGCCTCCCACCAAGCTACGCAATCTCAGGTAAGCCTTTTTTTTGTTAGCAAGCTCATCAAAGAATTTCCTTATATTCTACTTATCCTGAGGTCCTTCACCAAGACAAACCTCTCCCAATGTAAGGATTTATGTAGGTAAACAAACGGTGAGCATAAGAGCAAACCAATTCTCCACCTTCACTGATTGCCTCTAAGAAAAGGACATCGAATCTTAATCAGACCTCTCTAAACAGTTTTTCCCCCAAATTTGATAGAGGGAGGGGAGAGAGAGAGTGCATATAATATAAATGAGCCATTTGCGTAAAAAAAAAAAAAAAAAAAAAAAAAAAACAAAAAACAAAAATGAAATTTGAAAACAAAAACAGAAGTGAAAATGAAATAACTGAAATCAAAAGGTTGCTTCCTCTGGGTGAAAATTACAAAATCTCCCAAAACCTGATTTTTAAAAACAATGAAATTGCTAAATAGTTGAATCTCACATACTTTAAACAAATATTATGAAATTAAAATTTTAGATTCAAAATTGGAGAACCGGAAACTGTACATGCAAAATAAAAATAGCCTTGAAATTTACAGAACAAAAAATTGTACAAATCAAATCTTGATCTTAAGCGTAATGAATTTACCGCGTCATCGGCACAAGAAGGCAGAAACTGGCGGCCTAGATTTTAGGGTTTGCTTTGGATGAAGCGTGAGGAAGAAAGCTGGGTGAATGAAGCCTGAGGAAGAAAGTTGGATGAAGTGATGAAGAGAGAAAAATATAGAGAAAAAAAAAAAGTTGAAGTTGCACAAAAATGAAGAAACAAAATATATCAAGGGCAAATGCAATTGTCAGTGTAATATGATCTTTTCACTCATAAGATTAAAATTGTCAATGAAACAATTATGTCTCCAATTTCCTGAGTGAGAAGGGTGATCAAAGGTCTCTTAACCAAATATGATAAGCAAGGTTTTGATTGGTATTAAAAGGAGTTCCGTGGTACAAAATGACAACGGAAGTAAATAGCATTTTTTTGCTTAAAAAAATAGGTGCCCCCCCCCCCCCCGGCGGTGGACGAGTGTGTTCTCTCTCTCCACCTAATTTTTCTTGGGAGAGAAAAGGACAATACAGAAGAAAGGTTTCCCAACAAAGACATGAGTGAGAAATGAAAGGAGCGGAGGAAGAGCCAAAAAAATTGCTTGCAGCCTCGGACGATGTCAACAGAGAAGTTGATGGCAGCCTTGGCGAGGCCTTTGGGAAGGGTGGCAGTAGCTCAGGCCCAACTAATAGGCGTTGGATGTGATGTAGGGTATTTTCTGTATAGGTGTATTACTTATCTGAATTAAAAAATTTAAAACTTCGATTGTACGGTACTCAGAAATGTAGTATAAAGAGAGAAATTTTGAAGTGCCACCAAAATCACCAAATGACATTAGTTGGTGGACGAATGCAATAAATATTTATATATGTAAAACTGGGCATCTGCACCTGTATGATTTTGCATGATTTCAACAGCGGTTAAATGAGTATACCAAAATTCTACATTCGCCAAAATCACATGTAAATGAACCCTATGCATCAAACATGATTTCGGCAAAAAAACAGATATGCAAGTGAGCAATATATTGAGATAGTAAGAACAAGCAGAAGAAAATACCAAATCAATAATTGTCTTTAGATACGAAATTATTGTCAAGAAATACAGAGAAGTGTAGTCATTATTAAACGTGTATATTTATTTATTCACTTTTGCAATTAAGTTTGTCATATATACTATACTTCAATAATCATGCAAAATCGCAATAGTAAGTTATTCGTGTCCATTCTTCATAACCAATATTCTAAGAGATAGAAAATAGCCGCAGGTTCTTAATGGACTCCTAAATAGAAGGGAACTTAGAGAGGCGTAGTTAGTCCCTTCGGGACAAAAAAAAAATGGTCGGCCCAATATTTAGCCATCCAAACATAAAAGTATAAAGAGTGATGAATCACAACTCTGAGTGAAGTGGCTAACCATTGAAAATAGGTAACAGAGCAAAGAACCACAAGTGCCTGCACAATGCACGACCGACCATACCCAACTTCCCAATGTGTCCTTCTAGTAGCCATTAGTACTCTCTTTTCATTTATAGATCAATAATAAACTATGGAAAAAAATAATCATAAAGGCATAAATGTAACAAGAGATGTTGTAATAGTGGGAGCTTTGTAGCACTGGGTTACCTTTTTTTTTTTTTTTTTTCCAAACGGTAACGCTATCAAACTTGTAACAAGAGATGTTGTAATATCCCCCCTCCCTCAAGTCACATCAAATAAAAAGCTAAGGGAAACATTTGTTAAAACCTCCCACATACCGCCTATAAAATCACAAATGTATCCTTAGTATAGGAGTTGCCACTATGTCATAACAATTTTAGTACAACTAACTAGCCATGCAACTCATTCACGCATGCCACTTGTGGTTGTGTTTCACGTAAGCATGCATGTAAGTAGTCTTCAAACATTTATGTTTATTAGATGCCAGGGAGAGAGAGAGAGAGAGAGAGAGAGAGAGAGAGAGAGAGAACAAAAATCAAAGTCCACGAATAGCTTACTGATGAAGTGGATATTCCGGTGTTCATTATTCAACACAGAGCTGAATTCGAAGCTGCATATCATCTCAAATTCAACCAGGAGTTCAATAAAAATAGTTAATCCTATAATTCTTTGAATATAGAAAACAGGTTAAATTGTCAAAAAACCTTCAACTTATTCACGCACCTAGATATAAAGACATACAAAAGAGAAAAGGAAAATAAAACAAAAGAGTAGAGAAGAGAAGGGAAAAAATGTTTCAATATTGCGACTATTACCACCACAAACGGTACGTCCATCATATCCACAAAGAAATCTAACGAGCCAACAGCATAGAGAATGTATTTCAGATTACCTTGAACTTCAAAAAATGCTAGATCTTATAGGGACAGTTGCCTATATAGAATCAATAGCCAATATAGCTAGGATCACCAGTATATTCTGCAATTTGTTCAAGACGTACATTGATCAGTTCATGTGTGTCTGCATCACGAATAAGACCTGTTTCATTCTCAGCATCCTTCTGCACCAGGCTTCCATAGATACCCTTATTTCTACCACACAAAACAAGAACCGGCCCCCCACGGGTTGGAATTGCCGTCTCAAGGTGTTCTTGATTTACGCCCTGGATCAGCTCCTTAGTCTCATCCAAGGATATATCACACTTAGATGGTCCAACCACATCAACAACCTCCCCCTTCTTCAAATACAATCTCCCCCCTTTAAGCTCTCTACTGATAATCCGAACCCGAATATGACTAGTAAGCCAAGACGTCTCATATCTTGCCCTAGTTTCTTCTTTTGAGGCACTTCTCCTCCCATCTTCTCGATTTCTTTTACCATCCTTCTTCCGGTAATTATCATCCCTGTGCTCCCTTCTGTCCTCCCTCACACTAGTTGAATTTCTATTTTTACCTCTTTTCTCAATACCTATTTCATCCTTTGTGCCTTCAATCTTCAAGGTCTTTAAATTCCTCATGCAATTCTCATCCTCCACCGAACCCAATTCAGCAACATCGAGGACATTCACTATTATCTCGTCTTTGCCTCTCGAGACCTTCAAAATAAGAGAATTCCCACCATCCGTTACCTCCAAAACCCTTCCCTTCAAGCCCATTTCCCTCCCACCGACTACCCTCACATCTTTACCAACATAATATTTCCCTTGTTTCCGATGTTGGCCATCTGTAGCACCATTATTACTTGTGTAGCCTTCGTTTGTCATCGGCAATTCAACAAACCCAATTCCCTCTTTCGAAGTTCTCCTCCTATACTCAACCGCTTTGACATCTTCTTTCGCATTCCTACCAATACCCCTACCTTCATACCAACCATGACCAGCGAGCAAAGCGGTCCCAAAACCTTCCACGGGCACATCTGTAAATTCATCGAACCCAGTTTCAGGCAGACTCTTTAAATCATACTTCATCTTCTGCAACAACGCGCTCTCTGTCGGCAGCTGCTGTGGTGGCCGAGGCTCTTCCTCGATTTGCTCATCCATATCTTTCTTACTTGATGGGCGAAAATTGAGGCCGTAAGAGATGGAGGAATCCGAGGGTTCAACGGTGGAAGGGTCCACCTCGAAATGGAGACCATTTGTGACGTCGGATTGGACCGGTGGAAGGTCGATGTTCTTCATCTTCTTTGTGGCCCGCCATTCGTTCGGATTTTGAGGGATTACGAGCTTTTTGGGTTGAGATTGGGTTAGGGATTTGGCGGAATCGAATTCGGTGACGTACTCCCTGTGTGCCGACAAGTCCCTTTCTGCTTCGTCGTTGAAACTTTGGGAGGACTTGAGGTTTTGTTGCTGCTTTGCGGGTGGCTTTGAAGATAGAGAGAATGAAAGTTTCATGATTTCTGTAGAGATGCGAAACAAACAAGAGAAGCGAGAGTTGAGATTTTGGTTGGTTTCTCACTGTTTAATCTGCTATTTGAGACCGTCTTCTACACGTCTGTTTCCTCTTGTTTGTTTTTAGGGCTAACTGGCACTCCGATCAACCGATGTTTTGCGATGAGATAGCGAAGTTTTCGTCCTCCCTTATTCCCCTTATGCTGGCTGTTGACTAAGGGTGCGTTCGGTTGGAAAATGGGTGGAAAAAAATATAAAATTAGTAATTTAGTTGGATAGAAGATGGGAAGAGAAAAAAAAAAAAACAAAAAAATAGGATGAAAAAAATATAATTTTCGAAATAATTTTTTTTTTCATAAACATAAGAAAAAAATAGAAGAAAATTATGAAAAATAAATAAAATTACAATTATACTTTGAATCTACTTTTATAATATATGAAGGTAAAATAGTAAATGATATGAAAGTAAATTATTTTTTTTTCTTTCATTTTTTTTTTTTTCTAACTAAACAACACAAAAGAAAATAATTTTTTTTTCACAATGGATAAAAATATTATTCTGTCATTTTATTTTATTTTTTCTTTTTATTTTTCATCTTTCCAACCAAACATACCCTAAGTGTGTGTTTTGTTGGGTTGAAAAAGAGGTGGATGGAAAAATGAAAATAAAAAAAGGGTGGAAAAAGGAATTTATTTTATTTTATTTTATTTTGTGCGTGGTAAGAGAAGGAAGTGAAAAATAAAATAAAATAAAATAAAGAAGACTGAAAAAAAAATCTTTTCTCGCACTTTTTTTCTCCACGCAAAGATGAGATAAAAATAATGGAGTTGTGGGGGAAAATGTATTGAAATTACCATTATACTCATGTTATTTTATATAACATTTACCCATTGAAGAGCTAAGCACTTCACAAGGAGACCACTTCACTACTTCCATTTATGTTCAAGGAAAGGTAAGTACTCGTTGGAGAGCATCTATGGAGAAAAGAATAGGAGAAGATCAAGCTGCACTAAAATAGATCAATCTTCATGTAAGTCTAAAATTTTACACCTCTACTCCTTTTGTAAATGTAACTACATATCTCCCTCATGGGTTCAATTTAGGGTTATCATCGGTTAGGTTCTGAGTTCAATCTCCAACTAAACGTCCATGCTCGGATTGAAAGAAATGAAATCGAAATCAATCAAGTTTATATTTGGATCGAGTTGGTTCGAATATGATTCAGTTCTATCAGCTTTTCGAGTTTCAATTTTTTATTGCAACGCTTACTTGATATGCATTTAAATTATGCCTTATTCATTTTCATTTCAAAGTTAATGAACTAATGACAGAAAATGAGATTTTTAATTTAGCACATCAATTTATACAAATCACCGTATTAATTAATGATAAAACACATCTATTCGCGGGGGGGGGGGCGGGGGGGGGGGGGGGGGGGGGGGGGGGGGTTCAACTTCCATTTTTGCTTCTTCTTCAAGCCATATTTGATTCCTTAAGATAAACAAGTATTCAGTGTTGCTAATCTTGTTGATTGTAGTAGAATTGGGGACTACAACTTTCATTTTCTTTGACAAAAGTTGGAGAGAAGTTGTAAAATCCAATTTCTGCGCATGCATATTTCTAGTTGCATTTTAGAACACTTAAAAAAATAATAGAGTTCATTGTATTATTTAAATTTTACTTTAAAAATTTTAGGGGTTATTGTGGTATTTAAAAGTTTGATTTTAAAAACTTTAGGGACTAATATGTTAACTTTAATTTTGACTTTTAAAAGTTTAGGGATTATTAAGTTATTTAAAATATAATTTTAAAAGTTTTAGAATATAATTAATATTTTCATTATTTCAAGAGGAATGATTAATGTAAATAAATAAATTAACTAATAATAAAAAATAAAAAAAATGAAGTTGTGATTGAGGTGGTTTCCTTAAGGAAACAACCACAAAGCACACATATATAATATACATATGTGTGGTAATCGAACAAGTGGCCAAAAAAAAAAAAAGAGGGAAGCAGAAACAACGATCTTTCATCAGGTATTTCTTATTTTTTTTCATATATATATATACGGGCATGTATACATGAATATTCTTATGCAAAAAATATACATACGTGGATTCAATAAAAATTGTGAGAATATTTGTATATATAGATATATCTAATTTGCGAAGAGTACAATTTAAAATAAAAATTATAAATTTTATTAAAATGATAATTCTAGTAGTAAATTAACTAATAATATTTTGACAGTCGATTAACATTTTTTTATAAATTAAATTATTAATAGGAAAAAAATTGTAATCGTTGTCATAATAATTTTTATACAGTTAATATTAACTTAAGAAATTTGGCGTTTAGTAATTTCGTATAATAAAACAAAATTGGGAATGAGAAAGTTTGCATTTTAGGGTCATGCATCGCATATTAGGTTTATTTAAATAAATTCTTAATTTAGACACTTTCGTTCTTAGGTTCACAAGCGACACCGATCACGTCAGCATTAAGACAGTAGTATATTTAGTTGCGCAAAAATCGAGGTGAGTGTATTGTCTTCTATATAAATTGTCAAATTATATTTTTGTACTAAAATATGAAAAGAAAATGTTTATTAAAATTTATTATTTTATAATGTGATGCGGATCAAGTAAATTTTTAAATGCGGAAAGTGATTTTATTATCCTACTATGTCATAGTATGATCTCAACAGAAAGACATGTCCTATGGGATATTGTTAGTCCAACAGGAGGGCATGTCATGTAGGATGTATTCTGACCTAACAGGAGAGTAAGTTCTGCAGGTGGTTGATATCTATTGTTGTTGTTGACGATGATGATTATCATCATGATATGGTGGTTTATACCACGTGTTGACTCCTAACATTAGAGATATTAAATAACCCTGCAATGTTACATGTAACATCCCATTGAAATATAGTGAGAGAAATGTGAGTGTGTGATAATGTGGGTTTATGGTAGTGAGAGAAATTGATGTTATATGTAACATTATCTGAAATATAGATGTTATATGTGTGTTTGGAGCATTTTTTGACTATCCTTGCAATGTTATATGTAACATCCCCTTGAAATATAGGTAGAGAAATGTGTATATATGATAATATGGGTTTGTGTTAGTGGGAGAAATTGGAATCACATTAATGTTACATGTAACATTGAAGTGGGTATTAAAACCTTTGGAGTTCATTTTTTACTATTTACACATTGCACCCTGCAATGTTACATATAACACCCCCTTGAAATATTTGGAGTTCTTTTTTTACTATTTACATATTGCACCCTACAATGTTACATGTAACATCCCTTTCAAATATAGTGAGGGAAATGTGGGTACGTGATAATGTCGGTCTGTGTTAGTGAGAAAAATTGAAAATCGAATTAATATTACATGTAACATCCTCTAAAATATAGATGCTACATGTGTGTTAGTGAGAGAATTGGAAATCACATTAATGTTACATGTAACATCCTCTAAAATATAGATGTTACATGTAATATCTATATAAAAATATGTTTTGCATGTAACATCAATTGAAAAATATGTTTTTGATATAGATGTAACTTTGAAATATATTTTTGATATAGATGTTATATGTAACATCAATTGAAAATATGTTTTTAAAATAATCGTTGATTATAGATGTTACATGTAACATCTATTGAAAATATTTGTTTGAAATTTATCAATATTAGACAGTGTTATATTGTTACATTTGATGTTACATGTAACATCCACGCATAATACGATCTATACGTCCAAAAAATATGATTAACATATCTTAAAGAAGAGGACATGTTACTGATTAATACAGTGTAAAAATATTAATTTTACGACATCAAGAACTATGAAAAAATCCATGTGTATTGATCTTAGCATTGAAAGTTACACATGAGGGGTATTTTTGTCACAGAAATAGAAAAATGACTGCTTGGTACATGAAAAAAATAGCGGGTTCAATCTGTAATTTCCTGCGCTTTTCAAGACTACTTGGTCACCGCCTCTTTATTTTATTAGCCTATAATTGTTTTCTTGCATGTTTTTCTAATATTAATAAACTTTGTCAGCTTATTTTAATGATAAATCCATATATGGATAAGGATGTTACTTTTAGTGGTGATTGGGAGGATAATTGGAAGGAAACTAGTGATGATAATGATGGAGAAACGTGTGGGAGGAATGTTATTGAACATGTCAATAGGTGGGAATGGGTCCGAAATATGACAATGATATAACATGTATGCTATTTAGTTCATGTACTTTACCTTACTCAAGTCACATGTCAATTAAAATATGTAGACCAGACAATATTCCCATGTCTTCAACATAGAGAACGTGTTCAACACGAACTAATAAAAACAACTTACGTGTAATGAGAAATGTCGAGATGTAATACGTATGGGGCCTTATGCCTTTGCTAAGTTATGTGAATTAGTTTGAGGTACTCATCATCTTCAGGATAACATTAATGCCCTACTAGTCAAGGAACAAGTGGCTAAGTTCTTGCACTTGTTGGATGTCAAGAATCGTACAATAAAATATTTTTTGTCGATCTAGTGAAACTGTGAGTCGTCGTTTCCGTGAAGTTTTAAAGTTATAATCTCTTTGGAAGATGAATTTCTTAAACAACCAACAAGTGCAGAGGTCCCTCCACAAATACTCAATAGCAATAGATTTTTATCCATATTTCAAGGTAACTATTATTCATTCTACACTTATTTGTTATGTTTTCCTATGTAGCAATTTATTTCAAATATTAAATATTATAAAAGCCACATACTACATGACTATATCGGTGCAATTGACAGTATACATATCCTTATGAAAGTTTCTGAAAATGATACATTAAGATATCGAGGGAGAAAAAATTATGCAACACAAAATTATTGGTAGCATGTTCATTTAACATGAAATTTACGTATGTTCTATCGGGATGAGAAATGATGGCCTCTGACTCTAAAATTATAAAAAATGCATTGTTATGAGTTGATAATCTTATTATACATAGAGATAAGTATGATATAAAATTTAATTAATTTTAATATATATCTTACTAGTTAAAACTTGTAACACACTTTTTGATTTTATAGGTAAATATTATTGGTAGATGGGGATTATATGTTAAGACGTGGAATATCAAAACCATATAAAGGAGCAAGATACCATTGGAAATAATACTTTGCCCATGCTCCTGAAAATCCACGAGAAATATTTGACCACCTCAATTCTTTCTTACGTAACGTGATTAAAATGTCATTTGGAGTGCTAAAGAAACGATTTCTAATAATTGGAAGCGGAATGGAAGCTTATTATCTAATTAGTACAGCCACAAAAATAGTGTTAGCTTGCTATATCCTACATAATTTTCTAATGGGAGTTGATACAAATGAAAATTTGATTGTTGAAGTAGATCATGAACTACAAAACGAATAGGTGTTTATCCAAAATGTATATAGTGCAAATAGTAATGATGACAATGCTAGAGAAAGAGCAATCATTAGGAATAATATAGCAAATAGAATGTGGAATGACTATGTTTCTCATATGAACTAGTGTTTTTTTTTTCCAAGAAAAGAGAAAGGTTGTAGAATGAGTGAGCTTTACTGCGTTGCTTCTCTTGCTTGCTTCTATTTCTTGCTTTGTCTAGTTAAAGTTGTCTACTTCCTTTTAGCATTACCAAAGTATTTCTCCTTTATATTGGAACTAATTTATTTTGTGCTTCTATTTTTTTTATAAAGTATTTACTAATGATTACATGATAATCATTCTTGAGATAACAATTTAGTTTAATTTATATTTTATTTCTATTTCTTATCTATATATATTTAAGTTGTTAAATGTAGTGAACTTTGTAAAAACGGTGTGCGATGGGTAGAAAGTTAAAAAGAGTTGGTGATAGCAATGACACCAAAAACGATGTGGCATTGACTCCATGTTGAGATAAGGTCTTGCTCGATGCGTTGTTGGGGGAGCAAATGAAATAAAATAGGCCAAATAGGATATGGTCACCAATTGCTTACAATAATGTTGTTAAGGGACTCATCGAAAAATTGGAATTTTTATTTTCGAAAGACCATGTCAAAAATCGAATGAAAATACTCAAAGGTAATTTTGCGGCATGTTATGAACTATTCAAAGGAATGAGTAGATTTTTATGGAACCCAGAGATATCTATTTGATGCTGGCAATGAAGTGTGGAAATAGATTGTACAAGTATGTTATATGCAATGTTGTTATACGTATATACACACACACACATGCATGATTGCTTATGATAAATTTTATTTTATTTTTTACGTTATAGGCAAATGCAAATGCTGCAAAATGGAAGCATATTAAAATATATCATAACAAAAAAGTGTTTGATCTTTTTAGCAAAGACAGAGCTAGTTCATATGTTCATTTGTTGATCTTAATTATGCATTTGATAAGGCTAGTTTGAATTTAGAGTCGGAGACAATGTTTACCGATTCAACTTCTCAAGTCAATTGTCAAAATCAAACTTCATCCAAAGGAAAAAAAAAACGAAAAGCTGAAATGATTGATGTACTTGAAAAACATATTGAAGTTATCAATTCTAGAATTAACAATGTGGCATTGCAATAAAAGATGGGAATGTGATTGTTGAAAAGAGAATTGCTATTGCAGAGTAAGGTCAGCCACGTTGTTACTCTGAAGATGAAGTAATTGCTGAATTACTTAATATTGGAGTCCCTGAGAAAGTTCAATTAGATGTCTTTATCGTCTTGATTAAGAGTTAACCAAAGATGAGAACTTTCTTCGGTGTCCCCTCAGATCGTCATCTTGAGCTATTTACCAAGATGGTATGTGGATCACAAGACTCTTGAATATCCAACTACTCCATGCTAATGTACTTTTTGAACTTAGTAATTGGTTTATTTTGAATATATATACATGGTAGTAGGCGTATAATCCTTATGATTTTTTTTATTCGATCTAGTGATCTTTAAAGGGTTCAACAATCATGGTTCAAGAAAAAAATTTACTTTTGTAGGGTTTAGGTTTTTAGTGGACTCGTTGATGGAGTTTTTAATTTGCTCTAAGATGTTGTTTGTTCCACTTTTGTTGGTTAGAGAATGATATTGTGTAACGACCCAGTTTCTCAGGGTCGCCACTCGGTTTCTCAATTTTATTATTACAGAGAAATATTAGGAAAACACAAATCACTCCACCGCCACGCTTTTGTTGTGCCATTATGATAAATAAAATAATAATAGATAAAAATATAAACTAATTGTCAACTGACATTAATTTTAAAATTTACTAACTCAAAATTCAGCTATATCAATCCAACTTTTTCTGTAACACTACAAAAGCTTGAATAATTTATTACCACAACTGCCCCAACTACCTCCAAAATAGTAGTACCCTTTGACCCCATCTAACATCAGTAGTGGATCTGTCTTTACTTCGAGTACCTAAGACAAAATATTGTATCGGTGTATTGTCTTCATAATATAAAAATAATTTATAGATCAAGCATGATTATCAAATACCACTTTTCAAAACATAATATAAATATAACCGCACACTGAGCCAAAATAAAATTCAACAGCTATCATTCCAATAAAATAAATGGTATTTTATTTTTTAGTCCTCTGTTAGAGGCTACTTCACAATTTAGACCCTGGTACAATGTGTATTAAATTTTCAGACCACCTCAATTCTTTAGGAAAAAATCCTTCTATTTTGCCCTTCCTTTTACAGTTTATTTACGGAACATGCCATTCTGAGGATACAAACCACTACAACATGAACAGGGCACTAAATAAACCTCCCCCAATACGTAATCCGCTTCTATATACCTGATTTATGAATCAAATCATATAAAAATATGATCAAATTAAAGAGCTCGCCGATATCTTTGCAATGGTGTTTTTTTTTTCTGTTAACAGTAGCGGATTGCGTTAACGTTAACACACTGTTAGCAGTCGGCGTTGTTACCGCATCCGTTCTGATTTCGATATGTCCTGCTACACGTTCCACTATCTGCACGTTCGCATACAAAAAACCGCCAAAACGCTCTTTATTCTCCCCACACTATCTATTCTCTCCACGCTTAAAAATTTCGAAACCCTTAAACTAATAATCCAAAATCGCCCAGCCGTCTTCAGATAATGGAGAATTTTGAACGCGCCCCCTCGTCTTCCACACAGAAACGAGGATCCATCAGTCCCGACGGTATGTGAAACCCTAAAATTGATACACTTTTGTTCAGCGACGGCGTTTTAGAAATCAAAATCACAAAACGAGATGATGATGTTCGTCTATTTTACCCGACTACGACATGCTCTGTTCCTCTGTTTTGATTTTATGTTTTTTTTGAAATCGTACGTCGTGTTTTATTTTGTGGTTTTGCGATGTTGACCCACATGTTGTTTTGCCTCCAAAAAGAAGGAATTTAAAAAGAATGCTTGCGTTAACGTTAACTTTAATGTGAGTCGTATGTTTAGATTTAGGTTTGTTTGTTTGTCTGGTACACCACTATGTACTGCGATTGTGTTAACGTTAACGCGTTGATGTAATTGCGTTAACGTTAACGCAAATAGACATTTGCTTGTAAAAAGGGGGTGGACCCTTTTGTGTTACTTGTCGGTATTTTTCTCAAATCTGGTACGACGTTTTAGTTTTTGAGAAAAATACAAAGACATTAAAGCATATATTATGGTGCATTAACGTTGAAGCAAAATAGTTGCCTATTTTTGTTACGTACCGAGTGATATGGATGACTGCTTTAACGTTAACATTAAAGTGAGTCTTGTGTTTAGATTTAGGTTTGTTTGTTTGTCTATCTGGTACACCACTATGTGTTGCGTCTTGCGTTAACGTTAACGCGTGGATTTAATTGCGTTAATGTGAACGCACATAGACGTTTGCCTTAAAAAAGGGAGGGGACCGTTTTGTGTTACTCGTCGGTATTTTTCTCAAATCTGGTATGACATTTTGGTTTTTGAAAAAAAATGCGTTAACGTTAACGCATTTATTGTTGTGCATTAATGTTAACGCAAATAGTTGCCTGTTTTTGTTACGTAACGGGGGATATGGATGACTGCTTTAACGTTAATGTGTGGCTTGTAATGTGCATTAACTGTGTTTCCCTGTCGTTCTTGCAGTAAAACTCCTTAAGAAACCGAAAAAGGAAAGCTCGAGCCAGAGGACATTCATTTATCGCTCCAACCTTAAGCAGACGTATGAATTGCTGAAAGAGTGCAAACTCAATGATCAGCATAAGACGCTACTGGCCAGGACCCCATTCGTGAAAATATTCGAGACATTATATGAGCAGCGAGTGACGCTTGAAAACGTCAACAAAAACGATGATCTCATTGAAATGATCATCTGATGCTACAACCCTGCATGTGGGGGGTTTAGGATAGGAGGCAGGCTCATCCGGATAACCCCGCTTGACATCCAGCTTATATTCGGGATAGCAACGGGCGAAGAACCCATTGTTTTGAGTCGCTACACAAAATCCGACTCTCCCTTCATGTCCAAGCTGACATTCGCAGACTACAGGTTTAGTGTTGTATATTTGAGATCACAAGTGCAAGCGAATGTGAACGCCACGGACAATGAAACAGTGCAGGATGTTGTGCGCATGGTTATTCTACACCTGATGACCACGTGCTTCTTTGCAACAACTGGCCAGCAGGTCCAGAAATCGTTGGTTCGCTATGTTGAAACGATTGAAGATGAAACGATTGAAGACATGGAAAATTACAACTGGACAGCTGCGATATTCACCGATCTCAAAACCAGCCTCAAGAAATCGTACATGGAACCCCGGTTGGTCACGGGATGCATGCTTGCTCTCCAGGTATACACATACTCATTGTGAAAAACGTTTTTCAAAAATTTACAAGTGTTGTTTGTGGACCCTACTTTGACATATTACAACTTTTACTTACAGTATTGGTTGTGCGAGCACACAACGTTGGTTGACCACACCGAGGGTAGGGAGCATAGTGTGCCGCGTTTGGAGCGGTGGTGCCTCACCACTTTTTCTTCCAACTTGGGAGGCATTCCCCTCGGGCTATTGCCAGCTGATAAGGTAAACAAAAAAAAACATGTTGTGCTTTTAACGTTGATGCAAGTACGTAAAACATGGTACATGGTATTTTGCGTTTTGGTTAACGCAATTAGTTGTTGCGTTAACGTTAAAGCAATATAAGTTATGTATGGCTAGATTGTTATATGCGTTAACGTTAAAGCATATAAATAATTTGCATTAATGTTAACGCAAATAATTAGTGCGTTAACATTAAGGAAAATAATAAGTGCGTTAACGTTAACGCAATAAAAAAAAAAACAGAGATGTTTTGTGGCTGGCTTGTTATTTGCGTTAGCGTTAGCGAACTTAGTTGTTGGTTTTTGTGCTTATGTTTACCGTTAACGCAAGCAATTTAACTTTAATGTTAACGCAATCAGTTAGTTGTTTTTTTTTTTTGGGGGGGGGGGGTGTGGCTCGGTTAACGTTAATGCTTGCACATGTGCCAGGTGAAAGATCAGCCCGCTGATGAGACTTTGGCAGAGCTTCAAATGGGGATTGCTTTGAAAGAGGATAGTAATGACTCAATTAACGATAGCCCGGGTAATGAGGGCAGAGATACAGACGCTAATGCTGATGATGATGGCTATGATGCAATGGTTGACGACATCATAGGGCGGTATCTCACACCCCTCATATATCATCCTTCTCCCATCCCAACTCAAGCCGCAACCGATTTGGGTGATGATTCTGCCCCCGCTGAGAGTGCATTTTGCACACTTTCAGCGGGTGACTTGGGGCCACCGTCTGTCTCCGCAGGTACAGTTGATGACATCCGCAGACAGATCGAACAAATGCAGGGGGAGTTTGCTGCGAATAAGATGGAAAAAAATCAGACCATTGCAGCATTGCATAGGGTGATCGCAATCATAACCGCTGCTAATGTCGAGCAGAAAAAGGAGATTGATCATCTGAAAGCGTCGCCTTTGCAAGAAAAAGAAAGTTATGAGCGTTCTGTCTCTAATCTCTCTGCGAGATTAGCGAAATCAATTGGGGAGAAGAGAGACATCCTAACGGAAATGAGCGTGCATGACGTGACTCAGAAGTATAAAGAGTCTGCCGTCAATACAGAACAAGATGACCTTAGGCGGAGATGTGACGAACTCGCCCAGGAGGTGGAAACACTGAAAACAACAATTAAAACGTTGAATCAGCAACATGCTGATGCTGCTGGCGAAATAAAGAAGAAATATAATGATCTTGCTCTTGACTTGAAAGCAGAACAAGAAATAAACAAACTGCTTAGGCAAGAGAAGAAAGAGATAGCCAAATCAGACGTTAAAATGTGTGTGGCGCTTAATAAATAAATACAGGACCTACAGACGAAATTGAACGCCCACATGCAAATGGGGGGTAGGGGTACCCCTACCACTCTCGCAGTCCGCGAACCTCAACCGCTGTCTATGGTCATGCCGACTGACACCCCCGATGCGCCGTCGCCAATCCCTATAGCTACGTCGCATGGGGAGGCAACGCAAAAAGTTAGCTCCATGGTTGGTCGAGTAAAGAAAAAGAAGAGGCAACCAAAGAAACAAGGCAGTGATTTTGTCTACCCCAAAGCAAAAGGGAAAGGGAAGCAAAAAGAGAGATCTGACATAGTTAATGTCGATGAGCTCCCCCCAGCAACGATGTATGAAGACAATACAGTACTCCCAGCTCGTAATTCGACGACTGTTGGTGCAATGCTTGTTGACAACGATTGGGAGAAGTTGACTGTGATTTCCAAAGAAGGACCAGGGTAAAAAATAAAAAATTACTCAAAGTGCTTGTTTACTTTTGAAATTCCTTTTTCCATAAAATGTTTGCTGATCATGTGATATGTTGTTTTTGACAATGTCCCAGTACATTTGTGTTTGGAGGTAGGAAACCCATGGCCACAGTTTCGTGTGACGACATCATTTGCATGATTATGGAGCGACATGTGTCGGATAATGTATGAAACCGACTGCATAGTATTTGTGATTGACCTGATTAACTGATTACATCAACTTGTTTCATAAAAATGTGTTTGTGTTGACAATATTTGCGTTTACGTTAACGTTAACGTGTTTGTCTTTCTCCCTCCCTTTACTCACAGGTTATTGATTCATATGGAGAGTATTTGGAAGATCAAATTAGATCAATCAATCGCGTGCAGATGTCCACGCCAATCGTGCTGCTGCACGAAACGCGGTTCGAGCTATCATGCATTTGGGTAAGACACTTTAGCACATGTTAGCTTTTTTTTCTTTTTCATCCAAACTTGCTAATACATAAAAAAAATTCATAGAATCTTATAAGAAAGGACGACAATGTGCTGCTGAAGGAACTGTACTACATAATCTCCGCCGCGTTTAGCAAAGAAACCCATTATATTGTGTTCCCGATGAATACTACTGGTTGCCATGCGTCACCCAATCATTGGACTGTAATGGTGCTGGATATACCCGATAAAAAATGGACGTTCTACAATTCCATCCGACCTAGGAAGAACATATCATTATTATAATGATACACTTACGGTGGTATGTGATTTAACATGTGACTACTTTGATTGTCTCTAACTACACTCTGTTTTGTTTGACTAACCTAAATTCTGAACAGAAAACGTTTGTGGAACGACATATCAATATGAAAATACATCCAGATTGGGGTGACGCACGTATAGAACAATGTCTCGCTTCGCCACAACAACGCGGGGCGTAAGTTCACCCGTCCGAAACATGTGTAATAAAAATCGTATGTATTTGCAAATTTATCATTCTCATATGTTTACCTTCCCCCCCCCCCCCGGGTTTGCAGGACTGATTGCGGTATTTTTGTTATGTACATCATGAAACAATATGCTATAAATATGCCCGTCGCGAAAAAATTGTCGGTGGCGGATGTACGGGGTGTCCGGAGAAGCGTAATACACGCTCTGCTCAACCATCCGCACTACAGTTGGGTCCCCGTGGTGGGCGCCGATGTTGAAACAACTCAACCAAATCAGGACACACCCTGACCTATGGGGGGAGTTTATCAATGATACAAAACAAAAATCTGAGAAAATGTATATATCCCCCTGATTTATTCATTTTTTGCGATTGTGGGTGCATGTGTTTTATCAGTGCTTTAACGTGCAAATGCGTTGTTGTTGACTCGAAAAAAAATGTAATTAACTCTTATTTCATCCGTTGATTTATTGCGTTGAATGTTTTGCCTTTTGAATTTGATGTTGGGTTTGTAATTGTGTTAATTGTGAACGAAATTTGTAATTTTACATGCGCTAGCTGTAACCCAATGCGTTAACGTTAATGGGCTTAGTTAATGTTTAGATTTGGTTTAGTTTGTTGAACAATTTTGACTGTTGCAAGTTAACGTTAACGCAAATTTTTTTTGTTTTGTTTTGGTCTATAAAATATTGCGCTGACGTTAACGCACATTACCTTAAATACGTTAAAAAAATATTGCGTTAACGTTAACGTTAACGTAGTTGTATCTTAATTGTGTTAACGTTAACGTAAATTACGTTAGTTGTGTTTAACGTTAACGCAAATATGTTAAAATGGGCTAGTTCGTTAATCTGTTAACTTTAATGCAATTTGTACTTTCGTTCACGTTAACGCAAAAACAAATGCAGTTGTTTTGTTTCTGAACTTTAAAGAACTGCGTTAACGTTTGACTTTGTTACTGGGTTGTATTTGTCGTGACGTTAACGCGTTATAAGTTACATGTGATGGTTTCCTTACTGCGTTAACGTTAATGCAATTAGTTGCTGTAATATTCGTTAACGTTAACGTTAACGTAGTTGTATCTCTCTTATGCTGGTTTGTAATAAAAAATCGTTAATGTTTACGCGATTAGTTATTTGAGTTTTTTGGTTGTCAAATGCGTTCGCGTTAACGTTAACGTAAACTGTGATTGCTCTTAATTGATTGGTTAAAAAAAAAAAGGCATTTAACGACGGGCGATTAGTTATTGCGGTGGGTCATGTAAATGCGTTAACGTTAACGCGATTAATTATATACAAAAAAAATTATGAAAGCGTTGAACATTAAAATGTGCGAATCATACTTGCGTTAACGTTAACACAAAAAAAGTTTGTGTGTGTTCGTTACCTGTTTACGCAAAACAAAAACATCATGTGAAAAAAACGAGGTTCCACCCCCCCTGACATTAAACACATAAAGTATTGCTATGTCAAAACTACATAAAAGGAAATATTTGATTACTCTGTGCTTTAAATTGAAGCAGTGCATGTCTTCCTGTTGTGGTGCCCATTCTTTTTGCATCTACCACATCTTATTTCTGGGATCTCACCCCTTGATGGGATGCGTGTCTTCCGCGGTCGACCTGGTTGTTTTTTTGTGATCGGCGGGATAATTACAGCTTCCGATGCATTCCATTCCGGTTTCTCGAAGGTGGGTACACCATATATACCTTCCAAGTAGGTTATTCGGTAATATTCCACCAAGAAAAATGACTCAACGGATGAATGTATATTCTAGCCGCTTTTTTGTATCGCCGCACAAGCATGAACACACGGGAACCTATTTTCCTGCCACCCGAAGCAGGAGCACTTTTTTTTATCCACATCAACCAGAACGGATGGGATCGAGTGCACTTCGTATACGCTGTTGCCGCACTCAACAACATTCCACGTCCGCCTGTTACTTATCATCCGCGACAGCATTTTATCGCGTACTGGGCATAGGAAACCCGTCATCAGGAATGATTCGGCTCGTCTGACTGACAACTGGTTCATTACCTTGCACCTAATCTTGTCGACCATTAATATGATCGGCAGGTGCCGGTAATCACGAATCCATGCGTTGAATGACTCCACTAGGTTGGACGACATCTCCCCATATCTTTTGCCTTTGAAAAACATGTTGCAGAAGTTGTCTGGCAGCACATCCTCTAGGAAATTCTCTACTCATCCCATACCTTCTGTTCTTAATTCTTCTCTCAGCTGGTAGTATTTGTCAAGCGTCGTCGCATATGCCATCATCGAATATTTGTGCAAGAGCTTTTCCTTCCACGCTTGTTTCAAACCGGCTAATTTATCCCTCATATTGTTCTTCAGGTGGTTCAAGCAATAAGAATGAAAACAATCCGGGAACATCTTCCGGACCCCTTCAAGAATGCCACTATGTTGATCAGAAATGAAGGTTAGCACACGTTCTTTCGCCACAATTTTTTCTAAATTGGTCATGAACCAATACCAGTTGTCATCGTTCTCCGCATCAACAACAGTGAATGCAACCGGGAAAAAAGACCTGTCCATTTATGAAAAACACAAAACAGATCATCACGCTATGAAAAAAACATTGTATACATAGCCGTTTAATGCGTTAACGTTAACGTTGCAAAAATTTTCCATGTCTCATCCCCAAACATGATCAGCTTGTCTCATCAGAAACACACACACCCCCCCCCCCACCCCCACCCCCGCAAAGACTGTTAAAAAAATGTAAAAAAAAAAAAAGAAAACGTTTATTGCATCTAATGTGTTAACGATAAGTGTTATTGCGTTTATGTAATAAGTAATCAACCAATTTACCATTGTTTCCATCATTTGCGTTGGCCGCCAACAAACACCCCTTGTACTTACCCCCCAAAAATGTCCCGTCTAGAAACAGCATCGGCCTGCAGTATTTGAACCCGTGCGCAGTCGCATAGAATGATACAAACAGTCTCTTGAAATACCCAGTTTCTTTATCATAATCCAACGCCAGGTGGCTGCCTGGATTCGTCTACCTGCATGCATCCAAGTACCAGCGCAATTGATCATAAGACGATTCGTGGTCGCCGTACAAATCATCCCGAGCTTTTTCCACGCCATTCCATGCAATGTGATATGGGATCTCAATCCCATAGTCGTTCTTGAACGTGTGAACAACGTCAATTGGGCGAGTTGACGGGGTATTCCGAACTAAGTCTAAAAGACATGACTTCACAACACTACAGTTCATCTTCTCATTCCTCGCTGTCCTATAAGCAGCGCCGCAACTATGATTTCTCTGGAACTCCCAAATGTAAAAAAACCCATTCCTTTCGTCTAGCCTGCCATGCACTCTCCATTTGTAATCCCTCTTCTCCTTGAGCGAATATTCAGCTGTCACCCTCTTCTTGTCGTTCTTTATGTACTGAAATATAAAACCCATTTGTACAACATATTTCCTTAGTGATTCTCTAAATTCCGGTATTCCACCCTTAAAAATATGCCCGGCTTCTTTAAGACCTTCAGCCCAATGATCGGATAATAATGCCTTTTTAGGCAATGGGCAGAAAACGGACAACATGTCGTCCTTCCTGTCCATGCCATCCCGCCCCCCCTGTCCCGTTGGATATTCAAATAACATCCTGTCCTGACTGCCACTTGGTCCGCTACCGCTGCCGCGTACCTTTATCTCTACCCCGACATATTCAAGCTTCATTGCTCATGCAAGGCTAACCATTACCTCTACGTCGTCCTGACACGATATTAGGCACCTGTCATGCCCTGGTATGGAATAAAACATCTCGAACGAAACATCCCTCAACACATCCCACCGCGACAACACATTTTGAATAAGCACCGCTTGCGTGAAATCATCATCCACCTTGACGCCCAACGAGTAACCATCAAACTTGCACATCAAAAATATGCGCGTAGCCATTGACCCCCCCCCCCCCCCCCAAGTAAATCTGCAAGATCAAAAGAATGCAAACCCAAAGTGCAAGAAAAAAACAGTAGATAAACATTAATCGGCATCGGTGGGATTTAGATTTCGGTGTTCTTATTGGTCTGTAACCGCGCTTACTACTAATTGCGTAAATGTTAACGCAATCAAATTGACTTGTAAAAACAGGGGTTACATTAACGTTAACACTGCGTTACTCTGGTCCAGCAGTTAGATTAATTGCGTAACCGTTAACACATAA
Source organism: Eucommia ulmoides (assembly GCA_016647705.1). NCBI lineage: Eukaryota > Viridiplantae > Streptophyta > Magnoliopsida > Garryales > Eucommiaceae > Eucommia > Eucommia ulmoides. Next base: position 34,745,743 of record CM028330.1, read on the forward strand.
ACTTAAAATGCATAAATGTTAAACGCAGCTAAGCTGCTTTGACCTCCCCCCCCCCACCCCCCAAATAAATGTGGGAAATCAAAAACAATGCATCCCCAAAATTGTGGAAAAAAAACAGTTTAGATAACTTAATGCGTCACCGTTAAATGCATTACCTAAATGCGTTAACGTTAACGCAATCCAGCACTATACTGATTGCGTAAACGTTAATACATTACTTCATGCGTTAACGTTAACGCAATCCAGTACTACATTGATTGCGTAAACGTTAATGCATTTTAGGTAATGCATTTAACGTTAATGTTAACGCAAAATAGCAGCTTGTTAAAAACATGTTAACGTTACCCATTTTATTGTTTATTGAATACAAAACGAGTGCCTCTGTAGTTTGTAGCATCTTACTTTTCGGAAAAAAATTGAAAAAACTGTGAGTTAACTAACTTTACCGTGTACAATCATTACATTAATGTTAACGCAAAAAAAATAGTTACAGTTAAAACATGTTTACATTGAAAGCGTTTCGTTAAATACACCCCGAGAACCGCTGTATCTTGGAGCACCTTACTTTTCAGAAAAAAGCTGAAAAACTATGAGTTAGTTAACTTTACCATGTACACTCATTTCCTAACTGTGTTTACTTGTATCCACATTGTTCTTACGTTGTCGTACACACAATAACCGGAAAGTACGTTAACGTTAACGCGTTGCTCACGTTATCTCGTAGCGTATATTCCTCACGAATGGGCATTCATTCATTGCCACCCATCAAACATCCAACTTCGAAAAATGTTGTAACAACGTCGAAAAACCCGAAAAACGATATTAAATACCCTGACTGTGTTTGCTTATATTGACATTGTTATTACGTCGTGATGTATAAAATAAACCCCCAGTGCATTAACGTTAACGTGCTGCTCACGTTTCCTAAGTAGCGTACATCCTTCACAAATGGGCATTCGTTCATCGCCAAACTCGAACATCCAACTACGAAAACGTTGTAACAACTCTGAAAAACCCAAAAAACGATATTAAACGCGACTATATAACTTTTTAATGAATACAATCGAGTAACTGACCTATTTCGCCTTTAGACACAGTGATATAGTCGCCGTCGTGTGATATAGTCGCCGTCACCGCCGTTTCAAAATGTTCACCTCGTACCGGTTCTGTAACGCCTACAATTTTGAATCGAATGTTTTTGAAAATCCGCACCTGTATGAGGAATGTCGTACATGTGTTTGAATCAGCGTGTGAAAATCTCTGTTTTGTCGCTTACCATAGCCGAATCGATTCGTCCATCTGGCTTGTTGGTGTGAATAGGGGTATTATCGTCCATCGCCGTTCGCCTTGTCTTTGTCGGAGGACTGAAATCTAAACCCATCGTACAGGATGGTCTGAGCCCTAAACGGTCTTGTGAAAAGGGTTTTATTCTAAATGATCTCTCTATAAGGGACTATTTAATAAAAAACTCTAAAATAAATGCATTTAAATTAACTAATCAAATTATTTTTAAATATAATAAAATATTGCACACATATTTCTCTACTAGCCATAGGATCATTTCACCTTACAATCAGGAGTTATAACGGTACTGTAACCTGTACAACTGTGGAATCTAAGATTACCATTAATGTTAGAGCAATTCAATATCTCTAACAGTAGGAGCCAACACGTGGTATAAACAACCATATTATTGATAAATGTATTTTTGGGCACCTCTGAGTCAGCACTTGGGACCCAGGCATACGTCCGTCCTCGTAGTGATAATGATGCATTTCGAAATCCATAACGTTACGTTAAAGCATACGCTAACTGCAAATCCTCCTTGGAATCTCATTTGTACCCAAGGAGAAGTGAGGAACCCCTCAAGGACGTGTCGCTCTGAGCTTTGCACTGTACCTTGGACGTTAATTTCAGGGACTCAGTCATTCACCTCAACTAGCTACTATTTCCAGCTTGTTTCTTCTCCAAGACTCCACGGATCTCCACTCTCTTCCACCAGCTCGCCATCACAAGCCTGGCGAAGGCCTGTGGGCTTTACCAAATGGGTCCAAAAGCCCAAGCCTAGTGGTTATCTCCTAAACGCCTAGGATTATCGGCAAAACACAGGATTTTGACTAATTAACCGTGTTTAGGCCCGACTAATCATCTCCAACTCCTATATATATCGAGGGCTATGCAAGCCCAAGGTACGCTTTACATTATGCACGAGTTCATTTGTTTACTTGCTGCATTACTGTAAAAAATTTCTTTGAGCACTGATAACCATACCGGAGGGGCTTCACCGGTAAAAATCCCAGTTTCAGCCTTCTGTAGGTACACTCCCTGAGGAGTAGGACTCTGGACATAGCAGGAGTGGGACTCTGGACATAGCAGGTCAGTCCTCCCAAGACCCAACACAGCTCATATGAAGAATTTTCAACCGACAACTTCACTTCAGCAAGAGGACTCACCTATCATTCGACTGGATTATACTCGAGGTGTGTACCATATTTATAAACCAACTATTTAGTGCCGTCTATAGAAACCATACAAAAAACCTTTTCTTGATCACTGTTCTCTGTCGAGCTGAGCCTGGATGATCATAAGGTCTGGTTAGACGGACGAATCAGGAACAGAAAAAAAAGAAGACATGTTGAAAACTCCAAGGGTGCACCTCTCCATCTCCCACCAACGATGATAATTGCCTTCTCCAAGACTAGGAAAGACAGTCAACTCTGCCACTTGGGGCTGCGGGACAAACCTTGGGACTATGGAGGCATCTCGGGTTAATCTTCTTAAACGCCAAATGGGCGAGTTCAAGTCGTGTGTTCAGCTTCTCCTCGTGCGCTTGCTACTGTCCCCTACTCTGGGGGGACCAGCTCTCCAGCCCGTAGTACCCAAGGAGCCACCTCAAGACCACGATGTTCTCATGACCACTTTGAATAAACATGTGCCTAAGGGTTCACCCTTCGTCTCGTGACCCTGAGCTTACGGGATACGAGAGGGCTCCCCAAGAAATACCAAGATCTCTTCCTAGTCCTCCATGTGAATTTGTACCAAGGGACCTGTTAGTGTCCCCTAATAGTCGATCTCTTTATCGGCCAACCAAGTCCAATCACAGAGGCCGACATAAATAAAAAGTTGGTTCCTACTTACTTCTCTCCCATCACACTACTGCCCGAGATGCGAGAAGTCATATGCAGGGGGAGCCCCAAGCAGGAAAATCTGTGGAGCATCGCCTACCTGATATGAAAGCCCGTCTCCAGGAGGTACAAAAAGGTCGAGTAGGAGCGCGTGTTGTCATAGAGGTGAGGCCCCCCTTTTTGGAACATCGCCTACCTAATATGAAAGCCCGTCTCCAAGAGGTACAAAGAGGTCGAGTAGGACCGGGTGTTTTCGTAGAGGTGAGGCCCCCTTTTGTGGAGAAAATTCTGGAGGAAGTAGCATCACAACACTTCACTCACCCCCAAATGAATCCGTATGATAGGGCATCAGATCCCGTTGACCACCTGTCCATGTTTAAGTCTCATATAGACATGCAAGTAGCCTCTGTAGCTCTGTGGTGCAGAGCCTTTCCTATCACTGTAACAGGTGCAGAGAGGTCCTAGTTCCTGGGTCTAAGACTAGTATCCATATCTACCTTTAGGGAGCTCGAGCAGTTATTCCTGGCTCATTTCAGCCTCTCCCTACAGAAGCCGAAGACTATGGTTCATATCCTCACTCTTCAGCAAAAGCCCACTGAATCTTTAGGATACTACGTTGAGCATTTTAATAGAGAAGCAAATGTTTGCGACGACTTTCCCGAGAGTGTAGCACTAAATGCCTTTGTTGATAGGCTTCGGCATCAGAGGTTGTCCTACGACTTCTTCTCCATCCCTGCTCCCACTCTCGATCAAGATCGGGACTGTGGGGCTAGATTCCATGGAGCTGACCTCCATGTTGTATCCAGGAGAGAAAGGGAAAGAGTAAAAAAACTAAGGAAACCAAGGTATGAAGGTTCAAATCAAGACCAAGGCTTGAGAAAATTACAAATTGAATGGAGGTTCAAACCCCTACCCAGAGACGAGAGGCCATTTCCTCATCCAGGGTATCATCAACCAGAGTTCACTCCACTTATGGCCTCGATGGCCACTGTCTTCACAAAAAGTATAGGCCAGACTTCTTCCCTTCTTCGCTACCCTTGAGAGAAAAGCCGGTCGGGAGGTTGATGATTAAGTATTGTGAGTTTCACCAAGACCAATGTCACTCTATAGAGAATTGCTTCCATCTCCAGTAAGAGATTGAAGCTCTCATCCGAAGAGGCTATCTTAGGAACTATGTTTAGGTAGGAAATCAAAAGCAACCTAATGGGGATGAACCACCGGGAGAGACTCAAATCTAAAGAAGAAATGGAAACCCCAATTGTCCACCGTCCTTGGGGGTTGAGGCCGGGAAAGATCACCAGCTCGTGGATGGTGAAATCAACCTCATCCACAATGGATTCAACTCCGGACACGTACAGAGTCACTAGGGTCGCATGTCCGGCCACATGCGATTTTGAAACAGAAAAAAGTGTGTCACTCAGACACCCATGGAACACTAACTAGTTGAAGTGCAGCTTCTGTAAGGATGATCTACTTTTGTCAAAAATTTCTAGTTTGTACAAAGTGTTGCAGTTTTGCTTATCAAAATAAAAAAAATATATGTTTTGTGCAGTCTGCTTTGTGTTCTCTTCAGTAAACGACATTCCGACCCCTTAAGTTGCGGGTGATTCTCCAGATCAGCATCTCGACTCTCAGCGTCGCGAATGATTCTCTTCAATGTCATTTCAACCCCCTAAGTAGCGAATGATTCTCTACCTAACATCTTGACTCTCGGTGTCGCAAGTGACTCTCCACATACCTCATCCCGGCGCTCAGCGTCGAGGGTGACAACCAGACCCTTTCCGAAAGTCAATAGCCCATACCCGGGAAAAGACCTAGGTCATCCACCAAGGGTAGGGCATTGATCGGGTTTGAGGGCCTGCAGTCAAGTACCTCTCCCTAGCAGTCGACTATAAGTTTGGCATTCTAAAAGAGAAGGTGCTCATGTATGGACTAAATGGAGATAACTTGAAAAGGTTCTTGAATGCGCCTGACTACGAAGAACTCCTCGATGACCGGCCACAAGGGACGAACCGCCGCGTTACGCCCCTGTGGACCGAGAGGACCAGGTACCCTAGGAAACCCTCATCCTAAGTCCATGACATGATTTTCTTACAGTCAACCAATGTCCTGGATTGAGGGGCTAGTGGTCCATGGTCCTGGGCAGAGACGAGAAATTTTTCAAAATTTTACGACTTTGAAAATGCGACTAAGTAGAATGCAACTTGGATAAAACATCAAGAGGAAATAGTAGGCTCTAAGGTACCCTAGCTATGCCAATCAAAAGCTTACACGCTAGCGCACAGAAAAATAGGAATAAGTGAAAAATAGTCTACAAAATCCTCAGTGATGAAAAAGTGACAGTCCAAAGCTCAGTCCTCCCATCCTCGTCCTAAGGTGCTTCCGTGTGAGGAGAGGTAACATCAACCTCGCCCTCCTCAAGGGCCCCCGACATTTCTCTGCGTAACGCCCTTGTGTGTGGCACCGTCCTTTGTCTTTGAAAACTTCATCCCTACAGGGCCGACGGAGGGATCAGAGTGCGGGAAGTGGATAGTCGTCATGGTGGTCCTCCCCAAAGGCTCCGTCCATGGGTTCACCATCCGTGCTCTGTGATCAGCACTACCCTGCCATGCTCCTCCTAGCTGATAAGGTCTAGATGACGACCTTCTCCAAAAATATTGTCCAAGAATGCTCTCTAGAAATTTTGCCTCATCTCCTATGGCCCGCGTAATCCTATCCTGCACTCATCACCCTGCCGTGTTGCCTCAGGCCGGCAGGGCGCAGATGGGATCCTTCCCCAAATGTATCAACCAGTTCCAGGCGATCAACGCCTCGACATTCTCAATATGTTATCCCCTTAGACCTCACCCATCAAAAAGGTAGCAGCGAAGAATACCGTGTGCCAAACAATCTCCAAGTATGAAAATCTTGTGCCCCAAGAAACTTTTGTAGTGTAAAGGTAAAACAATAACCATGGTACAAAGTGAATGAGCTTGAACTCCAAGGGGTGCAAGGTAAAATGTGAACTAAAACTCCAAGAATTCCCAAAAATTCTAAGTAATTTGAAATGTCCTAACCTCTCCCCCCCTCCCCCCCCCCCCCTCATTGTTCCTTGCTGTCCCCTCCATGTAAAAAAAAAATTGTTGGCCCCTTCAAGAGACTAGCAAGGAAAAAATGAAGATGGGATGGGAGGTGCTGCGCCCCCCCGCCTATACTAGTCCCCTTGAAAAAGTCAACTTTTGAAAAATTGTTGTCCTGAAAATCGAAGAAATTCGTGGTCGCCATGTCGTGCTACCTGACCCCAAACCCCTGTATGGAGGTCTATTTCGGATAAGCTCCTCAGAAAAAACTAACTCTTGGAAATATGTCAATCAGAGGTGTTTCTTACGCTTCGAAGTCTCTAGAATGCCCATTCCAGCCAGGAATTAATATCCATGACCACCTCGCTTCTCTTGCCGCATAAGGCTAGGGGTAATTGATGAGAGTATTTTTGGGCACCTTTAAGTCAGCACTTGGGACCCAGCCATGTGCCCGTCCTCATAATGATAGGGATGCATTCTGGAATCCACAACGCCACACTAGAGTATACGCCAACCACAGCTCTTCTCTGGAATCTCATTTTCACCCAGGGAGGAACGAGGAGCCCCACAGGGATGTGTCCGTCCTCGTAGTGACAGGGATGCATTCTGGAATTCACAACACCACTCTGGAGCATACGCCAACCACAACTCCTCCTTGGAATCTAATTTGCACCTAAGAAGGAGCGAGGAGCCCCACAAGAACGTGCTGCTAAGAGCTCTGCCCTGTGCCTTGGATGGTCAATTTTAGGGACTCAGCCGTTCACCACGACCAATTCCCCTTTCTAGCTTGTTTCTTCTCCAGGAATCCACAGATCTTTGCTCTTCTTTACCAGCTTACCATCACAGGCCTGACAAAGGTCTGTAGGCTTCGCCAAATGGGCCCAAAAGCCAAAGCCCAATGGTTATCTCCTAAACACCCTAGATTATCTGCTAAACACAAAGTTTCGACTAATTAATCGTGTTTAGGCCTAAATAATCATCTCCAACTCCTATATATCAAGGGCTATTCAAGCCTGAGGTACGCTTTACATTACGCGCGAGTTCATTTGTTCAGTTGTTGTATTATTGTACCTTTTCTCTCTGAGCACTAATCATCACGCCGGAGGGCCTTTACCAGGATAAATCCAGGTCTGAGGTACACTTTCTAAGGATCAGAACTCTAGACATAGAAGGTCAGTCCTCCTAAGACCCAACACAGCTCATATGAAGAATTTTCAACCGACGACTCTACCTCAGCAAGAGGACTCACCTGCCATCCGACTGGACCATACTCGAGGTGTGTATCATTTTTATACACCAGCAATTATTATTATTATTATTATTATTATTATTATTATTATTATTATTATTATTATTATTATTATTATTATTATGCTATTTACAAATAAAATCCTCAAAAAATATAAATAATATTAATTTTATTCCAAAACTTTTAAACCTTATATTTCAAATATTCCCTAAATTTTTAAAAGCCAAAATTAAAATTAACATATTAACCCCTAAAGTTCTTAAAATCAAATTTTAAATATCAAAATTACCCCCTTAAATTTTAAAATAAAATTTAAATGACATAACAGACCCTATTATTTTCTAGATATTCTAAAATATAGTTAAAATTATGCATATGCAAGATTGAGTCTTACATATTCACTCATTTTCATAATTTTCTAAGTTGTTTGGCCTAATTTTGTATGAATGTTTATGATTTTTGGAAAAAAAATTTATATTTTGATTTCATTTGTTAGTAATTCACAAATATTGTATTCAACTTGATTGATGGTTGCTATAATTATAATCTAATCTTAGTTAATAAGATTTTCATTAGTTACAAAATTGTTGATTTTCTTATAGTAGAATTCTTATTTTATTTTTTAATATGTAAGGGTAAAATAGTAAATTAAATGAGTGTATATTTTTTTCTTATATTTTTTTTATTTAATACACATAAAATATTATTTTTCTTTCTTTTATATCTCTCTAACCAAACAACCTACGGAAAATGATTTTCTTCTACAAAGGATTAAAAAAAACTCTTTTTCATTTCTCTTTTCCTTTTCCTTTTCCATCCTTTCAACCAAACATACCCTAAGGTGGCTTTTGGTTAGTTTTGGAAATTCTATCCTATTTTGAAGTTTTTAGGGAATAGAAACATATTTAACAACGAATATTAGAAGTGTACAAATTTTTTCTACCACCCACAAACCCAACTCGACTCGGCTCCAAAAACCCAAATACCACCCACCCAAGTTGAACCTAAAAACCAAACGAACCTGAACTTGTAAACCCAAATGGATCATGGGCTGATCACAAGTTATTTCACAAATCCATCAAATGAATAGTGTCAGTGACGAGTGGGCAGAGGGCAACGAAACTTAGTTCTATGGTTTTACAAATCCTTTGCTTTCATTTCATAAATAAATTCCACACCCACTTCTTCTTTTTCATTTTTCAATCTTCAAATTCCAATATGAAAATATTGGTCTTCCAGTCCTATATCCGGTTGAAATTGGTTGCATATATATGTTCTTCAAGCACTATCTCCAACCTACATAAACTAAGATCTATAGGTACGAACCTTAATCTAATTTTATGTTTTTTATTTGTTAATTGTTAGTTTTTTGTTTCGTTGGGTGTTTCAGATCTAGTTTTTCATTACCGATCTATGCTTCCAATCTACTTTTACTTGTTATTGATCTATGTTTTCAATCTATGTTTCCGATATACTTTTATTTGTTGCTGATCAATGTTTTCGATCTAGTTTTACTTGTTATTGATCTATGTTTTCGATCTCGTTTAGGGTTTCTTTGTTACTCACTAGTTTCCCAGAAAAATAGCAATCGGGGAATATGAACTTATATATTTTTTATGAAACACTTACTTTTTAGAGTAGAACAATCTTGTTGAATGAATTTCTTTCGTACTGAAAAAAAAAATTGTGAAAATGAACAATTTTGATTGGTTATCTCAATGAACAAAATGAAATGATTTCTGTGTGAATAATCAAAGCATAATCGTTTCATCATTGATTTCTTTTTTCAATTGATTTTTCTGCGCACACTGAACAATTGAAAAATCGGGAAAAAAATATTGTAGAACAAGTGATTTTTTACACACTGAAGAAACAATTTTGTTTTTTTGTTTTTTTTTTTTTTGATTTTTTTTAGTGTACACTAATTTTTTTTGAAACACTGATTTTTTTAGGTCTATATTTTTTCTTTGTAATCTTTTTATATCTAGGTTGGTATTTTTTTAGTATTGTCACACTCCATCCCGGAACCCATGCCCGAGGCAAGGCATAACCTTGACTTGAAATTAACCAACCAATAACAAATATATAATTATTTGACAATGCAAATAGTTTTTTTAAAATTATTTATGTTACCAACTCAAAATTCAAGGTTATATATCCGACTTTGTCATAACAAACCACAATAGTCCAAACTCCTTGTTGGCCCAAATAGCTATCCAAAAGGGGGGTGAATTGTGTAGTTAATAAAATTTAAACAATTAAATTCTTTAAACACAAATAATGAATTTCCCTAATCAATTATTATCATGTTAAGCAACAGAAATGTGTTTAATACTAAGTGTACAACCAAACACAATATATGAAATAAAGGAATGCAACACATAAGAATTTATCCTGATTCGGCAAGCTACTCTTACCTATGTCCAGTCCCCCGAGCTCCACGGAGATTCGTAATCTACTAAACCCCTGAATTTCTTTACCAAATAGGTACCAAACCCGTACAATTCTCGATTCTTTTCACATGATCAAAATCAACATTTACAATACTCTAATTCTTTTCACAAACTAAGAATCAACTAATACTATCTCACTTATCATTTTCATAGGATTAGGACAAACCTTTATAATTCACTCTTTAATTCAATTACAGGTTGAATCAAAACCTAGTTCTTTTCCAGGGAAAAAAATAACCTAACATTTTTAACTGGACAAAGATCAAACCCTAATATTTTTCACATGAAAAATATCAAAACTTAGCTACTCTAACTAGACACCGTCCTAAACGTGTTGAATTCTCTCAAACTCACAAATACAAAAAATGTAAGTTTCTTTCCACAAGGAACTTCTATCACCTTAATACAAATATACTCAATTAATGGCCCGAATAATTACTACGTGATAGATAAAATATGATGCAATTCAAATCTGATTAAATAAATAAATGGGTAGCAAAAATTCAGCACGTAATCAAATAATCAAATTAAAAAACGTTTAAGTTCAAAACGATTTTCTAACAATCCTAGACCAATCAATTAATATAAATATGAATTTAGAAAGCAAATAATAAAGCTTAGATAGATCTCACTGGGAAACACCAAAGACAATGATAATATCGCAATTAGAACTCAAATTGGTGAAGCCAAACAACAAGCATTTTATATCAAGAATTTGAATAGAATCTCTCGTAGAAATCTCAGCAAAACTCTCACTCTTATAAAAGCTCAAAACTGATGTTCTTGATGTATTTAATTTCATCTCCAAAGATCTTATTAAATAGAATTAGAGCTAGCCCTCTAACGGCTAATTTTTAAAAGATATGTTATAAAATGACATTCTAAGACCCCATATAACATATCATATCAGTTTAAGTATGATTCATTGACAAATACTCTTTGAAATACTCATTTAAGTCCATAAAATATTTCTCAATTAAAACCATAAGAATAAAAAGCATTAAACCACTTTAATTAAAAGAATATCAAATTTTATGGACCAAATCAATTAGGATCATATAATAAGTCATACATATTTGAATATCACTCAAATCCTACAAACATCTCTCTTGAAATCATAAAAAATGGATAGATTTTTACCAAAAGACCAAACCAGTCAGAATATTGACTGAGACAGTCGGTTGATAGACCACTTCCTTTCGGTCGACCGCCCTATGCAATGCCGAGACTAACCATTGGCCTTACACCCAGTCGGTTAACCGACCCACCCAAACGGTTGACCAACTCGATCAGTAGCTTTCTTAAATTCACCAATTCAGCCACTATTTCATTCAGTTAACCTAGCCAAACCCGTCGGTTGACTGAATCGATTAGAGTGCTCACTTCCTTACTCATTTCAACGACTGTTTCAAACGGTTGACCAATTGCTTTTCTTGGTTGACCAATTAGATCAGTAGGACTCCATTTTAACTCCCAAAATTCACTGTTTTGATAAAGTCGGCCGATCTCTTATGTTGGTTGACCGAATTGTCTCGAAAACACAATATTTTATGCTTTAAAACACATTTTTCAATTAGGTCATTGATAAAAATTATTTCACATAAGGTGCACATAAAATATCTCATTTTAGAATTTTAAACTTATCACTTCTTATCAAGACACACATAGGATTAACTTATTTTAAATGTTGTACGTGATCCTAATTCGGGTTGTATTAAAAGTATATAAGTAAAGAGTTATTTTTACCTAGTTTTCTTTAGCGTCTTCAAAAATTTTCACGTCTTCATCATGTCTATCTTGTATCATTTATGTTTTCTTTAACAATTTTTCTTCTTAATCAAGCACATGGAATTATAAATTTGAAACACTCAATGAAACCATTAGTTCCACAAAAAATATCAATACTTAATTGCTGATCAAAACCTTGGATTCAACCCCCCTCACTATCAATAACTGCCTTGACAGCCTCAAAAGCCACACCACTCTCTGACTCTATCTAACACCAATAGTGGACCCGTATCTAATTGGAGTACCTGAGACGAAATATTTTATCCATGTATTACCTTCATAGTATAAAGATAATTTATGGAGCAAGTATATTTATCATAATCCACTTATCAAAATAGGATATATAGCCACAACTGAGCAAGTATCAAAATTCCACAAATAACATCATAATAAAAAATAACTGAATTTAAATCAACTGATTATTTTTACTTTTATATAATAAAATATCACGCACATACTTCCACACTCGTCATAGGATCGTTTCATCTCATGATTGAGAGTTGTGACGGTACCCTAACCTGTATAACATTGCAATCTAAGGTTGTCGGTGTTAGTGTCCTTCAATATCTCTAATGGTAGGAGCGAACACATGAAAAAACCATCATATCATACTAACAATCACAATCATGGTAAAACTACCATATCATACTAATTATCATTATCATAAAAAACAAACATATATCAACTACCTGTAGGACTTGCTCTCTTGTCAGGTCACAACACACTCGCAGGACATGCTCTTCTGTAGGGTCACAACACAAAGTCTTACCAGACATACCCTCTTGTTAGGACCAACAACATCCCGTATGACATGCTTTCCTGTCGGGACCACACTATCACATAGTAGGATAATAATAAAAACCAATTTTCGCAATCAACATTTTAATTGATCCATTTAATGTTATAAAACAGTTAATTTCAATAAATATTTTGTTTTCCACAATTTAGTACAAAAATGTAATTTGGTAATTTACATAGAAGACAATATATTCATCTCGATAATTGTATTGTTTTTCTTATTACTATCAAAACACTAACGTAATCGGTGTCGCCTAAAAACCTAACAAACGACATAACCTAAATTAAGAATTTATCTAAATAAATCTAATATGAAATGCAATGCATGAAATGCATGACACTAAAATACAATTTTTCTCATTCCCAAATTTTCTTCATTATATAAAATTTATTCAAATTAAACATCATATTTTCTCAACCCGATATTAATTGTACAAACTATAATATAACTAGATTTGCAAAATTTATGAGTTAATAATTTAATTACTGAAAAAAAATTAACTTTCTATTAACAAATTTTACTAGCTAATGAAATACTAAAAATGTTATTTTAATTAAATTTACAATTTTTACTTTAATTTGAATTTTTCACAAATTAGATATATCTATCTATAAATATAAATCCACTATATTTTCTAAATCCATATATATACCATTTTCTGATATATATATATATATATATATATATATATATATATATATATATATATAACTGTGTATATAAATATGTATAAATATACGTAATTAAAATTATACTGTATATATATATGTACAAATAAACTAGTTAAAAACAATTTTATACTTATATAATAGAATGAGAAATAATAAATAAATAAACGAATAACAAACACTTACTTGAGGAAGAAGACGAAAGAGTGAGAGAATTAAAGAGAGAGAGTAATAAAACAAGACATATATGTTTTTTTTTTGCTTATCCATCAAAAGGCACATGGATTTTTCCTTATATCTGTTGAGCTTTGGTGGCAATGCCACATTTTCCTCCTTTTTTTAAGCCTTATCCACAATTTTTTTTTTTGTGAAGAAATACACAATTCTCCCCTTAAATGTCTAAAATATCCTTAAAGCCTAAAATTTTAAAATTAACATTAAAATAACAATTAACCCCCAACTCTTAAAGTTAAATTTAATATTAACATATTGATCCCCAAAATTCTTAAAAACTACTATTTTTAAAAAAACAAGAAAACAAAATGACCCCTACAAATTTAAAATAGAATTTTAAATTATACTATAGACCCCATTATATTCTAGATGTTATAAATGCAATTAAAAATATGTCAATGCAAAAATTGGGTTTTACAATCCTTCCCTCCTAAAAAAAAATCGTCCCGAAATTTAATTATCTTAATCAAGCAAATGTGGGTATTTAGTCCTCATTCCCTCTTCTCTTTCTTGTTTTGCGTCTTTTTCGGTATGACTGTGCCACCACACTTAAACCGATAAGACCATTTTCGTTCGTCGTACTTGATCTTTGTGATATAAGATCTATACTAACTCCTCCATTTACGACAGGTCCTCATTTATTTTTATTGGTTAAGAGGTTAACACATGCGAAAGGTCTGGTACATATTTTCTAAGAATGGAAACATGAAAAACATTGTGCAATCTAGATAACTCTGACGGTAAGGCAAGTTGATACGCTGATGTACCAACCTTTTCTAGAATCTTATACGGCTCAATATACCTCGGACTTAGTTTTTTCTTTTTTTCAAATCTTATTATTCCTTTCCACGGGGATATACATATCAATACTTAATCAGCTACTTCAAATTCCAACTCACATCGACGCTTGTCGGTATAGCTTTTTTGTTGACTCTAAGTAATTTTCAATCTTTCCTAAATCACCCTCATTTTTTCTGCTATGATCTTAGCTATGTGTATCAACAATTTCTATTCCCCAACTTTAGTCCAACAAACCCGAGTTCTGCATCTTCTACTATGCAACACTTCTGATGGTGCAATTTCAATAATTGAATGATAGTTATTATTATATGCAAGTGCCATTAAAGTCAAATGATCATCCCAGCTACTAGAAAATTCTAAAACACAACTGCTCAACATATCCGCCAATGTTTGAATTATACGCTTTGACTGGTTGTCAGTCTTAGGGTAAAAAATTGTATTGAATTTTAATTTGGTACTAGAGCAGCCTACAAACTAGGCCAAAATTTTGATATAAATCTCGGATCTCTATCCGACACTATAGAAACTGGTGTATCATGCAACTTGACAATCTCGTCTATATGCAATTTTACATAATTGTCCATTGAGTACATAATTTTTACAGCCAGAAAATTAGCAGATTTTGTAAATTTGTCGACAATCACCTAAATAAAATTATATCCTTTTGAGTACGAGACAATCCCAAAATAAAAATCCATCGTGATATGTTCTCACTTCATCTTGAGATAGGCAAAGACTGCGATAACTCTCCTAGACGTTGGTTCTTGATCTTGACTTACTGACAGACAACACACCTAACAATAAATTATGCTAATTTTCATTTCATTCCATTCCACCAATAATATTCTTGCAAATCTCAATACATTTTAGTATTACCTAGATATATTGCATATACAAAGTTGTGCGCTTCCTCCAAGATAAATAGAAATTATTAGGCACACATAATTCATTCTCAACCATCAAGGCTTTAACATTATCTCTAATAAGATAGTCAATTCTCTGCCCATTTTTCACTTCATCCTTGATCTTTCCCAATTGGATATCTGATTTATGCGCTTCTATAATATAATCAATTAACATTGGTCTCAAGGTCAAAGTCGCAAGCAATGATGTAGTCTGACCCACAGCCAGTTGGACCCGTAGGGATCTCAACTTGGCATATAGGTTAGTATGAATGACTTAAAGGTGCACAATCGAACATGTTAACATCTGCTACAACATTAGCCTTTCCATGGTGATTATGGATAGTGCAATCATAATCTTTGATCAATTCCATCCAACATATCTGTCTCAGATTCAATTATTTTTGGGTAAATAAACACTTTAAACTCTGATGATTAGTATATATCTCATAGATTTTGCCATAAAGACGTCTTTAGAGTTTCGATGTAAATACAATTATCACTAATTTCAAATTATTTATATAGGGTAGTTACTTTTATAATTCTCTAATTGTCAATGAGGTTACTCACACGACAATATCGTATCACTACACAATTCAAACCCCGACGTGACGCATCATTATATATCATAAAATCATCACCTTCCATAGGAAAAGAGAATATCAACGTTGATATCAATTATTTTGTAACTCTTAGAAATTCTGTTCAAATTTGTTAATCTACTCAAATTTAACTTCCTTGTGGGTAAAAGGGGCAATTATAACCGAAAATCCATGTACAAACTGGTGGTAATAACCCGCCAATCCTAGGATGTTTCAAATTTCTGTTACATTTTCAAGTCTTTCCCACTGGACAATAGCTTCAAATTTCTTTGGATTGACTTATATACAATCACCCAAGATAACATGCCCCAGACATACAACTCTATCTAGCCAAAACTCACATTTAGTTAACCTAGCATACAATTGATTATCACTCAAAATTTGTAGAACAATTTTAAGGTGTTCTGCATGTCCTTTTTCAATTTAGGAGTGATCAATATATCATCAATGAATATTATGATAAACTGATCTAAATAAGACTGAAATATTTGATTCATCATATCCATAAATACAGTCGGGGCATTCGTCAACCCAAATGGCATAACAAAAAATCATAATGTCTATACCTTGGATAAAACACAATAATTGATAAATCATTGTTTCCGATCATCAACTGATGATAACCTGATCAGAGATCTATTTGAAAAAATACCATGGGCTTCTTCCATTGATCGGAAAAATCATCAATTCAAGGTAATAAATATTTATTACGAACCTTCACCACCTTCAGTTATTGGTAATCAATATACATCCTTAGAGTGTCGTATTTCTTTCTCACAAATAATACTGGAACTCCCAACGAAGCAACACTTGGCCTGATAAATCCATGGTCTAACAGATCTGCAATTGGAGTTTTTTTTTTTAAAAAAAAAAAATCAACTTAGTAGATGCCATACAATAGGGTGGAATTGATATAGAAGATGTACCCAGAAGTAGTTCGATAGTGAATTCAATTTCTCTATGTACTAGAAACCCTGACAATTCTTTTTAAAATACCTATGGATAGTCTCCAACTACTGGGATATCCATCAATTGTACTTCATTATATCTTGTGTAAATCACATGCGCTATATATCCCTGACATCCCCTTTTTTTAATAACTTCTTAACTTCTAAGATTGAAATCAAGCTAACAAGGATAATAACTCTATTCTCAGAAAATACCTATCTCGATTGGGACTCGAAACATAACTCTTTTTAGGGAAAAATACATTTTAAACCTCTAACTATTGCCACGTTTCTATGTATTACTCTTAAGTTTATTCATTTCAGTTGAGTATGATAGTGGTTTTAAAAGCTCTTTCTACTAGATTTTTCATTCAAACTAACAGAATTAAAGGAAAAATTAAAATCTTCTATTTCTTTCATTTTTTATTCAATTTTCTCTTTTTCTTTTTCTTTTTTTCTTCTTCTAGATTCTTCGATTCCCACACCCCACCTCTTGCTTCTCTACGCTTAAATTTTCTTGAGAGAGAAACTAAGAAATTGAGAAGAGAGAGATGGCAATTTTGTGATACGATGGTTGGGCATCTGACTACTGTATTCCTGGCGGCAATAGCAATGATCAAAGCGTACGGACTGGTGACAAGGCGGAGCTTCGGTGGGCTCTTGTGCTAATGGCCTTGGTAGTGGTAGTGGGCGCCATACTTATTGCGACATTATCATGGGATATGTCAAGAAACGCGACCCATGTGGTGGCGTGTGTTCAGGCGCACGAGATGTGTCGTGGTAGAATTTTCTAGCACGGGGTCGCCGTCAAATCGCCGGTGTCGTAAGTCAGTTTCTAGCTGCCGTAGAAAAATAATCTGTAGTCCGTTTCAATGACTGGATTTAAAATTTGAAGCAAAAAAATAAATTTTGATTTTAAGTTTAATCGAACTGAAGTGATGAAAAATTAGGATTATTTGTTGGACGCTCCTATTTCGGTTGGCGATGGTTTTTTTTTTTAGTGAAGGTAGCTTTCAGTTTTTTTCTTATTTTTGGAATTTTGAGAAGAAAAACAGAGTTTGATCTCGCGATCGAACTGAAATGGTAATTTGTGCTCTTGTATTGGTTAACAAAGTATTTGGATGAGCCGAGTGCAGCAGATAAATGGTTCAGAAAGGAAAGATTGTAAGTCATATCATATTGAATTTCCTTAAAGCATGTAGCATTTGGTTGCATGGAATTGGAGATTGTAAATTGCAATAACAAATCAAAATCATGTAAAAATCTAAATATTTACATGATTTGATTACGAAATTTGGTTCCATGGCTTTTATTTTGTGGTCCCAAACCTTTCCTAACTTCATTAAGTTTTATATTTTGTTCCCAAATCCTTAATGATAGAAAAAGAAAAAAAAACCAGAATCACTAACCAAACACCACCGTAATTATGATGAAAGAACAAATATCAGCTACGGGACAAGTCATGTTTTCATTGGCTAATTAAATTTCTCATGTTATATTATCTCCAGGTGAAAGCTTATCCTATTTATGGATCTGGTGAGAAAGTAAATTTAAAACCCTAGAAATTTATATTTTTTAAAATAATATTTAATATGAGTTAAATATTTTTGGGTTTGTTATATATATTATAGAAATTTATGGTATATATATAAATTTGATAATTGTTTTAGCCTATAAATGTACATTTTTAGGTTTAATGATAATATTATATAATATATAGAGTGTTAGTGTAATTTATATAAAATATGTAATGTCTACCTTACCTTACGTGGATGGAATGCATGTGAGAAATTAATAAGATCAAATGTTTTGATAAGAGGAAGATAAATTATTAGTGGCGGGTCCCCCTATTATTTTATATATGTGTTGTGTGTTGGAAAGGGTTGTAGTGTGTTGGGAATGATAAAATAAATTATATTATCATTTATTTAATTCATGAGGTGGAAAGTGTTGTTCTAATGGTGTCGTGTCTCTCTTGGAAGAAAAGAAAGAAAAGTAAAAAAAATAAAAAGAATTATTAATAATATATATAGGATAAGTTGGAGTTTGGGGATTGGAGAGGTCACACAAAGGAAGACAGCAGAATAGAAGGGAAGAGGAATAAGATAAAATGTTTTCACCTAATTTTAGGTAGAATTTTTAACTCTTTTAATATATGTATTTAATTTATCTATTGTGTGATTAATGTTATTATTGTTGTTGAATTATAATTGTTGATTTCCATGAAATAATTATGATTATGTAAAAATTATGTGTGATACATGTCTATGTGTTTATTTGTTGTATTGATTAGATACACGTATTAGAAGAGTTGAAATTCTACTGAACTTTAGCTCACAACTCCACAGTTTTTATTACAAGGTCAGTGGAAATGGATCAGATATGCGCCAGAAGTTATAATGAGATTCGAATCAAATTTTGTAATATTTGAATTTATAATTATTATTATTTGTAAAATTTACTTGATTAATTGATAAATATAATTGGCGATATAATTTTTAAAATTTCTCAAATTTTTATAAAATGAAATATTGGTTATTTAGTTTTAGTATTAATCTCCTTGGGAGAAACCTAGTGAAGGCATTGTAAAACTGGATCGTCACAAGTGGTATCAGAGCATAGGTAGCGACCACTCTAGACTTGGGTAATGGTATCCATTACTCATAGTAAGTTGATTAATAATTAGAAATAATAATTTTAATATAATTTATTAATTTTTCTTATTATTTATTAACGGTTATATATTTATGTTAATTTTTACTTTTGAGCATAAATGATATTTTAGAAATTCAAGTGGGGGATTTTACGTAATATTTATATATATATATATATCTTATGTGAGTATTCAACTCTTTGTGTTATGTGAATGAATATTAAACTATTGAGACATATTTATATGTTTTGAAACGTATTTATGTGTTTTAGAACGTATTTATGTGGTTGAAAGGTATTTATGTGTTTTGAGATGTATTTATGTGTTTCGAGATGTATTTATATAGTTGAGACGTATTTATGTATTTTAGAAAGTATTTACGTGGTTGAGAGATGTTTATGTATTTTGAGACGTAGTGGTTGAGACGCCTTTATGTGTTTCGAGACGATTTATGTGGTTGAGACGTATTTATGTGTTTTGAGACGTATTTATGTGATGAAAATTAGATCTATTATTTTGGATTAAAAACGACTATATATTTGTTTATTTTAAGAGAATTTATTATTTAAAGTTTGAGTTGTGTTGTGATTTGGTGGAAAAGTTTATGAGATTATGAAAATAAATTGGAATTTAAAAAAAAAATTGTGGATAATAGAGTTGATTATTTTTTTGTCTTACACAGTTCACAAGGAAATAGGTTATCTAGTGATTTTGATGCAAGTTGTGAATAGGTTGCTTATGAATGTTGGTTTTGGGATATGGCAGTGGACTGAAAATATCATACCAAGTAAGAAAATTATTGAGGTCGTGAACCTGTTGGCATTAAGATAGATCTAATCCAAGTGAGACTATCGCAATATTTAAAGAGTATATATTTAGCGACATAATATTCTTCAATAATTGATTATCTGTGTTAGAAGTTACCAACCAAAATGTTGTATTATATTGGATAAAGTATGGGTCACCGCAAATGCGGAAGTGGCGATGCATAGTATGAATTTTGGTAAAATTTGAATTGTTGGTGACTTTCGGTTACGGGATCCTACATAGAGAACAATTGTTCTACAATTGAGTATAACTAACATGACCGTGCGATTCTGAATTATTATTGTTTTGAATAAAATTTTGAGGACAAAATTTATTTAAGGGGGATAGATTGTAGTACACTAGTTTAAAATAATATTTTATATGAGTTAAATATTTTTGGGTTTGTGTCGTATATTATAAAAATATATGGTATATATATATATATATATATGATAACTTTAGAGGCTATAAGTGTAAATTTTTAGGTTTAATAATAATATTATATAATATATGGAATGTTAGTGCAATTTATATAAAAATCTATAATGTCTATCTTACCTTACGTTGATGGAATGCATGTGAAAAATTAATAAGATCCAATGTTTTGATAAGGGAAAGAAAAATGATTACTGGTGGGTCTCATTATTAATTTATATTAAGTTTATACCAGCGCAATGTGCAGGATATTGAATGAATTTTTACAGATTTCAACTTTTTTTAATGTATATGATTTATTGTTTAATTGAATTATTTATTTTATTAATGTATAACTCAAATAGATTGTAGTCTAAATATGTGTATTTAAATTTTATTGTTCAATTTTATTGTAAATTTTATTGCAATCGTATATTTAATGTATTAAATGTGATATTAAATTACGTATTAATTATGTATTAAATTATGTATCTTTGGATTTCTGTTTTAATGATATGATGAATCTTAACTCTTCATTTCAATAAGAGAATAGGATTGGAGAAATATAAAATAATTGATTGTGGTTCATTCTAAAGGTTTGGCTTATGCTTTTAATTATAAGATATAAATGTGTTGTGTGTTGAAAAGGGTTGTGGTGTGTTGGGAATGATAAAATATATTATATTATCATTTATTTAATTCATGAGGTGGAAAGTGGTGTTGGAAACGTCTTTCTCTTGAAAGAAAAAAATAAAAAGTAAAAAAATAAAAAGAATTATTAATAATTATAGTATATTTTATATATATAAGATAAATTGGAGTTTGGGGGTTGGAGAGGTCACACGAAGGAAGGCAACTAGGGGTGGTCATGGGCCGGGCCAGGTTGAGATCAGGCCAATTTTTAGTTAGGGTATTATAAAAAATATTAGGCCTTAGCCAAACCCGACCCTATGGTCGGACTCTACTTTCATGCCTAAACCTGACTCTATCAAAAAAATCAAGCCCAAGCCCAACCCTAATTTTTTTTTTTTTTAAATTTAAAAAATAAATACTAAAACATAAACATAAACACTATAACATAAATACTAAAATATAAATAATAAATACATAAACATAAACATAAAAAATTAGTGTGCGAGGTTTGTTTGATGCCTATATATATATATTAATTTATAGTCTTCGGGGCTCGGCCCTAAAAAAATTGACCTTACCCAAGCTCGGCCTTAAATTTGATCGAGCTTCAAAATCAAAACTTAAATCCTGTCCATGGGCATAAAACTAAAGTTCATGCCCTAAAAAAATAGTGTCGGGTTGGGCGAGCCCCCGGACCCATGACCACTCCTAAAGCAGTAGAAAAGAAAGGAAGAGGAATAGGATAAAATGTTTTCATCTGATTTCAGGTAGAATTTCTAACTCTTTTAATATATATATATATATTTTATTTTATTTTTATTTCTCTATTACGTGATTTATGTTATTATTGTTGTTGAATTATAATTGTTAATTTTCATAAAATAATTATGATTATGTGAAAATTATGTGTGATAAATGCTTATTTGTTTATTTATTGTATTGAATGGATACACGTATTGGAGGAGTTGAAATTTTATTGAGTTTTTTCTCACAACCCCACAATTTTTATTATAGGGTTAATGGAAATGGATCGAATCTGCATCAAAAGTTATAATTAGATTCGGATCAAATATTGTAATATTTGTATTTATAATTATTATTGTTTGTAAAATTGATTCGATTGATTGATAAATATAATTGTCGACATTATTTGTAAAATTTCTCAAATTTTTATAAAATGAAATATTAGTTATTCAATTTTAGTATTAGTCTCCTTGGGAGAAACCTAGTGGCGGTCTTAGAAAATCGGGTCGTCACAGTAAAGGATTCGATATTTGGACTAACAACGGGCGGCAGTTCTCAAGCTTCTATTACACCCTCTGTAACAGATGGTGTGGCGACGTGGTGATGAAAGAATATGGTAAAAAGAGAAAGAGAAAGGTGCGGTAAAGATATGGGAGAGAAAGAAAAACAGAGAGAGAACTTCGGTAGAGATTAAGGAAGACTAAGAGAAAAAAAAAAGACAGAGAAAATTGAATAAAAATAAAATAGAAGATTACAATTTTGTCCCTTAATTCTATTAGTTTGGATGTAAAATCTAATAGAATGACCTTTTAAAACCACTATCATAGTTAGAGGGTTTAAACTAAAACAAACAAATTTAAGAGGATTACATAGAAATGTGTCAATAGTTAGAGGGTTTGAAATTTATTTATTTATTTTTTATATATATAGTCAACTAAGACATGATAACCAGATAAACGATTTATACCCAAATATCATATCGAAATTGTGAATACTCAGGGACAATAAATCCAGTAAAAATTCTTTATCACTTTTATTGTATTCACAAACCCCATGCATTTTTTTTGTCAATCTCAAATACATCAATAAATTTGAACCCTTTTGAAACCTTGTATATTGGATACCCTAGATCCTCATAAGGTCTAAATCAAATCTAACAAATTGGGCAACGCCTCTGATCTTATTCACCCTGAAAACTTTCATTGTCTACCATCAGATCTAAAAATTCATTTATTTTCATATTGATCATTTAAGATTTTTTTTCTTTCAAAGATGACCAACTTGATCCCAATTTTTTTTTCCAAGACACTTTGTCATTTTACTAAAACCATTGTCCTCTATAATCTATCTGTAATTATTTTTCAACGATACTTAAGCCTCAATTGGAATATTTAAATTATAACATAATATTTCCTACAAAATTGTGGCACTCATAAAATATTACCGCCTGTATTTCAATATACAATAATATACATTTATATGATTCAATAATGATACAAAAGATGCGTATACCCTAAATGTAAAATATCTCAACGCATTTACATGGACAATAAAATGTCAGCAATAATAACTAAAGCACGTGTATTACCCACTAATTGGTGACATAAACAACAATGAATCTAATATAGTGCCTGATGCATAAGTATTACCTACTAATCAAGTAAAATGACCTCAAACTCACGTTCCAAATCGACCCCACAATTGAACGACATATCTTATGATCCACTACTGACACGACACTCTAACACTATGTCTACAAAACCTATAACCTAGGTCTTGATACCAAAAATTGTCACACCCCACCCGAACCCCATGCCCAAGGCAAGGTGTAACCTTGACTTGACATTACCCAACTAATAATAAATATACAATTAGCTATCAATGGATATAGATTGTACATATCCAACTATGCCATAACAAACCATAAAAGTCCAAACCCCTCATTACAAATAACTGTCCTGACAACCTCTAAAGCCACACCACCCTTTAACTCTATCTAACGCCAGTAGTGGACACGTCTCTAATTGGAGTACCTAAGACCAAATATTTTATCAATGTACTGTCTTGATGATATAAAAATAATTTATGAAGCAAGTACATTTATCATAATCCACTTTTCAACACGAGATATATAGTCACAACTGAGTAGTATCAAAATTCTATAACTTCCATTATAATAAAACAACTGAATATAAATCAATTTATCATTTTTACTTTATATAATAAAATACCCCACACATACTTTAATATGAGCCAAAGGATCGTTTCATCTCACGATCAAGAGTTATGATGGTATTGTAACCTATACAACTAGGCAATATAATATTTTCAGTGTTAAGGTCATTCAATATCTCTAATGATAAGAGCCAACACGTGGAAAAAACCACCATATCATACCAATAATCATAATTATGGTAAAACCACCATATCATATTGATAATTATCATCATCAACAACAACATATATCAACCACCTAAAGGACTTGCCCTCTTGTCAAGTCACAACACACCCGCAGGACATGCCCTCCTATCGGGTCACAATATAACGTCCTACTAAATATGCTCTCCTGTTAGGACCAACAACATCCAGCAAGACATGTTCTCTTATCGGAACCACATAATGATATAGTAGGATAATAATAAAAATCAATTTCCACAATTAACATTTTACTTTATCTATTTAACGTTATAAAACAGACTGTTTTAATAAATATTTTCTTTTCCACAATTTAGTAAGAAAATATAATTTGACAATTTACATAGAAGACAACACACTCACCTCGACAATTGCATTGCTTTTCTTACTGCTATCGAAACACTAACGTAATCGACATCACCTAAGAACCTAACAAATAACATAACCTAAACTAAGAATTTATCTAAATAAATATAACATGAAATGCAATGTGTGAAATGCATGACACTAAAATGCAATTCTTCTCTTTCTCAAATTTTCTTAATTATATAAAATTTATTAAAATTAAACGTTTGATTTTCTCAACCCAATATTAATTATACAAACTATAATATAACTAGATTTGCAAAATTTATCAGTTTATAATTTAATTACTGAAAAAATGTTAACTGACTATTAACAATATTACTAGTCAATGAAATTCTAAAAATATTATTTTAATTAAATTTATAATTTTTATTTTAATTTAAATTCTTCGCAAATTAGATATATCTATATATAAATATAAACTCAATATATTTTTCAAATCCATATATATATACCATTTTCACATATCTAACTGTGCATATAAACGTATATCAATATACGTAATTAAAATTATACCATATATATACATACATACATACATGTATAAATAAACTAGTTCAATTTTGCTTATACATATATATTAGAATGAGAAATAATAAATAAATAAACAAATAACAAACACTTACTTGACGAAGAAGACGAAAGAGTGAAAGATAATTAACGATATATAATAATGAAATAAGACGTGTGTGTGTGTGTGGCTTACCCATTAAAAGCCACATGACTTTTTCCTTATATATGTTGGGCTTTGGTGGCAATGCCATGTTTTTCCTCCATTTTTTTAATTTTATTTATTTATTTATTTATTATCATTTTTTAAGCCTTATCTACAATTGTCTTTTGTGAAGAATTACATAATACTTCCCTTAAATCTCTAAAATATCCTTAAAGCCCAAAATTTTCAATTAACATTTTAAAATATGATTAACCCCCAACTTTTAAAGTAAAATTTAATATTAACATATTGATTCCCAAAATTCTTAAAAACTAACTTCTTTTTTTTTAAAAAAAAAAGAAAAATACTTAAATGACCCCTAAAAATTTAAAATAGAATTTATATTATACCATAGACCCCATTATTTTCTAAATATTATAAAATACAATTAAAAATATGTCAATGCAAAAATTGGGTTTTACAAATATGTTATTCGACTCTCTTTGTATTTTTTTGTAATTTGTTATCTTTGTCTATATTTTTTTAATTTATGGACCCTACGATAACAGATGAGATGAAATTGGACGATCGCAATAAGAATATAGATTAAAAATTGCAGCTTTCCCCTAATAGAAAGGTATGTAAAATAAAAGTATTTGAAGTATGAGATCATTTTTATAAGATTGAAATAGAGGGTGAACCAAAAGCCACATACAAGTATTGTTAAAAAGTTTATAGTACTAACCCAAAGATTCATTGTACAAGTAACTTAAAAACCACTTGCTAAGTTGTCCTAAATATCCTTATAGAAAACAACTTAAGGGTCAAGAAACATCAAGTTTTAAACATAAAAAATATGGGAAAGAGGGTATTCAACTTGTAGCATTAATTTTTTTAGTCAAGACGCTGTAAGAAAGGCTTTTGTGGAGATGATTATAATTTATGAATTACCATTTAGATTCATGGAGAATTATGGGTTTAGGAGATTTTGTAATGTCCTGCAACTGAAATTGCTAAGTATTCCTTTTGATATACAATTGCTCACAATATAGGAAAGGTATTTATTGTTTAACAAGAAAACTTGAGGAAATTTTAAAAGGTCATAGGGTATGTTTGACTACAGACACATGGACTTCTATTCAGAATTTAAATTATATATGTTTGACTTGTCATTTCCAACATGATGATTGAAAACTCCAAAAAATAATATTGAATTTTTTTATTGTTGGCGATCATAAGGGAGGAACTATTGGTAAGAAGATTGAGACATGCTTGTTTGAATGAGGAATTGAGGGATTTTTCAATTTAACGGTAGATAATGTCACTTCAAATAATATGACCATTAATGTAACGATCCGATTTCCCAGAGTCGCCACTAGATTTCTCCTAAAGAGAAATCAACAATAACAACGTAACTTGGATAACATATATATACAATACACTTGATTTTTTTATTTTTTTTAAAATGTTTACTAACTAAAAATACAATGATTATACATATACAACCATTCCATAACGAAAACCACAAAACACTGAAACCTTCATTACCAATAACTGTAACAAAAACCACACAACCTTCTAACTCTATCTAGTGCCAGTAGTGGACCAGTCTCTAACTGGAGTACCTAAGATCAAATATTTTATCGGTATACTGTCTTCATAATATAAAAATAATTTATGGATCAAACATTCTTATCAAAATTCATTTTCCAAAACATAATACAACCACAATTATATTTTTGAAACAAAATAAAACCATACTGAGCAGTATTAAATCCACAGATATCGTCAAGATATAGAGCTGAGTATAATTCAACCAATCATATCACTTTTACATAATAAAATACCAAAAATATATATTTATCTACTAGTCATAAGATCATTTCACTTCACGATCGGGAGTTATAATGGTTTCGTAATATGTACATCTGTGCAATTTGAGATTGTCATCAACGTCAGGGTCATTTAATATCTCCAATGGTAGAATCCAATAAGTGGTATAAACCACCATATCATAATAATCGTCATCGTCAACAACAACAATATATATCAATCACCTGTAGGACATGCCGTCTTGTCAGGTCACAACACAACGTCCTATAGGACATGGCCTCCTGTTAGGACCAACAATATCTCACAGGACATGCCCTTCTATTGGGACCAGACTATGGTATAGTCGGATAATAGTAAAAATCACTTTCCACAATCAACTTTTTACTTGATCCATTTAAATGTTATAAAACAATCCATTTTAAATAAATCTTTTCTTTTCACAATTTAGTATAAAAATATAATTTGGTAATTTACCTAGAAGACAGCACACACACCTCGATACGACGTTCCTTTTCACACTACCGTCGAAACACTGTCATAGTCGGCGTCGCCTTGAGAACCTAACAACAACATCATCTAAACTAAGAATTTATATAAATATGAATTGAGATGCATGAAATGCATGCCAACTAAATAAATGCATTATTTCCTAATCTGAAATAATTATTTATTTATTTATTTATTATTTTTTTCAAATTTATATAAATCTTCAAAAATTCAACATAACCTTTTCAAATTAACTTTTAATAAGAACTTAAAAATAATTTCTTCATTTATGATTATAAATCAACTTAAATTAACCATCAAATTCACTAAGTTATTTAATTATAAAATAAAAATTCAACCCCATAATTTTTAGTAATTTTTAACATAAAAATTAAACTCATTAAATTCTTACAACAAGATAACTCTAAAAATATCAAATATAATCTACTAACTATAATTTAACACTAATAATAATCAAAATTAAATTCACTTTCTAATTAACTTCCTGCATAAAATATCAATAATTTAGTTATTTAATTTAAGTTTAATTAGCAAGTTTTTGTTTAGCAAAAACATCTATTGATAGTTTAACTTTTAAATAAATTACTAAATAAAATACCAGTAAAATTGTTAATAATTAGCTTCCAAAATAATTTTTGCCATCATTTGGTTAATTTTTCATTGAAATTTTATACACCTATATATTAATTTAAACATGATATATAATTAATTCTAATTAAATATACATATATGTGTACACACATATGCTACACATATAAATACACTTATATATACTTACACACAAACATATACATAGATGAGAGATATGAAAACTTACTGTTGATCTTAAGATTTTAATGGACAATTAAATGTTGATATTTTTTGTGAAATTAATGATTTTATTGAGTGTTTTAGTATTAAAGTTCAATTGATGATTTATCATGAAGAATTGAGTAAAGAGAGTTATGCATGCTAAAGAGACTAACAAAGATGATGGACATTAAGAGACCGAAGATTTTTTAAAATTTAGGGGAAAATAATTCATATTAATTTTTACTCTTAATGTATCCTGATTAGGATCACACACGACTCAATTTTTTTAAAAATTTATGTGTGTTTTGATAGGATCCTAATTAGTGAAATTATCTGCTCCTATGTATAATTGAAATAGAAATATTGATAATTGATTAAAATTGAATTTAAATATTTAGTGGAGCTAACCAAGAAAAGAAATCGGTTAAAGGGGAAAAAACGTTGATGAGAATGAATTCAAAATGGATTAATGAGAGAATTCCAACATTGATAAGTCAACAGGTAAGTCAACCGATGCATAGAATATGAAGTCTCTAAATCTCTAGGTCGACAGATAGGTCGACTTGAGAAACTCTCTGAATCGTCCGGTCAACAGATGATGGATGGGCGGTCGACTGATGGGCGAAGGAATTTTAGCTTGGCTAGTATCCTGAATCGAGTGGTCGACTTAGGGGCGTTGGTCGGTTGAATGATGAGTCTATTTTAGGTTTAGAGGATTTCGAGGATTCTGATAAAACAGTAGTCGTTACTAGCCGTTTATGGTTGAGATATGAGAGATATTTTAGGGATATGATGGTATTAAAGATATATCATTGATATTTTGTCATTCCTATAAATGTAGTTCATATATTTCGGTTATTTCTCAAATTGGTTCATATAATTCTTTCTATCCTATTAATTTGAGCTTGAGAAATATTTGATGGACTAATTTGAATATTTTGAAAGTTAAAATTAAGTCAAATATACCTAAAATAAAAGATGATGATATGGGGTCTATAGGTGCTTTTTAGATACTTATCATTTAAAAACTAGCCGTTGGAGGGCTTGTTTCAATTCCCTATATATAAACCTGCAGATTTCACATAATAAAAACATAATATCAAGAACTATTAAGTTCCTAAGCTTTTCTAAGAGTTATCATTCTGATATTATACTGAAAAATATTATGAGATTATTTTGGAGTTAAAGTTCATGAGTTAAAGCGCTAATTTATTTGGCGTCACCAATCTGAGCTATCCAGCTATCTGTTTTCCAATCCATTAGTGTTTTTTTGGTGAGATCATTCCAAGCTTATTCTTCAATTGAGTATTTGATTATTATTACTTTCTTGGTGAATTGATCTTTTTTAGAAATCATTTTTGAACTTTAAAAGTATAAAAATCTTTCAAAATAATTTGTGCGTTAATCTGATTACGTACTTAATTATGCTACCCGCATTCTTTATTATATTCAGATTTTGTTTCCTCACTTTATTTATATCACTAGTATCGGGATATTAATTGAGTATTAATTAATCTGAGGTAGTAGAAGCTCCAAGTGGGAAGAACTTATCAATTTTTGTAATTAGTGAGTTATGTGCGGATTAAATACTATTGAGAGTGTCTAATCAGGGGTAGTTGATTTCAATCTCTTCCGGTAAAGATATTGAGATTTTGATATTTCCCTAGAGTATTAAAATATTAGGTGTTAATTCTTCCTTGATTAAATTGATTTGTGAGTAATTTTGTAACGGTTCAATTCTTACCGGGTAAAAGGATATTTGGAGTGTTTATGAGGTTTTGATTCTTTAACCTAAGGTACAAAAAGAATTAGATTATTCTTGAACCTATAAAAAATAGAAGTTATTCCTAAGCCTGGGGGAAGGAAATTGTAAAGGTTGATTCTGAGTCAGCGAAAATAATCATTGTGAGGGTTTGGTTTCTGCCTGCAAAAGAATCTTGAATTTAGTAGGTGCAAATCTCCATGGGGCTCGGAGGACTGGATCAGTCAAAAAGTAGGTTAGTGAACCAGGATATATCGGTGTGTACTGTATTGTTTATTTTCTTTATTTTAGAGTGTATTGTTTAGGTGTGCAATTAGAGCTTATTACACTTATTTGCTGCTATAAAGATAATAATTAATTTTATGATAAAATTAATTGTTTGATTTTTGAAGTATTTTCTCTGATAATTTTTAAAACTACCAAATTCACTCCCCTCTTGGGTAGCTCACTGAGCCAACAATTGGTATCAAAGATGGTTTTAACTCGATTAGGCTTAACATCCTAACTAAACTGGTCACGTGCACACACCATGGATGATGTGTGTTGATCCCAAGATTTTGATGAACAATTAAGTATTGATGTTTTGGTGGAACTAATATTTGATTAAGTGTTTTAGTGATTTAAAGTTCCAATAATGAAGATGTCAAAGTGAATGGATGCTAAATGAAGAAGTATTAAGAGTTTGAAGACATTAGGGAAAATAACTCAGATAAATATAAACTCTTAATATCCCATTTAGGAACACACACATGGCACAAAATAAATTTTATCTTTTATGTGTGTTTTCGATTGAGTATATTTATTTGCTCCTATATGAATTAAAGAGAAATATTTTTGAATGACTAAAATAGAATATAAGAGTATTAGTGGAGTTCATTTAAATATAAAAATGGATAAATTGGTGAAATTGTAAAAGAAAGTAAGTTAAAAACGAGATCAGAGAAGAGATCCGGGAGGGATTAGTTGACTGAGGAGTCGACCGGAGAAAGAAGATGAACTCTCTGAGTTTGCGAGTCGACAGAGTAGTTGACCGATAGAAGTTTGGCAAACTCTTTGAATCTGCAAGTCGATAGAGCAGTCGACCGGTGGAAACTTGGTAAACTCTCTGAATATGCGAATCGACCGAGGAGTCGACTAATCAATTACATGAGCTACTTCCAGTGTCCTTCAGTCGACTGGGGAGTTGACTAAACGCGCAATTTCAGGATATTGGTTCATCCTATTTTAAATCCAAAAGTAGTCATTTTTTATTAAGATTTGAGAGAAATTTTGGGGATATTCTTAACATTTGAGATATAGTTCATATACTAATTAAATTATTTCAATATGATTCATTAATTATTGAAGTTTTTCAATTTGATACTTAAAATGGATTCTATACTTATTTGTTTTGATTGAGAAATACTTTGGGAATTTAATTGAGAGTTTTAAAAGTTGTTATTAAGTGAAATTGAACCTAAATGAAGTTCTCATGTTATGAATGATCTATAAGAGTATTTTATTGTCATGACACTTGTAAACTAGCCGTTAGGAAGCCAATTTCATATGCCCTTATATAGACCTGCGAATTTTCTAAGAAAATAGATCATTCTAATCATTCTAAGAGATAAAATCAGTCTATATCTTTTTGAGAGAGCATTTATAAGAGTTATCATTCTACGATACTATGAGTTGTTCTAAGAGAGTGATTCTAATAATCAACTGCGATCAATTTGTACTGATACTAGAATTGAAACTACATTGTTCTTATAATTAATTCTGTAGATCCCGGGTAAGAACTTTCCATATTGATTATTACTTGTGTATTATTTTACTTTGGAAATTGATCTTAGAAATTGCTTTTTGATTTTCAAAGAAAATATTATTTAAACAATTTCTTGAATCTGATTACGTGCTCCAAGTTGCTACCTATATTATTATTAAAATCATATTTCTACATCTCACATAATTCTATCATTAGTTGGGATATTAATTGAGTTTATATATAACTGGGGTAGTACAGCTCCGAGTGAAATTTACTTATCAATTTTTGCATTGATGAGTTGTGACGGGTTAAATATCATTGGGGATATTTAATCAAGGGTAGTTGGGTTTCAGTCTTTTCCTGTAAAGAGATTGAGGTAGTGATTCTTCCTGAATAAGAATTCTATTTTTGTGAGTGATTTTGTAACGGTTCAATCCTTACTGGGTAAAAAGATATTTGGAGTGTTTTGATGAGGTTTTGATTCTTGAGCCTAAGTGTTAAAAAGAATTAGGTTATTATTTACCCTGTAAAAAGTAGAGGTTATTCCTTAGCCTTTGAAAATGAAATTGTAAAGGTTGATTCTAAGCCTGTAAAATAATCAATGAGCGGGTTTGGTTCCTACCTTTTAAGGAATCTTAATTTTAGTAGGTGCAACTTCCGTAGAGCTTGGGAGACTGGATTAGCCAAGAGTAGCTTGGTAAACCAGTATAAATGTTATGTGTGCTGCTTTCTTAATTTGTCTATTTTTGTTGTTTGTGTGTGCACCTAATTGATTGATTAATTCCGTTGTGTTATAAAGATAATAATTAATTTAGGCATAAAATTAATTATTTAATTTATCAAGTTTTATTCTGATTATTTTTTAATTACCCAATTCACCTCCCCTCTTGGGTATTCTATTAGGCCAACAATTAGTATCAGAGCCGATTTAACTCGAATCGATTTGGTAACAAAGATCACATGGCACACATAGTAGACACACTTGGTAAGGGGCAGTTTATGCACCGACCACCTTTATTTGCAGGTGAAAGTTACTCGTTTTGGAAAGATAGGATAATAGTCTTTCTTCAAGCTACAAATTATGACGTATGGCTAACAATTGAGGATGGTCCATTCATTCCAATGGAAAATGGAGTTGAAAAGAAGAAGGAACAACTCATTACTTCCGATAAGTAGAAACTCTCTATTAATTCTCAAGCTATCAATATTCTCTTTTGTTCTTTAGATGCTAATGAGTATTCTAGAGTTTCAGGTTGTAAATCTGCAAATGAAATGTGGAATAAGTTACAAGTTACCCACGAAAGAACAAGTCAAGTGAAGCAGTCAAAGATCAATGCACTCATGAGAAAATTTGAGCTGTTTAGGATGGAGAAGAATTAATCGATTCATGAGATGTACACTCGCTTCAACAACATATGCAATAGTATGAACCAACTCAGAAAGTCGTACTCCACAGAGGATAGAGTACGAAAGGTCCTAAGGTCCTTGACGAAAATATGGGAGTCAAAAGTGACGGCAATCGAGAAAGCCAAGGATCTGGGCAAATACGACATCAACGATCTAATCGGTAATTTGATGACTCATGAATCAACAATCAAAGGCTACGAGGATGATACCGAAAATAGCAAGAAGAAATCAGTGGCACTAAAAAGTTCAAAAAATTGAAGAAATAAATGACAGTGATGATGAAAGCCTTGATAGTGAGCAAGAGAAGAATGTATCACTTCTCACGAACAACTTTAGAAGAATGACTCGACGCACATTCCGTGGAAAAAGAAATCTCAACATGTCCAAAGTGGAATGCTACAACTGTCGTAAAACTAGTCATTTTCAAAATGATTGTCCCGAACCGAATAATGATAAAGAAAAGGAAAAGAAAAAGAAAGAAAAGAAGAAAGTAAAGAAGAGTAAGAAGAAATTAATGAAGGCTACTTGGGATGATACTGATTCAAGTAGCTCGGAAGAATCAGATTGTGAGGATACGTCCATGCTTGCTTTAATGGCCACTGGTGGTGAGGTAACCGATTATTCAAGTTCTTGTCCTTTAAATTTTGATGAATTCTTTAATATTTATCAAGAACTTTCACACGATTATAAAAACCAGTGTTAAAAAATAAATACCTTTCAAAGTACAATTAACACATTAAACAAGCAAGTGGTGGATTATGAATTTGAAAACAATGGGTTGAAATCTAAATTGATGGATTTGCAATCAATTGTTCTCAAATTTACCGGCGGTGAAAATAATTTGAAAATATTTTTGGGAAGTTCACGTGGAGTTTTTTATAAGGCCGGTGTTGGATTTCAAAAAAATCTTAAACCAAAACGCTTTCATAAATTCTTTTATGAAACCAAGGATCTTATTAGATGTTTTAAATATAATGTTGTGGGGCATACTATTCATAGATGTTTTGCAAAACTATCTAACTGTAGACAAGTTTGGGTTCCAAAAGGAATAAAAATTGTCCCGACTAACAAGATCGGACCCACGTAGGCTGGGTACCACTTAGGAACTATTTGAGGTGCTCCTTGCAAATTATTCTAAAAATATCAATAAGTAAGGACAAATGATTCCTGAATAGTCGTTGTTCTCGACATATGATGGGAGATAAAGGAAAATTTACATCTTTAACACCTAAAGATGGAGGTCATGTGACTTTTGGAGATAACGCAAAGGGTAAAATTATCGGTATATGTAATATCAGTAATGGTACTACTATGATTAAAGATGTGTTACTAGTTGATGGACTTAAAAACAATTTGCTTAGTATTAGTCAACTATGTGACAAGGGATACAATGTTATATTTGATCACGATAGGTGCATCATTAAGAATAGTCATGATAGTAGTATTTTGTTAGTTGCATCACGTTTTAAGAATGTTTATACTTACTCTTTTGATGATTTTAATTTTTAAAAATTATCTTGTTTGAATGCTTTATCTGAGAATGGTTGGATATGACATAGAAGATTTGGGCATGCTAGTATGGTGTTAATTTCTAACTTATCTAAAAATAG
This sequence comes from Eucommia ulmoides, assembly GCA_016647705.1. Classification (NCBI taxonomy): domain Eukaryota; kingdom Viridiplantae; phylum Streptophyta; class Magnoliopsida; order Garryales; family Eucommiaceae; genus Eucommia; species Eucommia ulmoides. Next base: position 34,780,712 of record CM028330.1, read on the forward strand.
TCTTGTACGTGGTTTACCTCGTTTGAAATATGTGAAGGACAAAGTATGTGATGCATGTCAATTAGGCAAGCAAGTTAGATCATCATTTAAGAAAAAAATGCACACGTCCACGTCTAGATATCTTGAATTATTGCATCTCGATTTATTTGGGCCTAACTCTGTTGCTAGTTTTGGTGGTAAGTTCTATGCATTTGTTATTGTTGATGATTATTCTAGACTTACCTGGTTATACTTTCTTGCTAAGAAAAGTGAAGTTGCTTCTGTTCTTCCTAAATTTTGTAAACGTGTTCAAAATGAGAAGTAATGTTCTATTATTAACATTCGTAGTGACAGAGGAAGAGAATTTAAGAATGATGAAATAATAAGTTATTGTAATGAGCATGGTTATGCTCACAATTTTTCTGTACCAAGATCACCGCAACAAAATGGTGTAGTGGAAAGAAATAACGGAACGCTTCAAGAGATGGCCAGAATAATGCTAAATGAAAATCGTTTACCAACCTACTTCTCGGCCGAAGCAGTAAGTACCGCTTGTCACGTGGTAAATCGGGTATCAATTCGTAGAGGGTTTAACAAAACTCCATATGAAATCTAGAATAGTAAGACTCCTAATATATCATATTTTAAAGTCTTTGGATGCAAATGTTTTATTTTGAATGATAAGGATAATCTTGGTAAATTTGATGTTAAATTCAATTATGGAATTTTTCTTGGATATGCTACTAACAGTAAGGCTTGTAAAGTCTATTATAAATGTACTTTAGTAGTAGAAAAAACTATGCATGCCGTTTTTGAGGAAGTTGATCCATATTTGTCGAGAAAAGTTTTGGATGATGATGATGCAAGTATCTTAAATAACCAAAATCAAGGTAATGATGCAACAAAGGAGTCTCAACAAGAGGAGAAACCTAAGGAGAAAGATTCGACTTTACCTAGAGTTATAAAGAAAGTACTAGGACATTCAATTAAAGAAATCATCAATAATTTCGAAAAATGTGTCAGTACTCGATCTTCTATTAGAGATATAATTAATCTTGCTTTCTTATCTCAAATTGAGCCTAAAAACATAAATGAGGCACTAATTGATAAATCTTGAATTTTCGCAGTGCAAGATGAATTAGTTCAATTTGAGCGGAACAAAGTATAGTGTCTTGTTCTGAGACCGGATTTTCATCCAGTTATTGGTACTAAATGGGTATTTAGAAACAAAAATGATAAATCTGGTATGGTAATTAGAAATAAAGCAAGATTAGTGTCACATGGCTATAATCAAAAGGAAGGAATTTATTATGATGAAACTTATGTTCTTATTGCTAGACTAGAAGCAATTAGAATGCTACTCGCCTTTGCATGTTTACGTAATTTTAAGCTATATCAAATGGATGTAAAGAGTGCATTTCTAAATGGTTTTCTAGCTGAAGAAGTTTATGTGGAATAACCCCCGGGATTTGAAAGTGACAAATTTTTCGATCATGTATTTAAATTTCACAAGGTTTTGTACGGGCTCAAATAAGCTCCGAGAGCTTGGTATGAGAGACTTAACTGATATTTAATTGAAAATAATTTTCGAAGGGGTATTTGTGATATAACACTATTTGTAAAGCAAACTGATTTTGATATCCTATTAGTGTAAGTGTATGTTGATGATATTATTTTTGGATCTACTAATGAGGATCTTTCCCAAGAGTTTGTTAAGATAATGCAGGTTGAATTTGAAATGAGTATAATGGGAGAGCTGAATTTCTTTCTTGGATTACAAATTAAGCAAATCAAAAAAGGGATATTTATAAACTAAGTTAAATACACCAAGGAGCTGTTAAAAAAATATGGCTTGGAAGGAGCTAAAATGTACAAAACTCCCATGGCAACGGCTACAAAAATTGAAAAAGACGATACGGGCAAAAGCGTTAATGAAAATATGTATCGAGGTATGATTGGTAACTTGTTATATTTAACTACTAGTAGACCTAACATTATGTACAGTGTTTGTCTTTGTGATAGATTTCAATCTTATCCTAAAGAATCGCACTTGACTGCGGTTAAGCGAATTTTTCGTTATTTAAAGGGGACGGCTGACCTAGGATTATAGTATCTTAGGGGGAGTGATTTTAAATTGGTAAGTTACTCTGACGCTGACTTTGCCGGTTGTAAAGTTGAGCGAAAAAGCACAAGCGGATCATGTCATCTGTTAGGACATGCTTTGGTTTCTTGGTCAAGCAAGAAATAGAATTCGATAGCTTTATCCACTACTAAGGCTGAATACATGGCAGTTGGTAACTGTTGTACTCAAATTTTATATATTAAGCAACAGTTAAATGATTTTAGAGTTTGTATTGAAAAGGTCCCGATCTTTTGTGATAATAAAAGTGTTATTTGTCTAAGTAAGAATCCTACACAACACTCACGAACTAAGCACATAGAGATTCGACATCTTTATTCGTGATCACATTCAAAAAAGGGATATTATTATTGAGTATATTGATACCTCTGACCAGCTAGCCGATGTTTTTACCAAATCACTAACGGAAGATCAGTTTGTGAAAATCATTCATGGTTTGGGTATGGCTAGGCATAATGATGTTTACCTAGAGTGACTTACATGTTTATTGTTTTCTCCTTCCCTACCTAAATTGTTTTTGAAGATGACAAATGGGGAGAAATGAGTGATGTTTATTTAGGGGGAGAATTGGACAATTCTAAAAATGTGTTTTACTCAAAAAGGAGAAATTTAAAATTGTGTTTTATTGAGTATCTTTTAAATTGTAAATTATTGAAATCTTCATTATGATGTTTAAAAAAGTTAAAGAACCCGTCATTGGTTTCATGGGGAGTGTGGTTATATTTTATTTTAAAGAAAATAACAAAGTTAATTGTCATCATCAAAAAGGGAGAGATTGTTGATCCCAAGATTTTAATGAACAATTAAATATTGATGTTTTGGTGGAACTAATGTTTGATCAAGTGTTTCAGCAATTTAAAATTCCAATAATGAAGATGTCAAAATGAATGGATACTAAATAAGAGTTTGAAGATATTAGGGAAAACAACCTAGGTAAATATAAACTTTTAATATCCTATTTAGGAACACACACATGGCACAAAATGAATTTTATCTTTTATGTGTATTTTTTGTTGAGTATATTTATTTGCTCCTATATGAATTAAAGAGAAATATTTTTGAATAACTAAAATAGAATATAAAAGTATTAGTGGAGTTCATTTAAATATAAAAATGGATAAATGGGTGAAATTGTAAAAGAAAGTAAGTTAAAAACGAGATCAGAGAAGAGATCCGGGAGGGATCAGTCGACTAAGGAGTTGACTAGAGAAATAAGATGAACTCTCTGAGTCTACGAGGCAACAGAGCAGTCGACCGGTAGAAGTTTGGTAAACTCTCTGAATCTGCAAGTCGATAGAGTGGTCAACCGGTAGAAACTTGGCAAACTCTCTAAATATGCGAGTCGATCGAGGAGTCGACCGATCAAGTGCATGAGCTACTTCCAATATCCTTCAATCGACTGGGTAGTCGACTGAACGCGCAGTTTCAGGATATTGGTTGATTCGATTTTAAATCCAAAAAGTAACTATTTTTTGTTAAGATTTGAGAGAAATTTTGGGGATATTCTTAACATTTGAGATATGGTTCATATACTAATTAAATCATTTTAATATGGTTCATTAATTATTGAAGTTTCTCAATTTGGTACTTAAAATGGATTCTATACTTATTTGTTTTGATTGAGAAATATTTTGGGGATTTAATTGAGAGTTTTAAAAGTTGTTATTAAGTGAAATTGAACATAAATGAAGTCCTCATGTTATGAAGGGTCTATAAGAGTATTTTATTGTCATGACACTTATAAACTAGCCGTTAGGAGGCTGATTACATGTGCTCTTATATAGACCTGCGAATTTTCTAAAAAAATATATCATTCTAATCATTCTAAGAGATAAAATCATTCTATATTTTTTTGAGAGAACGTTTATAAGAGTTATCATTCTATGATACTGTGAGCTTTTTTAAGAGAGTGATTCTGATAATCAACTGGGATCAATTTGTGCTGATACCGGAATTGAAGCTACATTGTTCTTATCATTAATTCTGTGAATTCCGGGTGAGATCTTTCCATATTGATTATTACTTGTGTATTATTTTATTTTGAAAATTGATCTTAGAAATTATTTTTTGATTTTCAAAGAAAATATTTTTTAAATAATTTATTGAATCTGATTACGTGCTCCAATTTGCTACCCATATTATTGTTAAAATTAGATTTTTGCATCACACATAATTCCATCACTAGTTGGGATATTAATTGAGTTTATATATATCTAGGGTGGTAGAAGCTTCGAGTGAGATTTACTTATCAATTTTTGTATTGTTGAGTTGTGACGGGTTAAATATCATTGGGGATATTTAATCAAGAGTAGCTGGGTTTCGGTCTTTTCCTATAAAGAGATTGAGGTAGTGATTTTTCTTGGATAAGAATTGTGTTTTTGTTAGTGATTTTGTAACGATTCAATCCTTACCAGGTAAAAGAATATTTGGAGTATTTTGCTGAGGTTTTGATTCTTGAGCCTAAGTGTTAAAAAGAATTAGGTTATTCTTTAACCTGTAAAAAGTAGAGATTATTCCTTTGCCTTTGAAAATGAAATTGTAAAGCTTGATTCTAAGCATGTAAAAAAATCAGTGTGCTGATTTGGTTTCTACTTTTAAAGGAATCTTGGTTTTAGTGGGTACGACTTCTGTGGAACTTGGGGGACTGGATTAGCCAAGAGTAACTTGGTGAATCAGTATAAATCTTATGTGTGTTGTTTTCTTAATTTGTCTATTTTTGTTGTTTGTGTGTGCACCTAGTTGATTGATTAATTCCGTTGTGTTATAAAGATAATAATTAATTTAGGCATAAAATTAATTATTTAATTTATCAAGTTTTATTCTGATTATTTTTTAATTACCCAATTTACCCCCCCTCTTGGGTATTCTACTGGGCCAACAATGTGTTTTGTGTATCCTCTTTTGATAGTGGTAAATTCGTATATGAAAATGTGATTTGTGATTCTTGTGATAGTGATGGAGATGATGATAATTAAAATATTCATATTGTTATGGAAAAATTATTTTCTTTCACACTATTTTTTACTAAAGAGAGCTTGAGTTTAAAAAGAAAAATTAATTCTTTTGAAAATAGTAGAAAACGTGTCCGAAAATTTAAAGTACATTTGAATGATTATTGTGGTACAAAAGAATTTTTGGATGTTATTTTTTAAATTAATAATTTGCTCACTAAAGTGGATTCTCTTGAAAATGAACAGAGTTTTAAAAAATAATTTTGATATGATTTCCAAGAAAAGGTCAGATATTGTTTCTAAAATTGATTTACTTAAGAAAAATTTTGAAAAATCAAAATTCGACCTTAAGACTATTTCAAGAGATTCTGAGAATGATTTTTTAGGCAAAGTGGATATGCTTCATCATCTCATCCTTCATCACAGGCCAGTGATAGTTATGCTTCTATTGTTAGAAATGATTTATATTTTACATCTCATACTTTCTATGATAAATTAGATTTGAGATGTTATTATTGCAATAGGGTTGGACATTTTTGAAGTATCATGTCCATTCAACAACCTTAAGTTTATGTCTAATAAGGACGGATCCAAAATAAAATTGATACTGAAGAGAACTATTAGAATGTCTTGTGCATAGTTACATAATGTCAAAAGTGGACCTGAAGGAATAAACAAAGAAGTTATATCAAAGACAAGTCAGGAAGTCACCAAGGATCCACAAGTGTTGTATACAAAGCAAAAAGATGGACTAAAGACAAGAAGTGAAGTTACAAAGAAGCCACAAGAGACATGTGCAAAGAGAACAGTTGTGCTAAAGCCAAGATGGGATATCACCAGGAAACCACAAGCGATACGTGCAAAGGGAATCATCAATAAATCACATGGAAATAATCAAAGGCAGAGAGGATACAGACAGGCTAAGAAGAATGGTGCACCCAAATCAATCACCAGTACAAATGAGGTAAAGAGTAAAGTTGCCCCGAAACATATAAAAGGTACTCTTAACCCTCGCAGTTTAAATTTATTAAATTTGTTAAAGATGAAGGTGCTCAACTTGCCAAATCGGTAAGTTAGTGAAGGTTTTGAAGACTTATACTAAATGGTGTGCTTATTTGTTGTCTTTGAAATAGTACAGGGTGATTATGAAAATCACATTTAGTTAAGGGGTATTAACATGTTTTTTATGTGCTTATATCAAGTAGTGATCATGTGTTAATTTTAAAACATGTTACGTGAGTTAAAAAAAATGAATTAAGTATTTGAGCTCCCACTAATTAGTGTTAATAACTTATTGTGTATGCATTTTAGTAAGATTATTTGTATAATGTGCTGTCATTCACGTTATATACTTTTATACAAATAAGTTGAATTGAGCTGAGTTTTTATTAATCTTGATTTATTAAGAGGCATGATATTTTATATTGAGGTGAATTAAATGATTAAAGAATGATTTAATTTGATCATGATATTGATATGACTTGCATGGTTAATATTAATATGAAAGCATGAGAATTCTTTTTGATATCATACATATAAGTATTTGAATACATGACATATTAATCTGTGTTTAATGTTTCAAGTTGATATTTTTCTACACGAGGATATATTTATAGGCATGAAACACCTAGCTATTTGCATGATAGTATGTTATTCTCATACGTTTCATATATTCTTATTTTTAAATGATTAGTATTTTGGAAGGAATTTAGCATGTTATGAGATAACATCTTTAATACGCATGTTATTATTGAGATATGATTCATGTTCTTGCGTGTAAATTGTATTAGATCTATGTTGATTGATCCTAAATTATTCTTTAGATATGCTTCCTATTCTAGTGTATTAAAGATTATATGTCTTGATTTTATTTAATAGGAAGACATTATTTGATATCATGAGTAAGACATGAGAACTTAACTGAAATTATGTGATTACATACTATATTGTTGAAGCATTTTGATTGCCTCAGGTTTATTCTTCTAAGCATGAATTAACTTATTTACAATTATATACGGGGAGAAGTGTTTATAAGAGGGGTAATATTATGTCATGTTTATATTGAGAGATGAGTTTTGTTGAAAAATCAAAAGAGTTAATATGCTTGTGAAAAATTAATATCATCCTACATTACTTAGATGTTTTGATTGCCTTAGGGGGAGATTACATTCCTAAGTGATATTTTTTATTACCCCCTCCCCAATTTTTTTGAGATGAAAAAAGGGGGAGAATTAGTTAATGTTTTAATGAGTATCTTAAGGGGGAGTTTATTACATATTGAAATTTGTTCTTTATTGAAAATCTTATGATTATCTTCATTACTTTACTTTAATGAGTTAAATAACCCGTCCTCAGATTTAGGGGGAGTGTGGTTACCAAAGGAGATGGAATTGATGAATGAACCGTGAGAAAGAAGGGTGCAAATGACAAAGAAAACATACCTAATTACCTATACATATAGTGGGATTTTTTATTTTTTTTTAAATATATATGGATATATAGATGACAACCAAAATCCCTACCTAATTTAGGGATGTGTTGTCCAACACATCTTACCAACTTTACTTTCTTTTTTTTTTTTCATTTTTTCTTTTTTTTAGTATATATAAATATTAGGTGACAACCTAATTTACACTACCACAAGCTCCACCGAATCCCTCAATCTTTTACTATATATATATTTTTTTTTGATATGGCAAAGACAATTTCTTTTATCAAACAATTTCTTTGGTAGGAGAGGTAATGAGTGGCTCGACTGTTCATCTTTGGAAGGACAAAACACATTTATCAATTTGCCGAACATGTTGACTACTTCTGTGACCTTCTTATTTAGTACATCTATTTTTTTCCATATGAGGTCTAATTCTTCACGACCTTGGGGAATAATTTTCTTTCCTTTGATTTCTTGTAAATCAATATCAATTACTAGATCTTTTCCTTTACTAGCCTCTTCTTTAGGTTTTTCTTCTTTGAAATCACTTTCCCATCCAATAGACGTGATTAGACAATCGTCCCCTACCAATGAAAAAGATGATAAGTCTACCTAGTATATTTTTGTGCAGCAGTTACTTGATTCTAGCCAAGTTGCTTAGGAGATTTTGCATCGGTCTTCGAGACTCCTTCAATGTCATCAGAGTAGTTTCCTCAATCTCGGTCCATCACGTTGACGATTGGAACCGAGTCTTCATGCTTTGGTAATGGGTTTTGCTGATAGTTAGGCTGGGCATTTTCTTTTATTTTTTTGGGAAAAAGATGGCCTTAGCTTGGATAAAGCCCTCTATTCGGTACCACAAGTTGTATCAATTATCAGTATAGTGAACAAGTGCTCTAGAGTAATCGGCACTGTTAGCCTAAAGAACTACCCAAGAGGGGGTGAATTGGGTAGTTACCCAATTTAAACAACTAATTCATTTAAACACAAATAATCAATTTTCCCAAATAGATTATTATCTTTATACGCAACGGATATGTGTTTAAAACTAAGTACACACCCAAACACAAGATCGAAAATAAATCAATGTAACACATAAGAATTTATCTTAGTTCGGTCAAGTTAGTCTTGCTTATGTCCAATCCCTCAAGCTCCACAGAGATTCACAATCCACTAAACCCCTGGTTTCTTTACAAGGTAGGAAACAAACTCTTACAACTCACGCTTTTTTTACATGCACATAATTAACCTTTATAACTTAATATTTTCACAGGTCAATGATAAACCTTATCTTTTTACCAGGCTAAAGAAAAACTTAACTATTTCTCACTTATCCTTTTCACGGGAAATGATAAACCTTCACAAATCACTCAAAAATAATTCAATTGCAAGATGAATCAAAACCTAATTCTTTTCAAGGGAAAAGAATAATCTAACCTTTTTACTAGGACAAATATTAAACCCTAATATTTTTTACAGAAAAAAGATCAAAACCTAATTACCCTGACTAGACACCATCCCAAACGTGTCTAATCCATAGAAACTTACAAATACAAAAAATGCAAGTTTCTTCCCACAAGGAGCTTTTACCACCTCAATACGAATATACTCAATTAATGTCCTGAATAATTACTACGTGATAGACACAATATGAGGTAATTCAAATTCGATTAATAAATAATGTGGAAAGCACAAATTTAACACGCACTCAGATAAACAGACAAAAATTACTTAAAAAGATTTTCAGGCTTTTAAGTTCAAAAACGTTTTTTCTAACAATCCTAAACCAAGTAATCAAGATAAATATAATTTCAAAGCAAATAATAGAACTTGGAAGGATCTCACTGGGAAAACACTGAAGAAAAAGAGTGAATCGCAATTAGAACCCAAATCGATGACTCCAAATAGTTAGCGCTTTAGACAAAAAAAAAAAACTTGAATGGAATCTCACATAAAAGTCCCAACGTAAATTTCTCTCTTAGAAAATCTCAGCGTAAATCGCATTTGTACTATTTCTAACTCTTTCATTGGTAGTACTACTTGTGCGGCCTTATCCCTCTAGTGGACGACATACTCTCCGAAACTTTCTCTACTTTTCTTGATTAGTGTGCGGAGTGATTTTGTTTCAATTGATATCTATCGGTTATAGCCATACTCGTCACAAAAGACCTTGACAATGTTAAAGAAGATCTTTAGTTTTTCTTGTTCTAAGGTTCCATATCATTGGGTTGTTGGCCCATCCAAAGATTGTGGGAAACATTTCACGGCTAATGCCTCATTATGTATATAGGCTCCCATTTTGTTCTTGTATATCTGGATATGCCTATTTAGGCATCCAGACCTTTTATACTTGGTAAGGTTTGGCATTATGAAGTTTTTAGGGAATTTTACTTGAGGAACGAATGACGACCCTAGGTTTCTGGGGTTGACGGTTGATTCTCTTTTCTTTACCTCTTTTAGCTCCATTTCTATTTGTTGGAGCTTCTCAGTTAGTAATGAATTCTTTTTAGATTGCTCCCTCACTTATTTTTCGATACGCTCGGATACATCAGGATTTAGGGCCATTGACTTTTTGGACATAACACTTGGATTCTGATTTACGGGGATGACTTGTGATTCAGACGCATAAAGTGACAATTATCCCACTATGAGGCTAGGTCTTGGAGAACTGGATGGCTGTTGTGATGCTACCGGCTCGACTTGCTTAAAGGCTTGGGCAAAAGTTATCAGATTCTACTATGACTGTCGAAACTGATGCAATAACTCGAATACATGACCAACGACTCCTTTTAATGAAACCATGTCTTCTTTTAGCTGAATTATCTCATTGGGGGTTTGAGGTCTTTCCTCAATGGCTTCCATAACGACAAGCTGTCAAGTTTAAGCATGGGTACTAATTGGAGAATGGCAGACATGAGTCTTTTTACGAGGAGCAATTTTTCCTTTCATGTCCAAAAATCATTTTAATATAATTTATTCACAAAATGCATTTGAATTTGATTATGACATAGAGAAGACATAAGATTTTTATTTGCTCAAAACTTTATAGATTACAAACATATTGAATTTCGTCATTACTTCCTCACAAATGGGGAGTATTTTGAATTACAGACTCAATGACACATCTTTAGGGCTAAATAAAGATCTTATCTCGATTCTCTTGTTATTATCAACTTCAAACTAAATAACATCCTAAACCTATGCACCACGATATCTCTTAACCCAATGAATTGTGGTATAAACAATGTAGGACTTTCGAATTCTCCTCGAGATGATGTTCGTTGTCATTTGGACAGGATCCTAACTTTGAACAAGGTCGCAGGAAGAAAAGAGAAATACCTAGGTCAGCTATTTCCAGGATTTATTGCTCCTAAAAATTTCCAATGTATAGTTTCAAGCTATAAAAGATAAAGCAAGATAAAGCAAAATAAGTCTTTCCAATCATATGTTGTGTCCTAAAAATCACGGTTTTGGTAACATTCTATCATAGGCTCACTATATAGGGCTCACAACTTTTGTTGGCCCAAGAATCTACCCTAGAGGAGGATGAATTGTGTAATTATAAAAATTTAAACAATTAAATTTTTAAACAAAAGTTATCGATTTCCCTAATAAATTATTATCTTGTATAATAGCGGAAACATATTTAACTAAGTACGCAACCAAACAACAGATATAGAAAAGCAGCATACAACGATTTATTATGGTTCGACAAGCTACTCTTACCTACGTCTAGTCCCTCGGGCTCCATAGAGCTTTCGCAATCCACTAATCCCCTAATTCCTTTCACAGGTAGAAACCAAGCCCTTACAATTATTTCCGCAGGTTCAGGACTAACCTAATTATTTTCACTAGCTCATAATCAAACATTTACACTTTTATATTTTTCCATTTTCACAAGCTCAGGAAGAACATTATATTTTTCCCAAGCTAAAGATTAACCTAATTCTATTACAGAAAAAATCAAAACCTAATCTTTTTAATAGACTAACGATCAAACCTAATCTTTTTCACACGCTAAAGATCAAACCCTAATTACCCTAATTAGACACCATCCCAAATATGTCTTGTTGGTGTATGAAGCTGGTACACACCTCGAGTATGATCCAGTCGGATGAAAGGTGGTTCATCTTCCTGATGTGAAGTCGTGTGTTGAATATTCTTCACTTGAGCTATGCTGGGTCCTGGGAGGACTGACCTGCTATATCCAGAGTCTTGCTTCTTAGGGGGTGTGCCTACAGAAAGCTTAGACCGGGATTTGTCCCGGTAAAACCCCTCCGGCATGGTAATCAGTGCTCAGAGAGAAAGGGTACAGAATATAGCAAGAAAACAAATGAACTCACACGTAATGTAAAGCGTACCTCAGGCTTGTATAGCCCCTGGTATATATAGGCGTTGGAGATTATTAGTCAGACTTAAACACGGTTAATTAGGAGAAACCACGTGTTTAGCCGATAATTTGGACCGTTAGGAGATAATCGGTAGGCTTGGGCTTTTGGGCCAATTTAGCAAAGCCCACACGCCTTTACCCAGCCCGTGGTGGTAAGTTGGTAGAGAAGAGAGGGGATACGTGGAGTCCTGGAGAGGAAACGAGTTGGAAAAGGGAGTCGGCCGAGGTAAACGGTTGAGCTCTTGAGATTGGTCACTCAAGGCACGGTGTAGAGCTCAGAGTGGCACGTCCCTACCGGGCTTCCCGCTCCTCCCTAGATGCAAATGAGATTCCAGGGAAAAGCCGAGGTTGACATATGATCCAACGTGACGTTGTGGATTTCGAAATGCGTCTCTGTTACTACGACGATGGACACGTGACTGGGTCCCAAGTGCTGACTCAAAAGTGCCCAAAAATACCCTCATCGTGTCTAATCCAATCACACTCGTAAATACAAAAAATTCACGAGTTTCTTCCCATAGGAGCTTCTACCACCTCAAAACAACTATGCTCAATTAATATCCTGAATAGTATGTGACAGAATCATGTGAGAAATAAATTTGATTTACTCAATTAATGCACAAATAATATTTAATTAGATTTCGTAGGCAAAAATCGTTTCTTGAGATATGCAAGATTTTTAAACAGAAAAATGATTTTTCTAAAACGAATATTCCAAGTAGTCAATTAGATAATCTAACAAAAGCACTTAAATCAACTTGGAAAGATCTCATCGGGATTTCTTGAAAATCAGATAAGATAGCTCAGAAAAGAACAAAACGGGTAATGACTCCGATCAAGAACTCTTTCAAATTAACTCTCTTAGATATATTTTAGAAAAATATTACTCTCTTTAAAGTAAAGGTTGATTTAAACTTTTTTTTCTTGATACAATAAAGTTGAAAACGCAGGTCTCCTTATATAGAATTCAAACTAAGCCTATAATAGCTAATTTCTAAAAGAAAAGACCCAGAACGACACTCTAAGACCCATATATAATATATTATCAATTATATTTCATTTAAAAATACTCTTAGAAAAATTTGATTGGTCCCCATAACTTTTCTATTTTGACTTGCAATTTAGACTCGGGAGCATTTTTTTCTGATTTTGTTCTAGGAAAAATTATGTTACATTCTCAAAAAGTTGTTCTAAATATTTGAGAGCAGCTCACAACTAGATTTGTTTCCTTTTTGTTACAATACTTCTGTTTCTGTTCCTAGAGAACTGGGAATAGAAACATAAATTTGGGATAGAAACGCTAAGGTGGTGTTTGTTTAGTGTTTTTCCTCTTCAATTTTTGTTTTTGTTCCTCCAAACACCACTTAGGTAGCGTTTGGTTTAATGCAAATTGGAGTTTCCGAATTGCAATTTAAAATGAATGTATATAAAAATCTGAAATCTTACTTACATTAATTCCTAATTCCAGTTCCAATTCCAAACCTTCAGTTCTATGTCACCAAACACTGGAACATAAACAAAAATCGGTAATTTATTACTAGAAATTTGTTCTAAAACTCTAGGAGCAACCAAAAAAAGAAATATAACCGCATTCTTCCATTTTTCCTCCAAATTTTCAGTTCTTAAGTTTTTTTTTTTCATTTGTACAGATGATGAACAATATCAAGCTCGGGGTAGAGGTGGCAAATGCCCACTGGCTGGTAGAGAAAGACGATCAGGGCTTAGCTCTTACCCTCTTTACTGATTTTACCAACTCCAAGTACTCTTTCTCTCTCTCTTCAAATTTGCATTATTGGTGTATCAATATATGTGTATTGGTGTATATTGTTTGTTTGGTTTTGATGGACGCTCAATTTGTAGGATGGATTCATACTGTTTTGTTTACCTTTAAATCACCCTCGTCAATTAAGTAATGTGCTTTGTGGAAATGCTTAATTGGGGGAAAGCCAATGAATAAATTATTGACTAGAATGAAGTTTTATTTGCAAATAGTTGAAAATATATTGTGTGTGGTTTGTGATTTTCATCTTAATTGGCATTTTGTGATACAGACCTCCACATTCAAGACCTCACCTTTTATTTTCCAACCCTACTTCCTCTCTTACATTCAGCCTCGTGTTCCTCCTACGATCGTCGATTAATCCCCATCTCCCACATTTAGCTTTTCATCTCTCCCAAGTTCGCCGATTACACACGTTCTTCTCATTTCTTCAGCTTTCCCACGTTCGCTGATCACTCTAACCTCCCATGTTCACCTACATCTAGAGAACAATCTTTATTCTTCTTATACATCTATACCTTATGTAGCACGATCTCTCTTTGCAAACCGTGGCCTTTGATCCACGTTATCTCTATATTGATTCCAATATTTTGATGAACAAATGAGTGTTGATGTTTTTATGGGACTAATGTTTTTACTGCGTGATTTCAGATTTATAGTTCCATGTAATTTGATTAAGAAGAAGAATCGTCGAAGAAAATGTAGTGGGTACAAAATGGAAATAATAAAGATATAAAGAGTTTTGAAGACATTAAAGATAATTAGGTAAAAACAACTTTTTACTTATATACTCTTAATGCAACCTGGATTAGGACACAACACTTTAAAATGAATTAATCGTATGTGTGTTGTGATTAATTTAGGGGTCTAAAATGTGTTTTTTAATGTGCTAAGTATGTGAAATGGTTTTGGTTAAGGACCTAATTGAAAATTTGATTTTAATGCTTAAAATGATAAGTTTTGGGGTTAATTTGATAAACCGGTAAAAGAGGTCGATCGATTAACAAAAACAATGTATTTTGGAAGTGGAATGGGTGACCTACTAGTCCATTCGGTCAATCGACAAGATGGGTCGCTCGACTGACGAGAACAATAACCGAAACAAAAAGGATTGGGGACCTTTTGATCCAAACGGTCAACCGACTGGACCAGCACAACGGTCAATTTAATGACCGTTGTAAGAGCTTGATCAACCAATGGTAGGGTGCCGATCGATCGACTGGTTCAGTCAAAGTTAACTGGTCTATTTCTGGTAAATCCAATTCAATTTTATTGATTCCTAAGGAGGTTTTTAAGGGGATTTGAATTATTTTCATTATATATCATGAAATATGTGATTCCTATTTAAATGGTCCATTTAATTAAATATTCTTTTAATTAAAGTGATTAAATACTACCTATTTTTATGGATTTCAATTTAAAAAAGTTTTAAGGACCAAATAAGTTTTCCTAAGAATATTTTTATATGAAAAAAGATCTATTTTGAATATATATGATATATGGGGTCTTGAGATATCATTTTTAGTAATGACATTTGAAAATTAGGCGTTGGAGGTCTAGTTTTAGGTTTATCTATAGAAACCTACGGGATTGAAATTAAACACATTAAGAACATCAGTCTTCTATCATTCTAAGAGGGATTTTATCACTGAGGTTTATAAAGTGAAATTATAATTGAAGTTCTTGATCTAAGGCGCTCATTGTTATGTCACTGGTTTGTGTTCTTTATTGCGAAATCGTTATTACTTTCGGCAAATCCAAATGAGATCTTATCATGCTTTCTTTATTGCTTTCTTAGATTATTACTTGGTTAAGGTGTTTTAGAAAAAATGTTTTTGAACTTAATTCTTAAAAGTCTTTTAAACGATTTTATTAAAAAATCTGATTACGTGCTACTTGTGTGCTACCTGCTTCTTAAAATTAGAATTGTTTGCCTCACATTGTATCTATCACATAGTATTATTTGGGACATTAATTGAGTATATTTGTATTGAGATGGTAGAAGCTCATTAGGAGAAAAAACTTACTATTTTTTGTATCTGCGAAGTTGAGCGGATTAGACACGTTTTGGTCATTGTTTAATCAGGGTAGCTAGGGTCTTGATCTTTTACCTGTGTAAAAGATTAGGGTTTGATATTGAGCTTGCAAAAAGATTAGATTAGTTTTTTCCCTTGAAAAGATTAGGTTTTAATTCTTTCTGGAATAGAATTGAGTGTGATTATAAAAGTTCTTCCTAAGCGTGCGAAAAGAATAAGTGTAATAGTGGTAGGTTGATTCTTAACCTGTAAGAAGATCAGGTGTGTAAAGGTTGATTCTGAGCTTATAAAAAGAATCGAGATTGTAAGAGTCTGGTTCCTACTTGTGAAAGGAATTGAGGGTTTAGTAGATTGCGAATCTTAGTGGAACTCAGGGGACAGCGTGTAGGTAAGGCTAATTTGCCAAACCAAGATAAATATTTGTGTACTACATTGTTTATTATTTTCTGCTTGTTTAGGTGTGTATTTAGATTAAACACATTCCCGTTGCTAATTAAGATAGTAATCAATTTAGGATTATTGAGATTTTGTGTTTAAGCATTTAATTGTTAAAAAAAATTAACTACCCAATTCACCTCCCTCTTGGGTAGTTCTTTGGGCCAACACTCACTTGATCTATTTTTTCTAATTTGTTCAGTTTTTGTGTGTGTGTGAATTCTCTTTCTATAGTTTAGATTTTAGGTTTCAATGTTGATTATGTTTATGAATTCGATTAAATTTAAGTTTTTTTCTTCTTCAATTTAGTATAGTTAGTGTTTTTGGTCTATGAAATTGATTGCATTTGCTTACAATATTCTCATTTGATTCATCAATCGATTTATGCATAGCTGAGTTTCGATTCCAGAAAAGTTAATTCGTCACTTCCTCTCAATAAATCATTCCTGGCATGATGTCCTATTTCTGCCGCTGCTGTCGCCATTACGTCTTTATCTCCGTTCATTTTCGATTATATGCAGGTAAGTGATTGATTCGATTTTGCATCTAAACCGAGCGACCAAAATAAGCATTCTTCCTTCTTACTTCATAACTCCTACTCCCTCTCCATTAGGATTAAGATTTATTTTTTTCAAATTATGTTCTTTGATGATTGTCTAAAATTATAGTTAGGTTAATTAATTTCTTATAAGGGTTATTTATCAAATTTACATTCGTTTGTGAAAATTAGTGTTCTTCATAAATAGTCTACTATTGAGTGTTTTACAAAAAAATTTCCTTTTTTTTTTTTTTTTTTTTTTTGTGTGCAGGCACTTATGTTGAGAACTCAATGACAATTGAAAATGCCAGATAATTTGGACACACCCATTTATTCGAGCTTGATTTTTTCTGAAGTTCTTAGTTACATTACCATTTTCCTATTGTTTTTAGTCCATCACTAAACCAAAGTTGTGAACAAATGTTTTTTGGGAACTAAGTCCATTATGGAAAGTAATTTTAAGGGAACAAATTTTTTACGAATTTTCTGGAAACTAATGAAATATGGGAACAACTCTTTAGAGCTAACCATGATTTTTGGGATCAAAGCTTCAATATGTTGTGTGATATATTTTATGCTCTGGTAATGTATGGAACAAAGTTCTAGGAACATAAACACAATTGTTTCCAAGGTGAATTTCTTGATTGGAAGAATAGATTTTTTTTTTTTTGGTTGGTTCCTTTGTTTTTGAACAAATATGAGTTGATTTGTATTATTTCATAAAGGCAGAACAATTGGTAGGTCAACAGTGTGGTTTAATGTGCATCAACACGTACGAAGATTATTATTTGACAAACTCTCAAAGTTTGAGCTTTGATATGTAATTTAAAATTTGGAGAGTTCATTTTAGGATGTCATTGGTATTTGTATCTTGTCGTGGTCTGATAGAATTGGTGATAATACATGGTTTGGATAATCAATTTTCAGTGCCATTTCTTTTCCATTTGTTGTAATTTAATATTTCGTGATTTTTAGTGCAATCTCGATTAGATTTAAGTGGCTTTAGTCACAAGTTGATTACAATATCGTTGTTATTTTTATATTATTTTTTTGTGCACACCTGCGTCTTAGTGGTTGCTTTTTATCATTAAGTTTATATTGTATAGTTTTGTGTTAGTTACTGTTGTGTTCATTTGAGACCATGAGATTTGGGAGTGCTGGAAAAACGAAGTGAAATTTGTTAATGACCAGTTAAAATTAATCTGTCATTATTAGTTGTTTTTTTTTTTTTTGTATTTAATAAATAATATTATTTTTATATTAAATTAACGATATATTTAATAATAAAAAGATATTTTAACGGTCCAAATTTAAGTTTAAGGAGATGAATGGTTGAGATTGAATTTGTGCAACCTCTCAACCCACCAACTTCAATTTTTTTTACACCACTCAAGGCACTTAATGATTTAGATGAAGAGATGAAATATTTAGAAAAAAAAATTCACCTTAAAACTTTCACACTTCCACTTCCAAAACGATTGAATTTAATCATATTATGTGCTCTTCCAGTTTCATATATGTACTTTATTAACTATTTTTTTATACTTATAAATTTATACCTAGTATAAAATAAATAATAATATATTTGTGGTACTAGTGAGACACTCATAATTCTGGGTCTTTGCTTGTATTTGAAAACAAATCAGTCAGGCTGTGTTTGTTTTGGTGGCGTTTGATAACCGTTTCTGTTTCCATTCCAGCAGTGGGATGGGAATGAGATGAAAATTTTGTTTTCTTCTTGGGAGTAGAATTGCGTTTAGTAACGATAATTTTATTTTATTTTTTTATTTTTATTTTTATTTTTATTTTTTTTGGGAAGGGAATTGTGTTTGGTAACGATTTTATCCTAAAATCTTTTTTTTTTTTTTTTTTGGCCTGACGGCAGTGGCACCGTCGCCGGCCAGCCGGCGGTGGCTCCGGCGCCAGTGACAACCGGAAGGCAATGGCTCCCGCCAGACAGTAGTGGCGGGCCGGAAGTGGCCGGAAAAATTTTGGCCGGACGGTGACTGGCAACGGTCGCCGGAGATGGCCGCCGCTGCCGCCAGCGGACGTTGGCCGGCGGCGACAAACGGTGATCGGCCTGCGGATGAACAGTGACCATGTGTTTTGGGAATGGAATGGGAATAATGAGAAACAACTTTTTTTTGTTTCTCATTTCTTAAGAAAAAAGTGGGCACAATTCTCAAATGAGAATGAAATGAAAACGGAAACAAAAATTACCAAACGCTATTCTCAAACAGAATTCCCAAAAATCTGGGAATGGGATGGGAATTTATGGAATGGAAACGGTTACCAAACGGGGCCTTAGAGTTTCTGTTCCCTAATTTTTGTTTCGGCTCTTAAAAATTTGGGAATAATGTATAGAAATGTGTTTGCTATATATATTTTTGTTTCTAAATATTCTCAAAATTTTGGAGGTACTTCTGGAATTCCTTAAAATATGAGAAATAAAAACATATTATTTTTGTTCCACTCCTACAAAATTATTCCCAAATTATTTCTTAATGGTAAATGTTGAGAACCATCACCACACTGCCCACCACCACCCTGCCGACAACCACCCCACCGGCCACCACCACCACCACCACTACCACGCCAGCTGCCACCACCCATGTCGACCACCACCACATTAGCTACCACCGTCCACGCTCGCTACCACTATATAGATCATAAATTTAAATAAATAAATAAATAAATAAAATTAAATGTTAATTAAAAAATATGTATATTTATTATTATACTTAAAAAAAAAAACAAATGTCATAAAGTTTTTCTATACTTCAGAAAAAAAAATAAGGCCCCGTTTGGTTAGTGTTCCCATCCCATTCCATCCTAGATTTTTGGGATTGATTTTTGGGAACGCGTTTGCTAAACTCATTTTTGTTTCCATCCAATCCTAAAATTTTGGAATTGATTCACGAAATCCTTCAATTACGTTTGGGTAAGGGATTTGACAAATTCAAGAAATTTATAAATGATGGGATTTTAAAATCCTAGATTTTGAAATCCCATAGTTTACAAATTTCTTATTTGGATAACTATTTTAGGCAAAGAAATTGTTCGTGTAATTTTATAATTTTTTTGTTTGGATAACTACCGTTACCACTATGGGGGTCGGCGTTGACGGCGGTGATCGGCAATAGCGGTGTTCAGTGGCGGCGGTGGTCGGTGGTGGTCAGCTACGGCGGCTGGCGGTGGTAGAATATGAAATCCCTTTTTGGATGGATTTGTAAATGACACATAAAACAAAAGGATTTAAAACTCCTCAATTTTTCTATTTTTTAGATCCAAGGAATTTTACAAATTCCTCCTAATAAATATCCACACATAAGATTTGTCAAAAATGAATTTGAAATTCTTTGAACAAATCAAATCTCTCTCCAAAATCCCTTACACAAACGCAACCTTATGTTACGTTTAGATAAGAGATTTGATAAATTTAAGAGATTTGTTAAATGATAGGATTTCAAAATCTTCCACGATTTTGAAATCCCATCATTTAACAAATCCTTTGTTTGGATATATAAAATATTTGTAAACAGAATTTACAAGTCTATTGATTTTTAAGCTTATATAAATATTTAACAACATACTAATATAAAACCATGGTCAAAATCAGATTCAGACAATAATGATAATAGATCTTTGATAGAGAGAAAGATAAGGGTTTAGAGAAAATTATAGAGGTGGAAAGATCTGTGTTCTCGAAAATGGGTCTCCAGGAGAAGATAGTGACGGAAGACTAGTAGTTGGTGGCGATAACGGAGCCGTCAATGTATCTCGCCAGTAGAAAGTGGGTGAAGAGAGAGAAAGCTGAGAGAACAATTCCGAGCAGCCCTACCCATTTCAGCCTCGACTTGAACAATACTACCTTCCCTTCTCCTCCTTTCATGGAAACCCACTTCATCCACACAGATCAACCCACACCCACTACTCTCTCTCATTTCTCTCTATTTCTATCTGTAAATAACTGGGTTTGAGTTTAATTTTTCAGTTTGGGTAACTGGGTAAGTAAAAACGAAGAAGAATTCGTGCTCAGGTCAATCGCGATTTGTGAAATTCTCTTTTGGATGGATTTGAGAATTAACACCTATTTCAAAGTCATTTCTAAATCCCTCATTTCATCTATTTTTTGACATACAAGGATTTGACAATTTTTTTTTTTTTTTTTTTTTTATAAATACCTAAATAAGGTATTTATTAAAAAAAATAAAAATTGAAATCTCTAAATTCCTTACCCAAACACAATAACAAAAATGAGAACCAAACAAAAGTGTTTTTTTTCCCCCAAAAATCCATCCCAAACAGAAGCACACGCCTGGGAATTTTTGAAATTGTCTCATTTCTTTTTCGTTTCCCTCATCATTTTTATTTTCCTTTTCCCTATCATCTCGAAGCCCTCTTCGTCTTCTCTCTTCGCTCCATTGCCGCTTGTTGTTGCTCGCCATCGCCACCGCCACCGCCACCTCCACCGCCACCAGCATCGCCATCTCCATCGCTCCTTCTTCGTTCATCTGCATCGCCATTGCCATCGCCATCGCGTTCATCAGCATCTGTAAGCCCTCTCTCTCGTTGCTGAATCAATTTCGTCGACGAAATCGATTTAGGGTTTATGTCTCCATTTTCGCCTATAACCCTAAATCATTGCGTCCTTCGTTAAGCTCGGTGCTCTTCATTTGGACCATCGACGACGGTCTGACCTGCTTCCACGCCTCAATTAGGACTCCGAAGAATGCCATCAGGAATCTCCCTGCGGCTGCTTTCGGTTGTTGATGATAGTCCCAGGATGTATAGCCGGGTTTGAATTGGATTGTTCATTGTGTTAATTTCTGTCCTAATTGCCAGAATTGAATTGGGGATTCTCTGTAGAATTTCCATAATTACAGCCTTAAAATTGGGGATTGTTTCCTGATTGTTTAGAATTTCCATAAGGCTTTAGAAATTTCTTGCATTTCTTGCCTGATTTTTGTTCAACCGAGTTTACTGTTGTGTTTTCAGACCCAAATCTCTTCTAAGGCGATGCATTTCCTCTGTTACTGCCCCTATTTCTCCATCTTCACCTGCTGAAACTCTTAGTTCGAGTTCTAAGAAGCTTTAATGTTTATTTTCACAAGTAAATTTCCCCAGTCATTTGTTTTATTTCCATTCTTTGCTATAAATGGGGTTCATGATCACCCTCTTGAATCATGAACTGCTCTAGTGTTTCAATTGGAAAAGGACTTCTCTAAACAACGACCTAAGGTATGTCATCAAAGTCTTTTTTGTATGGCAATTTTGATGCATAATTGTGATATGCTTTATACAATATGTTGGTTGGGCTAAAACTGTTTTTAGAAGTATGACTTGTGATTTTGGTTACTTTTTTCATTTTTTTCCTCTCTCGATGTTTTCAATTTTTTCCTTATTAAAATGATAAATTTTGGACAGCTTGATGTGATTGGCATTGTCGAAGCCCAATTGTTCGATGACCTCTATGATATGAGGCCGTTGACAATGACGAGAAAACTGTGTTAGTTGTTGGCCTAGATGGAGATTACTTGTCGTTCTAATTTAAGATTTCATTAGTTTTCGTTAAACTTTTTTGTTTACAAGCACACAAAGCTCCCGCTAAAGACCTGTTTGTGGAGGTTGCTATTGCGGCTAAGATGTTTTTGTTGTTATATATAGATTTTTCTTGCTATTGGTGCTTTTCAGGGTTTATAGATGGTGAAAAGGGTAATATTTGCAAAATAGTTGTAAAATATGTACGATGTTTGTATTTAATATGTCAATATTTTTAGATATCTATTTTTAATTAATGTTTTTTTTTGAATTTGGTGTAATTTGATATTTATTATCATACATTAATATATATATATATATATATATATATATATATATATATATATATATATATATATATATATATAAAGAATAATTGTTGAGGAAACAGTTCCAAAATAATTCGTTACCAAACGCAATTCTGTTCCTAGAAAGAAACATAATTATGTCGTTACTAAATGCGGTTTTGTTCCCCCCCAAAAAATAAAATTCTCATATCTTTTTAGCCTATTCCATCTTATCCCATCCCAAGTGGGATGGGAAAAGTGGGAACACTAACCAAATGCCACCTAAAATTCCGGGTAAAAACATAAAAGTAGGACTAATTAAACGTCAGCCTACAAGGTGGGAACTGGGGACGGAGGCTAAGCGCAACGCATAGTTCTTTGCATGTTTCTGCTGTGAATGTGAGTTATCTCCCCATCTCATGGCGGGTCCGCCCGTTGCTGTAGCAGGAATCTTCAGGATTTCATTCTTCTACTTCAAAATTTGGACAGTAAGTGCCGATATGCTTCCCACGTTCTCACATCTCTAAAATTCTGTAATATGATCACGTAATTTTTAAGCACAAAAATGCTAAACACTAATCAATGAAGCCTAACAATTCCAGTTCACTTTCACAAAAGATTTGAGAGTTTCGTTTTTCTACTGTTCACTTTAACGATCTGATGTAGTCCAAAGTTCCCACTCCTTGAACGTGCAACTTGCAACAGCGAAAATACTAAGAGTAGCACCGATGTGGTGTCAACCAAAGAACTTCCAGCGTGAGAATTAGTTAATATGTTCTGGAAGATAAAAATTGAAGATAACCAAAATTGAACCTATGCCCGCCTACTTGTACTTGATTTCGTAGCTGATCGTAGTAATGGGTGTTTACATGCTTTTACACTTCTTCTCCACTAGCACACATCCTAGTTGGTGGCCATGGTTCCTAGGTGTGCCCATAAGGATGGTCACGTATGAGTTTGTGGGTGGTTTTTTGATTGGTAATTTATCGGGTTGGATGGACCGTATGGCCCATTCTGCATATCATGAGTGGGCCTTCAATGGCCTGTTATGGAAAATGTCCGTTGGGCTTGGCTTTCCTTTGTTCTCATGGGCTATTTCCTTTAGCCTGCGTGTTAGGCTGATGCAATATGAGAGGAAAATATTAAATCGGAAATTGCATCTCCATCATGATCCATCCGTCTCTTTGCTTCTCACATCTCAGCCCGTAGGCATTTAAAATTTATTGATATTTGTTAATACCAAAAAGTTTTACCAAATCAAAGAGATCCACCTAAAGAGTTGGGGACTTGCACACAAAGCAATTGTCAAAAATGAGTCGATCTAAGCTCCTCCCATATAAGAGCAAGCCCATTTTGAAAAAATTGGTTGAGCAACTTTAAGAATACATGGAGAGCTTTATTGGTGGTGTGGAGTGGAGGTGTTAATCTAGGACTAAGATGACTTGGTCGTTGTTGGGTTTCAAAGATTTGTTGATGCTTTTGCTCTTCCTCGTTCCTACAACATATCTTCCTTTGTTTTAGTAGGTTTCATGCTGCCTTCGATTCACTCTCCCTCTGTTCAATTGTTTGATGTTGTTATTGGTAGGATGGATCATTGCCCCTTGAGTCCTGTAAGTGTGTAATGGGCTCACGATGCCTTGCTGGTGGATGGATAGTTTTGTCTTCAACGTGTCTTCCACCTTCGAAAGTCGTTGGTTGGTAGGTTCGGTTAATCGTGGAGTAACCCTACTGTTAGTGGTGGTGGTTTCTTAGTGGGCTAATGTTCATTGAGGCGTTTGGACAGGGTTTGAGGTTAAATTGTTAGGGTTGGAGCTTGAAAAGGCCAAGATGATCAATCGACCTCAAGGGGCGGTCGATTGGAAGCAAACCTGGAGACGGAACAGGACATCAACGGAGGTGTTCGACCAACATTAGCTCTGTGGTTTGCGGTTTGGCACCGATAAGCAGAACCTATCGGTTGTGGTGTCAAACTGATCCATTGGGTGTGACAACGTGACATACATCTTCGGCAGGAAGGGACACAATCGATCGGCCCCTATAGGCAGTCGATCAGCCGACGTTGTGGACTTGTTGCTTTTGTTTCCTATATTATCTCTAATTCCTATTTTTAGGATTGATATTGTGTGAGTAATCTAAAAGGACCACCAGTGCATGAAGGCTCCCACTATTGTGGGGTTTGGGGAGGGTTAGATGTACGCAGCTTTACCTCCTTATTTACAGAGAGGCTGTTTCCAAGATTTGAACCTGGGACCTCTAGGTTACAATGAAGTGACCTTACCATTGTACTCGAGGCTTTATTCCTGGGGTTTTTGGAGAGGCTGTACTTTGTAGCTGTGATTATCATTGTAAATCTCTCTCTTAATAAAGTGATTTCTCTTTGTTGGCGTGCATTGCACTTACTAGGGATGTCAACGGTCCGGGTTCGGCTCGGTTTCATACAAAATTAAAACCGAAATCATTTAACATATATAAAACCAAAACCGCTGGTTTTTTTTAAACGGTTTTAAAATCAGACCATTTAATTTTAACCAAAGCCAAAATTAAATCCAAAACCAAAATCGCGAAACCGCAAAACTATTTAAGATTTTTAAATGTATAACATGAATTCCAAAGCATATATGAAGAGAAGAGCTGAAGAGTGAAAAAGAAATCTGAGAACGGATGGAGCGAATGGAAAAAATCTAGCAGCCGCTCGGCTATAAGCATATATATATATATATATATATATATTATATCGGTTAGACGGTTACACGGTTTGGCTCATGGTTTCGGTCACGTGGTTCGGTTACGTGGTTACTATCCCAAAACCAAAACCATTTAGTCAGTTTCAACTTGAACCATTCGGTTTGGTTTCTCTCGGTTACCCGTCGGTTCAGTCTTTTTTTTTTTTTGCCTTCCCTAGAACTTCCGTTGAATCACGTTAAATCAATGTGTTGATTTTTTGCATTGGTGTATCTCTCTTGAATGTTTATTTCTCTTTGTTTCTCAGATTATTGTGTGTATGGGAATGATCCCCAAAAATTGGTATCCGAGTGTTGGTTCTAATTTCTCTACTACAACAATGGATAGTGGTAATTCGTGGTCGATAGGTTCAATAGCGACAACTATGCTTATTGGAGGGGATGCAAATAGATGGTTATTTGTATCAGAAGGATTAAAGGAGGTCACTATATGAGAAATCAAAGAAACCGGAAAGATGTTGGATGATGATTGGGAAGTCCAAGAACGCAAGGCGGTGTGATTGGTCTAACTTACTTTTGCAAGTACCGTGTCAAGTAATATCAAGAAAGAGAAGATAACGAAGGACGTACCTGAAGTGTTGTCAAACAAGATCATTTCCCTGGATGGCATTTCGTTGTGTATGCCTGAGTCCTGCATGGCTGCCCAGTGGTTGCATTTTGAAGACTTGGACGTTGGTTCCATTAGTTCTTTTCTGGCGCATCTGGAGAGAACGTAACCATCGTATTTTTGAGGATTTTTTTGTTGTCTATTTTGAGGATTTTTTTGTTGTCTATTCCTTTTTTAAGATCTCCTTGTCTATGCGCTTTGGTCATATCCAACTGGGAACAACACCCTTACTGATTTTCTGAAGGAGTTTGTGGCTCCTTAGTTTGTATCATGGCCCGACGCACTTTTGTCTTTTTATATATCTTTGTTACTTGAGAAAAAAATTGTTTGACATCATATAAAATTCTCAACAGATGATAAAATGGATCTTATTAGGGGATAGAATCGACTTGCATTTTGATTTCATCAAAACCTCCTAATTCAATGTTATTTATTTTTTCTTGTCACGAGCAATGTGAGTTATGCATTCCCTGTATTGTTTATCATTTGCTATAGTAATTATGGGGTTGCCAAAATTTACACGTCCCAAGGGACAAGATGGAGAAAAGAGTTCCAACCTGTATGTTGCTAACTGTGGACCTGCTGTGGGACTCTCTTTCGGCACTATTTCATCGGTATTTGGCATCTACGGGGAAGTCAAAGGTGTATATGCAGCTGATGAAAGTGGCACTCGAGTTATCGTCTCTTATTTGGAGGAGAGTTCTGCTCAAGAAGCCTTGAAAGCGTTGGATGGACTTTGCTGCTCTGAGCTTGGGGGCCGTACTTTACATGTAAGGTATTCAGTGCTTCAACCACCTTGCCAGGTATTCTTTGCTTGCTGAAGCTTTTCATACTATTTTAGCAGATTCTGTACTCGCTTAGCGTTTGCTTCAAGTTGTGTGGCACAATATTTTTCTTCTTTTTTTTTTCCGCCATTAATCGATATTATCACATCATTGTTCAATTTAGCTGTTGCGGGTTCATAGTTTGCGTTACTCGCCTGTTTGTATGACATAAATATAACATCAATGATCATTGAAACAAGGAATTTTTAGAAACTAGAGGCTGTATTGGTGTCACTTGTAGTAAATTTTTTTACAGTCAGCTACGCCACTCGACAAATCCAACCATGGTGGCCTTACCTAGTGCAAGGGCAAGCCCTTTCAAGGTGCCAGCTTTGTGGGCTTAGTTCTCAAAGCTTACAGCTCATGTAAACGTGCCTTGTTAATGTTAGTTGCAAATTGTGGTGCAATTATTTATCTTTTACGACTTTATGATACCTTTTATATTTGCACTAAGTTTTAATAGATTATTTTAGTTTCTGGTTTTACAAATACTGTTTGTAATTACAATGAGTACTCATAATTAACATACTAATGGATAAAATATAATTTTTTTGTGCAAGTAAGATTGAAGATATAAGTTCAATTTATAAATCTGTTTTGTTTAATTCATTTGAAGTGTTTTGAAGTTTATATTTTTGCATGATTGTAGTACTTTAATAATGTGACTTGCTTCATTGCATGGTTTGTTTAATCATTTTGATTTGCATTTTAAACTCGGCCTAATAGTAGATAGCCCGATGTGATCAGCTAAAGTATTGCGCAAATAAATATTATTAGTTAATCTTTAAAATATAACTTTCAATACACTTTAAAAACACTAGTGAGTATCCTGTACTAATTGAATTTCGAATAAGGAATAATAATTTAAATAACAAGCTATAATGCATCCTAACCAAAAAAAGTGAAATAAGTTTCAAATGTGCTAATGTGCTTCACATGATATACGGAATGTGTAGCAAAACTCAATATCTGAATAGATGACCTATACAGCACAGACTCCGAGTAAACCTTTAATTTGTTTGAGTAAATTCTGAATAGTGGGGAAGACAATTATACGGTGGAAATCAACAAAAAAATTAGCGAAAAATGCCTTCCATAGGCAAAAACCGTATTTGCATGAAGCAATATATAAAAACTGGAAGTTATAATATTCAGTAAGATGCTCTAGTCTGCCGAATTACAAACCCCCCCACCCCCCAATAAAAAAAAAAAGAATTTGAGATTTTGAAAACAGAGGACTCCAAGGACAATGGTTGTTGTTTGACGGGAGGGAGGAAGGGTTAGACTATTGCAGTGGCACTGGCGGTAAGTATATTCCAGATCTATTGGTGGTTGAGTGAAAGGAAAAAATTGCACTGTATGCACTATTTGGTAAATATTCATAAAACGAGCCCTTGAAATGTCTCCCAAATTTAATAATGGGCTCCCTTTTTTGAGTGTAGATGCTTCTCAATTTAATGATGCCATGCAGCCGTGCCTCATGCTTAGGAACTCAGAGTTTTTTGTTCCTTAATGCGTCTTGGGCCCTAAATAACACTGCTTGTAATTATAATGTTGCATCTAGTTTACTTCAGACATTTCTGGTGTTTTTGAGGGCCCCTGTTTCTTTTTTTATGTTCAGGTCAATGAGACTGTTCAGGTATCTTTAATAGCTTCAGAGTTAAACATCCCCGGGGTGTATTTAATTCAAGATTTTGTGTCTGCTGAAGAAGAGAAGGTTAGAGATGTTTATCTTTTCACGGTTTATGGAGACTTGCTTTGTATATCATTCTCCCACTTTTGGATAGTGTTCAAAATACTGGTTCCAGAAGCTTTGAATTTTTTAGGTTATCAAAATATATCCATGCCGTTAATGATAAACTAAACTTTGTGTTGAACTTACCAGGAACTGCTTGCAGCAGTTGATGGTAGACGTTGGCAGGGTCTTGCAAAAAGAAGAGTACAGCATTATGGGTACGAGTTTTGCTATGAAGTAAGTTCTGAATCATTATAGAACTAGGCAACTAGCCCCTGCCTCTTATATTGCAGACATATAGAGTAATCAATTGTTACATATCAAACAACTATTTTGTTTTCCCTTTTTCCCCAATACTTTCATGACCTATTCCTCTACCTTGTTTTCCGTGTTCTTCCATTATTCCTTTTTCCGAAGGGCACAAATCCATATGATAAATCAAGACGGTTTTCACATTCCATGGACACTTTAGACATTCTAAAGATGTAGAATTATTTGCTTTAATTAAAAGGCGTGGATCATTTTGTTTCCTGCCCATGACTCCCCACTCCCCTACCCACTTCCTTTGCGACTTTTGGGCTGACACCCTCTTACTTCATCTCTGCCCAGACCCCACCCCAAAAATAAAATAAATAAATAAATAAAATCTCTTTCTACATTGTCATTGTAGAATTGCTGCCACTCTCCCCAGAAGCACACATCATTGTACTTGGTTGATCCATAATCACATGTATCTGTTTTCTATATTTTCTTCCCTCTCCCTTACCCACAAGACCCATCTCTCTTCCCACTTTGCTTCAACTCTACCCAAAAAGAAACTTTCCCACCCGCTACATCTCTCTGTATCTCTTTCTATTGCCATCGCACCATCGCGGCCATGTCGTTGCCCTTCTAACCCACAACCACCTATGAGGGACATTTAGCATGCCATCGACCTCGTAGCAGGATCCCAATTGTGTAATCTCCCGCATTGTAGGTTGAATCCCAAAGAACGGGCAGAAATGAGTAGGCAAGTAGACAAACTCCTCACAAAATGTTGAATTTAACCTAGCCTTAGCCCTTGTGCAGTATGATGGCTCTTGGAGAATGTGTGTGGATAGTTGAGCCATTAATAGGATCAAAATCAATTACAAATTTCCTATCCCCAAACTTGATGACTTGCTAGACTAGACAACATGGTCCAAATGGTACACAAAGATTGACTTGCGTAGTGGGTACCATCAATTTTGGATCTGACCTGGGGATGAATGGAAGATTGTTTTTAATACCCAAGATGGCTTGTATGAATGGTTAATCATGCCATTTAGACTTTCCAATGTGCCAAGTACCTTCATGGGAGTTATGATTGAGCTTTTACGACCTTTCACTGGAAATTTTTTGGCGGTATACTTTGATGATATCTTGATTTACAGTATATCTAGGAATGAGCATATAAGCCATAGCCACTTGGTTCTTGAGACTCTTAGGATTGCCAAATTGTTCGCCAATCTCAAAAAATGCTCCTTTATGCAGCCTCAAGTACTTTGCTTAGGTTTCATCGTGTGTGCTCATAGTATTGCTGTTGATTTTGAAAAGGTCAAAGTTATTAGGGAGTGGTCAGAACCTAAATCCATTTCTGATGTTCGTAGTTTCCATGGACTAACCACTTTTTGTCGACATTTTATTACAGGCTTTAGCACTATTGTGGCACTGATAACAAATTGTATGCAGAAGTGAGAATTCAAGTGGACTAAAGTGGCCCTTCGAGCCTTCCACGTCTGTAAAGACAAGATGAACGAGGCACCCATCTTAAGACATCCCAACTTTTCTAAAGTCTTTTAGTTGCTTGTGATCTATTTGTTACTGGAATTGGAATTGGGGGGCAATGTGGAGTTAGTAAGACCACCCGATAGCTTACTTTAGCGAAAAACATAGTGAAGCCAAACAAAAAAACACTACTTATGATAAAGAGTTTTATGCTGTTGTACAAGCTCTTCAACATTGGAAATACTATCTATTATACCAATAGTGTGTTTTGTATTCTGACCATCAATCACTTAGATATCTTCAATCGTAGAAAAAACTTAGGGCTAAACACGAGTGATGGGTAGAATTCCTCCAGGAATATACGTGTCTCCTTAAGCATAGACCTAGTGTAGAGAATAAACCTACGGATGCCCTTAGTCGGGTTTGTATGGTTTTACAGTCTATGAATACCCATGTTGTCGGTTTTGAAGGATAGAAAAATGAATATTCTACTTTCCTTGATTTTGGTGTCATTTTTCATGATATAACAGAGGGTTTGTGATTTCACCATCTTGATTACGTCATTCCTGATGTTTACTTGTTTTGTGATACTAGCTTTTGCATCCTTCGCACATCGCTTCGTGACTTTTAGTATGAGAATTCATGCTGAGGGGGCTCGCAGGACACTTTGGCCGTGACAAAATATTGCTTTGGTGTAGGATGGATTTTATTGGCCTAGCTTGAAGAAGTCTATTTCCAAAATTGTGTCACAATGTCAAACTTGTCCACTAGCTAAGGTTATGAAAAATAATACGGGCATGTACACCGTTTAACTTATTCGTCACATGTCGTGGAAGGATTTAAGCATGGATTTTGTCCTTGTTTACCTTAGAACAGTTCGTGGTCATGACCTGGTGGTAGTTGTTGTGTATAGGTTTTTAAAAATGGCCCATCTCTTGCAAAAAAATGACAGACACGTCACGTGTGGCCAAATTGTTTTTCATGGAAGAAGTACGAAGTACGATTACATGGATTACCTACTTTTATTGTGTCAAATCGAGATGTCAAATTTGCCAATTACTTTTGGAAGACACTTGGAAGCTTTTTGGTACCACTCTGAAATTCTCATCAGCCTTCTGCCCCCAAGCTGATGGACAAACTGTGGTCGTCAATTGCAGTCTAGTTAATTCTCTTCGTTGTTTAGTGGGTGATATGCTGGGTAATTGGGATTTATTGTTGCCAACTACAAACTTTGCTTATAATATTCAGTCAATCGCTGTACTGACAAAAGCTCGTTTGAGATTGTGCATGGGTTCTCCTCCGCCAACCTGTTGGCATTATTCCCTTGCCCCCGATTCTCGCCCTTCTGAAATTGCTGAATCATTTGCCCAACATATTTGTGATCTTCATGCTGACGTTTGGTGCAAGATAGTTATGAGTAATGAAAATTACAAGCTTGTTGCTGATGTTCATCGTAGGAATGTAGAATTTAAGGAGGGTTGTATGTAATGGTTACAATACCCAAAATACTCTTTTAAGAAACTGCATGCTAGAGTTACGAGGTCACACTGTATTTTTCGTAGACTTGGACCTAATGCTTATCGAGGCGAATTATAGCCTCCTATTGTTTCCAGAGGTACTCTTCCTAGGAAAGATGCTAATTCGCCTGTGCTAACACCGATGCTACCTTGCCTGCCACCATATAGCGATGATCAAATTGAAAAGGTGTTAAAAGACGAGATCATTGGCTCTTCACAAGGTAGATTTGAAAGGTATCTTGTCAAATGGAAGGGTCGATCACTCTTAGATGCTACGTGGATTCTAGACGAGGAGTTAAGCCAACTTGCACGTGATCTCTTGGAGCAGTACCATTCTAATAACTCTCCGGAGACGAGTTCTTTTTAGTTGGGGAGAATTGATGGGGATCGATTAAGGCCACCACTTCAAACTTATGTACGGTGGGGCGGAAAAATCATTAGTACCTCTTTTCCCGCAATAGTTAATTATAACTGCTAGAATAGCCGTTATTCCTATTTTGTTAAGTAACTGTTAACTAGCCATTATTCTTATTTTTGTTAAGTAACTATTATTGTTTTTTTTTCTTTTTTTCTTTTTCTTAAGTAGTCGTTATTCCTATTTTGTTAAGTAACCGTTATTATTTGTTATTCTAAGCCTATATAATGAGGCTTTATTGTAATAGAAAGATACATTGGATGGATTGATTATTAAATTATTCGAGCAAACTTCTCTTTTTTTTTTTTCAATTGGCCTCCTTCATGACTGTGGGATGAAGTTTTAAGGATTTTTGATGGGATGGTGGGGAAGTTTTGGCCTTCTGTTTTTTTCCTCTTTTCTTCTCCCTTTTTTTCCATGGGCATTCAAATTTTTTAGATATTTTTTTTTTTGTCGTAATAGTATTAATGAATTGGGCTATATTTATTTATTTATATTTTATTTCAAAATATTACTACAAAGGAGTTGATATGCTACTTTTAAAATGAAAGTTCCCATATGACTTTTGGTAACGACAGGAGGTCAATTAAAATTAACCCATTTTTAATAACTTTAGCATTATGTATAGTAAATGCTAGATGAAACAATTTTTAAATTTAAATAACTGCATTAATTTATAAAAAAATTAAATATGATCACCACAGGCTTTAGCATGGTGTTTTGACTAGTATATGTAAATTGAAGGGCATGCTGAGAGATGTTTACTTTTTTCCCTTATTAGGAGTGAACTATGTTACTGATCTCGTGTTTCTAAAATCTTGTTTCGGGCCAAGGCTCAACGGTCCGCTTCGGTCTATGGCTCAACAAGTCTAAGTGACAGTACATTCGCTACTCTACGGTCAGCTATTTCAGCAAGGCGCCTACTTAACCTTATGGCCCACCCATGTCGCTTCATCTACATTACTTTTAAACTCTGGGGCAAACTTTAATCTCTTTTACATTTATAAAAGACTAGTATTAGGCACACTATTTAATTCTTCTTTTCTTGTCGATAATTCTAGTTATATAATGTAATTTACATTTCAATTGATCAAAGGTTTGTTTGTACAACCAAGATAAAACGTATTAATTCAATTTATGGTTCCTATTTGTTTAGATAAATTGAAGTGTTTGCTTGTTATTTTTTGCGAGTTAGTCACCATGTATAATTTTCACATTTGATTGCTTAATTTTCTTGCGTAGTTTTATCTTTCAATTGCTTATTGATTAATCTAAAATTGTTAGTGTGGTCTATATTTTCATGGATAGTGTATAGCCAATGCATTGGCATGCAAAATGTTTAATGCACATAGATTAACATAGTAGTAGTCCCAATTTAACATGGAACGCAGTTTGTTGAGGTTCACGGGTGTGACTTTGGGTTTGCTGTATGTTTTACTTGGATTGCGGTACAGAGAGGGTAGGCTTTGATGGTTTTGTTTTTGGTTCGTGGTTCGCTTTGATTCAATCGACATTGCGTAAATGAAGATATAGATGAAAGTAAGTTGTAATTTCATGAATTTTGATCCAAGAAGCACACACTACAGGAAATTATAAAATTCAGGTTTACCGCAGTCCTTCACTTCATTTTTTTCTCCAATTCAGTTTGACAAATTTAGGATTCAACCATGATTTGATGTGCAGGAACTAGATCGTAATTCGATGGGGTACCCAGAATCATATACAACTTACAATCTATATTATAAACTAGGACGGTTTTTTAAAATGTCTTTTTGTTAAGGGTTGGGATTAATGTGGCGAGAATGAAGGGTTGAAATTGTATTATAGCAGTTTTTGGGGGGAGAATTTCCCGCTCAAAAATTTCACACCCCCCACTTTTTAGAGGGTTAAATTAAATTATTTTTTTTGCCTCTTAAGTTTCATATTTGTATTTAATTGGCCAATTTTTATTATTTACTATCTTTATACACTTATAAAAATTAGAAAAACAATACAGTGCCTTTAGGTATGGGGAACCTGTAGTATAAAAATAATTTATAAATATTTATAGAAGGTTTGTTGCATGTGCCGTGTGCTTAAATATAATGAAGCCAATGCCTCGTCTTGCGCTTACACCGGAGGGTCCTTAGTGCCTTTGTGCACCTCGAGGTTTAAAATAACATTGTGTCCTCCTATTTGAAAAATATATCATTATTTTGTGTTTAGTTACTTTAGTAACCTAAAAGATTGCTTCTGGACCTTAATTAAGATCGGACCTTAGGTTTATCACTTTATCTGGGTCAAAAATTTCGTACTGGCCGATCACATAAATTAGGCCTTTCTTTAATATTGTATTTTTTGGTGTGTGTTTGGGGGGTGGGGAATCTGTGACGTGTTTAAAGATTTAAGATGAAAATTTGATAGCTTGTTTCATGCTCCCAGTATCATTTCTTTCTGATGTCTTTAGTTTTGACGCTGTTAATCATATTGGGCTTTGTCCCATTGTTCTACCAGTGTCATGGATGGTCCAATGTTGGCCTTTATGTTAATTTATGACCTATTTAATTTTTTTTGGTAAACTGTTCCAAGGATATGGATGGTAATATCATTAAATACCATTAAATAAATAAGGCATCGTTTGATAACGCTTTTTAATCCCTTATTTGCTTTTAAGCCAAAAAGTACACTTGAAATGAATTAATCAATTGTATATCTCATTAATCATACAATATGAGACTACATATAGGAAAACTTAAGAACTAAAAAAGGTAAATAACTAATTACAATTAACTATTTTCCTAATCTATATATTTAAATTTCCATATATACAAATACTACCAATATTGAATATTCCAACACTCCCTCTCAAGCTGGTATGAAGATATCTTCCATTGTCAGCTTGCATACTAGATAGTTGAATCTCTTCTTTGGTAATCCTTTTGTTAGAATGTCTGCGATCTGTTCAGTAGTCGGTACATATGGCATACATATTTGTCCACTATCGATCTTTTCCTTGATGAAATGCTTGTCCACTTCCACATGTTTTGTCCGATCGTGCAACACCGGATTGTGAGCAATCGCAATGGCTGATTTGTTATCACAGTAGACCTTCATAGGTACTGAATTAGATATCTTCAACTCTCCGAGTAATCTGTTAATCCATAACACTTCACAAATGCCGTGAGCCACTGATTTGTACTCCGCTTCTGCACTGCTTCTAGCTACGACATTCTGTTTCTTGCTCCGCCATGTGACGAAGTTCCCACCAACAAAAGTACAGTAACCGGAGGTCGATCTCCTGTCCGTGATGCTTCCAGCCCAGTCTGCATCGGTATAAACCTCTACAAGGTGGTGGCCACGTTTCTTGTACAAAATTCCCTTTCCAGGAGTACCCTTGAAGTACCTTAGTATTCTATAGGCAGCATCGAAGTGTTCTTGTCCTGGTGAGTGCATGAATTGGCTGACCATGCTTACGGCAAAGGCTATATCAGGACGTGTATGTGATAAGTAGATTAACCGCCCCACTAGTCTTTGATATTGTTCTTGGTTTATCACAGCTTCAGGTTTGGCCGGTTGTAGTTTCTCATTCGGTTCACTTGGAGTTTCTACAGCTTTGCACCCGAGTAACCCTGTTTCTTTCAGTAGGTCAAGTACATACTTTCTTTGACTCACAAATATGCCTCCCTTTGATCTAGCAAATTCCATTCGAAGAAAATATTTTAATGGACTTAAGTCTTTGATTTCAAAATTATCAGCAAGTTTTCCTTCAAGTCTTCTCAACTCGTCACTATCACTTCCTGTTAAGATAATATCATCTACATAGACAATTAAAATGACAATCTTACCATCAATTGAGTGTCTATAAAACATAGTATGATCTGCTTGGCTTTGTTGATAATCCTGACCTTTTACAGTGGTTCCAAAGCGTTCAAACCACGCTCTTGGAGACTGTTTTAGGCCGTATAGTGACTTCTTTAACTTGCACACCTTTCCTTGTCCTATCTTTCTTTCAAAGCCCGGTGGTAAACTCATGAACACTTCTTCCTCCAAGTCTCCATTTAGAAAGGCATTTTTCACGTCTAATTGGTGTAGTGGCCAATCAAGATTCACAGATAAGGACAATAGAACCCGAATCGAGTTTATCTTAGCAATTGGAGCAAATGTTTTTTGGTAGTCTATTCCATATGTCTGCGTGAACTCTTTAGCCATGAGCCTTGCTTTATACCGTTCTATGCTTCCATCTGCCTTACACTTAACTGTGAATACCCACTTGCACCCGACTATCTTTGTATCTTTTGGCGAATCAACTATTTCTCACGTACCACTCCTTTTAAGAGCATTCATCTCTTGCAGAACTGCTAACTTTCAACCTGTATCACCTAGTGCTTCCTCAATGTTCCTTGGAATAAACAGATTAGTAACTTTAGAAGTAAAGACTCTATAAGGTTCGGAAAGTTTTGTGTAGGATACATATCTAGATATGGGGTGATTGGTGCAGGTTTTAACTCCTTTCCTGATGGCTATAGGGATATTAAGATCTGGAGAAAAAATTG
Source organism: Eucommia ulmoides (assembly GCA_016647705.1). Lineage (NCBI taxonomy): Eukaryota > Viridiplantae > Streptophyta > Magnoliopsida > Garryales > Eucommiaceae > Eucommia > Eucommia ulmoides. Next base: position 34,817,337 of record CM028330.1, read on the forward strand.
GAATGAGAAGATTCGTTAGGAGGTGGTAAAGATATAGGATTACCTGGATCATTGCTTGGGGAGTCGGATTGACTTTGTGCTAGAACAGTAGGCTGATCTGTATTCTTTTTTGTACCTCTCCGAGTATAAACCCGCAACTTAGTACATGATTGTGGTATTTCTTCATCTGTTTGTGAAGGAATTATGCTCGGCACTTGTGTACTAGTAGGGATCCCTTTTTGTTTTTCAATATTGTCATCACTTGTTTTTGACTGATTTGGAGGAAAAATTTCTAAGACTGTGGTAGGGAGAGGATCATCAGTGACCCAAAAATTCCTTCCATTACATTCTCCCCCTGAAAGGGATTTTTGTCGAAGAAGGAAACATTTTCCAAAACCGTGACATCCATACTAACATGAATTTTCTTGGTTTGTGGATTGTAACACTTATACCCTTTTTTATTTGGTGCATAACCGATGAAAACACATTTTTCTGCTCTAGGATCAAGTTTAAACCGAAATTGGCTAGGAATATGAACATAAGAGGTGCAGCCAAATATTTTAAGAGGCAGGTCAGCTGATATCCTAGAAGCTGGAAAGTGTGTTTTGAAGTTATCAAATGGTGTGGTGTAATTTAGAACACGTGTAGGCATGCGATTTATTAAATATGCGGTTGGTAAAAGAGCATCACCCCACAAATATTTTGGAATATGCATAGAAAATATGAGTGCACGTGCGACTTCGAGTAAGTGTTTATTTTTTCGTTCAACAATGCCATTTTGTTGGGGCGTGTCACGACACGTGGATTGATGTAGAATACCATTTGTTTTCAAAAAACTGCCTAAACATTCATTGAAATATTCTGTGCGAAGAATGCTAGGTTTCATTTGAAATTGGTTTTCTAGCATAATGCAATTTTTTTAAAATAAAGCTGCTACATCAGATTTTGCACGCATCAAATATGTCCAACATAAACGTGTGTGATTATCAATAAATGTCACAAACCATCTTTTTCCGGATAGTGTTGTGATTTTTGAGGGACCCCATACATCGCTGTGAATTAAATAAAATGGTTTAGATGCACGATATGGTTTTGAAATATAAGAAGTACGTTGACTTTTTGCAAACAAACAACTTTCACAATGAAAAGAAGAACAATCCACATTCTTAAATAACGTCGGAAACAAATGTTTAAGATATTGAAAACTTGGATGTCCTAATCTAAGGTGACAAAGCATGATTTTATCACGAACAGACGTTGAACTCATACCACTGGTGCCGTGAGTTGTTTTATTCCTCAAGGAGTTATCATCGAAGTAATACAGGCCATCCACCAATCTAGCACTGCCAATCATCTTCCCCGAGCTCTGGTCCTGAAAGAAACATTGAGATTCAGAGAAAATGGCATGACAATTCGAATCTCGCAATAGTTTACTTACAGATAAGAGGTTACAAGTAAGTTTAGGAACGTGGAGGACCGATTTTAGATTAACACTATCTGAGATTGTTATTTGGCCTTTTCCTGCAATGGGTGAGAAACTACCGTCTGCAATTCTAATTCTTTCATTACCAGAACACGGTGAATAGGTATTGAAAATGTGATAAAAATTTGTCATATGATCAGAAGCACCTGAATCAATAATCCAAGGTGCTGAGTTTAAGGAACAAGAAAAGGCTCTAAATTTACTACCTGTTTGAGCTAAGGAAGCATTAGGAGTACCAAATGATGGATTGACAGTCAGCAGTTTCAGAAGTTGATCAATCTGTTCTTTGTTGAATGGAGTGGTGGCAGCTTCATGCGCGGAAGGATAGGATCGGTTAGATTTTTCTCCCGTTTTGTTGCTCTTCAAATTTGCTGGTTTCCCATGGATTTTCCAGCATGTTTCCCGTGTATGACGGGGCTTGTTGCAGTAGTCGCACCATATACGAGGACGTTCCTCTGCTCGGCATGGAAACCTACTGGAGTGAGCATTAGCAGCAGCCAAAGCAGACTGGTCAATTGGAGCAATTGTAGGGCTGATAATTTGTGGCTTGTTAAGCATAACGTTCCGACAGGTCTCCTCCTTTTGGACCTCCGAGAAAACCGCATTAATTGAGGGAAGAGACTGACGACCAATGATTCGTCTCCTAACTTCGTCAAGTTCCGGTTTCAGACCTGTTAGGAACTTAAAAACACGATCATCATCCACCAACTTCTTATAGTGGCTATAATCCTCGGTCGAATGCCATTCATGATCGTCGAACATATCTTGATCTTGCCATATTCTCTTCAATGAATTGAAATACTTGGTGATACTGTCTTCGCCTTGACGGATATCACGGAGTTTTAGAGTCAACTCATACTTTTGAGATTGGTTTCCCAGATTAGAATACATCTGATTTACATTGTCCCAAAGTTCTTTCGCCGTAGGGTAACACATGTAGTTGGAGCTGATTTCCTCATCCTTAGAGTTTACGAGCCACGTCATCACCATGGAGTTTTCAGCATCCCAAGTCGTATGCGACGGATCTTTGATGGAGGGCTCCTTTGCATCACCGGTTAGATATCCCATCCGTCCTCGTCCACGGATATACATTCACACCGATTGAGACCAACGCAAGAAATTGGTTCCATTCAGACGAACTGAGGTGATTTGGATGGAGTGGGATTCGGAAGGGAGATGCTTTGGTTCGGTAAGTTGGCTGGACCTTGGGATGGATTCCGAGGTAACGTCGGACATGGTGAAGGCAAGGGGAAATACCGTCAGAAATTAAGAATCGTCGGGTTGGCCTTCAACGAGTAAATCTCGCGAAACCAAGTTGCTAGATGTACTGAGTTGACTCACTGAGAATCACTGAGTTGACTCAGTTTCGTCGATTTCAAGCGAATCCGGCAGCGGTGGCGGTGGCTAGGGCCGCGAGTGTTCGTTGGTGGCTGCAATCGAGTTGAAATCGCAAGATCTGTTTCGTACAGATCTCGCGAAGGTTCGTTCGTCGGCTGCTAGGGCTTCGGCGAGGCTGTCGGCGGCAAATAGAGGACTGACGAGGCTTCGTTGTCGGTTGTAAAAGGCCGGAGAGTGTTCGTCGGCGGCTGTAGAGGATCGGCGAGGCTTCGTCAGTTGTAATGAGGGCTCGTCGTCAACTGTAGGGGAGCTTTCGTTCGTCGCCTGGCTGTAAGAGACGCTGGCGAACTTTTGTCGGCTGTTGTTGGATGCCGGCGAACGTCGTCGACGACTACAATGGCCGGCGGCGAACTTCGAAAGCTTGTAAAGGGCCGGCGGCTGCTGCAGAGGCTAGGGTTTTTTGGGTTTTAGCTCTGATACCAACTTGAAATGAATTAATCAATTGTATATTTCATTAATCATACAATATGAGACTACATATAGGAAAACTTAAGAACTAAAAAAGGTAAATAACTAATTACAATTAACTATTTTCCTAATCTGTATATTTGACTTTCCATATATACAAATACTACCAATATTGAATATTCCAACAAGTACTTAATTTTAAAAGTACCGTATGTTTTGCACTTAAAAAAATGTACTTCTAAAAAATAAAAATAAAAGTAAAAACATGAGTTTAAGTACAAAATAAGTGGTTTTAGTTTCTTCAAGTTTTATATTGTAAGAGATCAATGGAGATTGATGGACTACCTCTTCACCCACTTTTATTCAATTATTAATGTTTTTTTTTTTTTTTTTGAATTTTTGCTTTTGCTTATAGGTAACAATTGTTTTATGTTATTATTATTTTATTTTTATTTTTTATTTTTAGAAGTACTTGGAAAAAGCATTAGCAAACGGTGCCTAAGCATTTCTTGATGCATGTAACTATGCATTCCTTGGCATATTATTAAACCTCAGGCCCTTTTGTGTGGTGCTTATGTTTATACTTTCTATGCACAATCTTAGGTCTTCTCGATGGGTCAGATGTGTCTTAGATCTCATTTTTAATTCCATATAATGAACTTTGATTCGTATGATAAAGAGAGTCAATGCTAGGAATGCATTCGGGTATGGAAGGCAATGTAAAGGACTATCTTGGATATCCCTATTTGAATAACTGAAATAGTGAAGTGTGAATAACTGGGTATGTGAAGCAACTTTGTCTCATACATTGTTGCTGTTGTTGTAATTACTATGATTGTTCTAACTGGTGGAAACCATTGCTAGCCTCTTGTAGTCTTTTCCTTTTTGATTGAACTTCTCAGTTTTTGATGGGTGTTCGTTAAAACTTCTGGAATTGATCTAACGAATCTAACTATAAATGTTGTTGTGGCTTTACAATCATGAGAGGTAGGAATAATACCCTTTCTTTTGTATGATTTCCAGGATTTAGGTTTGAAATAGTGTAGGTAAAAAATTGCCTTAATCCTCCTTTCGGCCATGAGCAAGATATCAGTTCCTAAATGAAGGTGCATTTGCACTGGTTTAAAGAACTCAGTAATCAAATTTAGCTTATTGTGCTATTTAAACTCCTATCTCCCTTTGCTTTCAAAAAATAACTTATATATGAAAATGCTAGGGTGGGAAGTGGGAACTCAATACCTGTGATCCTGCTCATAACCTTAATGATGCGATGCAAGTCTATAACTAGCTTGCCACTGCCACGTGTTTCATTGAACTCTCTATCTGTATTATTTTGACTCTGAACTAGTAATTCTGATTTCTGTCTTCTGAAGTTTCAGTGTCTTGCTATATCCTCATTTCCGGACAAAAGTGCATTTTGTATTTATTCAATAATTCAGTTTGTCTTTAATGTTCTTTTAAACCATATCATATCCTTTGCACTAATATTTTTTTCCTGGGTTTGCTATTGGTGATTGGAAACTGAACAATTAATTATCCTTCTATTTCTTCCCTTTTTTGGTGCAGACAAGAAATGTTAATCCAAAAAGACATTTAGGCGAACTTCCGGCATTTGTTTCTTCTATACTTAAAAGAATATCAATGTTTAAAAAGCTTGATAGCACTATAGATACGGATGTGGACCAATTGACGGTATGTTGCAACAATTTCTCTGGAAGCTCATGTTATATCTCTCTGCACTGAAAAAATTCCAGCTTCCTATGTTATGTTCTGTACTGGGTGCAAAGTGATTTAGCTGCAATTTTGAATATTGACAATTGTATTTTCCATTTTTCTTAATATTATTTTTAATTTACAACTAACAAAGCACTGTTACTTTCTCACAGGTTAATGAGTATACACCAGGAGTGGGATTGGCCCCACATATAGATACACATTCAGCATTCGAAGGATCAATTTTTAGTCTATCGCTGGCAGGGCCTTGTATTATGGAATTTAGGAAATATTCTGGCAGAGCTTGGCTTGAACAGTTTGCTCCAAGTACTGACAGAGAATTGGAAAATTCTGACAATAGCTTAAATTTCTCAAGAAGGGGTATTTATCTTCCCCCTCGGTCAATGCTATTGTTATCTGGCGAGGGAAGATATGCTTGGCATCATTACATTCCCCATCACAAGGTAAGATATGCTTGGCATCATTACATTCCCCATCACAAGGTGTACATGACTGAGCTGTCAACTGATTTTTGTATACTTGATATTTACTGTACACATGTTTCATTTCCACGTGCAAGATAGCTCCTTTAGCATTTATTCATATTCCTATTATAAAAAAGGAAACAGCAAGACAAAAGAGGGAGGGAGCTCCTTTAGCTTTATTTTAGAATATGATAGGTCTAAAATTTTGGGTTCTAGCAAGGAGGAGGGGGAAAAAGTTGGAAGAGCCGTTATTCCGAGGAGAAACAAGAAAATCTTATTCCAAGTCAAATATTATCAGGCCTTGCTGAGTACTGAGATTATTGCAGAAGCAACCATTGTAAGATTGAGTTACTGACAAACATTCTTCTAGGCTTTAGCCTGTTATTAGGTGATTGTTTGGAGATCTTGAGAAGCAAATATATGCTCAAGAAACACAACATGATGGGACACATAATTTTTGTGCAACTGGATCGAAACAACAATATCCCTTTTTGTCCCTCACTATAATCTAAAAAGACACTCATGGTAGAACATGAAGATAACTTAGTATGCTTTGCATTTGGTCGAAGAACAAACAAGTACACCCAAATACTTTTAAGGAAGAATAATTAGGAGCACGACCATACCACTTTTTAAATGGAGACAGACCTAAAGCATGAGAATGGGATCTAATTAATTAAGTTCACGGCAATAAGGATTGTTTCTCCCCAAACTGCATATGAATAGAGGCAGATAGTAATAGGAAACGAGCAGTTTCAATAATGTGCTTATGTTTCCTTTCAACAATATCATTTTGCTTGGGATGTTAGTACACGGGGTTTGATGAATTGTTCCATCTAAAGCTAGCAAGTCAGTGAAAGGATTATTAGTATACTCCCCACCCAAATCACATTAAAAGCACTTGATAGCAAAATATTGGGTCTTAACAAGAGCTCGAAACGTTTGAATAATCAGAATCACATAATTGACTAACAGAACCAAGATTCAATACAAGATTGTTAATATGATAAACACTCGAAAGAGTTAACCAAGGTGTGATAACAAAACTAATGCCTGCTAATGGCTTTGGAGTACCATCAACAGCCATAACAGATACAAATGATGTAAGATTTAAAGAAACAAAGGATGACAAGTCAGGTGACATGATGAGAGGCTCCAAAATCTAGGATCCATATAGAGGATGACATACCTGAAGAACTAGGGGGAAATAAACTTTACCAAGGAATTTATGAAATTGCTCACTAAGGGCTGCCATTGTGAGATTAGAAGATGCTGGGTCTCCAAAGCCAAACAAATTCGATGAGGGTACAATTGCTATAGTGTTAGGATGTAGAGGCTTGTAAGGTCGTTTTTGAGATTGATATTCAGATTTCCACGGCGGCGGTTGTTGTTTTTGTTGTTACTGCTGTTGCATTCTACTCAATTTAGTGCATTAAGCTTTCCTATAACCCTTCTACTTACAAAAGTTGCATTCATAAAAAACAAGTCTCGAATAAGGCTTGTTTTGATGATTAGAAGGTAGTTTGGAAGAAATTGGCAGAATAGATGGGCTACGATGCAAAGTTCTCCCACAAAGTCCTTCAAAATCATCACATAACACCATAAAAATTTGGACCAAACGTTGTTTTTCTCTACAAGCAATGTGCGTAGTACACACTCGTAGTTCTGCAGATTCGGTGGGGCCAATTAATCCCAAAGATTTGTCATAGTGGAGTAGAATTCCTTAATACTCATATCATTCTATTTCAGTGCTCGAATATCAATTCTAATTGGTATTGTTTCGCAAAATTAGACTGCGTGTACGACCTTGATATATGTTCCTAGACCTCTTTGTTGTAATTATGCTTCACCAATTGCATGCCAATCGAATGATCAACAAAGTTGTTAATCCAAATGATAATTTTTGAGTTGTTTACCTCCTAAGTGTCTAACGAAGCTATATAATCTTCAGGCTTTTGATCTATGGGTTTAACCAACGCACCACTAATATAACCACACTTTTTTTTGCCTGTAAGAATTGTTTTTTTATCATACAACTTCAATACGAATTTTTTTCCCCATTCAATCTCACACTACTAATAGACTGAAGCAAATTATCCCTTTCGGAAGCCATTATGAACATCAACAAAAGAAAGACACAAATCGAATATGACGGAGAAAGAAAATCAAATACCAGAAACGGTACGATAATTCGTTGCAGAAAAAGCACATTGGAGTTGTGTTGAAGCCAAAACTGTATGGACACTAAAATCATAGTTGTATGGACGCCGGATCTGTACGGACACCAAAAATCACATTTCGATCCGTGGTCGTTGTGGATGAGATCAAACTTTCTTCCATGAGATTAGGCTCTTCATACCATGTGAAGATCAATTAATAGAGTAGAGTGTAGAGAGAAAAGAGAAAAAGGAGGCTATGGTTTATGTGAATAATGAATACAAAAGTACTTGAGAATACCTAGAAAACATAACTTATATAGGCTTACAATAGAAAAACCTAGAAAATGAAGAAAACTCTGTTCCACCCTTAATACTAAGTAATAATAATATCTCTAATAACAAGATCAATGACATTTGCTTTTGTTGCCTTTGTGAGGGAATAACTATCGCCTACCTGCCTTTGATGTGGTTTTTTTTGCTGTTAGTTACTGCTTAAATGGATAATGACCAAAATGTGTGTGGATATTAACGGATGCTTCTTCAGGTTGATGTTGTGAAGGATCGCGAAATCAGAAGAGGTCCAAGGAGAGTCTCCTTCACATTTCGCAAGGTGCGTGCAGTTTAAGACTTTGGTCTCTCCACATAAGTTTGGCTGCTATTTTATTGCTTCTTGCTTCTCATTTACTTGTAGTCTATAGCATGCAATGGCATTGGAAACAAAATGGCTGATCGAGTTTCATCAGTATTTTCTTCATTCGACGTAATTCTCATTTAGTACCAACCTTACCCTACTTATCCCATTGTAAATAGGATCCCTAGCCTTGTATTTGAGATAATTCTGTTGTTTTTCAATTCAGTGCGATCTTCAGAGAAGAATAATTAGTGTGACATTTAGAGGAAGAAAAGTAGTAGGACAGATCAGTTGTCTCTTCCTGATATATTTCATTATAAGGTCAACGATTACGAGTAGGGAAGAGCCCTTGAATAGAAAAAAATAATAATGTCTAACACACGCCAGGATTTTTTTTTACTAACATATGATTGGAAATAAATCTCTGAAAGGAACAAAGACTTGGTAAAGATATCTTCCAACTGAGTACCCAAGCAAACATCGAGAGTGACAATCTGTCTCCTCGTCAACAAATCCAAATTGTTGGTGATAAAAAAAGCATCCTAATTGTCACAATGCATCTCGGTAAGAAACATCATATTGAGATCCTCAAAAAGAGCAAAACCCACAATGTCTCTGAGGCTATATGAGCCATGGCACGATATTTTTCCTTGGCAGTAAAACAATCAACAATAATCAGTTGTACTATAACAAGTAATCAAACTGCCCCAACAATGGTAAAATAATCAGAGGTAGAGTTACCTATTGGAGCGACAACCAACTCGCGTAGCTTTATTTGAGCTTGTTGGAATATTTAATATTTCTATTAATGTAGTGAAGCGGATAGCTTAGTCTTTATGTTTGTATTAGGTCCCTCATTAATGAGGTGGTTGCCTCATTAATGAAGTGGTTGGTTGGTGGACTCTTCCCTATAAATAGAGGGAGGGTTGAGTGGTAGTAGTAGATGTACATATAGAATATAGTCCATTGTAGTGCACTATACTCGTTTACATATCATCTTCTTTATCTTCTGAATATATGTTTTTCAATGAAAGGATGCAAGTCACTATTTTGCATATTTTGCAGGTAAGGGGAGAACCCTGCGTATGTGAGTTTCCTCAATATTGTGATTCTCGGAGGTAGAAGTAGAATGAATGACAAACGCAATGCAAACAGAATTCTTACAGTAATTTGCTGATACCACACCACATTCATGAGTTCAGATTATGGGTCTAAGAAAATAGATGGGCATGTATTTTCCTGTGAAGGGTGGATAGTACATAGGTGGCTATAATGAGTATGGCCGAGGTCATATATCATAATAGGAGTTGGGTTCTGAGATGGCATCTAATTTATTTGAGGAATCTCGTAGCAAAAGTGACTATTCTTCCAGTAAGTCTCATTTGTGTATTTTGCTTATCAAATCAGGCTAGCAAAAATGAACACGATATGTAAGGGCTGGGTTGTGGCTGGGGGTGAGTTGTGTGAAGAATAATTGTGCTACTCTCACCAAAAATGCTTAGAAACAGGTTTTGCAACTTAATGCTGTTTCTCGCACTTAGTGCTGTTTCGCTCATTTGGTACTGGAATTCACAATTTATAATAATGATTCATAAGCAAATATATTGAAGAATAATCCCTAAATGGTCCAATCATGTTGCTTGACCATCCTATATACCTACTTGTATATTCTAATATTCACAACGAATACTAAACCCAACTGGAAAAAGAAAAAAAGTGGGCATAAAAGTAAAATATTTTAATCACTGGGTTATTTTAGCATAACCAATATAGCGTATACCCAATGCCTAAAGTGCTTGTAGCTCAAAGTGAGGAGTTTATGATATCGGTGTTTCTATGTAGCATGAAGTTTCCACTAATGAGAGGATAACAATTTATTATCTTCAATTCTGTTTTCTTCCCATAATTCAGTTTAAACAAGTTGAATGCAGAACATATACAGATTTGCCGTTGTGTTGCTGCCTCCTGTTTCATTGTACCACATTCACGAAAATTAGCAAAAAAATCCCGACTTAAGAGAAACATAGTTTATAGAGTAGATCATAATACTAACATGTCTTTGGCCTACAGAACGCAAGATACTGATGGCCCAAACCATAACTTGGCAAGGCAATTGAAATCGAATAACGTAAAGCAAGAATAGCTGCAAGCATCAATTCAAGTGCAAGTTATACTTGCCATCTTTTTGTAGTGTAAGAAAACTATAAGAGATTTATGCTATTTATCTTCCTTGTCATTTTGCAGCTACCATGGATCTCTCGCCATTTTATAAATACCAATTAACCCGCCATCCTATGAAGTCATTATCCTTGCTTGATGTCATCATTATTTTGTGGATAAATATTTTCCTTCTAATAATAAGGCACTTTTTACTGAGACAATTTGCCCTTATAATTAAAATACTAAAGTACATAGTTGTAGGAGTGGGAGAGGGCTTGCAATTCATCATGTTTGCTTTGTCCAAAGAAGATCAACAAAATATTTACTTTGATGAATAAGTATTCTGGATTCAGTGTATTCAACTTTCATTCCTAGAAAGTAAAAAAACTTCCCTAGATCTTTCATGGCAAATGTTTGGTTTATGGTTTGGATGAGTTGATATACACTTTTTGAGGAACTTCCTGCAACTACGTATACTAAGAGAATAGTTAGATGACGATCACCAACTTTAACGAACAAAGAGGTATCTGCATTGCTTGTTTGAAACCCTTGTTCATGTAGAAATATTGTAAGCATAGAAAACTAGGACCTAAGTGTTTTTTGAGCCCATATAAGGATCCATATAAGATCACTCAGTCGACCGGCTTCCCTATCGGTTGACTAGTTGCCCTTCCAATGGGTTGTTTTTCAACTGTTAGAAACTTGGTCGATCAATCAGATGTCAGCTGCCAAAAACACATCCAGTATCTTCCAGGCAACCGACCATCTCGTTGGTCCACGGTTCAGGCCAGAAGCTCAACTTTTAGCATACTGATTCTCCTAGTCGATCGACCGTCCAAGCCTGAATTCCATTCTTTTCTATTTTTAAAACATTTTCTTGATCAACACTTTATGGAAAACGTTTAGACCCTTAAATTTATCATTTCTTAACATGACACACATAATGTAATCAATTTCATAAGTATTGTGCGTGATCCTAATCAGATTGCATTAAAAACATAAAAATATTGAGTTGTTTTATTGAGAAATACAGAAAAATCTTTTTTTTTTTTTTTTTCCAGAAAATCATTAATGTCTTCATTTGCAACCATCTTGAATCATTTGTCAAATATCATGATGAAAACCATCATCACATATTATCTTTGAAATTCAACATTTTTCTTATTTGCTCAAATAAAATTCAATTATGAAATCACTCAATAAAAATATTAATTCCGTAAAATATCAAAGTTAATTTATCCATTAAAACATTTAGGGTCAACAGTTTAGTTATATGATGTTAAATCTAAAAACAAAAAAATTTACTACCAGTTGAACTATTGAGCAACATTTAATTTTCTGTCATTGAAAAATTAAATAAATGTATGAAAAGAAAAACAAACCTAACTATAACCAATATGTGCACAACATAAATTTTCTAGCAAACTCGAAAATGTAGATAAATCACGAATACAATGTACATCCTTTCTATTGCACAATTTTCTGAAGCACAATTTTCAAAAACTTTAGTCATTTACCAAAAAAAAAGAAAAAAAAAAGCTTCACATGAACTTCGAATTCAATTTCATTAAAAAAATAATTCTTTCTCTTGTAATTGTTGTTAAAGAGTGGTGTCGATCTCCTCGATTAAAACTCACTCATCATGTCCATAACATAACTCTTATTCCAAACCCAAACTTTGAAGATTCCATACTTCTCCACCCTAAATCCTTTGCACATAATAGAGTATGAGCAAAGAAAACTAATTGAAATAATTACCAACAACTGGCACTAGCTACAAAATAGAAGGGCAAACACACAAAGCCAAGTAGTTATAAGAGTACCAAAAGATCTACAAACAACTACAGAGGGTTCAAAAATACGAACACCAATTCAAGGATTGTGGGTTCACTCAAAAAACTCAAATATTTTGTATTGAGAACTTATTAAAGAACATATTGATTTAATGTAGTAATTAAAAAAAAAAGAATGATTTTATTTATTTATTTATTTATGGATACAAACTAAACAGACCTTAATTCTGTTTGATTTCTAATTTGAAAATAGCATTTTTGTTAATATTAAAAACATTAGATTTTTAGAAACAAAATCTTTGATCATACATGTCGTGAAAATAGTTTACAATCAATCAATAACAAAAAATATTTGCACAATTATAAGCTAAACAAATCTTATTCCATCTTTCAATTCAATGCAAAAAAGTCTGAGAGAAACAGAAGCAAGCCCATATTTCCAACAGTCTTTGTCATATTGAATTAAGGTACTTTACATGTGCGTGCTTAACCCAACTTGACGGATTTTCTATATGATTAATCCATCTACTCTTTTTTTTTTTTTTTTTGTTACATATGATGGGGAAGGGATTGAATTTTAGACTTTTTACAAGGGACGTAATCTAGATATCCACTAGATTACAAGTCTTGGAATATTAATCTATCTACTAATGGTTTATCTTTGCTGCATTCATAAACCATCCTTGCTTCAAAAAATTTAGAACTTGAAAGTAGGAAAATGAGCTAAATTTGTTTCGACATTCACTTTCTCTACAATGAGATGAATTGTTGGCATTAAGTGGTGTTTGTTTTAGCATTCCTAAGAAAATTTTGGAAGAGAAACAAAAAGATCAGTTTGTGTCGTTCCCTGAAATTTGTTCCAAATTTGGCGAAAATGGAGTAGAACCATATTTTATTGGAAAAAAGGAAAAAAAAAAACAGATGGAAACACTAAACAAAAGACACCAAGCTATCAGATTTGTGTATCTTGTGTGACGCTACTTGTTATTTGGCAGATGGCAATTTGATTCCTATCGGCTAGTCCTCTTCTATATTGGTGTGCCTTATATTTGATGGGGTCTAAAGAGAAATCTAGGAACATAAATCGTATAGAGAGTTACAATTGAAATCAGGGAATAGAAACACTCAAGAGAAATCTGGGAACATAAAAACTGGGAACAACAAGAGAAATTGGGAACAATCACATAAATCTAGGAACATAAACACTAAACGAAATAACTAAATAGTCATCTAGGAATAGAAACATTAAACACCCCCCGTTTGGTAACCACTCTCATCCCAAAAATTTCAATTCCATTCCCACTTTTTTGAGATTTATTTTTGGGCATAGCGTTTGGTAATCCATCCCATTTTTTTGTTTTCATTTCCATCTTAGAATCCATCCCACTTTTTGTGAAGAAATGAAAACCAATTTTTTTTTTTTTTTTTTTGTCTCTACCTATTCCCATCCCATTCCCAACTAAAAAAAAAGTTTGTTCCTCCTCCTCCTCCTTTGGTTGTGTTCTTCATCCTCCATCTGCAATGGTCATCCTCCTCTAGTTCGCGAGTCCTTCGTCGTCGTCCTCCTTTGGTTTGAAATCGAACGTCCATCGTCCTCCTCGTTCGTCGTCGTCCTCATCTGGTTCGAAATCAAACGTCCGTCGTCCTCGTCGTCCATCGTCGTCGTCCGGCCTCCTTCGTCGTTGTCTTCATCTGTCCATCCGCCATCGTCTGTCGTCATCTTTGTCCGGTGCTTATTTTGTTCGAAATCGAAATCGAAATCGAAATTGAAATCGAAAACGAAGTCAAAGATGTTGTTCGAAATTGAAATCGAAACCCTATTTTGGTTTCGATTTCGAAATTGAAATCGAAACCCTGTCAATCGAACGGTTTCGATTTCTGTGGTCGTCGTCCGACCTCCTCATCAATCGAACAACGTGTTTGACTTCGTTTTCAAAATTGAAATCGAAATCGAACAACATGTTCGATTTCTATTTCAAAATCGGATTTCAATTTCCATTTTGAAACCCAAATCGGATTTCCATTGTCGAAATGATTTTGATTTCAATTTCGATTGGGGTTTAGGATTTCAATTTCGATTGGATTTTAGGATTTCGATTTCAATTGGGGTTTAGGGTTTGATTGCATGATGATTTCTTGATTGTGGTTTAGAGTTCATTCTTAATTTCTTGGATAAAATTGTTATCAAACGCGATTCTGTTTTCGGATAAAAAAAAAAAAATCGTTACCAAATGCAATTTTGTTCTGAAGAAGAAAACAAAATTCTCATTCTATCTCATTCTCATCCCACTGCATGGGATGGGCACGAAACGGTTATCAAACGCCACCTTAACTAAACACTAACAACTCAATTAATCAGAAATATGTGGAAACAACTAAATAACTCAATTAATTAATTTAAAAAAAAAAAGAACAAAATCAGAAAAATCATAAAATATATCATCACCAAATTCGAGGAATCAAGCTTATCGCAATCCACTTTGAGCTTAAACCAAATTTCACAATTCACTTTATGTTCCCTGAATATTGAGAATAGAAAGAACAAATAGAGAACCGATACAAATTTTTTAGGGCATAAAATAATATATAAAACAATAGATAAAAAAACAACTGTTTTTGTAGTTTGAATTTCTGAAACAATAATTAGGAAACAGTACTAACCAAAACAAAACAATAATTAAGAAACATAAAATATTAATTGAAATCCACAAACAGTAATTAAGAAACAAAAAAGGAAAAAATTTTGAGGGGTCCTATTTGTTCAAAAAATAATTTTCTAGGTCCCATATTTTTTGGGGTCATTTCAAAAATACAATCATATTTATTCTTTCTAAATTACCCTTAATAGCTACAAAATTTTCAAAAATGCCATTGTGACCATTTTTTTTTTTCAAAACTCCTAACATTTATATATATAGAATTTCACTTGTTTTCAAATTTTTCTCAATTTTATTTTTTAATAAAAAATTTCAATTAATTTTATTTTTCTTAAAAATATTTTATTTTTATAAAATATCATAAATACTCTAATTATATTTCACTTAATTTTATTTTAATTTTTTTTTCTATGAACATTTTAAAATATAAAAAATTAAATATTAAATTCTATTTAAATTAAAAATTCCTTTAAAATATTTAAAAATCAATTAAGTAGATATCTACTTAGATATCCATTAAGTGAATATCCACTTTATTAGATTTAGTAGATACCCACTTACATTATTTTTCACTTGATTTAATTTCAATTTTTGTTTATTTTTTTTAAATATTCTATGAACATTTTAAAATATAAAGAATTAGAGAAATCAGAAAATAAAAAATTTCATTGAATATTAATCTTCAATTACATTCCACTAGAAAATTACATAACTCCACCTATCCTCTAAGTGGAAATCCAAAAAAAACAAAAAATTAAAGTAAAAATCCGCTAAAAATTAAGACGATTGACTTCCGTTGTCTTCGCCAATCATCACACCGTCGCGCTCCCTCCATCTTCATCGGTCTTAAATAAGTAGATAGGTGTATATCTACTAAAAATTAATAAGTAGATATCCACTAAAAACAATCAGTAGATATCTACTGAACTAAAAAATAACACAAACATTTAAACAATCAAATTAAACAATCAATAGATATCCACTGAACTAAAAAATAACACAAACATTTAAATATCAGTAGATATCCAATGAACTAAAAAAAATAACACAAACATTTAAACAATCAAATTAAACAATTCAGTAGATATCCATTGAACTAAAGAATAACACAAATATTTAAACAATCAGTAGATATCCACTGAACTAAAAAAATAACACAAACATTTAAACAATCAAATTAAACAATTCAGTAGATATCAACTGAAATAAAGAATAGCACAAATATTTAAACAATCAATAGATATCCACTGAATTAAAAAAATAACACAAATATTTGAACAATCAAATTAAACAATCAGTAGATATCCACAGAACTAAAAAATAACACAAACATCTATACACAAAGGATAAAAATGACAAATAAATCAAGAAATTGTTAGAATTTAAGTTGAATCTAATTGGGCTATCCTAAATAATATCAAAATTTTAATTCAATTTCATTTATCATCCTTCACTTATCAAACAATGGACATCCACTAAACAATAGCACATTATTTATTTCAGTAGATATCCACACAAAATCAGTCAGTAGATATCTAGACGAATCAATCATTGGATATCCACTTACCTCTAGTTGTTGAATCAAAACACAAGCACAAAACAACAACCATGGAGATGAAAAATACAACACCCAAACAACAACAAAAAAAAAAAAGAAAAAAAAAAGAAACCAGCAATCGAATACAACTATGGAGAAAAATAGCAGCAAAAAAACACAACCACATGGTTCAACACATCTCAATACAACAGCCAAATAGCAAAAAAAAAAAAAAAAAAAAAAGAAGAAGAAGAAGAAGAAGAAAAATACCTGAAATCGGGCGGTGGTAGTGGTGAAAACTACTCAGATCTGGACGGATCTGAGTAGATCTACTCAGATTTGGCCAAGCGACGAACGACGACCATTGGCAAGTAGCGACGGCGGGGACGAATAGCATCAGCAGCGAGCACCGAACGACGAACAGCAAACGGAGGCGACAAATAACGGCGACAACAAACCATCTCAACTGCCATCGACACCATCTCCTGGCCGGTCTCCCTCGATTTGTCCATATATGGCCAAATCTGAGTTCTCTCTCTCTCTCTCCATCCCTCGATTTGGCGACGCCACCATCGAACCCGTCATCGCTCTCCATCACGCCTTGCCGTCTAAATGCCGTCACGCCTCGCCGCCGCCACGCCTCGCCATCGAATGAGAGAGGGCAGAGGTTGGCTGTGCCATTTTAGGGTTCTTGTCAGATGAGAGAGAGAGAGGAGAAAGGATGAGAGAGGGTAGGGGTAACATTATAGGGTTAAGGTTTAAAATGAGGAAGGGTATTTTTGTCATACAATTTATGTTGTAGGGGTTGTGCCATTTTTTTTTTAAAAGAGGATCTAAAAAGTTATTTTTAATTGTATAGGATCTAAAAAGTTGTCCCATTTTAAAAAAGGACCTTTAGAGGAAAAACCCAAAAAAAAAATACTAATCTGGATTTATAGAGAGTAATTTAAAAATTGGAAGCAAAATATTTTTGGAACTATGAAACAATAATTGAGAAACAATACTAATCGGAACAAAATAGTAATTAAGAAAAGAAATACATGTCCTTCTATTTAAGTTGCTAGGCAGCTGTTCTGAGCTAAGTTGAGCTCTACAGTTGGATTCCTTCCGGCTAGACTAAGTTCTTCCCTAATCGGAATTCACAAATATTAATTAAAAAATTGACAAAGATTTTTTTTTAAACTTCAATTTCTTTTCCCAGAAAATTGTAAAGAGAAACCAAAACACTTCTTAAATTCTGGGAACGAAAATAGATTTTTTAGAACATACAAAAAAAGATATCAATTAGTTGGTAAGCATTTGAAACGTACTACAGATTTTGGGAATTACAAGTAACGTTGAAGTTGATGTTGGTTGTCTTATGTATCAAGACAAAAACGGAA
Organism: Eucommia ulmoides; assembly: GCA_016647705.1. Lineage (NCBI taxonomy): Eukaryota > Viridiplantae > Streptophyta > Magnoliopsida > Garryales > Eucommiaceae > Eucommia > Eucommia ulmoides. The sequence goes on from CM028330.1 coordinate 34,835,122, forward strand.
CAGAACATAAGAAAATTGAAATAGAAACTAAAGAATTCAAATAAAAATCGCTAAAATGAATAAATTCAAGAATGGGGAATGATCCCTAAAACGGATCAAAATCTTATAATCAAAAAATAAAATAAAAATCCCTACAATAAAGAAATCAAATAGAAGTCCTAAGACCTAATCAAAAAAGAATCTATAAAATCAAATCAAATTAGATCACTAAATGAAACAAAATAAACAACAAAAGCAACACATGCCATGAACTTTCTTTCCACCAACAACAAGTCAAATTCTAGGCATAGACCTTGAAGTCCGAGTCCATACCATGATTTTCCAAAACTTTGAGTCAAATATGCAAACTGTTAGACATACAAAAAGCGAAAGTGGCCTAGTCTTTTTAAGTTTATATAACTGCGCAAACAAAAAGACGTGGGACACAGTTAAACCAAACAAAATGATATTGTGAAAAAGAATAGTCATTCAACTTGATGCCTATTAATGTTGTCAAAGTATTTTATTAAAGACTTCAATTGATTAAAGTCTGAAGTTAAACACACACACACACACAGAGAGAATTGAATCAAAATCAAACTAAAAATATCCCTAGATTAATTCAAATCATATGTAAAGAAGCTATCCACAAATCTAACTGAATGAAACACCTAAAAATTTAATCTATTAGAATCTGAAGTTGCAATTTTTTTTTTTTAAATAAATTAAAATATGCAATACATTCAACAGAATCAAAATAACACTTAATTGATAACCCCCAAATTGAACGACTATAATCTTTCATATCATTCAGATAACCCCAAAATTGCTTTGACTATTCAATCAATGAAGAGAGGTTCTTGCAGTGAATGAAATGAAATGAAATAATCTAAATCAATGAAATTTCATAGCTGTGGATGGACTAACATCTTAAAAAATAAAAACAATGGGCAACCAAAAGTTCATACTTATAGATAAAAGCAATTGAATAAAGCCCTAATTTTTTCCCCATAAAATCCTATAAAAAAAGAAATAGTCCATAAACAAAAATAATGGAACAAAAACAGATCAACAAGATATGTAAACGAGTTAAATAACAAACGATACTAAAAATACTTACAAAAATCAGATCTAGAAATTTCTTTTATGAATAGATCTACCAAAATTAAGAAAAAATCTGAACAAATTGAAAATAGATACTATTAAGAATCAAATCCAACCAAATCAAAGTTATATTGCACCAAATTGAACTAAGATCTATTCAAATCAAAAAGAAAAAGTAGTGTCTAGTGGTGCATGTATGTGAAAATGTTACTCTTAAAATCAATTACTTTTTTTGTTTAAAAAATTACTTAAAAAAATATTCCATGTCTAAATAAATATATAATTATAATCAGTAAAATTTACCTATCCGAACTTGGTAAGGAAGTTGTTGACAAGGTTTAGAGATTTGATTCTTACATATTCATTGGTCTTCAATGCTTGAGTAATGACAAAAGCCTCATCATCCTATTTTCACAGAAATTAAGTTAAATGATGCAAAAAAAAAGTTTCATTCATTTGGTGCGTGACGTGTGTCTGCTCTCAGATTCCTATTTCTGTTCCAAAAAAACTAATAACAAAAGTGTTATGTTTGCAGTTTTGTTGAACAAATTTCTAGACTCATAACAATGATGAAGAAGGAGACAAAAATACCCTTGAAATCAGGGAAGAAGAATGATCGATAGTTGATAAATTGTAGCAAAAAATAAAACAAATAAAACGTTAAAGGAAACTTATTCAGCCATTCAAATCATTCGGCTTCTTATAGAAACAAAAAAGAACATTGTGTAGACACGGCATTTTTGACCGCCTCGCAAAAAATTATACTTTATTTTATAGTTACCTTTATTTTTTTTTTTTTTATTGTACCGTATTTATGCGGTTTAATACTGCTAAATTAAGTTTTATTAATCTTTTAAGTAAATTAAATATTAGTAATTGATTTTTTTTTTTTTGGTTTTGTAGATTTTTCGAAGTGGAATAAAAACGCGTTAATTCGGAACAAAATGGACAAGAAACAGACGAGAACGAGAGAGGTCTGGACAGAACGCGGGGGGGCTGCAAAAAGGTCGCACGTGCGACCAAAAAACTGGTCGCTGGTGCGACTAGTGTGCTGGCCGCACCAGCGACAAGCCACACTGGTCGCTGGTGCGACCAGTGGGCTGGCCGCATGTGCGGCCAGCAGGGGGTGTCCCCCCCCTTTTGTTGGGTGCACCGATTTCGGTGCACCCAAAAGGGGATGGGTGCACCGAATTTCGGTGCACTCACCCCCTTTTTCTTACCTTTTCGCACGCCTTTTGTTCGGAGGAGTTTCAGAAAATTTCCTATAAATAGAAGAAGGCTCAGACAACTCAAGAGAGAGAATTTTGAGGGGAAGAAATTTTTTTGAGAGGAATTTTTGTAAGGGAGATGTGAAATCTGGAGAAAAATTTTGAAGAAAATAATATTATTTTCATTTTATTGTAATTTTGAAGAAGAAAAATCTCCAAGAAGGTGGTAAATTTTCATCTGTTGTAAATCTTACTCTTATTTTTTAAGTTGTTATTATATTAATTTTATTTTATTTTTGTAAATTAGATTTTTTTTTTCTTCTTCCTTTATTATTTATTTATTTATTTATTACTTTTTTTTTTTTTTTTTTTTTTTTTTTTTTTTTTTTTTGAGTAATTGAAACGAGGTGGAAAATTCCCAACCTTCAATTTGAACGGCTTAAATTTAGAAGGGAATTACTCCCCTCGATGCGTGTGTGTGGGTGTTTTATTTAATTTGTATTAAATATAATGTGCTAACAATACGAGGTGGAAAATTCCCAACCTTCAATTTGAACGGCTTAAATTTAGAAGGGAATTACTCCCCTCGATGCGTGTGTGCGGGTGTTTTATTTAATTTGTATTAAATATAATGTGCTAATAATACGAGGTGGAAAATTCCCAACCTTCAATTTGAACGGCTTAAATTTAGAAGGGAATTACTCCCCTCGATGCGTGTGTGCGGGTGTTTTATTTAATTTGTATTAAATATAATGTGCTAACAATACGAGGTGGAAAATTCCCAACCTTCAATTTGAACGGCTTAAATTTAGAAGGGAATTACTCCCCTCGATGCGTGTGTGCGGGTGTTTTATTTAATTTGTATTAACTATAATGTGCTAACAATACGAGGTGAAAAATTCCCAACCTTCAATTTGAACGGCTTAAATTTAGAAGGGAATTACTCCCCTCGATGCGTGTGTGCGGGTGTTTTATTTAATTTGTATTAAATATAATGTGCTAACGATACGAGGTGGAAAATTTCCAACCTTCCATTTGAACGGTTTAAATTTAGAAGAGAAATTATTCCCCTCAATGTGTGCGTGCATGTGGGTGCGTGCGTTTTCTTTAACTCATATTAAATATAATGTGCTAACAAGATGAGGTGGAAAATTCCCAGCCTTCCATCAGAACGGCCTAGGTTTAGAAGGGAGATCACTTCCCTCAATGTGTGTGTATGTGTATATGTGTATATAAGGAGGATTTAAAAATAAAATAAAAACATTCGGATTTAAATTCTAATTGGACTTAATCGGATAAGGTACCGTCTTTGGACGGGCATCTTGGGGTGCTTGACACCTTCCCCGAGCGTAACTGACCCCCGAACTCTTTAAACGAATCTCTGGTCAGACCATGTTATTTTTGGAGTCAAATTTTACTTAAGCCATTTTTTTTAAAATTATTTTCAAAAAAGAAAAACATTTTGATCTAGCACATCATTTAAACCCAATGCTAGGTGGCGACTCCTTTTTCTAAAACAGGCTTAAGTATATTTTAATGAGAAAATCGACGTTTTTTAAAAAACCCTTCTCGTTTTACCAGCGCCAAGCATATATAAGCATATATCTATATTTTCTGATTTTCTCTGGAAAATCGGGGCGCGTTCAGCTGGCGACTCCGCTGGGGACCGGCTGAGGGTCGAGCCCAATATGTCTGAATAAGTCCAACTAATCTAAAGTTCGAATGTTAAATTTTATTTTTATTTTTTTCCCTCAATTCAGTAAATAAGTTGTGATTTTTTTTTTTTATATATCATTTATTTTTTATTTTTTATATATATTTTTTTTCCTTATTTCCTCTCAGGCCTTTATATCGTTGTAAATCCTCTGATAAAAGCCAAACTGTCTTGTATCCATATTATCCCTTCAGGATTCTATGATACAAGACGAGAAAGGGGTTTTTTTTATACTTGATGGATTTATGACGTCTTGGAAAGTCCTAAAAAAAAAAAAAAAAAAAAAAAAAGAGCACACCAAACAAGTTCAAAGTTTTCAATATCGGTAGGGAACGACAAAAAAAAAAAACAAAAAATAATAAAAAAAAAATTTCATGTATCATCATTTGTTTTAATTAGTCGTTATCGAAATTGAAATCTTCGAATTAGAAAGGGCTTTAAGGCCACCTAAGACCCAGGTGAACTAAAAAAATGATTTTTTTTGTAGGTGAAAAAGGAAAGGACAAGACAAAGAAAATTGGTCCCAGAAAAGCAAATCCAGTTCCCCCCTTTCGAAGTCCGATCTTTACACGCAGTCGAGCACAGACTCATTCCAGGATGACATCAGAAAGTAATCCCGAATCTCCCCGAACGACCCAGATAGCTCAGATGCAGGAAACTATTGACAGGTTGATGGAAAGGATCAACGAACTTAGCCGACCTCAGGAGGTGCCTATTCCTCCGTCCAACGGGACTCCTGTGACTGAATCCCCAAATGGAAACCCTGCAAGTATTGGGATGGAGAACTCAGGGCCGAATCCGAACCACGTCGGCCCGAACTTTGCAGTACCGGTCTACTATGGACCTCAGATGGGCCCTCATCCTTTCGCCTATGGAGCTCCGACATATCCCATCCAAGGGCATGTCTATCAGGCCTCGCCAGAGGGCTAGGCCCCCGCCGCCCCGCAGATCCTCATTCACCCGGAGAGGGTCGTTGCTCCACCAAACAATTCAAATGATAGCCAACCGGCCCCAGCTATTGAAACTAAAAACAAAGAAGAGAATGGCCCTCCACCGGCTTGGCTTCTGAAAATGGAGAAATTGGAGAAAACTATGGAAGAATGGCAAAAGGAGAAGCCGTCCAGGAAAGCGACGTACAAGGAGTTGTCAGCACCACCCGGGATTGTGTACCCGAAAAATTTTGTGGTTCCAGAGTTCACAAAATATGATGGCACTGGCCCTCCAGAATGGCATGTCAGTATTTACAAAGAGGAGTTAGGAATTCATGCTCGGAACGAAGACCTTTGCCTAAAGATGTTTCGGAGATCGTTGAAAGGACCGGCTCTCAACTGGTACATGACCCTGGAGCTATCACAGATTAAAACATTTGAAGATCTGGTAGAGGCCTTCTGTGAACAATATGTGTACAATAGGGATGCCGCGCCAGACCGCAATACCCTCTACCAGATACTGAAAAATAACGACGAAAGTTTCTGGAGGTATACTGCTCGTTGGAGGGAAGAGGCTGCCAAAGTTGTCCCTAAGCTGAGCGAGGAGGCTCAGTTAGAGATATTCAAGTCAATTCAGTCACCGCCGTTCTATCGAGATCTCTCGAGCATAGCAGTGGTTTCTTTCGGCGATGCGATCAAACAGGCCGAGGTGACGGAAGAAGGAATAAGGAGCGGGAAAATTGAAGGGGCCCAATCTAATCTGACGAAAAGGTCAGCCCCGCCAAAGATAAAAGAAAATGAAGTAGCTGTTGTCGTTTTCCCTCGGCAAACCCATTACCAGAACTACCCCCAAGCTTCTTGTCCCCAGAACTACCCAAACCAGAACAACCAATATCACAACTACCTTCCTCAAAATCGCCAAAACCAAAATTATCCTCAAAACCAACCCTATTCCCAAAGCCGCCCCCGCTATTACCAAAATGTACCTCCCCCTTATCAAAACCACATTCCCCAATATTACCCTCAAACCTACCCAACACCCTCTTACCATACCTATCAACCACGCCCAAACACCCCACCTCAAATTCCTAACCGCACTCCAAGGTCAGGAACCCAATACCACCAAGACCTTCTACCTCATGCTACTGGGGGAAATTTCCAGAACGACAACAGAGAACTACAAGACCTTCCAGTTTCGATCACCGAGTTGTACCGGAATTGTTTGAAGCAGGAGATGCTGACGCCCCTTCCATTCTACAAAGTTAAACCTGGGAGTAAAGCAGCTTCTTCAAATGCTTTCTGTGAATACCACTCGGGAACCAGAGGACATGCGACTGAGCAATGCTTTCAGCTAAAAGACAAAATCCGGGAGTTTATACGAACCGGAGCCATCACGTTTCCTAAAAAACCTGAGGCCGGTACACCAAATTGTCAGCAAAATCCGTTGCCTGAACACGCCTCCTCAGGAAGTGGCGTCAATCTAATTTTCACAGAGGAGGTCGAAGAAGAAGTTGATGTGATCGATATCGGTGGTGTTTATTTACACCCGGAGGTTCTCTACAGAGGGTTCGAATTACATCTAGAAAGGGTAGCCCAAAAACTGGAGAAATCTCTAGTTTTGTCTTTCCCAATCCAAAAGATGGTGGAAAATCTCAATAAGGTTCCATGGAATTATGAGATCGTCGCTAAAACAGGAGAAGGAGAAGAATTGCCAATCTCAGTAGGAGAAACCAGTGGAATCACTCGATCTGGAAGAGTGTATACGCCACAGGATTTGATCAGGATTCCTGTGAGGGAACCAAGAGGGGCCTTGAAAAAGCCAGTGTCAGAACCGGAGGCTCACGACTTCCTAAAGGCAATGAAGAATTCAGAATACAAGATAGTGGAGCAACTCAGCAAAGCACCGGCGCAAATCTCGATCCTCTCACTACTCCTATCCTCAGAAATACATAGACAGGCACTGCTGAAAGTCCTAAATGAAGCCCACTTGCCCAGCACGATCTCTCCGGAGAAGTTTGTCACTCTGGTCGAGCAGGTCCTAGGATCTAACACCATCACTTTCACAGATGACGAGATGGACGATGATGGAACAAGTCACAACAAGCCTTTGAATATCACGGTCGAAAGCCATGGAATGTTCATAGCTCGGGTGCTGATTGACAATGGATCGGCACTAAATATATGTCCTTTGTCGACCCTGGAAGAAATGGGGATAGATCTATCACAGGTTCGATCGTCTAAGACGGTTATCCGAGCATTCGATGGGGCTAGGAGAGATAGCGTTGGAGAGATTGACCTGCCAATTGAAATTGGTCCAATACAGTTCAATGCGAAGTTCCAAGTGCTCAATATACCTGCTTCGTACAACCTATTGTTGGGGAGGCCATGGATCCATAACGCTGGGGCAGCGCCTTCATCTCTACATCAGAAGATCAAGTTTATCATTAATAACACACTGTACGTGATCAGGGCTGATTCAGATATCATACCTTTCCATCAAGCGATAAGTCGGCATGTCCCGTTAACAGATGAAGGAAAGGAGAATGAGAAGATTGAAGCCTCCTATCACGTGTTCGACGTTGCGAATGCTACCTTTGTGAAGGAAGGAGGACACAAGATGACACCATCACTGTCTAACACTGTGGCCTTCGTTGCTAAAGAAATGAAGTCTCGGGGTTGCATTCCCGGGAAAGGTTTGGGCAAGAATCTAGACGGAATTACAGAACCGATAGAAGTCAAGGAGAAGAAGGGGAGATTCGGATTGGGATACGAGCCGACAAAAGCAGACAGAGCGAAGTTCTTCCGGAAGAAGAGGGATGGATCCCCAGACAACCAGCCAATGAAAATTCCGCATATCCGGGTCATTTTCCCCTATCCAGCAGAAACCCTCAACAAAGGGAAGGAGACCGCAGGATTCAAGTTGCACCCTGAGAGAGTAATGATCAAGGAAGCTGTGAATGTAATCATGAGAGACGAGGCAGGGCCAAGTCATGGGTCTGGTATTCGAACCAAGGGAAAAGAAAAGCTGCAGAATTGGGATTCTTGTTCTCTCCCAATTCGCCAGGCGTTTCGGTAAACTTAGGGAGATTTTCTGTTAGTCATCCCTCCATCTACCTTGCCTTCTAGATGGAAAGGGATTTTGCTTTGTAATGGTTTTTTATATTTAATGAATGCAATTCTGTTTTATCCGACATATGGTTTAAATGTTTAAATTTTATGCTTTCAGGATGTCTAAAACACCAGTGTATGATGCATGCGATATAACTGAGCCAGAGTGCGATAAGTATGATTTCAATGCAGAACCAGACCATAACCCGATGGGAGTGGAAGCAGAAGATGACTCTTGCCAGCCAGACGATGGTGAGATCCGAAAAGCTTTCACGGAGTTCGAGAACAAGCCGATTCCCAGTAACGATGAGATCGAGTTGATAAACTTGGGGACCTCGGAAGAGTTGAAGGAAGTAAAGATTGGATCAGCCCTCATGACTCTAGAAAAGAAAGAGTTGACAACGCTCTTAATTTCCTACCAAGATATCTTTGCCTGGTCCTACGATGACATGGTAGGACTGGACAAGAGTATCGTGGCCCATAAGCTACCGCTAAAGCCGGGGAGTGTACCAGTCAAACAAAAGTTGAGGAAACTGAGGCCCGCTGTCAGGCTCGAGGTCAAGGAGGAGATCGTGAAGCAATTCAATGCCCGAATTATTGAAGTCTGTAACTACAGTGAATGGCTCTCAAATGTCGTTCCCGTGCCAAAGTCCTCGGGAAAAATCAGAGTCTGCGTGGACTATCGTGATCTCAACCGGGCGAGTCCAAAAGATGATTTTCCATTGCCAAACATTCACATCATCATCGACAATACTGCGGGGCGAAAGCTCTATTCTTTCGCCGATGGGTTCTCTGGCTATAATCAGATTCTGATGGATGAGAAAGATCGAGAAAAGACAGCCTTCACTACCCCATGGGGAGTCTTTTGCTATAGGGCGATGCCTTTCGATCTCAAAAACGCCGGGGCAACATACCAAAGAGCAATGACGACCCTCTTTCATGATATGATGCACAAGGAGATGGGGGTATATGTAGATGACATGATCGTTAAATCACAGGAGAACGAGGATCATCTCTGCCATTTGAAAAAGATGTTCGACAGACTTCGAAAGTACCAGCTCAAGCTCAATCCAGCAAAATGCGCATTTGGGGTGGCTTCCGGAAAACTTCTTGGTTTCATGGTAAATCGCCATGGAATCGAGATTGATCCTGCAAAGACGAAGGCCATTCGTGAGATGCCGCCACCGAGAAATGAGAAAGAAATCCGAGGTTTTCTGGGGCGATTAAATTTCATAGCCCGATTCATCTTCCAACTCACTGCCACTTGTGAGCCAATCTTCAAGCTACTTCGAAAAGAAAGTGACGGGCGATGGAATGCAGATTGCCAGAATGCCTTGGAGAAAATTAAAGTCTATCTAACGAACCCTCCCGTTCTAGTGCCGCCTCGGGAGAAGGTTCCGTTATTACTATATTTGTCAGTTCTCGACTCCTCCATGGGAGCTATTCTTGGGCAACTCGATAAATCTGGAAAGAAGGAGCAAGCCATCTACTACCTCAGCAAGCGCTTCACGAAGTATGAGGAAAATTATACCTTGCTGGAGAGGACCTGTTGTGCATTGGCTTGGTCCGCTCAAAGACTGCGCTATTATATGCTCCCACTGACTACCTACTTGATAGCCAAGATGGATCCCTTAAAATACATCTTCGAGAAGCCGATTCTGTCAGGAAAAGTTGCAAAATGGCAGATGCTGCTGACGGAGTTCGATATCATCTACAAGACCCAAAAGTCAGTGAAGGGTCAGGCGATAGCAGATCAGTTGGCTAGTTGTCCAGCTCAAACGGATAACCAGCCTCTTGAGACGCTATTCCCTGACGAGTCGATTCGTGCGGTGGATGAAGAAAATGAGGAAACAGTCTGGAAAATGTATTTTGATGGAGCAGTGAACTCTCGAGGGGCTGGAATTGGATCCGTTCTGGTTTCTCCGGGCAAACAGCATTATCCAGTGGCTTCCAAGTTGAAGTTCCAGAGCACAAATAATCGAGCTGAGTACGAAGCCTGTATTCTGGGACTCCAGCTGGCTGTCGATATGAAAATCAAAGAATTGCTAGTGTTCGGAGATTCTGAGCTGATAATCAATCAGGTGACGGATAAATATGCCACGAGAGATCCGACCTTGATAGCCTATAACAATCACCTCCTGGAGTTGTGCGAGCAATTTATAATAATAGAATTTGAAAGCATACCGAGGCTAAAAAATGACTTCGCCGATGCCTTAGCTACCTTGGCATCTATGATATCTATCACTCGAGAGGATGATGATATCATTCTGGTGGTGATCCGAGTTCAACGCCGACCGGCCCACTGCTGCCAGCTTGAATCTGAGCCAGCCAAAGACCCGTGGTACCATGACATAAAGAACTTTCTGAAAAATCAGGAGTATCCGGAAGGGGCATCAAGTGTTGATCGGAAAACTCTCCGGAGGTTAGCAGGCCAATTCTTCCTAAGCGGGGAGACACTGTACAAACGCTCCCCTGACATGGGCCTGTTGAGATGTGTTGGAGTCGAAGAGGCCATCCAGTTGATGAAAGAGGTCCATGGTGGCATATGTGGACCTCACATGAGCGACTTCATGCTTGCCAAGAAGATCCTGAGGACCGATCATTTTTGGCTAACGATGGAAAGCGACTGCGTGCAGTTTGTTCGAAGATGCCATAAGTGTCAGATTCATGGTGATCAAATCCATGTCCCACCTTCGCACCTTCATTGCTTGGCGGCCCCATGGCCCTTCTCAATGTGGGGTATGGACGTTATTGGGGAAGTTACCCCTAAGGCGCCGAGTGGTCATCGCTTTATCCTGGTGGCAATTGATTATTTTTCCAAGTGGGTAGAAGCTGTTTCCTTAACCCGAGTGACTCAAAAAATAGTAGCTCGATTCATCAAAGAAAATATTGTGTCAAGATACGGTTTGCCGCAAACATTGATAACCGACAATGCTAAAAACCTGAAGGGTTCAGAAATACAGAAAATATGTCAGCAGTTTAAGATCGAGCATAAAAACTCAGCGCCTTACCGTCCAAAAATGAATGGAGCAGTGGAAGCCGCCAACAAAAATATAAAGAAAATTCTCCGGAAGATGATTGACAATTATAAAGAGTGGGATGATATGCTGCCATATGCTTTGATGGCTTACCGAACCTCGGTTCGGACCTCGACAGGGGCAACCCCCTATCCTCTGGTTTATGGCACAGAAGCGGTGATACCAGCCGAGGTGGAAATTCCATCTCTACGAGTGCTTATAGAGGCCGAGCTTGATGAAACTGAATGGGTACAACAACGGTTGGACCAACTTTGTTTAATCGATGAAAAGCGGCTGACAGCGATATGCCACGGACAGTGTTACAGACAGAGGATTACTAGAGCTCATGATAAACAGGTATACCCTAGAGTCTTCAAGGTCGGTGAGTTAGTATTGAAGAAAATCTTTCCTTTCCAAGATGAAGCTAAGGGTAAGTTCGCGCCAAATTGGGAAGGTCCTTTTGTTGTTCATAAGGCTTTGAGCGGTGGAGCGTTGATTCTCCAGGAAATGGATGGTGATGTATTTCCCGAGCCCCTAAACTCGGATTCTGTAAAGAAATACTTTGCCTAATAAATGTCCTTATTTTCTAAGTAAGTTTATTTCAATTTGTGATTATCTGTTGCTTCAAAAAAAAAAAAAAAAAAAAAAAAAAAAAAAAAAAAAAAAGAAGAAAAAGAAGAAAAAATACAGCTCGAACATGGTGAAAACTCGAAAGGGAGCTATGAGAAAAATGTAGAGACCGTGTCGCAAAAAAAAAAAAAAAAAAAAGAGGAAGAACAGTTAGATCACTCCTAGGGGCATTTTTGGAATTCCCACTACGGTTGACTTCCATTGACCGTAAGACTTTTTTGTGTTCGGAACTTGATGGATTTGAGCAAGAGTTGGAATCTGTGAAAAGGAACATCGAATATGGCTCAAATTTGCATTGAAATCATACTTGTCAGACAATCCGGCTTGAAATCTCGCAGTCAACATATCTGGTGATAAAGATACCTGTTTGGGGTAAGGTTTTACACGTTTTTCCCATATTTGGTTAAATCAGTTTTGCAGGATTTGAAAAATACAAAGCAAGCAGGAGTATGTGATTCTCCTAAGCACTGAGGATGCCTAGTAGAAAAGAGAAAGTGAGAATCGGCGGGTGCAGAGAAATAAAGGCTGATAGGGATGTTGTCCAAAAAACCAGACCTTGCCAATAACCCGGAGAAAACCTCCAGAAAGTACATCTCTAAGATTGACGGAAGGACGAGACGGAAAAATCTCCCGATACTGTCCTGTGACCCGAGAAAGTCAAGCGCCATCAAATGAGGGATTGCGACGGAAAAGGGGGGACGGAATTGCGAGTCGTAAAGAGTGACAAGTTTTTCAAACTAAATTTTCGTGTTACATGTGTTTTTTGTTCAATTACAGGGTTTTCAAAGGACATGGAAGCATGGATTTCTCTCTCACAAAGACTTCTTACCTTCCGGTTGGACGGAATTGCGAGTCGTAAAGAGTGACAAGTTTTTCAAACTAAATTTTCGTGTTACATGTGTTTTTGTTCAATTACAGGCTTTTCAAAGGACATGGAAGCATTGACTTCTCTCTCACAAAGACTTCTTACCTTCCGGTTCAAATTAGAAACTTTTTATTGCTAAAAGTTCCAAAGCTCTAAATGAGCGTCCAGGTATGCGTTTTGCCCTGAAAAGGGCGAAAAGTGAACTACGCTAAACTTGATCCTCGGCATAATATTAAGGTACGTAGGCAATCTATAAATGTTCGGTCATCTGAGAGTTCGGCTGGGGCACATTTATATCTTTGCTCTCTCATTCTGACTCAGTCACAAGTTAGGGCATATTTTATACTCTTGAACTTTCTTTAGGCCCCTGGTCAAGAGGGCTGGGGCACGAATAATTTTTATTACTTTAAACAATCCTCTAAACAGACACATGTTCGTCATGAGTATTATCAGGAGTCATTTTTTTATTACTCTAAACGATCCTCTAAATGGACACGTGTTCGTCATGAGTATCGTCAGGAGTCATTTTTTTACTCTAAACAATCATCTAAACAGACACGTGTTCGTCATGAGTATTGTCAGGAGTCATTTTTTTATTACTCTAAACGATCCTCTAAATGGACACATGTTCGTCATGAGTATCGTCAGGAGTCATTTTTTTTTTTACTCTAAACAGACACGTGTTCGTCATGAGTATCGTCAGGAGTCATTTTATTACTCTAAACGATCCTCTAAACGGACATTTGTTTATCATGAACATCGTCATGAGTCATTCTTTTATTTTTCTAAATGGACACTTGTTCGTCATGAGTCTTCTTTTATTACTCTAAACGTACGCTTGTTCGTCATGAGTCATTTTATTTTATTTGTTCTATTATTAGAAAATAAACTAAAAAATAAATAAAATAAAAAATGGGACGATCAAAATGACGTGGTCTTTTATCTTTGTCAAGCAAGTGAACTTGCATGACAAAGAGGGGCAGCTGTAGACACGGCATTTTTGACCGCCTCGCAAAAAATCATACTTTATTTTATAGTTACCTTTATTTTCTTTTTTATTTATTTTGTTTTGATTGTACCGTATTTATGCGGTTTAATACTGCTAAATTAAGTTTTATTAATCTCTTAAGTAAATTAAATATTAGTAATTGATTTTTTTTTTTTTGGTTTTGTAGATTTTTTGAAGTGGAATAAAAACACGTTAATTCGGAACAAAATGGACAAGAAACAGACGAGAACGAGAGAGGCCTGGACCGAACGCGGGGGGGGGGTGCAAAAAGGTCGCACGTGCGACCAAAAAACTGGCCGCACCAGCGACCAGCCACACTGGTCGCTGGTGCGACCAGTGGGCTGGCCGCACATGCGGCCAGCAGGGGGTGTCCCCCCCCTTTTGTTGGGTGCACCGATTTCGGTGCACCCAGAAGGGGGTGGGTGCACCGAATTTCGGTGCACCCACCCCCTTTTCCTTACCTTTTCGCACGCCTTTTGTTCGGAGGAGTTTCAGAAAATTTCCTATAAATAGAAGAAGGCTCAGACAACTCAAGAGAGAGAATTTTGAGGGGAAGAAATTTTTTTGAGAGGAATTTTTTTAAGGGAGAGGTGAAATCTGGAGAAAATTTTTGAAGAAAATAATATTATTTTCATTTTATTGTAATTTTGAAGAAGAAAAATCTCCAAGAAGGTGGTAAATTTTCATCTGTTGTCAATCTTACTCTTATTTTTTAAGTTGTTATTATACTAATTTTTTTTTTTTTTATAAATTAGATTTTTTTTTTCTTCTTCCTTTATTATTTATTTATTACTTTTTATTTTCTTTTTCTTTTTTTATTTTTTATTTTTTTTTGAGTAAATAAAACGAGGTGGAAAATTCCCAACCTTCAATTTGAACGGCTTAAATTTAGAAGGGAATTACTCCCCTCGATGCGTGTGTGCGGGTGTTTTATTTAATTTGTATTAAATATAATGTGCTAACAATACGAGGTGGAAAATTCCCAACCTTCAATTTGAACGGCTTAAATTTAGAAGGGAATTACTCCCCTCGATGCGTGTGTGCGGGTGTTTTATTTAATTTGTATTAAATATAATGTATTAACAATACGAGGTGGAAAATTCCCAACCTTCAATTTGAACGGCTTAAATTTAGAAGGGAATTACTCCCCTCGATGCGTGTGTGTGGGTGTTTTATTTAATTTGTATTAAATATAATGTGCTAACAATACGAGGTGGAAAATTCCCAACCTTCAATTTGAACGGCATAAATTTAGAAGGGAATTACTCCCCTCGATGCGTGTGTGCGGGTGTTTTATTTAATTTGTATTAAGTATAATGTGCTAACAATACGAGGTGAAAAATTCCCAACCTTCAATTTGAACGGCTTAAATTTAGAAGGGAATTACTCCCCTCGATGCGTGTGTGCAGGTGTTTTATTTAATTTGTATTAAATATAATGTGCTAACGATACGAGGTGGAAAATTTCCAACCTTCCATTTGAAAGGTTTAAATTTAGAAGGAAAATTATTCCCCTCAATGTGTGCGTGCGTGTGGGTGCGTGCGTTTTCTTTAACTCATATTAAATATAATGTGCTAACAAGATGAGGTGGAAAATTCCCAACCTTCCATCAGAACGGCCTAGGTTTAGAAGGGAGATCACTTCCCTCAATGTGTGTGTATGTGTATATGTGTATATAAGGAGGATTTAAAAATAAAATAAAAACATTCGGATTTAAATTCTAATTGGACTTAATCGGATAAGGTACCGTCTTTGGACGGGCGTCTTGGGGTGCTTGACACCTTCCCCGAGCGTAACTGACCCCCGAACTCTTTAAACGAATCTCTGGTCAGACCATGTTATTTTTGGAGTCAAATTTTACTTAAGCCATTTTTTTTAAATTATTTTCAAAAAAGAAAAACATGGTGATCTAGCACATCATTTAAACCCAATGCTAGGTGGCGACTCCTTTTTCTAAAACAGGCTTAAGTATATTTTAATGAGAAAATCGACGTTTTTTAAAAAACCCTTCTCGTTTTACCAGCGCCAAGCATATATAAGCATATATCTATATTTTCTGATTTTCTCTGGAAAATCGGGGCGCATTCACATTGAAAACAAATATACCAAAATGGAAAATGGGTTTGGTCAAGACGATCTCAGATCTAGCAAAATCAGAGTTCGATCTTGTTAATCAAACCCAAATATGTTCAAATGGAATCTAGATATGGAAAATTTGAACCCATATCCACCCAAATCAAAGTTATATTAGTGTGTGGTGAGCGACGAAGTTGAGAGAGAACCTGAGTGAGGGAGAGAAGACTTAAAGGGTTGCCCTCCAACCATTTTTTCTTGCTCATTCTCTTGCTCATGCAAACTTCTTGCTTGTATGCTCTCAAATACTTGCCAAGAATACTTTCTCTCTCTAAAAATTTCTTCTAAAAAATATTAGAAATTAGTTTTTACAAGTCTTAGAAAAATCTCTACAAAAAAGAGATCAAAAGACAAAGGAAGAAAATAAGAAGAAGAATAAAAAGAAAAAAGAAAAAGAACTTTCTTTTATAAAAGCAAGGTAAGTTCCCTAAACCTCCTTGCTCATTTTCTCATTTTTCTTGTCTAAAGAAGGACAAATAAGACCGGTCAAAACATAAGAAATCCTGTTCCAAAGAGAACACTAAAACAAGTTCATTTTCTTGCATTTAATTTTACTGTTATTTACTTTTACCGTCATTTACTTTTTCATTCTGCACATTTTCGCACTTTTATTTTCCTGTATTTACTTTTTCTATTATTTACTTTCCTGTTTTGCACCTTTCCTTTTACAATTTACTTTACTATTCTATATCTTTCCACACTTTAAATTTCTCGCATTTTTTCTTTCTTTTTTAGTCGAGTTCTCCTTAGCTAATAAGGGAGGATCCCCTGCTCTCCATTTCAAACAAGTGGCAAAAATGGTGGTCCTCTCCAAAAATGTTTCGCCTTTCTTAGCCATGGTTGAGACTAGCACTATACATGTACTTATTATATATATATAATCTAAGTCGAGTCCTCCCTAGTTAAAAGGTTGAATAAAGGAAAACCCTCTATTCCTCATTTCACGTAAATAACGGGATAAGTGCGATCCTCTTTGAAACATTTTTTTTTTTTTTTTCAACTATGATTAGGATTGGCATTATACATACGTATATATTTATACTTATATATATGTATTTATGTATGTATGTATTATACTCGTTATATACATATATATTTTTATGATTTTCTGCATATCAAAAAATGAAAAAGAAAAAAAGAAAAAGGTTTTTCCTAAACTAAAAACCGCATAGGAAGAATTATCCATACCTCGTTTTTAGGTTTTCCAATCATTTGAGAAATTTTAAATGAGGATTAATGAAAATCTTTCTGCCAAGTGGTTAGTTAAGGTTATTATGGTAAAAATACATGTAAAAATTTATTTTTATTTTTTTACTTTGTTAAAAAATGAAAAAAACTAAGTGTCTTTGTTTTCTTCCAAAAATAAAATAAAAAAAACTTTCAAAAAAATGATCCTATTCCTTTTTATTTCTAAAAGTCCTTTCCATGAAACAAAGGTTTTTAAAAGAAACGTTTTCTTCATATAAAGAAACCAAAATGTTTTGGTTTTTTTTTTCCTGGAAAAAAGTTCTTAACAAATGTTTTTCCTAAGATGTGTTTTTGCAAATAAAGCAAAAATGGTTTCTTAAAATGTTGTCTTATCTTTTAAAATATTTTTATTAAAAACGTTTTTTCTTAAAAATATTTTCTTCATAAGAAGACCAAAAGTTTTCTTAAAGAAATGTTTTTAAAGCTAAAACATGTAAACTTCAAAAAATGTGTCTTTGTTTTGGTAACGTAAGAACTCTTCTTCTCTCATTTGTTTTTCATAAGAAAACAAACTCTCTTTTTACTAATATATATATATATATATATATTTTCTCTTCACAAGAAAAATTGAAATAAAAAATTCTTCGAAAATTTTCTTTCTAAGAAACCAAACCCATTTTTTCTTTACATTTTTTTTTAAACTAAAAATGTTTTCTTTCTTTAAATTTGTTTTTTTTAATCACTTTTCTTCTCTAATAAAAAATAAATAAATTATTTTCTTAACAAAAGAAACATCTATTTCATAAAAAATCTTGTCTAAATAGAAATTCTTTTGTTTTAAAAATAAATAAATTATTTCTTGTCTTTTTCATACATAACTTTTTTGCCATCATAATTTGAACTAAAATCAAAACCTCCCTGGGGACCAAGTTTGCCGATTCTTTCATAATCGATAGGTCGTTTAAAAGGGAAACTTTTTTTTTACTTGTTTTTATTGAATTGTCTTTCTTTATTATGTGTTTATTAACTTTACTTCATTTGCTTGACATAATAAAAATAATAAGGAAAAAATATTATGTTAACCAAACAAACAAAATAAAACTTGGACTTAGTACGGTTTAAAATAATTAGACATTGGGTATCGTTTTGAACGGGTGTATTGGGGGGTGCCTAACAGTTCCTCAAGCATAACCGACCCCCAAACTTACACAATACTCTTGTTAAGACCTTTTGAGTCAAAATTTGGTCTATTATCAAAAGATTTTTTCTTTCTTTTCTTTTATTTTGTTTTCTTTAAAACCAGGTGACCTGGTACACCTTTAAACCAATGTTAGGTGATGACTCCAAAATTTCATAAAAATTCGACCCTAGTAAATTAGTTCAAAACCAACGCCTAGAAAACCCACTTGAACTTGTTTTATTAAAATGTTTTCTTTTCAAAATTAAAGTTTATCTAAAAGTATTTTAAAAATGGTAAGCTTGTTTTCAAAATGAAAGGGATTTCAAATAACATACCGACACTCGGTTAGAGTTGTCATTTGCGAACAATCCGGGGCGCGTCAAGATTCTTATATAGATCAAGAAAACATTAGTATCGAATTGAACTTTCATTAAGCAAAAATTTGAGCATATTCATTAGTCTTTATTATCACATTTTTATCTTTTAAGAGTTTTCTATTCTACAAAACACTTGCAACAAGTTATATATATAAATTGTGAGTATTGGTAGAAGCTCCTGTGGGAAAAGAAAATTTGAATAGTGAGAAATTGATTGTAATTCTTGAACAAGGTTGTTTGTTCAAGTGGGTGATTGAGTGAGTAAAAGGATTTTTTTTTTTCGCTCCATGGATTGTAAGGTTTTGATTTTCACCTGGGAAGTAAGATTGGAGAATTTAGTAGATTAGAACATTCCATGGGAGCTCGGAGTAGATACTGGCAAGAAGGTCTTGATGAACTACTATAAGTGCACGTGTCAAATGTCTCTCCCTCTCTTCTTTATTCGTGTTTGGTTGTGTTTATGTTTGTGATTATTTGAATAATTGTTTTCACTGTAAATCATCGAAGTGTTCATATTTACAAAATTGGTAAAGAGTGCAAAATTTATTTAGTGTTCAAAATTCAGTCAAGTTATTAACCTACCCAATTCATCTCTTCTCTTTCTTGGGTAGTAATTGGACCAATAAAAAAAATCTGATTTGATTATATATGGTTTATTTCAATTAAATTTTTGTCCAAAGTAATGTGATGATTAGAATTAGATTTGAATTTATATCACGAGTAAATTATATCATTAATTGACACATATGATTGAAATAATGGTTTTAACTTTGTATATGCCCTATGAGTTCTTTAGGGACATAAAGATAGAAATATTGATTACATGGCAATAAAAACTGAGCATGTTCTCTGATTAAATTCTTATAAATTGGATAAAATTATCACATGTTGGTAGACATTAACCTTAGTTACTAGGAATATCGTACATAAATGGTTTCCTTTTAGTGGAAAAGTTAGAATAATTCCAATTATTTATTAGTGGATAAAACTGTTAATTAATTTTTGGAATCCATCTTTTTATGTGAACCTAATGGAACACAGAACAAAGAGATATGGAGGTCTTAATGGTCTTTCAAAAAAAATGGGAGGAATGTCTAACAACTCAAAAAGTTTAAGGGGTCAAAATATAGTATAAAGTCTAGGATTTTTACCCTAGAAAGTATATATAACCCTAGAAGGGATGTATGGCCGTCCAACTTAAGCCACTTTCTTCTTGCTATTCTACATTTGTGTTTTTGTTTCATTTGCTATCAGCGACACTAAAACATACCTTTCATAGTCTTTTTATTCTAGAAATCGAAAGAATTATTGGAGATTTGAAGAAGTACAATTAAGATCAATAGATTTTTCTCTGGATACCTTTAGAGGCGAGAAATTTATGTTACTAATAGATATCCAAATAAATGTAAAGATCGTACTGGGGAGATTTACAGAGGAAAAGAAAATGTAAGACTAATAGACAACCAGTTAGGTGTTGAAGCACGATTCAAAGGTATTAATCTATCCAACTAGATTGATTCTTGTATTATTTTAGATACATCACAGATTTATTCAGGGTACGGATATTGATTGTGAGAAGTAAAAAATAAAATTTTATGCTCTATTGCATTTACATATGCTTAGTTCCCTACAAAATCGAGCCTCATAGGAGTCATCGACAATAACTAACATGATAAACGGATGCCTATAATATTATCCTAGTCCAACACCATTGGGACAAGTTATCCGAAGACCAAGTGAAGAGATTTAGTGATAAAGAATCACCTCTCGATCAAGGTAATTATGTATTTGTTGGCCCAGATATGATCCAAGAGGAGGTGAGTTGGATCTTTAAACTTTTATGATTTCTTTACGCTTGAATCGATAAAACACTTATCAATCTCTTTGGTAGACATTAAGTATACTGTATAAAATGTATTAATCAATGAGATGAATGCGATTACTTAGAAACGTATGAAGTGTAGTATTAAAGAGGTAATCACAAACACAAACACTAGTACACAAACACATGGAAGAGTAGGAGATAGAGATAATTACAAAATCACAAGACACAAAGGTTTTTAGTAGTTTAGTAAGGATACACTTTCATATGTCTATTCCTACGAGCCCCTGTGGAGATTACTAATCCACTAATTTTGTTATCATTTTCCTAGGCAATAATCAAACTCTTACAATATCAAGAGTCTCTCTCTTGGATTTCCTAATCTTTTTCTCAGACAAAGATCAATCCTTGCTACCAAGGTTCACTCCCTTGGATTTTTTAATCCCTTTCCCAGAAAGAGATTAAGACCGACAACCCAAAATTCACACAAATCACCAAAGTTTAATTACAATTTCAATAGCAACACATAATCAGCTAAAACACTCGCTTAACTAGTCTACCAATAATCACTTTATTGGATTTCCTCTATCGAAGCTTTTCAATGGAAAGATCGAGCCGTCTCTTCACCAAAGGCTCTTCCTTTGGGCTTTCAATGTTCTCTAGAGTATTCAAATTATGTTTTTTTGTTTCTTGAAGAATTTTATTACAGACAATATAATCAAGGATAAACAAAAACTCTCAAGTACAATTATTTTGAGACTAACGGTTTTGTAGTCTAACTTATAAAACAATAGAAGCTTCTAAATAATCTCTTATAGATATATAACACAATTGAGTCTCTATTTCTTGTGCTTATATGCAAACTAATACATAATGATGTACAACAGTGATCAAACAATCGACAACCTGGAAGATTATGCTTCAATAACATGTTATGGTTTAAGATGATTTTTTGATTAGATCATTTTTTCAAGTACAATATTACTCTTCTAATTCCTTGGGAAAAGTTCTTTCTCAATAGATAGTCCAATTAAGTTCAATGGACATTAAACATTTACAATAGATGAGTATAAGACTCAACACAATAGTAATAGTGAAGAGCACACGATTTTGTTACAAATCTCAAAATATAATTCAATTTGTATACCGTTAAAGACCAAATTCTAAATTTGATTATGTTGAGTATATAGTATACTTTTCACTCAAATGATGTTTATGTATAATGTAGCTTGATAGTGATAATGAGAAGCAAATAAATATGTTGCAAATTTGAAAATAGAATTCAAGAAGTAATTTGAGGACCAAATTACATATTTGATGTTTTTGCCAACGAAGCTCAAATTTCCATTTTTCTAAGTCGTTCAAATAATTTTTCCAAAAATGATTCAATTTAATTTAAAGAAGAATGGCTTAAGATTATCTTGTTAAGATCGGTACGAGGAATTTAAGAACTCGATGTCATACTAATTGCGCTGGTGGTGCGAGTTCTTCTTGTTTTTCCAATAAACCAAGTCTTAAGATAGGTTTAATTCAATCCTATTTTACTCCAAAAAATTCTATTACAAGATGTTCAATTTAATTGACAATTTTTAGATCTTAATGAGGTGTATTCCAAAAGTGATTTCAAAATAAATGTAGTTCAAGTACTATTTTGGGACAATGAGAAAATGGTTTAACAGAATGTAGTTTTTCAAAGATCAATACAACTACGATTTGATTCTCAAGATGACGATATATGATCTAGAATTATAAACATAGGTCAATCAAGGACTAAATCTAGATAATCACTAAATGAAATAATATACACCTAGATCCAATTCTAATTGTCGAACCGATGAGATAATAAATTAACTAGCTCAGTAAAAATAATAAACTCGCCAAGATTTACGTGATAAACAATTCACCAAGATTAAGCCCTTCGGAGATGTAGATCTCAACCCGAAGAGATGAAAACACATAGAATTAAGGATGAAGCGTTGAGGAATGTGAAACTCTTATTTTATCTCAAGGATTGATTGTTTTTTAGCACATATCTCAGGTACATATTTACAACTATTATTTAATGGTATTGTGTCTTTTGTTCTCTTAGAAAGTTCTGCCAAAAACGTGCAAGAGAGGGCTGAATATTTGAAGGAAAGGTGGGAAAGAGTTGTTACACTTAATCAGCGCAAGAGTGATATTTTTTACAGGTTCTGGAATTCTCAAAGGAAAATGGATGATTTTTTTTTACATAAATAAAACCCAATATATGCGATTTAGAAAGCCAAAACAGGATCAATCGGACGTAACCAATGTGGGGAACCAATCCCTAAGTTTTAGGAGCAAATTGAGATAATTGAAAAAGGGACCAAATTGCACAATTGACCCCCAAAATGTAAACTTTGATTCATGAACATTGATACAAATAAGTGTAAATATCTATAATTTCATGTTAGCAGTGATTTGGAACAATTTGGATTTGAAAATAGATCCAATTATGGATTTGAATATTAGATTTGTATACAGGTTTACGAGGTTCGATTGATCAGTTCCTAAGATTGGTTGATCGAACTTCAAACACTTTCAAATGAATGAACTTCTAGCCCATTCTATCGATTGAATAAGGGATCCAGTTGACCCATTGTAGACGTGTACACATATATAAGTTTTCTTGATCGGTTAACTGGATGTAGGGATCCGATCGACTCAATACATTAGGGGGAAACTTTTTAACCTTCTAGACTGATTGGTTGAATGATTCCTAAAATATACATCTATTTTTAGCCTAATTTTACAATGTTTTTACCTGATCTTTAAAACAAATTTTTTAACATGACATCAAGACATTCTAAGCATATTCAAAACATAGATCGATTAAATTTAATGATTGTGAGTGATGTATAATCTAAATGTACATAGAGTCATTCATCTTCAACTCATTATTTCTTTTTGCATCGACTCCCCCAATAACATGGATGATCTTGGGGACATGCGTATGCATAATTTTTTTCTATTACTTAACACATTATGTCATCATCAAACAACAATAGCCGTGGTCCATCCTAAAAGGATCGAATCTATAGGTTGTCAGCAAACCCATAGTCCCTCAAGAAAGCCAGCCTTGTGAACCATCTCATGACAGACACAGTACATACTGGCGAAAGAATGTTTAGTTGCCTCCGGACTTCATGTTTATCTTATGCGAGAGGCAAAAAAATTCCATAGGCTGAAAGAAGGAAATGACCAATGGGAAAAGAAGTAGATTTTAACAGAGCCAAATGTAAGAGCAAGTCGGATCGGACACAACTTCTAGTGCCAAATGTCCTTTTGATGTCTATCCCCTAGCTCTACCACCGTTGCTAATAGCTGACAAAATAAAATAAAATAAAAATCACATAACAAGGATATGTCACATAAAGGTAAATATCAGCATTTTATAGCACTGGTCGGGGCATCAAACTTGTTCAAGAGTAGCATTTCCTGTTACAATAGCAACCATGACGTTCGGAGGAAACAAGACATTCCAAGGGTACAATGGTAATTTTAATTCAAAATTCCAAGAAATACGCACCCAAGGTTAAAAGAAGTATAATCCATGTCCAAAATGCCTTTGAATGGGGCAAATGTTTCCACAAAAAACTCAAAACGCTCATTTTCGTTTCTAAGAAAATATTCAATTCCACGTTTTAAACTGCTAGACCAATCAAAAATAGCAATAGAGAACTCCAAGAAGTTCGTTTGTATTTTTAAGAAAAGTATTAAATTTCATGACAAAACAAGGGTATTTTGGTAATTCAGCATATTTGAGTTCAAATAAATTCATTTGACATTTCTTCAAGTTTTTCAAAATCCCACGTCACCAAGAAATGAATTAAAAGTCAATTCGAATTGACAAGCTCGATAAAGAATCACAATTTGTTCATTTTTCATTTTTCTACAAAATACTCATTTGACTTCTAACAGCAAACTTTTAGGGTACTAACAAAAAATGAGAGAATAGAAACATTGTTTAGTTAGGAAAAAAAATCTCATTTCTCTCTCTCTTTTTTTTCTTCTCATATTTGTTGTAAAAAAAAAATTACTTTAAAAATTGTGCATTTTTCTTGTTATTTTATTTTTCCTCCTATTTTCTATATGTATCAAACATTTTTTTTTTTCAATTTTCTATCTTATTTTTCTTTTCATTTTCTTTTTCACTCAACCAAACGCACCCTTAAGGATATTCGTGGTATAACAAGTCAAGTGCATGAGTGACTTTGATTTTAAAATTCAAATATCATTTTTACATAGGTTAAAAAAATTCCACTTCCTCTCAAATAAGTACCTAAAAGAGAGTCTCAAAGTGAATTTTTAAGCAAAATATACTACAATAATAGTGTTTATGCTCCAACAATGAATAAATGGAATTTCAATATAACCTTTCTGGTTGCTTTATAAATTTTAATTGGGTGGTTTCAATTGTATATGTTAAGATAATTGAGAAATGAGGAATGAACTATGTATTGATATATTAAGAAAAAAATATAAAATTACATGTATTAAAAATATACAAAATAAAAACTATACATGAGTATTTATAGGAGAAGTAGGGTTAAGGTTTTGCCCTATGAGCCAAGTGGGCTAAGCCCATTATTACACTAACATTCCCCCTCAAACTCAAGGCGGTAAGTGAGAGGTGAACTTGAGTTTGGAAACCAAAGAGTGAAAACGTCCGGGTGGATGAGCTTTAGTGAAAATGTCTGCTGTCTGATCGGCTGAACTGACGGATTGTAGACGAACCGTATTCTGGAGAAAGTGACAATCAGTCTCGATATATTTTGTACGCTCGTGGAATACATCATTATGAGCTATTTAAATAGCATTCATATTGTCACAGTGTATAATAGTGGCCGCAAGAGAAAAAATGCCCATGTCAGCTAGTAGCCATCGAAACCAGAGAAGCTCTTGGGTTGCATCAGCCATAGTACGATATTCAGCTTTAGTACTGGAGCAAGGAACCATAGTTTGTTTCTTACTACGTAAGGAAATGAGAGAATTGCCCAAAAAGAAACAGTAACCAGTGGTTGAATGTCTGTCGGTAGGGTCTCCGGCCCAAACAACATCAGAATAAGCTTGTAAGACGGAAACAGACTGAGCTGAGAAATGAAGCCCATGAAATAAAGTACCCTTGACATACCGAAGAATGTGAAGAACAACCAAGTAATGAGTGGTCCAAGGAGCGGACAAAAACTGGCTGACATGATGAACGACATATGCAATGTCAAGGCGAGTGACAATAAGATATACAAGACTTTCAATCAGTTGGCGATATAGAGTGACATACTAAAGAGGTGAACCATCGAGTGGAGTAAGTCTGACGTTCGGCTCGAGAGGAGTAGTGACAGTGGTTGAGTTAGTGATCCCAGTCTTGGAAAGGAGATCCGAGACATATTTGTCTTGAGAGAGAAAATATCCATCAGAACTAGATGAGACTTCGAGGCCAAGAAAATAGGCAAGCACGCCAAGATATTTCATCTCAAATTGGTTACTGAGAAACTTTTTGAGTTCAGAAATGCCAAGTAGATCATCTCTAGTAATAATCATGTCATTCACAAACAACAAAAGAAGGATAATACCGTTGGCAGTATGGTAAATAAACAAAACCGAATCATGCGAACTAGGTGTGAACCCAAACTAATGAATAGTAGTACTGAATTTAGCAAACCAGGCATGTGGAGCTTGCTTCAAACCATATAGGGCACGGTGAAGGCGACAAACTTTATTTCTAGGGGCAACCAGGCCGAGAGGTATATGCATATAGATTTCCTCAAGAAGATCACCATTGAGAAATGTATTTTTGACATGCATTTGAAAGAGAGTCCATTTTCGAATGGCGGCGATGGCAAGAAGTATACGGACAGATGTTAGCCTCGCCACTAGAGCAAATGTTTCTTCATAGTCAATACCATATTCCTGAGCGAAACCTTAAGAAACAAGTCGGGCTTTATATTGTTCAACAGAGCCATCAGAGAACGTCTTGATTTTAAACACCCATTTGCACCCAATATGAGTTTTTCTAGGGGGCAGATCAACAATATCCCAGGTATGAGTTTTAGCGAGGGCCTGAAGTTTTTCCGTCCATTACTTTCTGCCAAAAAGGATTAGTATT
This sequence comes from Eucommia ulmoides, assembly GCA_016647705.1. NCBI lineage: Eukaryota > Viridiplantae > Streptophyta > Magnoliopsida > Garryales > Eucommiaceae > Eucommia > Eucommia ulmoides. Next base: position 34,861,512 of record CM028330.1, read on the forward strand.
AGCCTTTTTATTGGATTGAGGCTCATGCAAATGAAGAATAGTGGAAAAACAATGAAAATCAGTAAGATAATATGGACGATGAGTTACCTTGGTAGAACGGCAAGGATGTTCTGGAGCGTAGGTCTTAGAGGCAGTTGGTACAAAATCATCGGCCATAGGAGAAGTCTAAGGCATGGTCGCTGGAGCTGGAGAGGTCAGATCAGGTGGTGATTCTGGAGTGGGTTCAGCTGGTGGGTCTGGGGTAGACTCAGTATAAGGTGTAGGGCTGGGTGCAACAAGTGGTACTAGAGTGGACTTAACAGTACCTTGAACTGTATCATTTGGAAATAACTCAATGGATGGATCAGTAAAGAATCTAGAGTTGGTGAGGGTTGACATGTTAAATGATTGTAAGGAAGAAAACATTTGATGTTCCCAAAAAATAACATGTCGCGAGATATGAAGGGTTTTAGAAATGAGATCCCAGCACCGATACCTTTTATATTCGATGCCATATCCAAGAAAATAACACAGACGAGCCCTTGGTTCAAATTTATTGTGTTCATGTGGTTTGAGAAGAACAAAACAGGCGCAACCAAAAACTCTGAGTTCAGAGTCATCAGGAGTTTTACCGAAAAGACGTTCAAATGGAGACTAGTTTTGGATTATAGCGGAAGAGACACGGTTTATTGTGTAGACAGTTGTGAAGGCAGCCTCACCCCAAAAATGCTCAGGACATGATAAAAAAATGAGGAAAGCACGAACTGTGTCAAGAATATGTCTATGTTTACTTTTGGCTCATCCATTTTGTTGGGATGTACTAGGACACGAGCGATGGGAGAGTGTTCCATTTTTGCGAAGCAGGTTAAGAAAAACACGATCCTTATATTCCATTGCATTATTTGAGCGAAATTTTTTGATATTTCTAGAAAATTGGGTTTGAACCATAGAAGAAAACTCAGAATATATTTGGAATAGTTTGGATCGATATTTCATAAGAAACAACCATGTATATCGAGAGTAGTCATCCACAAAGATAACAAAGTAACGAAGGCCACCTATTGAGACATAAGGAAAAGGCTTCCAAATATCAGAATGAATTAGATCAAAGGGTGCAAGAGAAATAGACTGACTCTCTTTGAAAAATAGGGCTGATTGTTTGGCAAGTTGGCAATGGATACATTTGAAGAACTCATGTTGAACTGAACCAAACTAGCCACTAGAGATAAGTGATTTGAGTCGGCTAGATGAAGTGTGGCCTAACTGAGCATGCCACATTTGGGATGGTGAGAGATCAGCTAGTGGTTGTGGGAAGAAAGATAAGGATACCGGTGGTGGTGGTGAGATTGCACAGGTTGATGAATGGGCTTGGGGTTGTGGTGGTGATGGAGTTGGAGATGAAAGGTGCAAACTGGTAAGTTCAAATAGGCATCCAACCTTACGACCAGTCTCAAGAGTTTCTCTTGTCCGATGATCCTACACATGACAACTACTATTAGAAAATATGACTTCAAATTCCAATTCACAAAGTTGCCCAACAGACAAGAAATTTAAGGTGAGGTTCAGAATCAAATACGTGTCAAGAATAGAAAGATGGGAAGTAGAAACCTAATCAGTATGAGTAACACTCATTTGAGAACCATCAGCGGTATGAATACTAGGGATATTCATGGCGGAGAGTTTGGTTAAAAAAATATGGGATCAGATGTCATATGATTGCAACAAGCAGAATAAAAAAACCAAGATGAGTTACATATAGTAAGTGAGAGAGCAGGGGAAATGTTTGTATCATTACCAATGTTGGAGAAGATATAAAAGAGGAGTGAGGTCAATTCTACAACAGACATGGTGACAGTAGTAGAGGTAGGATCCAAACCCTCTTTGGCATTGATAATGAACGAAAAACACACTGACATCGCTATTAAACCTGGAGAAACTATTGTCATTGATGGATTCAAAATGCCAAAATTGTCCATGAACCGGTATTAAATCACCAAGAATCAGGCATAAAATGGGTAAATCGGCGTAGAAACCATACAAATATAAAGGAAAATATATTATGTGAGTCTCAAACCTCAAAACAGAGATAAAAAATAGAATCAAAACGTCAAGAAACCCTAGGAACTGGTCCAAGTACGAAGAAAACATGTCAAAAAATGTCTGAACCGGCCCCAAGAATATTTTTCAGTGAACCAGTGACGTGGCAGGAGATGGTTGACTGCACGCTGATGTGGCGGTCAATGGTGACGTGGCTGGAGAGTCAAAGATGATGTGGCGGACACGTGTCAGTGATGTGATAAATATCGAACAAAAATTACTAACGTGGCAGATGGCACCTGACATGGTGGCTGACGTGCCTTAGTCAATGCTGATATGGCTAAAGTCAGCGCTGACGTGTTGCTTGTGTAGTAGCTGACGTGGCGAACAACAGAAGGTGGAGCATGGATCTGACACGTGATCACTTAGGCCTCGCATGTGGGCGCATTAGATATCAAATCAGATTGATTTTTATGTCGTTGGAATCGTCTCATCGAGACGTTTCTGATGATATATTGTGGAGTAAATTTGGAGATCTGGTTGAGGCGGTAGAGCCTAAAATCCGAGACGACGATGGATGGTGGTATTGCAAGCTGTTGAAGGCGCGTGCGAGCGCGTGTGATTTCCATTGGCTGTGATTTTGGTGTCGTTGTGTTCGACTCTGCAAGACGAAGATGGTGGTGTGATGGTTGTTGATACCAAAGAAGGAATGAAGCCTATAGTAGTGATGAAAGTCTCGGGAGAATATGGGCTGCGGCGGCGGTGGAAGCTTTAGGGTTGCGAAAATTTTAAGAAGAACAAGTCCAAGAAAGACTTACTTTTGATACCATGTTAAGATAATTGAAAAGTGGAGAATGAATCATGTATTGATATATTGAGCAAGAAATACAAGGTTACATGTAATATACATAATAGAAACTATACATAAGTATTTATAGGGGAAGTGGGGTTAGGGTTTTACTCTATGGGCCAAGTGGGCTAATCCCATTATTACACTAACAGCATATAAGAATATGCATATGTCATGAGTTATGCCTTCCCTTCCTCCTAATGCAAATATGTAGCATATCAAAGTTGACAACAACCATCACATTTGTGTAGAAACTCATTTTCTTCCGACGATTACTGGAATATGGGTGTCGTCTATTGTACCGATATAATCCTAATAATAGAACATGTAAAAAGGTTCACACATTAGTCTCAATATTACATTGATAAACAAAACAAATCAAGCTACATTACCTTAAATAAGGATAACACTTACTGTCTTCAATGATTTATTTCTAAAAATCCTTAAAAATCTCCATTATCTCAGCCAAGTCTTAAGAACACTCTTCAGTATCTCTATTTGAATTTCCACATCCTAATGTAAATGAAAAATGCTACATTTCTTAAATGCTTATATTTCATGAATCTCTTAATTTATAATTATTTTTTGACTCATAACATATGTCACACCGCACCCCACCCTGGGCCCCAACGCCCGAGGTCAGGTGTGACCTCGACTTATTATTACTCAACCAACCACAAATATACACTACTATTAATTACTATAGATATCTCAAAATATTTATCCACTCAAAATTTAGCAGTTATACACAACCGACTATTCGATCACAAAATTACAAAAAGTTCAAACCACTCACTTCCCACAATTGCCCTGACAACCTCCAAAATAAAACCCATTACGTCCTCTAACCCTACCTAGCGCCAGTAGTAGATCTGTCTCTAACTGAGGTACATGAGAAAAACTATTTTGTTGGTATACTGTCTTCATAATATCAAAATAATTTATACATCAAGCATAAATATTCAAACACCACTTTTCAAAACAAAATATAAATATAACCGCATACTGAGTCGAAATAAAATTTAACAGCTATCATCACAATAAAATAAATGCATGTAAATCAACTAATCAAATTACTTTGATATATAATAAAATACCACACACATTTTTCAACTATCCAAAGAATCGTTTCACCCCATGATCGGGAGTTATAACGGTATTGTAACCTATAAACTGTGCAATCTAAGGTTGCCATCAATATCAGGGTCATTCAATATCTCCAATGTTAGGAACCAACACGTGACATAAACCACCATATCATCAACATATTCAAATCTACCACATTATATTGTCAATATCATATTTAACTCAACCATATTGATAATTAATACCATATTCAACTTCTCCACACTAATAGTCAATAACGTGTGGTAAAAACTACAATGTTATATTGATAATCATCATTGTCAATAACAACAACCGCCTGCAGGATTTGCCCTTCTATTAGGTCACAACACAAACATTGTACAAGACATACCCTCCTGTCAGGACAAATAACATCCCGCAAGACATGCCCTCCTATCGGGATCACACTATGACATAGTCGGATAATAATAAAAATTATTTTCCATGCTTAAAAGTTTGTTCAATCCACGTAATGTTATAAAACCATCATTTTTAATAAATATTTTATTTTCCACAATTAAGTACGAAAATAAAATTTAATAATTTATATAGAAGACAATACACTCACCTAGGTATTTGCACTACTTACTATACTACTGTCGTAAAATTGATGGGGTCGACCTCGCATTTGAACCTAACAACGACAAGACCTAAACTAAGAATTTAACTAAATAAATCTAATTCGACATAAAATACGCGAAATGCATGATGCTAAATGTAATTTTTTCTATTCTCAAATTTTCTTGATTACATGAAATTTATTAAAATTAAGCGCCCTATTTTCTTAAGACAATATTACTAAGAAATAAAACACCAAAAATTGATCATTCTAATGGAATTTTTATTTTTAATTAAATGATTCACAATTTAAATATTTTATTTATAAATATAATTCCAATATATATGTATGATCGCGTATATATATATATATATATATATATATATATATATATATATATATATATATATATATATATATATATATATATACGCACACACCCCTAATATACTTACTAAAAGAAGAAAAAACAAAGAATGAATATACTTACTTGATGATGATAAGGTAAAAGGGAGAGACAAGAGAGCAATCGAAAATTGGGAAGAAAAAAAAAATGAACTTCACACGCATATATAAATGAACTTTATAGGCGGCATGATCTAACAAATGCCACATGTCCCTTATCATTTCATTACTTTTTTTCCACTGCTTAACCACACAATTGATAGGAATAAGAAGTTTTTTTTTTTTTTTTTTTTAATTGCACTTATAACCCCTTGAATTTTTAAATATTATTTAAACCTAAAAGTAGTGACATTTTAAAATAGTAATTAGCTCCTCAAATTTTTAAAAGTCAAATTAACTTATTAACCCCAAAATTCTCGAAACTAAATTTTAAATATCATAATGACCCCTAAAAATTTTTAAAGTGAAATTTTAAAATAACACACTATGCCCCAAATATTTTCTTAGTGTTATGAAATGCACTTAAAAATATGTACATGTAAAATTGGAGCTTACAATCCTTCCCCCCTAAAAGAAATTTCATCCCAAAATTTAGTTTCCGTAAACGAATAAATGTGGATATTTAATCATCTTCTCTTTCCCATGTTGCTTCTTCTACTAAATGGTTGCGCTATAGCACTTTCACCAACGGAATTATTTTTGTTCGCAATACTTGCTCTTTATGGTTTATAATTTGTACTAGCTCCTCAACGTATGACAAGTTTTCTTCCAATTCGATTAGTTGAGAAGTCAACACATACGAAGAGTCTGGCACATATTTTCTAAGCATTGAGACATGAAAAACATCATGCAATCTAGATAATTCTAGCGGTAGGACTAGTCGATAGGTTGCTATACCGACCTTTCCTAGAATCTCGTATGACCCGATGTATCTCGAACTGAGTTTTCACTTCTTTCGAAATCTCATTATGTCTTTCCACGGAGATATACATAAAAATACATAATCACCTATTTCAAATTTCAACTCACGTCTACGTTTTGTCAGCATAGTTCTTTTGTCGAGTCTGAGCAATCTGCAGCCTTTCTTGAATCACTTTCACCTTTTCCGCCATCATATGAGCTATGTTAGGCATCAACAACTTTTGTTCTCCAACTTCAATCCAATAGACTGGAGTTCTACATCTTCTGCCATACAACGCTATATATGGTGCCATTTCAATTGTCGAATGATAGTTATAGTTATAAGCAAATTCCATCAATGTTAAATGATCATCCCAACTACCAGGAAATTCTAGAATGCAACCTCTTAACATATCCTCCAATGTTTGATTTGTATGCTCTGATTGGCCATTAGTCTGAGGATAAAAATTGTATAGAATTTTAACTTAGTACCCAGAGCAGTTTAAAGACTTGGTCAGAATTTTGACGTAAATTTTGGATCTCTATCCGACACTATAGAAATCTATGTACCATGCAATCTGACAATCTCGTCAATATACAATTTTACATACTTGCCAATGGAGTACGTGGTTTTCACAGCCATAAAATGAGTAGACTTTGTAAGTCTATCAACAATCACCCAAATAGAATTATACCTCTTTTGAGTACAGGATAATTCAGAAACAAAATCTATTATGATGTGTTCTTACTTCCATTCTGGGATGGGCAAAGACTACAATAATCCTCCTGGACGTTGGTGCTCAATCTTGACTTGCTGACAGACAAGACACCTGGCAAGAAATTCTGCAATTTCTCATTTCATTTCATTCCACCAATAGTGTTATCGCAAGCCTTGATACATTCTAGTACTGCCTGATGCATTGCATATGCTGAGTTGTACGCTTTTTCCAAGATATCTTTCTTCAAATCGACATTATTAGGCACCACAATCTATTCTCAAATATCAACGCTTCATCATTATCTCTAACACGATAGTCGGTTCTCTGACCACTTTTCACTTTATCTCTGATCCTTTCCAATTAGGCATCTGACTTTTGCGCTTCTATAATACGGTTGATTAACATTGGTCTTAAAGTCAAAGTTGCAAGCAAAGATGCAGTCTGACCCACTGCCAACTAGACTTACAGGGATCTCAATTCGACATATAAGTTAGTATGAACAACTCAAAGATGTGCAATCAAACCTATCGATTTTTAACTTAATGCATCTGCTGCCACATTAGCCTTTACAAGATGATAATGGATAGTACAATTATAATCCTTAATCAATTCTATCCAGTACCTCTGTCTTAAATTTAGTTCTTTCTGAGTAAATAAATATTTTAAACTCTGGTAGTCAATGTATATCTCACAAGTCTTGCTATACAAATAATATCTCAAGAGTATTAAGGCAAATACAACCGCCGCCAGCTCCAAATCATGCGTCGGGTAATTAAGCTCATGATTCTTTAATTATCGAGTGGTATATGCAATCATGTGGCCATATTGCATCAGTACACAACCTAGGCCTTGGTGTGAAACATTACTATATATCACAAAACTACCACTTTTTGTCGGGAGAGAAAGTATTGGTGTTGATATTGGTCTATTCTTTGGCTCTTGGAAGCTTTGTTCACATTTGTCAGTCCACTCAAATTTAGTTTCCTTGTGGGTTAAATGGGTCAACGGGGCAGTTATAACAGAAAATTCCTTTACAATAAGATAATAATAACTTGCCAATCTCAAGTTTCGAACTTCTGTCACACTTTTTGGCATTTCCCACTGAACAATGGCTTCGACTTTTTTTGGGTTGACTTGAATACCATCACTCGAGATAATATGCCCCAGAAGTATGACTCTATCCAGCCAAAACTCACATTTACTGAACTTTTCATACAATTGCTTCTCTCTCAAAAGCTGTAGCATAATTTTGAGATGCTCTATATGCTCTTATTTATTTTGAAGTAAATCAATATATCATTACCAAATACGATAATAAATTGATCTAAATAAGGCTAGAAGATCTGATTTATCATATCCATAAATACAGTTGGGGCATTCGTCAACCCAAATGACATTAAAAATTCATAATGTCCATACATAGTATGTAACGTCGACTTCGACACGTCACTATCTCTAATTTTTAACTAGTAATATCCTGATTGAAGATCTATTTCGAAAATACGCTGGCTTTTTGCAATTGATCAAACAAATCATCAATTCTAAGTAACGGGTATTTATTATAAATCATTACTTTGTTTGGTTGCTAATAATCAATGCACATCCTCAAAGTGTCATCCTTCTTTCTTACGAATAATATTGGGGCTCCTCACGGAGAAACACTAGGTCTGATAAACCCGCGGTCTAACAGATCTTGCAGCTAAATTTTCAGTTCTTTTAGTTCAATAGGTGTCATGCAATAGGGTAGAATCGATATAGGATGAATACTCGGAAGTAATTTGATAGTGAATTCAATTTTCCTATCCAAAGGCAACCCTGACAATTCTTCTAGAAATACATCGAGATAATCCCTGTCGACAAGAATATCTGCCAATTGTACCTCATTCTGACTTGTGTCAATTACATGTGTGAGGTATCCCTAGCATCCCTTATTTAATAATTTTCTAGCCTCTAGGACTGAAATCAAACTGACAGGGGTAGTAATTCTATCCCCCGGAAACACAAACTCTAACTCGTCTTGGACTCAAAAAGTAACTTCATTTTTAAAACAATCGATTGTGGCATAATCGCAGGATAACAAATTCATACCCAATATCACATCAAAATCATGAATACTCAAGGATAATAGATCTACCGATAATTCTCTATCACTAATGTGAAGTAGATTATTTTTGTATACACTATCTATCAACACTGACCCACCCACAAGGGTAGAGATAATAATACCATATGAAAGAGAAGTAGAAAATTTCCCTAAATGCATCATAAAGGTCGTCGAAACAAATGAATGAGTAGAACCTAGATCAATAAGTATATGTGTATATCTATCATATAAAGACATGATATCTGTAACCACATCTGCAGTAGCCTGAGCATCCTACTAGATAGTAGCAAATACATGCCCCCGAGTTGGAGGTCTACCATCTGATTTTCTACCTCGCCCCTGAACACCACTAGGGCTGACACCGCCACTACTACTTGTAAAAGGTGTAGGTTTAGTAGCAGGTTTTGGACAATATGAAGATGTGTGACATGGATAATGACAACGAGAACAAATTTGGCCTGCCATAGGACAGTCTCTAATAAAGTGATCCGATGATCCACATTGATAGTATACGTCTATCCTAGTTCGGCTAACCGTTTGGCCTCTACCCTGCCCTTGCTGACCTGAACTCTATCCCAGTACATTCCATCATCGCCCGGAATATGATTGTTGTGGGCCTAGGCTCCTAGCTGACTGATTGGCTATCGGAGCCCGAGAAAGTTGCAGTCAAGGGATAGATCCCCGAGAGGTGCCATCTGGATACATGCTAGATGGCTTAAATCTACTATTTTTCAACTTTGAACATATCTGCAAATCTAGTCATTTTGGAATCGTCTACATCTCCTTTTCTTGGCTTTTACCAAATCAAGAGCGAATCAGGACAAGACATCAAATTTGATTTTATATTACAAAAATGACATCTTCCTCTGGTTCAGTAATATGAATTCCTCCCCCATCTTGAACTGATAAGATTAGGGGAAATACTTTTCATTAAATATGACAACAAATTGATCCCAAGTGACCTTTTGGTCTGGAATTAAAATTAGCCTCTTCATTTTCTCCTACCAATGTTTGACTTCTCCTTTCAACTAGAAGGTGGCGAAAAGAACTCGACTGTCATCAGTAATGCCCATTGCCTCGAATATGTGCCCTATGCTTCATAACCAATTTTCAGCATCAGCAAGACCCGTAGTTCTAGTAAAAGTTGGGAGGTCTAACTCCTTGAATCTTTTCAAGAGTACAGCCTGAGGATTGACTGTTTCGGTTTGGGCCCTCTGGCATTCCATCATCTTTGCCTGTTGCTCAAGCTTTCTTGCGCCCTACCCTTTTTTCTTTGGGGTCCCAAATTCCCACTACTTTTATTTCCATGATCTAAATTCAAGATCTGAAATGAAATTTAATAAATAAAAAGGCCAACAATGCAAACAACAGTGCATGATGCAAATGTATTATTTAATCAAATAAAATAACTGTCATTCACGAGTCGAACCAACCTATCAACATCTCATCTTACGGTTCACTACTGACGAGACAATCTGACTAGTCTACAGAACCTATAACCTAAGTTTTGATAACAAAAACAGTCACACCTTACCCCAGGCCCCAACACCCGAGGTTAGGTGTGACCCCAACACCCTAGGTTAGGTGTGACCTCGATTTAATGTTACTCAACCAACTACAAATATACACTACTATAAATTACTATAGATATCTTAAAATATTTACCAACTCAAAATTCAGCGGTTATACACAACCGACTATTCGGTAACAAAATTACAAAAGGTTTAAACCACTTACTCCCCACAGTTGCCTTGACAACCTCCAAAATAAAACCCATTACATCCTCTTGCTCTACCTAGCACCAATAGTGGATCCGTCTCTAGCTGAGATATTTGAGATAAAATATTTTATCGGTGTACTGTCTTCATAATATAAAAATAATTTATGGATCAAGCATAAATAGTCAAATACCACTTTTCAAAATAGAATATAAATATAACCGCACACTAAGCCGAAATAAAATTCCACAGCTATTATCACAATAAAATAAATGCATTTAAATCAATTAATCAAATTACTTTGATATATAACAAAATACCACACACATTTTTTTACTAACCATATGATCGTTTTACCTCACAATTGGGAGATATAACGGTACTGTAACCTGTACAACTGTGCAATCTAAGGTTGTCATTAGTTTTAGAGTCATTCAATATCTTCAATGGTAGGAACCAACACATGGTATAAACCACCATATTATTAACATATTCAACTCTACCATATTATATTGTCAATACCATATTCAACTCCATTATATTGATAATCAATATCATATTCGACTCCACCATAATAATTGTTAATAACTTGTGATAAAAACTACCATATCATATTGATAATCGTCATCGTTAACAACAACAACAACCACTTGCATGATTTGTCATCCTGTCAGGTTACAACACAAACGTTTTACAGGACATGTCCTCCTGTCAGGACAAACAACATCCGGCAGGACATACCCTCCTATCGGGATCACACTATGGCATAGTTGGATAATAATAACAATTACTTTCCATACTTAAAAATTTACTCGATCCACGTAACGTTATAAAATTGTCATTTTTAATAAATATTTTCTTTTTCACAATTTAGTACGAAAATATAATTTAAAAATTTACATAGAAGATAGTACACTCACCTCAATATTTGCACTGCTTACTATGCTATTGTCGTAACATTGATGGGGTCGACCTCGCCTTTGAACATAACAACGATAGAATATAAACTAAGAATTTAATTAAATAAATCTAATTCGACAACAAATACGTGAAATGCATGACGCTAAACACAATTTTTCCTATTCTCAAATTTTCTTGATTACATGAAATTTATTAAAATTAAACACCCTATTTTCTTAACACAATATTACTAGGAAATAAAATACCAAGAATTTATCATTCTAATCGAATTTTTATTTTAAATTAAATGATTCACAATTTAAATATTTTATTTATAAATATAATTTCAATATATATGTATGATCGTGTGTATATATATATATATAATAACTAAAATAAGAAAAAATAAAGAATGAATATACATACTTGATAATGATAAGGTGAAAGAGAGACAAGAGAGCAACCGAAAATTTGAGAGAGAAAAAAAAAATGAACTTCACACACATAAATATAAAATGCACTTTATAGGTGGCAAAATCTAACAAATACCACATGTCCCTTGCCATTTAATTTCTTTTTTTCCGCCGCCTAATCACACAATTGATAAGAATGAGAAGTTTTTTTTTTATAACCCCTTGAATCTTTAAATATTATTTAAACCTAAAAGTATTAACATTTTTAAAATAGTAATTGGCCCCTCATAATTTTAAAAGTCAAATTAACTTATTAACCCCAAAATTCTTGAAACTAAATTTTAAATATTATAATGACCTCTAAAAAATTTTAAAGTAAAATTTTAAAATAACACACTCTACCCCCAAATATTTTCTTAGTGTTATAAAATGCACTTAAAAATATGTACATGCCAAACTGGGGCCTATAATATAATTGAAGAAACACATTCTTTTCCATTCGAAACATATTGTGGCATCAACTATTATTTTTTTGCAAAATTTTCTGTAACCATAACTTCTTGGTGTGTTAGGATGTAATCCATGGAATTTTATGGATGTACTTTTCATAGTACGTGCAAATATCGTATGTTATAATTACCACTTTATCAAATTCATCATAGCTTTTTCAGTGTTGTCCCCATCCATGATTGTTTACATAAAACATAAATCACTTTACAAATATACTTTGCAACTATTCCATAATTAAATTTAAAATAAAAAATATATATAAATATTGTAACATAACCCAAGAATCCATAACCCAACCAAAAAAAAAAAAAAAACTTATTTAATACCATATAATCATTGAAGACTGAGCATAAAGCGATCCTTGTCATGTGTGTTTTTTTGCTTTTACAACCACATAACCTTAACATGATTCATCTTCAAGGCATAAAATATTTAATTCAAATGTATCATCCATTTGTGAAATTGTAGTAGCAATACTAGTGTTGACCCAAAGATGACCCAAGAAGAGGTAAATTATATTTTCAAAACTTTTAACCTTATTAAGTCTGTTTAATTTTTTTTTTACAAAACTTCTTTAGTATAATCAGTGTAAGTATGCAGTGGAAATATGAAATAATAATTAAACAATGCAAAGTATAAATATAAAAAAAAGTAAGGGATAGAGACAATTACACACACATGACACAAAGATTTATAGTAGTTCGGCAAGATCCTTGCCTACATCTACTCTTTAGAGCTTCCACATAGAGTTTTAATTTTAAAATCATTGATCATCTTCCAATGTGAGAACCAAACCTTAACACTTGCCAATAGACACTGTATTGAATTTTCTAATCCCTACCACGACACATGTTCTTGAATTTCTTCACACGTGACGAGATCAAGTCGTCACTCTAAAGGCCTCTCCTTTGGATCCAATTAGACTTTTGGTTTTTCATTTAGCTCTTCTTCTTGATGATTTTCTTTATTAAGAAATACAATCAATTTAAAACAAGAAAAACTATCAAGGTAATTCTCACAGTGAGTAAACAATCTTACTTAACCTAACGATTTTGTATTTTGAAATAATAATACGAGTTTCTAAACATTATCTACAAAACATACAACACAAATATCTCTATAGTTTTAAAATCCAATAAAATGTCCCCCAATAAGATAGATATTCATATTAGTACACGAGTAGAAAATAAGAACAAGTAAACAATTACATGAATGGAAAGATATATATATTGAAGTGTTAGATATGATATTTTTCTCTCATTTTTAGCTTCGTATTATTCTTGTAATACATGATCAATAGTTATATATATTAATGTGATCAATCAACTAAAGATAATGGAATAATTATTAATAAATAACTAGGTATTGAATTTGATAAGTACTAGTGGATTTAAGATCTTGATGTGAATAAATCACGCGGGCAATATGAGTTCTTCATGCATCCAATGTACCATATCAAACATAATAGTATTAATATTGTATTAGTGTAGATGGAATATTAAACACGTTATAATTTTAATAATATTTTAAAGAATTCCATATCAATACAAATGATTCAGACAAAGTGTTTGACTCAAAAATATAATCTAGACCATGTTTAGCATACAAGCAATTTTATGCCTTTGAATCAAATATATTTTACAAAACAAGTATGCCCTAAACAAATTAAGCTTGGATGAATTCAGTTTCATAAACTCAATAAATATGTATCAAATAACGTATTTGAGTTATAATCATGATAATCATCGAAAGTTAAATTATATCACCGATTTAAGCACAAGCCAGTTTTGATATCTTGATAGAATAAAATTACATAACAAAATGATCTTAACATATTAATAACAATCTTACCAAAATTCAATCGAAGAATGACACTATGAATCTCAACTTTGAATTCGAAAAATTTAGATTGCAATAAGCTCGATTTTTATCAAACAAATTACTCAGAAGTTTCATATATATAATTTCAATGATTTATCACAAAACCATTTTCTTTTTTTCTTATAATATTCAAGTAAAATATTTATGAAGATGTAGAGAGTTTCTGGATATTTTTTCTAAGTTAATTTTAGGGTAATGAAGGCCTACTTAATTATAAAGTTAGAAAGTCAATAATCTGAATGTTGGATCCATAAATTCCGGTCAATAGATTCTCCAATAGCTAGTATGATTTGGGCATAAAATTTTTTTTAATTTTACCATTGTATCGAGCCACAAAAACTCTAGATTCATGAGTAAAAGAATTAAAAACGTGTAGTCTTAAGTGATCAGTTCAAGCCTAAAAAATAAGTGTTGGGTCAAGATAGAAGCAAGGAATTTTGAATGAAATATTAATATATATAAAATACAATTTAAAATAAATATTTCCAAACTTAAAACTATTTAAAATTATATATATTCAAAAAACATCTAAACATATTTAGAAATAATTTAGAATAATTAGTAAACATGAAGAACAATTTGAAATTTGAACAAAAAATGAGAAATAATGAAGTGTCGAGCCAAAACAATTGATTGAATTCTCAAGTCAATTGACTATTTTGGAGGTTTATTCAATAACAATCCATATTCTGCTTGATTTGGTCACCAATTAGGCAAGTCAGTCTAGCGTTTTTATATAGATTTAAATCTTTTAAGCCCTTATCTAAGACATTCAACTATTTGGGTGCTTCAGTCTACCGGTTTCAATGAATTAATTTTGATTTTAAAGATATTTTGTTTAATCCAGCTAATTGATTGCTTTCTTAGCCGACTGAATTGGGCAGAACATCAATTTTAACACGATTCATGGTCGTCTCAAGTACCAATGTTCATACCACTCATCCTAATCATTATCAGACATGATATTATGCCACATAAATATGTAATTATGAACAATATAAAATTTGAACATGCATTGTGTGTGAACCTAACTTAGTTAATATTGTGTAATCCTAGAAAGAACGTTATTACTAAAACTTAATATATTTATTGCACTCTTTATCTCTTCCTTTCTTCTTGCAACGTCTCCCTTTTAAGAATGACATCACTCAACAATTTGATTAGAGTTAGCACACATATAAGCACATTATCAGAATAAGCATTTATTGATCATTCACGAAGACACTTAACATATAATATTGTCTATATAATTTGTGTCATTAACTAATCCATTACATCATCACTAAATCTAATATGACATCATCAATTGAACCTGTAGTTTTGCTCCTGCTCTCTGTAGCTTCAACAAATCTCTCGCAACATTGTGTAATTTTTTTTGCGTTCCATGCTTTTCTCTCTTTGCTGTCTTCATTTGTCTTTGTCCCTATGCATATTCAGTAGTTACTACTGTTGTTGCAAACATCCTATCTAGAGTGCTCTCAAATACAAGGCCAATTCCATTGTTCTAAAATTTTACAAATTTCGGATTTCCCTAAACAGAATTATAAAAATGAGTTAATATGTATTACATATAATAAATTAGTTTGATGTGTAATCAAAACTACGTGTATATTAACCTCAAATCTTTCTACCCACCAATTATGTGGCACATTAATGGTTTTCTTTACTCGATCACATCCCAAATTGGTATCTTTCCCTTTTAATTGCTTCCACAATTCACAATCTATTTTTAGACTATCCCATTTATTTTTCCAATTTTTTTGGGGGATATCGTTTTTCAATTAAAAAAAAAGAAGAGATATTCCTTTATCAAAAACTCCCAACCATCATTAGAAAAATGTGTATTCTTTAGATGACCAACTTCAACCAACATGATACAAAGTGCACAAAAACTATCCACTTGTTCATTTTCCCAAGTAGCCTTATCGTATTGCTCCTGTTTTGGAATGCTACCTTTTAGTTTCTTACTTATCGTTATAATTAAAAATGTTAAGATAAATGAATAACATAAAGTTCAAGTAGAAAACAGAAAAATAATGAATAATGTACAAGAAAATACCTAGGACAAATAACTTATGTAGACTTATAATACAAAAATTTTAAAAACAAAAAAAACGTTTAACCTACCCTTAAAAGCTATGGAGTCTTTCATTGCTTCCTAAGGTCAGGACAATGGTAGAGAAATATTACGTCGCTATTTTTACTGCAAGTATACGGGTCAAGTTTTATAGAATAGTGAATGAGAAGGGTTATCGTATCCACAGGGATTGAATTAGATGGTCGCTAAGTATCGTGATTATCATAACCAAACTTTATTTAGACGATAAAAATTGGGTTTTTGTTTTTATAAATAATATACTAAATTAACAATTAATTAAACTATAATACTAATAGTATTATATGAGAATAGATTATCTAGGGATTAACTTCGTTTACTTATACGTGTTTGATCCAATCTAGTTTACATTAACGGTATTCAAATCTATCCGATAATATAGGTATCGAAAACTCACTTACTACCTTTCCCAAGTATAAAATGAAAGAATATGCGACTACGCATCAACGCTGAAGTTCTCCTCGAGTGTCTATACGACACTTAGTCACATGAGTTTCGCCCCAACCTCAAGGATTGCACACTTCTAATACCTTCCCGGGTCATTAGATCGTCGCGTTGTATTTATACCCTAGTCCGAATTCGAGGTTATCTCTCTCGAGTGTCAAACTCCGTATTCTCAAATCAACCACAATATAATAACAAGCATATTATGGTGGTAAAAGAACAATAAACACAATCGAATAAAGATAAACAACCGTTAACGAAACATAATTTACTCAAACAACGTATATTAGTAAACTACATTAATCTCATAGATAATCAGCATTTAGCTCTTGGCCATAACCATATATTTAACAATAATCCATATATACATTTTCAAATAATAAAAAACAAGTTAATAATAAAGAAAGAAACAAATGAGAATAACCGTAATCTGAAGGTGACGTCCGTAAAAACTGCTCCGATCTTGTTTCCTCCTCTCCAATTGTGTTCCTCCTCTTTGGTTGGTTGAGAGCTTTTTAGAACACTCAAAAATACTCCCAATATGTTCTAAGAGAAGTGGGAATGAAAATGGGAACAAAAGGAACAAAAACAAATATCTAGAAAATATGCTAAAAACACTGTACAGCTAGGGGCTTCACCGTTGCAGCGGTGGGTTTGACCGTTGCGCGTTTGGTATGTCGATAGACATTCTTCTCTTTTACCGCTGCAGCGGTGAGCAATCAGAAGGTTTATGTTTCTCTATTGTTTTACCGTTGCAGCAGTAGATTTGCTGCACTGAAACTTTGATCCTCTTGATTATTTTTTCGCCGATTTCCTCGTTTTTCGACCGTTTTCTCTCTTAACCCCTAATTTGAATAAAAACAAATTAAAATATAACAAGAATAATCGAAAACTACCAAATTCGGTTTGGAAATAGATAGATAAATTTCACATATCGGACAACTCCTCCTTTCTGTTGATCTTTCTTTCCGGGGTATCTTAGCTCTTTAGCTCTACCATTATAATTGGCTAGGACAGTTCCCTCACGAGCGAATTCCGACACTTTAAGTACTCCCCACATATTTTGCCTACTTGAAATTCTATAAGCCAGTATAGTGCTGACTTTATTAAATCAAATAGAACAGTAGCTTCTAGGAATGTAGCAGGAACTAGTTCTCAAGCGATGAAAAATCATAGCAGTGCACATGGAAAATGAAAAATAAATATAGTAACTCTAATATCCCCCCTCAAACTCATGATGTGGCTGCAAGAAGTATCGAGAGTTTTCCAACCAAAAAACAAAAGACGAAACATAATGCAACTTCGTAAACAAGTCAACAATTTGCATGGAGGATGAAATGAAAGGCAGAGAAATAGTGGCATGCTGAAGGTGATGGCGAGTCAGATAATAATCAATCTCGATGTGCTTATTCCATTCATGAAAGATTGAGTTGTGAGCAATTTGAATAACACTCTTGTTATCACAACACAAAGGAGTAAGATGAGAAAGAGAAACACCCATATATGTCAGTAACCAACGTAATCAAACCATCCCTGCGGTAGTGGATGCCATCGCATCACACTCAGCTTCCATAGAAGATCTAGAAACAACAGTTTATTTTTTTCTTCTTCTATTAAATAAGAAATCTCTCAAAAAATCCATAGAAACCAGTATGCAAGTAACTCTAAAGACGAGGTCGATGGAAGTAAAAGTCTTTGAATGAGGGTGCCCTAAAAATACCGAAGGATACAAAGAACAACAACCCAATGAACCATAGTAGGAGAAGTGAAAAGTTAACTAACAATGTGAATAACATGGGCAATGTTTGGGTGAGTAATAGTAAGATATACCAAAGTGCCAACAATAGTACGATATAGGGTAAGATCTGGAAAATGAGCACCATCAAAAGGTGAATATTGAACATTCACCTCTATAAGAGGATCAACTGTCCTAGTATCAGTGAGGTGGGCACGCTCCAAAATGTCAACGACATACTTAGATTGAGAGAAAATATACCCTTTTGGCAAGAATGCTACCTCAATATCTATAAAGTAGCGTAAAACCTCCAAGTTTTTCATTTCAAATTGATGAGATAATTCTAACTTCAATGTTGCAATCCCATCAACATCATCACCATTTATAATAATTTCATCAACATATAAAGAAAGTAGAATATGTCATGTAGTGGTACACTTTACTAATAGAGAGGAATCATGATTACTTGGAAAAAAAACAAGAGAAGTAATCACAGTAGAGAACTTCTCAAACAAGGCTCGAGGTACCTATTTAAGGCCATATAGAGTATCCTTGAGCCTTCAAACATCTCCAGAATTATGAGCAATACCAGGAGGGGGAGTCATGTAAACTTTCTCTTGAAGATCACCATTCAAGAAGGACTTTTTTACGTCTATCTGAGAAATGTGCAACTAACGAGATGCAACGGAAATAAGAGTACGAATAATTGTCATTTTTGCAACCGAAGCAAAGGTCTCCTCATAATTCATACTATACTCCTAAGAAATTCCCTTGGCAACCATCAAGTTTTTTACTGCTCAACTGAACCATTAGACTTGGTTTTAATTTTGTAGGCCCAATGAGAACCAATTTTACATTTAATATGAGGTAAAGACACCAAATTTCAATTATCCATCTTGTGCAAAGCAAAAAGTTCCTCAACCATAGCTTGTTGCCAAATGGGATCAACAATTTTTTCTTTATAGGTTAATGGCTTAGAGAGGCAGTGAATAGAGGCTAAAAATTAAGCAAGAGAATTTGAATAACAGGAATAAACAAAATCTTGTGTGTGAATAGACTTACGAATGTGCTGAGGATTGGTAGGAGGAAGATCCACAATCTCAAAAGGTGCTTGGTCAGAGTTTGAAGGGGAAGGAACATTAGAGGCATTGGTAGCTATAGAACTAATAATGCAAACCCTACAAGAATAATATGGAACAAGATGTAAAATAGGAACATAAGGTTGAGAAGCAAGTGAAGGGTCAGTATTTATAATGCATAGGTGTTGAGGAGATAAACTATCAGTATCCTCAGATAAAGGATCAATAGAAATGAGATCAAATTTAGTCAAGTTGTGTGTACTAGTACAAATAGAAACGAAAGGTATATGCTCAAGAAACACAAAATAACGGGACATATATAGTTTTTGTGCAACTCTATCAAAACCATGATATCCCTTTTGTCTCTCACCATAATTTAGAAAGACACAAACGACAGAACTAAAAGATAAGTTACTACACTCTGCACTTGGTCGAAGAACAAAACAAGTACAACCAAATACTCTTACGGAAGAATAATTTAGAGCATGACCATACAACTTTTGAAAAGTAGATAGACCTGAAGAGTAAGATGGGACCTAATTAATTAAGTTCATGGAAGTAAGTATTTTTTCTTCCCAAAATTCACTAAGAATAGAGACAGACAATAAAAGGTAATGAGCACTTTAGCCATGTGCCTATGTTTTCTTTTAGCAAAACTCTTTTGTTCGGGAGTGTTAGTACACAAGGTATGATAAACGGTTTTATCTAAAGCAAACAATTCCAAAAAAAAAAAACGATTAGAGTGTACTTCCCATCCAAATCATATCTAAAGTCATTGATAATATCATAATATTAGGTCGTAATAAGATCTCAAAATTTTTGAAAAATACCAAAGAATTCCAAACTACATTTCATAATACAACTATAATAATGATAGATGTAATCATCAATAAAAGAAACACAATATCTAGACCCATCCTTTTGTAGCAATCGGGGAAGGTCCCCACACATTAAAGTGAACCAGATCAAATGGTTCATGAGAAGAAGATATACTTTAATTAAAAGGTAAAGCAATGAATTTTTCCAGTTTACAACCACTGCAATCAGAAATATCAAAAGCTAACAATTTTTTTTAACGCACCTATAGACACCAAGTACTTTAAATGAGAGGTTGAGACATGATCAACAATAATGCCATAAATAAAAACTAGAAGAATAAGAAGAAGTCAAACAAAAAGAGGACAAATGAATAATGGAAACTACAACAACAAATACTCTTACTTCGTCCAAAATATAGAATATTTTCTCTCTATGGCATGTCCTAATCAGCTTCTAGGAATGCGGATCCCATACATGAGAAGTAGAAGAAAAATAACTAAGTAACCCAAATCATATAATTGGCCAATAGAAACAAGACTCAACGCGAGATTGGAAATATCACAAACATTTGAAAGAGATATCCGACCTGTGAAAAAAGAACTAATACCTGCTAATGGCATCGGAGTACTATCAATAGTCATAACGAATACAGATTGCAACATTCTCAAATTTTAGAAATTAGAATTATAAAGTTGTGAGAGCAATTAAATAAAAAATTTGGTGCAATTAAAATTTTCTAGTGAAAATCACAAAATTTAGGTGTCAAATTAATAGAATTAACTTAAAATTAAATATCTAATGGTTCACCATGGTTTGGGCACATGAGTTTTGGCCCAAAGTGTACATTCGGATCACTTAATACTATTTTAAAAATGCCACAAATAAATGGTGCGAAAATTGATAAATTATAAAACCTAATATAAATGGTTAGAGCCTGAGTTGTATTAGAAATGCCCAAAATTAGTTTTGAGATAACCCAATGCCCAAGTCACGATCTATACCCACTTCCCTAAGTGTTAGTATCCATACCCATATCATAACCCATGACCTAAGACCTTACTCATATCATATATATAAAAAAAAAAAAAAAAAAGAGTCTAGAATTCATGTGAGAGGCCAAGGACCAAGACAAAAAAACCCTTTTTGCCTTCTCTTTCAACCTCCATCAACATAAGTACAGAAAACAAGAGAAGAAAAGAGAGAAAGTGAGCGATCGAGAGAGGAAAAATGAAGAAAGAAGGTCTTGGGAGATTTGAAACAAGAAATTTAAGAAGATCCATAGGTGAAATCAAGTCTTAGTGGAGGATTAAACTCAAATTTGGTAAGTTCCTAAACCTAGAAATTTTTATCAAGAGTTCTAGATGAATTTTTATGATTCTAAAGGTTAAGATATAAAACATATTTGTATTAAACCTAGTAAAACTTGGATTTGGTCATGTATGAGTTTGTTATATTGAATTAAACATGAGATTTGGGTGAAATCACCATTCATAAAATCTTATTTTCTTTTTAAAATATGGTTTAGAACTTTAACTTTGTTATTTTCGGTTTTGAGAGAGAAAATTTGAGAAAACCATGATGTAAATGAACCTTAAATGAATTAGAAAGGTTGTATATTGGTTTGGGATGAACTCTAGGCCTTAGAAAAGTCAAAAACATAGTTTAGGAGCATTGGGTATCAAAATCTGGAAGTTTCAAATTCTGCACTCGGTTCATTTGAACAACTTGTCTTCAAAAATTCATAACAATTTGTAGAAAAATCATAAAAATATGAAACTTATTGAAAATGAAACTAAACTAAATGAAGATCATTTTGTGCTATTATATGTTGTGTTTTGAACTTGATATGGTACCTAAATAGACCCCGAAAGGTACCAAAATGTAGTCCCGTAAGATTCTGACAACTTTGTTTATTGAACTTTCAAAAATCATAACTAAATGTAAAACAAATTTAAATCTGGTGATTCAAAGTGCGTTTTAAAACTTGAGATGTCTATTTTCATATAAAAATATAAAACAAAAAAAAACAAAAAAACAAAAAAATATTTTTAACAATGGTAAAATGAGTGGGAAACCTGACTGCTAACAGTAAATTGCTCTCATATCATCTAAAAACAAATATTTTTTATACACTAAACAATATAGGCTTGCTCCCACAACGCATCATACCCCCTTAAGAAATAATAAAATATGAAGGCTACGTGCATAAAGTGATGGTGTTAATGAGAAGATGTTTAATTTTGTTTCCAGCAATTGGGTGAGCTGAAGTAGGGTGATTCGAGATTACTAGGTGGACCCACATCTCAAGGCAGGAAATTATATTCATTCTCTTATGTGTTTTTTTAGCATGCATTATATGTATGTATTCTTGTGTGCTTATTTGAAAAATATGTTTTCAAATGAAATTAGATTTGCGACATAAAGTTGAAGTTTGGACAAATCTGGTATTATAAAAGAAATATATACTTGTGTGTTAAATATATCTAGCTGGGTGATATTGCGATAATATCATGTGAGGACCAAATAGATTGGGTCACAGTTGAGCCGACCTTGGGTGCAAATCCCTAAACCTATGTGGGGGATACTACAAGTTACGTGAGTATCTCATTGGATGGTATAGATTCTTAGTGGTACAGGTCGGTCATCAGGTATCGTAGTAATACACTTGTTGTGTATGTGTTTTAAAATTTTTCTACTTGAATTTTATAAGTACATGTTTTATTACAATGTGCGGATACATTATATATTGTTTTATTTATAATGTTCCAGCTAGGGTATTATGGTTTATAAAATCATGTATTTTCTACAAAAAAAAAAGGAAAATGTAAGAAAATATTTTATAAAATCACATTGAGCTCACCCCATTTCCCCTCCCCCCCTTCTCAGGCAATGCACAGGATAGTGAGCAGGAATGAACTCCAGTCTAAAAGTACGCTATATCAAGTTTCTAGCTTTGTTGTATTTGGATCATTTTGGTACTTTCTGTAGCTATAGACCTCTTTTTTTAAGCATGACATGTACTAATGGGCCCTGTAAGGCCCAAACATTTGGATTGTTGGTTCGTTTATAACGTTTATTAATTATGTGTCTATTAATACTGCTAAAGGCTCTATGGGTGATATAGAGGCCCAATCCGATAATTTAGTTATTTTTTTTACAAAATTTCATCATGGTATTATCAATTGTTTAATTAATGAGTAACATCCACTAGGCCTGCTTGGTAACTATAAACCAAATTGATGCTAGAAAGGAACACACATAGTAAGATTAGGTAATTAAATAAAATTAAGCATTAAGAAATAAGAAAAATTACAATAAGGTTATCGGTCGACTTCTTAAGTTGGTCGTCCTGAGGCTTGATTCACGACCCCAGGGTTTGGGATGTGACAGGTTTCCTTTTTGGTATCAAAGCCAAGGTTTTAAGAAGCATTGGGACTTTAAAAAAATGAATGAAACATCCTTAATAGATAAAGTTTTTTTTTACAGTCCAGAAACATACCACCAAGAAGGAACGCCCGTACCTAGGCTGCCAATGCACCAGGTGAAAAATGCACTTGCGGGAGAGAATCAAAATTTCATGGTAGCCATGTACAGGGCCTTTCAAGGAATGACCACTTATGCCCTGGAGAATCGTAGGGCAAACAATGAAAAACGAACATACCTAATGAAATTCTTAAGGTTGTCAATTGAGCCATTCCAAGTCAGCCAAGATGTCATCAAGGCTAAGTGTAGGATAAGGACTAGGGGTCATAATTTTTTATCTACTTCAGATCCCAATGGTTTACTAGTAGGGGGCGCATTTATGCACGCCTACTTACGCTCGCAAGTATACGAGGTCTAAAGTTTTAATATAGTGGATCTTTGAAGATCAGATATCGTTCCCACAGAGAAAAATGTGAATAATTGAATTGAATACCGCAATTGACGTAGTCTCATGTTATCCTGACAACGGAAGACATGAATTGAAATTAAACTAAGCTAAACTACAATTAGTGGGTTAATTCTAACTAGGTTGATTAATTATGGATTGATTTCGTTCACTTAATACACGTTTGATTTCGTTCGGTTAACAATAACGGAGTTTAGGTATCCGACAATCTCGGTTCGTAAACTCCTCCGCCACCTCTTCCGAGTGTAAGACGAGGGAATACATGATTTCGTGTCGATGAAGAGGTCCCCCTCAATGTCTTAACAACTCTAGACCGCATATGTCTTGACCCAACGTCATCGATTGCACACTAACTAACGCCCTCCCGGGTCGTTAGGTTGTAACGATGTGTTTACCCTTATCTGAATCCAGGGTTACCTCTCCCGAGTGTCAAATCCTAGATTCTTAAATCCAACCCTAATACCATTACAAGCATATTAAGATCTTCATCAAATGATAAATGCAATTGGACTTAAAAGCAACAACCGTTAAAGAAATGTATATTAAACCAAACGAGTATTTACACAACTACACCTTTCCCTAACTAATCTCTAAATTATACTAACATGTTCTTAGCCAATACAACATTAAATCATGAGGATATCATCATCATCAACAATAAACATTAAATACAAAGATGGAAACAAGGGAAGAAAAGCCAAATCTCAAAGTGGAGTAGTCCACTTTCGCCAAAAAACAATCCTCTCGAGCTTCCTCTTCTCCGTTGATGAACTTCATCTTCTAGCTCTTCAAGGATTAGCCAAGAACACATCCTAAACTAATCTAATCTACTTCCTAAATTACCTAAACCTAACTAAGGTGGAAGGAGAGCTCCCAAGATGTCAACCGGAGCCTTCTCTCACATCTCTGGCTTTTTTTGAGGTTTGGTGGAGAAAAGGGTTAAATAGGTAAGGTTTGGAAATATCTTCAAAATAGATATTTCTATGCAGAGTGTCACCACCTAAGTGGTGGTTCACCGCTTAGGCGGTGGACTTAAGTCGGTTAAGTTTCTGTCGAATCTTCGCCTAGGTGGTAGCTGTTGGCATATCATTCTAATCTTTTCTCGCCTACGCGGTGGTTTTCTCACCTAGGTGGTGGTTCAGCCCTTTAGCACTCCAACATTCTGCCTCTTTTCTGCCTAGGCAGTGGAACTTCCGCCTAAGCGATGATCTTCATTCACCGAAACCCTGTTTTGCACATTTTGTTCACCGTTTCTCCACCATTTTTACTTGTTTCTCGCATTTTGACGTCCTTTCCCTGTTCTACACTAAAACAAACTAAAACACAATTAAATATAACTAAAATGCTTGAAAACTAACAAATCCGATTTAGAAATAGATAGATTTTTTACACCTATCATTTACCGAGTCGAGTTTGTAGCCACTAAACTCGAAGGTGAAGCAGAATTTTGGTGAGAGCGAACCAAGAGGAGCCATGACACTACTAATATGACTTGTGAGGGTTTGGTGATTTATTCCATGAGAATTTATTTTCCTAGTCACTGAAAGAAGAAAAGATACGGGAATTTTACAACCTTACTCAAGGAGACATGATAGTGTTAGAGTATAAGGCTAAATTTCTGAGTTGTCTCGATTTGCACTTAGACCTATGTACAACAAGATAGAGAGGTGTGTGAAATTTGAGACGGGACTCTGACACAATATTCAAAGATGAATAGTGGCGGCTGGTGCCCCTACCCACTCTCAGTTGGTGGCAACAGCACTTAGGGTAGAGTTAGATCATCTCTTTTATCTCAAAGAGACTGAGGGTAAGAAGAACAAAGGTGAAAGTTCCCAAAAGATAACTCGCAACAACCAGAATCGTGGCTAAGGTCAAGGTAATACTGGAAACACCAGCGATAATGGTAGCGAGAGTAACTCATCTGGCGGTAGACGTTCCGGACCTTATACTTGCTATGTATGGGGGCAGTCAGGACATGTCAAAAAGAATTGCCCAATTCGTCAGCAACAACTACAGTAGCAATTTGGCAGCCTATAGGACTCTAGCTAAAGCAACCAGGTGAGACCTACACAGTCTTAACAATCTGTGCCAAGCTATCCATTACAAAATTATCTGACATATGGTCATTATCCGCAATATCAGAATCGTCCTCAGTCTCCATAGCAGTATCAACCACCTACAACCACATCTCACCAGAATACACAACAAGGAGGACTGGGTAGTCAAGAAAGAGGCAATAAAGGAAAATGAAAGGCTCAAGTCCAAAGTTACGGTATTGGTAAGGAAGGTATTGAGGTACAGGGTAGTCATACCGTGGTTGATGGTATACTTCTTATTTCTCGCTCATGGGCTCATGTATTATTTGATACGGGTACATCACACTCGTTTGTGTTTGCTTTATTTGCTTCATTACTTGGCTTGAGTGTTGAAAATTTAGATACACCTTTATGTGTAAATCCTCCACTTGGAGATTATGCGGATCTTACTTTGATTTGTCGAAGATGTTGAATCATTATAGTAGACAAAAAGTTCTTTACCGACTTGATAGTTTTACCTATGGAATAGTTTGATGTTATCCTGGGTATGGACTGGTTATCTAAATACAAAGCTATAGTGGATTGTCGAATTTAAAGAGTGACATTATGTTCGGATGATAGTACTATGGTCCTATACCAAGGAAAGTCAAGTCACTCATCCCCTAACCTGCTACTAAAGGCCTGTTTTGGTAAGAGAAATAGGGAGGCACTAGTCCTATATACAGAATTGGATAATGAAGTGGGTAGAATGAATTGATTTATGAATCTCCTGACACTATATGGATACTCGGGTATATTCTTAGAAGAATTGTCAGGGCTACCACCAGACATGGATATAGAGTTATGTATTGACCTCTACCCAGTTACTATACCAATTTCAATTACTCCTTATCGAATGGCCCCAGTGGAGTTAGCAGAATTACAGAAATAGTTGGAGGAACTAGCTGAGAAAGGGTTTATCAGAAATAGTACTTTACCGTGGAAAGCTCATGTTTTATTTGCAAGGAAACATGACAGGACATTAAGACTCTATGTTGACTATCGACAACTTAACAATGTTATGGTAAAGAACAAATACCCTTTACCTTGAATCGATGAGTTGTTTGATCAGTTAGGAGGATCCCAATTCTTTTCCAAGATTGACTTGAGATCAAGATATCATCGGTTGAAGATCCAGGAGGAAGACATTCCTAAGATAGCTTTCTGGATGCGATATGGACACTTTGAGTTCCTAGTCATGCCTTTTGGACTGACGAATGCTTCAACAGCTTTTATGGACTTGATGAACAGGATCTTCCAACCTTACCTGGATCAGTTTATCGTGGTGTTTATTCATGACATTTTGATTTACTCTAAGACACAAGAAGAGCATGAGGCATACATGCGGATTATTTTGCAAACACTCCGTGACCACCAGGTTTATGTAAAGTTTGAAAAGTATGACTTTTGGTTAATAGAAGTGAACTTCCTTGGATATGTTATTTCTCGCCAAGGAATTTCAGTTGATCCATTTAAGATTAAAGCCATCGTGGACTAGCTGAGACCTAGGAATGTGACAGAGGTTCGAAGTTTCCTAAGATTAGCTGGATACTATCGGCATTTTGTGGAAAACTTTTCCCAAATCACCTTGCCTATGACCAGACTCATAAAGAAGGACGTTATGTTTAAATGGAGTGATGAATGCAAAGCAGCATTTCAAGAACTAAAGGACAAATTGACAAATGCTCTAGTCTTGATCATTCTCGACCCAAAAAAAACATATGAAGTTTATACTGATGCTTCGGGGAGCGGGTTAGGATGTATTCTGATGTAGTATGGAAGAGTTGTCACTTATGCTTCTAGACAACTCAAACCTCATGAACAAAATTATCCAACCCATGATTTAAAGCTAGCAGTAGTGATATTTGCCTTGAAGATCTGGAGATATTATCTTTACAGTGCAACATTCCATATTTTCTCAGATCATAAAAGTCTCAAGTATTTCTTTATTGAAAGAGAGTTCAATTTCAGGTAAAGAAGATGGATGGAATATATGGAGGATTACGATTTCACCTTGCAATATCATCCTGGCAAGGCCAATGTGGTAGTAGATGCTTTAAGTCGCAAGAATCAAGGCATTATGGCGAATTTGGATTTGGTAGATTAGAAGAGACCGGTAGTAATTGGAGATTACAATCTTCTATACAGTGAGAATTATAACCAAGCCTTAATCTACAACGCCATTGCTACCCCATCACTCTTGCAGATCATTAAGGAGAATCAATATCAAGATGATACACTTCGTAAAATATGGAGAAGAATCCAGATTGGTAAATATTTTGAGGGGTGGGAGATTTATCCGAATGGATCTCTCCATTTCAGAAAGAGAATAGTTGTTCTAAATAATCAACAGCTAAAGCAAGCCATATTGGATGAAGCACACAAGACCTGTTTTGTCGTACATCCCAGCAATGACAAGATGTATCAGGATATGAAAAGACAGTATTGGTGGAGTGGCATGAAGAATGATGTAGCTCAGTATGTCGCTTGATGTTTGACCTGTCAGCAAGTTAAAGTTGAACATCAACAACCAAAGGGATGCCTACAACCACTACCCATCCCTGAGTTGAAGTGGGACCATGTCACTATAGATCTTGTGACTGGATTGCCAAGAACTGTTGAAGGATTTGATGCTATATGGGTGATAGTTGATCAGTTAACAAAAATAGCTCACTTCATATAAGTCAAGACAAGTTATTCCTTCAAGGGGTTAAGAAAGCTTTACATAGACCGGATTATAAAATTACACAGGGTTCCGCTATCAATAATTTATGATCAAGATCCTCGATTCACAACCAATTTTTGGAAGAGTTTCCAGAAAGCCCTTGGCACATAGCTCCAGTTCAACACTGCATTTCATCCCCAGACTGACGGGCAATCTGAAAAAGTAATTCAGATCTTGGAAAATATGTTGCGAGCATGTATCTTGGACTTCAAGGGTAGCTGAAGTAAGCATTTGCCGTTGGTAGAGTTCGCTTACAATAATTGCTGTCATACTAGCATTGGCATGGCACCATAAGAGGCACTTTATGGACGACCATGCTGGTCTTCTACTTGTTAGGCAGAGGTAGAGGAGCGCATTACCATTGGTCCAGATCTGATTGAGGAGACCACAAAAAAGATCAAACTCATCCAAGAATAACTCAAGATAGCTCAAGATCGCCAAAAGAGCCATGTTGATAAGAGAATGACACATTTGGAGTTCTAAGTAGGCAATCTCGTATTTCTGTGAGTAAAGCATCACAAAGGAATTTCTCAATTTGGTGTAAAAGGGAAATTGGCTCCAAGGTAAATCGGACCCTTTGGAATTATGAGAAAAATTGGAAAAGTCGCCTACTATCTAGTCTTGCCTCAAGAGTTGTCACATGTGCATAACGTCCATGTATCTATATGCTATGAAAGTACGAGACGGACCCTTCTCACGAGATATAGTGGCAGGATATTCCAATCTAGGAAAATGTATCATATAAGGAAATGCCTTAGCAGATTCTGGGTTGGAAGGTGAAGTTCTTGTGAAAACGTGAGATATCTCTCGTAAGAGTGCTATAGTGTCATCACAGGCAAAAAGAGGCAACTTGGGAAATAGAATCAGATATGCGCGAGAAGTACCAGTATTTGTTCGACAATTAAGGTATGTCTTGAATTTCGAGGACGGAATTCTTTAAGGGGGTAGAATTGTAATATTCTCAAATTTTAGAAATTAGAATTATAAAATTATGAGAGCAATTAAATAAAAGATTTGGTGCAATTAAAATTCTCTAGTGAAAATTATAAAATTTAGGTGCCAAATTAATAAAATTAGCTTAAAATTAAATTATCTAGCAATCCACTAAGGTTTGGGCACATGATTTTTGGCCCAAAGTGTACATTTGAACCACTTAATACTATTTTAAAAATATCACAAATAAATGTGGGAAAATTGATGAATTATAAAACTCAATGGGAATGGTTAGAGCTCAAGTTGTATTAGAAAGACCCAAAATTAGTTTTGAGATAACCCATTCCCAAGTCAAGATCCATACCCATTTCCCTAAGTATTCGTATTCATACCCATATCATAACCCATGACCCAAGACCCTACCCATATATATATATAAGAGGAAAAGTCTAGAATGCACGTGAGAGGCCAAAGACCAAGACAAAATCCCCTTTTTTGCCTTATCTTTTAACCTCCATCAACATAAGTGAAGAAAAGAAGAGAAGAAGAGAGAGAAAGAGAGCCATCGAGAGAGCGAAGGGGAGAAGGAATGTCTTGGGAGATTTGGAGCAAGAAATTTGAGAAGATCTATAGTTGAAATTAAGTCGTGGTGGAGGATTAAACTCAAATTTGGTAAGTTCCTAAACCTAGAATTTTTTTATTAAGAGTTCTAGTATGAATTTTTATGATTCTAAAGGTTAAGATGTAAAGCATATTTGGATTAAACCTAGTAAAACTTGGATTTGGTCATGTATGAGTTTATTATGTTGAATTAAACATAAGATTTGGGTGAAATCACCATGCATAAAATCTGATTTCTTTTTAAAATAACGTTTAAAACTTTAACTTTGTTAGTTTCTATTTTGGGAGAGAAAATCTGGAAAAAACAAATCATGATGTAAATGAACCTTAAATGAATTTAAAAAGTTATATATTGGTTTGGAATGAACTCTAGGCCTTAAGAAAGTCAAAAACATAGTTTAGGAGCATTGGGTATCAAAAAGAACTAAAGAACCAAAATCTTGAATTTTCAAATTCTACACTCGGTTCATCTAAATAATCTGTCTTCAAATATTCATAACAATTCTTAGAAAAATCATAAAACTACAAAACTTATTGAAAATGAAACTAGACTCAATGAGGATCATTTTGAGCTATTATATGTTGTGTTTTGAACTTGATGTGGTACCTAAATAGAACCTGAAAAGTAGTAGAATGTAGTCTCGTAAGATTCTGACAGCTTTGTTTACTGAACTTTGAAAAATCATAACTAAATGTAAAAAAATTGAAATCTAGTGATTCAAAGTGAGTTTTAAATATTGAGATGTATATGTTCATAGAAAAATATAAAAAGAATAGAAAAATATTTTTAACAATGGTAAAACGAGTGGGAAACCTGATCGCTCACAGTAAATTGCTTTCATGACATCTAAAAACAAATATTTTTTATACACTAAACAATATAGGCATGCTCTCATAACGCGTCATACCCCAAAGAGATTGGGTACACACATAAAGTGATGGTGTTAATGAGAGGATTTTTAATTTTGCTTCTAGCATCTGGGTGAGCTGAAATGGGGTGATTCGAGATTGTTAGGTGACCACCGGCACCTCGAGATAGGGAATTCTATTCATTCTCTTATCTGTTTTTTAGCATGCATTATATGTATGTATTCTTGTGTGCTTATTTGAAAAATGTGTTTTAAAATGAAATTGGATTTGCGGTAAAAAGTTGAAGTTTTGGCAAATCTGGTATTATAAAAGAAATATATACTTATGTGTTAAATATATCTGGTTGGGTGGTATTGCGATGATATCATGTGAGGATCGAATAGATTGGGTCACTATGGAGCTGACCTTAGATGCAAATCCCTAAATATGAGCGAGGAATACTCCAAGTTACGTGAGTATCTCATTGGATGGTATAGATTCTCAGTGGTACGGTTCAGTCACCAAGTATCGTAGTAATAGACTTGTTGTGTATGTGTTTTAAAAAATTTCTACTTGAATTTTATAAGTACATGTTTTATTACGATGGCCGGATACATTATATGTTGTTTTATTTATAAAGTTCCAGCTAGGGTATTATGGTTTATAAAATCACGCATTTTCTACAAAAGTTAGGAAAATGTAAGAAAATTGATGGATTGCCCTATTGAGCACATTAAGCTCACCCCCTTTCCCCTCCCCCCCCCCCCCCAAATCCTCTGGTAGTGCACAGGATACTGAGCATGAGTGAACTCCGATCTGAAAGTAATTTATATCAAGTTTCTAGCTTTATTGTATTTGGGATCATTTTGTTAGTTTCTGTCGCTTTGGATTTTTTTTTTTTAAAATCATGGCATGTACTAATGGGCTCTGTAGGGCCCAAACATTTAAATTGTTGGTTAGTTTGTAACCTTTATTAATTATGTGTCTATTGATGATGCTAAGGGCTCTATAGGTGTATAGAGGCCCAATTCAATAATTTAGTTAGTTTTTATTACAAAATTTCACCACGGTATTATCAATTGTTTAATTAATTAGTAACATCCTCTAGACATACTTGGTAACTGTAAAACAAATCGATGTTAGAAAGGAACACACCTAGTAAGATTATGTAATTAAATAAAATTAAGCATCAAGGAATAAAAAAAATCACAATAGGGTTATCGATCGACTACTTAAGTTGGCCGTCTCGGGGCCTGATTCACGACCCTAGGGTATGGGGTGTGACACAGATGATATAGGATTTAAAGAAATAAAAGATCAGTAATCAGGTGACATATGATGAGAGGTGCCAAAATCTTGGACTCATAGGGAGAAAGACGTACCTCAAGAACTAGGGAGTGACAAACCTACTGAAAAAACAGTGGGCATAGCATGTGGCTACGTGACAAGGAACTTTTGAAACTTTTCAGACAGGGCAACCATTATGGTATTAGAAGATGTTGGGTCTTCAAAGACAAAAAAATTAGATGAGGGTATTGTTGCTACAGTGTTAGGTTGTGGTCATAGTTCTAAGTATCAATCGTTACATTACATAACGATTGATACATACCAAAAATTTCCCCTCCCGATACTGTTACAGGGCCGATACTCGAGCATAGGGACGATTCACATTATATCGAGTCGACACAGACCAGTAATGGTCGTTCTGCCTTGTAATGGTCGTTATTGCCGTTACAGAGAGACGTAACAGTTGTTATAGGCATTACACCGATACAGCTGACTGAGAGAGAGGGAGAGAGAGAGACTGGGAGGGCTGAGAGAGAGAAATAAAGGAAGTAAATTGAAGAGAAACATGTTTGTCGGAAAAATCACCTTGCGTTGACTGCTGCCCTAACGCTCATTTAATTGAAAAGGTAGACATTTATTCCTTATTCAGTTGTTGCCCTAACCCTTTTTGTAGCCTCCCACGAAATGCAACTTCGTAGAGGTAGAGATAGAGGGCATTCTTCTTCAGATTCTTCATCTTCTTCACTTCGCGCAGGCCTTCGAATCTTTTTCTCTTTCTCCCTTGCACAGCTTCTCAGCATCTCAAGTGATTTTTCCCCCCTGTTTAGCCTTTTAGCTTTTGCTCTACCCACACCTCATTCACTATCCTTTATTGTTAAATAATATTCACTGACCTTATTTTCAAAGTTATGTTAAAAATACATAAACTACTTTATAAAATATTTACAATGTAATTTTGGCCCAAAAGTTAAAAAATAACAATTGAACCCAATTTTTTTTAAAAACAAATTAAATTAACATATTAACTCAAATTTTGTTAAAAAAAATTCACATATTCTATTTAATTTTAGGCTTTAGCCCTACAAAAACAATTTACTTCAGTAGTACGACGATTTTTTGTCTTCTTTCATATTTTTATTATGTTGTATATGTAGTTAAATGTCATAATAGATATTAGAATGTGTTTATCAAAGGTTAAATGAGTAAAACAATTATTATTATTATTGAGTTTTTGATGATTTCTGGTAATTTTAAAAAATTAACGACCGTTACGGCTAATTTCTGTTACGGACATGCTGATATTTTCCCTATCGCTATGCAAATCTACCTAAACGTTTAAGGTTAGAAAGGGAATTTGCTATATATGAGTTTGATCTTTGCTTGAATAACACCTACTAGAGAGTCAAAAGAAGGATTGCAAGCAACAAAGAGCCATAATTGTTATGTAGCCTTGAGGTCACAAAGCAAAGCATTCTCTGCACGCATAAACTAAAGACAGCCGTCAAACAGAGTACCCAAAAGAGAACCAAAGTGCCAAGCCCGAGAAAGAACGAATTTTGCAACCGAAACAACCCCACTGCCCAAACAACACTAAACAGAACAATAAAATTCTATAACTAACAAGAGTAATTATAATCCAAGATTTGTATCCTAGAGTGTTTTTCAAATTGGAAGTTTTTAGTGTTCGAATTCCCTATTCCCCATTCCCTTAGCACAGTCGTAAAAAAGAAAAAAAAAAACAGTAATTACAATTTCGAATTGATAAATTACAATACAAGGCGAGAAAAATTACCTGGAGAATTTTTTTACAAACTACACGAGAGAGAGAGAGAAGACAGAAAATAAAAATAAAGCTGCTCTTGTCATACAAAATAAACATAATTAAGGGGGAAAAAAAAGCTCAAATTAGCTTTCAAAATCCCATCTGCTTTGACTTTTAACAATAACCGGAAAAAAAAGAGAAATCTGTTTGTGACTTTTTAAAAAATCTGATTACTAAACACATTTTTGTGGTTTCACATTAAAAGGAGAAATACCAAAAAAAAAAAAAAAAAGGAACAAACCAAGCATAAATCCTGAAAGTTTTGAAAAATTGTTACTAAAACTAATCTAATACTAATACTGGAAGGAGAGTGAAAATTTTAATGAAGTTATAGAATGGTTTTTTCAAGATTTTTGGTGAATTCTTACATACTTTTTTTTTTTTTTAATTTTTTTATATATCAAATAATGAGTGACCCCATTCAATTTTCTCTTTTTTGTTTTAATTAATTTATTTTTTCTAATTAATGTATAAATATTTGATTAATTTTCTTGGTCCATTTTAAATTATTTAAAAAATTAATTGTGATTCAAAAAATATTTTTACTCAAAAAAAAAGTAGATACGATATAAATTAATTACAATAAAATTTATTCACTTACAAAAATTGATAAAAGTAATAATAATTTATGATTATTTATTTCTTATTTTATAGTAAAAATTGATAAAATTAATCTTAATTTATGATCATTTGTTTGTTTTTATGGTATATTAGTAAAAGTTAATTTGTAGAAATATTATTTTACTGTATGATTATTCATATAATTTTTAATAGTATATTTATATTCGGTGTTTATAAAAATACTATTACTCACTAAAATTTATGTATCCATTTTCGGATATTGCAACCAAAATAACTAAATGATATTTATGTGTTTCATACTTCAATATTAAAAATTTATTATAATTATTATTTTTCAAATCACGCATAATGTGCGGGTCTAAAACTAGTTTAACTTAAATCCACTAATGGAAATTAAAACGAGCTTAAACCCCGTAAGTTGTAATAGTAACACAATATATTCATTTGAGAATTTAAATAATTTTTTTTTTAATCTCTTCCTTAGGGAGGTAAACAAACCGAGCCGAGTCGAGTATTAAGTGTTCAAGGTCGGCTCGAGCTGAGTATTAAATGTTCAAGTTTAATTCATTTATTTTTCTTACTATTCGAGTTCAAGCCGAGTTTGAAACCTTATGTTCAAGCTTGGTTTATTTAATAATCGAACTGTTCGCAAGCTTAATCGAATTTTTAATTTTTTAAATATTTATTAATTAAATTTTAATGTTTAAAAATTATATAAATATTTTTTTTTAATAAAAATAATTATTTATAATAACTTCTTAAAAATTTATATATAAAATTTAAATATTTAATTTACTAACAAATCAAAATATAAGAATTATAAAGAATTTTTATATATATACAAATATTCAGTTTATTATAGCCATTAAATAAGTTAATTAGGGATTATAAAATTAACATTTAATTGAAGAATATTAATTAGGGATTATAAAATTAACATTTAATTGAAGAATGATTTGATATATAAGATTGTACTTTTAAAAAAATTTAAGAGTTGAAATAATAAAAATATAAAAAAAAATATTTTAATTTTATATTATTCAAATTGTTCACGGATATTAATCACTCGAGTTCGAACATATGATATTTATTTATTTAATAAATGAGTTAAATTAAAAGTTTTTTTTATAAATAGACGAGATTCAAACGAGTTATTATTGAGTCGAGTTCGAATAGTACATGAATGACTTGGTTCATTTACAACTTGCCATTTTTAAAAAAATGTTTTCACCCTACTTAAATAATTAAGTATTTTTTTTTTCTTTCAACGAACATATTTTTGACTTTTCTTTTAATGTGTTTTACAATAATAAATATTTTCGAGATATAATGGATCATTCGGTTGGAGATACCTTATTTCACCTTTAATTTTAAAAAAGTTTCAGAGATGGAAGTAACTTTTATTTTAATCTTGTCTATTTAAAAAAAGCAGAAACCGACATACAGACGCCCACGCGTGGTTACATATAACAACTTTGTGTATAAAATTTAATTAGATGTAACAAATAGTACTGTATTTTGTAATATGAAACTAATTTGTGTGTAAAAATTTATAGATATAACAAAAGTCACACAAAATATATGTATATAATTAATTACATGTAATTAAATGTACACAAATATATGTAACTAATATTAAACTAATTTCTATGTGTAATATTTGTTAAATGTCACAAATATTACACAGATATATGTAATTGTAACATTAAGTACATGTAATAAAAAAAATACAAATATATGTAAAAATATAACAATTATTAAATAATAATTAATATTCGTTATAATACGAATTTACTTATCAAGTTCTTCCTATAATTCCTGTAATACGAAATTAAAATTCAAGCGAAATCTAATCTAATTTAAGGAACTAAATAGAGATTTTTTTAAAAAAAATTAAATCTGTTATTTACGAATTCCGACTAATTAACCCTATAATCAAATCGGTTCGGAATCCATATCCAAATCCTGCCTTCAACGAGGACAAACAAATTGTAAAGTAAAGCAATCACATAATCCCAATTGCGGCGATGTGACCTCAACGCAACGCGAAAGACAAAGTCTGCTTGCGTGAAAGCAAGGATAATAATTAGATAAAGGAGGAGGAGTTCAACTCTCCTCTCCAGTCCACTATATATACCCCACTCCCTTCTTATTCTACACTCACCACAGTTAGTCTTCATTGTCTTTCCTCTCAATTTCCAGGTATGTATATTGATACATGAACTCCATTTCGATGTATTAATCTCCGCTTAGCACTACTATTTTAGGAAATGTGTTGCTGCTTGCTGTTCTGTGGTTGATCGATCATTCTTGCAACGTTTTATGCTCAATTCTCTTGATTCATCTTCTCCTCTTACATTATATAGCTTTGATTCTTCTCTCCGTGTGATGTATATATCTTTATATGATCGTGCAATCAGGAGAAAACAGCCGATCGTTCTAGACATGGACTGTTGACTTTTTCAGTGTAACTGCAATTCCAAAGGCCTCCGCCTTACCTATTTACAACTTTGACTCCCCTCCCTCTCTCTCTCTGTGTGTGTATATATATCAGTGACCATATATGAATATGAATAAAAAGAATTTTCTTCCCGCTCAAACGAATCACCCATTATGGGATGTAGACTTACCCTGCTCAA
The DNA here is from genome assembly GCA_016647705.1 of Eucommia ulmoides. Lineage (NCBI taxonomy): Eukaryota > Viridiplantae > Streptophyta > Magnoliopsida > Garryales > Eucommiaceae > Eucommia > Eucommia ulmoides. The sequence continues at coordinate 34,899,227 of CM028330.1, forward strand.
TATGTAAAGACGAACGCTGCCTTTGACAATGCTGAAATGAAATGACAATAGGATTGAAATTATTATGGTAATAGAATGAAATGCTCACTATTAATCCTATCTTTGCTGGCAAAAAAGATTAGATGTGGTATTAGAATGACCAGTCCCATTCTTGTGTTTGGCTAGTGTTGGGAATAAATTGTAATATATATATATATATAATAAAGTTTCCACTAAAAAAAAATTCAATTTTTTTTTTTTTAAATTTAGAATATCGAACATAAATCAAATAAAGTTTCAGATGGCAGGGGGTGGGCGGTGGTGTTACCGGCGGGGGTGGTGGTACCAGCGGGGGTTGGGGGTTAGTTAGAAGATGAGAGAGAGAGAGTGAGAATCCAACACCGACAGCTTGCGCCGACTCTGGGTTCCTGCTGGAGAAGATGGTGTAGAGAGGAAGGAGGGGGAAGGGAAGTGCAAAAAAAAAATATAAAAAAATTAAAGAATATGTGTTATAAATTTAAGGGGTAAAATAGTAATTTAATTAAATTTTCAAAGGGGTAAAATAATAATTTAATTAAATTTTATTCCCATTTCAATGATTGCTTAGTGTTTGGACGTGTTTTTTGGTCGATGAAGGAATAAAACCAAATCCCATGAGATTATGATTAACTAATATGAAATTTATCTTGGGATTGGTCAATCCCATATTTTGTCGTATTAGGAAATCTTTGGTAATGGAAATTAAATTTAATTCTATGTACCAAACAAATGAATGGAATGGTCATTCCCATGACTATTCGAGTCCCTTATCGAATCCCGTTTGAACAAAAACAATATCTAATACCATATCTAATCCCTTTTGTTACAAATCATAGGAATGGTAATGGTCATTCCATTTCATTACCATAATAATTCCAATATTATTGTTATTCCATTTCATTCCCTTCTAGCGTACCAAACGCAACGTATGAAAAATACAGGTTGGGTCAAACAGTCATCTTATTTGACATGAGTTGGTCATCAAATGCTCTTCAGAGCTTAATTTTCTTCCATCTTATAGTATTTCTACCTGGATGCCCTTTTAAATCTTATAGTGTCTCTTCTCTCTTCCTTGTCCAAACGACCATTTTGTAGGTTCGAACTTATTACAATACATCAGGTGGTTGTTAAAGTTTGTTTCATGATTATGCTTTATCATTTGGTTTACCTTATTTCAGTGTTTTAAATCTGCACCAGGAAGGCAGAAAGATCTAATGCAATAAAAGAAGAATGGATTCATCCAGTTGGCCATCTACTACTTTGCTATGCTTTTTAGTTGGCTTGTGTGCTTTGTATAAATGTTCTGCAATTGGGATTGATGCAAATCAAACAGCACAGCTTCTCGTGAATGCTTCTGAAGCATCGGCCAGAAAGATGCCTGAAAATTTGTTTGGCATATTTTTTGAGGTGAGTTGGTTAAGTTGGAGTGATTAAAATTTCACCAGTTTGAGTGATCATCCTATTTCTCTGCCTCTGTTTCAAATTATGTGCCTCTGTATTTCATTATCCCGAGATGCTGCCTCCAGTAATCACATTTTTTTTAATGGGAACAGTTTTCAAGGGACATGTAAACATGTATATTGTTAATCATGCACCCTTGAACAAGTTGTTATCGGTACTTAAATATTTAGATATTTATAAATAAAGTTGTCATCTGTGATGCGCATGACTTTAAGCCTGCTAGTCGACTAAATGTTCCTCAGCTGCTTTGGGTGCATGACCTACAAGCCCTTTAATTGGATGCTGTGAGTTGGTCTATCCATATTGGCTATTGCCATCTCCGTAAACTTTTATTCTTCCTGTATTTTGTAATGGTTGAGGTTGTTAGCTGTTATCAGCTCAATTTTTGGCATGTGAGTTGCGAATGATTAAAATATCTGTTTGTTTTCTGGTTGTAGCATCTGATAGAAGTTATTAAGGAAATACTAGAGTAGGAATATTGTAGGGAAACTTTTTCCTTGTAAATTTTAATTTACTGTTTGAGGCACTAATAACATAATATCTGCTATTTGTGTGTGTGTGTGTGTGTTGGATTTGTATTAGTTTATTATGGAGACTGATGATGTGCTGAAACATTAATTTGCAGGAAATCAACCATGCTGGGTCTGGTGGGTTGTGGGCAGAGCTTGTGAGCAACAGAGGTAATTTCTCTGTTAACTTAGCCTTCAGAGTATATCCCTTGGGTTCGGTACTAATGTAGTTGAGAATACCATAATTTCCAGTTGATCATAACAACTACTTAATTTGAAACTCGAAGTTAATACTTGTTGCAAGCAAATTGGAAGTTACGAGTTTAAATCGTGGAATAGCCTTCATTGAAAGTAGAGGAAGATTGTGTGCATCTTGCCTTTCCCAGACTGGGACATAGACTTGAAATTTTTCTTATGATTTAGTTAGAATGTGCGCTGAAATCATATCATTATTGTCCTAGGAACTTATTTGTTGGTCCATCAACTTGTATTCAATAAGTGCATCATATGTTCAATGAACATGGAGATCCTATGTACCCTCCCTGTTATTCAGTTGTCAAATAGTCTTAGTTTTAGGTTTTAAGTGAATCATGTTTGATGCGATCTCCTTCTCGATCATTGTGATTGATTCGATGGTAATTGGTACACCCCCTTGCACTGAAATGCAAAAGGAAATTTTTTCACATGGACTTTCATTCTTGTGTTACCAATTTCAATGTCTACTAACCTATTTCCCTGCAGATACAAAGTGTAATTGCAATTTTGTTTTCCTTTATTATTTTTCTTGTTTCATGAACTGGGAGAGGAGCATCTCAAGAATCGTGGTGTTGCTTTTGGTGCTTGAGTAGTTTTAAAATTTGGTCACTATTGCATTCTTCTCATCTAATTAAAAAGAAAACTTGGGCCATTCTAATAGAACTGATATCCAGGATTTGAATCTGGAGGCCAGAATGTTCCCTCAAATATTGATCCGTGGTCTATAATTGGGGATGAATCATCAATTGTTGTATCAACTGACCGTTCTTCATGCTTTGAGCAAAACAAAATTGCACTGAGAATGGAGGTGCTATGTGACAGCAAAGGCACCCATACCTGTCCTGCTGGAGGAGTTGGCATTTATAATCCTGGATTTTGGGGCATGGTAAGAACTACATCCAATTTGAATGTTTTTCTTCTCGTAGAACCGTTATTAGTTGATGTTCCTATTTCCAATCTTGTGACGCCAATTTAGCATATAAGAATTTTTAAATTCACTTCTAACTGCTTCAAATTAGGTTGTACGTTTATGTAATGCTGGTCCAAATCTAACATAGACCTCATTCTAAATTGATATCCAAAACTTATATAGATGCGAAACAAAGCAAGATTCAAGCAGTTGGAAAGTGATTGTTGAATCACACATTGCTTGTGTTACCTAATCCTGAGCTATATATAAAGCCAAGGGTAATCCTTCTCTTACAAGGCGTCTTTTGAGAGTGAGTTAGGCCCATTAGAATTTCTACATGGTTCGTTCGCAGTGGTTTGTCGAAAAGTTCACCCTGCGCGTGAGGGGGCGTGTTGAATCCCACATTGATGTTGAACCCCCCGATATCCGTTCGTAGTGGTTTGTTAAAGTCCACCATGCGCTTGAGGGGGCGTGTTGAATCCCACATCGCTTGTGATACTTGATCCTGAGCTATATATAAAGCTAAGGGTAATCCTCCTCTTACAAGACGTCTTTTGAGAGTGAGTTAGGTCCATTGGATTTTCTACAGTGATTAATTTCAACTTCCACATTTAGCAATTTGGAATATAGAAACTTAAATAAAATGGCTTTAACTATGTGATTGCCTTATATTGCATATGGATTTAGGAATATAAATTTATTGAACATAAACAGTTATAGGAGAGGAAGAGAATTATTTTATTATGATACAATAAAGCACTACATTCCCCATTATAAGCTATAACGGTGGGTTAAGTTATGAAGAATATCACCCTAATAAATGGGCCAGTATAAGAAAAAAGGAGGCAACCGAAAATGATCAACATGACTTGTGAATAATAAATACTATAAAATGGTAAAATAAATATTTCAACACTCTCCCTCAAGTTGAGGTGGAGATATTGTTGACAATGTTTGACTGAAAAAGGGATAGTCTAAAAAATATTGTGACCATATCATCAGTTTGCTTAGACAATGAGACGAATGTAGGAGTAATAATTCTTGATCGAACTTGCTCGAACTTCGATGTTTTTAGTTTTCTCATGAAGTAATGAATCAAAGGATAATATTATGGTAGATTTGTTGTCGCAGAATAGCGTAGATAAGTCTATTATAAGAAACCCTAATTCAGTCAGGAGAGAGCGAAGCCAAAAAAGTTCACACATTCCCTAAGCCATGGCACGATACTCGGCTTGGGCAGAAGATCGAGATAAGATGATTGGCTTGAAAGGTGTACTTACTGACCAGAAGTCGACCGCCAATCATCCTTCAATCTTGCATAATCAACATATGTAAAGAAAGAACGCCTTTCCTATGACCCGCTGACATATAAGAGACTAAGATCAGGGCGCGTGTTAAGATACCGGAAGATGTGGTAGACTACATCCAAATGAGCTGTGTGCGCATCATGACATTCATGACATGGGTAAGATTTGGCCTTGTGTTTGTTAGGTAGATGAGAGGGCTCACAATCGCTGATATGCTATTGGGCTCCGGTAATAGTTCTCCCGATTCTACTGTTAACTTAAGATTTGGGTCCATAAGAGTATAATAGGCAGGACTGTATCCAAGCATGCTCATATCCTGAAGAAGATCATGGGTATATTTTCGTTGGGATAGGAATAATACCCTGGTGAGATCGAGCAAACTTTAATATAAAGTATCGGAACAGACCCAAGTTCTTAATGTCGAAAATCTTTTTGAGGTCACTCTTTACACCATCAATGCCTTGCGTGTCATCTCCTGTAGTGATGATATCTTCCATATAGATGAAGTGTGTAGACGAAGATAATGATACATTGACCCTGAAGATGACTACAAATAATGCAAATATGATCGGAATGATACTAGTTAAATACCATAATGAGGATGACATCACTGAACCGACTGAATCATGCTTTTGGGGATTACTTAAGCCCATAAAGGGATTTTCAAAGACGACAAACTATTCCCGAGTACTCCCCTTGAGCCCAAAAACTTGGTGAGATCCATTTAGATAGTTTTCGACAGATCGTCGTTGAGTAACACATTCTTAACATCTAGCTGATGAAGAGCCCAAGAGTGTGAAGCAATTAAGAAGACAATGAGGTGAACAATAGTCAACTTAAGGTAGCGCCAAAGTCTTTGCCTGGTACCTGTGTGAATCCTTTAGCAACAAGGCGAGCCTTATACAGATCCGTGGAACCGTCCACTAGTTCTCACGTTTGATTTTGTTGAAGGACATCCATTTTCTTTTCATGGCATCTACCCATTTTGGATCCTAAAGCGGGTCATGAATTGAGTGGGGAAGAGCGATTCGATCAACTGGCCCAAGAAAGGATTTCAACTAATCCGAGAGACCCCTAAAGACATATACTTGATAATCAGATGATTTGTACAACTTGAAAAAGGTAGCGGGAATGAGTCTCTTGTAGGGTAACGAGGATGAACACAATTAGAAATTAAGGGAGATAAAAATATACCTGAATCCGAAGACGTAGCCATCAAAGGATTGGTAGCACGTGGATGACAGGAGTGGACTTGTAATGGGGTAGAGGAAGAGTCAGGTGGCAAGGACTCAATAGAGGATGATGTCATGGTGGGTGGGGATATGTCAAGGATAGGCACAGGGGACGGGAGCAACCCCTTTGGAGTAAATGGGTATGTCTGAGGAAGTGCAGTTATTGGAAAAGTATGAGACAGTTTTTGAAGGAATTTGACATCTGTAAAATGGTACAGGTGACGAGTAATAGGATCATAGCACCTATCTTTGGACAAGAAGGAGTACCTGAGAATGACACACCGGATAGCATTATGGTTGAGCTTGGTATGGGAATTGGGAAGGGATATGATTTTAAACAAAGCAGGCACACTAAAAGACACGAGGTAAGATAGGAAAGAGAGTACCATCATGTTGGAGTATATGTAGGGGTGCCTTGCCTTTAAGGACTTGACTACGGGTAAGATTGATAAAGTAGGCTGCAGTATGAACTATCATTTGACAAAAAGATTTGGGAATATGGATACCATTGAGGAGGCATCGAACGACAGACATAATGTGACGGTTCTTACCTTTCGTCACACCATTATGCTCAGGAGTGTAGGGACAAGTAAGCTGTTAAAGGAGGCCTCTTTTTGTTAAGTTTTGTCCTAAATTCATTGGATACGTATTCCCTACCATTATCAGACATGGAATTGCAACACTATTTTTATATTAGGTTTTTATTATTTGAAAACATGAGTAAAGTAAGAAAATGCTTAACATTTTTTTCTTCATTAAGTAAACCTAAATGCACTGACTATAATCATCTATGAACGTGACTTAGTAGTGGTGCAAGGAAATGCCATGATAGGAAAAGGCCCCGTATGTCAGAATTGATGAGATCAAGGGCACTAGGTGCTCTGTGAATATGAGGAATATAGGAAGTGCGGATATGTTTAGATGCTTCACAAACTACATAATGAAACATAAAGAACATAAAGAAAAGCCAAAAATATGTAAAACTGAAGATTGCATACTAGATGGAATCACTTTGGGAGTAGGAGGGTCACCGAAGTAGTAGATTCCATCGTGCTCATATCCCCCGCCAAAAATCTTCTTCGAAGTCATGTCCTGTAAGAACCAATAGTCGGCTAAGAAGACAACAACACAGTTAAGACTTTGGCAAGACGACTAACTATTAAAAGGTTTTAAGCAAAGTTAGGGACATCATAGATAGAATGAAGGGTGACATCTGAAGATAAACAGGCATCTCCCTGACTGTGGATGGGAATAGAGGTCCCATCAGTAATATAAATAGATTGATTAATAGAAGTGACAAGGGAAGTTAATGTAGAAAGCTCATGTCATGTGATTATTAGTCCGGTAATCTAGAAGTCAAGTTGGTTTGCTAGACTTACCATAAAGAGTGGTAGAGGTATCTGTGGCAAGAGCAGCAGTGGGATCGGAAGAAGGTGTAAAGCATAAGTGCAACTACAACTAAGTGACATGGGCCTGAAGTTGGGTCTAATCAATGTGAGTTGGGGTGGTTTATGGCGGAATGGGAGCCATGCCAGCTACAACACCAGTGCGAGGAACACTTTTACCCCAATGGTTCTGAGAGTATTGTTGCCTCAACTTGGAGTAAGGCTCTAAACACCGGTCAATAAGGTGACTTGGCTTGCGATAATGCTGCCTGAACGAGATTAGGCATGGAAGTTTGCGTTTCCCACCAAGGTAGAGACGAATGAAATGAGGCCAGTCATGGAATTTTGTCCCATTTAGTAATACACTGGTAACACGCTGAGTCAGGGCATTAGGTTCATAGGAGAGAGGTGGGTGAGAAACAATCATTGATTGAACATCTCTTTTCTTGCCGGGGTCCAATAACACAACATGCCAAAAGGACTCGATGGAAACCAAAAAAAAAACTACCGGAAGGACATGAACAATGTGATGAAGGTAACCGGGCACTCATTTACCTAGATAATAGATAAGAGGAAAGCTATTTTTTTCTGGTACATCTGGAACAACGACTTTAAATGCAGGTGAACTGTGCGGCTAAGAGGGGCACGGGACAACAGAGGGCCACAAGACAGTGGTGCCGCGAGATAGCAGGGGTTGCAAGATGGCATGCATCGAGGGAAGGCGGTGGTCGTGGAACTAGAGGCGACCCCAAGAATGCCTGGGTAGGTGAGGGGGCGCTGCGAAGGTTCTGGGTAGGCACGGTGGCCTGCTGTGATCTTGGCAGATACAGGTGGTGGTAAGGTGTGGTAGATGCAGGGGCTGCAGTTTCTGGGCAGGTGGTGGTACAGCGTGGCGGTGTTGGACTGTTGAAGGGCAACGTTGGCAGGTGTTCCCGTGAAAGACAAGCAGTGGCAACGGGGTTTCTGGTGAAAGGCAGGCCAGTGGCAGCGCAAAGAGAAGAGCTAAGGTTTTTCTTGTCCCCCTGCCCAACCCCCCCCCCCCCCCCCCCCCCCCCTTCTCTGGCTCTAGATACCAAAAATGACATAGGAGAGGAAGAGAATTGTTTAATTATGATACAATAAAGCTCTACATTCCCCATTATATAGCCATGACGTGGGCTAAGTTAGGAAGAATATTGCCTAAAAAATGGGCCAATAAAAGGAAAGAGAAAGCCACCAAAAATAGTTAACATGACTTGTGAAATGATACATGCTAATAAAGTGGGAAAATAAATATTTCAACAAATATTGTTGTGCTCTACCCAAAATGCATACCTTGCGTGTAGGAGTCTTACTTATTTAGATCATTTGTTTGCCACATTGTCTCATGTCTTGTCCAAAGGAAGAATATATTCCTCCTTTTTTCATGCGCAAATCAAGCATAACTTACCGCTACAAAGATCACAATTCACGGCCATAAAACAAATTGGTATTTATCTCGTGTGTTGCTTTCCTTTGAATTTGATTTTACGGGGTCATGCTGTTAGTTATGAACCTTGAAAGATGGTTAGAAGAATGAACTAGCACTGGCTTTATACCATTCTAATGAGGTCAAGATACTATGCCCATCTTGTATTTGTGGTATTGCCTACAAACTCTTTCACTATAAAACCTGTCTTATCATTGATTCGTCCATAACCTTTTATTTTAACACGTCCATCACTTGTGAATGGTTCATGGCTAACTAGATTGTTCTTATGCCTTACTGGTTCAAAGATTCTTGTTACTGCTTGGTTTCTTAACCTATTTTTTTTTAGCTTTACCAGTTTTTGATGTGTATTATACTTTACATTCTTGAAATTAATTAATTTTCTCTCTTTTTTCTTTCACATTTTAATAAGCTATATCTTCTTGACACTTGGCCATTTTCATTATGTTTTCATGCAGAACATTGAACAGGGGAAGAGCTATAAATTGGTTATGTATGTTCGATCGTTAGATGCAATAAATGTCTCTGTATCATTGACTGGCTCAGATGGATTGAATACATTCGCTACCACTAACATTTTGTGAGCACCCTGTGGCATTAGTCAAGTTCGGCAGGCTGTGGATGTAAAATACTTTCCCTTTTTTGCTTATATTAGTTATTGTTGTTGCAGAGCTGATGATGTTTCGAATTGGACAAAGGTAGTGGTTCAATTGGATGCCAAAGGAACTGATCATAAGTCTAGATTGCACCTCACAACGACAAGAAAAGGAGTCATATGGTTTGATCAAGTGTCACTGATGCCCCTCGACACATACAAGGTATGTGTTTTGTGGAACATCATGTTTCTAATTTTCGGGATATTTATGTGTGTGTGTGTGTGTGTGTGTGTACATATTGCTTAGGGCGTAACTTGTACTGCTATTTGCATTCCATAATTTTTCTTTTGAGGAATAGGTGTAACAACTAAAGTATAAAGGGCTTTCTTTTCCTAGCTGACTTCTGTTTCATGGCCAGTTTCACTTCTGTGGCAACATATACTACTCACAAATATTCTTATGCGCTACTCATGGATTTTCATACTTTATCTGAAAACGTTTACTTGCGGATAATAGTTCGTATTGGCCGAAATGACAGTTCTTCTATCAATAGGGTTCAGTTTCGGATTCTCTTCACTCGTAGTTGGCAATGTAATACTTCGAGACATTGGTAAATTTTTTGAAGACAACGACTATAGATAAAATTTATAATGCAATTTAGGTCTAAACCCTTTCCTGTAAGTGTAAAGCAAATGCACAACCTTTTTCTACTCAAATTTTGGACTACCTTTCTCATTCTTCATACGTTAAAGTGGATGTCTTCATTTGTGCTTCTCTAGTAATGATCTTCTCGAAGATTACAATTTCCTGAAATGACAGGATTGGACCAACCCCTGAAGTGGCTGCAAACCCTTAATATACTATGAAATTGGGCACAGATACGAGATCGGGAGCATTTTAACTGCATTTGGGTCTAATGGAATTAATGTTAGAGATTCCTAGGGATGTGTTGGAGATATATCTTCTAGATGTAAAATAATACGAGTTGGACAGATGACAATAAAAGATACCCCTAAAACATGATATTTGTGGAATTTTTTTGGGTGTCACTGGTTGGATGCAACCCTATAATTGATTGACTAAAAAGTTCCCTAGTTCGTATACGTTGGTTCGAGATGATTGTTAGTTCTACTTCTATTAAACATAATAACGGAAAAGAAGACATTCTGTAGTTTATATGTGATTCCTATGATGGCTGCAATTTATGTTAGCGCCATGTGAGGTGACCTTTGAACAACATTGAATTTTTTCATACCGTACTTCTTTCAAGCCTCAACTGCACCGAAGTTAGTGCTGCTACAGCATGGTCGGTAACTATGGCTAACGTAAAACTAGGACTTAATCCTGTAGTCTGGGTCCCACAATTGCAAATTCCATTTCCACTTGACTAGCTTCCTGCAAAATTCAAATCAACATTGAAATGCTATTGTTTATTTTATTTTTGGTGAATATTTTTTGTTCTTGATTTACTTTGACTTTTGCCTAATTTGGTTTGTTTACTTGGATGAATTAAAATGGAGAAGAGTTTGATCATTTTCTTTTATCTGTATCATAAGACCCTCACTAAGAATGTGGTTAAGGCATGTAATCAAGGACAATAATTTCACCACTGACTTTAACATATTGAAAATGAAACAAATTAGTGAAACCTCTTGGGCTGGTTAATAGAGTTGGAACTTTATTGAGAATACGGTGCTATGAAGCATGTTTCCAGATGCCCTGATATGTTTCTAATTATGCTGTTGTTAATTCATCCTTAATTACTCAATTTACAACTTGCTTGTTCCTGTTGATAGTTCCTTGTATGGTCACAACCATTTCATTAGTAAATTGCTTACATGTTGAGAAGTAAATGCCAATGTTCACTTACTGGTGTCAAGTCTGTCATAGTCATACATGGAGAGACTTACATTGGATTATCTTTCAAGTTCAGAGTAAATTTGTGGTGGATATGAAATTAAAACTCCTTGATTTCGTAGTTTGTTAGTTTGTAACTTTTCACTTGATATGACAACAATGGTTTTGTTTTACTTTAAGCAGATTACTTTTTATCATCTCGTGACTATTCTTATCTTGTTGCAGGGGCATGGTTTTCGAAACGATCTTTTCAGTATGGTAGCAGATTTGAAACCCGCATTTATCAGATTTCCAGGTATTTCTTAGTTAACTTTACAGGAAATTTCAAATGTGGTTTCTTCCATGTTAGTGCATATAATATCTCTAGTTTATTTGCTTGTTCTTAATTGATTGTCTGCAATAGTAATGGTTTTCTTCATATTCCATTCCTTCTATTTCCCCCCTTCTTTTTCGTTCCATAAGAAGAGAAAACTTTTTGATAGGGTATAAGATTTAAGAGAGGAAAACAGGGCTACGAACATAAGAAAAAGTAAATTAAGGGAAAAGTATCACCATCTCTCCTCTTGGAGGGTAAAATTAACATTTTAATGCATATAATCTTCTACTTTTGGACTGGACGTATGCTTGCCAAATGCATCTATCAATTCCATGCAATATTGATTCATACATCACTCATCATACTATTGAAGGATATTTGTAATTGATTGTGATATAAAAGTAGATGTGTTTAGGCTTGTAATCACCTTCAATAAAACATGACTGAAACTTGTTATAGGATATTTGTTTCTTTTTTTAATGTCAACTTGTCAAGTAGACGTTTTTGTTTTGCGGGAGTAGTAAAGTTGTGATGTATGCTACAATAGGTGGTTGTTTTGTTGAGGGTGAATGGTTAAGAAATGCTTTCCGTTGGAAAAACACTATTGGTCCATGGGAAGAGAGGCCTGGACATTTTGGTGACGTCTGGAGTTACTGGACTGATGATGGACTTGGTCATTTTGAATTTCTACAGGCAAAACCTTGTGCTTTCCTTTGTTCCATGTCTTGGTTAAAGAATTTTCTGTATGCTTCTTATATCAATTCTTGTACACATTTTGCTTCTGCAGCTGGCAGAGGACTTGGGTACATTGCCCATATGGGTATTTAACAATGGTACTTCACAACTACTGCTTCTGTCAAACTTGTCCATATTTATAGTAATTCATGCCTATTTATGTCCCTTTCTCCCTCTTTGAAACTTCGCAGGAATCAGCCACAATGATCAAGTTGATACTTCCACTGTTTCACCTTTTGTGCAAGTAGGTGTCTTGCTTTCAACATTTGGGCCACTCAATAAAAATGATTGCTTTGATGTGCCACTATGTTATTGAAGCAGACGCATACCAGGAATTTGTCTCAATCTTTTATCTTAAAAAATGTTTCCGATTTTGACTTATTGCAAGATTTCAGTCTTGTTTCATAAACATGTCTCTTCCAGTCATGATTTATAATCTTTTTGATGCACTCATTCATTCTAGTAAGATAAACAATGACTTTTTACGTTAACGCATATTTACATGTGCTTAAAGTTTCCTTGCCTGGAGGCCTGTGCATGCTAGATAGACTGTGACTTTTTACGTTAGCAGATATGTTGTCTGAAAACTTTCTGATCTTATCGTGCAAAAGAAATCCTCATCACATGAGTGTTAGAAGTAGATGGTCCTTTGTATTATATTTCACAAGTGAATGTTCACTTTCAATGTAGGAAATGCTTGATGGTATTGAGTTTGCCAGAGGTACTTCTGATTCAACATGGGGCTCTATTCGAGCCGCAATGGGACACCCTGAACCTTTTGACTTGAGATATGTTGCCGTTGGGAATGAAGATTGTGGGAAAAAGAACTACCGAGGTAGTACATATAATTAGTTAATTGGCTTATACATTTCTCTTCCTTTGTTCTCTCAAGTACAATGAAATGGATGATTCCTGTATTAAACTACTAGTGAAAGGTGTAGAGCATGACCCACGAGTTGTCCCGCAGTGGGTACGTAATCCTTTTAACCAGGAAGAAATATGGGGAATTTTGAGGCTATTGAGAGATGTTAAACCCTATCACAGGGTTGGGCCGTTAGAGTGAAAGGGGCGATGGCTAAGAAGGTAAGAGCAAGGGATGACTTTTTCCACTTAAGGTATCATTTGTTCCAAGAGTTCCTAACTGGAGCTTCCTTTCACATATCCTGAAGGTTCGAATCTCTTAGGTGCATTAAATGGGATAATTGACATGTCTTTGTCCATGGCAGGGGTAGTCAAGGAGAAGTTGAGGGTAGCTAAGAGACTATGTATATATACAAGGAAACTACATATATTCTTCTAGTTGTGTTTTAAACTAGGAATCACCAACAGGCCTAGGTAGGCAACAAATCTGTGTCAAGCACGTTTCCAACATGGACATACTGTGGACACGGCTGGAAACATTTCCGGCATGCCAAAATCTATATCCTATTTTTTTAATATTAAAGTTGTAGCTGGACACGATTAGGATACGGTTGAGATACGTTTAGGTCATTTGGGACTTGTGGAGGATACGTGGATATACAACAAGGGGTATTTCCTCTAAAAAAAAATTCTCCTTTTAATGTAATATTTAGACATTAAGAGGGTAGAATATATAATTTAACAAGTTAAATTAAAAGTTGTGTTATAACTTATCCAACACATCTTCTTCCAGCCACAATATTCTTGCCTCTTTCGACGATCACCACCAACCTCCAATAGCTATATTTCTCTAATTTCCCTTTTTAATTTCGTTTCTTGTCTTTCTCTCTCTTTGATTGTCTTCCTCTCCTTGTTTAAATTTATACACGTGTGTGTAAACTATTTGGGATTCAGGGGATAGCCTTGTTGTAGGCTTACCCCCTCCCCAAACAGGTGGTGTGAGGTTCAAATTCCACCAGATGCGTGAGTGGGTGTATGTAAAAAAAAAAAAAAAAAAAAAAAAAAAACACACACACACAAGGGTAAAAAATAATTATATATTCAAAAAATATTTTAAAAAATTTATCCTAACCGTATTTGTATCCTATTTATTTGGAATTTGACGTATCACTATACCAGCGTGCTTATGTCCTATTGTATTCGCTTCCCTTATCTGTGCCAGAGCATACTAGGTTCTAAACATGCATTAGTTATATTACTTCAAAACATATTCCGTGTTAGTCATACTATTTATGCTCAATACCCGATGCCAGATTTTTCGTTTTTCTTTTTGTTGAATCCCACATTGCTTGTGTTATCTGATCCTGAGCTATATATATTTCTAGAGGCAATCCTCCTCTTACAAGGCGACTTTTGAGAGTAAGTTAGCCCCATTGGTTTACTATATGGTATCAGAGCCAGAACTCTTGTCTGATGTTGGGACCTCCATATCCGTTCGTAGTAGTTTGTCATTAGTCTACCCTACATATGAGGGGGGGTGTTGAATCACACATTGCTTGTGTTACCGGATTCTAAGCTATATATATTTCTAGAGGCAATCCTCCTCTTACAAGGCATTTTTTGAGAGTGAGTTAGGCCCATTGGTTTACTACACATTTACATGTTAGGCAAACTTTTTTAAAGCATTGACGCCGTAAGGGTTATAATAGGGCTGATGTTCATTCTCTCTATTGGATGATTACAAATATCTACATTCTCTGCGATTTATTTCATTCAGATTCTCTATATCCTCAAAACATTTAATCCAATTTTTCTAATACATTACGTTGTTAGGCATGTCAATTGCTGATGAACATTGAGTCCATCAAAGAAGAACTCTTTAAGTTCGGCAGATATTCAAGTTTTCAAAGAATATTTTTCAACTGGATTGTACCTTTCTGTTGACCTGCAAGTTTCCATTGTTTATTCCTTTGTCGATGCATGCAAGGAAGTACACATATATATTATGTTTATATAATTGAATTTAATAGACCATGTTTCCCAATCTGATGTTGACTACAGCATTCCTTGGCCACTGTTCCGCTATGCCTAGGATCTTAACTTATACTTGACAATTTCTAGTAGGTTCCATAACTTTCATCCGATGATCTTTTTTGTAGTTACTTCCCTCGGCTTTTTTTTTTTTTCCAGTCTAGATCTCTCACTCTTCCTTGTAACTGTCTCAGTTTATTTATCAGAGATTCTTCCATATATAGTTCCACAAGAAGTGGCCATGGACTTACGAGTAATCCACTTACGACATTCGACTGATTTCTCATTAGTTTTACATTAAAGTAGAATAATTACATTTCTGAAAGTGCTAAGCATAGTTTCATCTACTGTCCTCTCATTATTATCGTGTAATTGTTCTTTAATGCTAACTTTTGTTTTTGCTGGGACAGGAAATTACCTTAAGTTCTACAGTGCTTTAAAAAGTGCCTATCCAGATATCCAAATCATCTCAAACTGTGATGCGTCTTCCCAAAAGTTGGATCATCCAGCTGATTTATATGATTTTCATGTAAGATTCTCAAGTTCAGCACTTGTGTGGTGTACACGACTTTGATGTCTTCTACCCTGTAATATGAGATTATGTATGTACTGGCGCAATGGTTGGAAAGTATACTAGCAGTAATCCTCTCATTTGACTTATATTTAGGTCTATCACGATGCAAATACTGTGTTTTCCATGGCTCACAATTTTGATCGTACTGCACGTAGTGGTCCAAAGGTACGTTGATCTGCCTCTTATTGATTTCTGAATTTATGTAAAAATGAAAAAGAAAAAAGAGCCATTTTGAGGAGTAGATTTAGCATTATTTGCACGGAGTGGGTGTTCTCGTGTTCAAACCAGGACCTCAATGTCTGGGTGAATTTTTAACTACCGAGTCAGTGGCCATCTGTTATTTACATATGATGATGCTCTAATCACGCCATTAATGGTTCTCAGGCTTTTGTGAGCGAGTATGCTGTGACTGGAAAAGATGCTGGCAAAGGAAGTCTTTTAGCAGCTTTGGCCGAAGCTGGATTTCTTATTGGGCTAGAAAGAAATAGGTTCTCTTTCTCAGCATTTGCCTATTTATGTTCAGTTTTTTTTTTTTTTTTTTTTAATATAAAATTTTATTAGAAAATAAGAACCAAACAAACCTATTAGGGGACTAGGTCAATATTGATAGGAGAAAGAAATAGCAAAAAGAACAAAGAAAAATTAAATTGAAACAAAATCACTTATCCCAATACAAAAAAATTGTCCATGTAACCGGAGTGATAACTTCTTCCCATTGATCTTGTTGATCCCATAGATCTTGTTGATCCCATTGATCTTGGGAATTGTAACTTCTTTTTGTGTCTCCTTTTATAGGAAACCAACTTAAACTTATCCTCATCGCAATTGACCTCCTCACTAACTCGCCTAGGAGAGAAATTGAGATTTGAAATTGGATGAGAATCAGAGTCTTGATTCAAATTCTTATTAGCCTCCCAGATCAATCCCTCAGATAAAACTTCCTCCATCAGATTTCTAACTCCTTTCATCTTGCCACTATCTGACTCATTCTTATCCCTAGAGTCTTGTGTGCCAGAGATTATTTCTTTACCTCTACTCGCTTCCCCAATCAGAACATTAATATTAGTAGCTGAAACGGTACCACAATCAACCATGGTACCTTGGGGAGTGTCTTCCGTTTGTTGGCCATCTTCCCTTTGTTGTCAAGTATCTATTTTAGCACAATTAACTAAGGAAGACATTTCTTTTTAACTTGTTCCATAAGCTAGCCAGTATTTAAACATTAATAACTACCTCTTTTGCATGAATAAATACTTAATCACATTTTCTTTGGATACCCCTTTTTTAGATACTAAACAAGCAAAAATATCATCAAACAAATGCATAATAAATTTTTTAATTAAAAACTATGACGCTGCACATGCATCGTGTGCGCTCTTCGCTTTAGAGGAAACTAGTTGAGATTCCACCTGCTCAAAATTCTGGACTTCTGGTAGTTTTTCTGATTGTTATTGGTCATGAGCAAAGAGAAAGATTTATCAAGAAATAAAAGACTAGAAGCCTTATCTATTGACACTGACTGGAAGTATTCGCTCATGTGGTCGTGACAGAGAATATTCTTTAAGTAGTTTAATCAGTTGATAAGCTTTTATTTAGAGGCGTATGCGTGTTTGTGTGTGTGTTTTGCCATATACTTGTGTGAAACTGTACTTCACTTTGTGCCTCCAATCCCCCATTTTGCAATATAACTACGAATATATATTTAATGAGCTGTGGTGCATCTTCAATGCAGTGATGTTATTGAAATGGCAAGCTATGCTCCTCTATTTGTTAATGCCAATGACCGCCGGTAAATTTAAGTTTCTAATTTTAATTTTATATTATTTTGGTCCTAACTCTTACCATGAACCTAACGGGACCGTGTTCCTACAAATAACCATCTTATTTTATTTTATTCATTTAGGTGGAGCCCGGATGCAATTGTTTTTGACTCCTCACAACTCTATGGAACACCGAGTTACTGGATGCAAAGGTTTTTCATTGAGTCAAATGGTGCAACGCTTCTTAACTCTACCCTCCAAGGGAGTTCTTTGAATACACTTATTGCTTCTGCTATTAAATGGCAAAGCCCAGAGGATGGCAATAACTATTTGAGAATTAAGGTTTGAAATCTTAATGTTGAGCCGAAATATCTTCCAGCTTCAATTTTCACACTATATTCTACTCTCTTCATGTTTGCAGGTTGTGAACTATGGGAGCAACGCAGTGAATTTGAAGATTTCTGTTGATGGATTAAACTCCATGGAATCAGTTGGAGCAACAAAGACTGTGCTCACTTCCAGCAATCTGATGGATGAGAATTCATTCCGACAGCAAAAGAAGGTACTAAGACCATGTTTGATAACTGCTTAAATTTTAAATGCTGAATATATTAAGTATTCAATTTTTTAATACTTTTAGCTTCAAAAAAAATATTTTTGTACAAATATTTATTCCTAAAATAATTTTTATAACTTTATTTTTTTAAAATATTCTCTCTCTATAACTTTCTCTATTTTTTCTCAATTTAATATTTTCTCCATCTATAACTTTTAATATAATATTTTTTATGAAATTTTACAGTATTTGTATAAAATGTTGGTGGTAATAATTAGATATTCTATGGTATTAAATGAGAAGTGTGATAGGCTCTAACTATCGATTGTATTGAAAATGAAAAGGAAATGCTTACTAAATTCTGAAAATGAAAGGAAATACATCAAACAAACCAAGTTTCCGAGAGACTTGGCACTCTCCAAGAGCTATGCTCAGTTTTTCCTTAAGATTTTTCACTGCCCTCTCACTTCTCCAGCCTCCCCTTAAAAGCTAATCCCCCCCCCAACGTCTAACAAACTTCATAACAGATTTAAAACAGAAAAATGAAACAGAATCTAACTATTATTCCCTACCCAACAACCTGCCCAATATTCTAAGATTCCCCTTGCCCCTGTTGCCCGACTTGCCCCTTGCGTCTGGAGTATGTGAAACGTATTTGGGGCCTATCAAAGTGTTGTGAATCACACGTCACTTAAAACTTTGAATATTTTTTTTAAGTGATTACTTAATTTTGTTATCAAACACATTTAATTTGATAAATAATTAATACATTCAGTTTTACGTGCTTAATTACGTAATATAAAACGAGACCTAAGAGTATCAGTTACATTTACGAAGTGTTTGGTGGTCAAGTATTGGAACCTTGGAATTGGAATTAGAATTAGAAATGAACACATGGAAATTTTCAAGCGTTTGCATGTGTTCATTTCCAAATCCAACCAAACTCCACCTTATTGTTAACATTACTGATGAGGAGGAGAAATGGTTTGTGCAGGTTGCGCCTGTCAAAAGTCTATTGGAAAATGTAGGGGAAATCATGGATGCCATCCTTCTACCACATTCTTTGACTTCATTCGATCTGTTAATAAGATCAACCCATGCCTGGACCAAGGCCTCTGGTTCTGTATGGATAATTTAAAAAACAGGAGATTGTATTATTTCTTTTTAATTGCATTAAATACAGTAGCTGACCACCGCCGTGTCCATTGGCGGGCTAGTGGTTGCTTCGTCTGTAAATAAAATCCAGACTGCCGAACTTAAATAATTTAATTTTTCCCTTTTCAGGGGGAAAGCTTAATTCTCTCATTATGGCACTTGAGAATTTATTTCAACTGCAAGAGTAGGTATTACAAATGGCGTTTTCATATAGAAGTTGTTGCGAAAAATAACGTCTTCAATCGAAAACAATATTCAAAATAGCGTTTTCACATAGAAAGCACTACTGAAAAAACAGTTTTTTGGTAATGAAAACTCTATCAAGGATAGCTCTTCTGGTTGGTATGAGAACGTTATTTTTAACAGAGTTTTTATTTGCTTCCACTAATGAAATATTAGCATTTTAACTCATTCACAAAAAATGATTTTGCGAGACATGTAAAAGTAATATGCTAATATATATATATATATATATATATATATATATATATATATATATATTTTCCTTATTTCAAAATCAAAAAATAAAAAAAAGGAAAAACTAAAATTTAAAAAAAAATAGAAAAAAAAAAAAAAAAAACAATAAAAAAAATGCTTTCTCCTTAAAAAAAATTTATTTCAAAAACAAATCCTTAAAAACAAATCTTCGGACGGGCGTCTTAGGGTGTCTAACACCTTCCCCAAGTGTAACTGACCCCCAAACCCTTAAAAACAAATCTTTAGTCAAACCGTGTTTTTTGGAGTCAAACTTTTACTTAAGCTATTTTTCAAAACGTTTTAAGAAAAATCCAGTAATCTAGCACACCATTTAAACTCAATGTTAGGTGGCGACTCTTTTTTCTAAAATTGACTTAAGTTATTTTATGAGAAAACAGACGCTTGAAAAAGCCCCCATCTTTAATATTTTTTTCAAAAAAGAATTTTTTTTATTTATTTATTTTTATTTTTCAAAATTTGTGGTGCGTCAACTGGCGACTCCGTTGGGGAATTATTTTTAAGGGTCGAGCCTACAATATCCAAATAAGTCAAAGAAATTTAAATCCGAATGTCATGTTTTATTTTGTTATCTCTTCATTTTTGTTTGTAAATAATTATGTGTGTTTGTGTGTGCCAGATTTTACTTTTCTTTTGTAATGTATATAGTTGTTCCCCCATCCCCATGTTATTTTTTTACACATATCTACTTCTTATTTCTTGTATTGTTGTTATGTTGTACACTCTTCCAAGACACAAGCACAATTGCATTGCATCCACATTTATACCCATTGTAACCCTTTAGAAAGGCCGATAATAAGAGTTAGCCCACGCAGTTTATCCGCTGAGTCCAGTTCTGAAACCCTGTAGGACTAAAAAAAGGTTGATAGTAGGAATTAGGCTGCGCATGTTTATCTGCCGGGATCGGTTTCGAAATGCACCTAGCTCGGATCACCAACTAACGATGGATGTTCCTTTGGGACACCAAAGGTTTGAAGATTTGGAAACCGAGCCTTTAATATGATGCATCAGTTAGAAGCCATGAGCCTCATATAATAATCCTAAGTCTATATGTTGTTCGAACCTTTATAGGACACTTGATTCTAGGAAATAGAAGAGGACTTTATATATTGCGTTTGGATGGATAATTTCTTTCGGAAGCCCAAGATTCAAGCAAACAAAGTTTCCAATGCCAGTGAAATGGAGGAAGAATTTATGTAAATCTCAAAGTAGTTGTCATTGAGTCTGTAATTCTATTTTGTGAATTTGTACTTTACTACCTCAATTTGTATTGTAATATTTCGAGTTGTAAATTTTGAGTCATTCAATATGATTGTACTATGTTGTAATTTTTCTTTGGTATGGTCTGTAATTAATAAATTTGAGATTAATGGAAATTCACTCACCTAGTTTGTCATGCTTGGAGAATCATTATCGGGATTGAAAGTTTTGAACTTGAGTGAATATGAGGCCTTCTTTGATCCCTATAGACTAACGGTTTTGACCTCATCAACTGATGCCCAGGAAAAATTGATTCTAGAAAGGTAATCCCTGACCCCCACTTCGAAGTCCAATCTTCACCCGTAGTCAAGCTTGAATCGTTCCTAGGATGGCCTTCGAGGATAACGTTGAACCTTCCTGGGCTAATGAAATGGCCCACATGCAAAAGTCAGTCCATCAACTAAGAGAAATGGTCGGTGATCTCAATCAGCGTTTCCAAGAGATAATTGTCTCTCTGACTGTCGAGACTGCTGCAGTTCCGTCGAGTGCTGAAAATCCAAATGAAAATTTGTTTCCCAGCTTGGGAACGGAACATCCGCCAAGTCAGAATCCTGTTGCTCCAAACTATCCCCTGCCCAGATATTACGGGCCTCAGATGTCAGTTCTTACTCAGATGGGTCATCTTTCCTACTTTTATTGTGTGTTGCTATATCTTGCTCAAGGATCCTCGCTCCATGCCTCGCTAGGAGACCTAGCTGGTTAGTCGCGACAAATAGTCACCCACCATGAAAGGGTTGTCGATCCTCTGAGTAATCAAAATATCAACCAACAAACCCCAGGAACCGAACCTAAAAGTAAAGGAGAAGAGAATGGACAATCGCCAACTTTGGCCCATGAGGTGAATGAACTAAAAAAGACAGTAGAAGAGATGAAAAGTAAAAAACCATCAAGGAAAGCAGCGTACAAATAGCTATCAACACCGCCCCAAGTGATGTATCTAGAGAATTTCACAGTTCTAAAATTCACAAAGTATGACGGCACCGGTCCTCCAGAATGGCACGTCAAAATCTATAAGGAAATTGGGAAACCATGCTCAAAATGAGGATCTTTGCCTGAAATTGTTTCGCAAGTCATTAAAGGGACCAACATTTAGCTGGTACATGACATTAGACTCGACACAAATTAAAACCTTCGAAGACCCAGTAGAGGCATTCTGCAAGCAATATCCCGATCGCAGTATCTTGTACTAAATATTAAAAAGAAAAGATAAAAGCTTTTGAAAATATACTGCTCGGTGGAAGGAGGAGGCTGCAAAAGTTGCTCCTAGATTAAGAGAAAAAGCTCAGTTAGAAATATTCAGAGCCATCCAGATGTTACTGTTTTATCAAAGCTTGTCGAGTATAGCAGTAGCTTCGTTCGATGACGTAATCAAGCAAGCCAAAATTGTAGAAGATAGGATAAGGAATGGAAAGGTAAAAAAAACCTCATCTGACTCCGCAAAGAAGTCGACTCCACCAAAAAAGAAGGAAAATGAAGTGGTTGTCGTTATGGCCCTCCAGCAAGCCTCTTGCCAAAACAACCCGTAATTTTTCCCTACCGAAAACTACCGCAATCAAAATTGTAACTATCCTTACCAAAACTGCCAAAACCAAAACTATCTCCAAAACTGATCATACTTTTATCCAAACCGTCCATATTATCCCCTCATTCGATTGCCTACCAAAACATGCCTCTGCCTTATCAATATTATCCTCCACAAAGCTATCCACAAAATTATCCCCGATATCAGGCCCCTGCCTACCAGATGACCCCATACCAACCAAAACCGAATCCCCCGCCCTGAATCATAAATAATAACCCCAAGCCTGAAATCCAATACCGCCGAGATTATCCATCTCGTGCTGATGGAGGACTTGTCTAGAATAAAGACGAAGAGTTGTTGAATCTCCCGGTCTCCCTCATTGAGTTGTTCCAGCACTCCTTAAAAGTTGAGTCGCGACCTCAAACGTATTCTGCGAATATCATTTGGGGGCCAAAGGGCATATGATAGAGTAATGTTTCCAATTAAAAAATAAGATCCAAGAGTTTATTTCGGACATGAGCCAACACATTCCCTAAGAAGCCTGTGGCCACTACGCCAAATTGCCAGCATAATCTATTACCAGAGCATGCCCCCTCAGAGAGTGGGGTAAATATGATCTTTGTTGAAGAAGAAGTCTCCATGATTGACATTGGTGGATTATGTCTATACCCCAAGATTGTCGAAGGAGGTTTCGAGTTACACCTAGAGAAGGTCGTAGTGAAATTTGAGAAGTCCCTGTTATTGTCTTTCCCAATCCAGGAACCCGTGAAGGCTTTGAACAAGGTACCTTGGAATTATGAGATAGTGGAAAAAAATGGAGAGGGCGAAGCATTGCCAATCTCAGCCGGAGAAGGTGGAGGAATCACCCGATCAGGAAAAGTATACACCCCGCAGGAGTTAACTCGGATCCCCGAGAAAGATCCGAATGGGGCCTTAAAGAAATTGGTGACAAACCAAAAAGCTCAAGATTTCTTTAGGGCGATGAAGAATTCTGAATACAAAGTTGTAGAACAATTGATCAAAGCCCCAACACAGATTTTGATACTGTCATTGCTTTTATTCTCCGAGGTACACCAACAAGCCTTGTTGAAAGTCCTAAACGAAGCCCACTTACCGAATACAACCCCACCAGAAAAAGTTTGTTACATTGGTTAAACAAATGCTGGGATCGGACACCATCACTTTTACTGACACCGACATTGATGAAGATGGTACCGGTCACAACAAGCCCCTGAACATAATAGTAGAGAGTCACGTGATGCTCATATCCCGGGTATAAATTGATAATGGGTCAGCGTTGAATATTATGCTGATGACAACACTGAAAGAAATGGGGATTGATTTGCTAACATTTGTCCCTCAAAGACAATTGATCAAAGCCCTGACACAGATTTTGACCTTTCAAGTCCTGAACATACCGACATCATATAATAAGTTGTTGGGAAGGCCATGGATCTATAGTGCTGGTGCAATACCCTTATTGCTGCGCCAAAGAATTAAGTTCATTATCGACAATACGTTGTATGTAATTAAGGCAGACCCAGACGTTGCACCTGTTCATCAAACAATAAGTCAGTATATCCCGTTAGCAATTGGTTTTGGCGGTTGGTGGTGGTGGTTGACTGTGGTAGTGGCGGTGGCGGTTGGTGGTTCGTGGTGGTAGTTGGCGAGTGGTGGATAGTGATAGTGAATGGCGGTGGCGGTGGCGGTTGGCTATAGTGGTGGCAGTTGGCGGTGACGGTTGGTGGTGGTGGTGAAAGGGTAGGGTAGGGTGAGAGATAAATATAATTATTTAAAAATTAAAAGTAAAAAATATAATTTTAAAAATAATGGGGAGCAAAGTGTAATTAATCAATATAAGATGAATAGTAAAAAATCAATTTTAACACGAAATGACCAAAATTGACCTTCAAAGAATAGTAATTGGAGCAAAATTAAAACAAAATTAAAATGTCAGGGGCTAATGTGTCTATTTTCAAATACAGGGGTATGATTGAGCAATGACTTAATTTGTCAAGGGCCAAAAGTGTCATTATCCCTTATTTCTTCGAAATAGGCTTTTTAGAAATTGGAATTGAATAAAACACGATATACTTTTGAATATTTGTTTCAATTTAATCAATTTATGCTCAAAAATAATTTTTACGAACTTTTTATTTTGACCCCAATTTTTTTTTTTTTTTAACCTCAATTGGAGTTTTGATTTGAGTTTCGAACGTTAATTTAAAGTTTCACAAAATTTTAATTAAGCCTCCTAAAATTTTCAATTCCACAAATTGCCTCAATTGGCTTATTCAAGGGCCCATTTCGATTATAAGACTTACATTTAATTTAGTTTGAGGTTAATAGAACTTTTAAAAGACTAATTTTGAACTCTGGTCTAAATATCAATCTTTCAATATTTTAATTTAATCCCAACACTTTCAAATGGCACAATTTTTATTCAAAAATCTTCAATTGGATAACTTTGACTTAATCAGACTTTTGAAACACTAACTTAAACATTATAGATTTAATTTATTATTTTAAATTTTCAATAAAGTCAATAAAATTTTCAATTACAAATAGTTGAGACAACTTAGTTGTATCAATCACCGGTGGAGCTAGTCGTGCGGAGTTGGTAGAGACGGAGGTCGTTACTTCGATTATTAGTGTAGAAACTCGCAGAAAGGACCCAGACCAAAGTTCTGAGGCAATATTGATGGTTGAAGAGAGAGAAAGGAAATTGACGAAAGGTAGCAACAACAAGAGTCATTTCAAGTCTGCGAAGGGACGAGGAAATCAAAGGCGAAGAGTGCAGAGTGCTGGAATTGTATATAAAAGAGGCATTGGAAGAGAATTGCCCAAATCCACTACGAAGGCCAGAATGCTAGCAAATAAATGGTTGACCTATTTGACGGTGAGTCTTCAAATGAACTTATACTTTCGTTGGATACTCGCAATGATGTGTGGGTAATTGATTCTGGTGTGTCATTTCATGCCACTACACAGAGGAAAATATTAAACAACTATGTCTTGGGAAACTTCGATAAGGTCTACTTAGGGGATGGTGAACCTTACAACGTCATTAGTAGGGAAGAAGTTTAGATCACCAAAGAAGACAATTCTATTATTAGGTTACGGGATGTTAAACAGGTTCTCAGTCTAACTCACAACCTAATCTCCATAGGACAATTATCAGAAGTAGGGGTGGTCATCACCATCAACAATGAATCTTGGAAGATGTCAAAGGGCGCAATGGTGCTCACTCGAGAGAATAAGGATGGCAGATTGTATGGATCTCATGGTGCTATTATGGTCGCATCTCCGAAAACAAATGCAGGTATATGGCATCATTGGCGTGGCCACATGAGTAAGAAAGGCATGAAGATACTTGCTTCTCGAGGCAAGTTGAAAGGGTTGAAAGATATAGCAGTGGATTTTTATGAAGATTACGTGCTTGGTAAGCAGAGAAAGGTAAGTTTTACAAAAAACACCATGACTCCTAAACTAAACGACTTGAGTTGGTTCACTCCAATGTTTGGGGACTAACAAAGGTTAGGTCTCTTGGTGGCTCTGTCTACTTTGTGATGCTTATTGATGATGCAATAAGTAAGATTTGGGTTTACTTCAAGAAACACAAGGATTAAGTCTTTGGTGTGTTTAAGGTGGAAAGCCCTAGTTGAGAATGAGACGAGTCTCAAGTTGAAGTGCCTTAGGTCAAACAACGGCAGATAATACTGGGTGAAAGAGTTTGACAGATTTTGTGCCGAGAACGGAATTAGAAGGTTGAAGACTGTTCAAAAGAAGCCCAAATAGAATTGAGTTGTTGAGCGGATGAACAAGATGATTTTAGATTGTGCCAGGAGCATGAGAATGCACGCTAGCTTGCCTAAGGAGTTTTGGGCAGATACAATGAATAACCGATGACCATATGTACCACGGGATGGTAGGTGTCACAGGGTCAAAATTTTCGGCACCAATTTTGAACCATGTGATGGCCTGATCGTTGGCACAATCAGTTAGCCACGTTCATGCAACGTTTTCACAGAACAGAATATACCGACACAAGACAGAATGAACGCACCCACACACAGGCAACACCGAATTACAGGTAAACACCCAACCTTGTATTCAAAACTCAGGAACAAGGAACCACAGTCTTACAAATCGGTATAAAAATGTAGGAACAATTCCTCTAACCAAAAGTCAGACTATTCTACAGCTATTTATAGAGAACAAGTACAGTTAACATCCCTAACTGCATAGGCAACAGTTTGACACCTGTCAGACACCTGTCAAGCCACCAGATGGGCAGTTTTCCTATCCAATCTGTATGGAACTGCTCCCATAACTGCTCTATCCTTCTAGAAACATGCACTCCACGAGCTAAGTCCTCAGCTCACTGTTTCTGCACCGTGTCCGTTGTGTCTACGTGCTGCAAACTCACCGTTTTGTTCTCTGCGACCTGCCAATGGATGTCGACGCTTCGTCATACCGTCTGCTGCCCGGAACGTGTCTCTGAGCCCACGTTCCGTCACATTCACTTGGCCTCGTGCACAAGCTACCCACGTGAATGTCGATCCTAGCGTTGCGCCTAGGATCACCGTACCTCGTCTTGGCGTGCCCGGTGTCTGAACACACCGTCCAGCAACGCCTTGGTGCCGCGCATGCCAACGCATGCCGATGCCTTCTGTCTGCCTCCGCATTGTCATCCACCATCACTCCTGTTTAGCCAAGTCAACCTAGTCCGGTTAACCTGGCAGGGACGTTGGCTTAGATATAGCACCAGAATCTAACCCAACGTCCTGCTCCGATCTCAAGGGTCTAACAGTAGGCTACCAAAAGAAACGTGGACAAGGAAAGAAGTGAGTCACTCTCATCTCAAGGTGTTTGGATGTGATGTGTATGTTCACATCGAGGTTGAGAATAGGAGCAAACTTGATAATAAGTCTTGGATATGCACGTTCACCGGCTGACAATTATGGCTACAGACTTTGGGATTCTGAGAAGCACAAAATTGTCAAAAGTAGGGATGAGGTGTTTAATAAGTATGTCATGTACAAGGATAGAATTGGAGGAGAAAAGAAAATTGAACCAGAGATAGTTGAGTTGGATAACTCGAGGTGTGAGAATCAAGAAAGGCCCTATGCCGATCCAACAGATAAACTAGAGCCACAAATTCCTTTCTTGAGAATATCTACTCGAGAAGTCAGACCACCACAATAGTATTCCCCTTCTCTACATTATCTACTATTGACAGATACTAGTGAACTATCTTTCTATGAAGAGACTCTGCAAGTAAAAACACATGGCAAGTGAGAGCTTTCCATGAGAGACGAAATGAACTCCTTCTTGTTAAATCAAACTTGGAAGTTAGTCAAACTTCCAATGGAAAGAAAAAATTTCATAACAAATGGGTTCACAGGTTTAAGGAGAAGTACGATGATAACAAGAGGTACGAGTCAAGATTGTTAGTAAAAGGCTTTGAGGAAAAAGCTGACATTGATTACTTCGAGATCTTTTCTCTAGTGGTAAAACACATGCCTATCTGGATTGAGCTAAATCTAGCCATAGTGCTTGATCTGCACCTAGAGTAGTTGGATGTGAAGATTGTATTTATTTATGGTGACCTTGGAGAAGATATCTATATGCATCTACCGCAGGGGCACATGGTTGAGGGAAAAGAAGATCTATTGTGCAAGCTGAAAAAGAGTTTGTATGACTTGAAACAAGCACTAAGATAGTGACATAAGAAGTTTGACAGTTTTGTGTAGAACAATGACTTCCACAAGTACAATTTTGATCATTATTGTTACTTCAAGGAAACACAGACTTTTTATTTGATTCTTCTTTTATATGTGGATGACATGTTAGTTGCAGGACCTAAAGGGGAACTCTAGTCTACAACAAAGATTATCCAAAAAAAAATTGCGACAAAAGATCTTGGCGCGGCAAAACAAATCCTTCGAATGCGAATTCATATTCACAGGAAGAAGAAGATATTGAAATTGTCATAGGTGGAGTACGTAGACAAGGTACTCAGGAGATTCAACATAGAAGATGTCAAATTGGTTAAAACACCTCTAACTGGACTCTTTAGACTCTCCAAGGAACAAAAATTGTATGACTGTCTGAATTCCGCATATACTTGGATGTCAAGACTCTACTTCGTTGACCAAATATTCCCGACCCCCTTTATCATCTGGCCTCAAGAATAATGGGCATCTGATGAAGGTATCTTGGAAAGTTCTAAATGCGCCTAGTGCAAAGAGAGTTAACACGGAATACACATGTACCTTGAGTATCTTACCTCTAAGCCTCACTTGTAACTCATGTGGGTCCGAGCTTAGCAGTGAACACGAGGATGTTGCCCAGGTTCCCAGAGTTGGCACCGAGAACATCGACAATATCAACCAGAATAGAGACCCTCCCAAGCCTTAAGCTCGAGGACTCCCAAGAAAAATGATCTTTGGGATGGTCGAGGATGAATATTCTTAGCTAGAAGCGGTTACTAAATCCTATTACTGGGAAGCGAATTTTGATATTTACGATAACGACCCATAACTCCTCAACCCCGCGAAATTTGCAGGCATTTATCGAGACAGGTTGAGATTCAGGGAAGACTTGTTGCTACGTCTATAAGTACTAAGGAGGGATGCTAGACGAAAGTACATTCACTTTTTTTTTCTACCCTATACTCTGTCGAATTTTTTGGAGAACCCTACTTACTCTCACACTCGAGACGCCGACAGGCGCGCCACGTATGTATTGTTTTGTAGGAACAAGGGCTTTGGGAAATCATTTTTTGGCACCGGAGAGGAGCATATCTCACGATCCACTTTCGGCATATCAGCAACATAATAAGAAGCTAATAACAAAGGATATGGGACCTTGCGTGGAGGCATATCGTCTAATATTCCATGAGTTGTAAAATGAATTAAACACAATTTTTCAACACAAAAATTGTAATCCAAACTATAGTTTGAGAAACATATTGGAAAATCATACATCAAATTTCACATGTTAAGAATCGTTACATTAAAATAAGGCAAAAATCATACATCAATTCGACATGTTTAGATATGATGGGGGAAGAATATCATACATTCTTGTTCTTCTTCATCTTCGAGGGTGGCCATCGGCCCTTCTTCCTCAAGTGGCGCTTCCTTACAAGTCTCTTTCTTCGAAGTCTAATCTTCTTTGCTAACCTCATCCTCATCCTTTGCTCAAGTTTCAGCTGAATCTTGGACTCCAAAGGAATGTTCTCAATCGACACATTTTTAACCTCGCCTTCAGAAGTAGAGGACTCCGAACCATCCGGAATTGAACCCTCCACATCAGACGATGCCTTAACAAGCACCTTCCCTCTTTCTTTTATGGAGGGTGCATACATTTGAAGTCCGCCACATGATTTCTGGTTCAGACCAGTGAACCTGTTGCAGAACCTGGAGACTAACACCAGATACAAATTCAGATATGTTTATTATTTTTCAATGGAAAAACAAAAATAAAAAAGACACGAGAAAAGAGTGAAAGGGGTGAATTATGAACAAAGAAACTAATTAAAACTATTTTGTACCAATAAAGAAAACAAACACCCATGAGACCATGATGAAAACCCCTTGAGAACAAAAAATGGACACCACCCGTTTGAAACTATTCCCAAATGCTAAATCATAACTAATCCCTATCATTATAGAAAGACCAAGAACTAGATCGAATGGGGACATTTTGGGGGTGTTAAAGAGACGAAATTGGACGATATAAATTTGTTTAATATATGTGCGATTTTCGACGCATTTGTACAAATGCAGGAAGATAAAGGATGTCGATGATTGAAAATACCCATTTAATTATAATAATTTGACGCAGAGGGACACACAAATGCGTTCCATTTACACTTTAAGAAAAGGTCTGAATGACTAAGAGAGCGCACACAGAAAATACGTACACACAAAGATGTGAGCCAAAGAAAATTCAGGTCAGTGTTAAGCATAACGAATTGGTTAACCAGGTACAAAAGACATAGACATAGCCGAAGATCATGAAGCGCAGTTGTAAGGCGAAATTAATCGGGAAACATAGAAATAGCCGAAGATCTGAAGAATAATAAGGGCACCCACAAAATAAGTAAGCACAAAACGGAATGCGAAAATAGAACTTACATTGAGTATTGGGTAGAACAGTTAAAGATGGTGATGATGATGCGATGAGAGCTGCCGGAGTCGCAGTGGTGAAGAGGAGAGACATCTCTGCGCTGTGTTCCGGATAAGCCTCTCTCGTCTCTGGACGCTCGAAATATGCTTTCCGAAGTCCAATATTTTTTTATCTATAATTATATTTTGACCCTCTAATTTTGATCTCATTTTTATGTGGTCCTTTATTTTTGGTAAATCTCATTTTAGATTTTGTATTTTAATTTTGATGATGTTGCAATCTCATTCCGTGAAAAATCAGTTGAGTTGAGATTTCAGCCACCTTGATATGGTTTTCTGAGATTTGGAATGTGATTTTCTTTAAGTTGGGGTTCGTGCAAAAGCATGCATCGTGAGTGAGACTGCTGCTGTTGTATCTCCGGTGTGAGAATCAGTAGGAAGTTCTAAGAAAAATTTGGCAAAATATAGACTAGTAAGATTGTGCATACCTGGCTAAACCCCTTTGTAATATTTATAGGAGATGGAAGACTTATTAGTTAAGTTTTTCATAAATTGTGACCAATCTCCATTAATACTTCAGATTCTATGGAATCATGGGGTTGATGGTCGTTACCCTAAATATAACCACTCTTTCTTTATGTGTAGCGGACAACTGCAATGATTTCTAAGCTTGGGGCACGGCCTGAGTCGGTGTGTCTTAAGTCGTCCTCGGGAATAAGATTGTAGGCATACAAAGTAAGAATGTTGCTCGGGATGTGTAGAATTTGGCTCGTCAGGCCCCATTTGAAGTCGGGTGGTCGTAAAGCCTTGGTTTCGGTGTAGCGCCTTAGTTTCGGTGCCCAATTCAAAATTTAAAAAGTTTGGTTGCTTTGAAGATTGTGCTCTACACTTGTCACACATTTAATATGGGACATGATTGGAAAACATATGTTCTTTCGTTCGTGCATCGACGATGGATATCCACTGGGCATCGAATCCTAGTATTTAAACAAGTGAGCATTCTCATTGGGCCCGGCTCCTTCTACGGTTTTTGAGCTCTCGCTATTTGCTTCGAAGATATCAAAGGTTTCTGGCGACTAGATTTCTATTTTGACAATCATTCTCTTGGTCCAAAGATCTACCCAAGAGGGGACTTAATTGGGTAATTTAAAAATTAACAAGTAAATTCAAATTCCCTAACCGGTTTTTATTTTGTTAATATGCGAAAACGTGAATTAATAAATGCATACACAAAAGTTGAGGGACAGAGACAGAGGCACGAATTTATAGTGGTTTGGTAAACTATTCTCTCCTACATCTACTCCCTTAAGTTCCCGCAGAAAATTTTCAATCTATTAACCACACCTAATTCTTTTCCAAGGTAAGAATCAAACCCGTACAACAATCATTTTCACAGGTAAGGATCAAACCTTCACTCCCTGATTAGGCAAAGTTCATTTATGCCCCATCAATACTCTCATTGAACTAGTTACTTGTAAATCACAGTTACAACTCACAAGCATACAAAAAAAAAAATATATTTTTGTTCTCACAGGAACTTCTACCAACTTGATTCAAAGTAAACTCGATTAATAACACAAAACTAGTGATAGAAGTGTATTTTCAAAGTGTGAGAAACTAAATTTGAAATTTAACAATTTAAGCACAAAAACTTTTTAAACTGGATTTTAGTAAAAAATCGGTTTAAATGATTTTCAATAAATGTTAACAAGAACGATTTTTTTTTTCCACAGATATGACTAGCTCCATATATATATATATATATATATATATATATATATATTCTCAAGAAATATTTGACACAAGAAACAACTTCGCAGTAACCTCAGTTTTGTAAAACATATTTTTTCTGATCAAGAATACTCTAAAAAATATAGTCATACAAATATTTACACAAAAATATTTTTTCTCTCTTTAAAAATCTGAAAACTGTTGTACTTCTTGATGATTTAAATTTGAAAAATGCAGGTCTATATGTAGTGCTATATATGGGGCTTTCAAATATAACCTATAATAGGTAGTTTTCACAAGATATCCTCCAAAATACCACATATAGACCTTTTATAAAAATATGATTTGTAACAGCTGTATTTGACCAAATTAATATTTTTTTAAAACAATCAACTTAGTCCAAAAAATAATTTGATCAAACTCCCGAAAAGAATAGAAAGAAATTTTCTGAGAGAAATCACAAAATTGAAAAATATATGGACTAAATAATTAGATCCCTAAAATATGTAAGATATCTTTTAAATACTATTTTCAGCCAATTAAAAATTATTTTTTAACGTACAAATGATGAAAATATGGGTGGATGATTTTTGAAAAAATGTATTGGTTAAATAAAAACTAGACAGGATCTGTCGATTGAAATCTTGGTTAGTAGTCCGATAAGGCTCAACATTCAATTTTCTAGTCATTTCAAAACAATTCCATTGATCAGTCAGTCAATTGATTTATTCTCTGTATCTTCCATTCAGTCTATCAGTCAACTGAAATGACTAAAAATTTCAAAATTCTAATAACATGAATCTGGCAGTCAATTGATTCTTCCATTAATCGACATATTAGGCTTTTTTTTTTTCTCAATTTTTATGATTTTTCAAAAACCTTTTTGATTGATTACTTAAAAAATATCTTTGCTAAGATAGGTTTATCACTTCTAACTATTTTCATAAAATCATATAAATATTTTTATCTGTCGTGCATTTTCATATTTTGGTTACATCAAGAGTTTAGAAAGATTTGAGTTGTTTTACCTATTAATACAAAAAAAATAAAATTCTTTCCAAATATCTTCCATTGCGACCACCTTGATTTTTATCATCTCTTCTTATTCAAATAATCTCTTCCTATTCAAATACAGGAACTAAAATCTGAAAGCATTTCTTGATAAAATTATTAGTCCCTTAAAACATCTAAGTTGATTGTTTCATCAAAACATCGAGGGTCAACATTCTCACCCTTTTTTTATGATAACAATTAATTTGATATTTTTTCAAAAAATAATATTAATAACTACACTCTTCTTGAATATGAGGATGTGTTTTGTTCAATTTAAAGATCAAAATGAAAAAAAAATTAAAAAAATTAACTCAGAATAATGATTTTCAAGATATGAAATGCAAGACATGAAACAAACTTTTCTCCCCTTTATAAAGCAAACATTACTAAAAGGAAACATTACTCAAATCTTTCCCCTTTTGTCAACACAGAAAATGGGGAGGGTAGTGAATCAAAATATCAAAATATTAATATGACAAAATTCATGTTAAGAATTTATCAAAGTATCAATATCCTTTTATCTAAAAACTTTTTGGATGTGTAAATAGAATAATTTTGAATTACTCTTAAGAACATTTTATTTAAAAAAAATATATTCCCACTTATATGCAATTTTTAAACAATGAAAAAATTATGCATATTTATAAAACAATTTTTATAATTCAATTTTGAAAACATTCTTTCGATTCTAAGTAAACATCATTGTACCTAACCATTCCCAAATCTCGAATGATTTTAGAAAATTGTTCTTCTACCAAAAGTATTGACCCTCAATGTTTTGATGGATAATTTAATGATGTTTTACGGAACTAATGTGTTTTTGAGTAATTTCAGATTCGAGTTCTATTTGAGCAAATGAGAAAAAAATTGAATCTTAAAGGATAATACTTGAAGAAGATTTACAAATATGATGTTTTACAAAAGATTCACAATACTTGCAAGTGAAGACATTAAATAATTTTTTTGGAGCAAAAGAGATTTTTTGTATTTCTAGATAAAATAACTCAATACACTTATTCCCTTAATGCAACCCGATTAAGATCATGCACAAGACTTAAAGTTGATTATTCTTATACTTATCATGGTAAGAAGTGATAAATTTAAGATCCTAAATATTTTTCATAAAGTGTTAATTCAATAAAATATTTTAAAATATGAAAAAGAGGAAAAGTTTAGGGCTAAACAGTTGACTGGCCAAGTGGGCGGTTGATTGAGAAAATCAATGCATGGATGGAGTTGCTTCTGGTCCAAACGGTTGATCGACTTGCGTGATTAGTAGACGTTAAAGATGTGCTTCTGGCCTGAACAGTCGATCGCCATTATGGTCGGTTGGGGTTGCAAAAGGTAAGAAATATAATCATTGAGAATGAGTCAGTTGGCCAGTAGGATCTCGGTCGACCGACGCGCCAGAAATCAGCCTAAGTTGGTTGATTCATTTTTCGAGATCTTCAACCCAAATCCTATGGTTTTGAACGTTATGAACTCTGATTTTAAGAGAATTTGAGTATATTTCAAATATCTATCATATATTTTGAAGATCCTATTAATTTGTCCTTATATTAATTGATTGTATAAGTTTAACCGGTAAATACTTTATATATTTAAGAATTTTGAATCAAATAAGTTTTAGGGACTAAATTGAGATTTTCAAAGAGTATTTTTAAATTAAATATATCTGATTTGAAGGAGTATCTTATATGGTGTCTATATGTGACTTAAATGGTATTATTTTTTGAAAACTAGTCGTTATAGGCATAGATTGAAATATATATAATAAGACTTGCGTTTTTCAATTAATTGAAAAAATCAAGAGCAAGAATTTTAATCAGCCTTATTCATAAAGAGAGTATCATTTTGCTGAGATTATTTTCAAGAGAAAAGGTTTTGCTTTAAACAAATCATTGGCCTTGCTATTCCAGGTTTGAGTCTTTCCTACGATCTTCTAAACAAAATCTTGGTAAGCTTATTCTTGATTACTTGCTCAAAATTATATGTACGTTAATTGAGTTATATTCCTAAATTGTGGTTGTAGTATTTTATAGAAAAATAGTTTTCAATTTATAATATCTTGAAAATCTTGTCAAACGGTTTTTTTTGTTTGTGAAATCTAACTAATATTATCTGTGCGCTTAAATTGAGTAAATCATATTTGTTTTCTGACATAATTTTATCACATAGTTTATCGAGAGATTAATCAAGTATATATTGCATTAAGGTGGTAGAAGCTTCTATGAGAATAAACTTGGTATTTTATGTATTGGTAAGTGTGAGAGGGTTAGACATATTTGGGTCAGTGTCTAATCAGAATAATTGGGTTTGATTCTTTGCAGGTAAAATGATTAGGTTTGATTTTGTATGTAATAGAATTAGGCTAGTCTTTAGCCTGGTAAAAGAATAGGTTCTTCCTTAGCTTGTGAAAAGAAAAATTGTAAAGGTTTGATTATAAGCTTAGGTAAAGAATTAGGTTAGTCTTTCGCCTAGCAAAAAGATAGGATTCTTCTTTAGCCTGTGAAAAGGGATAAGTAAAGGTTCTGAGCCTGGAAAAATAATTAAGTTATTCTTTAGCATGTGAAAAAGATTGTAATGGTTTGGTTGCTACCAGGGAAAGAAATTTGCTATTAGTGGATTGCCAAAGTCCTGTGGAGCTCAGGAGACTGGACGTAGATAAGAGTAGCTTATCAAACTAGGATAAATCGTTGTGTGCCTTTTCTTTATTTCTAGTTATTTGGTTATACAATTAGTTAAATACGTTTTCAATGTAATACAAGATAATAAGCAGTTAAGAAAATTTATAATTTGTGTATTTGATAAATTATTTATCTAAATTTTTATCACTACCCAATTCACCCTCCTCCTTTTGAGTAAATCTGTGAGCCAACAATTGGTACCAAAGTTTGTTTTAGCTTGATAGGATTAACATCCTAGGTG
Source organism: Eucommia ulmoides (assembly GCA_016647705.1). Taxonomy (NCBI): domain Eukaryota; kingdom Viridiplantae; phylum Streptophyta; class Magnoliopsida; order Garryales; family Eucommiaceae; genus Eucommia; species Eucommia ulmoides. Next base: position 34,935,340 of record CM028330.1, read on the forward strand.
ACACGATCACATGGAGTACACTGAGAAAAATATTTCATGTAAATCTCTTGCTTGTTCTAACAATCAATGCTCTTTTAGTGATAATGATAAAGATAGTGATAATGAGGCTGGTGATAAGGCTATTGAGAAATTGATTGCTCTCACATATGTTTTCGGCGAAGAAAATTTGAAACTTGCATAAATAATTGCTACTCTTGAAAGCAAAAAGTTTAGTACTTCCAAAAATCTTATAAAAAAATTTAGATAAGTATTTTGAAACTACTAAATTTTTGAATGCTTTATCCGAAATAGGCACCCTACTTGAAAAAGTGGAGTCCCTTAAAGAAGAAAATAGTTTTTTGAAAAATGATGTTTCAAATCTTCAATAAGGTGTTTTGAAAAATAAAAATATTAAAACTTTAAATGAGACTTTAAATATTGAATTGGATAATGTAAGGTGTGAACTTGATAGAGCTTGTTTGAAAATTTATTATGTTGAAAATGATTGTCGAATTCTTAAAAATGATCTTGAATTTTTGCGCAAGAAGAATTTTGGTCTTCAGGTGAATGTTAGTTTATTGCAACAGTCACTTGAAAAGACTCAAAAAAGTTTAATGAGACTATGGATAAATTCAAGAATATTTACAAAATTAATTTTTTTGAAAAAACAATAGACCCTAAAGCAATTTCTTAGCATCAATATCGATATAGTGCTCCTACATGAAAAGTTTATTATTCTAAGAAGTGTTTGAATAATTTTAAATGTTATTATTGTGAAAATTTTGGTCATCTAGAAAAATGGTTACCAACTGCATGGTTACCTATTTAGATCCAGAAATAACTAGATACCTAAAAAGGAAATATTTCATGCAGGTAGAAATGGTGGATATGTCAGACCAAGAAAGATGAATCGAAATTATTTGTAAAAGAAAGATTCAAGATTTGCTGAGCTAAAAAGGATTAATCAATATGATATGCAAATATTTACAGGGAATAATTTCAGAAAGCCACAATTTCAGTATGGTATACAAATTAATGATTATCACCAAAGAAAAGTACAAAATCAAAATAAGAAGAAGTCGGCGTGTAAAGTCATTGTGGAACGTAACAAGATAAATCAATTTCAAGTATACCATAAAGGTAAATAGATTATTATTGAAGATGTTCAAAAGACTGCCTTGCAAAAGGAAGAAACTATCAAGGTAAATCAACCAAATAATCAACCAATTGATTCAAAGAAAATCGAGACTCGCTTTGAAAATCAATATAATGTACACACACCAATGGCTCTCAAGGACGAATTAGGTATGTCGAATTTCCGAAAGTATAAATATTTAAGTTTTGTTAGGGAAACAAATGCATCGCATTTTTTTTTTACTAATTAGATTTATTGTTGTGTGTGTTAATTTAATGTATCCAAATGATTTTTAAAATAAATATTTATGTGGATCAATTGAGAAATGAATGAGGCTAAGTAAAATAAAAAGTTCAAAAATAGGCTTAGCTGGCCGACCGACTAAGTAACTAGTCAACTAAAAAAAAAAGTCAGTTAAGAGGACATATTTATGATAAATGGCCAATCGAATGCCTATCTACTTGGTCAACCGACCAACGATGGTATAAATGGACAAATTAGAGTTTTTTCTCTTCATTTGGTCTCTACTTTCATATTCTTTCCAAAATTCTAAGTGGCAAAACCCTCCATAATCATAGACTTTCAAAATATTCTCATCCAAAAGGTTAGATCTAGTTATTGTTGTAAAGATTAAAGAAAGATTTCATGAATTTGGAAGAAGATTGCTCGATTTGAATAAGTCCCTATTATCTAACGGTTTCTCTCTCAAATCTCATTATACCTTGGTAAGATCAAGATTTATCTCTTAATTTCTTGTATTTTTGGCTGAACTTTCATCTCTATACTCTTGATATTTCTAAATCTCTTAAATGGGCCAAATCTTTGGGAGTAGTTCTAGCAAATCTTTTGACTAGAAAAGGTTCTTAAGCCTAGCAAATCAAGTCAAATATCAAAATAATTTTAGTAATAGGAAAGTAGTATAGGATAGAGATTTAGATTTTAACGATCTTTCATCCGTTGGAATTGATATATTGTCGAAATTCAAGAAGTTGGGGTGGAATAAGTTTCTTATTGAGAACAAGACGTGTTTTCCTCATTGGGTGAAATTGTTCTATTGTAATTTTCACATTGTCAGGGAGAAAATTTGTTCGTATGTAAATAGAATTAAAGTTGAAATATGTCTGGAAAAGTTCGCCTCTATTCTAAAGTTAAAGGGAGGAACGATTGTCGCTAAAAATTCCCCATCATGGCTTCAACAGAATATGGATATTAAGCAAATGTGTGTGGAATGGGGAATTGTTTTCTTTAAGGCATTATCGTTAGATCTTGAAAAACGTCTTTATCATTACATCATCACTCGTAATATTGTTCCTCGTGAACGTCATTTCTCTATGGTAGCCGACTTTGATACATATATATTGAATGATGTCACAAATGAGGTCAAAATTGATCTACTATCGTTGATTCTTGAGCACTTGCAATATCACATAAATGTTGAGTCTCGTGTTGATACGATATGCTATCTTCTTCAAAAGTTTCTGGTTTCAATTGATGAGGAACATGCAAAATATTATATGAAGGATACAACTATTCTTAATATTAATACTGTTCAATCATTGCGTTATCGTCAAGAAGAAGACAAGAAAGATGGAGATAATGTGATTATTCTCAACGATGAATAGGAAGCTGAGAAGTTAGTCAGTATCAGTAAGAAGATTGATCAAATAATGGAGCAAACTGATAACTTTCAACATATCTTGCAAGCAATGGATGAGAAGCTTCAGGGTTTGTCAAGAAAAAGTGACAATGTAATGACCAAGGTAAAACAAATTTGTTACTTGATTCAAAGTCATCCAGTTCTACGGTCTTCAACCAGTCCATCCAACACATTAAAAACTCCTGCACCTCCACCATATGATTTCTCTAATGGATAAAATTTGTTGATCTTATAACTTGCTCTAGAAATATTATGGTCTGTAATAAGTAGTATTGGTAAAGTTTGTGGATGATTTAGATATGTTGAATATTGGCTTATGTTTTGATCGTTTAATGTTTAATCTCTCATTATCCCAATTGACGCACCCCGGATTTCAATAGCGAAAAAGTATAGAATCAGAAAGAGGATGAAAACAAGTCTCATCCTTTTCTCTCAAAGTCCTCCAAATCCGTTCATTTTGAAAATGATTTTCGGTAGTGAATTATTTCGTCACTACGATACCGCAAGTGTATGGGTCAAGTTTTAATAATATAGGAAGAGTAGGATTATCGTATCCACAAGGATCGGTTTAAATTGTTTTTAAGCACCGCAATTGTCGTAACCTAACTTTATCTAGGCGATCCAATTTTGGGTTTTTATAGAAATAAAGCTAAAACTAAAATAAATACAAAAACAAAATAAAATATAATATGGATTATCTATGCACTAATGTATTATGGGCTTGATTTCATCTCATTATTCCCGTGTTATCATATTAAGCAATTATTAGTTAATTCCGTTCATTCAACAATTTAGGTTTCTAAAACTCAATCACTATCTCTCCCGAGTGTAAAGTGAGTGAATATGCAACCACGTCAACACCGATATCCCTATCAAGAATTTAAATGATTACATGTGTCCTACCCCAACCTCATGGATTGCACACATTCTAATAATCTCCCGAAACATTAGAACTTGTGTCGTGTTTTAAACCTAGTCCGAATCCGGGGTTACCTCTCCCGAGTGTCAAACCCCGTATTCTCAAATCAACAACACTATCATATACAAGCATACAATGGAAGTGATAAAACGGTAAACACAATTGAATGATGATTCTAATTGATCAATTTAGAACTCGATTACCTCCTAGTCTCACGAGATCCTAAATTTCCAACTCAAATACTTAGGTATTGATTTCCTCCCGGATTCACAACAACCTATGTTACGCACTCCCAAATCCGATTATGAATTCAACCTTTCCCGAGTGTTAAATTCTCAACCTAACATTGTCTAAATCATTAGCTACATGAATCAAACACATTAGGCCTAGAGAGTGCATAAAATGGAATTAAATCTAAAAATAGACAAAATATTCACAATACGGTTCAAACGAGACTACGTCAAGCCCTAGATCTAAATTATGAACATAACATAGACAAATTCATAGTTAATCTTCTCAATAAATTCATAAATGTAGTATGTTCAACACAATATTACAAATATAAACTTAGAACAAAAGATTAGGGAGAGAAAAGGGAAGAGGAAATCTTATTGAGGATTTGGGCTCCGGATCTTCAATCCTAAGTGCCGCCGATGATGTTTTCTTCATTGATCTTGCATCAAAAATCCATCACCCGGTGTTTCCCCCTTCAAAATCGCCTCAAATAGCTCCAAAATATCGCCTCTTACTGTTCCTCATTCAGCCTCTTCTTTTTTCCCGTGAAAATGGGCTTAAATAACATAAATTAGGGTTTAGATGCAATCAATCTCGCTGCAAAAAGCGTGATCTCACTGTAGCAAACAAAGGGCAGAACTGCCCTTTGCTCACTGAAGCGTGCTCAAGGCAATGCTGACACCAGGTTCTTTTTTTGGCTGCATATTTCTCTTATGAACTTCGATTGAGGTGATTGAAAAACCTATGGAAATATAAGATGTAGATATACAACTTCCATGTTTTGAGATTGTCCAAAATAGGATTGCATAATTGTCAAAAAGGGCATTAAGTTACTATACCTAAACTAATTTTGCACATTTTCACCCATTTATTCAAAAACCTATAAAATAATACAAAAACATATTAAACTAAAAAAAATAGTTGAAAACACACAAATATTTGAATCGAAAAGTACTTGATTTGTTGATAAATAAACCACTCATCAGTTTTTCAAGAGCTTTTCTAGGCGTCGGTTTTGAAAAACGTCTTGGGCCGTGCTTTTAGTTAAAAAATAGAGTTGCCACCTAGCATGGGGTTAAATGGCCTTCTAAGTCACCAAGATTTTGTAAATTCATTTTTTCTTTCGAAATGGTCCATGTTTTGACTTCCATAGGTCTATGTACCAGAGATATTTTTTAAGTTTAGGAGTTGGTTATACTCGGAGAAGGTGTTAGACACTCTAAGACACCCGTCCAAATGTGGTATCTCAGTCTAAATAGATATTCACTGTTAAACACCATCCAAGCAGTTTTCTTTGATTTACTTAAACAAAATATCTCTTTTTTAAAGTGTTTGTTCTTTTTATGTATTTTTGACATGATTTAATGGAAAACAGGTAAATACTACAGCTACTACTAGTCAGCGACACGCAATAACAGTTTATATATAGATAGATATGCAAATATGCAAGCTATACTAAATGAAATACAAACTAAGACTAAATTGTTTGAATATGAAGCCAAACTCGCATGTGGGCTTCCAACGTATCTTGAATAAGAATCAGGTCATTGTGTAGTTCATTCTAGTTTGGGAAAGAACATGGTTTTTTATTAGAGGTGTGACCAAACCCTTAGGGTTTGCCTACATACTTTGGGTAGTTACCAAAGATCAGGTCAGACGTAGTTCATCCTTGTTATGTTTGAAAAGCTAGGTTGGTTTTGGTTAAATCTGAGTTAGTTTAGTTAAGTTTTGGTTGATTATCAATTAGTTTTGGTCCAACAAACCTGAACCACAACTTTAAAACAAACCTTTGATTTTGTCAAGAACCTTAAACGAACTCTATAACGACTTGGTTTCCCAAGCCTGTCACGCCGTTTCTCCTTCTGGAGAATTACACCAAAGCCGCATAACCAATATTTTATTTTATGCAATCTAAGAAATTTTAATTCATTAAGTCATTAGCCAATTTTAATTCCTACACAATCGGAGAGGTAACTTTTTCATAACCCATAGCCAACAATAACTCTATGAAAATCATTATAATTATTGATTTATTGAGTCAATTTTACAACAATAAATAATAAATATAATTATTACAAATTAAATAGAATTTCATGCGCAACACCATTTTCAATGGTCTTGCAATAAAAACTGTGGGGTTGTGAGTTAGGGTTCAGTAGAATTTATAACTATTTTAATTTTATATTTAATCTCTATCTTTCTCCTCTCTCTTCATTATGTGATTGATGTTAAATTTTAATTGCTAATTTTCATGAAATATTTAGGATTATTATGTGAAAAATTATGTGGGAAACATGTCTATGTGTTTATTTGTGGATTGATTAAATGCACGTAATTGTAATACCCCGAAAAGTTTTATTTTTGAAAATATTATTTTATAAAAGTTTAATATTTTTGGGATTATTTTGTAAATTTATGGTATAAATAATATTTGATAAATTCTGAGGGTTAAATGTTAATTTTAAGTTGATTTTTAAAAGTTTTAGGATTATTGTGTTATTTAAAAGAGTTTATGTCATTTACCTCCCCTGTCATTTTGCACTATACCAGATGTCTTTCCTGTCCTTTTGCAAATATCGGAGACCTCCCATTGACCAACTTTTTTGTGTTAAAAGACATAGATACCCTTACTTCAATTTGAAAAATATTATGTTTTTTTTTTTTTTTTTAAATTCATTAGCACTCCTTATTTTTTAAAATTATATTTTTTACCCTTAATTTTTTTAAATGATTATATTTATCTCCCACCACCACCCACCGCCTAATGCTATCCCTATACCCTTTAAAATTTTTAATAGGTGTCATTTTATTTTCTATCTAAAACTTAAGGGTCAAGTATGTAGTTTAGACAATATTCATCATCCTCTTCCTCAACCCAATCCTCTTCGTAACCCAAACATCCTCTTCTTCAACCTAAACAGTGGCTACCACCTCACTCACCATACAACCGACGACCACCGATTCACCACCATCTTCGATCTCTCTCTTCTCCCATCTCCTTTCTCTCTCTATACCCAAACCCACTACTCTATTTCTCTATCACAATAGATATTTTAATTGGGCTTAAGGAACTTCACCATTTTTTGTCGCCGCTAGCGAAGAAAGAGAGAACACAAGACATAACATGCGCACAAAAATACCACTATCTCCATATCCTCCACCATGGTGACATCCACTACCATCTTCGTAACCGTCACCACTTTTACAGCGATAGATTGAAGGCGGTGGCGATGGTGTAGGTTAAGACGACAGATCAAAGGAGGTGATCAATTTGAAGGACATACCCCGTATCGAACTCGCCAACGAGGGTTTGTGCGAGAAACATGCAAGAATTTTCAAGAGCTGACTTCAAGAAAATCATGAAATTTTAGGGAAATAGAATTAGAGAACCATGTCTCAAAGACGATAATTTTTAAATTAGAATTTAGAAAATTAAAAACTCATTGATTCTTGAACATCCATCTCTATAGACCACAATGAGGCATGAACATCCATCGCTTAATATAGTTTCTAGATTTAAGTTTCAGATTCTTGTTCTAGAGAGAGAAATATAGTACCTTTGAGATTCTAGTCTTTGGGTGTCTCGGAGTTGCTGATTGCAAGAACTTGCCATCTTCTGATTTTGGCGAGGTTTCAAATCGAATCGGATAGATAATTTGTGATGGAGACAACAATCCAATTTTCGGATCAGAAATTCGCGTGGGGGTGAATTTGTTGGTAATGGGTTTGATTGAGTTCCAATCAATTTGGGGGAATTCGAGTGATTGGAGGTGTTTAGACTGCTCGGATTGGAGACAGAGGAAGGCGGCTCTGTCGTTGGCATTGAGAAGGAAGAAAAGGTCAATGACGGTGGCGATTACAAGGAAGAGAGAGAGAGGATTTCGTAGAGGTGGTCAGAGACCCACATGGAGAGATCTATTGGTTCTAGTGGCTCAGAAAAGTAGTGGTAGAGAGTCGTTGGAAGTGATCGGTCGTTGCTACTGTTCTGGGGTTTTGCGGACTTCGGTGAAGATGATGATCAAAACCATTAAACAGAAAAACACACAATAGTCCCACGGGGGGTAAAGTATAGTTAATCCTAATTTTAAAGGGTTATTTATGTATTTTAATTTTTAATTATTTAATAATTTTTTAAATAATTAAGGGTAAAATTGTCATTACGATAAAAAATATTATTTTTTAATCAATAAGGGAGGTAAGTGGTCTTTGACCAAAAAGATTTGGGGTTAATTGGTATTTACAAAAGGACAGGGGAGGTATCTGGTATAGTGCAAAAATGACAGATGAGGTAAATGGCATAAACCCTATTTAAAATATATTTTTAAGAGTTTTGAATATAATTAATATTTTTTATTTTATTTTAAGGGGGATATTTGTGTAAATAATAATAATGATAATAATAATAATAATACTGTGGTTAGAATTGACGCCTTCCCTAGGATGGCATCAATTCTAACCATATGTTTATTTATGTATATATTATATATATATCTATATTATACGTGTTATATATATAGGCAATAATAATAATAATAATGATGATGATGATGATGATTGATGAGAATGATAACACTAATTCCATATATATGTATATATGATAAAGGTTACAGGAATTGGAAGGTTTTAATATTTTGAGATTTTATAAATCGCATGCTTCAGATATTTGAGTTGTTCTTCATTTTTGCTCTCGGAAAGTTGTTCTGAAAAATATTTTGGTTCGGATTTTAGGTAGAATTTCTAACTCTTTTAATATATGTATTTAATCTCTTTATTGTGTGATTTATGTTATTATTGTGGTTGAATTATAATTGTTATTTTTCATGAAATAATTATGATTATGTGAAAATTATGTGTGATACATGTCTATGTGTTTATTTGTTGTATTCATTAGATATACGTATTAGAGGGGTTGAAATTCTACTGAGCTTTGGCTTATAACCCTACACTTTTTATTGCAGGGTGGATGAAAATGGTGTTGCGCTTGAGATTTTATTTGAATTTCTATTTAATTTGTAAAAATTGTATCTATTATTTATTATTGTAAAATTAACTTGATAAATCAATAAATTGAGTATAATGATCGCTGTAGTTTGTTAAATTTATCAGATTTATGAATAATAAAATATCTATTATTCAGTTTTAGTTTTAATTCTCCTTAGGAGAAATCGCGTGATGGCCCTAGAAAACCGAGTCGTCACAAACTCCTTTTCTTTGATTAGTTTAGTGTTTATGTGTGAGTTGTGAGTTAATCCTACTCGTAACTAAGGAAAACATGAAGGTTTTTGAAGAAGAATCACACATATCCCCGAAGGAATATAGGCCCTCCCTTGATCCCGAATTCTTAGCCACAAGGGTCTGTCGGTGTAGTATATAAGTATGTATGTATATATGTGTGTTTATTTAGCTAAAAAAGGAAAACAAAATACGATGTTCTTGGGGAAAATCATATAGACTATGTACAACTCATGGCATAAATAGTCATTTTGCTCGAATTTCGTATGCGTTTTTACCACGTGGTTGGATAAGTCGATGTTTTTTAATGTCTTGGCATGTTTTGAATGATTTTTGTATGATTTAACCCTAATTTGGTTGTTATGATTAAGATTAGGTGTTTGCTTGATATTCTTGACAAAATCAAATGCTTGTTAGGTTGTTCTTAAGTTTTGTTTGATTTTTATGGGTTTTATGTGTTAAGAACATAAAAGTAAGTATATTATTTACAAGATCCTACTATATACAAAACAATATGCACAAAATCAACCAAGAATCAAAGGGGGTTTGGTAGAAACATACCTACTTTGGGGATGTGGTCTTCCCTAAGTGTTCATCTCATTTTCCTTGATTAGTGTTTGGCTGGTGGTTGATCGGTGGTTGCGGTTCTTTGAGTTCCTAGCCAAGAACCCAAGAACAACAACCTACTTAGGGGATGTAGTCATCCCTAAGTAGCCTATCTCATTTTCTCCTTGGCTCGGTGTTGATTGGTGATCGTCGATCCTTGAAGTTCTTGTTCTAAGAACTTCAAGAATTCTTTGCACGGATGGATTTTGACAAAATATCTACTTGAGAGGCCTACGACCCGAAAGATGTGCTCGAGTTTAGAGAGAGAAACTAGGCCTTCAAGTCTTGAAAAAATGAGATCCCCAACACCCCTATTTATAGGCTGGGGGCTTGTGCATTGGGCAATGTGCAGGCAACACCAGCCTCTTTCTTAGGGGGAAGGGGTTTGGCCTAGGGGACTTGCTATGTTATCTTTGTTTGATTTGACTTGGAACGAATTTAGGGGAGAAGGCTAGATTATCAAAGATTTGGTAATCATTGGCAATCATTAGCAATGATTTTCAATCATTACCTCTCCACCAATGGAATTCCTGGCACATGAGTACATTTATGACTTGATGGGATGGATCCAGTTCAATTTAGGGGATAAATGTTGGTTAGATCCACTATTTCAGTTTAGTTGTCCAAAATGCTCCCAAGATGCATTGAACTTAGTCCTTAGGAGTTACTTTTCATTTAATTCAAAGTGATGAGTCATGACTTAGAGGCCACATATTTGGTTCATTTTGGATGAAATCGGGTGAACTTTCTTCGTAACCGTCAGTTGGTTTCCAAGTTGCCTAGTTACCCTTAGATATTTTTGTGAAAAATATCTAGATCCTTTGAACCTAGCCATGCCACGTCATCCAAAATATTTAATTCTTGATGGGATGTGCATTTAATGCTATGTTTGGAGGCTACTCAATTGGTTAGGTTTCGGTAATGGGTCATCACAATTAATGGCTTTTGGTTGGTTTCTAAGATATTTTGCTTAAAATATGTAGATACCTTGAATGTGGTCTTAACATGTCATCTCAAGAATTTAATACTTGATGGTATGGGCATTCAATGCTCATTGAATGCCTTACTTAGGTGGAGAACCGAATCAATTTGGATTTGATAACGGTTGGTTGTGCCATAAGTGTCTTGTCATCATCCTTTGCCATTTGGGTAGGAAACTTCTAGGAAGGATCCTTGGTCATCATAAGTCTTGGATTTTGGGCCTTAAATGATGGCTAGGCCCCTTGATTTCTTGGGCCTAGAGTAGTTTGTCAAGACTACTTGAATTTGGTGAAAATCCAAGTCAAGCTCAAACCTTATATCACCTTGTGATTTAGGGCTTTGTCATGACCTTTCCAATCCTTGATTAAGGTGTCTTGGATTGTTTCATTGTAGTTTGTGATGTGGTATGCATGAAAGAAAGAATTGTTTTTGATGTTAAATTTGATAAGATTCAATGAAAGTAAATATTTCAAAGTTGGGGTGGGGTAACTGAGTTAATTGTTTAAAATGTCCTATGATTTAAGGGTTGTAACTAAGATTTACCTATACCAAAGATGATTTTATGAAAATCAAACTTTAGTATAGTCATTTTTTACCTCCTTAAATCATTGGAATTTTGATTTTGACCCGAAACCTTTACTTCACTGTATTTTGTCAAATTTAGCATTTTCGCGTTTTTGCCATGTTTTTGGTTGCTTTTTTATATTGTATAGTGTGATCTCAGGTAGAAAATCATTCCCTTTAAACCTGAGTTTAAAATTTATCTGAACTTGTACTTGATCCGACATTGATTGGGCAGGACAAAATGCAGTGTCTGCAACTATCTCTCTTTATCATGTGAGTTTACTCATAATGACAAAAAAAGAATACACTTACATTTTGTTTGCAGGCATGAAAAGACGTGTAATTAAAACTATCCTAAAGGATGGAAACACACCTGGTCCTTGAGGATTCGACGAGGATGGCGATTTGGTCACTTCTACCCTTATATACTTCATAGGTTAACGACAATCAACCCTGGAAGACTATGCTTGAAAAATGGAGACGCATCAGATTCCTGTCTATTAGCACTCCTGGAAGATGGCAATGTACTTGATTGTTGAGCCAGTGAGCTACCTAAGAGGGGTGAATTGGGTAGTTATAAACATTTGAACAATTTAAATCTTAAACACTTAATTAATCAAATAATCAATTTTATCGTAAATCAATTATTATTTTGTTACGCAACGGATAAGTGTTTAAACTAAGTGCACACCCAAACAAAAATAAATAAAATAAACAAGGCAGAACATCATGATATATCCTAGTTCAGCAAGCTAGCTTTGCCTAATCTAGTTCCCTGAGCTCCACGCAGATTCGTACCCACTAAAAACTCAGATTTCTTTAAAGGTAGGAACCAAACCTTCACAGTGATTCTTTCACAGGCTCATAATCAACCTTTATAATTCTTTTTTCATAGGCTAAGGAAGAACCTTATCTTTTTGTAGGCTTAAGACTAACCTAATTCTATTGCAGGAAGAATCACAACTCGATTCTTTTACCAGGCTAAGAATCAAACCTCACAAACACTCCAAGTATTTTTTTCCCGGTAAGGATTGAACTTTTACAATTCACTCAAAAATGAACTTTATTCTGGAAGAAGTCACCCTTAATTTTTTTCAAAAGAAAAGAATAACCTAACATTTTTATACTCTAGGTAAAGATCAAACCTCAATCTTTTCCCGAAAAAGATTTAAACCCAAGCTACCCTGACTAGATACAACCCAATTGTATCTAATCCGCACAAACTCACTAATTACAAAATAATGAGTTTCTTCCCACTCAGAACTTCTACCACCTCAACATAATTAAACTCGATTAATGTCCCAAAATTTACTAGTGATAGAATTTAAGTGATAAATTCAATATCTGATTATAATATGTGTGGGTACCACAAAATTAACCACGTAATCAGATAATCATAAAAATCATTTTAAAAATATTTTTTATGCTCGTTAAGTTTGAAAACGATTTTACTACGATATTTAAACCAATCAATAAATAATAATATGAAATTAAAAATAATCTTAACAACTTAGAGAGATCTCACCAAGAAAACCACTGAAAGAATGTAGATTAAATCGCTAGACAACTCAAATCGGTGATGCCAAAGCAATCAAGGTTTTATCTCAAGAACTTCTCACACAATAATCTCACAATTGATCTCTCGAATAAATCTCAAAATAATAACTCTTAGAAAGTTTAGGAACTTGATAGTTCTTGATGATGTGGTGTATTATGATATGAAATTCGCAGGTCTATTTAAGCTAATTTAAAACAAGCCCTCTAACAGTTAGTTTTTACAAGATATGACATTAAAGTGCACCTATAGACCCCATATATCATAACCATTCAATTCTAGTATAATTCACTTAAATATGGCTTTTAAATCTTTTAATTAAGTCCACAAATTATTTTTCAATCATAAATCGCAAAGATAAGAAGTAGTTAATGAACCAAATTGAGAAATACTTTAATTATATGTACCATATCTATAGGGATATCAAAATAGATGTGTTATATCTTAAATATATTCAAATCCCCCAAAATATCTAAATCATATATGCTAAAATGGCTAGTATTGAACATATCCTTAAAGTCCTTGAAATCTCAACTAGACAGTTGGTTGACCGACCTCCAAACCATCGGTTGACTGATCAATACAATGTGTAAGCTAGACCAGCCCTTAAAGAGCAGTCGGTTGACCGAACCTGCAAGGGTTGGTTGATAGATCGATTCAGGATTGATTTCTATGCCAAAATCAAGCCTTAGTCGGTTGACCGATTGATACAGAGAGTTTCACTTGGCCAATTTGGTTGACCGATGTCTCTTGGTCGGTTTACTGATCGATTCAGAGATTTCTTATTTTTGCAGTCCTCTACCATTCAGTTGACCGATCCTTTTCCCTTCGGTTGACCGATCATTGTTGGATTATCTCGTTTTCCACTTATTTCAACTCCAAACTTCAACTTTTTAATTTCGCTAATCGTTTTCTTTTGTATTCAATTTTAAATACTAATCTTACTTAGGTTAATTTTCATTTTTCAATTTCACATTAGAGCAAATAATTGAATACAAATTAAGATCCTATACTTTATCAAATTAAACACACAAATATATAATTCATCAATTTGTGTCGTGTATGATCCTAATTTGGGATACATTAAGAGTAAAAGAGTGTTTGAGTTGTTTTCACCTAATTTCTTCAGAATCTTCAACACTTTTCACTTCTTCAACTTCAATCTTCGCATCCTTGATAATTACTTCATGATTTAATCTTTAATGGAACTTTTTATACCGAAACACTCAACAAACACGTTAGTTCTACCAAAAACTTCAACCCTTAATTTTTCATCAAAACCTCAAGATCAATACTGATCCTATAGGGTACGGTGAAGACGACACTCTATACGATCCCTCCCGATGACTATGTTGCTGTCGTATTGTATTGTTGATTGCTAGTACAATTTTGGTTGCTATGGTTGTATTGGTTGGTTGCTAACATAGTATTGGTTGCTATTATAGTAATGGTTACTTAGGACGGTGTTCATAGTGCCCGACCCTAATATTGTTTCGTTGGCTGTCTCGCTTAGCATTGTCTCACTGGTGGTCTTGTTTAGTAATATAAATATAACTCCTAAAGGATGATGCGCGGTCAATCCTATGGGAGGCAAAGAAGATGACACTCGATCAACCTACTTCTGGTTGCGAATAAGATGACCCTTGGTTAACCGACTCCCAGTTGTTGGAAAAGATGAGACATGGTTAACTGACTTCTGGTTGTGACCGTAAAGGGTCCTCCAATATATCTCAAATTAATGAGAATTAAGTAACATGTAGTTCTAGCATGTAAAGTAAATTCTATGACTACACTGTACAACGAAATTAAAATACTGTCTCGTTTGGTTGTCTCGTTTAAAAATTAAAATACTAGTTGTCTCATTTAATATTGAAAATACTGCTCCAAAGGGATTATGCGCAATCAATCCTATAGGAGTTAGGGGGATGACGCTCTATCAATCATCCCCTAGTTGGGTGGAGGATGACACTCTGTCAATCGTCTCCTGGTTGCGAGGAGGATGACACTTGATCAATCGTCTCCGAGTAGTGAGGTGGATCACACTCAATCAATCATCTCTGGGTAGTTAGAAGGATGACACTCGGTCAATCGTATCCGGGCAGTGACGAGAATGACACTTGGCCAATCGTCTCCTGAAGAATGACACTCGATCAATCGTCTCTTGAAGGATAATAGTCGGTCAATCATCTCCGTGCAGTGAGAAGGATGACACTCGGTCAATCGTCATCGGGTAGTGAAGACGATGATGCCTGGTCAATCGTCTCCTTGAGGATGACACTCAATCAATCGTATTCTGGTAGTAAGGAGGATGACGCCTGGTTAATCATCTCCGGGAAGTGAGAAGGATGACGCCTGGTCAATTATCTCCTGGAGGATGACACTCTGTCAATCGGCTTCAGGTAGTAGTAGTAAGAAGGATGATGATTGGTTAATTGTCTCCTAGTGGATGACACTCTATCAATCAGCTCCTAGTAGTAGTAGTAAAGAGGATAATGCCTAGTCAATTATCTCCTAGAGAATGACACTCTGTCAATCAGCTCCGAGTACTAGTAGTAAGGAGGATGACGCCTGGTCAATCGTCTCCAGGTAGTAAGGATGATGATGCCTAGTCAATCGTCTCCTAGAAGATGACACTCTATCTATCGACTCCGAGTAATAATAGTAAGGAGGATGACGCTTGGTCAATCTTCTCCTAGTTTTATGGAGGATAACGCCTAGTCAATCGTCTCCTGGTTGCATAGATAATGAAACTTGGTCAATCGGCTCTTGGTTGTATACTTTGTATTTGTGAAGTATGTCAATATTTGGTGGAATAGGTTCTTGGTTAGAGAAATTGAATCATGGGTTGTCATATCAATACATGATTGAAAATGACTAAGAAAATTCACACGAGCAAAAACTCTTGGGAAAACTCGACACCTAGAGGAGCTTTCATAGTTACATCCCACTTGGGATTGCCTAACAAAGACTAGAAAACTTCCCGAGAGAAAATTTAACCTAGGGTAAAATATGCCCCCATCGTAGACTGGGGCTCGGCGATGCTTATTCATGTTTTGAGATTATAATTTTAGTTTTTGATTTTTTTTTCATTGATTATGATTGGGATTGGTGCGAGTCTTATATCAAAAAACTCTACAGGGAGAAGATCTAATATAATGTGCCCCAGCTCTAGCTGGGGCACCTTTTATCATAGATTCTCAGCAGAGCAACTAGATATAATGTGCAGCTTTAGCTGGGACAAGTCTCGTCATATATTCTAAACGAAGAAACTGAATATAATATGCCCCAGGTTTAGTTGGGTCACGGGATTATCTCCTGAGCATTCCAAGGATGCAATAGAGACCACATGGGTTGCCAATGTATGTTCGTTTTAGTCTGGAAACCCCTGTTGGGTTGTTTATGTATTATTGGTATTATTGGTTTTGTATGGTCATCGTCGAATGATTGAAATCCACCTGGGTTACCTACATACACTCAGTTCCTAGGTCACGAATCTAGTCGAGATGTAGTTCGACCCTCACTATGCTATCTCAAATTGTCAACCGTACCCGCAAGGGCTTCCTACGTACCTTGGAAATCTACCAAAGATTAGGTCGATGCGTAGTTTGAGCACAAGTATCATTTGTTGTCTGCTTAATAAAAGGATTGGCAATTGGCTTCTCAAAGAAGTTAAGGGACTTATCGGGAGATACGCCCTGATACAGGGCTGAGAGAATGTCATGATTGCTGACATCTCTTTGGTTTTGACCAGACCGTCTTGGGTCTCCCATACACTTTGGTGGTCCACCAAGGACAGGTCGAAGCGTAGTCTGCGGGGATAGAGGAAAATTATTTAAGGTGACGACCCAACCAGTGAAGGCTTCGCGTATCCTAGTGTTTACTATGACTCAGGTTAATACCTAATTTCTTATTTGTCTAGTTAAAGTCTAGTATGGTGAGATCTGGATTGGTGAGTTATTTCATGTTTGATCCAGTTCAATCCAAATTGATTAGGAGATTCGTCATTAAGAAGCTCTGTGGGGATCGTATGGTTTGACGGGACTTCATGAGGATTTTTAGTGTTTGATGACACGATTTGATTCCGATTGACATGGGATTTTTGTCAATGGAGATTGGAGAAGGTTTGGTACGTGTCCCGGATTTTAGTAGGAGTTATATTGGACGTAGTTTCCTTGGTTAAGCATCGTCTATTGCTTGGTAAGCAAGAAGAATGCATATGTATTTCTCATGAGAGTAATTCCTAGTGTCATAATGACTCTCTTGGGTTTCTTTCGGTCCTTGGTAATCTACCAAAGATCGGGTCGAAGTGCCACTGGGTATTCTTGTTTTATAAAGGGAATCTGATTAACATTAAGCTCAATGTACATGAATAGTCTGTAGCTTAAAGAATACGACCAAACCTTGTAAAGATTGCCTACGTATCTCAGATAATTAAGAATTAGGTCGGCACGTAGTTCATTGCACGTGACTAGGATTTTGTCAACCGAACCCCGTTACCGGGAATCAGGATAACATGTAGTTCGTGGATCTTTGATGAGTTTGAATTTGTTAACTGAACCCATGAGAGTTTTCTATGTATCCCGGAAGCTTCCGTGTAAGACCCCAATCTCTGATATACGTATAGTTGAAGTCGCATTTTAAAATATTTCGGAAATGACGAAGTTGTGGGTGTTATTTGTTGTTTAATTAAAAATTTGAGGGGTTAATTTATAATTTTATAAAATATCAAATATTAGAATTGGGCTTAATTAAAATCTTAACAAAACAGAGGGGAAAATTATGTAAATTTCATACTTTATATATATATAGAGAGAAAGAGAAGCGGATGAATGAAGGGTGAGGACACGGGTCACTTGGCTGGCCCCTGTTTGACACACACACACACACACACACACACACACACACACACACACATATATATATATATATATATATATATACATACATACATACATGAGTTGGTGGGGAATCAACAAACAATCCAGAGAAAGCGAGAGAGAGAAGGAAGAAAGAGAGGAGGCTATTCCGGCAGGGGGTTTCGGTTGTCGTTGGCGGTGTCGGTGTATGTGTGTGGCCGTCCGTTCGTCCAGTGAGTGTAAGCATGTGTATTCTATGATAGTCGAAGTGTGTGGGTATCGGTGATTAGTGTGATTTGATCGCCGCTGATGTGGCGCAGTTCGGTGGCATGTAGTTGTCTCTGTTTCCGTTTGGAATTGTGCATATGTGTGTGTGTTGGTGGGTATGTGTTGTGTGTGTGTTGCTATTTATCGACAGAGGTGGTGATGATCGTGGGTGTGGGTATGTGTTCTGGCGGAAGCAGTGGTGCAGTGAATTCGCCGTGTGTGTATACTGCATGTATGTGTGTGAGTGTATTTCTACAGTTGTTTGGTTGTCATGCATGTATGTGTGTTGTTCCTGCTGTGTGTATGTGTGTTCAGTAGGTGTCATGTGGGTGTATGGACGTTTAGTAGAAGGGGGTTGTTGGAGTTGGTGAGGAGAGAGAGAGAGAGAGAAAAAGTGGCAGCTAAACTTCAAAACAAAGCAGAACAATGAAGGCAGGTTCTCGCCTAGGCGGAGAGAAGTTCGACTCGACAGAGGAGAGTCAGTGTGCAAAACCAGAAGGAAAATGAGTGTGTTCGCCTAGGCGGAGGAGCGTCAGTAGGTGAAGCGGAGAAGGGAAGAAGCGTTTCGCCGCGGCGGTGGATTTCTCGTCGAGGCGGTGGGAGCAGGAACATCAACTAAGGAATTTTAAAGGAAATCGACAACCGTTTTGGAACGGGTAACGTTTCTCGTTGAATTTTATGATTGTTAAATTAGATTACTAGCCTTAAAGTATCAAAATGGCGATAATAAATATTGAGACCGTTCACATAAATAAATTCGATATAGTAAACTGTAACGGAGTAATACTCGTTGAATAGTAATATTTCATAATAAAAATAAAAGGTGGGAAATAAGAAATAACGGAAATTAGTGTTTGCATGGCGTGATTAGGTCATTTATACATAAAATATTAATTTGGGCCCTGTCACTATTAGATTCACAGGCACCGGAGTACCGGGAGATGATAGTTGGTAAAAGTCTTCGGAGCGGATAACCAGGTGAGTGTACTATCTTCTAGTAAATCTATTTTCATATACATATGATGGAGAAAGTATAACAATTTTGGTATTAGAGCCCAGGTTATAGGTTCTGTAGACTTGCCAGTTGTGGTGTCAGTAGAGGACCATGAGATAGGATGACGTGTCAGTCATCTAGTCAGTAGTGGACATGAGATAGGATCTCAATAGGTAAGTTTGGCACGTGGGTGATAGTTAATTTCATTACATTAGTTATTGCATTAGCATTGTGCATGGTTGATTGTTTTGTTGGCAATCAGTGGGTGTGACGAATGTTGTGCTATTGCCAGTTGGTGGTTCGGGTGGTGTTGTGTTGTTGGTAGTGGTAATGGGTGGATCGTGATGGTAGGGATACAAGTAGTTGGGAATGTTAAATTATAACCAAGAAACAATTATATGCGTATTACTTGACGTTGGAATCCACTATAGGTAGTACCTAATATTAAAATAAGAGGTAGAGTAGCAGAACATCTTAAGCTGAATTCTGAAACGACATCCAAGATGAGTATCAAACTATCTTCTAGGCAATACTAAGGGATTCTTGTAATGATATAGGGAAGTTCGTATTATTGGAATTAAGGAAGATGATTGTTCTGTAGTATGAAAATTAAATTCGATATTTAGTTCTGATTTACTCCAAAAGAGATTTAAATTTTGTAGTACGTTCTAGGTTGATGGGCAAGCAGAGTAAAAGTTTGTGGAACTAGTGAATACAACAATTGTAATAGAGAATGACGTGTAGAAGGTAGTTGAGAATTGTGAGTTTGTGTTGATAGTTAGTGCGTATAAATGTAGTCTGTTTCGTATGAGTGATACAGAGTTGTTGGTGGATTGTTCCAAAAAGAAATTACTTTCTGAATCTTAGATGAATCTAAGTTTGTATTTTTGGGAGATGTAATCATTTCCCTAGTCAATTGTTTTTGGATCTATGAGGACAGGAAGTTGTTGAAGAAGGGATATCAGGGATACCTTGCGCAGGTGATGAACATCAGTCAGAATAATGTTATCATAGGGTGCATACCGAGTTGAAGAAATTAAAAGATCTGTTAACCCGCGATTATAGTAGACCTGGTGTCTCTCTCTATGAAAATCCGATGTATTAAAAAAGGGAAAGGGAGGTATGTTGAGAATGAGTATTGGTAACTGATGGTTGAATAAGGAGACGGAAGACTAGGGTGTTTTCTCAAATAGATTTTTGATTTGCATATCACCAGTTGAAGGTCAGAGACAGTGGCATGGCAAAAATGGCGATCCGGTCGAGAGTAGAAAAGAGCATGCAGAGCATATCTGGATTGTGTTATTGACGTTGTAAGAGAAACAATTGTATGCCAAATTCAATAAATGTGAGTTTGGGTTGGATTGAGCGGAAATTTTTGGGACCTGGGATCTTGGGAAATAGTATTCAAGTGAATCTAAAGGAAGTCGAAGCTGTGATTTGATAGGAAATGCTTAAAAGTGTAACCGAAGTTAAAAACTTTTTAGGGATTGGTGGGTTATTATTATCGATTGGTGCAGGGATTCTTTGTTACAGCTGTTTCATTGATCTAATTGACCATCAAGAAAGCTAAATTCGAAAAAGACTGATAAATATAAGCGTCATTACCCGATGCATGAATTAGGGTTGGCAACGATTGTGGTTGTCTTGAAATTGTGGAGACATTACCTGTATGACAAGACTTGTGGGATATACACCGACCACCAGAGTCTAAAATAATTGCTTATTCAAAAAGGAGCTCAATTTGAGGCAGAGGCATTGAATAAAATTGATCAAAGACTACAATTACACCATCCATTATTATCCAAGAAAGGCCAATGTTGTAGTGAATGCTTTGAGTCAGAAATTGACAGGTTTGGTTGCGCACATTTAGGTTGTTCATACTAATTTATGTGTTAAGTTGATATCCTTGTGAGTTTTAGTGGGCGGTTGGTCAGATGGCAATGCTGTTTGAGATTTTGATTTTGAAATCGACATGGATCGATCGTGTTGTATAAAGCGTAGAAGCCGAATGTCCAGTTGGGAAGGATTAGAGTTGAAGTGGAAAATGGTTGCAGAGCTGACTATCATGTCCGAAAGAAGGATGAAGTCTTACTGATTGAAATTAGATTGTGTGTTCTTAATGATGGCCATTTGACGAAAGATACCTTAAAGAAAGTGCATAGTTCAATATACGCAATGCACCTCGGTAGTATCGAAATGTATCGAGATTTGCATAAGCATTATTAGTAGATCGGAATAGAGCGAGAAATTGCAGAAATTGTTGCTAGAGTCTTGTTTGTTAGCAAGTTAAGATTGAGCATCAATATCCAAGTGGATTATTGCAATCTTTACCTATTCCATAATAGAGACGGGAGCGTAGCATAATGAATTATGTTTCGAAATTATCTCACATTCGAAAGGGATATAATTCCATTGAAGTAATTGTAGATAGGCTTACTAAGTCTACTTATTTCCTGGTTATATGATGACGTATTCTCTGGATACGTATGCCCAATTGTATATTGACAAGATTGTTAGGTTGCATGGTGCACCGGTTTACATAGTGTCGGATAGAGATCTAAGATTTATTTTAAAATTCTGGTCGAGTTCGAAAACTGCCTAGGGTGCCAAGTTGAAATTCGGTACCTCTTTTCATTTGTAGACTAATGGTAAATCGGGAAGTGCGAATCAGATATTGGAGGATATGTTGAGGAGTTGTGTTTTGGAATTTTCTGGTAGCTGGGATAATCATGGGGCATTGATGGAGATTTGTTTATAATAACAGATACCTTTTCAACGATCAAGGTGATACTGTATAAAGCGATATATGAAAAGGATGCAGAACTCCAGTCAAATTAACTAAACTGACATAGGCAAACGAAAAGTTTCGAGATTTGGATATAGCCGGGGTGGCTACATTTTTATTGGGAAATAGATTTCGATAAAAATAACTCAATGAGATGTATTGGACCACTACTAACATTAGACGGAGTCGGAATGTGGGGGTCATTAAGATTTCATGGGGAAAGGATACTTTAAATTATCCCTAAGTGGATGAGTAGTATTGATATAATATGTTACCTACAATATTTTACATTCTGTGACTATTGACTCTTTGTGATATACCAAATTTTTATAATTAGGACGTATTTATGTACTTCGACACATATGCACATGTGGTTATATGTTTTAAGCGTTTTTAGCTAGATTGAAACAAAAATTGAAGTGCGTGACCTTGCTAATGACTTGATTAAATGTAGAGGCATGAAGGAAATTCTTATAGATGACCTATTTGACGTATTTTGATATGTATTGATGTGGGTTGGTGATATTTATGTGTTTTGAGGGATATTGGTATGATTTGGACGTGATCTGAAACGTATCTATGTGGTTTTGGTTGTATTGCAAAAAATTTACATAATTAACGTTGGATTGTGGTAATATTGATAGAACATTTATGAGATTATTGAAGCTTTGTTGCGGATATTGAGATTGATGATTTTTGGTATCATGGTCTCATGAGCCAGTTCATGTGGAGTTTGGGTTATCTGTTGCTTCGATATTGGTTGTGAGCATTGTTGGTTTAAATGTTAGATGGAGATATTGTTGCGAGTTGGTAAGATTGGAAATGTTGGATGAAATGGATAAATGTTGGTTATGGGAAAATTATTGTCGTAATTAGATAAATCCAATCCACTGAGACTACCGTGATATTTTAAGGATATATTGTATTTATTGTTATTTTTATCAGAGTAGCGCAGCGGAAGCATTTAGGAACATGAAATTCTTGACAGTTGGTTGTCTGTGTTAGGTGTTACCGACCAATTGTACTCTGTTTGTTGGTTGTTGGATATATTGTTATCCATTGCGAATGAAAGTGTTGCGATGAGTGGAAATAATTTGACGGAAATTGTTGGTTACAAATTAAGGGTGACTTTTGGTTATAGGACCCTACACAAGAAACAATTGTGCTAGAATCAAGTGTGATTAACGTGACCATGTGGTGCGACTTGGAATACTATCGTTTTGATTTAAATTTTTAATTCCGCTTGTTTTGCATGAAAATTTCAGGAAGAAATTACTTTTAGGGGGGAAGAGTTGTGAGACCCCGATCTCTGATATATGTATAGTTGAAGTCGCGTTTTAAAATATTTCAGAAATGACGGGGTTGTAGGTGTTATTTGTTGTTTAATTAAAAATTTGAGGGGTTAATTTGTAATTTTATAAAACATCAAATATTAGAATTGGGCTTAATTAAAATCTTAACAAAACAGATGAGAGGATTGTGTAAATTTCATACTTTATATATATATATAGAGAGAGAGAGAAGCGAAAGAATGAAGGGTGAGGACACGGGCCACTTGGTTGGCCCCTATTTCACACACACACACACACACACACACACATATACATACATACATGAGTTGGTGGGGAATCAACGAACAATTCAGAGAAAGCGAGAGATAGAAAGAAGAAAGAGAGGAGGCTATTCCGACAGGGGGTTTCGGTTGTCGTCGGCGGTGTCGGTGTATGTGCGTGGCCGTCCGTTCATCCGGTGAGTGTAAGTATGTGTGTGTTCTGATCATCGAAGTGTGTGGGTATAGGTGATTAGTGTGATTTGTTCACCCGTGATGTGGCGCAGTTTGGTGGCATGTGGTTGTCTCTGTTTCCGTTTGGAACTGTGCGTATGTGTGTGTGTTGGTGGGTATGTGCTATGTGTGTGTTGCTATTTATTGACAGGGGTGGTGATGATCGTGGGTATGGGTATGTGTTCTGGCAGAAGCAAAGGTACCGTGAATTCGCCGTTTGTATATGCTGCGTGCATGTGTGTAGGTGTTTTCTACGGTTGTTTGGTTGTTATGCATGTGTGTGTGTTGTTCCTGCTGTGTGTATGTGTGTTCAGTGGGTATCGTTTGGGTGTATGGATGTTTAGTAGAAAGGGGTTGCCGGAGTTGGTGAGGAGAGAGAGAGAGAGAGAGAGAGTGGCGGCTGAACTTCAAAACAAAGCAGAACAAGGAAGGCAGGTTCTCGCCTAGGCAGAGAGAAGCTCACCTCAGTGGAGGAGAGTTAGTGTGCAAAAATAGAAGGAAGAAGAGTGTGTTTGCCGAGGTGGAGAATCTACGGCCTAGGCGGAGGAGCGTCAGTAGGTGAACCGGAGAAGGATAAAAGTGTTTTGCCGTGGCAGTGGATTTCTCGCTGAGGCGGTGGGAGCAGGAACATCAACTAAGAAATTTTAAAGGAAATCGACAACCGTTTCGGAATGGGTAACATTTCTCGTTGAATTTTATGATTGTTAAATTAGATTACTAGCCTTAAAATATCAAAATGGCGATAATAAATATCGTGACCGTTCACATAAATAAATTCAATATAGTAAACTGTAACGGAGCAATACTCGTTGAATAGTAATATTTCATAAAAAAAATAAAAGGCGGGGAATAGGAAATGACGGAAATTAGTGTTTGCATGGCATGATTAGGTCATTTGTACATAAAATATTAATTTAGGCACTATCACTATTAGGTTCGTAGGCACCGGAGTACCGGGAGATGATAGTTGGTAAAAGTATTCGAAACGGATAACTAGGTGAGTGTATTGTCTTCTAGTAAATCTATTTTCATATATATATGATGAAAAAATGTGTTTACTTAAAATTGGATGAATTTTCTAACTTATATGGATCAAACGATTTTGGGTGTTTTTGAAATGTGGATTACTTTGTTTTTTTTAAGAAGTAGAAAAATGATTTGTTGTATCTAGTTGGTCTTAAAAGAGGGTGGAAATTGTTTGTGGGTAGAGTTGTTGTTGTTGAGGTGGAAGTTGATTGTGGATGGAGTTGTTGTTGAGGTAGAGATTGGTGTTTGGATATTTACTTGCTTGGCATAGTCTAGCAGAGCGTTGTTCACCTACTTGGCATAGTCCAATAGAGCATTGTTCACCTGTAGAGCGTTGTTCACCTGCTTGGTATAGTCCAGCAGAGCGTTGTTATGTCTCGCTAGGAAGGCATATCCTACGGGTGATACGATACCGTTACAACTCCCAATAGTGAGGTTAAAACGATTATATGGCCAGCCGGGGTGTGATGTGGTGTGGTATGGTATGATGTGGTGTGGTATAGTGTTTGTCATATACGGTGAGTGAGTTGAGTAAATTTGTAATTATATATACTTTATTTTATACTGGTTTGGTGTATCCATTTACGCTGATATATCTATTATTTTGGTTGTGTTATACTATATGGTTTCCATGATGTTCTGGTTGATTATTACTGCATAGTTGAGATTTTATAAATATATATGTTGTTTTCTGTGGTGACAGGAAAAAGAGGTGTTTTCTTTATGATATGTGATATTTATTTGTTTTACACTTGAGCCAACTAAATTGCTTTTATTAAGAAGGCAGTACACTCGTAGGTATAATAGCTAGGAGTATGTCCTCTACTGGCACTAGGTAGAGTCATGCAATGGAATGATGTGGAAGTTTTTGAGATGAGTTGTTTGAGGCAACTCTGTGAGAGGTTCATGGTTATTATATATTTTTTTTGTTATTATTGAATTGGGGACGGGTGTATCCCTCATATGAGAGGATGTATATGGCTTGTATATGCGATTATATAGTTATTTATGCTTAGTGTCGTTTTTCTGGTTGGTTGGATGCCCAGGTGATGTTGTGTCGAAGTCACGCCAGCCCCAGGGTGACGGGTGTCTGGGGTGGGGTGTGACATGCTGGGAATCAGGCTGATGCGTAGTTCCAATGGTTTTTTTTGTTAGTTTGAATTTGTTACCTGAACCCGTTTTCTATGTATCCCGAGTGTTACCATGAATCAGACTGAAGCGTAGTTCCTGCTTTGATGGGTTTAAATTTTGTCAACCAAACCCGCAAGAGTTTCCTACATATCTCTGGTGTTGCCGGGAATCAGGCTAACACGTATTTCCGATGTTTTTTTTCGACGAGTTTGAATTTGTCAATCGAACCCGCGAGGGTTTTCTACGTATCCCGGGTGTTGCCAGGAATCAGGCTGACGCGTAGTTCCTGACGTGTTCATTATGATTGAGGCATTTGTTTTTCGTTGCGATACGAAATGGATGTTGTTTCCATCTGGAAAACATGGACAGGATGACATGTGCCCTAGTCATAGACTGAGGTAGTGACTGGATAAATTCCATCGGGGAAACTAATCCGACACTTCCTTTTGCGCGAGTCGTGATTATCGACAATATGAAGTATGCCCTAGCCTGTGGGCTGGGGGGGAGACTGATTAGCTACAGAATTTATGAAGCAAAATTGGTTTCTCTCGCCGTTTGTCGAGGTGACGAATTTAGGATTTTATTGATAAAATCCTAGAAT
The DNA here is from genome assembly GCA_016647705.1 of Eucommia ulmoides. Lineage (NCBI taxonomy): Eukaryota > Viridiplantae > Streptophyta > Magnoliopsida > Garryales > Eucommiaceae > Eucommia > Eucommia ulmoides. The sequence goes on from CM028330.1 coordinate 34,961,645, forward strand.
ATACCTGGCCAATGGGTTTATTATCGTTGTTTTTTTTAGAATGTGAAGTTGGTATCTTAGGAGTTTGTCAGATGGAGCAACCTCTTGGCCATGTACTTTTGCGAATTTTATCTAGTCACGTGTTGGTAAGAGTGATTACCTGTATCGCTAAGGCTTGCAGATTGTTTGTTGTTTAGAGATTCTTGGATATCATATTTCATTGCATTGCATTAATGGTGTATTTTATCTTTCGGGATTTGTTGTTTGTTCTTTGGAGTGTATGGGCTTGGCATTTTGATATTTCTCCTAAGCGAGATGGGTTTAAAAATATTTGGTATATCGCACTTGTAGGGGCGAGAGTTTTCGACTCGGTTTTCCTGATTATACCCTAGTTTAAGTAATAAGTGACACATACTTACACTAAAGAGGGTATAATCACAACCGTTGCTTTCGGAGGGACGAACTTAATCCATTTTCACCTAATGACCGGGCAATACTAGATCGTTAAAGATTAGTCATGGCTGCTTATGCTTGTTTCTATAGAATAAAGACAATGGTGAGTATGATATGTCTTCTAAAAGTCACATATGAATCTTAGCGATTCCATCTTTTCTCTCAAATCGAAATCCTAAAGATAAAATTGTTGGCAGAGTGGAATACCCAAGAGGAGGGGTGAATTGAGTAATTAAAAATTATCAGAGAAATAATAACACTTCAAAAATCAAACAATTAATTTTATCCTAAAATTAATTATTATTTTTATATCACAGCGGAATTAAATAATCAACTAGGTGCACACCAAACAGCAAAAATAAATAAATCAAATATTGCAACACACCACGATATATCTTGGTTCACTAAGCTACTCTTAGTTAGTCCAGTCCTCCGAGTCCCATGGAGATTCGCACCCACTAGTACTCAAGATCCCTTTAAAGGTTACCAAACCCTTACACCGATTCTTTTACAGGCTTAGAATCAACCTTTACAATATCCTTTTCTCAAGTTAAGGAAGAACCTCTACTTTTTACATGCTAAAGAATAATCTAATTCTTTTTAACACTAAGGCCAAATAATCAAAACCTCACCAATCACTCTAAATATCCTTTTACCCGGTAAGGATTGAACCGTTACAAATTTCACTCAAAACACAATTCTTTCCAAGAAGAATCACTACCTCAATCTCTTTACAGGAAGAGACTGAAACCCGGTTACCCCTGATTAAATACCCCCAACAGTATTTAATCTGTCACATTACTCACCAATACAAATTAATAAGCAAATTCTCTCACTCGAAACTTCTACCCCTCCAGATAAATTAAAACTCGATTAATATCCCAAATCTAGTGATAGAAAAATGTGAGATTGAAAATCCGATTTTAAACAAAATATGGGTAGCAAATAATTGAGTACGTAATCAGATTTAAGAAATTGTTTATAAATATAAAACATTTCTTCAATAAAAATCAGAAATAATTTGTAAGATCAATTTCTAGAAGATAAACAAGTAATGCAATAATAAAAAATAATTAGAAAGATCTCACCCGAAATCCATAGAATAAATAAATAGATCGATGTAACTTTAGATCCTATAGCAGCAAAGATTCACAACAAATATTTCTCAAGATCACATCTTAGAATAGCTCATACAATATCTCAGAAAGATAACTCTTAGAACAACTCACAAATGATCTTAACTCTTATGCTCTCTCGATATTGATTGATCATTAGTCTATATATATGAAAAACGCAGGTCTTTATATAGGAAAATGAAATCAACCTTTTAACGGCCAGTTCCCATGTGTCATGACAATTAAATACTCTTTGAGACCCCATATATTATTATGACTTCATTTTGGTTCAATACACTTAATAATAGCTTTTAAAAACTTTCAATTAAGTCCCCCAAATATTTCTCAATCTCAATTAATTAGAATAGTATGAATTTTATGTACCAAATTGAGAAACATTAAAAATTAATGAACCAAATTAATAGGATTTAAACATTAGGTGAAGCATATATTAAATATAATAATAATCCCGAAATCTCTCTCGAATCCCAACAAAAAACGGCTACATTTGGATATAATCTCGGAATCAACAGAATTATGAAACAACGCCCCTAGTCGACCGGTCAGTCGACTGCTCAATTTAGGATGTAGCCAAGCCATCGCTGTTGCATTCATCAGTCGACTTATCTGTCGACTTGGAGATACAGAGAGTTTAGTTTACCTTCACCGGTCGACCTACCTGTCGACTTGGAGATACGAAGAGTTCATATTTTCTTCACCAGTCGACTTTCCTGTCGACTTAGAGATGCAGAGAGTTTCTACTGCTTGTTCCGGTCGACTTACCAGTCGACTTATGTCTGCTGGATTTCTTTTCTAAACTCGTTTTTAACTTATTCGCTTTTACATTTTCACCCATTTAACCATTTTCTTTTCTAAATAAGCTCCTACTAACTTCCTAAATTCCATTGTAGTCAATTATAAATATTTCTTTCCAAATACACATAAGAGCAAATAATTTTATTTTATCAAAACACACATAAACAGTAAAAACTTTTTGTGTCGTGTGTGTTCCTAATTGGGATGTTAAGAGTTGAAATTCACCTGAATTGTTTTTCCTAATTTCTTTAAACTCTTAATTCTTCATCATCTTTGACATCATCATTTAGCATCCATTCATAAATTTGTCATCGCATCTTTATTACTGGAACTTAATTAACTGAAACACTTAACAAACCATTAGTTCCACCAAAATATCAACACTTAATTGTTCATCAAAATCTTAGGATCAACAATCTCTCAATTTTTAATGATGACAATTAACTTTAATGTTTTCTTCAAAACAAAAATATAACCATACTCCCCCTGAATCTGAGGACGGGTTTTTTAACTCATTTAAGCATCATAATGACAAATTTAAAAAAAAAAACGTAATCAATAAAGCACAATAGACTCCTCCTTAATAAAATATCAACAAATTCTCCCCCTTTGTCATCTTAAAAATAAAAAAATAAAAAAATTTAGTAAGCCTAAATGAATTAAATCCGAATATATATAACTCTTTTAAAAGCACATTGAATCAACTCATAAATTCAACTTTAAAAATCAAAACTCAAATTAACTTGTAAGCCCAAAACATCAACACTATGTGGATCATTGTTATAACTAAATCTCAAGTCTACTCAATCCATCAAAATCTACACTAAAAACATCATTCTTAATCATAAAATCTCCCACTATATAAGTGTGAACAAACTAATTCATTTTAAATAGAAAAATATAATCTTTGAAGTACTAAGACACGAAACATCTCTCAATGATAGTTTATGAAGCTCTCAATTTAATGCATACTTATTTCATAAAAATTTCAGCTCTATTTTTTCAACAATAATCATTAACACTCAAGAACATGAATCATATCTCAATAATAACATGTGTATTAAAGGTGTCATTTCACAATATGATAAATCATTTCCACAATAATAATCATTTGAAAACCTTTAATATATCAAGATATCATTTTGAAATGTATAAAATATCAGTTCAATTTACTTAACTAATTTTCTAAATCACGTAATATGTTTCAAAATTTAACTCATGATCACTACTTGATATAAGCACATAAAAACCTGTTAATACTCCTTAACTAAATGTGATTCTCATAATCACCCTACAACGTTTCTAAGACAACAAGTGAACACATTATTAAAAATAGGTCTTAGAAACAATCACCAACTTACCTATTTGGCAAGTTGGGCACCTCCCTTTTTAACAAATTTAATGAATTTAAAATGCGGAGGGTTAGGAATACCTTTTATATTTTTTGGGGCGACTTTGCTATTTACCTCATTTGAGCTCATAATTGATTTAGGTGCACAATTCTTCTTGGCTTGTTCATATCCTATCTTCCTTTAATTTTTTCCCTTCGATTTATTGATGATTCCTTTTGCACGTATCGCTTGTAGTTTCTTTACAACTTCACCTCTTGTCTTTGGTGCATCTTTTTGCTTTGCATGCGTAGCTTGTGGATCTTTGATGACTTCCTGTTTTAACTTTGATATAACTTCTTTGTTTGCTCCTTCAGGTCCACTTCTAACATTATATAATTCTACACAAGACATTCCAACAGTTCTCTTCGGTATCCATTTTATTTTGGATCCGTCTTTGTTAGACATAAATTTAGGGTTCTTGAATAGACATGATACTTTGAAATGCCCAACCATATTACAATAATAACATCTCAAATCCAATTTATCATAGAAAGCACGAGATGTAAAATAAGAATTATTTCTAACAATAGACACATAATTATCACTGGCTTGTAATGAAGGATGAGATGGTGAAGCATATCCACTTTGCCTAGAAAAATCATTTTCAGAATCTCTCGAAATAGACTTAAGGTCGGATTTTGATTTTTCAAAATTTTTCTTAAGTAAATCAATTTTAGAAACAAGATCTGACATTTGCCTGGACATCATGTCAAAATTATTTTTTAAAACTCTATTTTCATTTTCAAGAGAATCCACTTTAGAGAGAAAATTATTAATTTCAAAAACAACGTTTGAAAACTCTTTTGAACCACAACAATCATCCAAATTCATTTTAGATTTTCGAACACTTTTTCCTCCATTTTTAAAAGAATCAATGTTTTTTTTTAAACTCAAGCTCTCTTTAGCAAAACGTAGTGTGAATGAAAGTAATTTTTCCATGATAATATGGATATTTTCATTATCATCATCTCCATCACTATCACAAAAATCACAAGAATCATAAATCACATTATCATATATGCATTTACCACTATCAGACGAGGATACACAAAACACATCATCTATGGTGTGTGCAGGTGACCGATTTAGCTAGGATGTTAAGCCTAATCGAGTTAAAACCAACTCTGATACCAACTGTTGGCCTAGTGGAATACCCAAGAGGGGGGTAAATTGGGTAATTAAAAATTATCAAAGAAACTTTCACTCGAAGTTGGGATATTAAGAAATTTCTTTGTTCCTAATTGGGATATTAAGAATTAAAATTCACCTGAGTTGTTTTTCCTAATTTTTTCAAACTCTTAATTCTTCACCATCTTTGACATCATCATTTAGCATTTATTCATAAATTTTCCATCACATCTTCATCATTGGAACTTAATTAACTGAAACACTTAACAAACCATTAGTTCCACCAAAATATCAACACTTAATTGTTCATCAAAATCTTAGGATCAACAAAAACCTTGACTTTCTTTCTAGATGACATTATGTCAACCACGAGTTCTTCAGGTAATAGAGGCCATCGTTCTTCTCGCTCTTGTGGGAAAGGCAAGGCCTCTGAGATCTTGATCAGAGGGAGTATTTCGAAGTGTTCTTAAGGTCGACCCAGGATATCGACATGCTGGATTTCATATGATATGCCTATCTTTTTCATTTCTACCATTAAGGAGACCTTCAAAGCGTTTAGAGTTGATGAAATGATTATGGGTAGCTCTTCAAGTTCTATACCAGCAGAAGTGAGGAGCGGAGTGCGTATTTGACATAGAAGCTTAGTGTCCGAGTTGATCTTCACCTTTCCAGCTTCAAAGGACCCGAAGTTGAGGGATTAACGTTATCGCGTCCTAATTCTCCTATTCTTCGTTGGGATTTCCATGGCTTATTTATCCAAAAGTTGGGAAATCTTTATCTGCAGATGGTCTTCTTCTTTTGTCAAAAGATCTATCCTGAGGGTAACTTCAAAGTGTACCCTACTTGTTTCGTGGTTGAAAACCTGACATCCTATGTTGCGTGGTGGTTTTCTGGTTCTATGTCCTCTCGATGAATTTGGATCACAGGACAGTATCTGATAAGCCTGTATTCTTGGTGGCTAGAGTCATGGGAATTTGAGGTGTTGTGTACAATAATGGCTGTAGGTGTACCAAACTGGTTTAGAAATCAACTTTCACTTATCTAGATCGTAAGTTACCATGAAAGTATGATGGTCTGGTAGAACCTTCAATCATTTGAGGTAGGGGGTTTGGTAGAAATTCCAACTCTTTAGGGTAGTATGGTATAACTGGATCATTGACTGCTTAGGTAGGATGGTACAGCTGAATCATTGACTGCTTAAGGTTGGGCAATATTTTTCTACCCTTTTTTTTTTCCTATGTCATTTGTTCTTTTGACTATTTACCCAGTGATGAAAGAAGAACGTAGACACTTGGAAGTCATAGCTTGCTATGCAGGTTTGCTAGGTTTCTAGCTGTTTTTCGACTTTTATTCTTTCTAATCCTAAAGGACTCTAAATTACTAGTCGAATTATGATCCATGTATGATGGTTGAAGTTGAAAGAATACGCTTTAGTCCATGGCTAGGAGAGTTCCTACGGTTGGATAACCGAACCTCAATAAGTTTCCTAGGTACCTTGGCAGTGTTGCCAAGGATCAGGTCAAGCGTAGTTCTAACTTAGTTTCTCTCTGTTTGTTTAGATATCAGGGAATATGTCAAAGGACTTTTCCAGATGTGCGCCCTGGTGTAGGGCTGAGAGAATATGGTGAAGCTGATACCTCTCTTTTTTTTTTTGTTTCAATCGAACCCGCTTGGGTTTCCTATATACCTTGGTGATTTACTAAGGATCAGGTTGAATGTAATTCCAGACTAAGATGATTCTATGAATCCTTCCTATTGTAGATAGCTACATTTATTGACACCAATCTTGTCCTAGCCTAATGGATAGGGTCTTTTGCTTGAGCATTAGCTAGTTAAGATTTGATTGTTATCTTTGATTGGCAGTCTATTGAAGTCTTTGAATTTTGCTGTTTTGATTCTTTTTATTGGAGGCTTGGAACTCGGAGTACTTTAAATGTTTTTGAGGTTTAATCAATTCTAGGAAGATCGCATTAGATCCTAGCAAGGTCAGACTTCTAAAGGTATTCTAATACGCCCTGATGTTTTGTAGTAATGGGTATAGTCTATCAAGACACACCTTCAGTGAGGTTGATTCCTTGCCCAAATTTTGAGTTAGTTGTACCCATTATTTGAGATAGACATTGCTACGGTGACTGGCAAGGTAACTTGACCGGATTATATGTCCGAGAATTGATTGTTAGTCTACTAGAGCTTCCTAGATAAGGTGTATGGGTGAGAGTGTCATGTTGATGATGGCCTATTGATGCTAAATGATATGCAGGATGCCATAGGATTTTGTGAAGTATGATGCCTAAGTTTCCTTATGTGTATGAAGGTTATGCATGCCTAAGTGATTCGTGATACATAGTGCTCGTGTAGTACTTTGATACTGATTTTCTGTATTATATGATTTTTATGACATCTAATTCTAGAATGTTTTCCCAAGGAATACATCATCTGTCTGGAGATATAGTCTTGTCTTAGAATGTTTCCTAGAATGCTTATGCTAGGTACCTTTTGCTATTAGCCTTTTCCCCTGTTTTTCCATGTCATTTCTGATACGAAAAGCTGACCGGTGCTTCTGAGAGACTTCCTGCTCCTTTACTCCTTGCGTTGCGATTGGAATTCTGATATGAATTTTTTCCTTCGAATAGTCTCTAAGTTTTGGTGGCAAGATGGGAAGGTTCGGACAAGAATAACAGAGGGTTAGTTCAGATCTCACTTGGTTGATATTGGGATTTCCCATAATGGGAATATCTAGCTCAGAATGAAGATCCTGTTGATTTGGCTCAGGCTTTGAATGACTTTTTGGATGAGCTTTGGGAGAGGGTTCAAATAAGTGGCTTATTTAGCAAGGCTTCTTCTCTTTCTTTCCCGTATTTTCTGAAGTTCATTTCTAATGTTTTAAGCATTAGCCTATAAGCCGTGTACATTTCTGTTTTCACTTTACGCAAGATTATTTTGCTTAGAGTATACTCAGGTAATCATAATCAAACGTTCAATCATCTTAATGATTGTCGCGATTCTTGCATTAGATTAATCTAAATTATGATGAAGATAAGTTAAATAGTAATTTAGACCAAATATCCTTAGTTATTAGTTAAAGAGGTTGTCTAGTTTCAATTCTATCAAGTTCTGATTTTGATATTTTCTAAGATTGTTATTGAGATTACCTAGGACCAAAATGTTACCCGAGGCTTCGTTGATGGCTCTGTTTCACTTTTTCCATCTTGGACTGGGGATAGAAGGACTGAACCTTCTTGAGAAGACTTAGAGGAGGGAGAATATAAGTGATGGAGAAACAAGTGTTAATCAATGACAACTATCAAATGTTATCCTATCCTGGTAGTGTTAAGATTTTATTTTTATTTTTTAATTCTATTTTCTTTTACTCTAGGTAGTAGGGACTCATACTTCCTATATAATCTATGTAGCGAGCTTTGGGTAATGATCCCAATCCAGTTAGCCCAGGTCACTAGGTGTTGAGATACCCCTAAGACTTAATACTTGGATTGTATAGAGAGCGTGATTCACCTAATGGCTTTCATGTGACCACTCAGTGTTTAGAAACTTTCTGAGACTGGTCTTTTTTATTTCTCTTAACACTTTTTTTTCTTCAGAATTTTACACTTTCAGAGGGTTAGGGTAATTTGAGTTGGTCTCGAGATCTTTGCTGGTTCCGCCCTTCTCCTGACTACTTTGTCCATTTGTCCAATATGGGTTATCGTTCTTTCTAGTCTTGAATGTCTTCAGTTATGTAAAGTTCTTCTTGTTTTTGGTTTTAAGCAAGTTTTTTGGGGTGTATCAGAATTGGTTATGTCAAAGATACAGTCTTAGCTTATGTTAGTCAGTCTTAATTTTGTTCAGCTACCCAATCTTTCAAGAATTTTCGTGGACAAATTTGGGCTCTAAGACTTTATCTATCATTCTTCATGTCATAAATCTTCAGGATGTTTCTTCCTTTGTTTGGGTTTGAGGAAGTTTTCTGTATTTCTTCAATATTACTTGGACATTCTCAAGTTAGAACATTTGTAGCAATTCTACAATCAGGGTTCCTAGGATTTCTTTCTAACGTTCTCAGATTTTTTGTCATTATCTCACAATCATTTGGTTGAAACAAAACATTCCATTTAACATTTTTCCTTTGGATATAATAAGCTTGCATTTAGTGATTTGTAGATGTAGTACGCAGGTATATAGTATAATACCTAGTTCATTAAAAAGTAGTTAAGAAACAAAGAAAAATTGAGATATAGACGTTTTTCCTCTTTATTCTTTGATGGTCAAAGTTTCTCCTAAAGGTACTTATGATCCATTCTTGGATGAGATCCTCAACATGATTTTGGAGGTCCTAGTACTGATTGGTGTGGTGACCAACCTCTCTAGAGTGGTATTGATAGAAAGTGTGAAGGTTAAACCTTGAATCCTGAGGGTTTACATGGTTAGGAGGAATTAGTGTTAGAAATCCGTTCCTTAAGCAATCATGGAAGATTTTAGCAAATGGCATAGGAAGCAGGGTAAATTGCTTTCATTTTGGGTATGTTCGAGTTGGCTTAGGGATTTGGGAAAAGCTGTTTGGATAAGCTAAGTATGGAGAAGAGATGAAACGTTGTTGCTTCGAGTGGATAGGGGTCCCGGTTATTAGGGTCGTAGGTAGGCTTCTCTTTTGACAGGCTAGTTTGGCTCATTTAATCTATTTGATAGATTGTGCCACGTAGTTCCTCCGCCTCCATATTTTAGAAATTCCTCTTTAAACTAAGTCTTCCCTAGGTTTAAGGTTCTTTCCCCAACTAGGCAGGTCTTGACTTGTGGTGGTAGCACAAATGAAGTCTTCTGATTTAGTAAGGCTATCGAGATTTTTAGTAGCGATCCACTTTCTATGAGAGAGCCTCTTACTTCGTAATTTGTCCCAACGTCGTATTATGTTAAGGGTATTTACCGGTGATGGTAACTGGTCCTCTTCTTGAAATAGCGAGGCTGGGCTTATTTAGCTCAGTATCTGGGTCAGGGAGGTAATGTCTTCATGCATCGTCAGGATCTTGGAGTCGTTCGAAATACTTTCAACAGAGGGAGGGATCGGGTCCATCTTTATGATCTTGCTAGTAGCTCCCGAATGGCTTTTAGCAAAAGTTACCTAAACTAGATTTCCAAGGTTTATTAAGTAACTAACCAACTAGACCTCTACTAACGAACTCTTAGGATGCAAAATTACCCCACCTTTATGTGTGACTATATAGAAGATGATGTCCATGATATGCATATGAAATCTTAGGAAGACGTAGATCTAGCAGGCAGTTCTCGGATATGTTTTGGATAGACCCTGGCTTTGACTTGGCTTCGTAGGACCAGGGTCACTTTTGACTTTTGGGTCATCTTTAAGTTTAAAGTTATAATCACCCTAAAACTATGGCACTTTTTATTCTTAAGGTATAGATTCTTCTTCCTAGGACTCTAGTGCACAATCATTATTTTCATCCTCAAAACATGGACCAGGGCTCTTAGGAATTATTGACAGAAACATCATTTATCTTTCTCTTTTCAACGTAGAGATAATTGCTCCTAGGACTTGATGACAGACACATCATTCTTCCTCAGAGATGGATTGTTGTTCTTAGGACCTAAAAATGAAATTATCCTATGATTTCCCTTAAAACATGGATAATTTTCTCTAGGACCTAATGGAAGCTCCATCATTTTTCTTTCTCAAGAAATGGATTATCATTCTTAGGGCTTGAGGAAGGGTCTAAGACGCCTTTGATTTCATGATGTCTATTGAAGGTGAATTCATTTTGACAGTCTGCCTGGTAAACCTCGGATGGCCTTTTATCAGGCTAGATTTTGATTGGCTTGAGACATTTTGAACCTAAACAAAATGTCTTCCTAATGGTGCATAATTCCTAACGAATAGGGTTTATGAGAAAGGACACTACGCTTAGAACGCGACATGAATCTCCTAAGAAAATTTGACCTGAGATATGTTCACGATTTGGATCACACAATCCTGATGTGACTGGATGATGACAATTTCTTATGTTTTGGTAGTTTAACGTGATTTCACATGATTGAGGTATATTTTTTCACATTGTCTTAGCAGATGAATTTTGGACAACTTTGTTTAGAAAAGGCTATGATTATTTGCTTATTCAGGGATAGGATTTTTTTTTTATTTCGATTTTTTATTTATTTATTTAAAAGCAAAGATATTAATGATTTTGTTAAAGTATGTTTTAAGTAAATTATTATGGAGACGATGGGCATTATTAGTTTGATGTTTTATGTTTGACGATTTATTGGGCTAAGTGAAGTAAGGATTCTTGTTTTTTCCTGCAGCTTGCTCCGTATTCAAATTTTTGCAGACGTTTTCGGTGCCAAGCAAGCTAGCAATTCATGGGATAGAACAAGAAGTCTCACATGGATTATTATTCTCCTACTTGTCCTAAAAGTTTTGTTATAACACCTTTGTACAACAGTAACGTAAATAACTGTACAGAAATTAAAAACAAAATGACATCCCTCTCCAAAATAAGTGTCATAAGTAGAACAGGATTTTGGTTATCATTTATCATAGGCTCACTATATGTGGCTTTGTATTTTCTTCTAGCATATCCTAAAAATAGCTCAATTCCCAGACCTTCAAACCTCCGGTGTCCTCCCCAGGGGAACTTCTATCTTTAGTTGGTGGTCTGAGCGAGAAGAGTTTCGTAGTCAGATCCCGAGGGATGCAACCCTAACCTTGCTTCTACTAACATCTCTTTCTAACCTAAGAGTTTTCAGGGCTTACATCGGTGAGGTGAAACCAATGACGAAAGCCCCTACTGTTGGCATCTCTATCCCTAAGAGGGTTATAACTTGGGCTTTCATCATGATATGCGATGCAAAGTAAGTGCTCATGCATTGGTGAGAGCATACAGTAATATAAATTGATAGGTGTAAATTACCTATCTATTTCCAAACCGAACTTGTTAGTTTTTGAGTATGTTTAGTACGTTTTAATTCGTTTATATTCTTTTTACCATAAAACAGATATTTGGGGTGAAAATAGACTAAAACGGTCCTTATGCGGTCAAATCGGATCAAGAATGGTGATAGAACGGTGGGAAAACAAGCAATGAGGCAATATTCTGAAAGAAGCTCACCGCCGTGGCGTCCAAACTACCGCCGCAGTGGTCAGAATGCAGAGAAGGGCTATATGAGTCCAGCGTCCCAACACCGCAGTGGAATTTCACCATTGCGTCGGTAAAAGATTAGAAAGTTGAAGACTGTTCCACCGCCTAGGTGGTGAAATGGAAAAATGTTTTCCAATTTTACTGCCTCCTTCACCGCTACGACGATCTCTTAACCAACATACTCACCGCCACGGCGGTGAATCCCACCACTGTGGCAGTCTCTCTACGGACAGTTTAAGATATTTAGGATATTTTGGGATATTTTGGAGCCTATATATATCCTCTCTTCTCCTCCAAACAAAAGATTAGATGTTTTGGGAAGTCTTGAAAGCTCCGAGGCCATTCAACCACGAGAAGATCACATTGCGAAGAAGGAGGAAGTGTTCTCGGAAAGGTTTTAGAGTTGGATCTTCGGATAAACGGATAGTTTCCTCGTTTCTCTCTTTCTCTCTTAGGTTTGGTTGAATGTTTGTATATGTTTAGCTCGTTTCTAGTTGTATATAGGGCCACAACCATGTTTAGCTAAACATATATTGTCTAGGGCTTGATTGAATTCATGAAAACGTTATTTATATAAAATCGATGTTTTGTTAGTGGTTGTTCATGTTTATCTTATTGTGTTTGTCGTGTTGTATTGTTTATTATGTTTGTTACAATATACCGAAAATACGAGGTTTGACACTCGGGAGAGATAACCCTGGATTCGGACTAGGGTAAATATAACGCGACGATCTAATAACCAAGGAGGGAGTTGGAGAGTGTGCAATCAATGATGTTGGCTCATGAATCATGTGACTATGTGTTCAAAAAGACGTTCGAGGGGGACCTCGGCATCAACGCGAAATCATATATTCGTTCTCTTTACACTCAGAAGAGGGAGTGAGTGAGTTATAGATACAGAGATTATCAGATAGGATGAATGCCATTAATGAAAATAAATTGAAATTAACACACTTAAGTGAACGATATTGATCCCTAGGCAATAATTCCCATAAACTTCCTACCAATATATTAGTATAATTAGATAAATTAGTATTGTAGTATTAGTATTTATTAATTAAACACCACTTTTATTGCCTAGATAAAGTCGAGTTATGATAATCGCGATACTCGATGATATTCTCAACCAATCCTCGTGAACACGATACCCCTACTCTCTGAACCTATACTAAAACTTGACCCGTACGCTTGCGGTGAAAGTGGCAACGCTTGATTGCGGCCACCAAGTTTTTAGCGCCATTGTCAAGTATTGGTTTATCAAATTCACTTTCCGCCAACGTCAACCAAGTTTTTAGCGTCGTTTCCGGGGATTGTATTTTAGATTATCATTGATATTGTTTGTAAATAACTTGATTTTAATTTAGGCATTTATTTTGTTTATAACTTCTTTTTTTTTGTTTGTAGTTTTTGTTTTTTTTTTGTTTTCCTACAGAGTGCTTGGAGATGCTAGATCAATAGGTGCTCTTGCGTTTCTTTCAATAGGATTCCGAGCCATTTTATTGTGCTTGGGATCGTTACAAGGATTTGCTACACTAGTTTCCAAATCATGGTTTCCAGAGGGAGTGTAACTACTGAACTTCCTCGATGGGTTACAATTCGCAACTAGAATGTGGGTTTAAAGAGGAAACGGTACCACTTCTTTCGACCAACTAACCGCGGACGAAGGCCATTGGTTGCTGGAAGACATGGCAGCCTTTGATTATTAGAGCCTCAATACTATGGCGCTATGGATTGACACCCCAATCTAAGATGTGGAGTCTTCCCCCCTGGAAGAGATATTAGCTAAATTTATTGGGGAGACTCAGACGTTTTGGAGGGAGACGAATAACCGACTAAACGAGCATGATTGCTTGATTGAGGCCGAGTCAGACACGGTGGCACTACGAGATTCACAAGCCACATTCAGTGAAATCCATCATGAGGAGCCGGAGACAAGCGGGAGGTATTGGGATGAGATTGACGAAGATTCATACATTAAGTATTGTGAATTTTCACCATTCGAATTCCAGTTGTTGATGCTACCATCGATCCAAGACGCTCACATTTACAAGGATCCGATGTGGCTCATTGATCATTCACCGCCATTAGCAACGTTCCTCCAAGCCCGCCAAGTACATGAGCTAGTGAAGCATCCTATTGAAAGCCTGGTCCGATCAGAGCCTTATCTCGCTAAGCTTGAGGGCGTGTTAAATCAAGACCTGTATGTAGTGTTATTTGACCCTACATACTACGGGCGGAAGCCGCTCTTTGACGAGCACTTCGGCGTGTTGGGCTGACGACCATAAACCAAGAGCTTCTTGGGAGGTAACCCTAGAAAATAAATAAATAAATAAATTAGATCCATCATATCCGACTTGATTCGGAGGCGAGATTCTCTCACCTCCCCGGTACGTGTTCTAAACCCCAGTCTTTATTTTAATGCTTTATGCTTTCATTGGGATTGCTGACTGGGTTAATATGGACATTGTTCCATTTTAAGTTGTGAGTGATGTGTAGTATGTAGTATGTTTTAGTTGTAGTTTAAAGTTATTGTTTTTACGTGTGCATGTTTGTTTAGGTTAGTTTGTGTTTGTTTGTATTTGTTGTTGCATGCTGAGTTTTGCTTTCATCTGGGCCATTACCTGATGATGAAATTACCCCCAATTGTTTATCATGGTCAAGGGTAATACCTATTCATGTGTGTTCTATGTGCTTGGCATGTCGATTAGGTAAAAAACATTCTGATCCTAAAATGCACAATCGCATAGACACATTGTATAGCTATTCGAATGATTTGACACCGATTATTTAGTAATAAATTCATGAAAAATTTGAGGAATCTAGAACTTGATTGGGGGAGACTTGAGGCAAAATTATAGGTGAGGTAATTCTGGAGGCACGATTTAGGCCTTAAATTTTTTCGCTTGAACCTTTTTGAAACTAACCTAAGAAATTTATTCTCTCGTTCCCCTGTCAAAGTCATAAACTTTTCAATTCTGAACACATATCTATACTTTAGCCAATTAAATCTTTCCAAACCATTGTCGCTAAGCCTAAGATTCAAATTGAGTAAAATCAAGTAGCATAGACTAATGCTAACTTGAAGTGAGCGATCAGGGTTTCGAACGAAAGTTTATTGGTTCAGTATTAAAGCATTCACTTGTCAGTATCTTAGTTCTTTTTTCACGCCCCAATAATTGTACAAATTCGAATAAGTTTGGAGGTGTGCTTGTCTCAAACAAACAAAAAACTATGTGAATATAGTTTTTAATTCCATTTCTTGTGACAAGTGAATACAAAGTTCTTCAAATCTCGTTTAGGGTTGTGTTTTAAACGTGTGGGGTTATGAGTAAGTTATATAGTGACAAGTGTTTGTGCCTCGGGTATCATTCATTCTATAACGATTTTCTATTTTCTATTCCTACAATACCCTTGGTCGTTATCCAAAGCCAAACCAAGCCCTATTGATCTCTGTGAATTTCTGAACCTACATTAGTAGATAGTTGAGCCCGGTCAAGTATATGGTTTTCCTAATCCTTATCGGTTTAAGTCATGAACTTAGTTATTGAATAATCCAATCCGGTGTTTGGATAGTTATATATTTGATGTCTCGCACACACACTTGATATGGATCTAGAATGGTTTCTAATAATATTGAGTGTTGAAATTCTAGAACACCACATGGTGCATGTTACTCTTGAACTTCGCAATATTTGGGGGTTGTTGAGGGGAAAATGTGTTGGTCGATAGAAGAATGTAAAACTCGCATAGTGTTATGTTTAGGTTGTTTATATTTAGGTTGTTTGTGTTAGTCCTTTCGTTGTGTTTTTTATTTTAGTGTGAGTGTTTTGCTCAGGACTAACAAAATTCTAAGTTTGGGGGTGTTTGATAGGTGTAAATTACTTATCTATTTCCAAACCGAACTTGTTAGTTTTCGAGTATGTTTAGTACGTTTTATTACGTTTTAATTCGTTTATATTCTTTTTGCCATAAAATAGGTATTTGGGGTGAAAAGGGACTAAAATGGTCCTTATACGGTCAAATCGGATCAAGAACGGTGAAAGAACGGTAGGAAAACAAGCAAGAAGGCAATATTCTGAAAGAAACCCACTGCCGCGGCATCCAGACCACCACCGCGGTGGTGAGAATATAGAGAAGGGCTATATGAGCCCAACATCCCACCGCCATAGCGGAATTCTACCGCCGCGGCGGTAAAAGATCAGAGAGTTGAAGACTATTCCACCGCCTAGGCGGTGAAACGGCATAATGTTTTCTAATTTCACCGCCTTCTCCACCGTTGCGGCAATCTCTAAACCAACATACTCACTGCCACGGCAGTGAATCCCACTGTTGTGGTGGTCTCTCTACAGACAGTTTAAGATATTTAGGATATTTTGGGATATTTTGGAGCCTATATATCCTTCATTCTCCTCGAAACAAAAGGTTAGACGTTTTGGGAAGTCTTGATAGCTCCGAGGCCATTCGACCAAGGGAAGATCACGTTGCGAAGAAGGAGGAAGCATTCTCAGAAAGATTTTAGCGTTAGATCTTCGGATAAACGGCTAGTTTCCTCGTTTCTCTCTTTCTCTCTTAGGTTTGGTTGAATGTTTGTATATGTTTATCTCATTTCTAGTTGTATATAAGGCCACGACCATGTTTTGCTAAACATATATTGTCTAGGGCTTGATTGAATTCATGAAAACGTTGTTTATATAAAATCGATGTTTTGTTAGTGGTTGTTCATGCTTATCTGATTGTGTTTGTCGTGTTGTATTTTTTATTATGCTTGTTACAATATACCAAGAATACAGGGATTGACACTCGGGAAAAGTAACCCCGGATTTGGACTAGGGTTAACACAATGTGACGATCCAATAACCCGAAAGGGAGTTGGAGAGTATGCAATCAATGACGTTGGTTTACGACTCGTGTGACTATGTGTTCGAAAAGACGTTCGAGGGGGACCTCGGCATCAACGCGAAGTCATATATTCGTTCTCTTTACACTCGAAAGAGGGAATGAGTGAGTTATAGATACAAAGATTATTGGATAGAATGAACGCTTAATGAAAACAGATTGAAATTAACACACTTAAGTGAACGATATTGATCCCTAGGCAATAATTCCCATAAACGTCCTATCAATATATTAGTATAATTAGATAAATTAGTATTGTAGTATTAGTATTTATTAATTAAACACCATTTTTATTGCCTGGATAAAGTCGAGTTATGATAATCGCGATACTCAACGATATTCTCAACCAATCCCTGTGAACACGATACCCCTACTCTTCCAACCTATACTAAAACTTGACCCGTACGCTTGCGGTGAAAGTGACGATGCCTAATTGCGGCCACCATAAATGCAAAATTGTAAAGCCAATATTTAAATATGGTAATATAAAGACAAGAAATATAAATGCAAAAAATAAGAACGGTAAATATGTTTGCATGTTGATATATACACACGAAATGATATGCTTAGGATTGTTTTGTTATTATTGTTATTGTTGTTGTTATGTTTTTGGTAGGGAATTTTTTATGTTTGAAATCAACAACGTAATGCTTGGATGTTATTAAATAGTGAATATGGATTTAGACTCCAACTAGGCTTGACTCTTTTACGAGTTCCCCAACGTAGTCGTCAGTTGACGCACCCCGAATTTCGATAGAGGAAGAAGTAGAGAATTGGAATAAGGATGAAAACAAGTCTCATCCCTTCCTCTCTAAGTCCTCCAAATCCGTTTATTTTGAAAATGATTTTTCAAGGACTTTCTTGGGCGTCGGTTTTGAAAAACTTCTTGAGCCGAGATTTTAGTTAAAAAACGGAGTCGCCAACTAGCATGGGTTTAAATGGTGTGCTAGGTCACCGGGATTTTGGAAATTCATTTTTCTTTTTGAAATAGTCCATGTTGTGACTTCCATAGGTCTATGTACCATAGATATTCTTTATGTTCGGGAGTCGGTTATGCTCAAGGAAGGTGTTACACAACCCAAGACACCCATCTAAAAACGGTACCTTAGTCTAGATAGATATTCACTGTTAAACACAATCCAAGAAATTTTCTTTGATTTACTTAAACAAAATAATTCCTTTTTTAAAAGTGTTTGTTCTTTTTATGTATTTTTTGGATATGCAACCGAACCAGCACGTGGGTTGCCTATGTATCTTGAAATAGAATCAGGTCATCACATAGTTCGTTTTGCTTTGGGAAAGAACATGGTTTATTATTAGAGGTGTGACCGAATCTGATGAGTGTAAAAATGGTCACTCTAACGCAACCAATTGAAGACCGCCACATGCCTACAACTTTCCATCAAGATCAATTTATACCAAGGATTAAGAGTAAAGACTGTGCCGGGTAGGGGCATACCTTAGCCCATGCTAGCCACTCCGAAGACAGCCAGCGGCACTCTCCAAGAAGAGTTGGCAAGTCGCCCTCAGGATGGGGAAATCTTCTTCATTTCAGCACTCTCTACAATAGCTTTGCCCATCTCGAAAATTGACCCCACTAGCTCTAGCTCTTCAATAGAATCCCTTCTTTTTATCTCTAGTTATCCGAGAAGGGCAGAACATAAAGCACCATACGACTCCCCATTCCCGTCTTCGGTTATTCGGGAAGGACAGGGATCAAATTCCTTATTTTGACTACAACAACAAAGTGTTCTTCTCGAATCATGGGCTAGATTACTTCTCCAAACTACAAATATCTTAGGCCATGGGCCTCAGCAACAGTACCAAAAATCCCATGGCCAACATAAAACTATTCCTTGTCACCCTCTCATTGGCCACATGCTGAGATAGGAAATTGATATAACATTAAAGGGACACTAATCCATGCTTAAGCCTTTAAGATAATTCACTTCATGCCTATATATAGGGGGTCATACAAATACACAAAGGTACACATAAAAAAATTACTTACTCTTCTTAGTACCGCTTTTATAAATCTTCCCTCTGAGAACTAATTTTTACCCCGGAAGGGACACGCCAGGACCATCTCAGCAAGTCCTTTGTGTAGGTGTCGAAGTACTCTTCCTCAGCTCTACCTCACCCCAGATCGAATCCACTTATCCTTGAGTCATAAAGCATTCCAACTCACCTCTTCTCTGTCACAAGACTTTCCAAGGATTAGAGGACTCTCGAGTGGCTCCATTGCTCGAGACCCATTACGGATCACTCTACCTCTATCCACCTCGAGTCAAACGGACTAATCTTGAACTTCTCCATCTCCATCCCAGTAAAAAAGCACATCGTCTCGTCTAGCAAGTAACCAAACCATATCGTTGAGGTCATCCAAAATCCGACATCAACAGTTTAGCGCGGTCTGTGGGAAGCGCTACTAAAAGCCTTTCTCCAACCATTAGCTCCCATCTCAGCTCGAAGCTTGATGATTACAGGGTCTGGTTATGCTACACGGACGAAAGACTCGAATAGCACGGTGGATAGCGACCCAGCTAGATATATGTCAAGAATTCCCAGACCGGATGTAAGGACTTCAGTCCCCATCCCGAAAGAAGAAGAAAACGTACCCTCGGCTGACCAGGAAGGTCCATTGTTTGTACCTTTGTGGGTTCACGTTAGACCAGCCACTGGAGCTATGGATACGGTACGTATTGATAATTTAGAATTCCAGTTGGGTCAATACCAATCTTGTCTCGACGTTATTCTCTCCCTACTAACACTAGCCCCTACTCAAGGGGGACCAATTTTTTGAAATATAGGGGGAGAAGAGAAGAACCAGGAATCAGATTGTGTAATCCATTCTGAAGGGCATATCTCGAGAGACCAACCTCGTCGTCATGAGTGATCAGTCTGAGAACGGGATCTTGCCCCTCCAGCTGCGTCAGACTCCGTCTTCTTACCTTCTCAGGGTCGTCAAGCAGAAGATTATCATGAATCCTGACCTGGATAAACCTACAACAATGTCACCCGTGCCGAGTGTAGGATTTTTCGTGCTCGAGAGGTAAATTCCCATTCCCCTCCTGCTGGGAGGCAGTGATCTAGAATGGTTCAAAGCCAAGTTGTAGCACCACCCAGGGGAGTTATCGCTCTGGAAAGGCACATGGCCGAGATAGAAACTGCACTTGTGCAGATACAAGACCCTATAAGGGCTGTCGGACTGACTTCAGGTGTAAGGCCTCTTTTTGTTGATGATATAGTGCTTAAAATGGTGCCGTATAGATTCCCTAACCCCCTAAATAATCCCATACAATGGAACCACTTACCCCGTTGATCACCTCACTATTTTTGTTGCTTTCATGGATATATATACAGCTTTTGTCGCGATTAGGTATGAGTCATTCCCTCTTACCCTTTCTGGCATGGCCAGTACTTGGTTTAGGGACCAGACCCCTACCTTGATATCGACCTTTGCCCAGCTTGAACATCTTTTCCTAACCCGATTCAGCGGTTTCCATCGAAGGCCTAAAACAGCCACCCACAAACTTGCTCTTCAATAGGAGATTGGAGAAAATTTAGGCGACTTCGTAAAAAGGTTTCATATGGAAGGCTTGTGTTACGAAAGCCTTCCAGAAGTTATGTCCTTGAACGTGTTCATTGATGGATTAAAACACCGAAGGTTATCTTACGACCTATGTTTGCAACCCGCTCCTAACCTGGTTGCCGCCATGGCCAGAGGCACGAGCTTTTACGTGATAAACTTTAGGGACATCGTAAAGCGTAACTAAGAAGAGAATAAAAAAAAGGTTGAATGGAAAAAATGTCAAATAGGGCTCAAGGCTCTAGGAGGTTGTAGGCGGAGGGACACTTGGGGACCCCTTCCCAGAGATCGGAGACTTCCTCCACCCCCAGGGACCTACTGACGGTTAACTCATTTGATAGTGTCCATTACGATGATCTATGCCAAAAACACGGGAAGAGGATTTTTTTTTTCCCCTGCTCTTCCCCGCAGAGTAAAACCTATGGAAAACTTTATTGCCAAATATTGTGAGTTCCACCGCAACCACGATCACACGACAAACGAATACTATCAACTCCAAGAAGAGATTGAGGCCATCATAAAATTGGGGTATCTTGGTCATTATGTCCACAAAGACAACATAGGCTCCAGGGAAAGTAGTCGCTAGGATTAGCGCAGGGGCCAGCCGAGAAGGGAAAACCGTGGTCGACCCTCGCCGAGAAGGGAAGGCAAAGAATGCGATGATGATATACTGGTAGAGGGTGAGACAGATGTGATTCATGGAAACCTCAGCCTCAGAGGAGAGACGACCTCTTCCCAGAAGAGGTACGAGTATAAAGTAAAGAGAAAAGTCGACTAAGATGTGTACGAGATGAGCACAATTGATTCTACCACGAAAAATATTATCTCCTTTAGTGAAGCTGATCTCCGATAGGTACATACCCCTCATGATGACGCCTTGGTGATTTCTTCCTTAATCAACCACTAAAAGGTGGGGTGAATCCTGATCGATGAAGAAAGCTCCGTAGATATCATCTTCAAATGGGCATTCGACAAAATAAACGTGAGTTCAGGTTTTGTGAAGCCCACTACTTCTCCCCTTGTTAGTTTCGGGGAGGATGTCGTGAGTTCCATTAGCTGGATCTTTTTTTTTTTTCACGGTTGGCATTACACTTGTTTCAGCCACGATTTGGTCTAAGTTCCTCATCGTCGACCAACTATCTCCGTATAATGCTATTATTAGACGACCAACTTTGGCTACCCTAAAAGTCATGGATTTCCTCTATCAATGAAGTTCCCTACAGAAGAAGAGGTGGGAGAAGTACTTTGAGATCAAGAAACAGCCAGATCATGTGCCAGGAGGGCACTCAAGAAGAGAAAATAACAATCAATGGCCGGGATTGGGAACAGCAAAGCCAAGCTCATGGCTCTGTCTAATCCCGAAACTATGCCGATCGACAACCCCCGGGATGAGAAGCCTCATCCACGGCCACATGAGGGTCTGTTAGAAATACCCATCCATTCTACCATTGAGGGACGGACTGCTCGGATTAGTGCCAAACACAGCGTGGCACGACGGGAAGAGTTCACTGATCTCATTAGGAAAAAATACGATGTATTTGCTTGGTCTCATAATGAACTTCCTAGGATCGATCCAAATGTAGTCATGCATCATCTTCATGCTGTTCCCCACCATCCTCCCGTCAGGCAGAAAGGAAGAAAATTTTACCTGGAGCGCCAGAAGCTCATCGAGCAGGAAATTGACAAGTTAGTGAAATCTACCATGGTAGAAGAAGTGGAATTTCCTGACTGGTTCTCTAACGTTGTTCTTTCACCCAAGGTTGGGAATAAGTGGCATTTTTACATGGATTTCAAGGACTGTAACAAGGCGTGCCCCAAATATTTTTTCCCCTTGCCAATAATATATTTGGTCATAGATGCCACGGCGGGGGCATGAACTCTTGAGTTTTCCCGATGCCTATATTTGATACAATCAAATCCCCATGTTTTCTCCTAACAAAGGTAAGACCTCATTTATTATGGACAGAGGCACCCACCATTATAAGGTTGTGCCCTTTGACCTTCGCAACGCCGGGGCAACCTATCAAAGACTTGTGAACAAAATGTTCAAGGAGGAGATTGGACCAACAATGAAAGCATACATTGATGATATGCTAGTAAAGAGAACCAAAGCGCCTGATAACATCATGCATCTCTAGAACTACTTTGACAAACTCCGAGCCTATCGTATGAAGCTAAACCCTACCAAGTGCATCTTCAAAGTCTCAGCGGGGAAATTCTTAGGACATATGGTCTCCTAGTATGGCATCGATGCCAATCTTGATTAAATCAACACCATTCTCAGCATGGCCTCTCCACAGACGAAGAAGGAAGTTCAAATTCTCATTGGGAGGTTGGTCGCCCTTAACCATTTCATCTCATGCTATTCAGAGAAGTGTCTCCCCCTCTCCAAGATTTTGAGGGGCAACAAGACCTTCGAGTGGATGGGAGAGTGTAAAACTGCCTTCCAAGAGCTTAAAGCTTATCTTTCCTCGGCCCCACTGCTCAGCACCCTCAAGGATAGAGAAGAATTATTTTTTGTATATCCCTGCTTCAAATACTGCAGTCTCTCTTGTCCGAGAAGAGGAAGAAGTCCAGATGCCCGTATATTATTTAAGCTGAGTATTGACTGATGTCGAGACGAGGTATTAGTGGTTCAAGAAGTTGGCCTACGCCCTTTTCATCACATCAAGAAAGTTGAGACAGTACTTCCAAGCTCATGTGATCATCGTTCTTACTGATCAACCTTTGAGGCAAGTTCTTCACCTTCCAGATGCCTCTAATCAGCTGATAAAGTACAGCCTTGAGCTCGTCCAATTTCACATTGACTGCCGGCCCAGAACAGCCATCAAGGAGCAGGTCCTAGCCGATTTTATTGCTAAGATTACCTTCCCAAAAGAGCCCATCCTGGATAGCCATGTTCTTACCCAGCAAGAGTCTTATCTTGACCCGGCTAAGGTGCCCGTCCTGAAAAAGATCTCTTCTCATCCCAGATGTAACAACGATCTTAACCCGGATAAGTGGCAGCTCTTTACGGATGGCTCCTCAAATGTAGGAGGTTGTGGAGACGAAATGGTCCTGATAACCCCAAACTAAGAAGAGATTGGGTACGTACTCTGATTGGGATTCTGATCAACTAATAATTAAGCTAAGTATGAAGCTATTCTCTCCGGATTTAGGCTGGCAAGAAAATTTAGCACTAAAAATCTCCAAGTCTATTGCGACTCGCAGTTGGTTGTCAACCAAGTCAATGGTAAGAATACGGCTAAAGACCCCAAACATGACTGCTTACCTAGAAATAGTAGAAGCCCTCGTGAATATTTTTGAAAATGTCCAAGTTATGCAGATTTCCCGATAAGAAAATTGGCATGCCGATGCTCTTGCCAATTTAGCCTTTGTTGTAGAGTTCACCCTGAATAGAAGTGTCCCTGTTAAATACTTGGAGGGGCCAAGCATGATAATTTCTAACCAGGTGATCACCATATGTGCCCTCTCTGATGAAACAATCTATATGGACCCAATCATGGGTTACCTCCAGCAGGGGACACTACTCTCTGACCGGGCAGAGACTAGGCGAATGCGATACAGGGCAACAAGGTACACCCTCATCAATAGGGTATTTTACCAACGATCATTCTCAGGATCGTACTCCCATTGCCTAAGACCAGAAAAGGCTGAGCACGTGATAAGGGATGTTCATGAAGGGGTGTGTGGCAACCATTCAAGAAGAAGATCCATGGTTCACAAGCTCATTAAGCATGGATACTTTTGGTCGGACATGCAAAAATACTCCATGGAGTTTGTAAAGAAGTGCAATAAATGTTAGAGGTTTGCCTTCCACCCCCACCTCCCTCCAACTGTTCTTGTCACGATGACAATTCCATGGTCCTTTGCCCAATAGGGAATTAACCTTCTCAGTCCATTCCCCCAAGGGACCTACTAAAGTAAATTTCTCGTTGTTGCAATCAACTATTTCATGAAATGGGTAGAGGCCAAACCCCTTGCACAGATCACAAATGAGAGAATCAGAGACTTCGTTTGGGAGAGCATGGTTTACCATTTTGGTATACCCAAGGTAATCGTATCCAAAAATGGAAAATAATTCGACAATGATCTCTTTGCGGAATTCTGTGTCGGGCTGGGGATTCAGACGCACTTTACTTTCCTAGGGCATCCACAAGCCAATAGACAAGTGGAAGTCACCAACCAAACTATTTTCCACGGACTCAAGATTAGATTGGATAAATCAAAGGGAAGATGGGTTGAGGATGTGAGTCTTGTTCTCTGGGCCTATCATTCTATAGCAAGGACCCCCTACGGGGAAAACCCCTTTTACAATGACTTTCAGATATGAAGTCGTGATCCCCACTGAGATCGGCATACCCTCTCTTTGGACCACAATAGTTTTTAGCCCGGAGGAGAACGATGTCTCCTTGGCTATTAACCTTGACCATATTGAAGAAAAAAAATAGCGAGCTCGTGTTCGGCAAGAAGCCTATCAACAAACAGCGGCCAGATATTATGATAGAAGGGTTTGCCCTCGGTCATTTGACGTTGGTGACCTCGTCCTACGAAAAGTAACTCTGGCCACCAAAGATCATGCCGTAGAAAATTAGTTCCATCATGGGAAAGGCTATACAGTGTTACTCATATTGACCGACCCGACACATACAAATTAGAATCGAAAAAGAGTATCCCTTTAAGGCATCCTTGGAATACATAGTATCTAAAATGCTACTACCTTTGTGAGGAAAATCCTATAGACTTGTAAATATTTTACTTTTTGGAGTCTATAACGCAACTACCTATAAATGAAAGAAATCTTTGGTTTAACTTGTTCTTCGTTCTCCAAACTTTGCATTTGGAAGGTAGGCCTGGGATAAGCAACCTCTGTCCCATCTTGGATAGATGTCTACCACTCCCGACCTTTCTCCGAGAAGTAACGGCATCCCAACGCTCAGCGTCGAGAGTGGTCTCCACAAATAAAATGGATCCAAACCTTCTCTACAGTTCAATAGTTTAAGGCCTGGGGATTGATAGCTATCATCCTCTGACGGCATTGTACCGATCGGGTCTGAGGACCTACAGCTAAGCGTCTCACCCCTAACAGCCGAGTTGAGCTCAAGCGACATAAAAGGAAGATTCGTCTATAGGAGTGGTTTTGGATAACCCAAAAAAGCTCATAGATGAGCCCACTAAAGAGAACCCACTTGTAATCGACCACAAGGAGGCCGACCACGGTCACCTCTTGGGGATTGCGAGGGTCAGAAGCCATATAAGTACCACCCTCTGGCTAAAACCTACCACCCAAGTTGTACTCGGATACTAAGCTACAGGGTAAGGAAGATATGGAGATAGATTGTTAGTATGGAAATACGTCTTTCCCAAGAAGGAAAAACGAGATTTCTTCTCGGCGTCTTTCCTGAAAAGGGAAGACGAGATTTCTTCTTGGATACTTGGCCGAGAAGGGACATTTCCTTGAAAGGGGAGAAAATTAAATTTTTCCAAGCAAATATTAGCCTAAATACCCAACCTAAAGTCATGTTAAACTTAGGTTCCGTGACCAGGAAAGGTATGGCACAAACAACTTCCCTTCTGACATGTACGCTGAGAAGAGATAAGGGCCAACATTAGATCTCATGTCAGCCTCAACACATTCAGACTATAAACAACGATGTTGTGAACAATTATCCCTAAGGTAGCATTAAGCACAAAGCTTGGTAGAGAAAAAAAAAAGGAAAATTAATAAAATTGCTAAGTAACAAAGATTGTCCGTCCAGAGCAAAGTATCGCCGAGATCGGGAAGAACTGCAAAAGGACATCCAATTGGCTAAGGAAAAAAGCAAAAAAAAAAAAAAAAAATGGGACATCATAGCAAAAGAATGTTCAAGTCTTTGAAAATGACCGAGCAGGGGCTCAGGTCTATCTCAAGCAATTCACCAAGCAAGAACTAAACTCTATGCTCGGGTGACTTATCGAGCTTGGATTCCTTCCCATCTCAGTATTTTCGAGATCAGTATGGGAGCAAGGCTCCGCCGTCGGGAAGATAAACTATTTCTGCTCCAAATGGGACAATTCTCCAAGAATAGACAAAAAATCAAAGGCATGCAGATACAAACTTAGAAACAATGAAGAAAAACATGCAGAAAATTATGCAAGTGTTTAGGATTTTTTGAGAAAATATCAAAAGGAAACCATTCATTCATTCCAGTATCCATTACAATTTCGGGGGCCCAAAGCCTATCATAAACAGGCCATTTTCAAGACAAAGGGGCTGAGGCACCAAAAAAGGACATACAAATAAAAATATATATATAATAAAAAAAATAGGTTTTTGGGTTAATCCAGGACTGAGTTTGAGTTGCGGTTGGAATTTTCTAAAGGGAAGTAGAGGATGGTCCAGTTTCGCCTTCGCCAGTAGAGGATAGCCTAGCTTTACCTTCGCCAGTGGGGGGTTTATTTTGCTCGGCCTCAATGCTTCCCTGAACAGTACCCGTTTCACCCAGGCCAGCGTTAACTTTCCCCATCTCGGCATCAATGTCTCATTGTTTAACTCCAGCATCCCCCATCCCGAGACTAGCATCTCTTTTAGTATCTGAATAATCCAAGCCAATCTCGTAATCTAGGAACTTCGGGTATTAGCGGTGTAGATTATGGATTATGTACCTATGGCCATCCTCCACCATTTCAACAGTGATAGGTGTAATTTACCTATCTATTTTCAAATCGAACTTGTTAGTTTTTAAGTGTTATTATAGTATTTTAATACGTTTTTATTTATTTTTGTATAAATCAGGTGTATGGGGTGAAAAGAGATGAAAACAGATCATACACGATCAAATTGGATCAAGAACGGTGGGAAAATAAGCACAAGGGCAAAATTCATAACTGCAGCCCACCGCCGCGGCAATCAAGATGCAGAGAATGGTTTATTCTTGCTGAACATCCATCACCACAGCAGTGAAACAACAAGAAGACTTTGTTCCCACCGCCGAGTCTAGCACCAAGGCCATGACCAAACCGACTTATCCACCGCTACGGTAATGAAACCCACCACCGTGACAGTCACTCTGCACACACTTTAGATATTTATTTAGATATTTTGGCTCCCTATATCTTTCTCATCTCCTTTCTTTCGGCCATTTGAGAGAACTTAGGGTTAGAATAGGGTGGAGAGGTTTTTGGGGAATGCTCCACCAAATCTGAAGGAAAAGAACACGTTGTGAAGAAGGAGAAGCGATCCCTAGATAATCCATTCCCTTAAACTTCTAAAAATAGGAATATAGTTTAATTAGATAAATTAGTATTTTAGTATTAGTATATTATTAATTATAAACTTCATTTTTTATCACCTAGATAAAATTAGGTTATGATAGTTACAGTACTCGACAATATTCTCAACCAATCCCTACGGAAATGATAACTCTTACTCTTCCCACTCTACTAAAACTTGACACGTACACTTGCGATGAAAGTGGCGATGTAATATTCCGCCACCAAGCAGCCAGCAACGTTTTCATCTCGACAAAGGCAAGGGACTATATCCATTCACTCACGAGATCTTCTTTGGCCTTGGAAATTGTAGCGGCTTGCTCTTTTTCCATTTCTTCCATCATCCCCCGTACAACAGCGAGGTCGGCCTCAAGCTTGCCAAAACGAGATTTGAGGATCTCTTTCTCTTCAGCTAGTCTTGTCACCTCTGCTCTGAAATTGCTCTCACTCATCATCAACTGCTTAGTTTGGTAATGACACTTCTTCATCTAAGCAAGATGTTCCTTACGTTTCTCATTAAGTTTTTTTTCTCTCTCCAAACCAGTATAAAAACGTGCAGACAAAGAGGAAGCCCCAGACAACGCCTATAAAAAAAATAAAAAAATAATAATGAAGAAATGAGAAAATGTTAAGTTATTGTCCAAGAACAAAGTACAGTGAGAGATCAAAACAAATTTCGGTATCGTCCTTACCAACATCACATCCCTTTGTAGCATGGCGGCGATCTGCGCGTCCGGCTTGGCATTTACACGCTCCTGATCCATGTGGAAAATGATATGGCAGATATATGCCGATAATGACTCTGAATGATTCATGGCTCCTTGACCGAAGAGAAGGCCGGTGTCCGGGATCAGGAAGGGTGTAGGGGTGGGGGCTTCGCTCAGTTTGGGAGCCCCAAGGGTCACATCAGCTCTGGCCTTCATCAATCATTCAACCTATACCCTCTCCACCTTTATTTTTCCTCTCTTCTTGCTCACCCCAGCACCGCTCTTCTCAGAAGGAGGCATAGTGAATTGCTCTAACTGTGACGATGTCTCTTTTTTTGCGGCAGCCTTAGCTTCTCTCCTTTGTTTCTCTCTCCTCATGATGCTTCTTGGTACAACTTCTACACAGATATGGGCTTCATTTGCAGAACTCTTCACAGAAGTCTCATTTCTTCCCTCAGTAGTTCCCCCCTAAAAAACCTCCTCTTGAGGTCGGGCAGCTTGTTTCTTCTCGGTAGTAACTTTGGCAGTTCTTTCATTTAATAACCTTGTCAATACGGCTTTGTCCATCTCTACCAAGGTAGAAAAAATAGCTGAGTGATTAAAAAGCAAGAAAACGCTAGAAAATACGAGTAATCAACAACTTCCAAGAAGGGGGAACTTTACCGTTCTCTATTTTCAGATCAAATATTCGAGAGGGGTAAACCTGGGGTGTATAGAAATGACGATTGTATAGCGTTGACTCCAACAACTAGTCGACTTTTTTGAACTCAGTGTTCCAGATGGATTTCCTTTGTCATTGAATTGGTTTGCTTGGTCGTACCCTTTTACCGCTCACTTTTTCAGGGACTGCACTAGGAAGCAAAAAGGGAGGAAAAAAAAAACAGTCAAGATACCAAAAAGACTACACAATTGATGAATCGATCATGAATAAATTTGTTCTCACCTACGACACCCCACTCCTTTGGAATGGGGTTAACTCTCTTCTCATCTAGGCCAAATTCCTAGTCGGTTCCTCCCAAGAAAAAGAATTGGGGCTTCCAGTTCTTCACCGAGGACTCCAAGCCCAAACGAAATTACCCCCTATATGCAACTTAGTACCACCCCTTCCCGAAAGGCATGGACTTAGGAAAGAAAATAGATTTGAACAGGTCTAGGGATGGCTTTATTCCCTCGGCCTTACAAATGATGTATGAGGCTACAAAGGCCCGTATGCTATTAGAAGCAAGCTGTTATGGACACAACTTATACTCCGGGCACAAAGACCATATCTAGGGATGGATTGGGAACCTCAAACCATCGTGCAATTGCTCCATGTAGACCATGATAAATCCCTCGGGAGTGCAAACCTTCACCTCAGGAAAAGGAATACGGGTCTCTACCCCCTCTGGGAATGTGTATAAGCTTTGGGCTATACTGAGTTTCTCTTCCGTTATTGTTGACACAATTCCCCAAATAGAGCTATATTCCGAAACAGCACCGTCCTTGGCCCCAGCCTCATTCTCCTAGACTGAGTTAACCTCTATGGTGGGGCCACTAATGGGCCCAGTACCATCATCATCATCGCGACAACCAAAAGGCTGGATGTCTCCCAAAGAACTTGTTCATTCCTCTGGGCAGGGGATAATGCGAACACGGGATCAACCCGTTGGAGCGAAAAAACATTTAGGGCCTGTTCATGGGTGACTAACCCTAAACTTGTGCCCAACCCTAAGGTAGACCCCGATACAGACTAAATAGAAGAATAAGAATGAATAGAAAACATGGTGGGAGAAGAGGAGTTACCTGCCAAGAAAGGGGCATACTCCAGAATTTACAAAAACATGGAAATGAGCTTAGGGTGCCTCCCTTATATAGGGAGGGATCTATCCATACCAATCATCATAGCTGACGGTGATTTGAAGGAATGATGTACCGCTCAGAAGCCGTACGGACACATTTTTTTTTTCTATCGGTTGGGCAAGTGGTATGTCAGGGTGCATTCAAGAAGCGCAACTGAAGAGGCGCAGGCATGATGGGACATGCGTGACCTCCGCATTCTTTTTCGTAAATTTAGGGTGGGCCATTCATTACCATTTTTGGGCCACCCGTTTATACTTTCAGGCCCACCTTTCCATTCTCACACTAACTACTCCATCCCGGAACTGCTCGTTCTCCTTTTTAGAATGAGGCCTGACCCTTGTGTAACACTCCTCAAAAACCAAAAAAGGTCACAAACATCATAAGAAACTCCATAGAAGTAGCATAACTTTGAAAGTGACTCACAATAAAGCCCCCAGTACTTTGAATCCCTTCTCAACACTAGGGCCTGGGGGAAACTAATGAAAGTAAAAATGGCTACTCCAACGCAACCAATTAAAGACCGCCATGTGTCTACAACTTTCCATCAAGATCAATTTATACCAAGGATTAAGAGTGAAGACTGTGCCGGGCAGGGGCACATCTTAGCCCATGTCAGCCACTCAGAAGATATCCGCAGCACTTTCCAAGAAGAGCAGACAAGTCTCCGTCAGGATAGGAGAATCTTCCCCATCTCCACACGACTCTCCCTTCCCATCTCTGGTTATCCGAGAAGGGCAGGGATTAAATTTCTCATCTCGACTACAGTAGAAAAGTGTTCTTCTCGTATCATGGGCTAGATTATTTCTCCAAACTACAAATATCTTCTTCCATGGGCCTCAACAACAGTACCAAAAAGCCTATGGCCAACGTAAAACTATTCATTGTCACTCTTTCATTGGCCACACGCTGAGATGGGACATTGATGTGACATTAATGGGACACTAATCTATGCTTAAGCTCTTAAGCTAATCCACTCCATACCTATATATAGGAGGGCATATCAATGCCCAAAGGTACACACAAAAAATTGCTTACTTTTCTCGGTAGCACTTTTATAAATCTTTCCCCTGAGCATTGATTCTCAAGTTGGAGGGGACACGCCGGGACCATCTCGGCAAGTCCTTTGTGCTGGTGTCGAAGTGCTATTTTTCTTGGCTCTGCCTTACACCAGTTTGGATCCACTTCTCCTTGAGTCATAAAGCATTCCAACCCACCTCTTCTCTAGCACAAGACTCTCTATGGATTAGAAGACTCTTGGGTGGCTCCCCTACTCGAGACCCATTCTAGATCACTCCACCTCCGCCCACTACAAGTCAGATGGACTGATCCCTGACTTCTCCATATCTATCCTAGTAAAGAAGCACATCATCTCTACCAACAAGTGATCAGACCATACCGTTGACGTCATCCAAAATTTGACATCAACAGAACCCTTGGGGGTTGCCTACGTACTTTAGTTGTTACCAAAGATCTGATCAGACGAAGTTCATTCATCCTTGTTATGTTTGAAAAGCAGGATTTGTTTTGGTTAAAACTGATTTAGTTTAGTTAAGTTTTGGTTGATTATTTTTGTCAAACAAACCTAAATCATAACCTTGAAACAAACCTTTGATTTTGTCAAGAACCTTAAACGAACTCCATTACTTTGATTAGTTTAGTGTTTGCGTGTGAGTTGTGAATTAAAAGGTGAAAAGAAATACCATATATTTATATCAGTCCTACTCATAACTAAGAAAAACAGAAAGATTTTTTAGGAAGAATCACGCATACCCCGAAAGAAATAGAAGTCCTCCCTTTATCCCTAATTCTTAGCCACAAGGGTCTGTCGGTGTAGTATATAAGTATATACGTATATATGTGTGTTTGTTTAGCTAAAAAAGCTAAAAAGGGAAAAATAAATACGATGTTCATGGGGAGAATCATATACACTATGTACGATTCATGGTGTGAATAGTCATTTTGCTTGAATCCGTATGCATTTTTATGACGTAGTTGGATGAGTCGATGTTTTTTAATGTCTTGACATGTTTTGAATGCTCTTGAATGATTTTTGAATGATTTAACCCTAATTTGGTTGTTATGGTTAAGATCAGGTGTTTGCTTGATGTTCTTGACAAAATCAAATGCTTGTTAGGTTGTTCTTAGGGTTTGTTGAGTTCCCAGCCAATAACCCAAGAACAACAACCTACTAAGGGGATGTAGTCGTCCCTAAGTAGCCTATATCCTTTTCTCCTTAGCTCGGTGTTGATCGGTGATCATCGATCCTTGAAGTTATTGTTAAAACAACTTCATGAATTCCTTCCACGGATGGATTTCAATAGAATAACAACCTATTTTTTTAGAAATCCGCTTGAGAGGCCTAGGACCCGAGATGTGCTAGAGTGTAAAGAAAGAAACTAGGCCTTTAAGTCTTAAAAAATGGCCCAACACCCCTATTTATAGGCTGGGGGCCTGCGTATAAGGCAATTTGCAAGCAATACCAGCCTTTTCCTTGGGGGTCTTTGGCCTAAGGGACTTGCTATCTTATCTTGGTTTGATTTGGTTTGGAAGGAATTTAGGGGAGAAGGCAATTCTCCAAGATTTGGCAATGATTACTAAATTTTTTCAAAGATTTGGTAATA
This sequence comes from Eucommia ulmoides, assembly GCA_016647705.1. NCBI lineage: Eukaryota > Viridiplantae > Streptophyta > Magnoliopsida > Garryales > Eucommiaceae > Eucommia > Eucommia ulmoides. The sequence continues at coordinate 34,994,575 of CM028330.1, forward strand.
ATTGGCAATCATTACCTCTCCACCAATGAAATTCCTTGCACATGGGTGAATTTATGAATTGATGGGATGGATCCGGTTCAGTTTAAGGGCTAACCATTGGTTAGATCTACTATTTCGGTTTGGTTATCCTAAATTCTCCCAAGATGCATTGAACCTAGTCCTTAGGTGTCACTTTGCATTTGATGCAAAGCGATGAGTCATGACTTGGAGGCCACACATTCGGTTCATTTTGGATGGAATTGGGTGAACTTTCCTTGTAACCATCGGTTTGTTTCCAAGTTGCCTAGTTACCCTTATATATGTTTTGTGAAAATATCTAGATCCTTTGAACCTAGCTGTGCCATGTCATCCCAAACATTTTGTAATGGTCCAGTTTCCCAGGACTGTCATGCAGTTTCTCCCCTTAGAAAATTAAAATTACAACCGAATGACCGATATTTCCTTTCATAAATCTAAGAATTTTTGCAATACGACGGAGACAATTATAATTTGCCAATTTCTCGAATCAGATTTCCAATATATATTTCTAGAAATTTGTCCCTAAAATCTATTTCTAGAAATTTGTCCCTAAAATCTAAGAAACAGTTTTATGTCACGTTCCAATATCGTGGGTCCAAACATCATCTAACACAAGGTGGAGAATTAATATGAACCAGAGACTATGATTTTGATGCATATTTGTATTAATATGAATGTGAGTATAATACTAAAATTATTACTCAATATTAATTTAATAATTTACATACAACGACGATAATTATAATTATCGAATTCACTAATTACAATGGTAAATGATAAATATAATTTTTGACAAATAGAAATTCAAATAAAATTCTTGTCATTGTTTTGTTCTCACCAGCCCTACAATTAAAATTGTGAGATTATGAGTCAACGTTTAGTAGAATTTCAACCCTTCTAATACGTACATTTAATTAATACAACAAATAAAACACATGCATGATTTTCACATAATTTTTACATAAAAATAATTATTTCATGAAAATTAACAACTATAATCTAACGACAATAATAATATAAATTTCACAATAGAGAAATTAAATACGTATATTAGAAGAGTTAGAAATTCTACCTGAAATCTGAAGTTGAAATCTGAACCGGATTATATTTCTCGTACCATAACATATTAACGTGTGTATATATATATATATATAGAGAGAGAGAGAGAGAGAATTTCCCTTCTGAACCTCATATATCTCTTTTATGCATATATATCTATGGGACGTAGTATAATGATCATCATTCTTATTGTTATATTATTATTATTATAATAACTTTTACACGTGTTCACTTTCCTTAATTCCCATTTTATATATATATGTACAACATGAGACAATTTGTGGCCACTTTTTTTTTTTTATGGCCACAACCGATTGCTTAGTTATTAAGATTTGAAAATTTGCACTTAGCACCCTATAATTATAAAGTAATTCATATTAAATCCAATAATTATACTTATCTTCCCAAAATTATCAAATATTTATTATAAATTTTCATAATATACAAAACAACAAAAAAATATAATATTTTTCAAAATAGAAACTCTCGGAGTATTACACATGTAATTCTTTATGGGATGTGCATTAAATTCTTTGCTTGGAGGCTACTCATCCGGTTTGGTTTCAGTAACGAGTCGTCACAATTCAAGACTTTCCATTGGTTTATAAGATATTTTGCTTAAAATATCTAGATACCTTGAATATGATCTTGACATGTCATCCCAAGAATTTAATTCTTGATGGGATGGTAATTTAATGCTCATTGAATGCCTTACTTAGGTGGTGAACCGAATCGGTTTGGTTTTGATAACGGTAGGTTGTGCCCTAAGTGTCTTATCCTCTTCCTTTTGCCATTTGGGTAGGCAAATTCTACTAAGGCTCCGTGTTCATTATAAGTCTTGATTTGTGGGCCTTAAATGATGGATAGGTTCCTTGATTGCTTGGGCCTAGAGTGGTTTGTCAAGACTACTTGGATTATGTGAAAATCCAAGCCAAGCCCAAACCTTAAATCACCTTGTGATTTAGGGCTTTGTCATGACCTTTCCAAGCCTTGATTAAGGTGTCTTGTATTGTTTCTTGGTAGTGTGTGATGTGGTTTGAGTGAGAGAAATAATTGTTTTTGGTGTTAAATTTGATAAGATTCAGTGAAAAGTAAATGTTTTAAAGTCGGGGTGGGGTAACCAAGTTAATTGTTTGAAGTGTCCTATAATTTAATGGTAGTGACTAAGATTTACTTATACTAAAGATGATTTGATGAAAAACAAACCTTAATAAATTCATTTTAGACCTCCTTAAATCACGGGAATTTTGATTTAGACCCAAAACTTTTACTTAGCTGTATTTTGTCAAATTCAACATTTTCGCGTTTTTATCATGTTTTTGGTTGTTTTTGTATATTGTATTATGTGATCTCAGTTAGAAATTAATTCCCTTAAAAACCAAGTTTAAAGTTTATCTGAACTTGTACTTGATCCTACACTAATTGAGCGGGACAAAATGCGGTGTCTTTACCAACAATGATCCATATAAATATTATTTCTTATGATGTGTTTATTAAAATTGATCTTCAAATCTAAAATGAAAATGTTGATGTTTTAACTTGGTTAAAAATTAGTTTTTGTGTTTCATTGTGAAATATGTTTACAAACTAAAAGAGGTTAAAAGATGAATTTCAAAAAGAAAAGTATGATTTTGAAAATATCACTTCTAAAGAATAGTTTTTAGGAGAATTTTCCAAAGTTATAACAATTTTTCAGGGTTAAAAATTGATATTCTGAACCTTCATCCACACTTTTTGTGATAACAAAGGGGTAGAAGTTGTAACTGCCCAGTTTTTCAGGGTCGTCACACGGTTTCTCTGTAAGAAAAACTTATACTAAAATTGAATCACCAATATTTCATTGTATAAAAATCTGAGAAATTTTACGAACTACCTCTTTGATTAGAATCATCGAATTTTCGAGTCATCTTTACAACGGTAAATAATCAACACAATTATTTCAAATAGAAATTTCTCTATAATTCCTGTCGCAGTTTCACTCTTACTGACCCTGCAATCAAAACTGTAGGGTCATGATCCAATGCTCAATAAAATTTCAACCTCTCTAATACATCTATCTGATCAAATCAACGAATAGACACATAAACGTGTATCTCACATAATTTTCACATAATAGTCCTAAATATTTCACGAAAACTAACAGTTAAAATTTAACAACAATTTTCGCATGAATCACATAATCAAGAGAGAGATTAAATATAAATATTAAAAGAGTTATAAATTCTACCTGAAATCCGAAGTCGAAATCCAACCGGAATAATTTTTCTCGCTCAAAGCTTTTTTTTAAATCTAATCCTAAACCCTTATTTTTATTAATCATATATATATACATGTCTACTCCTTTCTTATTCCAAATCTTGCAGCTCTAAATTGTGGCTATTATGTGTTGTCTTCATAATATGAAGACAACATATAATATTTTATTATTTACGCAATGCCCCCTTAAAATAAAGAAAATATTAATTATATCTCAAAAATCTTAAAAATGTATTTTAAATAACACAATATTCTCAAAACAGTTAAAAACCAATTTAGAATTTAATTTAACCCCAAAATTATCAAATATTATTTATATCATAAATTTACAAAACAATCTCAAAAGTATTAAACTATATAACATAATATTTCAAAATATAAATTTTCGGGGTATTACAATCAACCCCCCTTAAATAAATTTCGTCCTCGAAATTTCGTTCATAACAATAATAATTCAAAATCGCACTGCACTAGTCACTCTCGGTTAAACAATAATAATCGAAAGTCTTCACCATGCTTCCGTTGCGCTATTTTGATAAAAATAGAAATGATGTCTACATACAACAAATATATATTTTTTTTAAAATATCACGATAGTCTCACTTGGATTGGGTCTATCTCAATTCCAATAGGTCCACGACCTCAATAATTTTTCTCACTTGGCATGAATTTTTGAGTCTACTACCATATCCCATAACCAACATTTATCAATTTCATCCAACACTCAAATCAATATGTTCGCAACCAACATCATAATCAGTTCCCAATCCCTTGTGGACTGTCCCATGAGACTAAAATAATCATCTCCAATATCCACATTATAATTTCAATAATCTCGTAAACTTTTTTATAAATATCAACACAATCCAAACTTCAAATAATAAATTTTCCAAAATACGTCTTAAAACACAAAAATATTTCTCAACCACATAAATACGTCTCAAACACATAAATACGTTTTAACCATATAAATATATCTCGAAACACATAAATACGTTTCAAACTACATAAATACGTCTCAATCACGTAAATACGTGTCAACCACCTAAATACATTTGAAAATACTTAAATACGTCTCAACCACATAAATACGTCTCAAAACACCCAAATACGTCTCAATCATATAAATACATTTCAAAACACATAAATACATCCCAACCACATAAATACATCTTGAAACACATACATGCAGGTCAACCACATAAATACGTCTCCAAAGTTACTTAACATAACGAGTTAAATACTGATTTCAATACTCATCTAAAATGTGTAAAATAAATATTATATAAAGCCCCCAATCAAATTTCTAAAATACCAATTAAGCTCAAAACTTCAGATTAACATTTCAAAATAACAATTGGCTCCCAATAGTCTCACAATGACCCCACACTCCGACTCCACCTAGCGCTAGAAGTGGACCAATATCTATCCGAATATTTTATCGGTGTACTATCTTCATAATACAAAAATCATTTTATGGATTAAGTGTTTTTATCAAAATTCATTTTTCAACAAAATATAACCACACTAGGCAATATCCAAATTCCAAAAAATTATAGCCACTAACTTGCCAATATCAAAATTCCAACAAAATATCATCAAAATAAAACAATCGAATTTAAATCGACTGATCAACTCACATTTATATAATAAAATTTCATATTTCATTACTAACCATAGGATCGTTTTACCTCACAATCGGGAGTTATCATATCAACTACCTGCGGGACTTGCCCTTCTGTCAGGCCACAATACAACGTCCTATAGGACATGCCCTCCTGTGAGGACCAACAAAATCTTGCAGGACATACCCTCCTGACGAGACGACTATGGCATAGTAAGATAATAAAAATAAATTTATTTTTTTCCACCTTTAGAATTTTACTTGATCTATTTAACATCATAAAACTGTTCATTTTTAACAATCATTTTTTTTTTCATAATTTAATACGAAAATATAATTTGACGATTTATATAGAAGATAGTAAACACATTTAAATTGATATTTTCAATTCAATGACAAATTCTATGGTCCACGACTAACACGACACTCACCAAGGCTCATTTACCTTATTATTGGTAAGTTGCATTAATCAAACACCACCTAAAATGTTAATATATTCAATTTGAAACTTGTAGGTACCAAAGTAAAATTTTGGTCAAACTTCAAGGATACAAAATGTCCAATTTTAACAAAGAATGCATGAAAAAAAATACTGAAACAATTTTGAGATTACTTAACATGAATAACGTATATATGATCATATGCGTATATAAGTTTCAACTACACATTCAAGTTTCTATGCTTGACATACATACTTGAAACATAACGGAAAAAGAAAAGAAAAGTTTATAAGATGGAAAGAACAAGAAAAATTTAACTAAAAGGAAAAGAAAACAAGAAAGCTCAAAATAGAACCCAAAAAAAAAAAACTTGGCCAGTACACCTAGATGCGAAGCTGGGCCTTGATCAGCCATTCTAAGCAAATGCCAAATAGGAATTATGTCCTCCTTATTACCACATATTTTTTTTTAGGTATTACTTCACTTATTATAAGTAATAGGTACCATAACCTAAGCCTAGAGTGGTCGCAAACCCGCTCTAATACTACTCTGTAACGGCCCAATTTTCCAGGGCCACCATACAGTTTCTCCCTAAGGAGAACTTATACTAAAATTGAATCACTAATATTTCATTGTATAAAAATCTAAGAAATTTTATAAACTACGGCGATAATTAGAATCATCGAATTTTCGAGTCATCTTTACAATGGTGAATAATCAACACAATTATTTCAAATTGAAATTCCTATATAATTCATGTCGTCGTTTTCAACCGTACAATCAAAACTGTGGACTTGTGAGCCAACGCTCAATAGAATTTTAACCCCTCTAATACGTGCATCTAATCAAATCAACAAATAGACACATAAACGTGTATCTCACATAATAGTCCTAAATATTTCACGAAAACTAATAGTTAAAATTTAACAACAATTTTCGCATGAATCACATAATCAAGAGAGAGAGATTAAATACAAATATTAAAAGAATTAGAAATTCTACCTAAAATCCGAAACTGAAATCCAACCGGAATAATTTTTCTCGCTCAAAGCATTTTTTAAAATCTAATCCTAAACCCTTATTTTTATTAATCATATATATATATACATGTCTATTCCTTTCTGATGCCAAATCTTGAGGTTCTAAAGTGTGGCTATTAGGGTCATGATAATGAGAATCATTCTTTTACTTCTTCTTCTTCTTCTTCTTCTTCTTCTTCTTCTTCTTCTTCTTCTTCTTCTTCTTCTTCTCATTATTATTATTATTATTATTATTATTATTATTATTATTATTATTATTATTATCAACAATTCACCACATACTTACACGTGTATGTATATATCGTTAGGAATTATGTGTTGCCTTCATAATATGAAGACAATATATAATATTTTTATTATTTACGCAATGCTCCCTTAAAATAAAATAAAAAATATTAATTATATTTCAAAACTCTTAAAAATATTTTTTAAATAACACAATAGTCCTAAAACTGTTAAAAATCAATTTAAAATTTAACATTTAACCTCAAAAATTATCAAATATTATTTATACCATAAATTTACAAACAATCCCAAAAATATTAAATTTATATAAAATAATATTGCAAAATATAAATTTTTGGGGTATTACAGAAATTATATGACGTTTTTTAAAATATTTTGTGTTCTCTTTACATAAATTCATAAAGATAATTAGAAAGGGGGAGCAATAATGTTTTATGAGCTATATTGCATATTTTTGAAAAATATTTTTTTCTCATTATGGTTTTAAATGAGTTAAAAAAAAACCGTGCTTATATTCAAGGGGAAAGTGGTTACATATTTTGTTGAAAAAGCATCAAAGTTAATTGTCATCATAAAAAAAAAATGAGAGACTGTTGACCCCAGATGTTTTGATAGAGAATTAACGTTGATATTTTACAGAACTAATATGTTTATTGAGTAATTTTATATTGGAGTTTCGTTTTAGCAAATGTAAAAAAGATTTAATCTTAAAAGATAATACTCAAAGAAAATTACAAATATAATGTTATACAAAAGATTCAAGAAGCCCACAAGTAAAGACGTTGAAGATCTTTTTTGGAGAATAAAAGATTTTTTGTATTTCTAGATAAAACAACTCAATAACTTTATGCTCTTAATGCAACTCGATTAGAATGACGCACGATACTTAAAATTGATTATTATTATGTGTATCATGGTAAGAAGTGATAAATTATAGTTCCTAAACGATTTTTATAAATTATTAATTAAAGAAAATATTTTAAAATATGAAACAAAAAAAAAGTTCAGGGCCAAACGGTTGACCGACCAGGTGAACGGTTGACCGACCAGGTGAGCGGTTGACTGAGAGAAACAATGCATGGATGGAGGTACTTCTGGACTAAACGGTTGACCAACGGAATTTATCGATTGACTCGCGTGATCAGTAGCCCTTGAAGATGTAATTTAGGCCTAAACGGTCGACCGGCATTATGGTCAGTCGACTGGTCGAAGGTGCAAGCGGTCAAAAATAAAATTGTTGAGAAGGAGTCAGTTGGCCGGCAGGATCTCGGCTGACCGACGCACCAGAAATCGGCCTAAGTTGACTAATTCGTTTTTTGAGATCTCTAAACCAAATCCTATGGTTTTGAACATTACGAAATATGATATTAAGATTATTTGAGTATATTTCAAATATCTATCATATATTTTAAAGTTTAACCGGTAAAACTATTTTCTATATTTGAGGATTTTGAATCAACGAAATTTTAAGGACGAAATTGAGATTTTCAAAGCGTATTTTTAAATCAAATATATCTTATTGAAGGAATATATTATATAGGGTCGATATGTGACTTAAATAGTTGTAGGTTTTGAAAAAAAAAAATCCGTTATAGGCATAGTTTAAAATCTATATAATAAGAGCTACGTTTTTCGATTAAAAAAATCAAGAGCAGGAATTTTAATCAGTCATATTCATAAAGAGAGTATTATTTTGCTGAGAATATTTTCAAGAGAAAAGGTTTTTCTTTGAAGAAATAATTGGTCTTGTTATTTTGGGTTTGGGTCTTTCCTATGATCTTCTAAAAGAAATCCAAGTAAGTTGTTCTTGATTACTTGCTCAAAATTATATGTGCTTTAATTGAGTTATATTCTTAAATTAAGCTTGTAGTATTTTTTGTGAAAAATCATTTCCAATTTAGAATATATTGAAAGTTAAACAGTTTTTTGGTTTGTAAAATCTGATTAATATTATATGTCTGCTTAAATTGAGTAAAATCATATTCCTTTTTCCACGTAGTTCTATCACATAGTTTATCGAGACATTAATCGATCATATATTGTATTGAGGTGGTAGAAGTTCTAGTAAGAAAAAACTTGGTATTTTTTGTATTGGTAAGTGTAAGAGGATTAGACACATTTGGGTGAGCGTTTAATTAAGGTAGACATGTTAGATTCTTAGCATATAAAAGGATTAGGTTTGATTTTGCCTGTAATAAAATTAGGTTAGTCTTTGGCTTGGTAAAAAAATAAGGTTCTTCCTTAACTTGTGAAAAGGAAAATTGTAAATGTTTAATTCTGAGCCTAAAAAAAGAATTAGGTTAGTCTTTCACCTAGTAAAAAGATAGGGTCATTCCTTGTCCTGTGAAAAGGGATATCATAAAGGTTTGATTCTGAGTTTGGGAAAATATTTAGGTTAGTCTTTAGCTTATGAAAAAGATTGTGAATGTTTGGTTCTACTTGGGAAAATAATCAGGGATTAGTGGATTGCGGAAGTCCTGTGGAGCTCAGGTGACTAGACGTTGGTAAGAGTAGTTTACTGAACCCGGATAAATCGTTGTGTACCTTTTTTATTTCTTATGCTTGGTTGTGTACTTAGTTAAATATGTTTCCGTTATAATACAAGATGATAACCAGTTAAGGAAATTAGTAATTTGCGTATTTGATAAATTAGTTGTTTAAATTTTTATCACTATCCAATTCACCCCCTCCCCCTCTTAGGTAAATTTGTGGGCTAACAAATGGTTTTGTGAATTTGTCAGCCAATTGATCTTGTATTTTACGTATTCAAGAGAAATCTCACCTCTTTGAATGTGATCTCAAATGAAATGATGACAAATCTCAATGTTCTTAGTAAGTGAGTACTGTTTAGGATTTTTACTAAGACATATTGCACTTGCGTTATTACAGTAAATTAGAACTTCTTCCATGCAAACACTGAAAAAATGAAATTGTTGTTCTATGAAAAGAACCTCTACACAACAATTACCTGCTTCCATATACTCAGCCTCAGTAGTGGATAAGGCTAAAGAGTTTTGTTTCTTGATAGACCAAGAAACAAGTGCATGTCCTAAAAAATTACTCGACACACTAGTTCTTTTACACTCAATTTTGCAACCGGTAAAATTAGTGTCAAACTAACTAATTAATGTAAAATTACTACCTCTAGGATACTATAATCCTTGATCACAAGTTCCTTTCAAATATTAAAAATGCATTTAACAGCAATAAAATGATTCTTTTGGGCAAGATTAAAATTCCGCACACAAACACACACTAAACATAATGTCAGGTCTACTAGCAGTAAGATACAAAAGACTACTAAATAGACCTCAGTAGCATTTTCAGTTACACTTTTACCTTTGTCATCCTTATCAAGTTTAGTAGTCGTTATCATGGGGGTTTCGTATTCTTTAGCACTTTTCAAGTTATATTTCTTAAGAAGATCTTTGACATACTTAGCTTGATTGACTAAAATCCTATCCTTTGTTTTATTAATTTGAAGCCTAAGGAAAAATGTTAATTCTCCCATCATGTTTATTTTGAATTCAATCTGCATTATCTTGGCAAACTCTTGGCAAAGATCTTCGTTAGTGGATCCAAATATAATATCATCCACATAAATTTATACTAATTGGATGTTAGTTTGTTTAATAAACAATGTAATATCACTAAGTCCACATCAAAAACTTTTTTCAATTAAATATCTGCTTAGTCTCTCTTACCAGTCTCTAGGAGCTTATTTGAGATCATATAGAGTTTTACGTAATTTAAAAACGTGATTAGAAAATTTGTCATTTTCAAAATCTGGTAGTTGTTTGACCAAAACCTCTTAGCAATAAAATCATTTAGAAAAGCACTTTTGACATCCATTTGAAACAATTTAAATTGACGAGAGCAAGTAAAAGCTAACAATATTATTATAGTGTCTAATTTAGCAATATGTACAGAGGTTTAATCATAATCTATGTCATCTTATTGATTATAGGCTTGTGCCACTAATCTTACTTCTTCTTCTTTTAGTTATTATTCCTATTTGATCCATGTTATTGTCATTAACCCATTTGGTACCAATAACAAGATAAAAATCAGGTTCAGGAATCTGACACTAGGCTTTATTTCTCTTAAATTCAAGCAATTCCTCTAGCATGGATAAAATCCATAATTCATCAGTTATACTTTCATAAATATTTTTAGGTTCAACTTGAGAGTGAAAAATAGGATTACCAACATTTCTAAGGGAAGACCTAGTACTTACATTTTTTTCAAAACTGCCAATGATTTGTTGTACTGAATGACCTGCGACTCTTTTTATAGCCCGTGGAGTTGTCAATTCCTTAGTCAGTGGAGACTTTTTAGCAGGATCTAATTGTTTTTTTCCAGATTCAGTTCCTTACACCTTCTGTGTTGTCATTATACCTACATCATTTTCATCCAAATCATTACTTGACACAAATGAATTAGCCTCTTCAAAAATAACATGCATAGATTCCTCAACAGCTAAAGATCTTATATTATAAACTTTATATGCTTCACTATCCGAATCATATCCAAAAAAAAAAAATACCTTGATCAGATATATCATCAAACTTCCCTAAGTTATCTTTATCATTTAAAATAAAGCATTTACAACAAAAACTTTGAAAGAAGATAATATTTGGGATTTTGCCATTTCAAATCTCACAAGGTGTTTAATTAAAGCCTTTTCAAATAGATACACGATTAATAACATAACATGCAGTACTTATAGTTTTAGGCCACAAATATTTACGAAGATTATTTGCGTTAACATTTTCTTGAAGCGTCGTGTTCTTTCTTTCAACAATTTTATTTTGTTGGGGAGTTATGGGAGTAGAAAAATTATGAGAGAATCCATGTTCATCATAATAACTAGATATTTCCTTATTCTTGAACTCTCTACCTCTAACACTATGAATGTTAATGATGAAAGACTATTTTTCATTTTGAACACATTTACAAAACTGTATGAATGTTGTCATACCCCACTCCAGGCACCCATCACCCAGAGTCGGGCGTGATGTCGGCATGACACTCCCTGACCTACCAACCAGAACATACATACATACATATATATACCCAAACACATGCGTACAACTATCAATATTTTACCCCAAAACAATACCTCAAACTTATTTCCAAAAATATGGGACACACCTGTCGCAAATTTATATACAACAAAAATCACCAAAAATATGTTGAACCTTCCATGGTTCACCTCTGACTGGCCCATTTCCAAGATGACACTACCTTCGGACTCTGCCTAGAGTCAATAGTGGACCCACTCCTATTTGCAGTACTTGAAACTAAAAAAATTTATCGGTGTATTATCTTCATAATAAAAATGTTTTGTATGGATCAAGTATAAGAATTTAAACACCACGTTACAAAATATAATATTATATAAACACATACCATACGGAAATCTAGTTTTCCTGTCACCAATGAAATAACTCATATATTTAAAACAACCAATCCAAATATTTTAAGTCAACCAGTGCAACAAAATATTATACTGTCGCCGATCCATTTTAAAATAATATGTCTAAACCAAATCAATTCAGGCAGTTCATCGTATAATAAAATACCCCACACTACTTTCCTACTAGTCATAAGATCCTTTTTACCTCGTGATTGGGAGTTGCAATGGTACCGTACCACCTACAAGATTTACACTCCTGACGGGTCAATTAACCACCTGTAGGACTAATCCTCCTGACAGGTCATAATATCAATAATCACCTGCTGGACTAACCCTCTGGATAGGTCATAATATCAACAACCACCTGCCGGACTAACCCTCTGGACAAGTCATAATATCAACAACCACCGGCCAAACTAACCCTCCGGACATGTCATAATATCAACAACCACCTGCCGAACTAATCATCCGAACAAGTCATAATATAATCAACCATTTGTAGGACATGCCCTCCTAACAGATCAAAACCATCCCGCAAGACATACCCTCCTGACGGGATCAAAGTTATGGCATAGTCGGATCAAAAATCACCCTCTACATTTAGAAATCAACTTGACCCATATAAGTTGTAAAATTGTCCAATTTTTAATAAAATATATTTTTCCATAATTTATACGAAAATAAAATTTATATATTTATATAGAAGACAGTACACTCACCTCGATTCCCGCACAACAAAAATAGCACCATCGAAAACCTACCAGGACGCTGGCTCTTGTATACCTAACAACGGTAGGCCTAAATTAATATTTTATTTTAAAATAACATAACGTGAAATGCAGGTCCTAAATCTCATATTTCCCATTCCCCAAGTTTTTATTATGGAAAATTATTATTTTCTCCGTTCCGCTACTTTATTATTTACCATACCAATTTTTTCAAGATTAACGATTATAACGATATTATTACGGTTACGAAAATTACTATCACGATTTCGAAACTTCTAATACTTAACATTTTAATTTAATCGATAATAATTCCCGATTAAAATCTTTTACCTGTTCCGAATATCTCGCAGGCCAAGAAATTGGATTTTTGGACTTTATTTTAATTTTTCCTCTTTCTTTTTTTTTCTTTTCCTTTTTTTGTTTTCTGTCTTGCTGAAACCTTACCGCCATGGCGAACGCCTTTCGTCTCTGTTCTGCTTCTGTTTTATTTTAGACCAGTTGCTTCCTCTCTTTCTCTCCTCACCAGCTCCGGCGACTCTCATACCCAGTCCAAATGTCACATGCACACACAACACGCACTACTGGCACTCCCTACATATCGAACATACAACACACACACACCGTCGACGATCACACACCCCACTTTGCCGAAGGAACAACGATCCTCACACACACACACACACACACACACACACACACACATTGGACGACGACGCCACACACATACATGCACACACTGAGCGAACACTGAGAAGAACACACACACTATCGGACAACCAAACAACACACACACACACACTGTAGAACACGCCCACACACACCGCTGTTAACCGACAATACACATCCACCGTCGACAACACCTCCACGCCACCGGACGGACAACGACACACATCGGCGATGACACCATGCGCAAGTAATTCGCTAGACGAACGCACCTACACCACCGGCGATCACAAACAGCACCGACGACACATACCAGACCAACCAAACACCTCACCTTCGATCCTCTCTCTCTCTTCCCTGTTTTCTGATTTCTTCTTTTTAGGTTTTTTTATCACAATTTGCATGGATGTATTTATATGGATGATCATAGTGGTGTTCTTTGATCCCTTGGATTACCACGTCGTGATCGCTCTTCTTCTTTTGAGACTCTCCTACCTTTGTGTGTATATGAATGGATGTATATATATACACACACACACACACAATAGGAGGAAAATGATCATGTCACCACCCATTTGTTGGTATTTGTTTTAGTTATCATTTAAACCCAATTCAAAATTTAATATTTCCTAAAATTATAAATTTACCCCAAAAATTTTAATTTTAATTTTAATTAAGAATGACACATTCTACTCCGTTATTTTCTAAATGTTCTAAAATGTAGCTAAGGATTATGCATGTGCGGAAATTAGGGTCTTACAAATGTAGTTTCCGCATCACTTTTCTTAGTCATGAAGAGTACTTATTTATATCTAGAAAAATCATTTACTATGACAAAATCATAAAATTCCCCTCCTAAACTAGCAATGGGAGTAGGACTAAATAAATCTAAATGCAACAATTCAAGAGATTTAGATGTAGATGTATGCAGTTTCTTCTTAAAAGATTGCTTAGCTTATTTACCTACTTGATATGCATCACAAAGATTATCTTTAACAAATTTAATATCAGCAAGACCACAAACAAGATTGTTCTTAGATAAATTAGAAAGTAATTCCATGTTAGCATGCCCAAGATGCTTATGCCACAACAAATTATTTTCGGACAATGCATTTAAACAAGATAAACATTGAGATGTAAAATTATCAAATGAACAAGTATAAACATTTTGAAATGGTGATGCAAGAAGTACTATGTTATCATAATTTTCACTCTTAATAATGCATTCATCATTACCATGGATGACATTATAAGCTCTATCACATAGTTGACTATTCTAAGTAAATTGTGTTTAAGACCATCAACTAAAAGAACAACTTCAGTAATAGTAGAAGAATTACTGATATTACCTAGATCGACAATCTTATCCCTAAAATTATCTTCAAAAATCACATGACCTCTGTTTTTAGGTGTCAAAGATGCAAAATTAGTTTCACCCTTAGTCATATGTAGAGAACAGCCACTATGTAGGAATCATTTTTCCTTACTTATAGATGCTTTAAGATTAATCTACAAAAAGCACCTCAAATAGTTCTTAAGTGGTATTTAATCTACGTGGGTTCAATCTTGTTAATTAGAGAACTATTTGTTCCTTTAGGAACTCATACCTACTTATCTTTAGATTTTGGTGTAAAATAATTTCTTAAAGTATGTGTAGACAACACATTTTGACCCGCCCATCTCTACATTTCATAAAAGTATCGGGTTTAAAGTAGAAATTCGTACAAAATTTAAATCAGGTTTAACAAGACGAATTTATCCCTTAGGTTCTCATGTATAATTTTTGCATAACAATTTAATTAAGAAAAGTACAAAAAAAAAAAAAAAAAAATTGGTTGAGTTCCAGCGTAATTAAAAGTTTTGGGACAAAATTTGAAATTTCTAAAAGTTAATTCGGGACCAAATTGATAAAATTTAAAGTGGTTTTCCATTGGATATCACTTTTAATATGTTTAATTTCAGTTCCCACCATTTAAATTTAAGAATTTTTGCTAATTATACTTACTTTTGGTTTTGACCCCAAAAAATGTAGTTTTCGCCAATTTCAGCAAATTGATGGCCAAAAATATTTTATTTTCGAAATTGAACATTCCAATTATATTTGGATAGTTTCATTTCATTCTTTTAATTTGAATTTCAAGAAAAAAAATGAAAATTGGCACTTAATTGAACAAAAAGTGCCCAAAACACTAAAATTGTTACGTGCACACCCCCCAAGAATAATAAGACGAAGCATTAGATGCTTCTTGGGAGTTTCGATAGACAAAATTTAGCATCCTTAGGTCATTAGCAAAGAAGGAAATACTTGGGTGAAAAAATAAAGTCAACTACTCAATTCCAAAAATAGAGGGATCTAAAACAGACAATAATCATTACCCCAAGCCATTAACACTTATAGGTAGACTTAAGAAGATGGGTTAAGCAAGCTTGGCTATAAATAGTAGCCAAGTTCACCCATTTTCACTTGCTTATTCATAACTCACTTGCAAGGGTGATCCCAAAAACTCTTGCAAGACACTTTCTCTCTAAAATACTCTCCAAAAGTTAGTTTAGAAGTCTTAGAAATCTCTACAGAAAAAGAGAACAAAGACAAAAGGAAGAAAAGAATAAGGAGAAGAAGGAAATACTAAGGAAAAATTTCCTCCATTAGCAAGGTAAGTTCCCTCCTCAAAACTTTTTTTCATTTTATTTTACCTATCTAAAAGAGGACAAATAAACTAATCATAACCCAAAAAAAAAACCTTCCCAAGTGAACACTAAAAATAAGTTTATTTTTCCATATTTTATTTACTGTCATTTACTTTTTCTCCCTGCGCATTTCCACAATTTTATTTTTTGACATTTATTTTACAATCATTTACTTTTCGTTTGCATCTTTTCATGCTATTAGTTTTCTACACTTTACATTATTGTTCTGTGCCTTTCGGTGCTTTAAATTTCCAGTAATTTTTTCTTATTTTTTTATACATATACATATATAATCTAAGTTAAGTCCTCCCTAGTTAATGGTCGAATAAGGGAGGACCCCCTATTCCCTATTTCGGATTTCACGATTTCATGAAATGGAAAATGATTGGGTAAGGGCTATCCTCTCCAAAGATAATCATTGGGCTTGGGATTTTGGGCCCATTTGGAAAAGCCTACGATCTTCTGTCAGGCCTGTGGAGACAAGCTGGTGGAGAAGTTCAGAGATTTATGGAGTTCTAGAGGAGAAATGGATTGGAACAGAGTGTCAGCTAAGAAAAACGATTAAGTCCCTAGAGTTGACCGTCTAGAAGCACAACACAAGTTCTAGGCGGTAGAGCCCCCATGAGGCACACTGCTCATTCATGGGTACAAAAGAGATTCCAGGAAAAGAGCCTTGGTCGGTGTATTCTCTTGTGTGGCACTCTGGACTTTGAAATTGTACCACGTCAAGATTATGGTGAACACGTGGCTGCGACCCTAATGCTAACTCAGTAATGCCCAAAAATACCCTTAACAAATTTGCATCCATACATTTCATCTAGTAGCTCTAGCATGGCAAAACAAACAATCCAAGCACCATCCTTCCATTGGAAAAAATCAAGATAATGTTATTTAAAGACTCCAACAGACTACCAGTTGGGCTAACAATTGACCCCACAAAGATTTATGCCTTGAAAAAGACTCTATCCATTCTTGCAAAGTATATGGATAGAGTATATAATTGCTAGGAAATATAGCCGTGATGGTATCTCACATGAATTCTGTTTGAATATGGTCATCCCCGAGCTAGGATAATGCCAACTTCATGACAATTCAGTGCCTTCAAAAGGATTAAATTTTTTCCTTGGCTAAATGATAGGGTAACCAAGAACAAGAACTCCCTAAGAAGAAAAATATTCCAGATGCAATTTTAAAATAAATGATTTTATGCTACTTTCATGACATCATAGAAATTGTTCAAATATTTAAAATAGGTCTTGTATATCAAGAAAGTCATGTAGATTTATATAACCAAAAGGGCATGCAATTACGGTATCTTAGGTTTTGAAAATCATTTGGTGATTTTTGTTTTATATAAACACTGAATTTTCTGCAAAATCCATGACCATTAGTATCCAACATTGCATAAGCATCACACTTTACCATATCACCAATTCAAATTAAGGAAAATTAGTCATTACCTGGTCAGAGTAGCCAAGTAATATAAATAAAAATCCTCTTGCTAATTTTGTTGTTATTAACTTTCTTAATTTACCCCTTAACATTCTTTTCGTTCCCAAACGGATGGAGATCCTAATATTCTTTCCCTACCTAAAAGTTGAATATCCTAATGTTTTTTCCCTATCCTCAGAGGTCAGAGATCCTGATGTTCTTTCCTTGCCTAAATGGCCAGAGATCATAATATTCTTTCCTTGTCCGAATGATATGACAAACCCGTGTTCATTTTATTTGTTTCTTACCCCGTATGGTAGGGATGGTCATAGGCTTAGGGACCCACCAAGCCCGCCCACTATTTTTTAGGGATTGGGTATATGTTTTGAGCCCGTGGGCCAGGCTTAGACTATAAAGGTTAGGCCCGAGTAAAATTAGGGTCGTGCTTGGGTAAGGCCAATATTTTATAGGGCCGGCCCAGCTCTAGGATTAAATTAATATATATATATATATATATATATATATATAGAGAGAGAGAGAGAGAGAGAGAAATTTATACATGAACCAGAAGGTCCAGAACCCTAGCGCCGCTCTTCCTCTATCAATGTGATTGTGTGCTGCCTTCTCAAACCCTAATTCATGCACCGCTCCTAGCGATTGAACTCTCTCAACCCTAAATCACTCACACCTCCTGCTTGCAACCTCCCTCTCTCCCTCATGTTTCATCCGCAACCTCCCTCTCTCCCTCTCTGCTTGTCTTTCGTCGCCCGTTCGCCGTGAATCGCTTCCGTTCGCCGTCGATTTCGAGTCTCTCCTGTCGTCGCTGTCAATCGATCTTTGCTATGACGGATTTCAGCCATTTCAGGTATATTGTTTGCATTTAGTATTTATGAATATATTGTCGATCGATCTCTGTTGTTGGTTGACCTCTGTTGTTGGTTTACGAATATATGTTTGCATATATTGTTTGTAATTGCGTTCATTCAATGGTAATTCTTAGCATTTGTAATTACTGTTTCTATTTTTTTGCAGTGATTTGTTTACCATTTTTTGCAATGATTTCTATTGATTTGGTTTGAAAAAAAAATTGTAGGGCCAGGCCGGCCCGAGGGTTGGGCTAGGGCCCTACTTATTTTGATAAGGCCGGGCTTGGGAATAAAAACAAGGCCCGAACTTAGGGCCGGGCCTGGCACTTTTTTGTAATATCCTACCTATAGCCCAGCTCGAACCCGGCCCGGCCCATGACCAACCCTACCGTGTGGTGGAAAACACTTGTGTTCCAAGACCTATCCATGAGATGGGGCACATTTCATCCTAGGTTAGTTTTATGACTTTTCCTAAGGATCATATTTCATATCCTTTGATTTAGAAAGCCTTCCCACAATAAACTACGTTTTGACTTGATTCATGACTGAAGGTCTGGGATATATAGGCCGATTACACGGGTTCGGTCACATCTTAGCTAAAGTGTTGTAATGATATCAAACCAGGCCCAAGCCTAGTATTTTTTTTTTGGTTAAAACATGCATACTCTCCCCAACTTTGGGTTGGGGAACATTTTATTTAGATTTAGTTTTTTCCCCTAAGAACTATTTGTCATTTAACCTACCCTTTGGCAAGGGCACATTTTATGTCCTCTTATTGCCTCCAATCTTAGACCAGGACAACCTAGATTTTGATTTCTCTCACGAAACTTATCCAATCTTCTTCCCCAATCATGGACTGGGGCACATTTCATTGTATTCGGCTACTCTCATGAAGTTTGCATTTTACCTTGCCCCTAATCATGGACTAGGGCATATTCAATAATTCTCTTGTCATCCCCAAATGCAAATTAGGGGGTGCCTATTGAAATCATGGTTTTCTTTGTAAGGTCCACTAGCTATTTGTCCCTACGATAGGAGTTAGTGATGTAAATAATAACCAAACACCCAACCTGGCCTACCTAGCCCGATGGTGGGTTGGTTAGTATATGAGAGAGTTATTTTGTTTTTCACCTGAACCCGCTCGCCCCGATATCCAAATCACTTTTCTCAATTATCCATCCTCCCACACTTGATCACCCAAACCCGATCAAAACTATTATATGTAAATTACAACCCCCCCTCCCACCATGTCATGTTACAATTAATCCCCTCTCTATATAGAAACTTATAAACTGTAACACACTCATTATTCTGATTAGGGCCGCCTTACTCATCTCTCTCTCTCATTCTCTAATCCTCTTCTATCTCGATCTTTCTTATTTCTTGTTTTATTTGTTTCAATTGTTTCGTTTCTTGAACAAATCCCCAAGTTTTAATTGTTTTATTTCTTGTTTAGATGTCTTGATCTCTTGTTTTTTAACGATGTCTCGATCTCTCGATCTTTAAGATAATAGATCTCTTCATTATTCTTCGCCATCATCCTTCACTATTGTCTCCGTATTCCATTGTCGCTGTTGTTGTTTGCCATCATCGTCTCCATCACCGTCACTGTCATTGTTCTTCACCATTGTCCTTAGCTATCTGTCAGGTATATGTTTTTTTGTTTCAAATCTGTTTCAATAATTTGTTTAGATCTTGTCCAATATAATTTTTTGTCGAATTTTTTGCATTTATTTTCAATTGTTTCATTTCTTGTCCAGATCTATTTCTTGTTTCACTTCTTCCTTCCTCACTCCCAAACTTGAACAAAACCTTGCAGCCCTCAAAACCACTGAATACGATCAAATATGCATGTGTCTAGCTTCAGTTTCGAGCGGGTTTAGCTCTTCAAAAAAAGTTTGGGTCAGGGGATAAAATAACTCTTCCCCCGACCCGCCCACCCAATTTACACACCTAATCGGACTAGGAAATACTCTCTCTATGAAAAAAAAATGATGAAGAGAAACCCTTTAAAAAAAAAAATGATAAGTCATACCCAACCAACCCTAACCAGGGGTTGGGGCAGATTTAATTCTATTTCCAAGTCTGTTTCCCCAGTCATGAACTAGGGTACATCTTATCATGAGTAAGTTCCCTCACGAAGTCCTTTAAACATGTTCCTTAGTCCCAAGCAAGGAAACTATTCCTAAATATTATAATGAAAAGTGAATATAAATAAATAAAATAAAAATAATTAAATAAAATAAAAAGATATATAAAAATGAAATAAATGAAAAATAAATTAAATAAATGAAAGATGTTTAAATTCTTAAATAAAAAATGAATGAATGAAAAATGAATAAAGGAAATAAAAAATGAAAAATAAAAAAATGAAGAAGATGAAGAATGAATGAAATATATCAAATCAAAAATGATTAAAATGAATAAATTGAACAAAAGAATGAAAAAAAAAAAAAAAAAAAAAAACCTTGGTTTCTCTTAGGAGAATCATCGTTTGTCGGCTTTAGTCTCAAACTGAGATAACACCTCCTGGAATTAGTTTCTCTAACCCAGAACCTTTTTTCACCAATTCCTAATTTACCTTATTGCTTAAAAGTCCTAATGCCTTCGTCCGAGGTGGCGAAAGCTCTAATCCTAGCCTGTAAAGGCAAAATCTTTTGTCTTTACTTTTCACTCTCTATTCGAGGTAGCGGAAGCTTTGATCCTAGCCTTTGACGGCCAGTTCCTTGTGTTTACTTTTTGCTCTCTGTCCAAGGTGGTGGAAGCTTTGATCCTAGACTTTTATGGCAAGATCCTAGCCTCTAGTGGTAAAAGCTTTGATCTCTTGTCTTTATCTTCCGAGGTGGCGGAAGCTTTGATCCTAGCCTCTAATGGCATGATCTTTTTGTTTGTAAATTTTGCTCTCTATTTGAGGTGGCAGAATCTTTGATTCTAATCTCTAATGACAGGATCTTTTATCTTTAAAGTTTGTTCTTCTTCCGAGGTGGCTGAAGCTTGGTTCCTAACCCTTTATGGCAGAATTTTTTACTGTTTATTTTCCTTGTCCTCCGTCCCAGGTGGCAAAGGTATGTTAGAACGACATATGATCTGATTCTTAGTACGTCTAAGATATATAGGGGAATCCTTGGTTGGGTTTGGTCTAAATCTAGGAGATGTTGAGGATCGAATATTCTTTATCCTTACTCCAAGGCTTAACTATCAGTAACTTCGGCGAGGACCAATAATTCCATTAGTGTAATTACTTCGGTAACTTTGGCGATGACCTATTTATTTTATTACTTTGGTAACTCCAGTGAGAACCGGTGATTATGTTTATTTTATTGCTTCAGTAACTTCAGCAAGGAACGGTGATTCCGTTTATTTTATCATTTTCGTAATTATGGAAAGGACCTATGATTCCACTTATTTTATTGTTTTAGCAAGTCCAGCGAGGACTGGTGATTCCGCTTATTTTATTGTTTTGATAAATCCGACGAGGACCAATGATTCCGTTTATTTTATTGTTTCAGTAAGTCTGGCAAGGACCGGTGATTCTGTTTATTTTATTGTTTCGGTTAGTACTGCGAGGACCAATTATTCCATTTATTTTATTTTTTTGGAAAGTCCGACGAGGGACGGTGATTTCATTTATTTTATTTTTCGTTAAGTCTGGTGAGAACTAGTGATTCCGTATATTTTATTGTTTCGGTAAGTCCAGCGAGGACCGGTGATTCCATTTATTTTATTGTTTCAATAAGTCCGATGAGGACTGGTAATTTCGTTTATTTTATTATTTTGGTAACTCGGCAAGAACTATTGATTCTGTTTATTTTATTGTTTTTGTAACTTCGGCGAGGACTCTTGAATCTATCTATTTAATTGCTTTTGTAGTTTGGCTTGTTTGGACTGCGTTTGACCTAATCCTCGACGTATTTTTGAGGTACGTAGGCAACCATCACATTGTTTTGGTCATATTTTTACCTCAATTCAAGATCGTAATTGGCACTTTTCACTTTCCTAAGAAAGTGAGGTGTACTTTTAGTGATTCCAAGGTGCCCTGGTATTACAATTTACTGCTTTACTTAATTCACTTTATCCCAGTTGGCATAGGAATTGTTTTTGTCGTTTACTTTATTTGTTTTCATCATTTACTTTATTCCTTCCATCCTAGTTGGCATAGGAATTATCAATGTCGAGGAAAGTCACTGAGACTTTTTCTCAATTTTACTTCTCTCAATGATCATCTAGTACCCTAGAAACACCATTTTTATTTCCTTTGTTTTTTTAAAAAAATGGCCTAGTCAAATCAAGGTTTGGTTTCTTCTTTCTAGTCATCTTAGCTTAACAAAATAGTGTGTGTTCTATCTTTGTCATCATGAGTAAACTTGCATAATAAAGAGGGACAACTATAGACAACACATTTTTTCCTGCCCATTTCTGCATTTCATAAAAGTATCAGGTCTAAAAGTAAAAATTCGGACAAACTTTAAACCAGGTTTAAAAAGACGAATTTACGCCTTAGATTCTCATGTTTAATTTTTGCATAACATTTTAATTAAGAAAGTACAAAAAAAAAATCGAAAAATAAGTCGTGAAAAATTTGATACCATGTTCTAATACCGATTTCATTGAAATGCCATTTCAAGGATGCAATTAAGAAAACTTGATATATATTTTACCATAATTTTTTTTGTAATGATATGAAAATTCTATTTCATGAAATATCATTTGATGTGATTTTTTACCATTTTTTAATAAATTAATTTTTCAGTAAACTCAATTTACATTGTCTTTTTTAAATCTTTTCGAAACACATATCTTGGGGAAGAAATGTCAAAATCTTGTTGTTTCAAAGTTTTAACTCTAATGGAGAAAGATGAAAAGATAGAGCTTTTGCCCTTAATTAGCATTTTTGGATCATTTTACCAAAGCAATGGAAACAAAAAAATAAACTTGAATTTTTTCGGTTATTTTTGAATAATATTTTTTGTAGAATAACGGTTAGTTGTTGTTCATTTTTTAGTGGTAATTTCGACATGTTAATGGTTACGAGAAGGGAATTTTCTTTATGTTATTTGAACATAATGAGATGTAATTGTGAAGATTTAGATAATGTAAATAAACTTTGAAGTAAAGACAATGAAATATAAATTCGATCATCTAATGCTCCCGTGGTTATGGAAGGGTACTCTTTTCATTATGTATCATAGAATCTGCGGACGTTTTGGCATAATGACGGTATGTAAATAATAGTAAACGTAAAACAATTATGCTTTTAGGTGGGATGTATATGAGGCTATGAGACCCCAACTTCTTCAGATTCAAGTAAAATAAAAAGGTTTTTAAGTTGTATGAATCCTTATCAAAACTTTTTGAATCTATTTGTTACCAACGTCACCAACGCAGTCCAACAGATGAATACAACTCATTCTCAACAAGTATTTCTACCTCTTAATATTAATTGCATATAAATAAGAAAACGGTGGTAAAAACCTAATAGTAGAAGGGAAGCATAAAATTTAAAAGAAGTTGTGTAACCTGAGTAAACCTAGCTTGGAAGTGGGGAATATTACCCTTGGAACTTAATTTGGAAAGGATTTGGGTGTTTTATAAGGACTAGGATGGACAAAATGACAGCGTGATGTTCTGAATAATACTCTCTAACTTTGCCTTTTGTGCACTGAAAAACAAGTTTATTTATAGCCAAAATAGATGGGGTTGATCATGGGATAGAGCCTTGGGATGGGGCCGCACTCTGTGGTGTGGCCCTACTGATAACGTGGCATGAATTGATTGGCTGATTTTTAATAATATACCACGCATCCCTTCCATTAAATGGTTGGTGGTTATATAGAAATTTCCATGAATTTAATATTAAATGATTTTTTATTGATTCTAAAAATAAATTCTGAATTCTAATGACAAATGTCCCAATTTTATTGAGTTTAGTAGATGCAATGATAATGTCATGTGATATATTGTGATATGTGCATGATGTAAAAGTAGTTATTATTTCATCCTTTAATTATTTCCCAATTTATGATTAGGTTTCTTGAAAATAATTTGAAATATATGATTTCAATTAAATTCAATCATTTAAATTGAATTTTGATTTGATAAGATTATCTCAACAAATGTTTTTAAATTAATGATTGGATTATCGATTATAGAAATTGGAATTTTTGGAACCATTTTTGGTTCATTAAAATGTGTGATCAAAAAAATCAAATTTGATTTGAATTTCAATTAAGAGTTAATTTACAAATTCACCCCTGAACACAACGAATCAAGCCTTGAATTCGCCTAGGATTTCTTCGTAATTAATTAAGGAACTATACCCTCCTATAGAAATCATTTGATTTCACAGAATCAATTAAAGTCTATCGTGAGTAAAATCATATTTTAATCAATATCCTGAAATGCCTTTAGGGAACCCAGCCTAATTTAGCATTCTCGGGTGGTCGATTGGCAGTTAATTTATCTCAACTTTCAAAATAACATGTTTTCAAGTTTTTGCCTCAACAATTTTTTTTGGATATTTTTATGAAAAATGTCAATTTTACCCTTGAGACATTGAGGAAAAAATAAAATTTTTGAAAATCATGATTTTGCTAGGGGATGTTATTTTTTGTCATATGAATGTTTTGGACGGGACAATATCAATGTCTATTAGGGAATTTTTAAGCAATGGGTTTTGAAATAATTATTTGGATCAAATTTTAAAGAAAAATAGTCGCCACCGAGCATTAAGTTTTGAATTGAGTGCTAGGTCATTGGGAAAAGAAAAAAAAAATATTTTTTAAAATGTCCAAAAGTTTGACTCCAGAATAGGTCTAACCAAAATTTTATTCAAGTTTTGGGGACAATTATGGTCGGGAAAGGTGTTAGGTACCCCAAGACACCCGTTCAAAAATGGTATCTAACTATTGACACGTTTCTATGTAGTCCAATAAGTTTACTCGTTTCAGTTTAAACTCTCTAAGTATGAAAGTGGCTTTAAAATGTCATTCTGTTAGATTCCATCCGAACTAACAAAAATGCCATTTTTTTAGGGGTATAATGGTCTTTTTACTATTTTTATTTTTTCTTATTTTTTCTTTCCTTTTTCTTTCTTTTCCTTTTCTTTTTTCATTTTAATTTTCTTTTTTCTTTTTTTGGCCTTATTCACTTAACCCCTCTCTCTCTCTCATTGTCGCTGCGACCCTCTATTTTAATAAAAGGCAATTCACCTTCTGTAAAATTAGTACAGTAGAGTTTTAGGTTGTGGATCTGCAAATGAAATGTGGGATACATTGAAAACCACATACGAGAGAACTGATCAAGTGAAGCAATCCAAAACCAATGCTTACACTCATCAATTTGAAGTGTTCAGAATGGGTAATACGGAAACAATCTCGAAAATGTATGTGAGATTCACCAACATATGCAACAATCTTGATCCGCCTAGAAAGCCGTATTCCATGGAGTGAAAAGTACAAAATATTTTGATATCATTGACCAAAATCTAGGAATCAAAAGTGATCGCTATCAAGGAAGCCAAAGATCTCAGCAAATGCACTATCGATGAACTCATCGGCAATTTGATAACCCACAAGACGGCCATACGACAATATGAGGATGGATTAGAAAAAACAAATTAAAGAGGAAAGTGAGATCTATGAAAGAAACATGGGATGATATGGATTCCAGTAGTTCCAAAACATCAAGTGATGATGAGAAAACTCTGACGTATGCCCTAATTTCCAATGAGGTTGAGGTAACTGAATATTTTAGTTCTTGTCTTTTGGATTTTGGTGAGTTATTTTATATTTATCAAGAACTATTGCATGATTATAAGGATTGATGTTTTCAAATTGATGTTTTACAAAAAGAATAGTGATTACATGAAACAAATGCGTTGAATATTTCGAGGCCGAAAATACCAATTTTAAAAATCAAATTTCAAAAACTATTTCATGTGATTTAGAAAAGGAAAACAATAAATTAAAATCCAAAGTCAGATTCTATTGTTCTCAAGTTTATAAATGGTGAAAATAATTTAAAAATACTTTTGGAAAATTCTAAAGGTGTTTTCGACATAGTTGGTCTTGGCTTTTAGAAAACTATCAAGCAAAATAGATTTCAAAAATTATTTTCTAAAGCTAAGGAAGTTGTAAAACATTTTAACTGTAACATTGTGGGGCATACATTTAGCAAATGTTTTTTGAAGAGATCTAAATATAAGAAAGTATGAGTTCCTAATAGAATAAAGGATGATCCAACTAACAAAATTGGACCCACGTAGAATGGGTACTATTTACGAACTTTTTGAGGTGCTTCTTACAGATTATCAAATAAACATCTATGAGCAAGGATAAATTATTCCTAGGAAAAGTCTATCCTCAGCACGTGACAGGAGATAAATATTGAAATTACGTCTTTGACGCCTAAAGACGAAAGTCATGTGAGTTATGAAGAATACGCTAAAGAATGTCACAGTCAAATGGTGCTGTGAAAAGTGAATTCTTGAATGGCTTTCTATCACAAGAAGTTTATGTTGAACAACCACCGATATTTGAGAGTGATAAACTTCCAGATCATGTGTTTAAACTTTGGAAGGTTTTGTATGAACTCAAACAAGCTCCGCGAGCTTGATTTGAGAGACTTAGCCAATATTTGATCGAAAATGATTTTCGATGGGGTCTTAGTGATATTACTATATTTATCAAGCAGAATGATTATGATATCCTATTAGTACAAATATATGGTGATGATATTATATTCATATCTACTAATGAAGATTTTTGTCAAGAGTTTGTCAAGGTTATGCAGGTTGAGTTTGGAATGAGTATAACGAGAGAGTTAATCTTCTTTCTTGGGTTGCAAATCAAGCAAACCAAATAGGGAATTTTCATTAATCAAGCCAAGTACATAAAAGAGTTACTAAAAAAGTATGGCTTGGATAACGCGAAAGAGTACAAAATGCCTAGAGTGATGTTTTTGGGTCTCTGCCCTCACTTTTTGAGATGACAAAGGGGGAGACAATGATGTTTAATGAGTTAGTTGATGTTTAGGGATTTGTTCGCCTAAGCATTGAATTGATTAAATGGAAAAGTTATTATGGGGCTTATGTTGAATATAATTATTGTTTAATTGGGCTTATATTGAATATCTTTATTATTGTTTACTTATGTTTTCATGTTTACGCATAAATGAGTTTAAATACCCATCCTCGGATTTAGGGAGAGCGTGGTTACATTTTATTTTGAAGAAAATATCAAAGTTAATTGTTATCATCAAAAAGGGAGAGATTGTCGAATCCAAGATTTTGATGAGCAATTAAATATTGATATTTTTGGTGGAACTAATGGTTTTATCGAGTATTTTAGATTTATAGTTCCATCCATGTGATTAAGAAGAAGACCTTATGAAGAAAACATAAAGGGTACAAGATGGACATAATGAAGATGTGAAGAGTTTTGAAGACCTTAGAGAAAAATAGGTGAAAACACTTTACTTATACTCTTAATATAACCTAAATTAGGATCACACACGACACTTAAATGAGTTAATTCTATGTATGTCATGATAAGAAGTGATAAGTTTAAGATCCTCAAATAAGATATTATATGTGCTCTTTGTGTGAAATGAATTTGATAATTGACCTAATTGAAAAATATGTTTTATAGGTATAAAAAGTTATGTTTTCGGGTCAATTCGGTCAACCGAGAAAAATAATCGGTCAATTGAATTGAATAGTGAGTTTTAGAGTTAAAACGAGATGCTACTAATTCAATAGGTCAACCGAATAAAGATGGTCAGTCAACCGTTTGAAACAATAGCTAAAATGCGTAAGGAAGTGAGTACACTAATCCAATCAGTTAACCGAATAAAGAAGGTCATCCAACCATTTGAGTTAAAAGATGAAATGGTATAAAAGTGAAAGATACTGTCCAAATCGGTCAACAGACTAGGTGTAGTCGGTCGGTCAATCGACTGGCTTTGTGCCAATGGTTATTTGGAAGCAGGACAGGTTGATCAACCGACTGATAGGAATCGGCCAACCGACTGAATCAATTGGGATTTCAGTTGATTTGGTCTCTTGATTATAAACTATCCATTTTTTATGATTCTAAGAGAGGGATTTGGGGGATTTGAATATAATTGAGCTATTAACAACCTATTATGTTATCCCTATTGATATGATCCATATATTTTGAGATTCTCCTAATTTAAATGGTTTAATATTTCATATTTCTATGGTTTTAAATTGAGAAAAGTTATATGGACTTAAATGAGAGGATTGAAAGTTATTTTTAAGTGAAATACACCTGAAATGAAAGGTAATTATATATGGGGTCTTAGAGTGTCATTTTATGGCATATCTTTGAAACACTAGCCGTTGGAGAGCTAGTTATTGGTCTATTAATATAAACCTGCGGGAATAGAGTTTAACACATCAAGAAAAATCACTTTAAGCTTTTATAAGAGTAAGATTTACGCTGAGATTTTTATGAGAGATTCTATTCAAGTTCTTGATCTAAAACGCTAGTTGTTTGGCATCACCGATTTTGGTTCTAATTGCTATTCAATCATTATCTTCGGTGTTTTCCTGGTGAGACCCTTCCAAGTTATATTATTTGCTTTAAAGTTATATTTATCTTGATTACTTGATTTAGGATTGTTAGAAAAATCATTTTTAAACTTAAAAGCTTGAAAATCTTTTTAAGTAATTTTGTCTGTTTATTTGATTACATTCTAAATTTGTGTTACCCACATTATTTATTAATTGGATTTGAATTGTCTCACATTGTATCTATCACGTAGTAATTATTCAAGACATTAATTGAGTATATTCGTATTGAGGTGGTAGAAACTCCTTGTGGGAGGAAACTTATATTTTTTATATTGGTGAGTTTGAGTGAATTAGACATGTTTAGGACAGTGTCTAGTCAAGGTAGCTAGGTTTTGATCTTTTTCCTGTGAAAAATATTAGGATTTGATCTTTGTCCTAGTAAAAAAAGTTAGATTATTCTTTTTCCTTGAAAAGAATTATGTTTTGATTCATCCTGCAATTAAATTATTTTTGAGTGATTTGTAAAAGTTCATCATTCCCCATGAAAAGGATAAGTGAGAGAGTGTTAAGTTTATCTTTAGCCTGGTAAAAATATATGGTTCATCCTTGACCCATGAAAATGGTAAATTGTAAAGATTGATTTTGGGTCTGTAAAAGAATCGTGAGTTGTAAGGGTTTGGTTCCTACCTGGTAAAAGAATCAAGGGTTCAGTGGATTGCGAATCTCCGTGGAGCTCGGGGGGACTGGATAGAGGCAAGACTAGCTTGACCGAACTGGGATGAATTCTAATGTGTTGCATTGATTTATTTTCTATCTTGTATTTGGGTGTGTACTTTTAGTATTAAACACATATCCCTTGAGTATAAAGATATTAATCTATGTAGGGAAATTGATTATTTGTGTTTAAATAAATTAATTGTTTAAATTTGATAACTACTGGTAGCAGAATATTACGTCGCTACTTTTACTGCAAGTATACGGGTCAAGTTTTATAGAATAGTAAATGAGAAAGGTTGTCATATCCATAGGGATTGGATTAAATTGTCGTTAAGTACCACGATTTTCATAACCAAATTTTATCTAGATGACTCAAATGTAATTTTTTTTGTTAATAAAACATACTAAACTAAGTTAATTACTATAATACTAATATGACATTTAAGGTATTATATTACCTAGGGATTAACTTTGTTTACTTAAACGTATTCGTTTCAATCTAATTTATATTAACAACATTCAAATCTATCCGACAATCTAGGTATCAAAAACTCACTCAGTACCTCTTCCGAGTGTAAAGTGAATGAATATGCGACTTCGTGTCAATGCCAAAGCCCCCCTCTAGCGTCTATACAACACTTGGTCACATGAGTCTCACCCCAACCTCATGGATTGCACACTTTTTAATACCCTCTCGGGTCATTAGATTGTCGCGTTGTGTTTAAACCCTAATCCGAATTCGGGGTTACCTCTCCCGAGTGTTACATCCCGTATTCTCAAATCAACCACAATACCATAACAAGTATATAATGATTGTAATAAAACCGTAAACATAATCGAATATAGATGAAAAACCGATAACGAAACAAAGATCAAACAAACAACGTTTTTATAAACAAATCGCTCCCTAGACAATATATGTTTAGTTATACATGGCCATAGCCCTATATTCAACAATACACAAGCTAAACATAAACAAAACTATCAATCAAAACTAAGAAATAAAGAGAGAAATAAGGAGACTAGCCGTTATCCGAAGAACCGACGCTAAAACCGCTCTGAGATCGTTTTCGCTTCTTGGCTTTGTGATCTTCTCTTGGTTGATATAGTTTGGAGCTCTCAAAACCTTCCCAAAAATATGGGTGTTATGTTGGGAAAAAATGGGATACATATGGGATCTAAAATATCCTAGAAAATATCTCAAAATATCAACAAAATTTGGTGTCGGACCGCTACAGCGGTGGGAAGTCAGTAGCCTTTCTAACGGGTGACCGCTGCAGTAACAGGAATCACCACTGCAATAGTTGGAAAGCAGAAGGGTCTTGTTCTATTGAACATTGCAGCGGTGGTTTCACTGCTGCAGCGGTGCGCCTGCAATCCTATACTTTCCTTCTTTGCTCTTTTTCCACCGTTCTTCTATCGGCGTTCCACCGATTTGCTCGTTTATGGACCGTTTTTATCCCTTTTCGTCCCAAACACCCAATTTATAACAAAACAAATAAAAATGTATTAACACATATTAAAACACTATAATAACACTCGAAAACTACCAAAATCGATTTGGGAATATATAAACAAATTCTACCTATCAACTACCCAATTTACACCCTCTCTTGGGTAGCTCTTTGGGCCAATAGTAGGAATATCATATTTCATGATATATAAAGAAAATATTTCAAATTCCCCTAAAAACCTCCCTTGGAATCATCAAAACCAAATTGGATTGACCAGAAAACAAACCTGTCAAAGATTTGACTGACTACGTCGGTCGATTGGCTCTCTGTAGTTGGTTGATCAACCTCTCACAATGATCATTTAATTAACCATTGTACTAGTCCCGTCGATTGACTGATTGGACCAGAAGGTCACCCATTCCACTTACAAAGCACATTGTTTTGGTTAGTCGATCGACCCTTTTTGCCGGTTAATCGAATTGACTCGAAAATCATTATTTTAAGCATTAAAACCAATTTTTTAATTAGGTCCTTAATCAAAATCATTTTATGTACTTGCACATTATGAAACACACTTTAGACCCCTAAAATAATCATAACACACATAAGATTATTTCATTTTAAAGTGTCGTGCATGATCCTACTTCAAGTTGCATTAAAAGTATATAAGCAAAGAGTTATTTTCTCTAGTTGTCTTCAGTACTCTTCAAATATTCATTATCTCCATTTTGCTACTTTCTTGAATTCATTTGATTCTCTAATAATCACTCTATAAATTCTTCGATGATTAATCTTTTTGGCTTATTTTTTTTCTCATTTCAACCTATAGAACTTTTAATCTGAAATCATTCAATAAAATCATTAATTATATAAAAGATCAATATTTAATTATCCATCAAAATATTAGGTTCAAGAAAAGGGTCCGAGGTTAGCAACCCTAGACAAATTTTGTAAAGATGAAGCCCCTATAAGGTCTCCCACCTTATAATTTCTGCCATCTCTTGTTATTTTTGGATATAATTGTGAGATTTTGTTTTCCATACAGACTTATTGATTTGAATTTTACTAGCCCCTAGATTCAAATCAAAACTATCCTGAAGTCTTGGAATTAGATATTGATCTTATAAAGACCAAGAACACTTTTCTTTCGTAGATCCTCTATGTGGATATTGTTAGAGGCAAGACATCTGTGTTACTTTCGAGAAATTCGAACCTCCAGTACCGATTTTTATTATTGTTTAGACTACCTCAAAAGAGCCTATTCAGATTATGCCTCGAGAACTACCAGCTTTAATATTGAAGTGCCAAAACATGTAGCAGTTATATTGAATGTGATTTAATATTGCTAATTTTGTTGTTTTAATGTAAATATGCATACATCCAACTTTAAGAAATTGGATATTATTATGATTTAATTTTTTATATTTCTTAGTGTAAATATGTGTTTTTAATATCTGATCCCTTCATACCTATCACTTTTTGCAAAAAGAAACGTGTCCTATGTGATTCGATTTATTATAATTCACCCAAGTCTCTAGACAAAATAGTGTGACGATTGGAACGAGATTCTAATTAGTATTAGAAAAAATTATATTATCAAACAATGTACATATGATTGGACTAGGTTTTAATTTTTACTTTATCTAAACTATGTTGGTCTTTTTGGGAACACAAAATTGAGAGATCATATAATACTGAAATCATATTTGAGAAGGTTCTCTTGGTGAAATTCCTATCAACTAAACATGGTTGTGATATGTGAGTAGATGTAACTCACAATCTGAAGAGATACCTTGGGAAAAGTGTTTATCCCAAAAGGGCAAAAATAAAATTGTTTCAATTTTAATTAGTTAATTAATTAATTATTTTCACCATCCAACTTTTGGTATGAACCTAGTAGGTCACACACAATAGAAAACATAAAATGGAAAAGTCATTTTGAAAGGAATGGATAGTAATGTTGAACTGTTTAGAAGTTCGAGGGCTAAAGTATAATTAAAAAAAATAAGGGGTCCAAGGTTTTAAACCCTTGACAACATCTATAAATAAGGGGGGTCATTGTGGCCACCCCTTCGACCAAAAGTTCATCCATCACTATATCTCAAGCAAGAATTATTGTAATTCAGTCCGAGCTTTGTTTTTCGACTAATTCTTTCTTTTTGTCTTCATACTAATATGCTAATTCTTACTTCCACCTATAATCAAAATAAAACTATCTTAAAATTTTGAGATTAGAATTGAATTCTTATATATCTCAAGAACATTATCTCGATGCAGTTTTCTATGTGGATATTGTTAGAAGCGAGACACTTGTGTTGCTTCTAGGACAACTTTTTATATGATTCCGGAATGGGATCATATCTAGTAACTCTTAGAAGAACCTACTCAAATCATACCTTGAGACCTACTGGCTTTGAGGCTGGAGCATTGAAAGAGGTATATTGATTAAATTAGATTTATTATTTTATTAATTTTATGTTGATACATGATACTGAATGTGATTTTTTTTTTTTATATTCCGTTGCACAAATCTAGTGATTTTAATATCCAGTTTGTTCAGCACATCATATACATGTAAACTTAAAATTCACCCCATTTTGATAAGGAATATTTTAAAGGAACTTCCCACTTAAAGCACTTAGAATTAAAATCAATTTGACTAAGATTGATAAGGTACCATCTTGGGATGAACATTTTGGGTTGCTTAACACCTTCCCCGAGTAACTTACCTCTGAACCTTTTAGAATCTCCTCGAAAAATTCTTTTCAAAAATGAGTCATTTTTTTTTTACTTAAAGGGCCAATTGCTAAAAATTATTTTCCATTAAAATCTTGCGACCTAGAATACCAATGAAACTTAATACTAGGTGGCAACTCCAAATCTTTTCAAAACCAATTGAGCAACAAACCCCTTCTTCAAATTATCAAATATTTCAAAATCTTTTAAAAAAGTGTTTAAAATAATGATTTGGGTTCAAAATCCTTGAAAAAATTTATTTTCAAATTTTTGGATATATCAATAGGACACGTGAAGGAACCGATTCTTAAAATCAAAAGATTTACGCAGCGAAATACAAAAATTTAAATCTATATAGTAATCAAAGTTCCTTAAGCCTGAATTTGTATATATTATCATATGCAAAAGCAAATATATATATAAAAAAAATACATCGCAAAATTTTTTTTGTACCTTTCCTGTGTGTTGGCCGACGTGTACTTTGAGAAGAGTCTTCCGAAAGTGACACAAGGATTGATCCTGAAATGAATACGAGTTTGATTATCCTATAAGAGATACAAATATCTCGCATCTGGTAGTATCCACACGAATAAATTCGTAAGGATGCTTGTGAAATATTTAAGAATCTGATTCTAATTCTGTAAGACTAGGGATTTACTTCTAGGTGGTAGTAAGAATCAATGTTGTAATCCATTATGAAACAAGAGAAAAAAGGGTTCAAAATTTGCATAGGATGGCCCCCAAAGTGCTTCCCCCTTTTATGAACTACCTTCGGTTAAAACCCTGACTCTCTTTTTTCCTATTTTGCATTTTAACCCATGAACTTCTAAACAATTCAACATACTACCCATTACTTTTAAAGAACTATCCAAACTTTTATTTTCCATTTTTGTGTGACCCATTAGGTTCATATAAAAAGCTAGTCTAGGCAATTAATTAATTAAAAATGAAACAATTTTAATTTTGCCCTTCTGAAGAAACAATTTCTTCACAACATCTCTTGCAACTGTAAGCCGCGTCTATCCACATATCATACCACATACAATTGATAGGAATTTTACTAAGAGAATCTCCTCAATTTTAATTTCTGCGCTACACAATCTTTCTATCTTGTGTTCCCAAAAGAATCAATATGGTATGGATAAAGTAAAAAAAAAAAAAACTTGTTGAATCATATGTATATCAACACCCAATCTTATCAAAATATAGGAACGCACATATGTGATATTCAATACATCATGTTCGAAGATCACAGGCACCGTCAAAACTTTAATATTCTATTTTAGCATTGAGCAAAACTACCATGTGGAATATTTAGAATGATCAAGTTCAAGGCCCTAGTATGTTACAATTATAGAATGATATACTGTAGTATTTGATATTGTAATTAGACAAATTCACTAAGTGATATAAAAGAAGATTGATTATAGGGTTTATATCTAACAACACATTTGCTAAGAGCAACAAATCCTCTATTTCATATTCGAATATTCACATACGTGTTTTACTATTCCAATGAATATCTTTGAACTTTTGTGGCTAGAAGACATCACTTAGTATTATCAAATTATAGGAACATATATATGTGATTACCCAGTACCTCAAGTCTGAAGACAATAAGCACCATCACAACTCCGATAATCCACTTTGACATTGAGCAAAACTACCATGTAAAATATTTAAGATGATCATGTTCAAGGCCCTTGCTACAAA
Source organism: Eucommia ulmoides (assembly GCA_016647705.1). Lineage (NCBI taxonomy): Eukaryota > Viridiplantae > Streptophyta > Magnoliopsida > Garryales > Eucommiaceae > Eucommia > Eucommia ulmoides. Next base: position 35,030,207 of record CM028330.1, read on the forward strand.
CTAGTAAATTCCCCTATGGTTGTTCTAGTGTCTCGCACTAATAGTTATGAGACTTACCTTTCTCAAAGAGAAAATATCACACAAGCTACTCCAAATTGTTAAAGACCCGTTTTAACAATTCCACCCGAATAGGAATATTTAGCATATAAGATACCGAAGGGCCTATAATATCATTCATTTTAATCACCGCTAAAGACCAAGACATTTTCAACTTACTATCCATTGTTCAACAACAATATGACATAATAAAAAGTAATATTAAAAGTGTACTTTATTAATAATACTTGAGATTATAAATTACCTCTTTACCCCTAGAAGAGGGCCAAAATGCTGAAATTACTTGTAGGAGTACCACATAAACAAAGGATTATAAGAAAGAGGACCAAAAATTTAATGTCTTGTTATTTTTTTAAAATTTATAAATTTGAAAATTAATATACTTCCAATGGAATCTCTAGGTGGCATTTAATTAGAGCTCGTTTGGTTATTGTTTTTGTTCCTTAATTGTTGTTTCCACTCTCAAAATTTTGGGATTAATGTACAGAAACGTGTTTGGTAAACACGTTTCTGTTATCAAAATTTTAGGAGTAATTTGGATTGTTTCCTAAATTCATTAAGAATCTAAGAAACAAAAAAAATGTTGATTCCTATCTACTCTAACAAAACTATCCGACCACCACCATCAAGTCGACCACCATACATTTAAAGAAAAAAAATATCAAATGTTGTAACTAAACATGTTTCTTGTTTCTATTTTCATTAATTAAAAGAAGCAATTTCAGGATAATGGTCGCTACTAAACATGTTTTTATTTGCGGAATACTCCAGAATCGAAACAGAATTTCATCCCATCCCATCCCAATTTATTAGAAGTAGAAACAAAAAAAAAAAAAAAAAAAAAGAAACACTAACCAAACGCCACCTTAACGTTTCTGCTTTTCTGTTTCTACCATCAATAAAATGGGATGAGAATTTTGATTTCGTTCTCGTGTATTTTGATAACAGAATAGCGTTTGATAACGAAGATTATTCTTAAAATATTTTTATAAATTCTTAGGAATAAAAATGAAAAAACGCGTTTGGTTGCATCTAAATTGGATCATTTTATATAACATATGTGATAGAAAGAGAGATGAGATTAGAGAAGAAGATGAAGATGTGCGGTAGTGATTGTGAATCGATGTGGTTGGGATGTGGTGGTAGTCGGCGTTATGGTAGTTCTCGACATTTATTTTTATGAATTATATTTTAATGATTTTGTGAGAATGAATAAGATTGATGATTTTTTTTTTTTTTATCAAATTCTTAATAAAATTTAGAATTACTCCAAAAAATTGAAATATATTTTAAAACACAAATTTGTTCTACATGTTCAGTAAACAAATTTTGAGAGGAAAAATCGAAACGGAGGACCGAAGCCACTCTAAACAAACGGGCCTAGTTTCTCATAAAACAAATCGAAGGCCATCGTGGAAAAACTAATTCCTCTAGTTTGATCGACGGGAAACAGAAAGCAGCCGCAAGACCGTTCTTCGTCGCTCCTCTCTCTTCCCTCAGTTGGAATCATGTATGTGTTCGGCCGTGTTTTTATTGTCGATTTTCATCTTCAAACTCCTTCTCGGGTCGATTCCTATTGACCATTCCTATTGAACATTTCCAGGGTTTTTGTTTCCATCTCTCGCACTACCCTTTCTTTACCCATTCGTTCTTCATCTGATTCTTCATAATTTAGTTCCTGAACGTTTTTGCGGTTTAGTCACCATCCACCTGATTCGATCGAAACTTTCTAAAAGCTCTTGTACTTCGCGGATAATAAATTATTGTTTTAGCGGTTATTATCATTCGGGCCTGAGATTTCTTAATCGAGGTAGCATTACATTTCGTTTCGGGTCTGAATATGATTGCTAGTCATCCGTTCTCATTTCACTTTGGTGGTGTTTATGCATAATGTAATGATATAATTTTTTCTTTTGTTTCTTTTTTTTCCGTGATAAGCTAATGCAATGCATCTTCGTAATGTTTTCAAGAGTCATCTACTTTTTGATTTCATATTTTCCCTGATAAGCTAATACCAATTTGTTGCATTTCAAATCCTGCCTGAACCCTACTGGAGCCTTGGACAATTTCATTTGTATAGCCTGACCCAAACTCGCTCCTGCCCGTCCATGAACAGACCTAGTCAAAAAGGGCTCATTCTGTTAGCTTTACTCAGTAATCCTTAATAGCTATGGGGTTCAATCATCATTTATGGAGCTAGACCAGTAATTATGGGGTTGTAGTAGAACTGTGATAGGGACTTATTTGGTCTTTTCGCTGATATGCTCAACATATAGCAGCAATTTTCAGCTTCTATTTACATTTTACATTGTTAAAATTTGCAGTAATGGCCAACGTAATTTTTCTAGTTGTATGCATGCACTGGTTCTACACGATGCATTTTTTTTCATTGATTTCTCTAATTTTTTATGATTAATTTCATGCAAATACGAAAGCAACATATTGTATATCAAGACGAAGAATGTTCTTAATTTCCGCAAATATAGAATTAATTTGACGGAATGTGTCTGTTCTAAGTTATGATAATTGTACGAGTGTACTTGGAATGGATTGAAGTGCTTTCACCAATTTATGGACCGGCCTTGTAGAAGTAGGCTTAAGATTGATAAATTATTTATTAGTTGATGAACAAGCAACAACGTTTCTAGAAATCTAGCTCATCATGTCAGGACTAGAATTATAAAAAGGGACTTTAAAATCAGAGACTATTAGTAGGTATTTCCAATGAGCTGTCTCGAGCAATATTGGTATGCTTTACGTTTTTAGCTACCCTAGCCATCATAATAGAAAAGAATAAAAGAAGGAAAAATTGGTCACTCAGGAGTCTTCGAAAACGTATCGGGTCTAGTTACCTAGGGCTATAAACAAGCTGAGCTGATCCGAATTGAGTAGTAGATGTGTAGGCTTGTTAATTTATTTTGATGTTCAAATAAGGTGAGCCTGAGCTCAACATATCACTTTCGAGCTCGGCTCGTGTAATTATGTCTCAGCTCGATCTTGAACTCGTTTCAAAACATAAACATGCTCGAGCTTGAGCTTAAAAACATGAATGATCTTGAACTGAGCTCGAGCTCGAAAACATAATTATTTTTTTGTCATTTATTTGTGAATATATTCGAGCATGTATTCGAGCTATTCATGAAGATATTCGAGTTGTTCGGGAACAAAGTTCGGATAGGCCTATTAGTTAATATTTCTAAAAAAAAAAAAATTGAAAATCAGCAACTTCAATCTGTCACCATACCGATTTCTAGTATATATTCTTGTTTTTGTATTTAACACTTGTGCACCTATATAAATATCTCATCTCCACCCATGCATCAATCTTCCATATTTGGTGAGTCTGAGCCTTGTGGTGCTACCGAAACTTGCTTTATTCTGTTTTCTACTCTGTGTACCCTATTTTCTTTGGATTGCTTTGTTTTAAATATTGTTATTCTTTTGATGCATGTTTTGGAACCCCAATTCATGGTAAAGTGATATGCGTTTGTATCATAATGGATTACCTAATTGTAGATGTGGTTTTTGGAAGACTTCAAATTCATGTATAAATTTTACACGATATTTGGACATGAGCTTTCATCATCAGATCTTAGTTATCTACGGCTGGTATATGCCAATAGTTATTCAAGGAAGTGAGGTTTCAAGTGCACCGAGATGCCAAGGTTTGTGTCCTCTCTAGGGCCAATGGGCAAGGACCAAGGTGCCTTCATGCTTGACTGAAGTTGGGCATATGTTATGCCAACATGAAAATATGTATTTTAATTTTTATATTTATAAGAATAAGTACATTATTATTCAAATCGCATTAGTTAACATAACTCACATTAATTCATTATTCTAAAGAGCCATTCAAGAAGATCTATATGACAAATCATGTAACCTTTCCCTCCAAAAGAATATTCTTGATAGAATTTTTCAATAAAAGGTTACAGATCTATCCATCTTCAATACAATGGTATCTAACAGACCCTCTCAAAATGGGCAATTGAGTTGGCAAAGATGCAAAGGGACATGTTGTGGGAGGACTCGGAGGAAGTAAGGAAAAATCTTTTAGGTGGAACTGTATCACCAAGCTTATTAGGGAAAGGGCTATTGGTTGTTAAAAAATATCAGTCTTTCAAAACAAGATTTGGTTGGGAATTAGCTTTGGGAATTCGTGACCGGTGATTTGTTTTTTTTTGAAGAAAGTCATTATTGCCAGGTTTAGCGTGTGGATTGTTGGTCATGTACCAGGAAGGTTTCTGGTCCAAATGGAGTGGGAATTTGCTAGAGTATAGTTGATATGGGGACATTTGGGAGATCTAGTCATTTAGAGGAGATACATCTACTTCTAGCTTTTCATTTGTTGGTGAGGCGGCTTTCAATTTTTTTTTTTAAATGAAATCTCTTGCTTAACCAGCAACAAAAACAACAAAAAATCCTTAGTATGGTGCAATGCACCTTCCATTACTGTAGAACGCTTAAACTCAACTCATCATGTAGCGTTGCTCAGGGGTATATGGGTTTTCACTGAATAACTTCAATTAGGTTCACCTTTCTTGCACCTTGTGCATAATCACCTCAGGTGCCTGGCTTGGGGAATGGTCCTCGGTTGAGGCTACTGAGGCACACGAACTTAGGCAAGCCATCTTGATACAAGGTCAATAAGTTGATCTTAATTTGATTTAGTTGACAATATCGACATTTGTTCAATTCTCAATAATAGAAGTAGCTGTAGGTTGCTCCATTGTGACCTAGATATCCAGGGTTTAAATCTTGGATACAGGCATACAACCTCTCTGTATACAGGGGTAAGACTATGTACATCTAACCCTCCCTAGACCCTGCAATGACGGGAGTTTTCGTGCATTGGGTTGTATTTTTTTTAAGAAAAAGCTGAAGTATAAATTGTAATGCTTATAAAGATTGAATTGTAATCATCAAAGTTATGGACACCATAGAGTATTATGGTAATTTCATTATACACTTGAACGCTTGGTGGGGAACAAACCTTCTTGACTCTGAGAGGAAGGGGAGAGATGTGGATTGTGCAGTTGTCATGCATGGATATGGATAAAGCTTCTTGACTTTGAGAGGAAGGGGAAAGACGTGGCTTGTGCAGTTGTCACACAATGATATGGATAAATAAAAGGATACACATATGTCAATCAAATGTTCAACCCATCCTCATGAGCAAACCGGGCTTGTAGGTGGAGCTGTTGATAAAATAAATATCAAAGAGATGGGTAAAATAGGGATTAAGATGGCCAAAGACGGGGAAAGAAGGGAGATGTTTGCCAAACCCAGCTCTAGATACCACAAGAGGAGTATCCAACCTAAAGCCATATGACCATACACGGTGTAGTGTCACCAATTAATGTGATTGTTTAGGAGGCCCATAACTGAATTTCATGGATAATTATCATAAACACGTTTCTAGCAATAAATATCATTATACCATTGTCCTATATTGATTGCCGACGGGTCACATTCGGTTCGATACTGTGGCAACTCTTACCATTGAATCAATATTTTGGTGACACATTTGTGCCGCATAGATATTTAACTTTCTCATTTTAATCAAACTTTTGTGTGTAGAGTATTTTTGCAGATTTATTTTCGTAATTTTCTGGTACTTATGAAATTCTTTGTACTTCGATTTTGAACTTTAAAAATGGTGAGGTTCCATTAGCTCCCCCAATGAACAATGCTGTCTCTATGAGAATATGCTCCCAACTCGGAAGTCTCTTTTCCTATGAACATTTGGAAGTCACATGTTTTTGATAAACTCTTTGGACACGTTTTGAAATTGGTCACACACACATATGTATGTTTGTAGAGTGGCGTACATTTGCGGGGAGGGGTGATATATATACGTATAAGCTTACATATAATTTTTGTTCGTCTGCCAGTTGGTATAGATTCAACATGGCAACTGTAGAAAATCCAATGGGCCTAACTCACTCTCAAAAGACGCCTTGTAAGAGGAGGATTACTCTTTGCTTTATATATAGCTCAGGATCAGTTAACACAAGCGATGTGGGATTCAACACGCCCCTTCACGCTCAGGGTGGACTTTGACAAACCACTGCGAATGGATATCGGGAGGCCTAACATCAATGTGGGATTCAACACGCGCCCTCAAGCGCAGGGTGGACTTTGACAAACCACTGCGAACGGATATTGGGGGCCCCATCATTGATGTGGGATTTAACACGCCCAACATCAGATAAAAGCCTGACTCTGACAAAAGGAAACAACATTCCTTTTGTATATTTGGAATACTCTAACATGCCCCTGCAAGATGGAGTTTCGGAAAGAGGTCCAATCTTGTACTTGAGTAGAAGAAAATGAGTCCAAGTTAGTGGACTTGTGTTGTGAGCGTTTGGTTGCTGGGAGGCTCGTTGGAGCGTTTTCTTGAAACATCTGGGGGCTCGCTGTAGCCAGCAGTGGTGCGCTGTAGCGCGTAACAAGCGTTGTCTCTCCAAACAAGTGTTTCGCCGCAGACACGAACCCCTGACTTGCAGAGACCCCTCAACTGCTGCATCTTGTGGGTTGGAGACACGCTGTAGTTGGCATGGTTTATCTGTAATGTAGCAGAAATCACCATAGTTGGAATCCATAGGGAGACGAATTTGTGATTTTGCAAAGAAAAAATTAGTACGTGACTGTCTTGCCCAGTTGACATACCAACCGAACTGCCTGCCCAGTTTGTCAAAATTGGGGCGCTGCAGCGTGGGCCTTAGCGCGCTGCAGTGGGGTTTCGCCAATTGGAGATGCGCTGGAGCGTGGGTTGTAAATAAAGAGAGAGAAGAAGAACAGGAGATGGGGAATGGTTTTTTTTTTTTTTTTTTAAGAAACTTGGGCAGAAAGATGAATTTGGGAAACTAGTGGGGTAGTTTCTGTGATTTCAGGATTAAATGTGTGGGCTGTTTCTCAATTTGCAGACACTGGAAGAGAGAGAGTTTCTTTAGAATGGGGAAAAGTCAGAGGCTCAAATGAGGGTGTGAAAATCAGAGGCTCAAATGAGGGAGTTTGTCAATGAGTTTAGTTTGAGTATTCTTCAATTGATGGGGAGAAGAGAAACGGTGCAAACAGTGGCGAGGAAGCAAGGCAGGGTCTGAAATGGGTCTGAACAGTGGCGAGAAATGGTTTGAACAGTGGCGGTGGTTGACCTGCGGCTAGATCTGGATGATAGCGTGGAGACTGCAACAGCGTAGGGGGGATCTGGATCTGGTTTAGATTGCACATATGAGGTGCGCCTCTTTTTTTTTTTTTTTTTGCGTATAGAAGACGAAGAAAAAAAATAGAATGATAGGGAAGGAGAGAGGCTGCAGCCGGTTGAGCAAGGAAGGAGAGAGAGATCGGCGGCTAAGAGATCGGAGGGCCGATTTGCCGGAGAATGAGATTGAAGCCGGGAAGGGCCGGCGGCAGGGCGTCAGAGGCGGATGGCGACGCAACAAGAAATGATGATTGAGCAGATGGGCTATGGGAGGAGTAGTGAGGAACGAGAGAGGAGGAGAGAGCAGTGGGATTTGGTCTGCCCAGAAGGAGAGAGAGAGAGTGTGCAACTTTATTGGGTTTTGCTTTTGCTTTGTTGTTGGTAGTAGGATGTGGGTGAGAGAGAAATGAGACAAGGGAGAGAGAAAGTGACGAAAATGGAGAAGTGGGTATTTCAAAAGAACAGATCGTAGAAAAAAAAAAATTGAGTAGGAGAAGTTGTTTCATGACAGCCACCGTCAGAGTTCGTAACCGGAGGCCATGAAGGCCGGCAGTGGCTGTAAGCTTTTTCTCTCTATAGGCGGCTAGGATTTTTGGATCGAAAGCTCTGATACCATGTAGAAAATCCAATGGGCCTAACTCACTCTCAAAAGACGCCTTGTGAGAGGAGGATTGCCCTTTGCATTATATATAGCTCAGGATCAGTTAACACAAGCGATGTGGGATTCAACAACAACAATATAGCTGATCATTTTATTTACCTTTAATTTGTTTTTAATTTACTAATAAAAACTGAATATTATCTCAACCATCGTAGGAGAACAAATTAGGAATGTAAGTTGTGATTGCTTCGCTACCATTTGGAACATTGGTGGCAACTATTTGTTTTTGCCATAAGAAACTTATTTCAAACATAATTGGGGTGAATGACTGTTAGAAACAGAGGCCTTGATTGTTGGGAAACTATAGTTTGCAAAGTAGATGTTAACTTCATGGTAATAATAAAAGAATATTGTCTATTGACAAAGATAGAGTAGAAACTGCAAGTTTGAATATGGTAATATAGTTATTTGGAACTCTTCTTTTGGACCCTTAAACTAGAGTTTTAAAAGCAATAGATGAAGGATTCAAAGATATCAAATATTTTAAGCCTGTTGATTCTATATTTCTCTTGTTTTCTTAATTGGTTAGTAAATTGTCTTTTTTTTATGCCATCAGGTAGCACCATGGAGTTGATGGATTAAGGGGGTACAAGGCTGTTTACCTGCTGTTCAGGTTTTGTCGCATGCCTGGAATATAAAAGGGTCTTGATTGTTTCTTCATTTAGAAGTACTTAAATAATATCCTAGACAGTTGCAGATATATTTAGAAATAAAAAGTAATATACCCCGTATCTTTGTACACGTATCTTAGGTGATGATGTTGATACAAAGTTCAATTCCTAACTCTGTTGAAGATGCTCTTTCTTTTGTATCTAACCAACCATATCTATTATGTAAGTCGATGCCTAGCACTGAAACCTGGCAGAAATTTCCAGAATGTGATAAACTTACTCAGGTTGGCCATGGGGAAGTTATCCCCTTGGCTCAGGGAGAAAAAGATGATATTGGTTTTCCTTCCTCAAATATTCCAAGGAGCTCTTCCCAGCTATCAACTATCAGTGCTATATCTGAAAGTTCTACACCTATGTGTGTATACCAGCGAAGAAAACAGAAAAAATACTCTGTTGCTGTTTGCCCAGCTCAGGTATCTGTCAACATGAAGCCGAATGATTGTTGTCTTTCAGCCATCACTTCAGAGGCTCCAACAGCGGTTCTCGAGGAACCTATGGTGTTTCTAGTTGGGACTGAAGCAGTTAGATCTCCTGGTATGCTTCATGCTGAATTCAATGGAGGCGCTCTTGTTTCAAATTCAGAATCTTTTGATGGTTGTTCTGGTGGGGAGCCTGTTGCTGAAGAAGCCTCAAGAAGTGGCATGGCCAAAGTTTTGGAATTTTCCTGTGGAAATGATAGCTGTTCTTCTTCAAAATCAAACATGGATCTTGTTTCAGCTTCATTTAAATCTGATGACAATGACACCGGTGAGTGCTCCTCTTCTGGTGCATTTTCTATCGAGGGATTGCAGGATGATATGTCTGGAAGGGATATCTGTATCTCAATTCTTAGGAGTGGGGGGCTGCTTGCAGGAGTTTGGCATGAGAGGGTTTGCACTTCTGGATCTGTTATTACCGGTGGCAGCCGCTGTTCGAGGCCATGCAAAGTTTGTGATCTTGAAGAAATTACGACAAAGATGATAATTTGTGACAATTGTGAGGAAGCATTTCATGTTTCTTGCTGTATACCCCGTATGAAGATGACACCTGTTGATGAGTGGTTCTGTCACTCTTGTTTGAGGAAGAAACATAAAATATTGAACGAAGGAAACATGAAGTCGTTGGATCTCAGCAGTGAAAGGAGAATATGTAGAAGTACAATGCAGAAAGGCGAAATAGGGCCAATTCTGTCCATGTTGAGATACAGTGAACCATATACAAGCAGCGTTCGGATTGGAAACAAATTTCAAGCAGAAATTTCTGGCTGGTCTGGTCCACTTGTTGAGTATGTTCACTCAGTAACTCTTTCATTGACTCTTTAATGGTTACTGCCTTTCTGGTCATTTCCATTTATTATTGGTGATTCATTAGTAAGTTTAGGTAAAACAGAACTAAAAATGAGTGTTATATATGGAGTGAGATGAGTGGATAACAATCCTCATACGGACCTTGTTCAATTCCAAGAGGCTCGTTAGGTTACACTGGTTTGGGGAAGAAGATTAAACTCCTCTGATGTGTTATGCATGGGCCTATTCACTATACTTTCACAGATACTTGCATTTTTTGCTGCATCACCGATTAATTCAGCAATAACATATTATGGCTTATGAGTATCAGCACAAATAACAACCAAAACAAAAGTAAGCAGCAGGACTGGAACTGTTTTACTGTATATCTTAAGCAGTTGTAAGCTGTTCATGACCTGATTTTTCGGGTTATTTTTATTTTGTTGACCTTTTTGTTGTGTTATTGATGTTGTCTTCTGCGGTTGGTGATCCATGGAACCTACCTATGTTGTCTTCTTTTGTGTCTTTTTAACTGAATATAATTAGATGCTGTTTGGTTCAGTTTTCCAAAATTGTTATGAAAATTTATAAAACAGGTTTTCTTTTTTTTCTTTTTTTTTTTAATTTTTTTTTAATTTTTGGAAATTTGTGAGAAGTTGTTTGGTTTAGTTTTGAAAAAGATAATATTTATTAATAATGTGTTATAAAGTTAAAAAGTATAACTGATGTGATTGATTGTAATATAATGCTGAAAAGTAGAGATAATGATGATGTTTGTTGTTGGGTGAATGTGGTAGAAATTGTTTTAGAGAAATAAAACAAAGATATAAAGAAAATATTAAAATTAAATTTATAAAATAATGGAACAACAACAAAGCCTTTGTCCCATCTAAATAGGGTCAACTACATGAATCCTTTTGCACCATATAGATTGTTCAAGGGTCATCGCCTCATTTAATTTCAAACCAATCAGATTATTCTTAATTGTTTCATGCCACATTTTCTTAGGTCTACCTTTCCCCGTTGGAGCACCTTCCACTTAAATTAAATTACTTTTTCGCTCCGATGCGTCCTCAAGTCTTCTATACATATTCCAAACCATTGTAAATGATTTTCTCTCATTACTAACTTTATCCATCCTTGTCTTACTACTCATCTACCTAAACATTTTCATTTTTGCTACCCTTACTTTTTGAACGCGTCTCTGTTTACTCCCTAACATTTTGAACCAAAGAGAATCGCCGGTCTTATCGCAGTTTTTTTAGAACTTTCTTTTCAATTTTAATGGTATTGCTACGATCACAAATCACTCCACCTGCAGTTTTTCACTTTTTGCAGTTTTTCACTTTAACAATCATGCCTTGACTCTATGTGTGATGTCCTCAATTTCTCCATTCCCCTTATGTATAGAACCTAAGTATTTAAAATTATCAAGTCTAGGGAACTCATGATCTCCATTTTTTTTAACCATGTCATCATATCTTTGATTATTTGCAAAATTGCAATGCATGTATTTTGTGTTAAAACTACTGATCTTTAATCCTTAGACTCTAAGGCTTCCCATCAATGTTTTGACTTAATGTTAAGATCTCTTTCTATTTCATCAATTAGTAGTAGTACTATGCTATACACAAACAACATTGTCCATGATATCCCATCTTGAATTTTTCGTCAGTTCATTCATCACTAAAGCATAGAGGTAAGGACTTAAAGTCGTTCCTTGTGCGAACCTATATTAAATGGAAAAGCACAAGTATCACCTCCTACCTTTAGAACTTAGTAACAATACCTTCGTACATGTCCTTAATCACCTTAATATAATCGTCGGATACGGGTTTTTTTTTCCTGTAACCAACCATAAGTTCTCTGGGTACTAGTTCATACGCTATTTCCAAGTCCACAAAAACGATATGTGGATCTTTCTTCCTTTCCCAATATTTCTCCTTTAATTGCCTAAGTAAATATATGGTTTCAGTGCTTGACTAGTTAGGCATAAATTCAAATTGATTCTCTTCTATGCTTGTCTTATGTCTTATTCGATATTCTATCTCTCTTCCAAAGTTTTGTGGTATGACTCATAAACTTTATGCCTTGATATTTTGTTCAACTTTGGACATTTTCTTTTGTTTTTGTTAATAGTATCCTCCAATCATCTGACATGCTCATATTTCTCAATGTCATGGAATAGTTTAATTAGCCAATCTATCGCAAGATCTCCCAAACAATTTCAAACATCTATTGGGATCTCCTCCGACCCCACTGATTTTTCATTACTCAGCTTCCTTAATGGTATTATAACTTTCGAAGTCTTAATATTTCTACTCAACTTATGAATCCTACAAACTTGGCAGTTCTAAACTTGATTTCCCAACGTTGCTCTCATTGAATAAACTACAAAAATAACTTCTTTGTCGTTCCATAAATCTTCATCCTTTACTAAAACCTTTTGGTTAACGTTTTTGATACATCTAACACTTTCTAGATCTCTATTCTTCCTTTCACATATCTTAGTAAGCTTGTATATATCCCCCTTTTGTTTCCAATTTTCAATACAAATCATCATAAGCCTGAGCTTAGATTCTTTAATAGCTTTTCTTGCCTCCTTTTTTGCCTGTTTGTACTTCTCCCGACTCTCCCTACTTTGGCGCTTTTGCCACTCATAAAATATTTTTTATCCTGAACTGCTTTATGAACCTCCTCAGTCCATCACCAACTTTGCCTATATTGTGGTCCACCTCCTCTACATTTTTGTAGAACATCTCTTCTTATATCTCTAATACGACTTGTCATATCATCTCACATTTTACTTCGTCAAGTCTCTTCAACAAGTCCTCTTTGCTAATTTTATCCTTAGACAACTCTTTCTTTTCTCCTTTTGAGATCTCTCCATCGTATCTTTGGTTGCTTGCTTACTTTAAACTCCCTCTTCCACTCATTAAGCTTTAAATCAGTTATCATCAATCTATGTTTAGTTGCAATAATCTCTCTCGGTATTTTTTTGCATTCCTTGCCTACTAAAAGATCCTTTAATATCATCAATCTATGTTTAGTTGCAATAATCTCTCTCGGTATTATTTTGCATTCCTTGCCTACTAAAAGATCCTTTAATATTTGGCTACTCATAGCTCCACTCTTAATTTTGATAAGGTGCTCATCTCTCTTCCTAAACGATGTACTCAAAAACACTAAATTATACATCATTGCAAATATAAAACCCTCTTTACTACGTTCTTTCCTCCAAATCCATAACCACCGTATACTCTATCATATGTCCTACAATCCTTCCTTAAATGCCCACTCAAATCTCCTCCAATAAATATTTTCTCTTGTATAATTATACCTTGAACGACTTCATCCATATATTTTCCACCAATTCTCTTATCTTTCCTGCAAGTGTTCCTATACTCCAAGTTACTAACCTAAGCTTATTGTCATGGACTAGTTTCTTTATCCGCACGCATTAACTATAATGCGACAATGCTTTGCTTATTTGACATTGTATCTGGGTGAAGACGCGACGCATCGCTTCCGGAGACGCCCTGGAATGCCCCTGGAACGCCCTTGTCTATTTCTCACTATATTTGAGTGGTGGTAATGTAGAGAATCGCAAGTAGGAGACGCCTCAACGTGTAATCTAGTAGGATTCATATCATAAGAGTTCTGACAAAGTTTTACGCTGGCTGTCAGCTATCTAACACCACCCTCCTCCTTTACCTAAGTTTGGGACTGACTGTGTATGTAATAAAGCATAAAACACACACAAGCAAAGTTTTTGTAAAATAATAGAAGTATAATATTAAATGTATGTGATGTGATAGATTAAGTATTATAAAATGTATTATGTAGAAGTGTTTTTGAGTTGTGTTATTAAAAGAGAAATAGTAGTAGTTTTAGTTTTTGGATACTGAGAATGCTACTCAAGTAGCGAATCAACAACACCTTATATATTCTGTGTAAGGATTTTGGTCATGAGTCAACTTTTGCATTTTACTTAATTTGGTACTTTGTACGTCTTTTCCCTTCAATTTTTTTTTTGCCTCTTTTAAGCCCACTCTAGAACATGGCCATATATTGTCACGCCTGAACATGGTTTTGTTCTGCTTGATCATCAACTGATTCTGTTTGAACTTTGAAGTGCCTTTTTTTCTATATGTTCCATTGGACTGTCACATTTTTTCTTGCCGTTTGCCTTTTCGTTTGTCCAATTTTGTTTCTTTCGCCTTTTTTTTCCCCAGTTATTTATTACTATTTTGAGTTTTTTGGTGCAGTGAGATTTATCCTGCGAGGGATCTTTTGGAAATGAATGCTTCAGAGACTATTAGCTTGCGTGTGAGGATTTCATTTTGTATAGTATTTCTTTTGGCTGCAGCCGTGCAGTGTATCCGTCGTGCTTACAATCAGTCTTCATATTTAATCATCTTCAGGACTCGAGTTGCAACAAGTCTTCCAAACTCAGTTCCATTGGTAATTGGCTGCAATGTCAAGAGGTTATTGAGGGTGTCAAAGAAGGTATCGATGGAACCATTTGTGGGAAGTGGCGCAGGTAAGCTGATAACATATTACACAATCATGCAAATACCATGAATTATTTCTGTTCTAGAGTTTAGTTGGAAACTATGTTTGCCTTAGGAGTATGACAAGACCATGGTAGGTGGATCTAATTTGTTAAAGTAAAAATAGATAAAAGAAGAATGAGATGACTTGACATAAATAGTTTGACCTCCCTGTTTTTACATAAAATATGAGCTACTTGAGAACCCTTATACAAAGGCAAAAATTAAACTACCTTCTAACGCGCTCCCTCAAACTGGAGCATATAGACATGTAGACAAAAAATTTACAACCAATCACCAAGTGCCAAGTCATCGATTGGAAAAGAAATTGTGGTTAATAAAAGAAATGCCACACGTACAAGTTGGGATCATTGTTGACCGATTAAATCAAGCCATAAGTCAATTAAATAATTGACACCAGACCTGCCAATAAAATCGCACCACTTGTCAAGCGGACCCATGTGGGAGAAATAAATAAATTATAAAAAAAATGACAATAAATTTCTTAATTAATATATTTTCTTAAAAAGTACACAAGTTAAGATTATTTATTAACAATATAAAGCTCCCTCCAACGTTCACATCAAGCAACCAAATAATCTTCAAGTCAAAGTGATGATAAAACTTGTAAATCTCTACTTGTTGAGCCTATATATTTACGTAAGAGATTTATCCTCTCAAATCAAAAGCTCGTTAATCTTCTCCGGCCAAATTAGAAATCGTTTCCGCTACACTGGGATCAAGCTATTGAAGCCCTCAGCTGTTACCGATGTTCTGATCGATTAATCTTCGCCCTTATATCAGAAAGGATTAATCAATCATCTCGAGCTCGAGATCAAGCTACCCAAGCTCTCGAAAGACAACTATTCAAAGAGATTAATCAGAGGACTTTTCTATTTTTATAGAAATCACATGAGAGATTGTACCTGCACCCGAAAATTCAATAAAATTTTATATTTGACATACTTTTCTTGTCTCAATTTTTCAGAACGCGAAATTTGTGTGTAGAATATGGTTTGCTCCAAGTTTATTACACATATTTGTAGTGGCAAATTCATAAAATTGATAGAGAAGGGGCTAATTTTTTTAGAAGTTTACTGGAGATTGTTTCAATTTATTTTTCCAAAAAATATATGGATAATAATGGAAATTTGTGAAGTTTATGGGGTTAGATTCGTCGATGTATATATTTTTGGATGCTCTGTAATATAAACTTTTACAATTGAACCTTTGCAATTTTGAGTTTTACACTTTTGAGATCAATTTTTTTATAGGGGAATTTGTGTAATTATAGAAAGATCTTAAGATATTTCATTCATTTGTTTGGTCTCCAAAACAATAGGGCTTGGGGCTTGATCCTATTAACACATGAGTTCTACACTTAAGAGTGGGGCTTAGTGTAATTTCAAAGTGATCTAACTAGAATTTGTAAGTATAACAATAATTCCTAAAACCTTCGTGGGTTGGGGGGGGAGGATTTGGGGGGAGGGGTGCGTGTGGCTTCAGTATCCCTTGGTCACCATATGGATCCGTGGCTGGCAATCTGATCAATAGACAATGCCTAATGACTTCTTTATTTAAGCCTACCTCCTCATAGGTGAATGGTATACACGCAATTCTTAGTTCCTTAAACTCAACCCGCCTAGGTGTTCAACTTTGTTTTGCTAGGTTGCTGTGGCTGGACTTCCTAAATTCAGATGATCATCCACTGAATCAGAGTTCAGCATCACCACTTACAAAATGAATTTTGAGCCAGTTCCTATTCTTTGTCCATTCATCTTCAAACTCCAATACTGTTTTTTTAGTCTGACAAAGCTAACAAGCACTCACAATCCTGGCAACGTACTTCTCTCCCATGTTCTCTCAATCGATATAATGGCAGCTAGACCAGCTGTAGCAACATCATTGTTTTTAGATGCTGCTGGTGTAAATGATAATAGCATTATAGAGTTCAGGAAACATTTTAATGGGACGTTTTATTTAACTCTATACACATCTAAAAGAGATCTTACCTTGATATGGCATCTTGAAAATTTTCTTTTTAAAACTTGACCCTTTGAATCAAAGTCTTTTTTTATTTTCTCTTGCTTGCTGCCTGTTATTTTTCCCCTCATATCTGTAAAGCGTATATGTATCTGGATGTGGAGGTGACAAAAATCTTTTTTGCCGTTTGTCTTCAGTGATGCAATCTTGTCTTCGGAGTTATTCATGGGTGTTTTCATGTGTAGTTCTGAGATGGTCTTTTTTTTTTTCATTGCATTTTTTAAGAAGGCAATTGTTCACTCTTGTTTCAAATAAATCACACAACAGTAGGTCTTACCTTGATATGCAAAAATCATGGACTTCATTCTTGAGACATATTCTAGTGATTAAAACAAGAGTCAAAAACTGTAACCGAGACATCTATAATGCAACCATTTGAATTATTTAATTAGAAATACATACTGCTATACTCATATCCTATAATTAAGAGCTCATAAATGCGAAAATATTCTGTAAGTTGGCGTTCTATCGATGCTTTCAAGCCTATGCTTTTTGCTTGCATTGTGAGACTCCTACCAGCCTCAGAGATATCTTTATTGCTGGTCTACTTCGGTTTTTTCTGGCACTTTCCTGCAGGAGAGTGCTTGAGAACATTTGTTCAGCACCTTGAAATTTATTAATGTTTTCTGAAGGAAAAGATTCTGTTACTGCTAATAAATTTGCAACCAAGACAACACTTCTCTTAAATGTGGTCTTTGAGCGCATTTGAAAGACGATGTAGAAGTAAAAATTGCATTAACTTGTCTTTTACAAAGAATAAAGAATTTAAACTTAATTTGCATAGATGTCTTGTTGTTTTAGGTCAAGTAATCTGTTTCTCACCCACTCGGATAGAAGTCCAATTAGTAAGAGAACATGGAACATCTTTTCAACACTGGACCGGGGTTTCCATGTTAAAATGCGAGGAACCAGTGGCAAGTATGCAAAATGTTGAAGTGATTTAAGAAGCATTCAAAATTTTAGATAAATATATTTTTGTTTTATTTGGTGTTGGACATATATGTTTGCTGACATGAGTAATAGACATGATTCTAACAACTATTTAATCTACAAAGGAATATGTCTTCAATAAAATGTTTGTACAAGAAGAGGACTTGAATCCATTGCTAGCTATTTTAAGGTAGGATGTCAACGAGAGTGTAATTCTAACATGATAGAATGAGACTTCAATAAAGCTTCTGAGTAAGAAGAGCATAATTGTGAGTCCTAAGTAGCAGTGTGACCTATTCAGAATGTTCCTGGGAAGATTCCTAAGTAGCTTATTCTGACTTCAAATCTTCATAGCCCAAGACTATCTTTTGGGTTCTTTAATTGCCATCCATATGGCACTTCCACTTCTCTGAATATGATGTAGCATAAATTGTGTTAGTAGCATGCTAGCAAGATACTACGGAGTAATTTTGCTGTTTTGAGGAGGATGATGTGCAATCTAGATTCACTTAAAGCCCTCAATACATGCAAAGCTATGGTTTGTGTTCCTTTATTTTTTTTTTCTTTTTCTTTTCTTATTCTTTTTGTACTCTTTTCTTTTTTTCTGTTGTGCTTCTTCATGAGGATTGTGAGTTTCTATTTTGCCCAAGATGCTTAATATAATGTACTGAACTTGTTGAGATCCAGGGCTCCTCTTTTTGAAGTGCAAACTGATGGCTGGGAATGCTTTCAATCTGTCCTTTGGGATCCAGTTCATGCTGACTGTGCAGTACCACAGGTAATGTAATTACATATTTTAATCATGTTGCCTTTGTTGATTTTTCTATGATATATTGTTTACCAATTCATAATAGCTATTTGAATTACATTTATCGCAACTTATCTGTTGCATTGTTATTGTGGGAGGTGCATATTAATTACTTGGTGACTTATGTGGTCATGGTTTCAAATTTATCCTTAAAAAGTACAATACAGGGAAAATATTTTAGAAATCTTTACCATACCAAGGATCCTTTTCTGTTTGATCTAATTTATTCTTTTTTTTCTTGTGCATAAGTTTTTCACTCTTGATTATTCTATTAATAATTATAATTATCTTTTTAGTATTTTCTCTAGTTATATATTTGTTTTACAAAATCTAATTCTGTAACATTTGTTTAGAAAGTAGAAGCATTTTGTAGTTTCTAGGAATATTCTAATTCTCGTATGTAATATCTTATGGAAAATTATGTGAGATCCTTGCGACCTGTGCTTGTATAAAAGATATTATATGGCCGAATATTAGGATGGTGTTTAAATGGTCCAAAGAAAATGGGTTTAGATTTGTTTCTTAAAGTCGATTCTTTTTTTCACTCACATCTATTCAAGAGCGCTTGAGTCTAGAAGTCCTGTCTTATGTAATGGCAGCCTATATTCAATTTCCCAATGATAGCAGTTTTGATGTGGTAGATACGAGCTTGTATGCAAAATTATATCCGGTATCATGTAGAAACCATAGTTGAGATTAATAACGTTTTGTCAAGTAGATTTGTTTCTCATTGGTCCGGTTGATTTTGTTCAATTGACTTTTTATGATTTTATTTGGCAAGATTGAATCGAAGCAAGAGGACATTGGATAGGTCCTTTAGTTCTTACAATGCTGGTTTAGTTTTAAACCGAGTCTGCTAATTTTGAAAGGCACAATCTATTTCTACCACAAACTCCAAGAATAGATCCTCAATCAACAAAGAGGCTTCGAAGACTTATACAAGCCTACAACCAATAATTGACTCCGCAGAGTTCTTCAATTGTAATGGATATGATATTGTTCAATTGCATCTAGTTGGGAACAACCGAGGTGCAAAATCTTCAGGGTCCAGTGGCCATTATCGCCCGAAGCTATTACAATGAAGGACGAATGTGGAAGTGCTTGGATGACAAACTAAGGAACTAAAAAAGGCAGAAAATTTCTGATTATGGGATGGTGACTGGTTGGGTTTTATAGCTCTTTCTGGGAATGTCAGTGAGATGATGGTGATCGCACGCTGACATAATGCCAAGAGTGATGAATGTGTCGGGAAATGAATTGATGATCATGTTATTAATGTATTTCTATTTAGATTTAAGACAGAGGGTGAGCCTTGGGTACAATGGTAAGGATGCTCCATTAGGATATGGGCTTCTTGGTTTCAAATCTTGGAATGACCTCTCTATGTAGGGTTAAGGTTGCGTACATTTGATTTTCCTTAGACTCGTGATGGTGGGAGCCTTTGTCCATTGAGTTGCCTTTTTTATTTAGATTTTTTACTACCTCACCTTATGGATTTGAGAATCGGCTGTTAGATAGCGTAAAGGCCGATAGGTAACGGGTTTTTGGCCCTCCGTTACTGTTACAGGCCAATAAATCGGTTACAAACCGATTCACACCCGTAACGGCCCATAACGTACCGTAACGGCCTGTAACGGGACTAATGGCCGTTACGCATTAGTGTAACAGTTGTTACTTGCTGTTACGACCGATTCTGTATATGTGTCAGGTCTTTTTGCCCACCTTTCTCCTCACATCCAACCTTTTTGCATCCTTACTCCAACCCAGCCAACCAAGTTTCATCTAGATCTAGTCTATCTAGCCCTCCTCTACTCCATTTTTGGTCAGATCCAAGCCCTTCACTCCATTTTCAGTCAAATCCAAACAGTTTTAGTGGAATTTCTTCATCAATACGATGGGATTTCTCCGTTTTTGAGTAAATCTGTAAGCTTTATATATATATATATATATATATATCTTAAAATTTTGCCCATATTCGGTTTAATTTTTGCCCATATTTGGATTGATATATAGTTTTTAAATTTATGGCCATATTTGGTATAATTTCAGTCCTACAAATAATTTTTTGCCATATTTGGTTTAATCTTTTATAGTTTTATTATGTTTGTCAACATGTTTTTCATTAAATGTTGTGCATTTTCTTATTCTGTTAAGATTGATCTGTATAACAGTTCCTAATTTCTTTCTTCACCTTTTTTGTAACTTTAATTTGTTGTATATATAGCTAAATGTCATATTATCTATTAGAATGTATTTATCAAGGGTTAAATGAGTAGAAGAATTACAATTATTGTGTTTTGATGATTTTCTGGTGATTTTAAAAAATTCACGACTATTACAGCTGATTTTCATTACGGATAGGCTGATATTGCCAATACCGTTACACCGCGACTATTACTGTAATGAGTTGATATAGTTCCCGGTTATAGTATTTGATTATAATGGTGGTGCACTAGAGCATCTGATTTTCTAGATTGTTGGCACATGACCAAACAGAAAGAGACTGGATATCTCTAATTCACAATTCAATAATCAATTCCCTAGCCGAAAACAAATGCCAATCGTGTCAGACTCATATTTAGGCAGTCAAGAATGGTAGAAGCAGTTATAGGTTGAAAAGAATAAGCAAGCGAATCCCAAAGTAAGAAGCAGTTTTTAACTTCACATCAATGCATGGGAATAGCTTCACTACTCATTTGATTGAACTTGCCATATAATTGCATCTGTTTGACACTGAATTATGGTTCTATTTCAGGAACTGCATACTGACGAAGTACTGAAGCAATTGAAGTATTTAGAGATGGTATGTTGCACTTGTCATAGTTTTCAGGGGCTTTATCAGTTGGAATTGTCTGTTTTGTGGTTTAAGCTTATCATCATTCTTGCTTCCTCACAACTTGTTGTACATTTCCCACTTGTTTTGAGTCACAAATTTGTTATTGTATGCATGTCTATATGTATGCTTTTTTAGTTGGTATAAGTAATTGGTCCGGGATTTCTCATTATTTTTTTTAATATTTTGGTTGTGTAGTTGAGGCCGCAGCTGGATGCTAAAAGGCGCAAATTAGGTAATAGCAAGAGAGTTGGTTCACAAGGTCCTGCAGAGAATTTTACAAGCACATGCACCCTATAGGTGTTTGTTTGTTTGTTTGAAAATATGTGCAAACAAAGCCCACTCTCCTTGGCAGTTATGCTTCTATTTTAGCTTCTGGGAAAAATTGTTGAAATGCAATTTTTAGCCTTTTTTCTTGGGGCCAGCTCTTGCAGATGTCTGTTTGTGTTGATATCCATTACATCCGCTCCCCCACCCCCACATGCGCACGCACACGCATTCGCCCTGAACCTTCAACTGTTGCTGAAGTTTGAGGTCTTTTTCCCTCAGAAAATCAAATCCATAGACCAGAACTTAAAAAAGATTGTGGAGCAGTACTGCTGGAGTACAAGCCACACCACCAAGTAGTCGGTCTGGTTTTATATAAAATCAAAACCATTAGAAATATATCAAATCAAAATCACCGATTTTAAAACTAAACTATTTAAATTTATACAAAACTAAAACTACGAAATCGTAAAACCATTAAAGATTTTTTAATTTGATAAAATCAAAAACAAAATCAAAACCGCGAAACAGTAAATCGTTGTTTTTTTATATATAAATAAAAACATAACTAAAATATAAAATATAAATTTTAAAAAATAAAATTTAATAACAAAATAACCATAATTAAAATTTCTAGTCAGTAATCATAATTAAAATATAATAGTAGGTCACAATAATACAAACCGGGTGTAAATAAATTAGAGAAATAAAAAATGGCTTAGAGAATCAGAGATGAGAATGAGAGTATGAGAGAACAAATGAGGAGTGGAATGAAAAGAGACGAGAATGAGAGTATGAGAGAACAAATGAGGAGTGGAATGAAAGGAATGGAAGAAGGGGCTAAATGGGTGTGAAATCAGAAATGAAAATTATGAAACCCTAAGTTTTTTTACACACATATATAAGAAGAGTGAAAGTGTAAATAATTATTAAAAATATACATATATATATTAGGGTTAAATTGTAAATATATAAAAGAAAATAAGGGTATATATGGAATAAAAATATATCTAAAATATCGATTTCGCAGTTCGGTTTTGTGTTTTGGTTTCATGGTTCGGTTTTGCGGTTTCTATCCCAAAATGAAAATCAAACCAAAACCGCTTCGGTTGCTAACTTCAAAACCAAAACTGCATCCAAACCATTTAGTTGTTTTAAAATCGAATCATTCAGTTCAGTTTCTCACGGTTACCCATCGATTCGATTTTTTGTGTCATCCCTACCACCAAGGAATGAAACAACCACTTCAGTCAAACGATGATGAAAGTCAAGTGCTAACACAATACTAAGGTCTAAGAATCAGTAAACATACAATTCGGTCACATCCAACACAAAGAAACTTCACGCCAACGACTCTTTCATTTCATGGATGTCACCAGCGCCCTCAATATGGGAGTTATAGTCTGTATTTCTTTACAATCCCAACTTGTGACCTTTGCTTTAGTTGTGGTTATGTCTTGATCAAGGGAATCTAGATTTTTCTATCTAGTATTTTTTGTGCTGGTGTACTAAATTCAACCGTCAAAGAGTGTCCACACACATATAAACATATATTTATACACATATTTTAATATACTATGATAAAAAAAAAAAAAAAAAAAAAAAAAAAAAAAAAAAAAAATCATCGTTACTCGGTGCAAGGCAAACACACAATAAAGTTGATATTCCATTCAAAGTTAATATATGTGTATCTTTGATCCAGTACGTTAATTGGAGCTCAATACTTTTAAATCTAATGTTTGCCTATATATTGGAATCATTGTACATTCTTATTATGTTGACTAAACATATATCAATATATTATTGCATATTCTCTTTCAATATTTTGCCTCTCAATCATTCTAATATGGTATCAAGAGTTAATATTGTTGGCCTTGTTCGTATTAAAATTCATCAACCGTAAAAGCTATATATATATCCAATCATTAGTCGTTGCCGTTGCCTCCAACACCCTATATCACCATCTAATCACCTAACACCAAATGTGTTATCACCTCCAGACTCATCTCTAAATGACAAGTCAAATGCACTGGAGAGAAGCCAAATTGTCTTGTCACACTTGCACGCGCCATGAGAAGCCTTAGTGTTGTCAATCTTGTTGATCACTACATGTTCCACCATTGATCCTACCTAAACGGACATTTGAATCATCTTGCCGAGACGAATCCAACATTGCCAACTCGATCCCCAACGAACGTCGAACGAACCTTCACGCGTTGATCAAAATTTCTACTACTTTGTCGCAATTCTCCACGTGCCAAGGCTCAACCACGTCAATACTAGACCATGTCACCTACCACGTGTTTGACATTGCCGTGACATTACCATGTTAGCACCACGTCGCTTCCATGCCAGTGCCATATTAGTTTTTATTTGCCATATAGCTTGTTGACTACCGATTCACTCTCTGTTTTGAATGGTTCACCCATTTTTTTAACTGAGTCAGACTGGTTCCTTGGGTTTTTGAACCTTCTAATTCTCAGGGTCCATTTTGCCGTTTGTTGCTCTCAGAATATAGATTTTGCAATATTTATGTAGTGTTTTTTTCTTCAAAATTCACCTTTTTGTTCTCTGTCTTTCATACTCATGAAGAGATTAGATTCACCAGATACCGTTATTGTTATCATTGATGAGTCAAACTACATTTTGTGGGTTAAAGAGATACATAGGTTCTTGCGTGGCTGAAAATTAAATTTCAACGCTTACTAGAGGAGAGAAAGAAGAGAACAAATATATTAGGCATCTCAACGATTAGGATAGCAAAAATATAGATCCTCGTATGGTTCTGTGCTACGATAATCCCCTCTCAAATTTTAGTTTGGTAGGTTTGAGACCACTAGAGCAATTTGGGATCTCCTCGCTCACCATTATACCATGACCGATCTTTCTCATCGATATCAGTTTCTGTCCACCCTCCATAGCATGTGCTAAGAGCCTAGACAACCCTATTAATAATTTATTGTCTTATATGAATGCTATGTGAGATCAGTTGGCACTTTCTGAGCAAGCTTGGAAATACCGCGGACGTTGTTTTCTACATAAGTTTTCGTAATGAGATGTGTTTGATGGAGTTCCTTGTGGCCCTCAACTCAGAATTTGTGCCCATCTATGCCTCAATACTACATATAAGAAAAATTATATCCCTTGATGTCGTTATCGATATGTTGAGAGATGAAACATGTCTTGCAATGCTCAAGGAAATGATAGCCAATGTAGCTCTTTCCACACCAAGTAAAATTCACCACACACTTTGTATTGTAAGTACCGTAATTCGCACGGACACAAATTACTCAAGTGTCCCTCTCGCCTCTGTAAGGTATTCAAAGAACCAGGTCACTATCTTTATGATTGTCCCAAACTACCAACTCAATCATTTGGGAGTCAATTAAATGGAATCAATCCCGCTCTTGAGGCCTTCAAACTAAGTCACAATCAATTGTAGTACAAGTCAAAGAATTCTACAGCTGCAACAACTAGCATTAACCTATCTTTTACCTCCATCTTCAATTAATCTAAGAGACATAGAGACCATGCTTAAACAGGTTCTATCGAATACTGGTACCAAAACAACCTTGTCTGTTGTTATATTATGCTTAGATATTGATTTTGCAAGTTGTAATCATATGACATCTTATGCTTCTTCTTCATCTTCTATTTTTTTTCCCATGATAAGCTTGCACCTAAGATCCCCACTGTCAATGGATAAATTATGTAAATCAACCACATTAGACATGTTGACACTCGCCATTTACTTCTCCCTGGTAAATATTTGATCCTTGATCTTACTCTTTAATCTTATTTCTATTGGACAACTATGTGATCCTAGATTTTACTTGTATTTTTCTCTGCTAGTTGT
The DNA here is from genome assembly GCA_016647705.1 of Eucommia ulmoides. Lineage (NCBI taxonomy): Eukaryota > Viridiplantae > Streptophyta > Magnoliopsida > Garryales > Eucommiaceae > Eucommia > Eucommia ulmoides. The sequence continues at coordinate 35,055,355 of CM028330.1, forward strand.
TGTGTACATGATCCTAAAACAGGGAAGTTTCTTGGGACCGGTTGTAAAGTCAGATGTCTCTTTGAGCTCACTAATCTGCAAGTTCTATACCCACTAACACCATATTGTCGGTAAACTTCCTCCATATCATCATCCTCACCCTTGGCATTGTGTCACTCTTGATTAGGTTATATTTTATCTAGTTATATCAATTCTCTTATTTCTAGTGGGCAGTTAGGTTCGATGTGAGCCATTTGATTGTAGTCATCGTTATCTTGCAAAATAACCTACTTTACCTTTTAATGATAATCATTATGTTTTTTTGGCACATTTGATTTAGTGTATTATGATATTTTGAGCCTTTCCCTCATGCAACAATTATCGGTTCTCGATATTTTATCATATTCGTGAACGACTACTCTTGTAATATATGGTTGTTTTTTTTGAAAAATAGACTTGAATAATTTATTCTGATTTATCTTTCGTGAATAAAATTTAATTTTCTCGCGATATTAAAGTTTTTCATTGAAATAATACCATGGAATATAAGGATTGTACCTTTCTCAACATGTTTCACAAAAATGGCATGTCTCTCATCGCTCATGCCTTGGAACATACCAAAAAATGGAAGATTCAAACACAAACGTAGACACATTTTAACACAATTCGTTATCTACTTATCTCTTTATCTTTTTCTTGGCGCTTTTGGGGTGAAGCCACCCTAACTAAAGAATACACTATAAATCGTATTTTTTCTGCTACCATTAAGTATCAGACACCATATGAGCGCCTTTTTGATAATCCTCTCACTTGCTTCTCTCACCTTCGTAAGGTATCAAAAAACCAAATCACTATCTTTCTGATTGTTCAAAACTACCAACTCAATCATCCGGGAGCTATTAAATGTGAATCAATCCCGTTCTTGTGGCCTTTAGAATAAGTCACAATCAATTGTACTACAAGTCAAATAATTATGCCGCTACAACAACTAACACTAACCCATATTTATCTCCATCTTCAATCAATTTGAGAGACATCAAGACCATGCTTAAACAGGTTCTATCAAATATTAGTATCAATATAACCCTGTCTGCTGGTATATTATGCTTGGACATTGATCCTGCCTATTGCAATCATATGACATTTTATGCTTCCATTTGTTTTTTTTTTTTCAAAGTCATAATGAGCATGCACAAATGATCCACACCGTCAATGGATAAAATATGTCAGTCAGCCACATTACACATGTTGATGCTTGCCATTTATTTCTCCCTGACAAATATTTAATCCTTAATCTTACTTTTAATCTTATTTCTATTGGCTAACTATGTGATCTTAGATTTGGCATGTATTTTTCTCTACTGATTATTGTCTACACGTTCCTCAAACAGGGAAGCTTCATGGGACTGGTTGTAAAGTTAGATGTTTCTTTGAGCTCACTAATTTGCAAGTTCCATACCCACTAACACCATATCTCTAGTCAACTTCCTCCATCTCATCATCCGCACCCTTGGCATTGTGGCACTCTCTCTTGGGTCATGTTTTATCTAGTCATATCAATTTTTTTATTTCTAGTGGGCAGTTAGGTTCAATATGCGCCCTTTGATTGTATTCATTGTTATCTTGCAAAACAACCAGATTTACTTTTTAATGATAAGCATTATGTTTCTCTTATACATTTGATTTAGTGCATTACCATATTATGAGCCTTTCCCTCATGCATCAATGATTCGTTCTTGATATTTTGTCATCTTTGTGGATGACTACTTTTGTTATATATGATTGTTTCTTTTGAAAAAAATAGAACTGGATAATTTATTCTGATTTATCTTCCGCAGACAAAATTTAATTTTCTCGTGATATTAAAGTTTTTCATTGAAATAATACGAGGGAATATAAGGATTGTGCCTTCTCAACATACTTCACAAAAAATGACATGTCTCTCATCGCTCAGGTCTCGGAACATCCCAACAAAATGAAAGACCCGAACACAAATGTAAACACATTTTTGACACAGTTTGGTATCTATTATCTCTTTATCCTTTCCCAGGTGCTTTTGGGGTGAGGTCTCGCTAACTGTGGCATGCATTATAAATCTTATTTCTTCCACTACCATTAAGTATCAGTCACCAGTGCCCCACTTTACATCTACTTCAAGGTAAGGAAGGAAGGACGGTTGGGGCGAGCCGTTGATTCCAAAACACTTTTTGAACAATGTCATCCACAAGCGCACCTTAGAATGAGAACCAACATAGACTTACTCCGTGTTTTGTTTAATAAATGAGTGAAATGGATTTCAATTTTACATTTAATTCAAATTTAAATGAGGGAAATTGAATTTCTTATCTATTGGGTTGGAATAGGCTCACTAGACTAGAATAAAAAACATAATTACCCAATAGCCCATTACCCATGTCTCATAAAACAAATAAAAAACTAATGTAGATAGAAAATCCACTCTCAGTATTCTGTTAACCTATAACACCAAAGACTAAGGATGACACCGGCGTAGTGTAAATTAAAGAACCTCCGGCATAAGAATAAGTCAATATGTTCTGACAAGAGATATAAGTATAGTAGTTTGAATCGTATGAATTACCCTAGCATTTATATCTATTTTCTCTGTTGAACCTCCATATTTCATTCTTTGTGTTAGTAGTTGGCTGGTAATCATTTCTATTTCTCCTATGTTATCGCATTATCGAGCTGAGTGGCCATAATGGGCTGATTATGGGGGAATGACCAGTTATTGTCTGACTAGATCCTTCACAGTCCTTGACCCAGGCTCGTTCTACGGCCATCAAATTTGGATGGATGGCCCATCAAGAGGACTTGTTGGGCTGATCCAATTTACTGGTTGTTTTATTCTTATTCTTGGGTGTACTTATACAAGCCCAAGAGTTACGCTTAGGAGGCTTATTAGGCAGGAGTTTGAACCCTATCATTTTCCCCTAACTACTTCGCTATTTTCGAGAAGAAAAGTGAGGAGTCTTGAGACCCGAATTTTGAAGAAAACACCAAAAACTTTTCCTGATCCTTATTCTTGCATTCTTGCATTCTTGCTTTATCTCTTTGTTCTTTCTACACATATTTCTTTAAGGTAGATTTAATGTTTTCTGAATTCACTAGCTCCTATAGATATCGCTCCTAGAAGTAGTTTCAATAGTAGTACTGTAGAGGTTAGTTCCTTGCCTGATTTAGCCTTTGATTGGAAATCCTCGTTCTATTGATTTTTCGTACTTTGGGGGGGGAGGGGGGGGGGGGGGGGTGCTATGGCCCTTTCGATTTCCAAGAGAAATTAAATTTTGAACTTAGGGTTTGATACGGAATTCCCAATTCTGCCATCATTAGGATTCCCGGCGAATCTTAGCACCCCTAGGGAAGGTGAAACCTATTTTTACCTCTGGATGTTTGAGTATGGCCTTCATCTTCCCTTCACTTATTTCTTTTGCAACTTCTTTAGGTTGTTATAGATCAATCCTGTCCAATTAGGCCCAAATAGTTTTCACCATATCATGGGTGCAATTGCCCTTTCTCATATCAACAATGTTACCCTAACCCTTGAGATGGTAAGGTGCATGTGCTCCATGAAATTTAAAAATTATTCAGAAGGTTTTACCTATCTATCCCATCTGATTGCCAATTTCTTACTGATCTTCCTTCCTCAATCAAAAAGTGAAAGAAGTGCTATCTATTTTTTAGTAGAGATTGGAAATTTTTTTCCCTGAGGAAACGACGATAGTGTAGCCACCGCATTTTGTCCCACCTGTTTTGCATAATAAAAGTTCTTTGTCTAAATCAAAAATTCAGGCAAACTTTAAACCGATATTTAAAGGGACAAACTTTTGTGTTAGATTCCATAATTAATTTTTTCATAATGTTTTAATATAAGAAAATAAAAAAGATCGGCAGTTCCTGATGGATTCTGCCAATAATAAAAGCTTTGGCGTTAAAATTAATTTTTTTAAAAGTTAATTCAGGACCAAATTAATTAAATTGAAAGTGGTTTTCAAATGAATATCACTTTTAAGATATTTAATTTTGGTTTCCACCCATTAATTTCAAAAATTTCGGCTTTTGCACGTGCTTTGCATTTTGACCCTAAAAACTGTATTTTCAATGATTTCGTAAAATTGGCGACCAATATCATTTTATTTTTCAAAATGGAATATTCCAATCATATTTCATTTTTACCCTCCTGAGCTCATTGGCTTAGTTCCTTGACCATTTCCATTAGCTAGTTATTAATAGTCTCTGGCATCCAAGCCATCTCGGCACTCGGGGAGATTCAGGGATACCTTTGGATGCCATCTTGGAATGGTTCTAAGCCCAATTGCGAGTGAAGATTGAACTTAGGATGGGGGAACCACAATCACCTTTTGTAGGACTAATTTTCTAGTCCTGTCCTTAAGACAAGTCCCATTTGTTAGTCCACGTGGATCTTAGGTAGCCTTGAAACCCATTCGAGTTCGAAGTGTCCAATTCTGATGGTGACCGTCTAGACAAACATAGCTATTTGGCGAATGAATTTTCATTTGTCTCAAAATATTATTACAACCATACTGAATGATTTCGAGATTTATTACATCTCGAAGTGTCACAGTATAAGTGTAATCCTATGGGTTTAACAACAATTATTTTAAGACTAATGGAAATGTTTTTGTTACTTAATTCTCATAGAGATTGGAAACCTTAAACTGGTTTGGTTCTAAGACTCCCTAAAACACCATTAATCCACACACAAAATATAAATCCCTATTCCATGTCTTGCATCATAGAGTCTCAAAAGGTTTATCATTTGGGACAATATGGATGCAAAACAACTATACTTGTGTCTTGGAAGAGTATGCATTATAATAAATATATGTACAAAAAAAAAAAAAAAAAAATCCATCACAACTTACACTTATTTAAAAAATAGAAGAAAAAGATAACAAAATAAAATACAACATTTGGACTTGAATTATTTGGATTTAGTTTGACATTTTAGGCTTGACCCTCTAACTATTCCCCAGTGAAGTCTCCAACTGACACGCCCCGATTTTCCAAAAGAATAGAAAGAATATGAAATAATAAAGTGTATAGAGAGGAGTTTTAAAGCGTCTATTTTTCTCAAAAGTACTTAGGCAGATTTAAAAAAGAAAGAGTCACAACCTAACATTGAGTTTAAATGGTATCCTAGGTAACCAAATTTTTTAGGAAAATAATTTAAAAGGCCTAAGTAATTTTGACTCCAAAGACAAGATCAAACTAAAGATTTATTTAAAAAGTTCAGAAGGTATGTTTGGGGAAGGTGTTAGGCACTCCAAGACGCCCGTCCGAAAATAGTACCTTATATCCAATTAAATCTAATTTGTTGAGGCCCGAATGTTTTATTTTATTTTGAAAATATTTTCCTTCTTATAAAATATTTTGGTAATTTTCAAATTAGGATGGGAGAAATTTTTGGTGTTTTTAGAATGTTCTTCCGATATGAGCTCTTATAAAATAATAAAGAATTTGTCAAAGATGATCCCCAAGGGAAAGTTTTATATATATTTTCGATAAACGTCTATAATTTATATGGGAAAATCAATCTAAGTAAATTACAAAAGTATAAAAGTATGAATGCAAGATGCAAAACATGATGATAATGATGTTAAACTAGCATTATATGAATCTACTTCTATTTATCAATGGCACATTTATTTTGTGATGAAATGACTTAAGCTAACGGAATAACATGTTTATAGTTTTTAATGATTTTATTTTTATGAGAAATAGTTTACTTTAAGCGTGTAAATGCAAGGAATACGAATACATGAATAAACTAGGGTTCTTAAAAAAATTAACATAAATATATGAGAACAATATCTAATGTCAACATGGCGAATATGATATACAAAAATGGCTTATATGAAAAGTGTAAGTGGTGTACATGTCATAAGCATGCATATACTAAATGATGAAAAAAAAGTGGTTGGATGACATGAACTATAGTCATATTTGTAATATTGTGGAAAAAAAATTATTTTGAAAAAAATTATTTTATATAAGTTTAACATTTTTGAAACTATTTTGTAAATTTGATGTATAAATAAATAGTTGATATTTTTTGGGGATATAATTAATATTATCTTTATTTTAAAAAGGATTTGAGTGTAAATAATATTAAAATAATATAAAATGATTATAATGCATGCATAATTGGTATTATAAGTTTGAAACACGTAATGTGGCATACATAATATCAAATAGACAAAGATAACTATACATTATAATATTATGGATGAATAATTAGGAATTGGTATTATGCATGCCATATTACATGTCTCAAACTTATAATACCAATTATGCAAGGCCAATGGGGGTGAAACCGCGCCAGAAATTTATTTGAATGTATTTGAAAATGGTGCGGTGCCAAAATTTTTATTCGGATTTCTATTCAAAGTTGTAATAATTGTATTTGTTATTTACTGTTTGAAAAATTAAATCGATGTATTCGATAAATATAATTGGTCGCCAAAGCGTTGAAAATTTATCGAATTTTGCAGATTAGAATATCAGTCGCGCACACAAAACGCAACCGGAAATATATTTGAATTTTTATTTGTAAAAATTGTATTTATGATTTAGTGTTGTAATCGGTGAATTCGATAATTACAATTTTTGTCGTCGCATGGTAAATTAAAATATTTTCATAAGACGAATTATGAATTACTGAACGCCGTCGCATTATTAATTTATCATATTTTATAGAATAAAAATTTGATCAATCAGATTTTGGTTTAAATTCTCAAATGGGAGAAACCGAGTGACGGCCCTAGGAAATTGGGTCATTACAAGTGGTATCAAAGTGAGTTTGCAACCGCCTTAGGCTTGGATAATGGTACCCATTACTCATAATAAGTGAAGTGATACTTAAAAATAATAATTTTCGTATTACTCATTAATTAAAAAAATAAAAATATATAAATATCGATATGGATATGAAGTTGATCTTTGTGCACATTAAATGTGGGAAACAATTTGTAATCTATTTTCCCACTTTTTAATATTTTTAGCCAGTTCATAATAATGGCACGGTTTATCACCAATAATCACCAATATTTACGGCTAAGGTTATTATATAAAATTGACAGAAGTAGTTGGATTGGGCCATATTATTTACGGTAATATGGTACAAGTATATATATGTTATATCTTAATAAAATTGAATTTTAACTAACTTAAGAACAAAAAGAAAAAAGAAAAAAACGTGAACGGGCATTGACGTCTCCGTTATGTTTTTCGGTCGTTTGACACTTTGCACCATGTATTATTACCATGATTTCACTTCGGTCCCTACAGTTTTAATTTGAACATATTAACATCTTAGATGACGGTTGATTAATGTAACTTACCAATAATAAGTTAAATAAACCTGAGTGAGTGCCGTGTTAACCGTGGGCCATAGGAATTGTCGCTAAATTGAAAATATTAATTTAAAGGTGTGTACTGTCTTCTATATAAATCGTTAAATTATATTTTCGTATTAAATTGTGAAAAAAAAAATGTTGATGGAAACGGACCATTTTACGATAATTAATGGATCAAGTAAAATTTTAAAGGTGAAAAATAATTTTATTAGCCTGCTATGTCATCATAATTGTTTTCTTGTCAGGAGGGCCAGTCCTGCGAGATGTGGATATATGTTGTTACCTGTCAGACAAATCTTATATGGTGAATATATTATATATGTTGTTACCTGTCAAGCAAGTCCTACATGGTGGATATATTATATATGTTATTACCTGTCAGGCAAGTCCTGCATGGTGGATATGATAACTTCCGATCGTGAGATAAAATGATCATATGGCTGGCAAGAAAGTATTTTATGTTATTATATACAAGTGAGTTGATCAGTTGATTTAAATTTGATTGTTCAGTTATGATGATATTTTGTTGGGGTTTGGATACTGCCCAGTGTGGCTATATTTTATTGGAAAGTGAATTTTGATAAAAAAAAAAATACTTGATCCATAAAATACTTTTATACTACGAAGACAGTACACCGATAAAAATAATTCAGATAAATATTGGTCCATTACTAATGATTGGTAGAGGCGGAGCGTGGGGTCATTGTGAAACTATCGGAAGCCAATTATTATTTTGAAATATTAATTTAAATTTTTGAGCTTAATTGGTGTTGTAGAAATGCAAGTTGGGGCTTTATGTAATATATTTTTTTATGCATTTCACGTGAGTATTGAATTCAGTATTAAACTCGTTATGTTATGTGACTTTAGAGATGTAATTATGTGATTTAAGACGTATCTGATTTTTATAGTTTGATACGAATTTAGGTGTTTGAAATGTATTTGGATGGTTAAGACATAATTATGTGTTGGTGACATATTTACGTGGTTCTAGATATTTATGTGGTTTGAGATATATTTATGTATTTCGAGAGTATTTACGAGATTGACACATAATTATGTAATTCATATGTATTTATGTGTTTTCAGACGTATTGCGAAAACGTTTATTATTTGAAGTTTGGATTGTGATAATATTTATAAAAAGTTTACGAGATTATTGAAATCTTAATATGGATATTACAATTGAGTATTTTTAGTCTCACGGGATAATTCACAAGGAATTGGGCTATCTGTTAGATAAGATGGTAGTGTTGTGATATGTTGGCTTGAAATGTTGGGAAGAATTGATAAATGTCGGTTATGGGATATGACATTAAACTTGAAAAGTCATACCAAATGAGAAAATTATTGAGGTCGAAGACTTAATGGAATTGAGATAGACCCAATCCAGTGAGACTACCGTGATATTTAAAGATATATTGTTATTTATTATAATTATCAGAATAGCATAGCGGGAGCGTGGTGATGACTTTTGGTTATTATTTAACCAAGAATGACTAGTGCATTGCGATTCTGAATTATTATTGTTTGAATGAAATTTCGAGGACGAAATTTATTTAAAATGGGTGGATTGTAATATGCCGGAAAAAAATTTATTTTGAAAAATATTATTTTATATAAGTTTAATATTTTTGGAACTATTTTATAAATTTGAGGTATAAATAAATAGTTGATATTTTTTTGGGATATAATTAATATTCTCTTTATTTTAAAAGGGATTTAAGTGTAAATAATATTAAAATAATATAAAATGATTATAATGAATGCATAATTGGTATTATAAGTTTGAGACACGTAATGTGGCATGCATAATATCAAATAGATAAGGATAACTATACATTATAATATTATGCATGCATAATTAAGAATTAGACATGTATAGATGCAAAACTCTACTTATTATTGTGTATACATACATACATACATATATATATATATATATATATATATATATATATATATATATATATATATATATATATATATAAGGGGGAGGAGGGTAGTGAAGATTTTCATCGCCTATATACAAAAAAAATACATTATATTTATGGAGTGAGAAGATTATATTTATATACGTTCGATTCCAGTTCGGATTTTAATTTTGGATTTCAAGTACAAATTTCTAACTCTTTTAAAATGTGTATTTAATATTCCTACCATGTGGTTTATATTATTATTATGGTTGAATTTTTAACGGTTAAATTTTATGAAATATTTATGATTATTTAAAATTATGTAGAAATCATGTCAATGTGTTTGTGTCTTATTAACTAAATGCATGTATTAGGGGGGAGTTGGAGTTCTATTGAGCATTGGCTCACAACCCCACAGTTTTGATTGCAGGGCCAGTGGGGTCAAAACCGCGCCAGAAATTTATTTGAATGTATTTGAAAATGGTGCGGCACTAGAAATTTTATTCGGATTTCTATTCAAAGTTGTTATAATTGTATTTATTATTTACTGTTTAAAAAATTAAATCGATGTATTCGATTAATATAATTGTTCGCCAAATCATTGAAAATTTATCGAATTTTACAGATTAGAATATCGGTCGCACATACGAAACGTGACCGAAAATATATTTGAATTTTTATTTGTAAAAATTGTATTTATGATTTAGTGTTGTAATCGGAGAATTCGATAATTACAATTTTCGCCGTCGCATGATAAATTAAAATATTTTCATAAGATGAATTATGAATTACTGTGCATCGTCGCATTATAAATTTACCAGATTTTATAGAATAAAAATTTGATCAATCGAATTTTGGTCTAAATTCTCAAATGGGAGAAATTGAGTGACAACCCTGAGAAACCGGGTCATTACAATATGTGATGTAATAAAGCATAAAAAGTGTAGGTAGCGAAAAATATCCTAAACATGCATATACTAAATGGTAAAAAAGTAGCTCGATGACATGAATTATGGAGTCTAAAATGACATATATAATGTAATAAACATGAAAAGTGTTAGTGGTGAAAAGTGTCATAAACATGTCTAACTGATACATGAGATGATACGCAAAATGGCGTGGAATATTACTTGCTACATGAATGCGATGTCATGGAATGGTTACTTTCTTAATTTGCCGAATTAAGTCAAACAAGTTCCAATTTGACATTCTCTTAAATCCTATGGAGATGAGAATAAAGGGAAAGTCACAGAAATAAGTTTGTTTACATTAAGCCCTCCAAAGACTTAGGTAAGGTCCGACAAAACGATTTAACAAGGGAAATGATTTTTTAAACTGGCCGTTTCTAAATTCCACTCTGTTTGGGGATAGAAATATCTCTTTCAATTTATCGAATTGTTGAATCACCCTAAAGCTTGTAAGAATTAATTCTTACAAAAAATTTCAATTTTTTTAATTTTATATTTTTCGAATTTAGATATAAAATTTAGATATAACAACAACATATATAATGAGATGTTTAAGACAAAGATGAATAAAAAAAAAATCCTCATCTAATGCTCAGAGGCTAAGCTTGAGCAGGAAGAACTTCATCCTGACGTTTTCATAGAATCCTTGGATGATTTTAACAAAATTAAACTTGTAGAAATTTTGACGCGCCCTAATTTTTCGAAAGAAAAAAAATATGAAATATTAATAGTGTAAAAGAGAATAGATTTTTAAAGCATCGATTTTCTCAAAAAAATAGGTAAGCCATTTTAGAAATAATGAGTTGCCACCTAACATGGGTTTTAAATGGTGTGCTAGGTCACCGAATTTTTAGATTTTTTTTAAAGGGCATAAGTAAAGATTGATTCCAAAAAAATACGGTTAAACCAAAGATTCATTTAAGAGTTCGGGAGTAGGTAATGCTTAAGGAAGGTGTTAGACACCCCAAGACGCCCGTCCAAAAAGGGTACCTTATATCCAATTAAGTCCAATTAATTTTGTCTGAACGTTTTATTTTATTTTGAAATCCTTTCCTTATGAAATATTTTTGGCATTTTCAAAAATAAAACGAGACAAGTTTTTTGTATGTTTGGGAATGTTTCTTTAGTATGATCTCTTATCGAATACTAAGGATTTGGTAAGGATGATACTCAGGGAGTAGTTTTATGTATATTTCCAAGAGATTTCTTTGATTTAAATGGGCAAACTAAAATATGTGAAAAAGTATGAAGGTATGAATGTGAATGCAAATGATAATATTAAATTAAAGTAATATGAACTTTTATTCAATGCGAAAGTATATGTAATGACCTAAAAATGGCTTATATGATTTTATGCAAGAATAATTCTAATTTAAATGTGTCAATGCAAATGGTATGAATACGAGAATAAATTAGGAAAATTACATGAATTAATGTGATTATATGTGACAATGATTTAATTATCTAATATATATGAAAAATGCAAATGGTGTACGTGTCGTAAGTAAATGAGAAAAAGTGGCATGGATTATGAAATCTAAAAGAACCTATATGTGATTAAATATAAAAAAAAAATATAAGTGGTGATAGTGTCATAAACATGCCATCTAAATGATAACAAGAAATGAATATGGATTATGAAATCTAAAAGAACTTATATATATAATGAAATGTAAAAAATATGTTAGTAGTGAAAGTGTCTTAAACATGCCGTCTAAATGATGCAAATGATGTCTATTTTAAGTTTGACCAAATAATTCAAGAAAATCTTGATTTGAAATTCCCTCAAATTCTATGGAGATGAGAATCGAGGGAAAATCGTGAAAACAAAGTTTGTCAAAATTAATCTTTCCAAAACTTAAGCGTATTGAATCCAAGGTTTTGATGAACAATTAAGTATTGATGTTTTTGGTGAAACTAATGATTTTATCAAATGTTTCAGATTTATAAGTTCCACACATGTGATTAAGAAGAAGATCTCATGAAGAAAATATAAAGGGTGTTAGATGGACGCAATGAAGATCTTAATTTAAGATATTGAAGACCTTGAAGAAAAATAGCTAAATACAACTCTCTACTTATATACACTTAATGAAACCTGAATTAGAATCACACACGACACTTTAAATGAGTTATTTTTATGTGTGTCTTGATATGAAATGATAGAGTTTATGATCTTAATTTAAGATATTAAATGTGCTCCTTATGTGAAATGAATTTGATAATTGACCTAAATAGAAGACATGTTTTAAAGTATAAAAAGTAAAGTAATCTGATCAAATCGATCAACTGGATTAAATGGTGAATTTAAAAACTGAAATGAGGTGCTACTGATCCAGTCGGTCAATTGAATTAAAGAGGTCGGTCAACAGTTTGAAACAGTGGTTGAATTGACGAAGGAAGTGAACACACTGATTCAATCGGTCAACCGAATGAAATGGGTTAGTCAACCGTTTGAGTCAGTAAGTAAATTGAAGAGAAATTGAAATAGCCTAAACTAATCAGTTAACCAATTGGAGGCAGTCGATTAATTGACTAGGCTAAAAGGAAATGGTAGGATTCAGTTCTGGACAGGTTAGTCAATCGACCTGTGGGGCTCGGTCAACCGACCTGTGGGGCTCGGTCAACCGACTGAGACAGTTGGGAAATCGAGAGATTTTGTCTCTTGGTCAAAATCTATCCCTTTTTTTTGGATTCTAAGGGAAATATTTGGGAGATTTGAACCTAATTGAGATATTATCTACCTATTCTATTATCCTTATTGATTTGGTCCACATACTCATAGATTCTCTTAATTTAAATGAATTAATACTTTCTATTTGTATGATTTTAAACTGAGAATAGTTTTGTGGACTTATTTGAGAGAATTGAAATTTATTTTTAAGTGAAATACTTCAAAATTGAAAGCGTATCATATATGGGGTCTAAGAGTGTCTTTTAGAGGCATATCTTTGAAAAACTAGTCGTTAGAGGGCCTAATATTTGTCTATTGATATAAACCTGTGGGAATTGAGATCAACACATCAAGAACAATCAGTTCAAGCTTTCTAAGAGTTATATTTATGCTAAGATTTTTGTGAGAGATTTATTCTACGTTTTTTTTATCTAAAGCGCTTGTGATTTGGCGTCACCAACTTGTATTCTATTGCGATTCTATTATTATCTTCGGTGTTTCCCGGTAAGATCTTACCAAACTTTGTTATTCACTTTGAAGTTATATTTTATTGATTGCTTGGTATAAGATTGTTTAGAAAATTATTTTAAACTTAAAAGCCAAAAAATCTATTTCAAATTATTTATTTGATTATCTGATTATGTGCTTTAAATTGTGTTACCCATTTTATTAATTAATCAGATTTTATTTGCTTCACATTGTATCTATCATGTAGTAATTATTTGAGATATTAATCGAGTATATTATATTGAGGTTGTAGAAGCTCCTTCAGGGAAGAAACGTATATTTTTTGTATTTGTGAGTTTAAGTGGATTAGACACGTTTAGGACAGTGTCTAGTTAGGGTAGTTAGGTTTCGATATTTTTTATGTGAAAAAGATTAGGGTTTGATATTTGTTCTACAAAAAGGTTAGGTTATTTTTTTCCCTTGAAAAGAATTAAGTTTTGATTCTCCCTGTAATAGACTTGAGTGATTGTAAAAGTTCTTCCTAAACCTGAGAAAAATGATAAGTGTAAAAGTGTAAGGGAGTGGTAGGTTTGATCTTTAGCATGTTAAAAATATTAGGTTTTGATTCTTCCTATAATAAAATTAGGTTAGTCTTAAGTCTAATAAAAAGATAAGGTTCTTCCTGACCTTGTGAAAAATAATTGCAAAGGTTGATTTTGAGCCTGTGAAAAAAATCGAGATTATAAGGGTTTTGGTTCCTACCTGAGAAAAGAATCAAGGATTTAGTGGATTGTGAATCTCCGTAAAGCTTGTGGGACTGGATGTAGGTAAGAGTATTTTACCAAATCAGGATATATCATTGTGTGCTACATTAATTATTTCATATATTGTGTTTGAGTGTGCATTTAGAAGTAAACACATTTCTATTGTGTAACAAGATAATAATTTATTTAGAAAAATTGATTATTTGTGTTTAAATGAATTAATTTTTTAATTTTAGTAACTACCCAATTTCCCCCCCTTGGGTAGTTCTTTGGGCCAACAAGGAGGAATCCCACAAAAAAATTTACTGAGGGAAGAGATTTCTTAAAACCGAATGTTTCTAAATTCCACTCTACTTGGAGAACTGAAATGAGGTCATGGAAAACTCTTCCACGATTTATCGAATGGTCGAATTCATCCTAAGGTTTGTAAGGATTAATTCTTACAAACTAAGGTTTTATTTTTTTTGTCTTTTAGGGTTCTTATCAGAAATAAAAGAAAATAAAAAAATAAAAATAAAAGGAAAGGAAAAAAAACAGAAATATAAACATCATTCACCTAATGCTCAGGAACTAAGTTTAAGCATGTGAAATCTACCCCGCCATTTTCATCGAATCATCGGACAACTTATTTTTCAGTTTTTGTTTTTACATGAATTACAATAAATAAAAAAGAATTCAAAAAAAAAAAAAAAAAGCGAGATATGGGTGTCCTCATCTAACGCTTAAAGGTTCAGATTGAGAATAAAAAACCTTATCCCTGCATTTTCATTGAGTCATTGGACAATTACAAAAGAAAAGAAACTTGCATAAATTTAAATTGCAAGAAACAAAAAAAATAATGAAAAAAAAAAATAAAAATCAGAAAACATACCTGTTTTGGCTAAGATTTCCGATGCTCGGGTTTTTTCTCTCTCGCAGATGGCTTCCCGAAAGGGGTCTTGTTAAAAATCACTCTCTAAGAGATATTTTTCTCCCAATTCTGAATGCATAAACTAAGAGGAAGAGGGTCCTTTTTATAGAAAAAGATCAGGCATGAAAAACATGTAGGAAACCCTAAAAACTAGGTCTGGCCACCTAAAACCTAGTCCAAGTTGGACAGGAAAAGGGAAAAATTAAAAAATAGTCAAAATGAAGGTTCCAAACAGTAGGGCGCGTGAAATCGCGCACTCTCCTGTCGCTACCGCAGCCGCCTACCACGTGGCAGCCGCTTGCAGTCCAATATTTGACAGCCCACAGGCGGTGGGCCTCCCCTAAGGCCCATTTTCTTTTTTCTTTTTCTCCCTTTCCCCATTTCCTTATTTTCTATTTTATTTTCTCTTCTTTTATTTTCTATTTCTTTTTTTCTTTCCTGAAAATGAAACAAAAATAATTTTAAAGAGTCAAAATTAAATTAAAATTTTGTGGGACGGTTAAAATGCCGTATCTACAGCTATCCCTCTTTATCATACGAGTTTCACTTGTTTGACCAAGACAAGAGATCACATCATTTTGAACTCCCCATTTTTTGGATATTTTTTAGCATTTTTCAACAACAGAACAAATTAAAAAATTACTCACGACGATACTCTTGACGAACCAGTATCCGTTTAGGGTAATGAAAAAAATGACTCATAACGATACTCATGACGAGCAAGTGTCTATTTAAAGGATCATTAATAGTAATAAAAAATAACTCATGACAAACACATGTTAGTTTAGAGGATTACTAAGAGTAATGAAAAAATGACTCATGATGAACACATGTCCGTTTAGTAGATCATTTATATTAATGAAAAATGGCTCATGATGATACTCATGACAAACATGTGTCCGTTTAGAGAATCATTTAGAGTGATAGAAAATTACTCATGATGATACTCATAACGAACAAGTGCCTGTTTAGATAATCGTTTAGATTAATGAAAAATGACACATCACTATACTCATGACAAATAGGTGTCTGTTTAGATGATCATTTAGAGTAATGAAAATGACACTCATACCCTAATTCTCTTGGTTGGGGGGACAAAAAAAAGTCTAGAGGTATAAAATATGTCCAGCTTGTGGTTGAGCAAAAATGAGAGATCAAAGATATAAAATGTGCCCCAGCTTATCGCTACGATTGTCTCTCAGATGACAGAACCTTTATAAGTTGCCTATGTACTTTAGAATTATGCCGAGAATTAGGTTTAGCGTAGTTCACTAGACGCCCCTTTCAAGGCAAAACACATACCTGGATGCTCATTTAGAGCTTCTTAATTTTCAACAACAAGAGTTTCTGACTAAGTAGGCAGGAAGCTGAGAGGACCTAATTATAAGGAAATCCATGCTTCTGGCCTTTTTGAGATCCCTGCAAGTGGACATGATAACACTTCCAAAATAAGATCTTAGTTTGAAAAAATTAGTCACCTTTTATGACTTGCATTCACGTTTTTCCCTTTCGGCCGTAATCGCTAGACTAATGCCTCTTGGATCGGAGCGGTATCGTGAGATTCTTCCATCTCATCCTTCTTTCACTTCTAGAGATTCACCTTATAGTAGTTTTCTCTGGGTTATTGGCGGGGTCCGACATCAAACGATTTCCCCATCAACTTTATTTTTTACACTTGCTGATTCTCATATCCTTATTTCTACCAGTCGCCTTCAGTATTAGGGGGATTATGTACTCCTTCTTGCTTCGTATTTTTTAAATCCGATAAAACTGATTTAGCCAAAATAAAGAAAAATTTACAAAATCTTACTAAAAAAAGTGCCTTTATCACTAGATATGATTGTTGCGAGATTCAAAGCTGAATTGTTTGACAAGTATGATTTCAATGCCAATCTGAGCCATACCCAATGTTCTTTTTCACAGATTCAAAATCCTTCCAAATCCATTAAGTTTTGAACACGGAGATCTTTACGGTCAATGAAAGTCAACCTTAGTGGTATTCCGGGAAAAAGACCCCTAGGCGATCTACCTATCCATTTTTTTTATATTTTTTTTCTTGCTATGGTCCCTACATTCTTTTTGTGACACTCTTTCGAGTTTTCACCATATTTGGGTTGCACTTATTTTATTTTTCTCTTTTTCCCTTGTTGTCTAGTGGTTTAGAGTCTTTACAGAAAACAAATATCTTTATTAGGTAAAAGACTTCTTTACAGAATCTGAGTTCAGACGTTCAAGAAATACATTGCCATCTATTTTCTGGAGAATCAACGTTCCACTGCTCAAAACTTTGTGAACAACAAAAGAACCTTCTCAGTTTAGGGCGAACTTGCCCTTGGCTTCATGTTGGAAATGAAAGATTTTCTTCAATATTAACTCACCGACCCTGAAGACTCTGGGGCATGCCTGCTTATCATGAGATCTAGTAATTCTTTGTCTATAACATTGTCCGTGGCATATCGGTATCAGCCGCTTCTCTTCGATTATGCAAAGTTGGTACAACCTCTACTATACTCATTTAGTTTTATCAAGCTCAACCACCATGAGCACTCGTTGAGATAGAATTTTCATCTCAGCCAATATCACGACTTCCATGCAATAGACCAGAGAGTAGAAGGTTGCCCCTATCGAGGTTCGGACTGAAGTTTGAAAAGCCATCAAAGCATACGGCAGCATATCATCCCATTCTTTATAGTTATCAATTATATTCCAGAGGAATTTCTTTATATTTTTATTAGCAGATTCCACTGCTTCTTTCATCTTTGGATAGTAAGGCGCCACGTTTTTGTGCTCGATCTTGAACTGCTAATAGATTTCTTATATTTATGAGCCCTTCAGGTTTTTGGTGTTGTTGGTAATCAGTGCTTGCGGCAAACTGTATCCTGACACGATGTTTTCTTTGATGAACAGGACTATTGTCCTTCGAGTCATTTGGGCCAGGGAAACAGCCTCCACCCACTTGGTAAAGTAATTAATCACCACCAGGATGAAGCGGTGACCACTCAATGCCTTAGGGGTGACTTCTCCAATGACGTCCATACCCCACATTGAGAAGAGCCATGGGACTGCCAAGCAAAGAAGTTGCAAAAGTACGACATGGATTTGGTCGCTGCAAATCTGACACCTATGGCATTTTTAAATAAACTGCACACAATCATTTTCCATTACCAACCAGAAATGTCCGGTCCTCAGGATCTTCTTTGTGAGCTTGAAGCTACTCATGTGAAGTTTACATATGCCATGATGGACTTCTTTCATCAACTGGATGGTCTCTTCAACTCTAACACATCTCAATAGACCCATGTCAGGGGAGTGCTTATACAAAGTCTTCCCACGTAGAAAGAATTGGCTTGCTGATCTTCGAAGAGTCCTCTGATCAACACTTGATGCTCCATCTGGATACTCTTAACTTTTCAGAAAGTTATTTATATCATGGTACCATGGGTCTTTGGAAGGTTTAGCTTTGAGCTAGCAACAGTGGGTCGGTTGACGCTGAACTCAAATTGCTACCTAAATGATATCATCATCCTTCTGGATGATAGAGATCATAGATTCCAAGGTAGCTAAGGCATCGATAGAGTCATTTTTGAGCCTCAGTAGGCTTTCAAATTTAATCATCATAAATTTCTCGCATAACTCTAGGAGGTTATTATTATAGGCCACCAAAGTCGGATCTCTCGTGGCATACTTATCCGTCACCTGATTAATTATTAGCTTAGAATCCCCGAACAATACCAAATCTATGATTTTCATGTTAATGGCCAATTGGAGTCCTAAAATACACGCTTCATACTCAGCTTGGTTATTGGTGGTCTGGAACTTTAACTTGGAAGCCACCGGATAATACTACTTGCTTGAAGAAACAAGACCAACTCTGATTCTAGCTCCTTGAGAGTTCATGACTCCATCAAAATACATCTTCAAAATTGACTTCTCTTCTTCTTCCTCTATCGCATAGATCGACTCGTTAAGAAATAACATTTCAAGGGACTGGTAATCCATTTTGGTTGGACAACTAGCCAATTAATTCTCTATCATCTGACCATTTACCCTCAATATTTTTTAAACCAAAAGGCATCTCCCTATAGCAAAAGACTCCCCATGGTGTGGTAAAGGCTGTCTTTTCCCGATTCTCCTCATTCATCAAAATCTGATTATAGCCGGAGAATCCATCGATGAAAGAATATAGCTTTCGCCTCACGGTATTGTTGATGATGATATGAATGTTTGACAACAAAAAATGATCTTTTGGACTTGCCCAGTTAAGATAACGATAATCCATGCAGACTCTGATTTTTCCTAAGGACTTTGGTACTTGAACTAAATTAGAGAGCCATTTTATGTGGTTACAGATTTTGATGATTTGGGCATTGAACTGCTTCACGATTTCCTCCTTAACCTCGAGGCTGACAGTAAACCTCAACTTTCTCAACATTTGCTTAACTGGTACACTCCCAGGCTTTAGTGGTAGCTTAAAGGTCACGATACTTTTTTCCAACCCTACCATGTTGTTGTAGGACCAGGCAAAGATATCTCCGTAGGAAACCAAGAGCGTCATCAATTCTTTCTTCTCTAGAGCAGTGAGGGATGATCCAATATTTACTTCCTTCAACTCTTCCGGGGTCCCCAAGTTTATCAACTCAAACTCGTTGGCACTAGGAATCAACTTGTTCTCAAATTCCGCAAAAGATTTTTGGATCTCACCATCATATGGATAACTCTTTTGTTTCCACTCCTATTAGATTATGGTTCGGTTCTGCATTGAAATCATACTCATCACACTCTGGCTTAGTTATATCACTGCATCATATACCAGTAATTTAGGCAGCTTAAAAAAGTAAAATTCCAATATTTAAACCATATATTGAATAAAACAGAATTGCATTCATTAAATTTAAAAATCATTACAAAAAAAATCCTTTTTCATCTAGAAGGCTAGCTGAATGAAAAGGGTAAGTAAAGAAAAATTTCCCAATTTTACCGAAACACCTGACGAACTGGGGGGGAACAAGAATCCCAATTTTGTAGTTTTTGCCCCTTGCTTTGAATACCAGACCCATGACTTGGCCCTGACTTATTTCCCAAGATTACATTCACAGCTTCTTCGATCAACACTTGCTGAGGGTACGGCTCGAATTCTATAGCCCTCTTCTCCCTGTTGTTAGTTTCTATTAGATAGAGAAGGTGACCCAGATATGTGGAATTTCTATCTGCTGGCTGTTGGAGAATCTGTCCCTCTTCTTTTGAAAGAATTTCGCCTGTTTTCTCTTGTTAGATCGTATCCCAATCCGAATCTCCCCCTCTTTTCCTTGACTTCTATCAACTCTATTATTCCATCCAGGTTCTTACCCAATCCTCTGCTGGGAATGTAGCCCAATGACTTCATTTCTTTGGAAGTGAAGACTATGAAGCGAGACAATGATAGCACCAACTCGTATCCTCATTCATTCACAAAAGTAGTGTTTACGACGTCAAACACGTGATAGGAGGACTTGTTCTTCTCTTTTTCTTTCTCCTCATCTATTACCAAGACATATTGAATTATCGTTTGACAGAAAGGTGAGACATCCGAATAAGCTTTAATCATATGCAACGTGTCATCAACGATAAACTTGATCTTCTGATATAGTGACGAAGGTACTGCACTGGCATTATGGATCCACAGCCTTCCCAAAAATAGATTATACGAAGCTGGTATGTTGAGCACTTGGAATTTTACATTGAATTGGATTAGGACAATTTTAATTAGTGGGTCAATCTCTCTAACGCTATCTCTCCTGACCCATCGAATGCCCTAATAATCATTTTGACGGTCGAATCAGTGAAAAATCAATCCCCATTTCTTCTAGTGTTGACAAAGGACAAATATTCAGTGTTGATCCATTGTCAATTAGCACCCTAGCTATGAACATCCCACGGCTCTTGACTGCAATATTCAGGGATTTGTTGTGACCTGTTCCACTTTCGTTAATCTCGTCGTCGGTGAAAGTGATGGTGTTAGATCCTAGGACTTGCTCGACCAAAGTGACAATTTTTTTCGAAGGGATCATTCTTGCAAGTGAGCTTCATTTAAGACTTTCAACAATGCTTGTCTGCGTACTTCCGAGGATAGGAGTTGTGAGAGCATCGGGATTTGCACCGACGCTTTACTGAATTGCTCCACTATCTTGTATTCTGAATTCTTAATCGCCTTTAATAAGTCCTGAGCCTCATGTTCTGATACCTACATTTTTAGAACTCCTCTTGATTCTCTCACAGGAACCATGATCAAATCCTACGGCGTGTACACCCTCCCAGATCGAGTGACTTCGTCGATTTCTTCTGTTGCGATTAGCAATTCCTCTCCTTCTCCAGTTTTTGTAACGATCTCGTAGTTCCACGGGACCATTCTAATACCTCAAAAATTTATATTTTTGAAAATATTATTTTATATAATTTTAATATTTTGGGGGTTATTTTATATATTATTTAGATTTAGGGTGTAAATTAATATTTGATAATTCTTGAGGTTAAAAGTATAACTATTCGGTTTAATATTATTATTATATAATATATGGGGGTGTTAGTATAATTTGGATAAAAAAAAATCTTAATTAATTCCTTGTCATGTATACGTGGAATACATGCAAAAGGGAATGAACTTGAATAATGCCTTGTCATCATATGTAATAACGAAAACAAAGAGATAATTAAAGAAGTTAGGTCCCACCTCTATTAATATATATTTATATATATATATAAACGCTTATGTGTGTGTCTTTGTAATTTTTGAGTTGGAATTGGAGACGAACAAGCAAGAAGAAATAAAAGTGGGGAAGAAGGAAATAAAAGAAATTGATAGGAAAATAAATAATTTTATCTCAAGATGATTATAATCAGGTAGAATTCTTAATCTCTTTAATATTTTTATTTAGACTTTCCATTTATTGTGTTGTTCATACTACAGTTATTATTTAATTATAATTGTTAATTTGCATAAAATATTTACAATATATTTTATGTGAAAAGTTTATGAAATACATGCTTATATGTAATTTGTGGACTGGTTGGATACACGTATTTAAGGGGTTAAATTGTTTTACTAGGTTTTAGCTCACAACCCCCACAGTATTTAGTGTAGGGCCGATGAAAATTGAGCTATGCTGAAAATTATGTTTGAATTTATATTTAATTTGTAATAATTGTATTTATTATTCACTATTGTAAAAATTACTCAATTAATTGATAATTATAATTATCACTGTAGTTTGTAAAATTTTTAGATTTTTATAAAATAAAATATTAGTTATTCAGTTTTGGTATTAATTCTCCATGGGAGAAACCAAGTGACAGCCCTGAAAAATCGAGTAGTCACATTATTGAGACTTTTCACGGGCTTTTGGATCGAGAAGGATAAGACCAAATATTTCTCCAGTTTTTCGGCCACCTTCTCTAGATGTAATTCAAACCGTCCATCGAGAACCTCCGAGTGCAAACAAATACCACCAATATCAATCATGGGTACTTCTTTCTCAACTTCCTCTGTGAAAATTAGATTGACGCCACTTCCTGAGGGGGTGTGTTCAGGTAGTGGATTCTGCTAAAAGTTTGGTGCACCAGTCTTAGGCTTTTTGGGAAATATGATGGCTATTGTCCATATGAACTCTCAGATCTTGTCTTTTAGCTAAAAGCACTACTCGATCGTATATCCGCTAGCTGTCGAGTGTTAGTCACAAAAAGCGTTCGAAGAAGCGGCTTTACTTCCAAGTTTAGCCTCGTAGGATGGAAGAGGTGTCAACATCTCCTACTTTAAACAATTTTGGTACAGCTTGAGGATTAAGATTGGAAGGTCTACTTTTTCTTTTTTTTCATTCCGAAAGTTCATCCCAATAGCACAAGGTGGAGAGCCTGGGTGGTATTAGGTTCTTGGCTTTAGAGTGTGGTTAGGAATTTGAGGTTGGGGGTTCTGGTTTGGCTTATATGTATGGTAAGTGAGTGTTTAGTAGGCTTGGGGATAGTATTGGGGAGTGTGGTTTTGGTAAGGGGAAGGTACGTTCTGATAGTAGCAGGGACGGCTTTGGGAATATGATTGGTTTCGGGGGTAATATTGGTTTTGGTATTTTTGAAGAAGATGGTCGCGGTATTGGTTGTTTTGGTTTGGGTAGTTTTGGGAATAAGAAGCTTAGGGGTTGTTTTGGTGAAAGGTTTGCCGGGTAGAAACGACGACGGCTACCTCGTTCTCTTTCTTCTTTGGTAGAATTGACCTCTTCGTTTGATCGGGCAAGGCTCCTTCGATCTTTCTGTTCCTTACTCCTTCTTCTTTCACCTTAGCTTGCTTGATTGCATTGCTAAAAGAAGCCATCGCTATGCTCGAACGACCCTGATAGAATGGCAGCTTCTGAATTGACTTGAATATCTCTAACTGGGCCTCTTTGCTCAGTCTATGGACAACTTTGGCAACCATTTCCTTTCAACGAGCGGTATTCCTCCAAAAGCTATCATCATTTCTCTTCAATATCTAGTACAGGGTATTATAGTCTGGTGCAACATCCTTGTTGTAAACATACTACTCATAGATGTCCTCAACCAAATCCTCGAATGTTTTAATCTGCGACAGGTCCAGAATTATGTACCAGTTAAGGGCTAGTCCCTTCAACAATTAACGAAACATCTTTCAACAAAGATCTTCATTATAAGCATGGACTCTTTAATCCTCCTTGTAGATGTTGATATGCCATTCTGGGACGCCCGTACCTTCATATTTCGTGAATTCCAAGACTACAAATTTTTTCGAAAACACCACCCGGGGCGGTGCTGACAGCTCCTTGTATGTTGCTTTTTTGTATGGCTTCTCCCTTTTCAATTCTTTCACATTTTTCTCCAATTTCTCCATTTCTAGAACCCTAGCCGGAGAGGGTCCATTCTCTTTTTTCCTATTTTCGATTTCGATGGTCGGGGCTGGTTGATTGGTATTCGGATTGTTTGGTGGAGCAACGACCTTATCCGGGTGAATGAGGATCTATGGTGCAGAGGGGGTCGGGTCTTCGGGTGAGGCTTGATAGACATGCCCTTGGCTGGAATATGCTAGCGCACCATAGGAGAAGGGATGAGGGCCCATATGAGGTCCATAGTAGACCTACACCAATAAGTTCGGGCTAGTAGGGTTCGAATTCGGTACTGAATTCTTTATCCCGGAACTGGAAGGTTTTTATTTGGTGATTCAGAATTGGGCAACATCCTGGGAGTTACACTGGACGTGGGAACAAGCACTACTTGAGGTCGTTAGCTTAGTTCATTGAACTTCTCCATCAGCATATCAATAGTTTCTTGCATCTGAGTTATCTGGTCCGTGTGGAAAGATTTGGGATTGCCTTCAAATGACATCCTAGAATGATTTTGGGCCCGACTACGAGTGAAGACCAGACTTAGGATGGGGGAACCAAAATTGCTTTTCTAGGTCCAATTTTCCTGTCTTATTCAGTTCTTAGAACAAGCCCATTTATTAGTGATCTTAGTAGCCTTAAAACCCATCTAAGTTCGAAGTTTTTAATTCCGATGATGACCAATCAAAACAAATAATGATTTATGAAAATTCTTTTGTAATTCTCATTGGTATTGAAAACTTCGAACTTGTTTGGTTTTTAGGACTTCCTAAGACATCATCAATCCATCTAGTATAAAATCCCTTTCCACGTTTGGTATCATAAAATCCTGAGGAGACAATATGGATACAAGACAACCACACACGTGTCGAAGGGTTTACAACAATATAAGAGCCTGAGAGAAAAGAAAGGAAAAAAAAAAAAAAAAACATCACAACTTATTTACAAAATGGAAGAAAAAGATAACAAAATAAAATTTAACATTCGGACATGGATTAGATGGATTTATTTTGACATATTAGGCTCAATCCTCTAAGTATCCCCAGCGGATTCGCCAACTGACGCGCCCCAATTTTTTGAAAGAAAAAAGAATATGAAATATCAATAGTGTAAAATAGAAGGGGTTTTTAAAGCACTCGTGTTCTCAAAAAAGTACTTAAGTCATTTTAGAAATAAGAGTCTCCACTTAGCATGGGTTTTAAAAGGTATGCTAGGTCACCAAATTTTTAGAAAAAAACAATTTAAAAGGGCTAAGTAAAGATTGACTCCAAAAAATATGATTGTTAGGTGTAATTTACCTATCTACTTCTAAGCCGAATTTGGTAGTTTTCGAGTGTATTAGTAATATTTAATTGCATTTTTGTTAGTTTTTATGTAATTCAGGTGTAGGGACGCAAACAAGTGACAAACGAGCGAAACGGTGGAAAAACAGTAAAAAAACGATGAAAGAACAAGGTTTCAAGATCATATGACCCACCGCTACGGCAATAAGAATGTAGAGAGGTGTTATTTCTGCCAAAGTCCCACCGCCGCAGCGCCAAGCCATCGCCGTGGCGGTAGAGATGCAGGATGCGTTGATAAGGCTTCACCGCCGCTATGGTCTGCCACCACCTTAGCAATGTGATGAACAGACTTACTCACCCCCGTAGCGTTGAGCTCTACACAGAGAAGAATATATTTTTAGATAATTTTGAAACCTTACACCTATAAAACCCTTTCTCCTACTTCCAAAAGATGACTCTCTTGGACGTCCCTAACATTAGGACTTGGTCCTTAGCTATTCTTGAAGAGCTCAAAGAGGAGATTTATCATTCGGAGAAGAGGAAACACTAGCGGATCAATCATTAGCGACAGTGGACCACTCTATTTTAAGATTTGATCTTTCTTTCTTTGTTTCTCTCTTCGTAACTTAATGTTTTATTGTGAATGGTGATGAATCCCTCTTGGTTTAATGTTTCAATGGCCAAGATCATGTTAGATTAGATAAATATTAGCTAGGGATTGTTGTAACTCATGTATATACTAGTTTAATGGAATAGATGTTTCTTTAACGATTGTTTGTCTAAATCCGATTGTGGTTATCGCTCTCTTACAATTTTAATATGCTTATTAAGGAATTAGGGTTAGTTTTGAGAATGCGGGGTTTGAAACTCGGGAAAGGTAACCCCGGATTCGAACTAGGGTAAACACAACGCAACGATCCAATAACCCGGGAGGGAGTTGGAGAGTGTGCAATCCATGAGGTTAGGTTAAGACTCACGTGACTATGTGTCCGAAAAGACGTTCGAGGAGAACTTCGGCGTTAACGCGAAGTCATGTATTCATTCACTAAATACTCGGGAGAGGGAGTGAATGAGTTTTAGATACCGAGATTGTCAGATATGATAAAAACCGTTATTATTAACTAAATGAAATCAAACATGTATTAAGTGAATAGAATCAATCTCTAGGTAATCAACTTAGTTAGGATTAACCCACTAATTGTAGTTTAACTTTGTTTTAATTAGTTTAATTTTAAATAACTCTTTCACCGTCAGGATAATATAAGACTATGCAAATTGCGGTATTCAATTATTCACACCGTCCCTGTGGAACGATATCCGATCTTAAAGATCTACTATATTAAAACTTGATCTCGTATACTTGCGAGTAGTTAATACGTGAGCATGTAAAAACCTCGTCGTACAATGGTCAAACCAAATATTTATTTAAGAGTTCGGGGGTCGGTTACACTCAAGGAAGGTGTTAGGCACCCCAAGACGCCCATCCAAAAATGGTACCTTATATCAAATTAAATTCAATTAATTTAGTCCAAAGTTTTTATTTTATTTTATTTTGAAATCCTTTCATTCTTATGAAATATTTTTGGTATTTTCAAAAATAAGATGGGATATGTTTTTTTTATTTTTAGGAATGTTCCCCCAGTATAATCTCTTATCGAATATTAAGGATTCGGTAAGGATGGTCCCGAAGGGTTAGTTTTACCGAGAGATTACTTTGATTTAAATGGAAAACTAAAATATGTGAAAAAGTATGAAGGTATGAATGTGAATGTAAATGATAATATTAAACTAAAGTAATATAATGTTTTATTTAATGCAAAAGTGTATGCAATTACCTAAAATCAACTTACATTATTTTTATGCAAGAATAATTCTAATTTAAACTTGCCAATGAAAATTGTATGAGTACGTGAATAAATCAGGAAAACTACATGAATTAATATGATTATATGTGGCAATGATTTAGTTATCTAATATATATGAAAAATGCAAGTGGTGTATGTGTCATAACTAAATGAGAAAAAGCGGCATGAATTATGAAATTTAAAAGAACCTATATGTGATGAAATATAAAAAAAAATATAAGTAGTGAAAGTGTCCTAAACATGCCATTAAATGGTACAAGAAATAAATATGGATTATGAAATCTAAAAGAATCTATATGTAATGAAATGTAAAAAACAAAAAGTGTAAGTGGTAAAAGTGACGTAAACATGCCGTTTAAATTATGCAAATGATGTTTATTTTAAGTTTACCTAATTAATTCAAGGAAATCACAATTTGAAATTCCCTCAAATTCTATGGAGATGAGAATCAACAGAATATCATGGAAATAAAATTTGTCAAAATTAATCTTTCCAACACTTAGGCGGAATCCCACAAAACGGTTTATCTAGGGAAGAGGTTTCTTAAAACCTATCGTTTCTAAATTCCACTCTACTTGGGGAACTGAAATGAGGTCATGAAAAACTCTCCCACGATTTATCAACTTGTCGAATTCATCCTAAGGTTTGTAAATACTAATTCTTACAAACTAAGGTTTTATTATTTTTCTTGTTTTTGGATTTTTTTTTTTTTTTTTTTTTTTTTTTTTTTTTTTTTTTTTTTTTGTCTTTTAGGGTTTTTATAAGAAATAAAATAAAGTAAAGAAAATAAAAAGAAAGAAAAATAGAAAAATAAAAAATTAAACATCCTTCACTTAACGCTCGGGGACTAAATTTAAGCACGATAAACTCATCCCGGCGCTTTCATCGGATCATCAGACAACTTCTTTTTTAGTTTTTTTTTTTATATGAATTGTAATAAATAAAAAAGAATTAAAAAAAATGAGATATGGGTGTCCTTGTCTAACGCTCAAAGGTTTAGATTAAGAATGAGGAACCTCAACTCGACGTTTTTATTGAGTCATCGGACAATTACAAAAAAAAATAAAAATAAAAAAAAAAAAAAAATAAAATAAAAAATTGCGAGAACCAAAAGAATTAAAAATCAGAAAACATACCTATTCTAACCAAGATTCCCAATGCTCAGGTTTTTTTATCTCTCGCAAACGGCTTCCCAAAAGGGCTTTCACTAAGAATCACTCTCCAAGATATTTTTTCTCCCAATTTTTTAATGAATAAACTAGGAGGAGGGTAGTCCTATTTATAAAAAAATATCGGGCGTGAAAAATACTTAGGAAATCCTAAAAACTAAGTTTGGCAGTCTAAAACCGAGTCTAAGTTAGACTGGGAATGCGAAAAATTAGAAAATAAGCCAAAAGGAAGGTTTTGGATGAAACCACGTGTCCATCTGTTGCTGCCGCAAGAGCTGCCACGTGGGAGCCGTCTACGGTCTAATCTTTGACTGCCTATAAATGGTGGGCCCTTCCCCAAGGCCCTTTTTTCTCTTTCTCATAGCTGATAAGTGGGTCAGCCCCTTCTCTTTCTTTTTCTTTCCTTTTCCCTCTTTCCTCTCTTTCTCCTATCTCACGTGGCTGACTTGTGCCCCCTACCCCATTTATTATCTCTCTCACTCCCACCGAGTCTCACTATTTTATTTGCTCTTTCTTTTTTCGTTCTCTCTCTCCTCTCATTCTCTCTCTTCCTTCTCTCTCTCTCCTCTATGATTTCTATCTCACTCTCCCTATTTCCTTATTTATTTTTCTCTCTTCCCTAATTTCCTTATTTTCTATTTTTCTCCTTTTTAATTTTCAGTTTTCTTTTCTCCTCTTTAATTTTCTATTTCCTTATCCTTTCTCCTATTTTTATATTTTGTGTTTTTCTAAAAATGAGATAAAAATAATTTTAAAGAGTAAAAGTTAAATTAAAATTTTGCGAGATGATCAAAATGCCGTGTCTACAAATTTAAATTGTGATAACAAAAAATGATGAAAATAATTAATACTGAAAGAGGAGAAACATGCCTGTCCTAGCAAAGATTCTCGACGCATGCATTTCTCTTTCTCTCTCAAATGCAGCTTTCTGAATGCATTTTCTTTGAGAATCGCTTCTTAGGAGAATTCTCTCCGAATTTCTAAGTGCCTAAACTAGGAGAATGGGGGTTCTATTTATAGAAAAATATAAGGAATGAAAAAAATACTAAAAACCTTGATTGGTCTCCCAACCCTAGAGTTTGTTTGGCAAAGAAAAAGAAAAAAACGAAAAAGGGAGATTTTGTGTGCCCCTTCCACGCGAGCCTTTTTTGTCCTTTTCTAGGTGTCCGTGCGATGCGTGAACGCCAAACCACTACTCCTCTCTTCTTTTCTTATTTTTTGTCTTCTTCGGCAGGCCCACTTCTCTTTCTTGTTCTCTTTCTCTCTCACGTCTCTCTCTCTCGTTTCCTCATTTTTTTTGTTTTCTTTTTTCTTGTTTTTGATTTTTCTTTGTTTTTCCTTTTACATTTCTTATACTATTTTTCCTTTTTCCTCATTTTTTTTTGCCCATTTTGTTCCCATTTTTCCCTTTGTTATCTCTCTCTCTCTCCTTTCCTTGTTTATTTTTATTTTTTGTTATCATCTTACTATTTTTAGGACACTTTTCACCACCTTTGCTTTTCATTTTTTTGGTTATTATACATGTTATTTAGACTCCATAATTCATGCCGTCAAACATGCCATTTATTAGGTTAGAAATTTTCAATTCAGTATGTCATTTAGAATTGGTCAATTAGAAAAAATCATATCATCTTAGTATTTTATTATTGTTTAGCCATTTAATTAATGCAAGTGCACCACCTGGACCTTTCATATTATTCTTATTTTCGTCTCTTTTGCATTCACTTCACCCACGCACTTTAACATCATTTAGGACATATGAAAAATCATTGTTATGTTATTTTTTTAAATCACTTTACTTTTAAAGTCATTTTAAGAGTCCAAAATAAATGATTTATACCCTTGATAGTTGATTTTTGCTATCGTAGTTTTTTCTTGATAGACATTTGGTGACAAAAAAATAATAATAATAAAAATTCTCCTGCTCACTAATCTTTTAAGAACTTATTTAATCATTAATTTTTCTTGTTGTATTATATTGTTAATTTTTCTTGTTGTATTATATTGTCACCTTCCTATTATGATGTTTTTAATGTGGTTTTTATCTTTTTTGTAGAATTCTATTGTCATCTTTATATTAGTGCATTTTTACTAATGGATGAATTACATACTTTGAATTGATAAAAACTAAGTATAGATTGTATTGGCAGTTAAAACGGAATTATGCAATTTAGGATTCAATTGTACATTTCGGTATTTTATGGATGGTGTTGACGTCAAAAATTGATTAACGTCCCCAATTGGTCCAGTCAGAGAGACACGTGCACTTTCCTTGTTGAGGTGGAGGTAGATGAGTCCTGAATTTAGTTCTTTTTAGTCAATCTGTTCAAAGGTATCCGAGATCCGAGGTTCGTTGCACGTCTAATCTAAGCTAAGCTCAAAGCTTATACCTACACAAGGATCCACCGGGGTATTGCTCGGTGAAGCCCCTCCAGCGTAAGAGTTAGAGCTCAGAGGGAAAAGGCAATTAATATGCTTCAGGGAGGTAGCTGAGTATTACCTTTGGGCATTGAATGCCCTTCCTTTTACAGGCGAGGAGGGTGATTAGCTCCTCGAAATCAGGGGGCCTAAGCTCGATTAATTACCGTAACTCGGCGTATGAAGGGATTAGGCTCTTGGGCCTTGGCTTTCTGGCCTTTTGAGGAGAAGCCCATGGGGCCCTATATGGATGAGGAAAGACGACCTAATCCATGTCGCTAAGAAGAATTCCTTCTATCTTTTGAATTGGAGAATAGTCATCCCAGCTCTACCCGGTATCCCGAGCCGAGGAGGGGATAAATCGCACACGAGCCTGCCAAATTGGATTGTCGACCTAGAAAAGTGGTTCTTTGGTGAGATGCCGGCTTGGGGATTATCGTCTTAAGGGACGACCGAACAGGGGATATCCGATCCGAGAACAACCAGGGGGTTTGATGGTCTGAGGCCGATAACTTGATCTGGTAAGGGTAGACCCAGCTTGGCAGGGATGTTCAATCCAACAATGCCTGTGGTCCCTTTCTCAGTCGTGGCTAATTAAAGGACATATGGGGCCTCTGACTGGCGATGTCTTCAAGAACCCTCCCAAGACAGCTAGGTCCCATTCAGGGTCTCTGTACATGTGGCAGTCTTCAAAAGAAGAAATCAATGGTGACCGAATTTTACACTCATCAGTTTTCCCCCAGGCCCTAGTGTTGAGAAAGGACACGGGATGTTGGGGGCTCTACTCTGCTTTGCTTTTGTCCTCCATGGGCCATTTATTCACTCAGGAGAAGATACTTATTCGGAACATTCTGAATGGTTGTTAAAAAGTTGAATAGCTGGTCAGGAGGTCCTGTCGACTAGGGAAGTCTGTCAGCCTAAGAGAAGCGATCCGACTCGAAGAGACCCAATCATCATCAAAAAATCCATCTGACCCGTATCACGTAGCTTCTGGGAGACACTTCGTCACTGGCCGTCGGATAAGTGACACGTGGCCTCTTCTCTTTGACGGGCACGGTGGTCGAGGTACTGAGAGTCTTTGGATGCGACGACCGTTCAGTAGGATAACACCCCTATAAATAGAAGGTTATTCTATGCTCATTTTCACACTTAATAGATTTTTGGGCACCCTTCCCCTACTCGGCAACGGTAGGCCTTCCTTTGCACTGTCATGTCTTTATTTTCATTCTCTTTTTATCCTTCGTTTTCTAGGTCCAGCCTGAGATCGGAGTCCATTCCTTCTAATCGAACTCTGTCGGTCTCACCACACCAGCGGATTGAGCCCAACTCAGGTCCAATGAGGGTTTCGTCGCGCAGCTTAGCGGACCGGCTGCGACGGTCCAATAGTGTAGTTCAATCCTCTTCAGTTACTATGACCAGAACAATCGATCTTCCTGATAAGAGGGGGGGGCGAGCTCTTCTCAGGACCTTCTTGCCAAGCTCAGTGTAAATACCTCTATAATGGAGATCCTAGAAGCCCTTCCACAGCCCTAGGTGACCCGGAGCGATGCCGTCCCTCCAAATAGTCTGATCTAGAGGATAAAGTCCATTGTGACTGAGCAAGAGCTTAGTGATGCTCAGAGTGAATGCACCTTTTCTAGCTCGGTGAGTGTCTAACTTACCCAAGCCGATGAAAGGGCATGCGCACCCCCGTTGGGCTTCATCACTGTCTACTTAGGTTAAATCAATGCTGGTCTAAGATTTTCCCTCTATTGGTGGGTCAAGGTCGTCTGCTCGGAGTTCGGGTTGTGTCTATCACAACTCACTCCAAATAGTATGAGGGAAGTCGT
The DNA here is from genome assembly GCA_016647705.1 of Eucommia ulmoides. NCBI lineage: Eukaryota > Viridiplantae > Streptophyta > Magnoliopsida > Garryales > Eucommiaceae > Eucommia > Eucommia ulmoides. The sequence continues at coordinate 35,087,832 of CM028330.1, forward strand.
GGCCTCCTTCGTTATTTTTTGTGCAGAAGGAATCGAGCCATCTATTGAGCTCTTCTAAACTTTATTCTTTGCTAAATTGCTGCCTCAGGGTAAAGGTTGGTGCTACCTCGCCTCCAAGCGATAGTTTCTCTTTGGCCTGGAATCGTCGATCGAGGGCTTGAAACCCAAATTGTTTTACCTAGGGAGAGCAGTTGGGAGTTCAACCCGTAAGAGGAGAGGGTTAACCCTATTCAGATGAATTGGGGAACAGTCGATAAGATCGTGTACTGAGCATTGGGGGGGGTCTTCTAAAATATAATATTTTTGGCATTTTCTTTTGGTTTGTTGCAAAACCCGAGAAGAGGACAAAGAAAACGAAGGCTGGCCTAAGCCCCAGAATTTCTGAACAGAGAGACATCATCGTTAGCATGGTTTTCACTGACGTGAGGGAACTTATCAAGCTAACTCTATACGACCTTCACTTTTACTGAGCACCGTTACTGCCTCCTTCCGTGACCGACCCCAAATCCAAGAACGGTAAGTCCTCATCTTTGCTCAGTCAAATTTCTATAATTGAACTCTTTTTCAATGTTTGATGATGGTTGTTGGTTAGTTATCTTTCTTGGGCAGCGATGGATAAGGCTGCCCTCAAGAAGCTTATGAATCAATGGCTAGTCAATGAAGCACAAGAGAAAAGGCAGGGGTCTTAGCCCGAGGCTGCCCTCACTACTAAGGAGAGAAAGCTCATTGTTTCCTAGACAACGCCATTCTAGACCCCTATCTGGGCTGGGACCCTGAGGAGGGAATCCTCTCACTGCCCAAGCTCTGTCTCCCCTATACAAATCATTGGTGTGGACCTACAGGACCACTAAGCGAAGGGAAAGATGAGGGTGGTTCACGTGGAGGCCGAGCAAGGGTCTAAGCACACAAGGACGAAAATCGCTCCTCAGTTCAACTCGACCACAGCACCGGGCTTCTTCTCGATACCAGACACATGCCGACTCCTTGATAAGAGGATTATGGAGTTCTTAGAGCTGATGCCGAGCTTCATCCACCGCATTACCCCTCCTGAGGACCTCCAAAGAAATGACGTCAAGCTCATCATAGAGCTCTATAAGGACGCGATGTCGGTAAGTCCCTTGTCAATTATCTTCCTTTCTTGATTTTTTCAAAGTTCTCATTATTAATCGTTCTCTGTGCAGACACTTTTCAAGGTGTCCGCAGTGGGGATACGCCTCTACTAGGCTAATGAGTGAGAAAAGGCCTTGACCTAGGAGAAGTCTAACATGATTACTAGCCTGAAAGACTTTCAGGAGAATATGAAGAAGTTCAGCGCCATTGAGGGCAATCTCCGGGTTCAGGTAGACTAGTTGACCAGTGACAATGAGCAACTCACCTCTAAGATTAGTAAGTTGAAGGCCGACTTATCTAAGGTAAGGTATCGGCTCCAGGCCACGGAGGAGCAGCAAGGATAAGTCATTACTCGGGTCGAGCAGGAGGCCGTTGATAAGTGGTAGGGGCAACGAAGAATTCAGAAAGTTGAATCTTAAAATTGGCACCAAGGTGATGGTCGATGGCTTTAACGCTGCCATTCGATTTATCCGCTGCCAATATCTCTCTTACCCTTATTAGAAGATCGAGATGGAGTTGTTCAACTCCAAAGAATAAGAAGAGGCGAACATAAGCACAGAGAGAAGGGCAAGGCCGATAGTACTGGGGACAGGTCGAATGAGCTTTATGATAATGAGGCCGAGTACTCAAGGGAGCAGTAGGGGCTCTCTTTCTTGGTAGAGGAGAACACCTATGCCCTACTCAACTAGGGGCGAGGTACGCTTGTTCTCGTCCTAGCCCAGAAGTTTTTGAAAACTTTGTAGTTTTTCTTCTTTTTATTATATTTTTTTTTCTTTTTGTTTCTCTGCCTGGAACGGGCCCTTTGTAATAGGCAAGAACCCCATAATTGAACACCCAATATTTTGAATGGTAAAATGAAATACACCTCTTCAGTTTGGTGAAATTCTTGAAATTGAATTTTTTTTTCTTTTTTTACTTGTCTTCTTGAATATCTTCAAGACAGGTTGGGTTTCCCACCCCAGTTCAGGTCAGTGGAGTTTAGCTCAGTGTTTGAGTTCATCATGATCCTTGAGCTCAACTCAACACCTAATCTCAGAAGGGTGCCTGAGCTCGGCATGGTCTTCTAACCCAGCACGAGTTTTTTCATAAACTTTGAACCTTTTTGGCCATTTTTGTCTTTCATTTGAGTGGGATCCCTAGAAGTATTCCACTACTTCAATTTGTACAGTTGGGCTCTATTCGGTGCTCGAGCATGGTGAGAGTCAACCCAGGTCGTTGGACCAAATTCTTATCCCACGGTCTTCATGTCGAAGCTCTACCTGGTCACAAAGCTCGGTGGTACGAAGCCCTATTCGACCAATTCCCATAACTTGGAGATTTTCATGTCTCCTTTCATTTAGGGTCAGACGTTTCATTAGGGGTATTCTCTTACTCTAATGCTGTACACAATTTTTAAGGTATCCTAAGCTCGGCAGGTTGTATGAGGTCGGCATGATGCCTGCATGTGTTCTTGATTTATAAAGCCCTCAAGCTTGGCGAGATTTGACAATTGGTAGCGCGCAAAATGCGCCGCTACTTACTCTCGCAAGTATACGAGGTCTAAGTTTTAGTATAGTGTGATCGTTAAGATCGGGTTATCGTATCCACAGGGATTGTTGTCGTTACTATCGAATACCGCGTTTGTCATGACCTAAGTTTATCTAGGAGAAAAACAAATGTATTTAATTAATTAAACTAATACTAATATATCCTAAATTAACTACACTATTATGTTAATATGTTTTAGGGTGAAGAATTGCATAGGGATTAACGTGTTTACAAATACGTGTTCGATTTCGATTGACTCGCGTTTACGTTGTTCGACCTATTTGACAACCTCGGTACGTAAACTCCACCGCCACCTCTTCTGAGTGTAAGACAGGAGAATACATGACTTCGAGTCAACGGAGAAGTCCCCCTCAACGTCTTAACGACCCTAGGTCACGTGAGTCTCACCCAGCGTCATTGATTGCACACAATCTAACTCCCTCCCGGGTTATTGGAACATCGTTTTGTATTTACCCTATCGACAATCTCTATTCTAAAACTCCCTCGCCACCTCTTCTGAGTGTAAGACGAGGGATATAACGCAACTTTGAGTCAACGAAGAGGTCCCTCTCAATGTCTTAACGACCCTAGGTAGCATGTGTCTTGCCCTACGTCATCGATTGTCCACGATTCAAACCCCAACCGGGTTATAGAATCGTGGCGTTTGTTTACCCTATTCCGAATCCGGGATTTGTCAAAATCCCGTATTCTCCATTTATCAATCCAAGCATAATAAACAAACAATATGATAAATACAATCAAACTACGAAGAACAATCACAAACGAAACACCGAAATCACCCAAACAATGTATTTATAAATATAGTGTTAATCCCTACTACAATCCATATTTAACTCGTGGCCATAGCCGTATAAACATGAAAGAATGAGCTAAACATGCTCACATGCTCCTAAGATAAATAAATAAGGAAAAACGATCGAAGAACTTAGCCTCGTCCGAAGATAAACCGCTAAGAATGCTCAACGATCGATTCGCCGTCTTCTCCACTTCGGGATGCGAGCTCCACCACTAAAATCCCTAACCCTAGGCTTAAGTATAGCCTAAAGGTCTCAAAAATGCAAGAGAGAGGAGAGAGATCCCAGCCAAAGGGGAGGAGATATTTATAGCAAAAATATCCTTAAAATATCTAAAAATATCTAAAGGCTGTGCAGGGCAAATCCGCCTAGGCGGTGGAAATTGCGCCTAGGCAGAGTTAGGTCGGTTAAGTCTGATCGCCTGGGCGGTGAAGTAGGCGGTGGACTGGAGAACATTCTGTTGAAATTCCGCCTAAGTGAAGAAAACTTCGCCTAGGCGAGTGGCTGTCAGTAGCCCTTCTTCATCTTCTGCTGGATTTCTACCTAAGCGGTAGAATTTCTGCTCAGGTGGTCGTCCGTCAGTAACATTTTTCTCTTCTCTGCATTTTCACCGCTTAGGCGGTGGTCTGGACGCCTAAGCGGTGGGCCTGTTTCATCTTTTAGCCTCCGAGCTTGTTTATCCACCGTAACTTCAAACCGCTTTGGTTCGATCTCATCGTTTTAGCTCCAGTTTCCTATCTTTTTGCCCCCACATACCTGAGTTATACAAAAAGTATGAAAACTAATTAAAACATAATAAAAATAACTATAAACATATTCGAAAACTAACAAATTCGGATTGGAAATAGATAGGTTTTTCACACCTATCAACAATGATCGACACGTGCTCTCAACGTGACTCGACTCCGTCTTATGTGCTTGGTGAGCCTGAATGAACGTTGCTAGAAGCGGTGGAGAACAAGTGAGCCATATCGGATCCTTATAGATGTGATTATCTTGGATTGGTGGTGGCATCAAACATGGATCTCAATTGGTAAAGAATCACAATTGTCATCTTGTGATTCTTCATCATCAATCCATTCTTGGGTTTTCTCCTCATTCGAAACATCGTCATTGAACGCACCTAAGTTCCTCCTACTCATATTCGGTTTTTCCTAGTGGCTTTCACAGATGGATGTGGCTTGTGCATCTCTAAGTGCCACTACTTCTGATTCGGCCTCAATGTAGTAAATAAGATAACCAATTTGCGTCTGAATAAACATTACAATTGCATCAATTTCAGTGGCAGGTCGTCTCAATATTATCAAGATGATCCTCATGCTCATTGAGACGGTCAGGTATTTCCCTCCAGAAAATCTGAGTCTCCCCCATAAATTCAGCGAACATCTCTTCTAGGGTAGGAGAAGACTCCATATGTTGGTACGAGGTGTCAATCCATGGTGCCGAAATGTTGGAACTATCCCCCAAGCTTTGGTAACTTGTTGAATAATTCCAACTCTAAAAATCAAAGTCCGCCATGTCCTCCAACAACCAATAGACTTCGTCCGCAGTTAGTTGGTAGAAAGAGGTGGTACACCATTTTCTCATTTTATCCAAGTTCTTGTTGCAGCTTGTAACCCATCGAGGAAGTTCAGTAGTTAACACTCCCTTGGGAAACTATGATTGGGGAACCGAAATCTCAACTCAATGTATCGTTCTTAAGCACAATAGAACGACTCGAAATCCGGTTGAGAAAATCGCAATAGCACTTGTTGATGAGACATCTTCAAGTACCTCGCGAGACAAACAAAACTAAAAACAAAAATTAAAAATAAAAATAAAATAAATGTCTAAATTAAAATCAAGCTACTTTTTCACAATATTAACAACAATTTAAAAACCAATCCCCGGCAACAGTGCCAAAAACTTGTTGGCGATATTTTAATCGCTTTGATTTTACTCGCAAGTGCACGAGGTCAAGTTTTAATAGTATAGAAAGAGTAGGGTTGTCGTATCCACAGGGATTGATTTAAATTAGCATTAAATACCGCAATTGTCATAATCTAACTTTATCTAGGCGATCCAATTTTAGGTCTTTTATATAGAAATATAAAACTAAACTAAACTAATTAAACTAAAATACTAAGAATAACATCTATGGGAATAAATTATCTAGGGATTAACTTTGTTCACTTAAACGTGTTTGATTTAGTTGATTTTACATTAACGGTCATTAATCTATCCAACAATCTAGGTGTCTAAAATTCACTCACTACTTCTCCTGAGTGTAAAGTGAATGAATATACAATTCGTGTCAACACCGATATCGTGTCTCATCCCAACCTCATAGATTGCACACGTTCTAATAATCTTCAGAAACATTAGAATGTCGCGATTTATTTAAATCATAGTCCGAATCCAGGGTTACCTCTCCCAAGTGTCAAACCCCGTATTCTCAAATCAATCAAAATATCATAACAAGCATATAATGGAAGTAAAAGAATGGTAAACACAATCGAATGGGGAAGAACAACCGATAACAAAACATAGAATTACTCAAATATAGTATATTAGTAAACTACATCAATCCCTAGACAATAAATGTTTAGCTCATGGCCATAACCAAATATTTAACTAAAAATGATATATACATGATCAAACAACCAACAAGATTTAACAAATAAAGAGAGAAACAATGGAGAATAACCGATATCTGAAGAATGGATGATTCCACGTCCATAAAATCCGCTTCGATCTTGTTTCCTCTTATCTAATTTATGAACTCTCTTGCTTGGTATGATCTTGAGCTCTCAAAAATCTCCCAAAAACATTCTTGGTCTTGTAGGAATGAGTGGGAATCAAGAGAAATACAAAATATCTAAAACAAAATATTTAAAAATATCAATGACAGCTAGTGTCTGGGTGCTGCAGTAATCAAATTCATTACTGCAGCGATAAAAGGAAGAAATCTCGTTGTTGGAATGGCGTCGTAGCAATCAAACCTTCGCTACAGCGATACAGAGACAGTGGTTGACGCTTAATTTGTATTTTTGTCGTAACTTTCTCTTCCGAACTCAGATTATGGTGTCTTAAAAACCTATGGAAAGTTAAGACATAGATATACAATGTTTATGTTTTGATATTTTCCAAAATCGGATTTTATCATTATCAAAAATGGCTTTGAAGTTAATGTACTTAAACCAATTTTGCATCTTGTTTCCCATTTATTTATAAACCTATAAAATAACACAAAAACATATTCAATTGACAAAAATTCTTGAAAACATACAAATATTTGAATCTAAAAATACTTGATTTGTTGGTAAATAAACCACTCATCAGCTAACCTCTGGCACTTATCAATTTCTTGGTGAATTCAGTGGCGTTATTATTCATCTCTGGCCAGAAGTATCCCTGGCGGATTAACTTGTGGTCGAGGGCCTTCTCCTCGAGTTGTTGTTGTACACTTCCTCGTGGACCCTTCTGAGTACGTAGTCAGCTTCTTCTAAGTATGCCTCAATGGGACTTCCTCTTATGTATCGAGCTTATGTGTGCCCGGTCGTGCAATTCGAGTGACTTTGTACGGTCCGTCCTATGTGTGGGATAGATTTCTGGCATTTAGCTCCTTGTTAGCTAGAGTGAACTTCCGAAGGACGAGATCGCCAACTTTGAATGACCGTTTTTGGGCCCTCTTGTCGTAGTACTTGATCTCCGTTTATTGATAAGTTTCTTGCCCTCGAGGTTCAGAGCCAAAGCTGTGTCGTTCTCTGCAGGGTTAAAGATTATAGCCACATTGGGGGAAGACACTCTGATCTCGATAGAGATAATGAACTCAGATCCAAACGTCATCGCGAATGGTGTCTCCCCAAATGGGGTTCTCGCGGTCGTGTGATATGCCCAGAGGACATGGTACATGTCCTCAACCTATCTTTCCTTTGACTTGTCTAGTCTAGTCTTTAGGTCATACAGGATCGTTTGGTTGGTGACCTCTACTCATCCATTTGCTTGTGGGTGCCATGGAAATGAGAAGTGGATTTGGATCCCCAATCCGACACAGAAATCTGAGAAGAGGTCATTGTCGAATTACTTTTCATTGTTGAACACAATGGCCTTTGGTATGCCAAAGTGACAGACCATGCTCCTCCATACGAAATCTCTAATCTTCTCCTTCATGATTCGTGTTAGGGGCTTGTCCTCTACCCACTTCGTAAAGTAATCAATGATGATGACCAGGAACTTTCTCTATCCGATTCCTTGAGAGAATAGCCTAAGGAAGTCAATTCCCCACTGGGCGAAGGGCCACAGGCTCATCATTGGGACGAGGATGGTAGGGTGGGGTTAGCTGTGGCTTAGGTACGAACCTCTGGCACTAATCACATTTCTTGGCAAATTCCATGGAATCATTTTTCATCTCCTGCCATAAGTATCCTTGGTGGATTAACTTGTGGATGAGGGCATTCCCCCCTAGTGGTTGTCGCATACTCCCTAGTGGACCCCTCTGAGTACGTAGTCGGCTTATTTCAGGAGGAGGCATCTCAAGTACGGGCCTGAGAACGATTTCTGATATAAGACCCTGTCAATGAGGGTGTATTTTGTTGCTCGATATTGCATCTTCCTCGTCTTGGCACAGTCACCCGAAAGGGTTCCGTGATGTAAGTAGTCCTTGATTGGGTCCATGCAGGTTGACTCATCCGTAAGAGCACAGATCGTGGCCACCTAGTCGGGCATTTTTGTGCTCGGGGTATCCAAGCACTCGACAGATACGATCCTCTTTAGGGTGAACTCCACCGTAGAGGCCAAGTTCACCAGAGCGTCAATGTGTCTGTTCTCTTCTTAGGGGATATAGGTCAGTTGGATTTTTTTGAAGTTTTCCATAAGTTCTCTCACCCTCTCGGGGTAAGCCGTCATGCTTAGGACCTCTTCCATGTATTCCCTATTGACTTGCTTGACGATGAGCTGGGAGTCACAGAAGACCTGAAGAGTTTTGGTGTTGAATTCCCATGCTAGACGAAGTCGGACAAGTAAGGCTTCGTACTCTGCCTCATTGTTGGTAGCCTGAAAGCCCAGTCTAAGGGAATACTCCAACTCTTCTCTATTCGGAGCCATGAGAACTATCTCAGCCCCACATCCGCCCATGTTGGAGGGCCCGTCCATGAAGAGTTTCTATATCTCCGGTCTAAGGTCGATAACCGAGATGGGCAGCGATATGATCCCCTTAGGGGCGTGGGTAGCCGAGTTGGGCTAAGGATCTCTCCTCTCTACATTGGTAAAGACCCTGCTGGAGTAGTACATCGGGCTCTGAGCACCACTTTCATCTCTTACTAGGGCTGCACTTACCATCATAGCCGAGGCGGAGCTATATAGATATAACTATTTCCACTCCTTCGGAGTGTTGAGTAGGAGAGCCAAGGGGAGGTACGTCTTGAGCTCCTAAAACAAGACCTCACACTTGGGCGTCCACTCAAAGTTTTTGTTTCCTTAGAGGACCTTGAAGAAGGGAAGACATTTCTCCGAGGAGCGTGGGATGATGCGATTAAGGGCGGCCAACTTTTTGGTGAGTATTTAGACTTATTTCTTTGTGCGGGGAGAGGCCATGTCGAGCACGACACTTATCTAGATAGGGTTGGCATCGATGTTGCGCTAAGAGGCCATGTAGCCTAGGAATTTTCCCGCTGAGACCCTGAATATGCCTTTGCTGGGGTTGAGCTTCATCCGGTGAGCTCGGAGCTTGTCGAAGCAGCCTTGGAGGTGGCCGACATGGGTAGAGGCTTAGGAGTTCTTAATGAGTATATAATCTATGTACACCTCCATGGTTAAGCCGATCTCCTCTTTGAACATTTTATTCACTAACCTCTGGTAGATAGCCCCGGCATTGCGGATGCCAAAGGGCCTGACTTTATTTTAATATGTTCCCCTATTAGTGATAAACGAGGTTTTTCTATTGTATAGGAGGAACAAAAGGATTGGTTATAGCCGGTATAGGCATCAAGGAAGCTGAGGAGCTCGTGCCCTGCTGAGGCGTCGATGACGAGATCTATCCTCGTCAGGGGAAAAAGTCCTTAGAGCATGCCTTGTTCAAATATTTGAAGTCCACTTAGAAGCTCCATTTGCTTCTAGCCTTAGGTGCAAGGACGATGTTGGAGAGTTAGTCTAGAAACTTGACCTCCTCCACTATGGCCTATTTCACCAACTTGTCTATTTTTTGCTTGATGATTTTTTGGCGGTTGGGGTGGAACTTCTTCAGCTTTTGCCTCATGGGAGGATGGTGCAGGTTGGTGTGAAGTCGATGCATAGCCACGCTAAGATCAATCCCTGGAAGCTCATCATGTGACCATATAAACACATCGTAGTTCTTCCAGATGAGGTTGATAATGTCGGCTCGCTGGTCTGGGCCGAGCTTAGCACCGATCCTGACCGTCCTCCCTTCTATCATTAGATGGATAGGAACCTCCACCAATTCTTCGTGAGGCAAGGAATGGGGCTCTTCATCACGGGGATCGTCAATGGGCACGGTCTCCAGCCCTGCCAAGGACATAAGCTCAGCCTTTTCGAGCTCAGGTTCGACCGTTAATTGCTATTTTTTCTTTTTAAGCACCCTCTTAGCATACACCCTTGCTGACTCCTTATCATTTCTCACCTCTCTACCCCTTGTTCAATAGGTAACTTCATCATTTGGTGATAACGAAAACAGACGGCTCACAAGGTAGAAACAATTGGTTGCCTATGATGGAATTGTAAGGTAAGGGTCTATCCACGATTAGGAACTTAGTCCACATTGTTGCCGATTTGGGCTTAGCTCTGACCATGACAGGCAGAGACACCCGTCAAAGCGAATTGGCGACGTCCCTCCTGAAGCCAACGAGGGGGGATTTGGTGGGCTATACATTATTTGGCTCTACCTTCATCTTATAGAAGGACCATTTGAAGATGATGTCGACAGAGCTTCCCATGTCGATCAGAATGCGCCCCATCTTATAATGGTTGATCAAGGCAATCGTGACCAGGGCGTCATCGTTGGGGGTATGTACTCTACGTAGGTCGACCTTGCTGAAGGACATGATGTTGTGTGAGGCGACATCGACTGTGCTCACCTTGTACACATCCTCGTAGGCTTTCCTCTTAGCCTTTTGCTCGTGCCTCTTCTTAGAGAATGATATCTCCCTTCCTAAACCAAGCCCTACATGGATGATGTTTATCTCACCCTCCATGCACTTGTCGTAATCATCTCCTGCCTCGTCCCCTCTAGGCAGATGATGGTTATGATTTTCTCTTATTCTCTGACCCTTGTGTTCTTCTCGGTGGTTGTTCTCTTCAAACCTCGATTTTCTATTCTCCCTCCAAACGTAGTTATTGAGGTACCCTATTCTAATAAGAGCTTCAATCTTCTCCTTGAGTTGGAATCATTCTTCGGTGAAGTGTCCCCGATCGCGATGAAACTCGCAATACTTGTGGACGTATCTCCACATGGGTTTTCCTCTCATGAGAGAAGTATGAGGGAAAAATCCCCTTATGGAGTTTTTTGCAAAATATTATCTCCATAGATGTTGTGAGGGGGTAAACCCTTACTAATAAGGCCCTGGGAGTGGAAGAGGTCTCCGGTCCCAGAGCAAAAGTTCCAACCTTCTCAGTCCCTCTTCCCGTTATCCCTCAAGTCAGCCTCATAAAACAAGGTACCCCTATCCAGGGCAACGCAGAAGTTGGAAACGGGCCGCAAGCAGAGGTCATAGGAAAACCATCAGTACCTAAGTTTTTCAATAAAGGCTTTCATGGCTACGACATCTGAGAGGTCTTCACACGCAATGGTCTCCATTTCAAACCTCTCTACATAGTTGCCAAGGTTCTCGACGAGCTCCTACTAGAATGCGAGGATGTATCTCATGGTCTTTGGCCTTCATCGAGAGTGACTAAACTAAGTAAGAAAGGGTTTATCAAGTTAGAAAAATATGGAGATCGAGGCCAAGGTCAGGTATCAGAACCATGAATGGGCTGCTCCGGCGATGGTGTGCAGGAATGACTTACACCTCAATGCAACGGAAGCCGTGTATATATCCATATGGGATTTGCAGATAGAGAGGTGGTCCATTAGGTCTGCAGTCTCGTTATATGGAGTCATTTATGGGTGGGTAAATCTATAAGGCACCACGCCATCTAGGATGTCCTCGATAAAAGGGGACCTCATTTTGGCTTGGACTCTTACGACTTCCCTTGTACCTTGTAGCTGGTAGAGAACCACTTCCATGTTGGCGAGGAGACGCTCCACAATGGATTCACCTCTAGATGATGCCTTTACTTGGCTAGCCGCTGTATGGACACCTTGTTTTCTAGTCGGCGGAGAATAGAAGTTCATCTCCCGCACGCGACGAAGCCTATGCTCGAATTGGGTGGAGTTGCTAGGTGCTCGGCTTGATGGAGTCCCTAATTGGACCTCAGTTCGGTGTCCCTCTAAGGGTGGCGATAGCGAGCGTGAGGCAGCACGAAGAGCCAGGGCTTACTTCCTCGCTCTTCGGTTACGGGGTCGAGGTCAGGCTCTTGGAGCATGTTTATTGGAATGGATCAAGCGATCTCCTGATTCTTAGGGTTGCACCTCTCACCCTGCAGTCTAGAGGGTTGGTCCCCCTTGAGCTAGGGTCAGTGGTAAGCAGGAGAGGAGAACTTGGAAGTAGCTTTGGAACTCTCCGAGGCAGTGTTCTAAGTTATCGATCCGAGAAGCTTCGGTGGCTTCGAAAGTCTGCCCCACAAAGGCTCTAGAGGGCAATGTAAAAGGGCCCGTCTGCCCTGTGGGGGGTAAGTTCTCTTCCTCGATAGGGACGGGGGCCCTAGCATCCAACCTAAGGACCTTCGATATTTCTCTTAAAGGAGAAGGGTTCGGGTTGCTATTCACCACAAAAATTGATCTCTTTATCGAATGATCTAACCAGGCCTTGTGATCATCAAGTCTTAGCCGAGTAGGAAGTTAATGACCTGAGGAAGGCTTTTTGTGCATTTCCCAAAGACGGCGCCAAACTGTTGATGTCAAAAATTAGTTAACACCCTCAGTTGGTCCAGTTAGAGGACACGTGTTCTTTTCTTACTAAGGTGGAGGTGGAAGAATCCTGAATCTAGTTATTTTTAGTCAATCCATTAAGATGTATCTAATATTCGAGGTAACTGGACATCCAATCCGAGTTGAGCTCGAAACTTGTACCTACAAAACAACCCACAGGAGTATTTCCTGGTAAAGCCTCTCCAGTGTAAGAGTAAGAGCTTAGGAAGAAAAGACAATTAATACGCTTCAATAGGGCAGCGAAGCATTATCTTTGGGCATTGAATGCCTTTCTTTTTATGGGTGAGGAGTACGATTAACTCTACAAAATCAGGAGGCCTAAGCTCGGTTAATTACAATAACTCAGTGTGTGGCCAATGTACGGGCACGTGGAGGGATTAGGCTCTTGGGCTTGGCTTTTTGGCCCTTTGAGAAGAAGCACATTGGCCGACCCTATATGGATGAGGAGAAGCGGCTTGATCCACAGTGCTGAGGAGAGTTTCTTCTATCTTCTAAGTTAGAGAACAATCGTTCCAACTTTTCCCAGTATCCTGATTCGAGTAGGGGAAGAATCACATACAAGCCTACCAAATTCGATTACCGACCTAGAGAAGGGATTCTCTAGTAAGGTACCAGCCTGGGGACTGTTGTCCTGAGAGACGACTGAACATGGGACATCCGATCCGAGAACGACCAAAGGATTCGATGGTCTGAGCTATGTAACTTGAGCTCGGCATGGGTGGACCTAGCTCAGCAGGGATGTTCAATCTGACGATGCACGTGGTCCCTTTCTCGGTCATGGCCAATTAGAGAACACATGGGACCTCTAACTGGTAAAGTCTTCAAGCACTCTCCCAGGATAGCTGGGCCCCATTCAGGGTCTTTTTACATGTGACAATCTTTAGAAGGGGAAATCAATGGTGACCGAATTTTAAACTCATCAGGTAGGATTTAATTTTTTGGAGGGAGGATATTATTGTGTATGTGTTTTTTAAATTTAATAAAAAGGTTAAATTCGAGACATCTCAAAGAAATACCAATGACACTTCTTATTATTTTTATAATACCTGAGACATCCAGTATCATATTTTTTTAGCGAAAATACCCTTGCAATATTTTTTTCTTATTTTTTTATTTTCTATTTTTTCTCATGTACACACTCTCTCTCTCTCTCTTTTCTTTTTATTTTTGTACTCATGTTCCGTATTTTCTATTTTATTTTGTTTTTGTTTTTATTTATTATTTTTTGTATATAGTATTTATAGAAGATAAAAAAAAATGAAAAGTAAAATCAGGAACAAAAGGCATGAGATAAAACAAAAACAAAAGAAAAAAGAAAACTCCAATTTATTTTTTTAAAACTATAAAGCTTTTTTGTTTTTTTGTTTGTTTTTTGACTTTTCATTTTTTAATTTTTTTTTTTAATTCAAAAATTTTCGTTTTATTTTGTTTTGATTTTTTGTTTTTTGCATTTTATTTTTAGATTTTTTATTTAAACACAAAAGTAAAGAATAGAATAGAAGAGAGATAGATATAGAGAGTAAAAAATTAAAAATATGAAATAAACAACAGAAAAATATTTATGTTGCAATGCACTCTTGTCAACGAAATATGATAAAAATTGAAATAAGTAATCAAATTAAAAAGATAAAGACAATTTCAAATATTATGAAAAAGACAAGAGATATCATTGATATTTGTCAAAATCAAAATTATAAGGGACTCACATTTAAACTCTTTAGAAGATAAGAATGAGATTGTCACTATTGATCATGAATATTATAACCTTATGTTGTCTATTTGATCAGCGTCAAGATACGTGATATTTTTGGTTTAAAGTATTATTTGTGTTTGTTGGCAACAAGACACACTAGGTGACCATAGAAAAGTATAGTATCAAGATGGATGCTCTAACTAACAACGTCCAATAAACTATTACTCAAAGTAAATAGCTTTAGAAAACGTATAATTTTGATGATTTTATGGATCAAAACAGTAAGATTGTTCGTCTTTTAGTTGGACGAGAAATCATTCTTAGTTGATGATTTAATTATTTTGGTGACCATTTTTCGTAAACACATCAAAATATCACCAATAATTATATTTGAGGACTTATAAATTCAATAATATATAAATATAAGAAATTACTATTTCACTTTTTAGTACAAATTTATAATTTTGCTTGGGACGTGTAAATTTCATAATTAATTTTTTTTTTGAATATATATTAAAAAAATGGTTGAACTCTAGAGTATGTACTAGATTACAAATTTTGAGATTTTTATAATTGATTTAAAACTATGAATAACTGTAGTAGAAAATTTGTATTATTATTGCAATAGTTCACGTTGGATACTACGATGATAATATCCTTTATAAACGAACAATTACTAGTATATATACACATCAACAATAGACAATACCAGCAGCCAATCAGCATCCACCAATATTTTTATACTTACCACTCTTTCAGACGCCAAAATTTCTCACTATTTTCATGAGCTACCTCCAACATATCTCTCATTCATTTAGTGATACCCAACTGGGGCTGGAGAATCCTTCAGCTCCTGCCCTTGATAGTGTATATCCTGCAAATTCGTACATGCCAACAAACAAACATCAATTCTAACTACTTTTTTCTTCAGAAAAATGGATATAAATATAAAAGGATACATCAGGCTTCTGCCATTGCAAGGTCTGGGAAAAAAAGTAAAAAACTTACCGATGCAAAGTGGTTGACATCGCGATGATGAGCCTCGTCGGCCCTAACAACCATGACGACATCACGGAGAGTGGAGTTGGCGGGTAGGCGCCAATAGTCGATGGCAATGGCAGGGGCGGGGACATTTTCAATAGCACCCTTGTCGAGCTCCTTCAGAAACTCGGTGTAGGAGTGAATGGCTTCCTCTTCTAAATAGCCGACCACCCGATGGGCGAGCTTAGGGGATAGGAGATAGGCCAAGAAGTAGGCATTGAAGAAGACACCCTGCACGGTGAACACAAGTGCACGCTCGTACCAGTGGGGTTTGGCTACTTCCATGAAGGTCATGAGATGCATCCTCTCGTTCTCGGCTTCCTCCAGCAACGCCTTTATCCACCCACCGCTGTGCTCAAACCGCCGCAAGGACTTGCAGTGCAGAAGCATCCCTCCTACCATGCCTGGGACTGCTGCCACTGTTTCCAGCATCATTGCCCGGCACCCGTATCGTCTCTGTCCCAAGAGAACATAAAGGCAAATTGCGTTGGTAATTATTCAAATAAAAGCCTCACTTAGATTTACTAATCTGAAATCTTGGTGGTCTCTCTATATTAAAAAATACTAATAAATAAATAAAAATAAAATCATAGAGTCTGTAATTTTTTTAAGCGCATCTCGACTAATTACCTCACTGGACGACCTTAAGAACACATTCCTCCACATTAGCTTGGTGCATTCAGGATTAAATTCAAGATTTAATTATTATACAAAAAAATCAAATTCCGCTTGATAAGAAAATGAGACACCTCTTTTTGCCAAACAGCCTAACACCTCATCACTACACCTCATCACTATGTAATAAACTTTGAAAATTGTTACTTTTTGCCCAAAATATAAAATTTGTTTGACAAAATCTATTGATGTTTTCCAAATTATGGAAAAAGCCCTAGCAGTTTATTTCGTCTATCCTCATCTGGAAATTAAAAAAATAAATTTAAAAAAGGTTGAAAAGTCAATAACATTGTGCAATGAGGTTCAGGAAAAAAAATTTAAATCAAAATGATTCTAATCAATCTGGATGTTATTTAAAAACTTTCAAGTGAATATATTTTTGTCATTTCAAATTATAAAGCCAAAAATTGAAAAAAAAAATGAACACCGATATAATCCCTGTCATTTTTTGATTAATCTGATTTAACCTAAAATAGTGATCTCGGTCCGTACTTCTTTTAAAAAAAAATTCAAATAAACAATTATATCTTTCTAATTAAGCTGAATCAGACAATATGACCTCCAATTGTATTTTTTTTGCCTTCTATATATATATATTTTTTAAAGTATTCTTTTTTTTTTTTTTTTTAATCATGGGTCAGACTCTATCTAGGGTATGACGAAAATTTATTAGGCCTGAGCTCAGGCCTAACCTTATCATCAGGCCCTATTGCTCTACCCAGGTCAACCCATTATAAAATATCTCAAACCCAAACCCAACCCTAGAGCCATCCCAATCATATAATTTTTTTTATAATTCAAAATATAGTCAATGAAATAACAAATAAAATTATAAAATACATTGATCCATATTAATTAATACTTACCGACATTAATTTTTATAACGAAAAATAAGGTTAATTTCTAATATATATATATAGGCGGTCGGACTGAGGCTAAACAAAAATGGTCATTGCCCAAATTCGACCCTGAAAATGAAAAAGCCTAAATCTCGGGCCCCTAACCTTGCCCATGAGCTTAAACATCAAGTCCAATTCTTAAAAAATACCTGATGGGCTGGGCTACAGCGTCATCCCCTCACCACCATCCTAGCGCTGCCATCAAAACCATCCACGACTTCACCAGACAGAGGAGATGAGAGAGGCGAAGGCCCATCATAGCCATCTACCAACACCACCATGACAAAACACTTCTTTCTTCCCCCCAAACACCCCTCTCGTTTGCTTTTGATCCCGAACAAAATTGTATATTTCATTAAACATTGAAAAACAAAAACATGTTCGGATCCAAAAATTTGCTTTCGAATATATTCTAATTTTTCTGAGAACACAAACAGACAAAAAGCCAACACCCATGCCACCCATATAGATACCTGAAAAAATACATCCGTGGGGAACCTGAGAGCCTTGACAGTCCAATAAGCCAGTTTGTCCAAGAACGTAACAGGTGCGTGGTGTTTCTTCAGATCTATCGTCATGTCCACCTGGTACGTCTCCCATGGCTCCACCAAACAAAAATCTCGATCAAGAAAACCATACATAAATTTATATATATAATCACTTGTTTGTCTAGTTAATGATCATCGACGTACCCTAAAGCAATTCCACCTCCACTCTGTGCCGTCTTCCCTGGTGATCTTTGGCAGATCAACTCCCCAATAACTCACAACTGCCTTCCTATTTCCACTAGCTGCAGCAGCCGGCAATTGTTTTTCGTCCTTTTGCTCTTTCTCTCCCAAGGCCAACGTGCTCTTCGTCCGTACACCCGTCTCCGGAAACCTAATCCCAGCAAACAGCACCCTCTCACTGCCGACAGACGGATACGCATGGAGGGTTCCGATGGCAGAGGTAGCCTTCAGAAGTCTATTGGCGGCAGATTCAGTGAGGGCCGTCGCAGTTGAAAAGAAACGCGGGGCCACCGAGCGGGCCACCCTTGCAGCACCACCAGGGCTCAACATCATGACTGGTCGGCAATAAGCCAAGGAACGTTCAACAATCTTGGAAAGAAGTAGGAGGGTTTTTCTGCGTGTTTTTTTTTTTTTCTGTTACAAAACAATGGATGCGTGAGGGTTTAAGGGGTGGGTTTATACTTATAGGAGTCTCCTTTCATCTATTTTCGGCGTTGAATTCTTCTCTCTTTTAATTATTAAATTATTAATTATTGGTTTATTTTTGGTTTAATGGTTATTTTTGGGTTAAATTTTTTAGTTAATTTTTTATTTTTATAGTAAATGGACAATTAAATAGTGCAGTAGAATCTAGAGAGAAAAAAAAGATAAAAGGGGATATTTTAGTCAGTCAAGCAAAAAGATTTTTATTTAAGGAAAATGTCCAACTAAGTTTTCTTGGGGGCCAAGTTTTAATAGATTTCGTGTGGTCCAAGATTTGGTCCAAGGGCGTTGAACTGTTTCCAGCTTAGCAATAGATATAATTATTATTAAACTCTTAAAACGGCGGTTATGTTAATGGATTTGGAAATTTAGTGTTGAGTTGAGTTAGGATTTTAAATTGAAGTTATTTAGTCCTCATTAAAGAGATCACGTAGAGAAAAATTATTTTGAATAATTTGTTAAAACTTAGATCTCCAGGTACAAACAATTAAGTTTTTGGTCCTTGGCAGACAAAAAAATCTCGTAAAAAGAAACATATACCCCTGAACAAACCTAATACATTAACATTCAGCTCATCAGTGTTCACTCTCTCTCAATTTGTTTAGGGCTCCTAACTGTTCACTCTCTCTTAGCTTGTTTAGGGCTCCTCACTGTTCACTCTCTCTCACTCTACCGTCTCTCTTGCTCTCTAAATTGGATTACTCCATTGAAGCTTGGAGTGGGAACAATATAAGTGGACAAAAGGTTTTTTTCATGATTCTTCTCAAACGGCTTGGCGATGGATATTGATGCTTGGAGTGGGAACAATCGAATCAAGGTGAGAACATGTTTTAACAATGGTGTATTACAAAAACTGAAAACCCCATCTCGAAAAAACCATAAGATGAACTAGTTCAGAGCACCGTTATAGATTACTTTTCCGAGCGCATCGTCATCGCAAAGGAGGAAATCGTCGGTTTTTTACGACAACGACGACAACGGCGATAGGAAGAATGATAGTTCACTCTCTCTCTCTCTCTATCACTAAACCCAAATCTGAAATCGTTACCACCCAACAACGACAGCAACGGGAAGAACGAGGAAATCATGGGTCTCCAGATCTGGTTTTTCAGATCTGGAAACCCAGATCTGGGTTTTCAAACGCCTACAATAAGAATGCAGTAAATCTCTTCATAATCCAAACCAATTCTATCATAGATTGAAGCATTCACGATGGTGGTGTCAGTATAGAAAATCTCCGATTATGAACAACGATGGTGATATCTGGGTTCACGTTAACGTCATTCATCACATTAACATCATTTACGATGGTGGTGTCTGTATAGGTTTGTGTGTTCATCACGAAGACGTCGATGGTGATAAATCTCTCTGATTATGAACGACAATGAAGAGGATGATAAATCGCCGTTGCCGGGGATTGTGTTTTTGGTTATTATTGATATTGTGAGTAAATGACCAGATTTTACTTTAGGCATTTCTTTTGTGTATAATTTTTTTCTTTGTAGTTTTTGTTTTTCTTTTCTCGCAAATACCCCTAAACTCAGAATTTTGCTAGTCCTCGAGCAAAACACCCGCACAATACGAGAAAGTATACAAACTAATTATGAAATTAAAAACGACAAACGAAAAACATTAAAAACAAAAATGTGTAAGTTTTGATTATCATCTACTGGCCGAAAGATTTTTCCCTCATCGGCCACTAATCCTATGAAGTTCAAGCATAAATCACACCATGTGGTGTTCTAGAATTTCAACGTTCAAAAATAGTAAGCGTCATTCTAAATCCTGTTTAAGTGTGTGTGATTAAACTCAAATATACTACTATCCATTGATTATATGGCATTATCCCTAAATAAAGATCATAACTAAAACCTTTTAGGTATAGGCAATCCATACGCCTAACCTGGGATCTATTCCCCACTAATGTAGGCTCGGAGGTTCAAAAAGATCAATAAGACTTGGTTCGGTTTTGGAATAATGGCCAAGGGTATTTTGGAATAAAAAATAGGTTAACGTCGTTAACTTAACGTTACCAAAGGCACATCGCTTGGCATTCTCACACTTGAAACCCCATATTTTTTTAGAAACAACCCTGAACAAATGTTTAAGAACGTCGTACTCACTTGTCATGTCAAAAGAAACTTTTTTTTTTTTTAACACACCCCCAAACTCATTCGAATTTTTACCATTTTAAGAATGTGCAAAAATGATTAAGTAACACACTCCAAAATGTATTCGAATTCTTATAACCTTAGGAATGTGCAAACAATATGAACGACAAACGACAAGCGAGTACTCGAATACCAAACCAAATTAAAATTTCGACATAAACCCAACCGCTCACATCAAGTAGCAAAATGCTAACTTGATTCACTCAAATTATGCCTTCAGTTTAGCGATATAGGTTTGGAAAAAGTTCAATCGGGTAGGGTATTTGTTAAGTGTTCAGAATTGAAACGGCTATTAGGCTTCGACAGGGTAACAAGGGATAATAATATTACATGGTAGGCTTCAAAAGGCTCAAGCGATCAAATGACTGCCTAAATCATATCTCCTAAACAACCTCGCCTAGGATTTCGTCTCAAATTTCCCCCAAATCAAGTTCTAGAATCCCTATTGTCATAAAATTGAGTGAAGGATAATCGATTTCAAATCAATTAGATAGTGCTATACTGAGTTTACATGCTCGTGCATTTAGGATCCACAATAACTTTTACTAAGACGATACGTTAAGCACACAGAACACACATGAATTGTCACAACCCGTCCCGGACACCCGTCATCCCGAGGCTGGCGTGACTACAACTCGACATCACCAATACCCAAATAACCAAATCAATAACAATATACACCCATGTTATAATACAAACATCTATTATGAGGGACACACCCGCCCCGAAATTTCTACTAACAAAAAAAAATATTTATCCATGAACCTTTTATAGGTTCACCTTTGATAGCCTCTCTCAAACGCCTATATAACTCCATCACGTAGCTCTACCTAGTGCCAATAGGGGACCAACTCCTAGCCGTTGTACCTGCGAGTGTACTGCCTTCTTAGTAAAATATTTTTATAGTAATAATAGTTCATTCTGCAACATCTAAATGAATCTAGCTTAAATATGTAAACATTACGTAGCTCGCAAGGGTTTTCATAATATTAGTAATGAGAATAAAGCACTACATATAAGTTCCATGCAAAATTATTTAGTATAAGAATCATGCCAATCATCATAGTAAATAATAAATCACTCAGTATAAGCAAATTACCACATCTCAAACCATCTTCTCAACACACACACACGCTGGCCAGCCCTAGTGATCGTTTTAACCTCACGATCGGGAGTTTGCAACGGTACCGTACCATCCGTAGGATATGCCTTCCTACGAACACCCATCACTCCGCCGAAGTGGATAATCACTGCGCAGTATAAACGTCTAACATCACTCTGCCGAAGCAGATAAACATCACTCCGCCGAAGCGGATAACATCACTCCGCCGAAGCGGATCACATCACCCTGCCGAAGCAGATAAATACCATAGCATTGTCAAATTAATAATGTCATCATTAATTCACAAACCAATATTATCGTCTACTCAATGTCGGCAAATCTCAACCATCACTCTCTATTTCCAAAGTTAATTTTTAATCCAAAATCATATATTTCTTTTACTTTTTAAAAAAACGTCTGATTTTTTTCTACCAAAACCATTTTTCCACTCCCTTTTTAAACTACCAAATCCAATGAAAATCATTCTTAATTTTCTTTTGAAAACTATTGTAATCTCACGAAAATCCATTTTTACTCACTCATCCTAAAACCTGCTTGATCCATATCGTCTTATAAAATCATTCAGTCTCAGTACAGCCATTTTATATGAAAAATAATTTGGCAAGAAGATAGTACACTCACCTCGTTATCCGCTCTCCCAAATCTTTCCTGACCATACTCTATCGGGACACTGGTGTCTGCGAACCTAATAGTAACAGAGCCTAAATTAATATCTTCTCTAAAACATCCTAATCATGCAATGCAGACTCTATATTTCGAATCATTACTATTTTATGCACCACGTAATTAAAAGTAATTAATCGGTACGAAATTATTAAAATTTTAGGATTTGTAACGCTAGAGAAAATTTAATTTCATGAAAATTATTCATCGATTGAAATTTCACTTGTTTCCAAGTCGTTTGGCGATCACATGATCAGTTTTAGATTTTCCCAGGATGGTTTCTGTAAATTCCCCTTTCTTTCTTTCTTTTCTTTTTTTTTCCCCGTTTCCTGTTTCTACTTCCCGTTTCTGTTTGCTGTTTTGGGTGTCCACCGGTCGGCCACACACCACACGTCGGCAAGGCAGAATCCACCTACGCACACCGTCACAGACGGCTGACGGCCGCCCACCCACACATCCACCGGCCGAACAAAACCGACGAACGCCCTTCCACGCAAACCTCTCTCTCTCTCTCCTCTACTCCGGGTTCTGGGTTTACTGCCAGTACTCACCTACCTCCGACAATACCGACGATCAACAACCCACATACGCCGGAAATACCCCCACGCCACCAGATGAGCAGCGACATACACACAGGCATGCGATCGCCGGTCAAACCGAACAGAGCACCCACAACGGATGAACAATGCACTGCCGGTGAACAGAATGCACATGCATACTCTGGCTGAACGACGGGCTAAACGACAGACAAAACACATGCACGCCCGACGAACGGACAGCCCACACACACACACACACACACACACCCAATCATATACACACTGAAGAATTCTCATATACCCACTACAGCAGCAACACACAAACCACCAGCCCAAACGGCGACACCCCCTCCAGCGACGATCGTAGCACCGGCTGAACCCTCTCTCTCTCTAGATTTTCCTCTCATTTTCCGAATGGATTCCCGACCCTCGATCATGAGTTTCTTGATCCTCTTACATGCATGATTTTAGTGGGTTGGTTTACTCCAAGCGTGCCACGTCGTTTTTTCTCTCCAACTCTCTGCCGGCCAGTTGCTTCTCCGACCGCCGGTTTGTATATATATATGATAATAATTTTTTTTAATTAATTGCTCTTTCCTCCCCCAACTTCTTTTAAACCTTGATTTTAATCTTTTTCAACTTTTAAAAGTTTCTAAGATTTTTAATTTCACCCCCTGAAAGTTTCATTTACAAGTTAAATGTCAATTTACCTCCCTAAATTGGGATTTACTGTTTCTATATTTTCAATTTGACCCCTAGACTTTCTATTTGAATTTTTAATTGTCCTAATTTCACCCCGAATTTTCACAATTACTCTAAAATACCACTGAAATGACGTACATGCTACGATTGAGGTCTTACATGAATGAGCTTTACGCTCGACCTTAAAACAATTAGGGTACAGAATCATCATCAGGTATAGGCCCAGATGACGTCAAAACTCAGCACAAAACACAACTAAACTAAACAAACTAATCCTAAACAAGCATGCAAACAATAAAAACAGTAAAACATGCTAAAAACATATACACATACTAAAACATACTACACATCACCACCAACTCAACACAGGTGATGTCCAAAACGAGTCGTCAACGATCCCAATAACAGTATATAGCATGATATTGAAGACGGGGGTTTAGAACACATACCTGGAAGGCGAGAAGATCTCACCTCCAACTCAAATTGACGGAGATGTATCTAAATTATTTGTGACCCTGGGTTGCCTCCCAAGAAGCGCTTATTTTAATGTCCTCGGCCCGACACATGCCCTCAAGACTGGCGAGATATTCAATGATCGAACCGCAAGAGCACCTGTCGATCTAACATCTTCAAGCATCCTGCTAGAAACAAAAACAAAACTACAAACAAAAATTATATACAAAAATGCCTAGATTAAAATCAAGTTATTTACTCCCAATATTGATAGCAATCAACAAGACAATTCCCAGCAACGGCGCCAAAAACTTGGTGGGCCACTTTCACAGCAAGCGTACGGATCAAGTTTTAGTATAGTAGACCTTTCGATTAGGTATCGTATCCACAGGGATTGGTTGAGATTACTATCGAGTATCACGATTGTCATAACCTAATTTTATCTAGGCACTAAAAATGGAATTTAATTTAATACTAATACTAAACTAAAATACTAATTAAGTTAACTATACTATAAATACTAATTTGAGATTGTTTAGGGGAGTAGATTGCTTAGGGATTAACTTTATTTACTTAAATGCATTTGATTTCGTTTTAGTTAACATTAATGGCGTTCGGTGTATCTGACAATCTCGGTTTGTAAACTCCCTTGCCACCTCTTTCGAGTGTAAGACTGAGGTATACGTGACTTCGTGTTAATGTCAAAGTCCCCCTCAACATCTTAACGACTCTAAGTCACGTGAGTCTCGCCCCAACGTCATTGATTGCACACTTTCTAACGCCCTCCCGGGTCGTTAGATTGTCATGTTGTGTTAACCCTAGTCCGAATCCAGGATTATCTCTCCCGAGTGTCAAACCCCATATTCTCAATATATCTAAACTAGCATATAATCATAGAAAACATGGCAACACAATCAAAATTATAAGGAACAACCATAAACGAAACACAAATTCAACCAAAACTACATTTTCATAAATAAAACATTAATCCCTATTACAATCCATGTTTAACTCATGGACCTAACCATTTCTACAATGTAAAACGAGCTAAACATGCTCAACAACTATCAAAATGAAGAAAAAAAAGAGAGAAAACGAGTGACTTGGCCGATATCCGAAGATTTGCCGCTAGAAACGTCGATCGATCGCTTTCTCGTTGATCCTCCACCTTGGGTTGAGAGATCTCCCTCAAAAATCCCTAATCCTACTCCTAAAATATGGCCTAAGGCCTTAAGGGCTGAAGAGAGAGAAGAGAGGAGGAGAGAAGGGACTAAAAATATCTAAAAAATCTCAAAATATCTCATAAATATCAAGGCTATGCTGCAGGATTTTCGCCTAGGCGAAGTTAAGTCGGTTAACCTTTTGCCGGAATTTTACCTAGGCTAAGAAAAATTCACCTAAGCGAAGTTACTGCAGGTTTGAAATTTTGTTTTGGCTGTAACTTCTTCATCCGAACTCCGATTGAGATGATTCAAAAACCTATCGAAAGCTAAGAAAAATATCTACAACTTCCATATTTTGAGAATTTCTAAAATAGCCTTGAAGTTACAACACCTGTACCGATTTTGCAGGTTTGGTGACCGCCTAGGCGAAGAAGTAGGCGGTGGACTTGGAAATATTTCTACTGGGGTTTCCACCTAGGCGGAGGAATTTCCTGCATAGGCGATGGGCTATCAGTAGCCTTTTGTCATTCTCAGCATCTTCACTGCCTAGGCGGAGGTCTGGACGCCTAGGCGGTGGGCTTCCTTCATATCGTAACTTTGACTCGCCTTCGGTTCAATCTCATCGTTTTCGCTCCAGTTCTTATCTTTTTGCTCCACAAGCCTGATTTATACAAAAAGTATAAAAACATATTAAAACATATAAAAATAACTATAAACGTACTCGAAAACTAACAAATTCAGATTGGAAATACGTAGGTAATTTACACCTATCAATGGTGTTAATAATTACATTTTCACCCCATATTTTACTTTGAGTTTTGATTTTTTAATTTCTTTTACAAAGTAACACTCTCACCTTTTTCTCCCACTCAGATCTGAAAATTCTCGATTTGAATTTTTTAGATCTAGAAACCCCACATCTGAATTTTCGAGTAAACATTTGTTCTGTTATGATCGTTCTCAAATATCTATGGTTCGGAGATGGTGTTGGCATTGATGATAGTGGGGATATGAATGGTGGTGGAGGTGAAGGGGGTGTTTATTTTACGTTAACGTTAGTGTTTGTATGATTTTTTTACATATATTTTTCCGGACAACATAAAATGCGTTAACGTTAATTCAGAAGAGAACCCCAAAAATGTACATTAACGTTAACACAAATCCAACACAAACACATATTTAGCTTAAAAGGAAAAAATATCACATATGGTAGTATGAAACTGGACGTTAACGTAAATATTCAAGCAAAATACGTTAACGCATAGAACTCCCCAAAAAACAAAATACGTTAACGCTAAAACCCACAGTCCGATGGTGCAAATGCGTTAATGTTAATGCACACCGAACCCAAATACAAAAAAAATGGATATGGTATGATCATGTTAACATTAACTTACACACATAAAGATACGTTAACGCTAGCACACACAAACAGATGGGAAAGATGCGTTAACGTGAACACATACAAAAATAACATGAAATACGTTAACATTAATGTGAAATTCAAATCGTAGTTTGTATAAAATAGGTTAGGTGTATTGCTTGAATATTTACGTTAACGTTAATGTCTTGTTGCATAAGACAAAATGGTAGAATCGTAAATATGAGTGAACAGGGAGGCCAAAATGCAAAGACATTTTCTTAAAGTTTCTTTGTGGGCTGAAAACTTAATTGAGGATGTCAGGAGATTTGAACTCTAGAATGGGTATCTTTGGAGGACCAAAAAAAAATTACCCTTTTAAATTTTAGTTTGTCATTTTTTAGAATTGGACTACGGTCTAAATTTTTTATATTTAGCATCAGCATGACCCATTCTAGTCACCTAACATTAAATAAAATAAAGTCATATATATACATATGTACATACTAGGTTTTGATACAATCTGTAATTGAATTAAAGAGTAAATTGTAAAGGTTCGTCCTAATCTTATGAAAAGGATAAGTAAGAGAGTGTTAGGTTGATTCTTAGCATGTGAAACGAATCAGGGTTAAAGGTTAATTATGAGTCTATGAAAAGAATCGAGAATTGTAAGGGTTTGGTTCCTACCTAATAAAGGAATCAAAGGGTTTAGTGGCCTGCAAATCTCCGTGGAGCTCGGCGAACTGGACATAGGTGAGAGAGTAGTTTACCAAACCAAAATAAATTCTTTTGTGCTGTATTACTTTATTTAATGTATTGTGTTTGGGTGTGCACTTAGTATTAAACACAGTTTCGTTGGGTAACAAGATAATAATTGATTTATGGAAATTGATTATTTGTGTTTAAAGAACTTAATTGTTTAATTTTAGTAACTACCCAATTCACCTCCCCCCCTTGGGTAGCTCTTTGGGCCAACACAAATGCACCCTAAATATCGAAACTTGTTTAAAAAAATTAAAGGAAGTCACTTCATGTCAAGAAATGACAAGATTATAGTTATCTAAAAAATTAAAAATAAGTTGAATATAGACATTATGCTCTAGATTAAATGATGTTAAGAAAAAAAAAATACATAATTATAGTGCTAATAAAATTTATCATGTTTACTAATTAGGGGATAAATGTTACCCGAAAACCCACCCCTACCCACCCGACTTGGATGGCGGGTCGACTATGCGTAGTTTTTTTTTTTTCCACCTGAATCTAACCCGTCCAAACCCAAAATCACTTCGGCTTGGGTACCCATATATCCATACCCAATGCACCCGAACTTGCCCAAACCCTAAACCCAAATAATATATTTACCAAATAACCCCCCAAAACATGGTATATTACAAAAAGACGCCATATGTAAATATAACCCTAATTAGATTCATATCAATTCATTTCTGAATTCCAAACCTAGCATAACTCTCCTCCTCATCATCCTCCTCTGTCTCTCTCTCTCTCTCTCTCTCTCTCTCTCTCTCTCAATCTCACAACCATCGTACTCACCTATCAAACCTTAATAGATGATTCATTAATTATTTCTACGTCGATGATTCATGCGTAGTCTAATAATCTCAGCTTCTAATAATCCTAAGTCTATCAAACCCTAATAATATCGTCGTCAATGATTCCTGCAATGTTGTTGTTTGTCGCCAATGATGGTTCCTGCTCCGTCTCCATCTCATGCTCTAATCTAATGATCTGTAAGTTTTTGTTTTTGAATTCTTTAAAATGTTTCTTGATTATTTTTCCATCTTCGTGTCAGATCTACAAATTTTTAGTATTTCATCTTTGTTTTCTCATTATTGTTACCCAACAATTGACTGACCCAACCAACCCCAAATTGGATCAAGATAACGAGGCCACATCGTTAGTTTCGGTCGAGGGAGCTGCCATAATTTTTCTTCGAGTCGCCTGACTGAAATCCTTCAACTCAGATTCGACTGACCGATTTACACCCCTACTGTTAATAATAAGTATATGCACATGACATTATCAAAATCAAAAGGTGAATGATACTTCCATAGACGAAAACTGGGATTTTTAAACTGTTTACAATGCATGTCCTTGCATATATTTTTTTTTATGTGTTATGATAAAAATTAAAATAGTTGATGAAATAAATTTAGCAACGATGTGTCAAGATTGTAATTTTTAGTAAACAACACATTTGAAAATATCACAATTAAGATGACCAAATAAGTCATATAATAGCAGTAGAAGCACATGAATTTCAATTACAGTTAGGTAACACTGTTGATTTATTTTATATGTTATAATTAAAAAAAAAATGATTGATGACAATAATTCCATCAAATGTATGAAAATACAAAAAATAAAATCTATAACGAAAGAACAAAAATAAAATTAATAACTATCAAAAGTATCAAATTAATATAAATTTTAGAATTAAATAGAGTGAAAAATAGCATCTACTATTTTATTCTAAATCTATTGTTTTAAAACTACTTAAAAAAATTCTTAAATTAAAGGTATGTATTTATGTATGTGGTTACATATTTTTGAAAATTTATTTTTACATTATATTTCTATTAAATAGTTTGAATTTTAAAAAAAAAAAAAATACCAAATAGTATTACTTTTAAGTTTGAAATACAAAAATGGGAAGACTAATTTTTTAAATTTTTAAGAGAAATTTATAAATCTACTTTATGTATAAAATTATTATACAAAAAACTTGTCTATGTTGACATATATATTATTACTATAATTATAGAAATATTAGATTCCTTTATTTTAAAAAAATAAAAACTTGAACTTTTAGTTTTAAATTTGTTTACGAATAAATTTAAAATTTTACTTATACATATGAATGACAAAAAAAAAAACTTTAACTTTTATAATTATAAATAATAAGCTAATAGTTATAAATAATAAGTTATAATATATATATATATATATATATATATATATATATATATATATTTTTACACACATATTTATTGCATTTATAATTTTAAAACAAATTGTTAGCCTTAAAGGGTTTAATCCCATTAAAGATTATTTTGACGATAACAATAATTTAATGATTTTTCGAACTAATTTTTTTATTAAGAAATGTGACAATTTTAGTGACGTGATAATCATAAACCAAGTGTATGATATAAAGATGATGAATTCGACTATGATTGTTTGTACTTCATAGGTAAAATAACATTTATATTTATCTAATCATCTTTCAATTAAAAGTAGCTAAAAAATGAAAATATGAATTACTGATTATGTCGGTCGATCAGGTAGGTGAAGTAGTTAACTGACATGGAAAAAATATAGTTTTAGCCAAAATCGATTGATCGAGGCTATATGGCAGTTAATCCTCCTGGCACACCCTGAAAAAACAACAAAATGTATTTTTAGAACACTTCTAGGAAAATTATTTTTTTAATTTTTTTATTTTTTGGAAAAAAATAAATTTTGGGGCTTTTTTATGCGTCAGTTTTGAAAGAAGGGATTTAGAGAGAGTTTTTAAGGAAAATGAGTCACTATCTTGCATTGGGTTAAATGGTGTGTTAGGTCACTAGAATTTTTAAAATTACAGCGTTTGAAAAAGGGCCCAAATTTGACTCCGATAAAAATAAAACAAATGGTCTAATGAAAACATTCAAAAATTCAAAGATCGATTATGCAAGAGAAGGTGTTAGGCACCCTAAGACTCATATCCGAAGACGACATCTCTGTCTAAAAAATCTTGAATTAAAATAGGTCTAAATGATTCAAGTTTGGTTTAAAAAAAATATATATTTTCCTTTATTTATTCATTTTTTTTTATAGGGTTTGTTGATCTTAAGATTTTGATGGACAATTAAATTTTGATGTTTTTTGTAGAACTAATGGATTATTGAGTGTTTCAATTTATAAGTTCCAGTGAAAATATTATCATGAAGAAAATAAATGCTAAAGAGACTGACAAAGATGATGGACATTAAGAGACCGAAGAAATTAAAGAACCTAGGGAAAACAACTCAGGTTAAATTTTTACTCTTAATGTATCCCAATTAGGATCACACACGATACAAAATATTTTTCATAATTATGTGTATTTTTTTATAAGGATCCTAATTAGTTAAATTATTTGCTCCTATGTGTAATTGAAGAAAAATAATTTATTAAAATTGAATTTAAGGATTTAGTAGAGTTAACCGAGAAAAGAAATCTATTAAAGGGGCGAAAACATCGAAGAAATTAAATGAAAATGAATTAAGGAGAGGTGTTCCAACAATGGTTGGTCGATAAGTAAGTCGACCTGCGGTTATAAGATGAACTCTCTAGATCATTCGGTCGACAGGTAAGTCAACTTATGGAACTCTCTGAATCGTCCGGTCAACAAGTAAGTCAACCTGTGCTTAGAGGATGAACTATCTGGATCTTCTGGTCGATAAGTAGGTCGACTTGTGAAAGTCTCTAGATTGTCCAGTCAACAGGTAAGTCGACTGATGGTGAAGCAATTTTGTCTTGGGCTATGTCCTGAATTGAGCGGTCGACGGTCAACTGATGGTCAGTTTTAGGATTTGTGGAATTTCAAGATTTATTCAAATACTAGCCGTTTTATGGTTAGGATATGAGAGATATCTTAGGGATCTAAACTTAATTGAGATATGATCTATCTATTCTATTATCCCTATTAATTTAGTTTATTTAATTAAAGTGCTTTAATACTTTTGATTTTGTTGAATTTCGATTTAAAATGTTTAAGGACCAAAATGGAATTTTTCAAGAATATTTTTAAATGAAAAATATCTATTTTGAACATATATGATGTATGGGGTCTTGAGGTGTCATTTAATGACATGGTATTTGAAAAGTAGCCGTTATAAGATATCTTTGAAATCCCTATATTTAAACCTGCGAATTTTGAGTTTAAATATTGCTATTTGATGAAGAATATTTTGGGCCTAAAATATAGGAGAGATTTAAGGGATTTTATTTTCATCTTACAATTTAGTCCATATATTTAAATATAATTCTTTCTATACTTTCATTGATTAAGATCAAATTATTTTGGAGACTAAATTGAGAGCTTTAGAAGTTATATTATTAAGTTAAATATACCAAGATTAAAAGGAATCAATATATGGGGTCTATAGGTGATTTTAAATGACATATTTTGTAGAAACTAGACATTATAGGGCTTGTTTCAAGTAACTTTAAATAGACTTACGGATTTCACATATTATTAATACATATAATATCATGAACTATTCAGTTCCTAAGCTTTTCTAAGAGTTATCATTATGATATTATTTTGAGAGATCAATTGTGAGATTGATTATTGAGAAGTTCTTAAGTTAAAGCACTATTTGAGTTAACCCCACCGATCTAAGTTGTCTTGCGATACTACGTGCAATCTGTTTGGTGTTTTCTTGGTGCGATCATTCCAATCTTATTTTTTAATTGAGTATTTTATTATTATTATTTGCTTGGTGAACTCATCTTTTTGAGAAATCATTTTTTAACTTTAAAAGTATAAAAATCTTTTAAAAATAATTTGTGTGTTAATCTGATTGCATGCTTAATTGTGCTACCCGCATTCTTTATTTGAAATCAGATTTTGAAATTCTCACTTTTCTATCACTAGTATCGAGACATTAATTGAGTTTGAATTTATCTAGAATAGTAGAAGCTCCAAGTGAGAAAATTACTTATCAATTGTTTGTAATAGGTGAGTTGAGTATTGGATTAGATACTATTGGTAGTGTCTAATTAAGGGTAGCTGATTTCAATCTCTTCCGGTAAAGAGATTGAGGTTTTGATCTTTGCCTAAGGAATAAAAAAATTAAATGTTAATTCTTCCTCGATTGAATTTGTGAGTGAATTGTAAAGGTTCCATTCTTACCTAAGAAAAGGATACTTGGAGTGATTGTGAAGTTTAATTCTTGAGCCTAAGGTATAAAAAGAATTAAGTTATGATTCTTCCTGTAATAGAATTAGGTTAATCCTTAGCCTGTGAAAAGACTAGATTAGTCTTGAGCTTGGGAAAAAGATAAGGTCATTCCTGAACCTGTGAAAAGGGATTATAAAGGTTGATTCTGAGCCTGTGAAAAGAATCATTATAAGGGTTTGGTTCCTACCTGTAAAGGAATCTTGAGTTTAGTGGGTGCGAATCTCCGTGGGGCTTAGAGGACTGGACTAGCCAAGAGTAGCTTGATGAACCAGGATATATAGTGTTGTTCTACTTTGTTTCTTGATATTATTTATATTCTGTTATTTGGGTGTGCACCTAATTGATAGCACATATTCGCTTCTATAAAGATAATAATTAATTTTAGGATAAAAGTAATTATTTGATTTCTGAAATGTTATATTCTGATAATTTTTAATACTACCCAATTCACCCCCCCTCTTGGGTAGCTCACTAGGCCAACAATTGGCATCAGAGCTGGTTTTAGCTCGATTAGGATTAACATCCTATCTAAACCAGTCATGTGCACACACCATGAATGATGTATTTTGTGTATCCTCTTTTGATAGTGGTAAATTCGTATATGAAAATGTGGTTTATGATTCTTGTGATTCTTGTGGTAGTGATGGAGATGATGATAATGAAAATATCCATATTGTTATGAAAAAATTACTTTTTTTCACACTACTTTTTGCTAAAGAGAGTTTGAGTTTAAAGAGAAAAATTGATTATTTTCAATATGGTGTAAAAAGTGTCCAAAAATCTAAAGTGCAATTGGATAATTATTGTGGTACAAAAGAATTTCGAATATTATTTTTGAAATTAATAATTTGCTCTCTAAAGTGGATTCTCTTGAAAATGAAAATAGAATTTTAAAAAATAATTTTGATACGATTTCCAAACAAAGGTCGGATCTTATTTCTAAAATCGATTTACTTAAGAAAAATTTTGAAAAATCAAAATCTGATCTTAAGACTGTTTCAAGAGATTATGAGAATAATTTTTCTAGACAAAGTGGATATACTTTATCGTCTCATCCTTCATCACAAGCCAGTAATAATTATGTGACTACTGTTAGAAATAATTTTTGCTTTGCATCTCATGCTTTCTTTGATAAATTAGATTTGAGATGTTATTATTTCTATAGGGTTGGGCATTTTAAAGTGTCATATCCATTCAGGAACCCTAAATTTATGTTTAACAAGAATGGATCCAAAATGAAATGGATACCGAAGAAAGTTGTTGAAATATCTTGTGCAGAGTTACATAATGTTGAAAATGGATCCAAAGGAACAAACAAAGAAGTTATATCAAAGCCAAGACAAGATGTCATCAAGGATCCACAAGCGACGCGTGCAAAGCAAAAAGATACACCAAAGACAAAGTGTGAAATTGCAAAAAAACCACAAGAGACACATGCAAAGCGAAAAAATTTACCAAAACCAAGATGGGATATTACCAGGAAGCCACAGGTGATATGTGCAAAGAGAATCATCGATGTATCAAATGAAAATAATCAAAGGTAGAGAGGATACGAACAAGCCAAGAAGAATTGTGCACCCAAATCAATCATCGGTATAAATGAGGTAAAGAGAAAAATTGTCCCAAAGGATAGAAAATATAGTCCTAACCCTCCGCATTTTAAATTTATTAATTTTTTTTTTGAAGAGAGAGAGTCCCAACTTGCCAAATAGGTAAGTTGGTAATTGTTTCTAAGACCTATTTTAAATAATGCATTCACCTACTGTCATAGAAACATTGCATGGTGATTCTAAGAATCAAATTTAGTTAAGGGGTATTAACATGTCTTTATATGTTTATATCAAGTAGTGATCATGTGTTTTATTTTAAAGCATGTTATGTGATTTAGAAGATTAATCGATTGTTTGTGATCTCACTAAATAGTGCTAATTATTTGCTACATATGCATTTTAGTAAGATTATTTGTATAATGTGCTGTCATTCATGCTATTTACTTTCATACAAATGAGTTAAATTAAGCTGATTTTTTATGCATCTTGACTTAGTAAAATGCATGATATTTTATATTGAGGTGATTTAAAAAATAAAGAATAATTTGGTTGATGCATATTGTATTAAGTCTATTT
The DNA here is from genome assembly GCA_016647705.1 of Eucommia ulmoides. Lineage (NCBI taxonomy): Eukaryota > Viridiplantae > Streptophyta > Magnoliopsida > Garryales > Eucommiaceae > Eucommia > Eucommia ulmoides. The sequence goes on from CM028330.1 coordinate 35,122,075, forward strand.
TTGATACTATATATATACAATCATTTGAATATTCATAGCACATTAATCTATGCTTAATGTTTTAAGTTGATACTCTGTACACATTAATATATTTATGGATATTAAGTATCTTGCTATATGGATGACAATATGTTCTTCTCATACGTCTCATATCTATTGATTTTTAAATGTTATGATTATGAAGGGATTTAGAATGATACGAGATAACATCATTATTCTTGAGATATACTTCTTATCCTAGTGCATTAACGATTACTTGTTTCTAGATTCTATCTATAAGGAAGATATTATTTGGTATCATGAGTAAGGCATGTGGACTTAACTGAAACTATATAATTACATGCTATATTGTTAAAATATTTTGATTGTCTCAGGATTATTCTCCTATGCATGAATTTGCTTGTTTATAATTATTTAAGGGGAGAAATTTTTATAAGTGGGGCAATAATATGTTATTATTGAAAAAGATGATATTGAAGATTTTTATAGTTTTGATTAACTTGTTGATATACTCACTAAATCTCTAGCAGAAAATTAAAGTTCACGACATTTGTCTAGAGTAGTGATGTTTTTGGTTCCCCTTCCCCATTTTTTTTTTTTTTGAGATGACAAAGGGGAAGAGTTAGATGATGTTTTAATGAATATCTTAAGGGGGGGCTTGCATTTTTTTTTTTATTGAATATCTTAAGGAGGAGTTTATTATATATTGAAATTTATTCTTTGTTGAAAATCTTATGATTATCTTCATTACTATACTTTAATGAGTTATAAAACTCGTCCTCGGATTCAGATTAAGTGTGGTTACATACTGTTTTGAAGAAAACATCAAAGTTAATTGTCATCATCAAAAAAGGGGAGAATGTTGATCCTAAGATTTTGATGAACAATTAAATGTTGATATTTTTTGTGAAACTAATGGATTTATTGCGTATTTCAGTTTATAAGTTTCAGTGAAGATATTATCATGAAGAAAATAGATGCTGAAGAGACTAACAAAGATGATAAACGTTAAGAGACCGAAGATATTGAAGAACCTAGGGAAAACAACTCAAGTTAAATTTTTACTCTTAATGTATCCCGATTAGGATCACACACGACACAAAATATTTTTTATAATTATGTGTGTTTTTTATAAGGATCCTAATTAATTAAATTATTTACTCCTATGTGTAATTAAAGAAAGATAATTGATTAAAATTGAATTTAGGGATTTAGTAGAGTTAACCATGAAAAGAAATCGGTTAAATGGGCGAAAACGTCGAAGAAATTAAATGAAAATGAATTAAGGAGAGGTATTCCAACAATGGTCAGTCAACAGATAAGTCGACCTGTGGTTATAAGGCAAACTCTCTAGATCATTCGGTCGACAGGTAAGTCGACTTATGGAACTCTCTGAATTGTCCGGTCGACAAATAAGTTGACCTGTGCTTAGAGGATCAACTCTCCAGATTTTTCGGTCGACTTGTGAAGTCTCGAGATCGTCCGGTCAATAGGTAAGTCGACTGATGGCGAAGCAATTTTGGCTTGAATTGTAAACGTTCCATTCTTACCTGGGAAAATGATACTTGGAGTGATTGTGAGGCTTAATTCTTGAGCCTAAGGTATAAAAAGAATTAGATCGTGATTCTTCCTGTAATATAATTAGGTTAATCCTTAGCCTGTGAAAGGATTATGTTAGTTTTGAGCCTGGAAAAAAGATAAGGTTTATTCCTGAGCCTGTGAAAAGAGATTGTAAAGGTTGATTTTGACCTACGAAAATAATCATTGTGAGGGTTTGGTTCCTTCCAGTAAAGGAATCTTGAGTTTAGTGGGTGAGAATCTCCATGGGGCTCGGAAGACTGGATTAGCCAAGAGTAACTTGGTGAACCAGTATATATCGTGGTATTCTACTTTGTTTCTTTATATTATTTATATTCTATTGTTTGGGTATGCACCTAATTGATAGCACATATCCGCTGCTATAAAGATAATAATTAATTTTAGGATAAAATTAATTGTTTGATTTTTGAAGTGTTATATTCTGATAATTTTTAATACACCCAATTCACCTCCTTCTTGGGTAGCTCACTGGGCCAACATGGTTAATTAAACTTTTCATTCCTGTGATTTGACTGATTTGCACTTACCCCCTATGGTTAGATTTTCAAACCACTTACCCCCTGATATAGGGGGGATAAGTGCAACAAATATCTGACCACAGGGGGAAAATGGCGATTTCCAAACCACAAGGAGGTAGAGTGCAAATTGGTCAAACCACATGGAGGTAAAGTGCTATTAACCCTTTTTTATATGTATTTATTTTTTTTTATCATTTTTCGTTATTTTTTATAGAAAATAAAGCAAAATATTCCCATTTTAGATCACCTATAGATTATAATTTGAATCAATAACTGTAGGGCCTCAGGGTTTCTGTTTTAGTGAATTTCAGGATTAGATTTTTGGTAGGAGAAAAAAATGTAAAAAAAAAAAATTGTCTTGATGCATGTGAATTTTTTATTTTTTTTTCTTTCGAAAAATTTGAAGGATAGAGAAGAGATTTTTGAAATCTTTTCTGAAGAAATTTTTAAATAAAACAAGGAAGAGATTTTCTTTTTAGTTATTTTCCTAAAAAAGGAAATTTGAATGATAGGAAAAAAAATATTTGAAATCTTTTATAAAAAATAGTTTAGAGTACAAAGGAAAGAGATTTTTGTTTATTTTTATATTTTTTATTTTTTGTGTGTGCCCAAAACATGTGAAAGGAAAGAATTTTTGAGAATAAAGTAAGGATTTTTTAAACCCTTTTTTAAACAAAATATTGGTAAAAACGAAATGTTCTTTTAGTTTTGTTCTTTGGAAAAACATACTAACAAAAATAGATTTGATTTTTTTTTTTTTTTTGAATAAATTTTTTTTCTTTGAAATCTATTCTAAAAAATGTTTAGAGGACAAAGAAAATAGATTTTTTTTTTGTTAATATATTTTTGTAAAACAAAAGGAAAGTGTTTCTTTTTTTTCTTTTTTTTTTGTGTGTGTGTGTATGTGTTTTCCCCGATCAACAATCCGATAAATATATTGAGATAGCAGAAAGGGAAAGGGCCTTAGAGAAACAAACGTTACCCCTGCACCTTACAAGACCACGCTATAGCACCACACTATTCAACTACAACAAAGGATAAGCTCTGCCAACTACACTTTACAAAACAAGATTACTCTAAAGAAGCACCTGCAACATATGATTGTTGCATAACCATATGCATCAATATAAGCACCTGCAAAATAATTGGTGCATAATTAGCAATCATATGTACCAAAACAAAGGCCCCAACCTCATGAAGATTCAATGACGCAGAACTACACCACCAACCAAAAAAAAAAACAACAATTTGCAGCAGTTATTTGCAGGGATGAACCAACTAACATGGACCAAAACTTTGTCAAAATCCTTTGTACCGCCCTGCCACCCACTCTAACCCAAATCAACAAGAATGGTTGTAAATATACACTCCAACTTTAGAAAGAAACCCCCTAACCACCTGCTGAACTTCAAGGTAAAATTACAAAAGAACTTGCAACACCTTATCGACATCTCCAATGAAACTGTTACTCCTTCACTTGGGATTCTCTTTCAAATATATCCCTATCTCTATTTATCATTTCAAAAATCATTTTCTTAATTTCCTCCTAATTGTTTTGTAAGGTCCATCCCATTAGTTTACCAACCTCTAAAACCTTTTTCTAATTCTTTTAGGAAGAGCTTGTTACAATTAGCAATCCCACTATCTGAAATAGAGTTTTCTATAGGCTCCTTTGGTAAAGAAAGTACCCCTGAGCTCCAATTTTTTTCCTTTATTTTTCTTCTACCTTTTTTTGAATTGAACTGGAACTACAAGGGATTTCAAATTCCTTTTTAGGAGTTTGTTATTCCCTAAGATTCTAACTTTCCTTATTGATTTGTCTAGGAATAAATCAGCAATAACATAGGATTCAGACTTTTCTTCTGTCTTCCACTACACCCAAGAAACTTTTCTCATACCCTAATTCACTTTTTGAATCTTTAACATATTTCACTGAAGCCCCTATTTGATTACAATCCCTTAACTTGGATAAGATTTCCCCCAAGTTCTCAACCCCCTCTCCTGAGCCCAAACAGTGACCTAGCCTGACTTGATATGGACTAAAGGGAATTGATGAGTGGTTTATTTATCAATAAATCAAGTACTTTTAGATTCAAATATTTGTGTGTTTTCAAGTATTTTTGTTAGTTTAATATGTTTTTGTATTGTTTTATAACTTTTTAAATAAATGGGTGAAAATATGAAAATTTTATACAGATGCAGTAACTTCAAGGCCAATTTTGAACATGATTCAATCCAATTTTAGAAACTCTCAAAATATGGAAGTTGTATATCTATGTCTTATATTTCCATAGGTTTTTTAATCACCTCAATCGGAGTTTGGACAAGAGAGTTACGGCCAAAAAAAGAAAGGGTGTCACCACTGCAGCGATGACCTTTACCTCTGCAGCGGTCAAATGTCAGTAGGCCTAGTGACTTCCCACCGCTACAACGGTCTGACACCAGGTTGCAAAGATATTTTGGGATATTTTTGAGATATTTTGGATCCTTCATATTATGCCTTCTTCCCCAACACCTAGGGCATGTTTTTTGGACTAAAAATGGAGCTCCAAACTCTATTAACCAAGAGAATATCACAAAACCAAGAAGAAAAGACATTCTCGGAGCAGTTTTAGCAATAGTTCTTCGGATAACAGCTAGTCTCCTTGTTTCACTCTTTATTTCTTAGTTTTGGTTGATAGTTTTGTATATGTTTAGTATATTATTGTATATGTGGTTATGGCCATGAGAAAGTAAACATATATTGTCTAGGGAACGATTCGTGTATGAAAACGTAATTTGTTAATCTTTATTTCGTTATTGGTTGTTCTTGCCTATTCGATTGTATTTACCGTTCTTCCACTTTTATATGCTTGTTAAGATATATTGAGAATACGGGATTTGACACTTGGGAGAGGTAACCTTGGATTTGGACTAGGGTTTAAACACAACATGATGATCTAATGACCTGGGAGGGCATTAGAAAGTATGCAATCTATGAGGTTGGAGCGAGACTCATGTGACCAAGTGTCATATAAACGCTAGAGAGGGAGTTCGAATTTGACGCGAAATCACATATTTATTCACTTTACACTCGGGAGAGGTAGTGAGTGAGATTTCGATACCTAGATTGTCGAATAGTGTGAATGTCGTTAATGTAAACTAGATTGAATCGAACGCGTTTAAGTAAACAAAGTTAATCCCTAGACAATTTACTCCCTTAAACGTCAATATTAGTATATTAGTTTAATTAACTTAGTTTAGTATATTATTTTATTAACAAAAACTACATTTGAGTCACCTAGATAAAGTTAGGTTATGACAATCTCGGTACTTAACAATGATCTAATCTAATCCTTGTGGATACGATAACCCCTACTCTTTCCACTCTACTAAAACTTGACCCGAACACTTGCAGTAAAAGTAGCGATGTAATATTCCGCTACCAATTTTTGGCGCCGTTAATGGGGATTGGTTTTTAAATTGTTGTTGATATTGTGAGTAAATAACTTGATTTTAATTTAAGTATTTATTTTATTTTAATTTTTGTTTTTAGTTTTCTTTGTCTTGCAAGGTACCTGAAGATGTTAGATCAACAAGTGCTTTTGCATTTCTTTCAATGGGATTTCGAGCCATTTTATTGTGCTTGGGATCGATATAAGGAGTTGCTCATTCGGTTCCCAAACCATCATTTTTCGAGGGAGTGTCAACTACTGAACTTCCTCGATGGGTTACTAGCTGCAACAAGAAATTGGGTTGAAGAAGGAAACGATACCACCTCATTCAACCAATTAACTGTGGACGAAGCCTATCGGTTGTTGGAAGATATGGCAGAGTTTGATTATCAGAGTTGGAATTATTTAACAAGCTACCAAATCTTGATGGGTAATTCCACCATTTCGACGCCATTGATTAACACCTCGGACCAACATATGGAGTCTTCCCCCACCTTGGAGGAAATGTTCATTGAATTTATGGGGGAGACTCAGGCTTTCTGGGGAGGAGACATATGATTGTCTCAATAAGCATGAGGATTGTCTTAACAATATTGAAACAACCTAAGCTGAAATTGATGAGACCGTAAAGTCTGTTGAGACTCAAATCAGTCAGCTCATTTGCTTCATTGAGACCAAGTGAGATGTGGTGGCACTGAGTGACACACAAGTCACATCTGAATGTGAAATCCACCGTGTGGAACCGAATGCAAGTGGGAGGAACTTGGGTTCATGCGATGTTAATGATTCTAATAAGACGGGAACCCAAGCGTGGATCGATGATTGTGATTCTTCATCATTTAAGATCCACATTGTGATGCCACAACTGATCCAAGACGATCACATCTACGAGGATCCGATGTGGCTCACTTATCCTCCACCACCTTTTGCTCTGTTCATTCATGCCAACCAAGCACATGAAATAGAGACGAGTCTTGTTGAGAGTTCGATACAAGCAATGCCACATTTCGCCAAGCTTGAGGGTGTTCTAAATCAATACCCATATGTGGTGTTGTATGACACTTACTATAGGCGGAAGCCGCTCTTTAACGAGCTCTTCTCCGTGTCAAGCTAAGGACAATAAACCAAGCGCTTCTTGGAAGTCAACCCAAGGTTTCAAATAATTTAATCCATCACCGGAAACTTCATTCAGAGGCGAGCTTGTCTCGCTTCCCAGGTACGTGTTCTAAACCCCCTTCATTGGCATGCTATATTTCAATTGTTAAGAACGATGATTGGGTCACTGTGGACACTGACCATTTTAAGTTTGGGGTGATGTTTAGTATTTTAGTATGTTTAATTGTTGTTAGTTGTGTTAGTTTGGTTTAATTATGCATGTTTGTTTGTTAGTGTAGTATGTTTTTGTTTTTTGTTGTTGTTGTTGTGTGCTAAGTTTTGCGTTCATCTGGGTCATTACCCGACAATTATATTATCCCCTGGTTGTTTATAGAGGTCAAGGGTAATGCCCATTCATGTGTGTTCTGTGTGCTTGGCATGTCGTTTTGGTAAAAGTTATTGTGGATCCTAATTTGCACGAGCACGTAGACTTAATGTATAGTTATTTAATTGATTTGAGTCCAATTATCCATTAGCCAAATTCATGATAAATTTAAGGGATTCTAGAACCTGATTGGGGAACACTTGAGCCAAAATTCTAGGCGAGGTAGTTCAGGAGACATGATTTAGGCATTCATTTTGTCGCTTGAGCCTTTAAAGCTTACCTTGTAATATGTTTATCCCTCGTTACCCTATCGAAGCCTATAATCCGTTTCAATTATGAACACATAACAAATAACTTGGCTGATAAAACTTTTTCCAAACCTAAGTCGCTAAACCGAAGGCACAATTTGAGTGAAATCAAGTTAGCATTCGTTTATATTACTTGAAGTGAGTGGTTGGATTTTTGGCGAACTTTTCATTGGTTCGGTATTCGAATACTCACTTGTCATTTTTCTTTCTTTTTAACCACACCCGTGAAATTTTAATAATCAAATAAGTTTGGGGGCGTAGTTTGTTTTAAAAAAAACATATGTAAATATAGTTCAATTATAGTTTCTTTAGACAAATGAGTACGAAGTTCTTAAATGTTTGCTGAGGGTTGTTTCGAATTGATCTTTGGGGGTTCGAGTGTGATTGTGTGCCAAGTGTTGTGCCTTGGGTATCGTTGAGTTAATGACATTAACCTATTTTATATTCCCGATATACCCTTGGCCATTTTTCGATAACCGAACTAAGTCCTATTGATCTTTTTGAATTTCCAAGCCTACATTAGTGGATAGTGGAACTCAGTCAGGCATATGGATATCCTAATATTTTATGGTAATAGTCGTGAGCTTCGTTGGTGGATAATCCAATTTGGTCTTTGGATAGTTGTATTATTGAGTTTTCACACACACACTTGGAGAGGATCTAGAATGGCGATTACTGATATCGAATGTTGAAATTCTAGAACACCACATGGTGTGGTTTTATTTTTGAACTCGATATGATTGGGGGCCGTTGAGGGATAACTTTTTGGTCGATTAGTTGAACTCCAAAACTCACGCGTTGTTGTTTTTAGTTCGTCTATGTTTTTTGTTTTTAGTATTTAAGTTCGTAAATTTGTTGTGGTAGTTTGTTTCCTTGTTTGTGTGTTTTTGCTTGAGGACAAGCATACGTTTGAGTGTAGGGGTATTTGATAAGTGATTTATTTACCAACAAATCAAGTAATTTTAAATTCAAATATTTGTGTGTTTTCATGTACTTTTGTTAGCTTAATGTGTTTTTGTATTGTTTTATAGGTTTTTGAATAAATGGGTGAAAAGATGCAAATTCTATACAGGTGCAGTAACATCAAGGCCAATTTTGAACACAATTCAATCCAATTTTTGCAAATCTCAAAACATAGAAGTTGTAGACATATGTCTTTGCTTTCCATATGTTTTTGAATCACCTCAATCTAAGTTCGTACGAGAAAGTTACGACCAAAAGAAGAAAGGGTGTCACCGCTGCAGCGGTGGCCTTCATCGCTGCGGCGGTCAAATGTCAGTAGGCCTACTGAATTCCCAGCACTACAGTGGTCCGACACCATGTTGCAAAGATATTTTGGGATATTTTTGAGATATTTTGGATCCCTCATATTAGGCCTTCTTTTCCCAACATTTAGGGCACGTTTTTGGGACTAAAAATGGAGCTCCAAACCCTACTAACCAAGAGAAGATCACAAATCCAAGAAGAGAAAACGTTCTCGAAGCGATTTTAGCATCAGTTCTTCAGATAACGGCTAGTCTCCTTGTTTCTCTCTTTATTTCTTAGTTTTGGTTGATAGTTTTGTATATGTTTAGCTTGTATATTATTGTATATGTGGTTATAGCCATAAGAAACTAAACATATATTATCTAGGGAGCGATTCGTGTATGAAAACGTCATTTGTTTAATCTTTATTTCGTTATCGGTTGTTCTTGCCTATTCGATTGTATTTACCGTTCTTCCACTTTTATATGCTTGTTAAGATATATTGAGAATATAGGGTTTGACACTCGGGAGAGGTAACCCTAGATTTAGACTAGGGCTTAAACACAATGCGACAATCTAATGACCTGGGAGGGCGTTAGAAAGTATACAATCCGTAAGGTTGGGGTGAGACTCAGGCGACCAAGTGTCGTATAAACGCTAAAGGGGGACTTTGGGATTGACGCGAAGTCACATATTCATTCACTTTACACTCAGGAAAGGTAGTGAGTGAGATTTCGGTACCTAGATTGTCGGATAGTGTGAATGTCATTAATGTAAACTAGATTGAATCAATCGCGTTTAAGTAAACGAATTTAATCCCTAGATAATTTACTCTCTTTAACGTCAATATTAGTATATTAGTTTAATTAACTTAGTTTAGTATATTATTTTTTTAACAAAAACTACATTTGAGTCGCCTAGAGAAAGTTAGGTTATGACAATTGCGGTACTTAGCGACGATCTAATTCAATTCATGTGGATACGACAATCCCTACTCTTCCCACTCTACTAAAACTTAACCCGTACACTTGCGGTGAAAGTAGCGACGTAATATTCCGCTACTAGGAACCATCCCATCTGAAATGCTATTCTCCTTGAGCCCAACACCCAAAATGGCCCCCTCTTTTAATTCAAAATTCTAACACCCATTATCAATAATTGCATTATCTACCCCTTTTGAAAAACTACATAAGACATCCCTTTCTTCTCCACCAAAGCTTCTACGCATTGTGAACTTTCGGAGGAGACGGAATCTCCATTGTTAACCTTTAGATTGACCCCACCATCAACCTGAACTTCTCCCACTGGCCATCTCCCTAAAACGCTCAAGAAAGGTCCATCTATAACTTAGACAATAAATTTGGATTCATTGACTTTGAGTTCTTCCTCACAGTTTATCATGTATTCCTCGCTTGTAGTAATTAAACATCTGCTTTCATCTATTGTTTCTCCATCCACTATAACTACTTCTCCCCACAAATCTCCAATGCCCTTTAATGTATTCCATTTCCACACATGAACAGGGACTCCTATTATGGTTAACCAAGCTAACCTTTCTCTGCTAGTGAAAGCTTCTTCCCAATCAACCTCTAATTCAAACTAGTTTTCTAGTCAATTACAACTTCTCCAATCCATTAATTATTCCTTGGTTTCTACAGACTCAAAGATTAGCAGTACCAAAGTTTCCCCTATCGCATTAGCCTTTACAGAGAAAACTCTTTCTAAAATGAATGTTGCATTCAATTCCCTCAATTTCATATTCATGTGCAATATCCCTATTGTTGCTCTTGACAACCATCCTAACCTTTCTTTGTCTGCTTCTACTTCTAAAAATCTTCTAGAGATCACTTGCTTGTTTCTGTTGGGAAGTTCATTATTCTCTGTTTCCATATTGCACCTATCTAGCTTTATATTTGGTATGTCTTCCACATGATCCTCTGTTTCCTCATAACTTTCTCCATTACCCTTTTTCTTTCGCAATTCATTGGAGTTATTCATTCTCTATATAGGGATTATTTTCCCTTCGATTTAATGGCATTTATTTCTCCTGGACAACCAGTTTTACCCATATAAGCCATCCACCAATTGTTTCTTCCCTACACATCTCAAGCATTTTCCTTGCTTCTCTTTCTGTTGCAAATTTTACAAATCCAAAAGCCGAAGACCTTTCTTTCTTTTTTCTTCTAGGAACATAAGAGTCTGTAACATTACCCTATTTGTAAAATTCCTCTCTTAACCATAAATTATACATGTTCATGGGCAAATTATCGACAAATAGAGATGTTGATTCCCCACTGGGTTTCCCTAATTAATTTAACTTCATTTTTTTCAATACCAAATTGTTGGATAAAGTGGTCTCTACAATAATTATTCTTTATCCCAGATTTTTGTAAAGCTTGCTTTATCTCCATGCCTTTTCTTGTGAGATCCCTCAAAACCCAGCAATTAACCTCATAAAAATTCCCACAAGCCACACAATAGGAGAAATGTAACCCAATATTTGAATCTAAAGTTTTGTTTTTATCAACTACTTTAGGATTCATCAGTTCTTCCTTGAGGATGTTTCTGCAACATTTCTGGGCCACACCCAAAGTTAAGAGTGCTTCTCCTACCTCAAAATCTTGATCCCTCAAGGCCTCCCACTCTTTCAATCTAATTCTCTAAGTCACCTTGCATTTTCAGGATGTCGCCAAGAAAAATTCTATTGCTATGTCGACCTGGGTTTTTTTACGCACTATGTCTCGATCCTCTAGAGTTTCCTTAAACTCAGCCTTATCCATCTTGGTATTTTTTTTTTTGTTCAGGAATGAATATTCTCTCTCCTCTTTTTCAAATATCTTTGTCCACTGGTCTTTGCAACACCACCTTACTATACCAAACTCTTAAAAGTTTTGTGACAAACTTCTTCATTTATCCACTAGGCCATGCATTTTCCTCAAGTTTGCTTTCCCAGCAAGACCACAGATCTTGCATCTCACAACCATTACTCCTTCATTTGACATACTCTCCCATGGTTCCTTCGATTTGTCAATCTCTTTCCTGAAGGCCATCATCTTTTCTACTCTTTCATTAACTGCTATCGATTTTCTTTTTATAAATTTTATCCACAAAGATCTTCTACAACAAGATTCAATTTTCTCAACTGCTCTTGTGATCTTTGTTTTGTCCTTGCTTAATTCCAACAATTCAACATAGTTGACCTACCAAATGATCAGATCTCTATCACACTTCCTGCAACAAATACCCTCTCTCTTTCTCTCTCCAAACTCCATTTTGTCTTTAGTTTCCAGGACCTTTTTTTGTGTGTCCTTCTAAGTTGAATTTAGAAGAACAAGTGAAAGGGGAGAATTTTTTGAGAATAAGATATAAAAAAAAAAACTCTTTTTTTAACAAAATCTTGGAGGAAAATACGTTCTTTTAGGTTTTTTTAGGTTTTGTTTTTTTTTGGGGGGGGTGGGGGGGTGGGGGGGCGGGAAACATATTAATAAAAATATTTTATTTTTTTTCTAAATAACTTTTTTTTTAAAGAAAAGTCTTTTTCTTCTGAATTTTCTTAGAAAGAGGAAATTGAGAGGAAAGAGGAGGAAAATATTTAACAAAACCTATTTTCACTTTTCATATGTTTAAAACATGATTATTATTTTTTATAAGACTAGAGAAAATTTAAGATAATAAAGTAAATATGTAATAAAAAATGTGAGATTATTTGTCTCCTTGCAAATTAACCTAAATTGAAAATCTAGCTTGGGAAAGTATCCTTCCAAATCCATCGTCTAAAATATTATGCAAATTGGGAAACCTAAAATGACGGTATAGAAGACTCTCCCTTTCTCAGATTTTCAAGTTAAGATTTTTTTTTATCTATATTTTAGCAAACTAAAGCATAATTATTGAGATTTGTTTTTTTCAATAATTAAAATAAAATTAATGCAAATGAGAGAAACATATATATATATATATATATATATATATAACATGTTAAAAGAAATAAAAGTACGGGAAATAAAATTGAGTAAAGTAAAACCTATACGTACATCGGTGTTTCTTTGAGCCAAGTGGTCTTGTATCCTTTGCTATAAGGACGCCAAAAAAGGAAAAGTACGAGATAGTAAAATGCGAAAAATAAAAGTGCGAGAAAGTAAAAATGCGTAACATAAATCATGTGTCATTATGGTGTTTCTTCGAGCCAAGTGGTCACGTATACTTTGCCATTAGAATGCTAAAAAGGATATTGAAATTTAAAGTGCATAAAATAAAACCTACGTGTTCAATGTTTCTTCAAGTCAAGTGGTTACGTATACTTTATCGTAAGGATATTAAAAAGAAATTGTTCCCTATATATATTTCCTCTAGGGATTTTAGATAAGTAAAGGGACTTGGGGAAGAATTTTCAGAAATAACACAAAGGGTTTGGGTGTAACCCTTTGGGAGGGGAATGGTCTACCTTATATAGGCAACCCAGCTCCCTTGCGCATCTATGGATGTGCAGCCTACTAGTCCGAGCTGTCAGCAACCCTAACTTCTAACAACCCCCCTATTTCCCATAATTACACGTTTTAGTCCCCCCTAAACTTGGTATTTCATGAATTTCTTCCAAAACCCACTCCCCAAATTTCTTCCAAAGCGCTCCATGATAAAGATAATGACACTAATGATCAGTGCATCGAAAATGACCAAGATAAAATCTTAACACTAGTCACAAGCAATTTTCGTTAATTCGCAAAAAGGATCTTTCAGAGGAAAGCAACAAACTACTCCTTAGAATCAAATGTTTTAATTGTCACATGATCGGACACTTCCAAGCAAACTGCTTGGAACCCAAGAAGAATTAGAAACTTAAGGACAAGCATTACTTCCGAAAAGAGAAAAAGAAGGCCATGGGGGCCACTCGGGATGACACGGAAAGCAGCAACACATAAAGGTCATCTACTGAGAAGGAAACAACCATGCTTGCCTTAATGGCACATGGAGATGAGATATATGATTTCAGTATTCAAGTAAAGAACTTGTTAAAGTAAAAGAAGAGTAGGAAAAGAATTAGACGGATGAAATATTTTGTTAGCCTCTCCCACTATTTATAATAAGAATTAGGAAACAATACAGTAAAACCTAAACCGTACGGGAAATCCTAAGTAATACAAAAAATACCTAAATACCCTTTAACATTCCCCCTCAAGCCAGAGCATAAATATTGTATGCTCCTAACTTGTTACAAATGTACTTTATCATTGAACCCCCCAACGGTTTAGTAAATATATCAGTTAACTAATCAACTAAATTTATATATTTAGTCTCAATCTGCTTCTCTAACATTTTTCTCGAATAAAGTGACAGTCAAGTTCAATGTGTTTTGTTCTCTTATGAAAGACTGGGTTGGATGCAATGTGAAGTGCTTCTTGATTATCACATACCAGATCCATCGGTGAAGTGTGTTCAAATCCAAGTTTTTCCAACAAATGTTTCAACCACGTTAACTCACAAGTGGTATGGGTTATTACCCTGTATTCCGATTTTGCACTTAACCGTGCCACTACCATCTGCTTTTTACTCTTCCAAAAGACAAGGTTACCACCAACAAACACACAATACCCAGTAGTAGATTTCCTATTTAAGGGTAATTCTGCCCAGTCTGCATCTGTGTATCCCTTTATTTGAGTATGACCAAAATTTTGATATAGCAAACCACAACCAAGAGCATCTTTCATATATCAAAGAATACGGATCACTACATCCCAGTGACAAATCATTGGACGATCCAAAAACTAACTGATAACACTAACAGCAAATGAGATATTTGGCCTGGTAACTATCAGGTAGTTCAACTTCCCAACTAACCATTTATATTGAGTTGAATCTATCAGTGGTACACCCTGATTTGGCAATAATTTGGTGTTTGGATCCATAGGCGAGTCAATCGATTTTGCTCCCGGTATTCATGTTTCGCTCAATAGGTCAAGGACATATTTTCTCTGAGACAAGTAAATGTCTTGACTTGATCGAGAAACTTCAATCCCCAAGAAATACTTTAGGTGCCCCAAATCTTTGGTTTGGAACTTACTATGCAAACACTTTTTGAGTTCTTGAATATCACTGTAGTCATCCCCGGTAATCATGATGTTATTCACATACACAATCAACAATATTCTCCCTACTTTACTATGTTTGTAGAAGACAGAATGATCAACTCCACAACACCGAAGACCAAATTCAGTGACCACTTCATTAAATCTTCTAAACCATACTCTAGGAGACTGCTTGAGAACATAAATAGATTTCTTCAAACGACATACCAAATCAGACTCCCCCTGAGCAACAAACCCAGGAGTTTGCTCCATATATACTTCCTCAGTCAGATCTTCGTTTAAGAAAGCATTCTTGATATCGAGCTAATGTAATGGCCAACAAAAAGTGGCAGCCAGAAAGATGAACAAACGAAAATAAGCAAGCTTAGAAACAGGAGAAAATGTCTCATAGTAATCAAAATCGTATACTTGAGTATAGCCTTTAGCAACTAAGTGAGTCTTGAGTCGATCAATGGCGCCATCTGGATAAACTTTAACAGTGTACACCTATTTACATCCAACTACAGTTTTGTCAAGCGAAAGCGAAACGAGATCCCAAGTGTCATTCTGATGTAAGGTAAACATTTTTTCTTCCATTGCTTTTTCCCAACCAGGGTAAGTGAGGGCCTCTAAAATAGACTTAGGAATAGAAATAGAGGACAGAGAAGCAACGAAAGAGGAGTCTAAAGGAGATAGGTGTGTATATGAGACAAAGTTAGAAATAGGATGGTTAGTATAGGTGCGCTTACCCTTCTGAATGGAAATAGGCATATCCAGGTCAGACATGGGTGGGTCTGGTAGAAAAGAATCTGAGGGCACAAAATCGATGGGCACAACAGCGAAGGTTATCTTCTAGCGCGAGAGTATACCTGCAAATGAGCTGAATGATGACTAGAGGGAATAGGAGCTGGAGTAGAGGAAGATAGTGTAAGGTTTGGTTCACTTGGAAAAGGAAGTATAACATCCAAATCTTCTCGAGAGGATGGGGCAGAAAAGTAAGGAGTGGACTCAAAGAATATAACATTTACACACACAAATGAGCGATGTGATAATGGACTATAACATCGATAACCCTTTTGTGTGCGAGAATAGTCAAGGAAGACACATTTTAAAGCACGGGGATCTAACTTGTCCCTGCCGGGATTCAACTAATGAAAAAAACAAACACACTCAAATATTCGAGGAGATAAACTAAACAAGGATGAACGGGAAAAAAAATGGAATGGAAAACCTTGCCATTTAGGGTAGAGGACGGCATCCAATTGATTAGGAAGAAAGCTGTAAGAACTGCATCGCCCCAGAAATGTTTGGAAACGTTCATCTCAAAAAGAAGAGTACGGGCCACTTCTAGGAGATGTCAATTCTTACGCTCAGCAACTCTATTTTGTTGTGGTGTATGAGGACAAGAATACTGATGCAAGATACCAGAGTGTGACATAAATGAAGTAAATGGATAAGAAGAGTATTCTCAAGCATTATTACTACGAAGAATACGCACTAGTACATTAAATTGAGTTTTAATTTCAGCACAAAACTCACGAAAGATAGAGAATAATTATGAATGATCTTTCATTAAATAAAGACAAGTAACTCTGGAAAAATCATCCATAAATGTGACAAAATAATGAAAACCTAATGTAGAAGTAACACGAGAAGGACCCCAAACATCTGAATGAACTAAACTAAAAGAACTCGATGCTCAAACAAGAGCTAGGGAAGCAAATAAAATACGATGATGCTTACCTAATTGACAAGACTCACACTCTAATGAAGACAAATGACTTAAATTAGAAACAAGTAACTTGAGGTTGCCAAGGTAGGGATGACCAAGGCGACAATGGATCTAGTGAGCGGATGCAACAGCAGGTCAGACAGTAGGTGGGTTAGCAGGACCCTCATCTTGATCAAGGTAATAAAGGCCATTTTTCTTATGCCCTATGCCAATCGTCTTCCTCGTCCTTAAATATTAGAGAATGACGGAATCGAGAAAAAATGAGACAGAACAATTAAGATGTTTGGTAAGCTTATTAACTGACATCAAATTAAAAGAAAATGAAAGCATATACAAGACAGATGAGAGAGAAAATTAGGGTAAGGGTTCCATTGTACCAATGCCACGGATAGAGACAGTAGAACCATTAGAAACTGTAACAGGAGACAATGAAGAAGATGACTAAATATGAATAAATAAGGAAGATGTACCCGACATGTGATCAGTGGCAGTAGAATCTATGACCCAGGGTGTGGGAGGGGAAAAGCGAATGGAAAGACAAACAGAAGACGTACCTTATTGAGCTAAAAAATTAATGGAAAGATATGCATGTTGAGATGCCTAATACTGAAAGAATTGAGCATATTCCTCAGAGATGTCCTTCACCACCTGAGATTCTAGAATAGTAGGATTATCTGGATCAGATGTCACTGCATTGGCGAATTTGGGTGGACGGCTAACTAAATCCCAACATGTTTCTCTAGTATAATTTTTCTTTCCACAAAAAGATCACTAACGAGAGGAGCCACGATCACGGCCACTACGTCCACCCCGAGGGCCACTACCACGGCCACCACGAGAGAAACCACAACGACCACCACTAAGTTGATCACCTCGATTTTGTGTAGGAATCTACATAACAAGCGTCGAATACTCAAATGGCGCAGACGAACTTGAGCCAGAAATATTGTCCTTGGTAGTACTACAGAGATGTGAGAATACATTTCAGTGATAGTGGAGAGAGTAGAACTAGAAAGAATCTGAGATCGGACCGGTTCAAATTCTGGGCGCAATCCAACTAAGAATTTCATGACAATCATCTGCTCATGTTGCTTTTGCATTTCTTTCAGATCGATAATCATTGGTAGAATAATATTTAACTCCTCATAAAGGCTTTTGAATGTGGAAAAATAATCTGTAATGGATTGCGTGCCTTGCTAAAGTTGAAAGTATTCGACCGATAAATCATATATCCGAGTGAGATTACTGGAATACAACATATGAAGATACTCCCATATGGATTTACACGTATTTAGATGAGTACAGAGATCATCTACTTGAGGCTCCATTGAATTCCACAACGACGCTACAATCTATGCATCAGCTTGAATCCATTCCTCATACTTCTTATCAGTTTCTGTTGGGGCAGAGTCCGTGAGATGATGGTGTTTCCCTTGTCCGGTAAGGGGTATTTTCACAACCTAATACCAATTTAAGTAATTGGTCCCATTTAACTTGCAGGTTGTTAATGGTTGGAGGGTAGCTGTCGACATGAGGGCCCGTCAATACAACAACTAACAAATAACAACAACTTGGGAAAAGGAAATAAACCAACACTGTTTGTTCAGACCTTTAAATGAAGAACACTAAAAAATAGTAGACTCACAAACATTGAGAAGGAGGGAGTGCGAATGTCGACGAATCGTTGGAGCGTTGTGGACTGCCATCGAATCTGGCCAGAAGACGATCGACGAATGTTAGTTGTGGACTGCGAGGTTGGTGGATGCTCGGATCTTAATGGAGACAGTGGAGAAAGTGTTGCAACTGTTCTACGAAGATGATGGAGGCGTGGATCTTGACGTCGACGATGGGGAAATGCGTCAACTGGGCTTTGCGACAGCGGCTAGGGGTTTAACGATCGGCAACGAGGATTTATGACGACGAAGGCACCGACGAGGCTTGTGTGACAGCAGTTAGGATTTGGACGGCGGCGATGAGGCTTTTTGAAACCCCTTGGTTTGTCTTTTTCTTTTTTTTCTTTTTTTTTCTCATACGGATGGTGAGGAAAATTGAAAGAAAAAAATGACAGAAAAAAAATAGTTAAACAGATCTATGGGATTAATGTCCCCATAACCTGCTCTCGATACCATGTTAAAGTAAAAGAAGAGTAGGAAAATAATGAACTGGCTTAATTATTGTGTTAGAATCTCCCACTATTTATAATAAGAATTAGGAAACAATACAGTAAAACTTAAACCGTACGGGAAATCCTAAATAATACAAAAAAGACCTAAATACCCTTTAACAGAACTCAATGAAATCTATGATACTTATGAAGAATTAGTCAATGAATTCAAAAATTAGAGTTCTAGAATTTTTTCTCTAAACAAATAGTTTTATCATTAACAAAAGAAGTCAAAAATAAAAATACTGAAAATGTCTCTCAAAAATAAAATAAAAAAATAACTTTAAAGAAAAATATTTTTGAAAAAGAAAATAAGGAGTTGAAACTAAAAATTGAGGATCTCAAATTTACTATTTTTAAGTTATATCAAGGAGAAAACAATTTTAAACTCATGTTGGGAAGATAACAAGTTGTTTACATCCAAGAAGGACTTGGTTTACTATTTCAAGGGAAAAATAAATTGTCAAAATCTTCTTATGAAACCAAGAAAATGATGAAATGTTTTCATTGTCTCGAAAGTGGTCATACCGTAAATGCATGTTCAAATAAAAATGGTCAAATAAAAAAGATTGGGTACCTAAAGGAACCCAAGTTATGCATGCTAATCCTCCCAGACCCAAAAAAAAGGGTACCAAGAACATGTCACAATATCACTGGTTATGATCGAATGAAACCATTCACAAATGGAAAATTAAAATCAAGAGAAATTAGGAACAGTCATAAAGCCAAAGCAACATGTTATTCAAATCCAACTTAAGCCTAATCAGGAGCTTCATGAAAAGGCAAAATGCAAAAAGATAAAGGCAAAGAAAAGGTTATCAGTGAAAGGAATGCACAACCATCGCGAGGAAAAATTCTCTTACAACAAGATATAGGTAAGTCCTACAGTTATGTTTATAAGTTCATCAAGTTTGTAAAGAGCCAGATGTTCTCCCTAAGAAAATTGACTCATATCCTAGCTGAAAATCTAATTGTATTTATTTGATCTGATATATCAACAATTTGGGACATATAAAATGGTAAAAACAATTAGGATTAATTGGTAACCTTTAAGATTAGGAAAAATTAAAAAAAAAAATAGAAATATAGGAAAATCAGTCAACTGACTCCCTATATTAGTCGACCAATTAGGACATTAAAAATTAAAATAAGCTAATGGTACCATCAGTAAATTGATTCCATACACCAATCGACCAATTATTGGGGGCCATAGTTGAAAATGAACGAAAATACATAGTATATATGTCAGTCATACTCGTAACTAAGAAAAATAGGAACATTTCTGAAGAAGGTGCACACATATCCCTGAAGGAATAGAGGTCCTCCCTTTATTTTGAATATTTATCCACAAGTGTCTCGACGGTGTAGTATATAGGGGGGGGTGTATGTGTATATATATATATGGTGTCAATCCACTACCCTGAAGAATTAGTCCCAGCCTGTGATCTTGACATTTAGTATAAAGTAAAGTCAGTTATTAACAGTATATAGTTAGATTAATAGTTAATAGAATTCAGTTTTATGTGTACATGAGAGAATCACAGAGACTATGTACAACTCATGGTGTGATAGATGTTTTGTCAGAATCCTCACATGTTCTTAATGTGTTCTCGGATATTTTTGGTCATCACATGTTCTCGGATGTTCTTGATGTTTTTCAACCACTTTTGACATGGTTTAATGATTTTGATATTTTTTTTTTGCTTGATTATAGGTTGTATATATTATGTATATGAAATATACATAACATGTTCTTAACGTGTTCTCGGATATTTTCGGTCCTCACATGTTCTTAACATGTTCTCGGACGTTTTTTATGTTCTTGATGTTTTTCAACCATTTTTGACATGGTTTGATGATTTTGACATGATTTTGATATTTTTTTTGCTTGATTATAGGTTGTATATATTATGTATATGAAATGTAAACATATAAACTATATGAACATTCTATATACAAGAAAAATAAACGTATTTAAGACAAGATCGAAGGATATTCAAGAAACATACCTAGTTTAGGGAAGTGGTCTTTCCCTAAACTATTACATTCTTCTCATTCTCAGCTGTTCTCGATGGTTTGTCGTCAACCTCTTGAGATTTTCTTCCAAGATCCTCAAGAACCTCTTCAGGATGGTATTTTAGCAGAATTTTGAGGTGTTCATTGAAGAGAAAGACTGAAAAACCTAGAGTCCTGACAGTGGAATTCGAGCCTAGAGAGAGAAATGATGGGTTCAAGCTCTTTGAAATCTGAAAACAAGCCCCCTGTATTTATAGGCTGGGGTCTGCGCATTGGTTAATGCGTAGGCCATCTCAGCCTATTCCTTCGGGTCTGTTTAGATTAGGGGTCATCCTTTCTTGTCTTGATGTTGAATAGTTTTGGACTAATTTGCAAGTTATGGAAAGATTCTCAAAGATTTGGTAATGATTACAAAATATTTAAATATCTAGGGGCAAAGATTGGAAATCATTGGTAATGATTGGAAATTATTAGTCATCATTACCTATTCTTGGATATGATTGGTTTCACATGGGGTCATTTATGGCATGATGTGACATTTTCGGTTTGGTTTAGTGGCTAAGTGCCGGTTACTTTCACTATTTCAATTTGGTTGCCATAAATGCCTTGGAGGTTCAATGTATTTAGTCTTGAAGTGTCATTTTTCATTTAATGCTTTATAGGGACACTTGATGTGATGGGTATTGAATTGGTTCAATTTGGATTGAATTAAGTCAGTTCAGTTTACCTTGTAACGGGTAGTCATATTTCAAGTCTTTCGATTATCCTAAGATATTTTGATCAAAATATATTAATACCTTGAATGTGGTCCATCCATGTCATCCCAAGAATTAAATTCTTTATGGGATGGACATTTTGATTAAATGTATGCTTAGGTGGCGAACCAGATCAGTTAATTTCGATAACCGTTAGTTACTCTTTAAGTAACTTAGTTTCTTCCATAGATATTTTGGTAGAGAATACCTTAGGAATATCTTGGGAATTTAATTCTCATTAATTTTCCATTAAATGGTTGGTAGGGACCTTGATTCAATGGGCTTTGATGGCTAGTCAAGATGACTTCGGTTTGGTCGATTTTGAACTGAGTCTTAATCCTTAGTTACTTTAATAACTTGGACTTGTAATGACAATTCTATGACTTTATTTAGGTCTTTTGGATTTGATTTATGGATATTAAAACTTTAAAAAAATATTTGAAAAAGTATTTTTGGTGTCAAATAGACGAAACCGGTGATAGTGAATGTTTCGGGATCAAAGTAAATAATAAAGGTAAATTGGTGATATTTCCTATAATTAAAGGGTAGTAACTAATTTTTATTTATATTAAAGGTCATAAAATAATTGTTTAATAAATTCATCTTAGTCCTCTTTTAACCTTAAGAATTTCGAGGTTGACCCGAAACTTTTACTTAACCAAATTCAGTCTAATTTGACAGTTTTATTTTTTTTCCTATTTTTTGTTGTTTTTCGTAGTATCTATTGTAATATATTGTGTAATATAATGTAAAAATTCATTCCCTTTAACCCCTGTTTAAAGTGTATCTGAACTTATACTTTCAGGCTAACACTAACTGGACGAGACAAAATACGGTGTCTACAACGAGAACATGCAAATTCCAGTAACATTCTAATTGCTTCTAATCTAGCCACAGGTGCTTACGTCTTGTTATAATCAATTCTCTCTTTTTGATTATAACTTTGTGCTACTAATTTATCTTTATTTCTAATTATCATACATGTTTCATTATTTTTATTACTATATACCCATTTAGTACCAATAACATGATGAAAATCATGTCTAGGAACTAGAGACCACATTTTATTGTGCTCAAATTGAACTAACTCTTCTTGCATCGCTGAGATCCAAGACTCATCAGTTATCGCCTCATTAACATTCTTAGGATCAATTTGAGATAAGAAAGCGAGGTTAATTACATTCCTAAGAGAGGATCTTGTACTGAGTATATTTGTATTGAAGACACTTGCATTCTTTATGTTTGTGAGTTTGAGTGGATTAGACACGTTTGGGACGGTGTCTAGTTAGGGTAGTTAGGTTTCAATCTTTTTCCTGTAAAAAAAATTAGTGTTTAATCTTTGTCCTGATAAAAAAGTTAGGTTATTCTTTTCCCTTAAAAAGTATTAGGTTTTTATTCATCCTGCAATTAAATTAATTTTGAGTGATTTGTAAAGGTTCATCATTCCCTGTGAAAAGAATAAGTGAAAGAGAGTTAGATTTTTCTTTAACCTGGTAAAAAGATAAGGTCCATCATTGACCCGTGAAAAGGAAAAATTATAAAGGTTGATTTTATGCCCATAAAATAATCGTGAGTTGTAAGGGTTTTGCTCCTACCTGGTAAATAAATCAGGGGTTTATCTCCGTGGAGCTGGGGGGACTGGACGTAGGCAAGACTAGCTTGACCGAACTAGGATAAATTCTTGTGTGCTACATTGATTTATTTTCTATCTTGTGTTTGGGTGTGCACTTAGTATTAAACACATATTCGCTGCATATAAATATAATAATCTATTTAGGAAAATTAATTATATGTGTTTAAATGAATCAATTGTTTAAATTTCGTAACTACCCAATTCACCCCCCCTTTTGGGTAGCTCTTTGGGCCAAAAATTGGTACCAGAGCTAATTTAGCTCGTTTGGCTTAAAATCCTTGCAAAAAAAAAATCACATATTGTACCCCATAAACACTCTAAAAGAGGGGAAATCTATGTTGTTGTGACAAAAACTTGTTATGTCTTGTTTTAAAAATACTCACAAGAGCACGAATCGATTGTAGCAAAGGTTAACGGAAGAGAGGTCAATCCCACAGGGATTTTTTATAGAAAAACTCAATCAATCCAATTTAATTTAATTATAATCTAGTTCAAGATAATTTTGTTTTGTGATTAAGAAATGAAAAACTAAGTAAACAGTGAAATAACTAGTTTAACTTGATTGAAAATGGAGAGATACTAAGATTTCAGATACCACCAATATATAATTAATTAGTTCTTATTATTGTTTTTACTCCAAATTTTTAGTGATAGTTTTAGAAATTAAGTCCAACGTAAATCTCAAGTTGGTTTTTCTTTGCTTTAAAAATTGTAATTCTTAAGTATTATATATATACAATTTAATGGAAAACATATAATCAAAAGATATTAATTATTTCACAATACAAATCGAAGTATTAAATAATTCATAACAATCAATAAAACATGATATTAAAGATGAAATCGTTTATTTAATTGAAATAAAAACCTCAAACATTTCATTACAAATTGTTTGGAATCAAAACAATACGGAAACTTAATTAATTATACATTATTTCATCCTCAATCTTAGTATAAGAAAAATTAGAAATACATAGAAAAAGAAAGCAAAACCTTATTGGAAATTGACATCCTTTCCAAGACTAGTTGATGTCCAAAATAGCTTGAAAATAGACTAAGAAATGTGTATCCAATTGTGTCCAACCTCAAGTCATATTTATTGACACCAAAAAAAAAAATCCTTGGGGTGTAAAATGGTCAAAAACCAGAACCAAGTGAGGTGAAAGCGACATTCAAAACAAGTTGGTAAAAGTCAGGGGTCAAAAATGTCAGCTGGTCAAAGTTGGAGGGCCTTAAATGGCCAAGTGGCAAACCCAAACTTCCAAAAGACAAAAGACGAGCCGCCAACTTAGCTCATCTCACTGTAGCAGCTGGTCCAAGTCGTCTAAGCCGCGGCTCACTGGCTTGTCTGCTGTTCCGGCTGGTTCGGCTTTTGTTCGTCTTGCCGAGGTTTACTCGTTTTTTATCCAATTTGTTGATCCTAAGATTTTGATGGACAATTAAAGGTTGATGTTTTTTGTGGAACTAATAGTTTAATTGAGTGTTTTAGTTTATTAGTTCCAATGATGAAGATATGATGACAAGTAATGAATGGATGCTAAAAGATGATGAATGATTAAGAGGTTGAAGAATTTGAATAACCTAGAGAAAACAACTCAGGTTAAACTTCAACTCTTAATATCCCAATTAGGATTACACATGAATAAAAAAAAATTAAAATAATTTTTATAAATATGTGTGTTTTGAATAGAATCCTAATTAGTTAAATTATTTGCTCCTGTATGTAATTGAAAAAAAAAATATTAATAATTGATTAAAATTAAATTTAAGTATTTAGTGGAGCTAACCGAGAAAAGAAATCGATTAAAGGGGCAAAAACGTAAATAAAAATGGATTAAAAACGAATTGAGAGAAGTGTTCCAACATTAGTAAATCAACAGGTAAGTCGACCAGAGTATAGAAGGAAAAGTCTTTGTATCTCTCGATCGACAGGTAGGTTGACCCGTGCTTCAATATGAACTTTATGTATCAATATGTCGACAGAGCGGTCAACTTGTGACCAGAAATGTAACTCTCTGAATCTCTAGGTCGATAGATAGATAGGTCGACCGATGGGCTGTAGATTTTTGACTTAGCTACATCCGGAATCTAGCGATCGACCGGTAGTCATTGGTAAGTCGACTTATGGCACTGTTTTAGGATTTTGTGAAATTCTGGATTTTATTCTAAAAGTAGTCGTTACTAACCGTTTTTTTGTTAGGATTCACGAGATATATTAGGGATTTAATGTTATTTGACATATGCAACATATATTATGATATCCCTATAGATTTAGTTCATTAAATTTAAATATTTTTCAATAAAAAATCATAAAACAATTTCTAAAGATTAAATTCCAAATATAATTAAGAAGTACTAAATATAAAATAATTTGGAAAGATCTCACCCGGAATCCACCGAAAGAATACTTATAGCAATGTCACTTCAGATTTGGTAACAACAATGATCCACAGTAAATAATTCTCAAGAATAACTCTTAGAAAAGCTCTCACTATTCTCTAAATATTATTTCTCTTAGAAAAACTCAATGTATTTCTCTTGATCTCTCACTCTAATATGAAAAATGTAAATCTATATAAATGGGAATAAAATAAGCTCTCTAACGACTAGTTCCCACTGTTATGACATTTAGTTGCTCTTATAGACCCCTTATATCATTAAGACTTCAACCTGGTTCAAATCACTTAATTATAGCATTTAAACTTCTCAATTAAGTCTCCCAAATATTTCTCAATCACAATTAAATAGGATAGAAAGAATTACATGTACCAAATTGAAAAATATTCAAACTTAATGAACCAAATCTATAGGGATATCATAATATATGTTGCATATCTCAAATAATATTAAATCCCTAATATATCTTGTGAATCCTAACAAAAAAAGGGCTAGTAACGGCTACTTTTAGAATAAAATCTAGAAGTACACAAAATCCTGAAACAGTGTCATAAGTCGACTTACCAATGACTACCGGTCGACCGCTAGATTCCAAATATAGCCAAGCCAAAAATCCACAACCCATCGATCGACCTATCTGTCGACCTAGAGATTCAGAGAGTTACATTTTTTGTCGCAGGTCGACAGCTCTGTCGACTTATCGATACAGAGAGTTCATATTTAAGTACAGGTCGACCTACCTGTCGACCGAGAGATACAGAGATTTTTTCTTCTATACTCCGGTCGACTTACTTGTCAACTTACTAATGCTAGAACACTTCTCTCAATTTGTTTTTAATCCATTTTTATTTACGTTTTTGCCCCTTTAATCGATTTCTTTTCTTGGTTAGCCCCACTAAATACTTAAATTCAATTTTAATCAGTTATTAATATTTCTTTTTCAATTACACATAGGAGCAAATAATTTAATTAATTAGGATCCTATTAAAAACACACATATTTATAAAAATCATTTAAAAAACTTTTTGTGTCGTGTGTGATCCTAATTGGGATATTAAGAGTTGAAATTTAACCTGAGTTGTTTTCCCTAGGTTCTTCAAATTCTTCAACCTCTTAATCCTTC
The DNA here is from genome assembly GCA_016647705.1 of Eucommia ulmoides. NCBI lineage: Eukaryota > Viridiplantae > Streptophyta > Magnoliopsida > Garryales > Eucommiaceae > Eucommia > Eucommia ulmoides. Next base: position 35,148,541 of record CM028330.1, read on the forward strand.
ATCATCTTTTAGCATCCATTCTTTACTTGTTATCATATATTCATCATTGAAACTAATAAACTGAAACACTCAATTAAACCGTTAGTTCCACAAAAAATATCAACCTTTAATTGTCCAATAAAATCTTAGGATCAATAATCTCCCACTTTTTTATGATGACAATTAACTTTGATCTTTTCTTCAAAATAATAATATAATCACACTCCCCTGAATCTGAGGACGGGTTATATAACTCATTAAAGCATAGTAATAAAGATAATCATAAGATATTCAACAAAACACAAATTTCAAAATATAATAAACTCCCCCCTTAAGATATTCAATAAAACATCAACGAATTCTCCCCCTTTGCTATCTCAAAAACAAATTGGGGAGGGGGCAACACAAAATAAATACTACATACATATAATATACTTTGAAAGAATAAACCTAAAGTAATTAAATCAGAATATTTATGTATATAACCTTTTTTTTTTTTTTTTAAAAAAACACATTGAATCAACCCATAAAATAAACTTTATACATTAAAATCATTTTGAACAAATACCATGTGGATCATCATTAGGGATAAAAAATCTAACTAAGTAGATCAAATCTAGCTAATTCATCAAAATTCATACACTAGAAGTCAAGTTTCACCAAAAACCTAAATTAGCTATTACAAACCGAAACAGTAAATGTGGAACTTGTGTCAATAACAAATTCAAAGAGAGAATAAAAGATAAAGTCTAATGAGGGCTCTGTCCAGAAAAGTGATAATAAAGTCACATCGGACTAGTGGCTGGTTGTTAAGGATACTAAACTCTTGGCTAAACAATTGGTCCTGGAGTCATTTTCTGATGAAACAGCGTTGACGGTCCTGCTCCAGACAGCCCTGCAGCAGTTGGTCCTCCAAAGGACTGTTGTGCTCCAAACATAGGATGTCATGTAAAGTGTGGCTAAGTATTGTACTGCTGCTGGTATCCGTGATGAGATGACTGCATAAATTGAAACATTTGTTCCAAATTTCTCGTGATTTTCCCAAATCCAGCTTCTATGTTTATATTCATTTGGACCATTTTATTTTCTAACTCAGTCATCCGATCATCCATTATATCCGCATGTACCAGTAGATCATCAATCGGTTCTCGAAGAAAAATCTATCTTCTGATCAACATTCATTTCTTCATCATCACTTTCTTTTTCGCCCACAGTTTGCACTCTTTGCCTTTTCTGATTCCTCTTCTTTACCCATATATTTCCTCTGTACTCATATCCCATTAACGAAGCATTACCCACATTAATCCATCCGGGTGTGATTGTCATGAATTTTTCTTCATCCGGATCAGTTTTAACTCTAAAGTGATCAAACAACCTTTGAAATGCATCAGCATAGGGTAATACTCCAGAGGGTTTCTGAACATGATACTTCATGTGGTCCGTCATGATATGTGCTAGATCCAATTTTCTCCATTCAACAATCTCATTCATTAAATAAAGGTCACAGTCATTTACATTAGCATGACTTCTCCCTCTAGGAACAACCGTATAGGTTAGCACCAAATGAAAGAATCGATGCTCAAGAGATAATGATCTTGCTTTATCTCCCTCTAAATAAAATTTCTCAACAATTGTCATTCTATTAAAATTTATCTAAAGCCAGTTAAGGGTATTGTATGGAACTACATCTCCTCTAGTTATTCCCAAAATATCGCATAATAACCCCCTATTAAATCGGATTTTTTTCCTTTAACGTAGGATGTAATTTCAACATTATTGTAAGTGAGATTGCTATAGAACATTCTCACCCACATCGGCATCCACTCATTCCTTTGGGTGACAAAATCGATTCACTCCAAATTTCTAAAATACCCTTCAACATCAATATTTTTCTCTTTCAAACTAACAAAATCTATAGGTTTGTCAATCGGTCGACTGGTAGTCATTGGTAAGTCGACTTATGGCACTGTTTCAGGATTTTGTGGAATTCCAGATTTTATTCTAAAAGTAGCCATTTTTTGTTAGGATTCACGAGATATATTAGGAATTTAATGTTATTTGAGATATGCAACATATATTATAATATCCTTATAGATTTGGTTCATTAAGTTTGAATATTTTTCAATTTGGTACATGCAATTCTCTCTATCCTATTTAATTGTGATTGAGAAATATTTGTGGGACTTAATTGAGAAGTTTAAAAGCTATAATTAAGTGATTTAAACTAGGATGAAGTCTTAATGATATAAGGGGTCTATAAGAGCAATTAAATATCATAACAAGTGGAAACTAGCCATTAAAGAGCTTATTTTATTCTCATTTATATGGACCTGTGTTTTTCATATTAGAGTGAGAGATCAAGAGAAATACACTGAACTTTTCTAAGAGAAATAATATTGAGAGAATTGTTAGAATTTTTCTAAGAGTTATTCTTGAGAATTATTTACTGTGGATCATTGCTGCTACCGAATCTGAAGTGACATTGCTATAATTATTCTTTTGGTGGATTCCGAGTGAGATCGTTTCAAATTATTTTCTATTTAGTATTGCTTGATTATATTTGGAATTTGATCTTTAGAAATTGTTTTTTGATTTTTTATCGAAAAATATTTTTGAAACAATTTCTTGAATGAATCTGATTACGTGCTCAATTACGTACTACCCATTTTTTTTATTTAAAATCAGATTTTGAATATCTCACTTTTCTATCACTAGATTTAGGATATTAATTGAGTTCTAATTTATCTGGGGTGGTAGAAGTTCCAAGTGAGAAAAATCACTTATCAATTTGTAATTGGTGAATTGAGTGACAGATTGAATACTATTGGGAGTATTTAATCTAAGGGTAGCTAATTTCAGTCTCTTCCTGTAAAGAGATTGAGGTAGTAATTCTTCCTGGATTGAATTGATTTGTGAGAAATTTTGTAACGGTTCAATCCTTACCAGGTAAAAGGATATTTAGAGTGTTTGTGAAGTTTTGATTCTTTAGCCTTAATTTAAAAAAGAATTAGGTTATTTTTTAACCTGTAAAAAGTAGAGGTTATTCCTAAGCCTGTGAAAAAAAAAATTGTAAAGGTTGATTCTGAGCCTATAAAAGAATCTTTGTAAGGGTTTGGTTCCTACCTTTAAAAGAATCTTGAGTTTAGTGGGTGCGACTCTCCGTGAGGATCGAAAGACTAGATTAGCCAAGAGTAACTTGGTAATCCAGTATAAATTTCTGATGTGTTGCTATCTTTACATTATTTATTTTTGTTGATTGGTTTGCACCTAGTTGATTTTATATTTTCGCTATGATATAAAGATAATAATTAATTTAGGATTAGAATTAATTATTTGGATTATTAAATTATTTTTTCTCTGATAATTTTTTACCTATCCAATTCACCCCCTCCCCCTCTTGGGTAGTTCACTGGGCCAACATGATTTACTCCAAATCAATGTCATTTTATTCGCTTTTCAAAAACCTACAAAACCATATAAAATAATTCAATTTTTTATATTGTTAAGGGATCGAACAATTCATTCCAGTTTATTTGGTTTTTGTTCGGCTTTTGTTCAGATTGTTGTGGATTACTCGTTTTTAATCCAATTTGCCCCATCTTAACATCGTTTTGCTCCATTTTCATAAACATACAAAAAATAACTAAAATAATTTTATTTATAATTTTTTACACTATTCGAACGATTAACAAACCTAAGTTTAGGGCTATAAAATCGCACAAATGCGGTACGATCATATGCACCGTCCACCTTTGTTTGCAGGTGATAACTATTCATTCTGGAAGGACATAATTATTGCTTTTCTTCAATCCACTAATTATGATGTATGTCTAGCCATTCAGGATGGTCCATTCATTAATAAGGAGAATGGAGTGACTAGGAAGAAAGAACAGTTGACAACCTCTGATAAATAGAAACTTTCTATTAATTCTCAAACTATTAATATTCTTTTTTGTTCTTTAGATACTAATGAATATATTAGGGTTTCAAGTTATGGATCGGCTAAAGAAATGATGGACACATTGCAAATCACTCACGAAGGGACAAATCAGGTGAAACAATTTAAGATCAATGCCTTAGTTCGTCAATTCGAGCTATTCAGATTGGGTAAAGCAGAATTAATTCTGAAAATGTACACGAGATTCAATAATCTCTGCAACAACCTTAGTCAACTCAGAAAGCCTTATAATATGAAAGACAAAGTATGAAAGATTTTGAGATCATTGACTAAAGTTTGGGAGCTAAAATTAATGGCAATAGCGGAAGCTAATTGTAGACACCGCATTTCGTCCTGCCTAATTAGTGTCAGATCAAGCACAAGTTCATATAAACTTTAAACTTGAGTTTAAATGGAATGAATTTCTACCTGATATTACACAATATACTATACAAAAACAACCAAAAAAATATGACAAAAACGCAAAAATATTGAATTTAACAAAATACAGCTAAGTAAAAATTTCAGGTCAACCTCGAAATTCCCATGATTTAAGAAGGTCTAAAATGACTTTAATGAAGTTTGATTCTCATCAAATCAGCTTTATTATAAATAAATCTTAGTCACTACCCTTAAATTATAGGACTTTTCAAACAATTAACTCAGTTACCCCACCCTGACCTTGAAACATTTACTATCCCTAAATCTTGACAATTTAACACCAAAAACATTCATTTCATTTATGCATATTACATCACATACTACCAATAAACAACCCAAGACACCTCAATAAATGCTTGGAAAGGTCATGACAAAGCCCTAAATCACAAGGTGATTTAAGGTTTAGACTTGACTTGGATTTTCACCAAATCCAAGTAGTCTTGACAAACCACCCTAGGCCCAAGAAATCAAAGGCCTAGATGTCATTTAAGGCCCACAAATGAAGCCTTATAATGACCAAGGAAACTTCCTATAAATTTCCTACCAAACGGCTAAGGAAGGGAACCAAGACACTTAAGGTACAACCAACCGTTATCGAAACTAAACCGATTATGTTCACCACCTAAGTAAAGCATTCAATGAGCATTGAATTCTCATCCCAAAAATAATTAAATTTTTGGGATGACATGTCAAGACCACATTCAAGGTATATAGATATTTTAAGCAAAATATCTTGGAACCAAACGAAAACCTTGAATCGTGATGACCCATTAACGAAACCAAGCCGGATGTGTGGCCTCCAAGCAATGCATTAAATGAAAATCCCATCAAGTATTAAATTCTTAGGGATTACATGGAAGGGGTGGATACATTGAACCTAGATATTTTCACAAAAATATCTAAGGGTAACTAGGAGACTTGGAAATCAACCTTCGATTACAAGCCAACTTAACCTAATTCCACTCAAGCCCAACCGTAGGAATGCTCACCAAGAAATGACTCATCACCTAGAATTAAATGCAAAGTGACACCTAAGGACTAGATACAATGAACCTTGGATGCATTTATGACGACCAAACCGAAATAGTGGATCTAACAGGTACTTAGCCCCTAAACCGATCCGGGTCCATCACATCAAGTCATAAATACACCCATTTGCAAGGAATTTGATTGGAGGAGAGAAAATAATTGGTAATGATTACCAAAACTCTGAGAATCTAACCTGCCCTCCTAAATTCGTTCCAAGCCAAACAAGATCAAAGCAAGACAACTAGTCCCCTAGGCCAAACACCCCCAAGGAACAACCTGGAATGGCCTGCACATTGGCCAATTCGCAGGCCCCCAGGCCTATCTCATTTTTGCAAGTCTTGAAGGCCTAGCTTCTCTTTCTAAACTCGAGCAACACTCTCGGGTCCTAGGCCTGTCAAGCATATTTCTCAAATAACATGTCGTTACTCGACCGAAATCTGGTCGTGGAAGGTGTTCTTGAAGTTCTTAGAACAAGAACTCTAAGGATCGACAATCACCGATTAACACCGAACCAAGAAAAGCAAGGAGAGAAAGAATGTTAGCTACTTAGGGACGACCACATCCCCTAAGTAGGATGTTCTTGGGTTCTTGGCTAAGAATTCTAGGAATCGTCTACCACTTATCAACCACTAATCAAGAAGATCAAGGAGGAGAAATAGGTAAACACTTAGGGAAGACCACATCCCCTAAGTAGGTATGTTCCTATAAAACACCCTATGATCTTTGATTAATCTTGTATATGTTTCTTGTATATAGAATGATCATGTAGATAACACACTTTACCCTCATGTACATAATTCATAAAACCCATAAAACAACCAAGCAAACTTTTTATTTTGTCAAGAACATCAAGCAAACACCTAATTTTAACTATAACAACCAAACTAGGGTCAAAGAATACAAAACCACTTCAAGCATCTCAAGAACATTCAAGAACATTCTAAAACATCAAATCATTTTAGAACATGTTAAGAACATGTGAGGATTCAAATAAAACTTATATCATATCATGAGTTGTGCATAGTCTCTACGATTCTCCCAAGAACATCGTATTTCTTTTCTTTTTTAACTAAACAAAACACACACACACTATATATATACACACACACACTACACCGACAGACCCTTGTGGCAAAGAACTCAGGATAAGGAGAGCATATCTATTCCTTCGGGGATATATGTGATTCTTCTTCAGAAACCTTCTCATTTATGTTAGTTACAAATAGGATTGGCATAAATATATGATATTTCTTTTCACTTTTAACTATAAATTTACATACTAACACTAAACTAACCAAAACAAAGGAGTTTGTTTAAGGTCCTTGACAAAATCAAATGGTTGTTATGTATATGTTAGGGTTGTGATTCAAATTGTTCACAACTCTAAAAACTGTTAATAAACCTAATTAGGGTTGTCATTTAGGTTGTTCACAACTCTAAAAAATATTAATAATAGCTAATTAAGGTTGTGATACAGGTTGTTCACAACCAAAACTAGCTACTAATCAACCGAAATTAACTAAACCAAACCAGTCTTCAATCAAAACCAATCTTTAACCAAAACCAACCCAGCTTTCAAACATAGCAACACTAAACTACGTCTGACTTGATCTTTTGTAACCACCCAAAGTACATAGGCAGCCCATAAAGGTTCGGTCACACCTTTAATAATGAACCCAGTTTTAACGGAGACAAGACTGAACTACGTTTGACCTGATCGTTGGTAACCACCCAAAGTACATAGGCAGCCTATGCGGGTTCGGTCACACCTTAAACAATACAAACCAGTGTCCTTTAAACGAGACAATAATAAACTATGTTTAACCTAATCTTTAGTAACCACTCAAAGTACGTAGGCAACCCACGATACGAATTTAGTCATTATAAACAATAAAAATAGTTTTTACCCCTAACCAGAACAAACTACGTGATAACCTATTTCTTATTTGAAATACGTAGGCAACCTACATGCGGGTTCGGTCAGATATCCCAAATAATTTATTCTTAATTTTTATTTCATTTAGTATAGCTTGCATATTTATAATTTGTTTACATATAAATTGTTATTGGGTGTCGCTGACTAGTAGTAGCTGTAGTATTTACCTACTTTCCACTAAATCATGTCAAAAATACATAAAAAGAACAAAAGCGTTTTAAAGGGAATCATTCTTGTTTAAGTAATCAAAGAAAATTGCTTGGATAGTGTTTAACAGTGAATATCTATTTTAACTAAGGTACCATCTTCGGACGGATGTCTTGAGATGTCTAACACCTTCACCAAGCATAAAGAACTATAGAACTTAAAGAATATCTCTGGTACATAGACCTATGGAAGTCAAAACACAAGCCATTTCAAAAGAAAAAATAAATTTTCAAAATCCTAGTGACCTAGCACATCATTTAACCCCATGTTAGGTGGTGACTCCATTTTTAACAAAAATATCGGCCCAAGAAGTTTTTCAAAACCGATGTCTAGAAAATCCATTGAAAAACCATTTTAAAAAATGAACGGATTTGGATGACTTAGAGAAGAAGGGATGAAACTTGTTTTCATCCTCTTCATGATTCTCTACTTCTTCCGCTATCGAAATCCAGGGTACATCACTAACGATCTCACACTTTACACCATTGATGAGCTTATTGGAAATTTAATGACCCATAAGATGGCTATACAAGGATATGAGGACAAAACAAGAAACATCAAAAAGAAGTCCTTAACATTAAAAGTTCAAAAAAATGATGAAGAAAATAACAGTGATGACATCAGCATTGACAGCGAGCGAGAAAATGATGTAGCACTTCTCACGAAAAATTGCAGAAAAATGATTCGACAAACATTCCGTGGAAAGAGAAATTTTAACATGAGTAATATGGAATGCTTCAACTATCACAAGAACGGACACTTCCAATCCCACTGTCCTGAACCAAAGAAGGAAAAAAAGAGAAAAAGAAAAAGAAAAAGGTAAAGAAGAGTAAGAAGAAATCAATGAAATCTATCTAGGATGACTCTGAGTCAAATAGCTCGGAAAAAAAAGGGGCAGTGACGACTCATCTATGCTTGCTTTGATGGCTACTAGAGATAAGGTAACAAAATGTTCTAGTTCTTTCCCTTTAGATTTTGATGATTTATTTTATGTTTATTAAGAACTAACACATGATTATAAAAACCAGTGTTCTAAAATTAATACCCTACAAAATACAATTAACACAATTAATAAGAAAGTGATAAAATTTGAATCTGAAAATAGTGAATTGAAATCCAAAATATCGAATTTACATTCGATAGTTCTCAAATTTACGGGTATCTAAAAATGCTTTTAGGGAGTTCACGAGGTATCTTTGATAAAGATGGAATTGGGTTTCAGAAAAACCTTAAACAAAATGGATTTCATAAATTCTTTTATGAAAGCAGGAATCTTATTAGATGTTTTAAATGTAACATTGTGTGGCATGTTATTAGTAAATGCTTTTCTAGAGTATCTAAATGCAGACAAGTTTGGATTCCTAAAAGAACTAAAATTATCCCAACTAACAAGATCGAACCCATTTAGGAACTATTTGAGATGCTCCTTGCAGATTACTCTGAAAGCATCAATAGGTAAACAAAAACGGTTCCTAGATATTGGTTGTTCTCGGTACATGACGGATGATAAATCTAAATTCACATCTTTGACACTTAAAGACGAACGTCATGTGACATTTGGAGACAACGCAAAGGGTAAAATTATCAATATAGGTAATATCGGTAATGGGTCTACTACTATTAAAGATGTTCTCTTAGTAGACGGTCTTAAACATAACTTGCTTAGCATTAGTCAATTATGTGATAAAGGTTATAACATTATTTTTTTTATCATGGTAGATGCATTATTAAGAATGGGTATGATAGTAGCATATTACTTGTTGCATCACGATTTTAAAATGTTTATACATATTCATTTGATGACTTTTCTTCTCAAAATTTATCATATTTAAATGCATTATCTAAGAATAGTTGGTTATGGCATAGATGACTTGAGCATGCTAGTATAGAGTTAATTTTAAATCTGTCTAAGAAGAGTCTTGTACGTGGCTTACCAGCATAAAAGTATGTGAAAGATAAATTATGTGCTACATGTCAACTAGGTAAGCAATCTAGATCATCTTTTAAGAAGAAGTTGAACACATCCACATCTAGAGAACTTGAATTATTGTATCTTAATTTATTTGATCTGAATGTCATTGCTAGTTTAGGAGGTAAATTTTATGCATTCGTAATTGTGAATGATTATTCTAGGTTTACATGGGTGTTTTTCCTAACTAAGAAGAGTGAAGTTGCTTCTATATTCTCTAAGTTTTGAAAATGTGTTCAAAATTAGAAGTAATGTTGCATCATTAACATCCATAGTGATAGAGGCAAAAAGTTTAGGAATGATGAGGTAATAAGTTACTATGATGAGCACGGGTATGCTTACAAGTTTTCTGCACCTAGAACGCCACAACAAAATGGTGTTGTGGAGAGGAAAAACAAAACGCTTTAGGAAATGGCCAGAACAATACTGAATGAAAATTGTCGTCCTAAATACTTCTGGGCCGAAGCTGTAAGCACCGTTTGCCGTGTTGTAAATAGGGTTTCTATCCGAAGAGGTTTTAATAAAACCCTTATGAAATTTGAAATGGTAAGACTCTAAATATATCATATTTTAAAGTTGTTGGTTACAGATGTTTTATTTCAAATGATAAGGATAATTTGGATAAATTTGATGCTAAATCTAATTACGGTATTTTTCTTGGGTACGCTTCTAATAGTAAAGCTTATAGATATATAACAAATTATCTTAATAGTAGAAGAATCTATACATGTTGTATTTGAGGAATCTGATCCACTTGTGTCAAAAAATATTTTGTATGATGATGATGCAGGTACACAAAATAATCAAAACCAAGGAGGAGATACGACAAATGAACGACAGAATGAGGAACCAAAAGGAAAGGAGATAACTTTACCACGTGCTATAAAGATTCGATAAAAGAAATTATTGGTAATTTCGAGAAATGTGTAAGTACAAGATCCTCTCTTAGGGATATAATTAATCTTACTTTTCTATCTCAAATTGAGCCTAAAAATGTGAATAAGGCGTTAACTGGTGAATCTTAGATCTTCACAATACAAGAATAATTAGTTCAATTTGAACGTAATAAGGTGTGGTCTCTAGTTCCTAGACCTGACTTTCATCCTGTAATTGGTACTAAATGGGGATGAAACAGGTATGGTATTTAGAAATACAATAAGATTAGTAGCACAGGGCTATAATCAAAAAGAGAGAATTTATTATGATAAGATGTATGCTTCTGTAGTTAGATTAGAGGCTATTAGAATGTTACTCGTCTTTGCATGTTCATGTAATATTAAATTATATCAAATAGATGTAAAGAGTGCATTCTTGAATGACTTTTTATCAGAAAAAAATTATGTCAAACAACCATTGGGATTTGAGAGTGTTAACTTCCTAATCATGTGTTTAAACTTCAGAGGGCTTTGTATGGGCTCAAATAAGCCCCGCGAGCTTGATATGAGAGACTTAGTCGATATATGATCGAAAATGATTTTCGACGGGGTCTTAGTGTATGCTTGTGCACTAGATTTCAGTCTTGTCCTAAAGAATCTCATATAACTGCAGTCAAGCGAATCTTTCAATATTTGAAAGGGACAAGTGACCTAGGATTATGGTATCCTAGGGGGAGTAACTTTAAGTTAACTAGTTAATCTGACGCTTATTTTGTCGGATGCAAAGTTGAGCGTAAAAGCACAAACAGGTCATGTCACTTTTTAGGACATGTTTTAGTTTCTTAGTCTAACAAGAAACAGAACTCAATTGCCTTATCTACTACTGAGGCTAAGTATATGGCAGTTAATAATTGTTACGCTCAAATTCAATATATTAAGCAACAATTATATGATTTTGGAATATGTATGTAAGAAGTCCTTATTTATTGTGATAATAAAAGTGTTATATGCTTAAGTAAGAATCCGACACAATTCTCACGAACTAAGCACATGGAGATTAGACATCATTTTATTCGTGATCACATTCAGAAAAGGAATGTAACTATTGAATATGTTGATACCTTCAATCAGCTTGCAGATATTTTTACCAAACCTCTAGCGGAAGATTAATTTATGAAAATTATTCGAGATTTAGGTATGGCTAAGCATAATTATGTATACCTGAGTGATGTTTTTTGGTCTCCGCCCCCACTTTTTGAAATGACAAAGAGGGAGAAGTTGATGTTTAATGAGTTAGTTGATGTTTAGAGATTTGTTCGCCTGAGCATTGCATTGATTAAAGGAAGAAGTTATTATGGGACCTAATGTTGAATAACATTATTGTATGCAACTAAAGATAGTTTACTCTTAAAAATATGAATTCAACGTAGCAACAAATACCAATAGAGATAACCATATACATAAGCATAAAATTCTCAACATCTCTATTATGAAAAAATAACCACTAATTGAGATGCCATATATGTTCAGCTAAATGAACTGATGGTATAAGGTCATTTTGTCAAATTAGATCATGCTTAAATGCAATACCTATTTTTAGAGTTTTTGAATGAAAGCTAAAAATCAAGATCATCAAAGACAATATAATAGAGTTTAATAACCATCACATGACTCTTTAATGCCCTTTTAAACGTGAGTGAATATCATAAACTTACAAGGACAAGAGATTGAAACTCATATATGCATGCAGTCACTACTAAACCTTAATAATAATGCATATGAAGATGGTCAAGCACGTTTGACCTAATTATCAATATCGAGATGAACACAAGAATATTCAAAGATAATTTCATGCCACATAGACCATACAATGATGAGACAATATTACCATTAAATTGAAAAGGATGATCATGGACTTACAGTTCGACTTGACCCGAGCCACTGGACCAAATCTTTAAGTTTAATTTAGTTATAAAATTAATTAATTAACTAAAGATGTCACATATCATAGGCCTTCTCCATAGGCTTCCAATGTCTTGGCCTCCATCGCTCCGTGGTCTTGATTGGGCACATCAAATTTTTTATTATCGTTGGGCTTCTTTTTTGTCTTATTAAAATTATAAATACATTGAAAAAATAATAAAAAGACCATGTCAGATGGAGAAAAGAATATACATATGGGGATCAATACAACGAAATGAAATTGAGGTAGAGCATGCATGCCCTTGAAAAATCCTCAATAATTAATTACAACCATAATCGCAATAAAATATTCAGTCTATCAAATTACAATCAATCTACAAACCAATGACATAACTCAAATGATTTTAGTCCATAATCGTCACAGAGAACTAACATATACAATACATCTTATGTAAAATATAAAAACCAGTTAATCACATTACGAAGTCTTATTGGATCAATAAATATTGACATATCCTAATTAATTAAAAAATAATTTCTATGTCCTAAGATTATTAATTCAAATTAAATTAAATGTTATGTATGTTAAAATTATCTCACAACAATTTAAATAGAATTTAATTTAAATTTTGAATTATTCAAATTCCATATCTATTAAACTTATGTCATAATATTAAAATAGAATTAATATTTTGTAAACTTTCGAAATTATCTCATATTCCTAATCTAATAAGGAAAATATTCTTATCTCATAAGAATCATTCTAATCTAATTAAAATGTTAGTCCAAAAGAAATTAGATCCTATATCCATTAAACATTATTTAATAATATTCAAAATAAAATCCAGTTTAATTTGGAATTATCATAATTCAATATCCTTTAAAATTATCTCATAATTATAAAATAATATTTTGTAAAATATTAGCTTCACCCAATTCCACATTAAAATAAAAATTCTATATCTATTAATTATCAAAGCATAATTAAAGTAGAGTTTTTATTTAAATTGAAATTAAATCTTTTGATTAAAAATCTATGTTTTTTATTCATAATCTAATAATAATTCAGATAGCCTTTTCATTCAAATAGAATTTAAAATATTTTAATCAAAAATATATGTTTATCAATCATTACCTAATAATAATTAAAATAAAATTTAGTTAAATATGGGATAATAAAAAATTAAATAAATAATAATCATTATTTATAAATTATTATCTCATAACACTTTAAAATATTCAATTAAATATTTAATTTAGAAAATTTGCAATTTAAATTTTAAATTACTAAATATGATTCAAACACAATTTAAAGGTCAAATTAGATAGCTTAGTTAATTTTTGGCGTTTTCTTTCTAAATAAGCAAAAAACCAAATCTTACAGAATCTAATAGAATCGAAGGCAACTATATTCCACTGGAATAAAATAAAATAAAATAAAATAATAAAAAATAAAAATGAGGCGCCCTAACGGGAACCACCACCGCGTCACAACGACAATTAACTGCCACAGTAGGATGCTCCCACTAAGTAGGGATGGTCATGGGCCCGGAGGTCCGATCGGCCTGCCCAGTCCGACCATATTTTTTTAGGGCTTGGACTTGGTGTTTGAGCCCATGGGCCGCGCTTGGGCCTAAAGACTAAGGCCCATTCATTTTTAGGGCCGGGCTAGGGCTTGATCATTTTTGTTTAAGGCCGGCCCGGCCCGGCCCGAACTATTTTAAAATATAAAAAATATATATTTTATATATATATATCCATAGAGAAAAAATTGAGGGGCCATTTTGTAATTTATAATTTTGGCTAGATAATTTAACAAACCATAATTTCATTCATCTCATAGAGAGAGAATTGAGAGGTCATTTTGTAATTTTCGTATTTAGTTTTTAAATTTTTTTTAAAAAAAATTATAGGGCCGGGCCTGGGCTTAATTTTTTTTTGTAGGGCCGGGCTTGGGTATAAAATTAGGGCCCGATCATAGGGCCGGACCGGGTTAGGGCCTAACATTTTTGTGTAATATCCTAGTCAAAACCTGGCCCGACCCATGACCATCCCTACCACTAAGGAGTTGTGCCACTGCAGACGGTAGCACATCGCGACGGCGATAACACCACTACCATCACAAATTTAGCACTCAAACCGGCGTCGCAATTTGCGGCAAGAAGTCGTTCTCTCGAATTCTCTTATTTTTTAATTTTAATATTTTAAAAAAATTATAAAATTAATTAAAGAACTGTTTTCGGATTTACTTGTAATCGTTATTGTTTTCAAGAAAAACAAAAAATAATATTTCATCAATATTATTACGATTGAATATTCTGTAAAATATAACCAAATTAATTTATTTTGTGTTAATTACAAACACAACTTTGATACCACTTGAAGGAACCAAACATTAAACACACTAAATTTATACAGCAAAATATAAAAATTGAAATCAAAATTTAATATCACGTTCATTTAACTTGTATCTATCTGTATCAACATAAAACAAATAAAATAGATAAAATTAAGGTATAACTGAGGTTAGCCTCATTTCTAAATAAGTAATTAGAATGGGCATGGCCTACAGCCCTTGTTTCTCCGCAGCCAACCCCCTCCAATCCTAAAGCCTCTTTCTCTCTCTCTCTCTCTCTGGCTTCATCCTTATGTCACCGCCTCCGCCGCCATCAAACCACCGTCACCCCACCAACAACTTCGGCCATCACAGTCTCCACTCTATAGTTTCATCTCTATGCCGTCATAGCCACCATCAAACTACAGTCGCGCCACCAACAACTTCGGTCATCACCGCATCTACTTCATGATTTCTTCCCTATACCATCGTCGCCACCATCAAACCACTATCGCGCTAACAACAACATCAGCACCGATTCTCTCTCTTCATTTGGTCAGGGACAGTCCAGATCTGATCGAAACAACCATGCCACCGTCCCTCCCCCTCTCGCCACCGTCTACGGCCAGTTCGGCATGCGACGGCCAAAATATGGTCGTGTCCGGACAGATATGGCGGCGGACATCGCGACGCTTGAACAAATTTAGCCATCGTCGTTTCCAAATCTTGCCGTCGTCTGGCCAGCAATGGCCATTTATGGAACGTCGGCAGTGAATTTTTTACAGATTCTGTTTTTTTTTTTCCTTAAAAATGTATATTCGTAGATTTTATAATACGTTGAAATAATTTTTTCATCGTAATTTTCATTTATGGGGATAGTTACGGTGATGGTTGTAATTATTTATTGCGGTAATGACAGTGGTGGCAGTAAATATTTCCTATGGTAGTAGTGGCGATGGTGCCAATAAATGTTTTCTATAGTGGTGGTGACGGTGATAATAAATATTTGTTGTAGTTATATGATGGTTAATATTTATAATTAAAAATAATAATTTAGGGGTATTCTTGTCATTAAATTGTTATAATTTTTAAAATAGGGTTTTCATTCAAAATAAATAAATAAATAAATGGGGATAAACTTAATGAGTAATGGGCTCTTGGGGCCCATATAAAATCACCTTAAAATTAAATTGCATTTAATTCGAATATCTCTTCCGGTACTTCAGTCTTAAAGTTGATATTTCTTAAGGTGTGATTTGAGAAGACTCTTTCAAAAGTGGCTTGACCTGATTAGGTACTAGCATCAGAGATTGATTCTCTTAAAAGCAACACAAATATCTTACCACTAACAGTATCCACACAAAAAACTCAGTTAGGATAGTGAGATTTCTTATAATCTAATTCTAATCCCAAAAAAAATAAGGTAGATTTGATTTAAATGTAGGGTAATAGTAAGATTCAAAGTAGTGGAGACACAAAAAGAAGAAACAAGATCATACACATAAAGGGTGTTGCCAAATTTTTGGTATAAGGGGGTGGCCATAGATTATTTTTCTCTTATATTATCTGTCCAAGGTTCAAAACTCTGGACTAATTCTTTCTATATTCTCACTTTGGCCCCCGAACTTTCAAAAGTTAATCAATTAAAATTGGAACAATTTGAATTTTGCGCCTCTAATAGTAAACATTTTTCCCAAAGACATTTCTTCTGATTGTGAGTCACGTCTACCCATATATCGCAACCATATTCAATAGGTAGGAATTTCACCAAGAGAATCTTCTAGTATGATTTACGCATTATACAATCTCTCTATCTTGTATATTCGAAAAAACCAACAACGTATGTATATAGTCAAAAACCCCTAACTAATTATATGTACATTAATTGATAATATAATTTCTTGTAACACCAATTGAAATCTCATCCTAATAGTCATTTGTTTTGTCCAGAAGTTAAGGTGAATTATATTAAATCAAATCACACATGGAACGTCTTTTTTTGCTAAGAATGATAGATTCTGTCTTGGATATTCATATATTCACATGTTTGTCTTTCTCTACCCAATGAATACCTATGAAGTCTTGTGACTAGAGTACAACACTTATTATTATCAAAGTATACCAACTCATATATGTGACATACATTAGCTCAAGTCAAAAGATTACAAATACAATCATATCTCAAGTATTATATTTTGATATTGAGCAGAACTATCATGTAAGATATCAAAAATGATTACATTCAGTCCTTTACTACACTAGTAAATTCATTTGTGGTGTTCTAGAATCTCATACTAATAGTGTGAGACTCACCACTGTCAAAAGAGAAAACAATAGGGCAAGTTAGCCTAGATCGTTGAATATCAATTTTCAAAAATCCAAAACCGGCTAGGAATAATTAAGAATATAAGTTATCAAATATTTTTGATCTCCGCCTTTTAATCACATTAAATAGTTAAGATAATTTAACTTTATATTCAAGGTTTACAGCTACATTAATATAATAATATCAAAATATATTTTATCATTTACTTGAAATAATTACTAGAACAAGCACGTAGGATTGTATATAGGGATTATCAGTAATAAGAACCATTCAGGAAAGATCTATTAAGATTCATTTCCACAAGGCACTGGGGGTCAACCAAACGTTACTGATGTCACACCTTGGGAGTACAATCAGTGAGAACGATGGGATGGACCTCGAATATTAGGATCGACTTCGTCTGCCTCAAATTACATGGAGAAGTAGCTACCCGCCATGTGGCTCCAAATATGCACCGCACCTTAGAAAACACAAATACATGTACACGCGTCGTATCTAATACGAGACAAATCTCAAAAAACTTAAGACGAGTATGAGTGGAATACAATAATATATTATTATTATTATTATTATTATTATTATAATTGTTATTAATAATTTTTGTATTAATTAACTTTTAGACCCTTTTAGTACTTAAAGTATCAAGATATTAAAATAAAAGCATGTAAAGTGTAATAACCATTAAAAAATTCTTCGTTTGTTTTTGTACCCTTTGTACCCTTAAGTATTTTACATTTGTTACCCACTATATTTTTAAAATATTAAATATTACCCTATTATATTCCCTTAGATTGCATTTGGGTAAAAGATTTGTAAATGATAGAATTTCAAAATCCTGAATTTTGAAA
The DNA here is from genome assembly GCA_016647705.1 of Eucommia ulmoides. Classification (NCBI taxonomy): domain Eukaryota; kingdom Viridiplantae; phylum Streptophyta; class Magnoliopsida; order Garryales; family Eucommiaceae; genus Eucommia; species Eucommia ulmoides. Next base: position 35,166,346 of record CM028330.1, read on the forward strand.
CCTCATCATTTACAAATTTCTTATTTGGATAACTATTTTAGGCGAAGAATTTGATCGTCTAATTTTATAATTTTCTTGTTTGAATAACCACCATCACCATCATGGGGGTCGACGTCGATGGTAGCGGTGGGCAGCAGTGGCCTACAGCGGCACGTGGCAATGGAGGAGGCCGACGGTGGTGGTCAACGGTGGCGGTGATCGGCGACGGCCGGCAGCGGTCGATGGTGGTTGGTGGTGGTGGTCAGGGGCGACGGCGACAGTGGTAGGATCTGAAATTTCTTCTTAGATAGATTTGTAAATGATACCTAAAATAAAAAGATTTAGAAATCCTCTATTTATCCAATTTTTTAGATCCAAGTTATTTTACAATTTTTTCCTAATAAATACCCAAACAAGTGATTTGTCAAAAAGAAATTTTGAAATTCTTTGAACAAATCAAATTCTTCCTCCAAATCCCTTAACCAAACACAACCTTAAGGTATTCAGACGTGTCTGACTTTTTTCTTTTCTTTTTAAGGACATTCTAATGCATATTCTAGAAATACCACCATATACGTATGCTATACATATTCAATATGCTTATGTCAATGGAAGTCTCCGTGCTTCTCAAGCTACACCATTAAGAAATCTCCTCAAATCTCTTTTTCAATTTTAAATAATACAAATTTAGATGATTGTGAAACCTTGAGATATGAAATATCACATAATATAAATACTTAGGGCACAAACTGTATTTTAACTATATAACTCGACAAACGAAACGACTCCTTCCTTCGGTTATCCAGAATCAGTGTTTTAAGAGAACAACTTCGTGAAATCATTTTTTTAAGCAATACTTTAAAAAGTGTGGTAGTTTCAATAATTTGTTCAAAAATATTCAAAGCATGAAAGGCTATTTAGTTAAATGTATATAGATGGCATTACACATAATTAATTTAGAGAGTTTGAGAAAGAAAATGGAATATCGATCAACTCATTTAAGGACGAGACAGAAAGCTAAGCCATGCAATTATTAGAATTGACTATGTGACCTCAGACTTTTGGATTAAAGAATTGTAATGATAAGTCTTTGTTATATTTAACTTAGCTTTCCATTTTTTGCGATGATTTTCAAACTCTACAATTGATTAGCTTATAACAATCAAGTCTCATAAATAATGCAATGAGTATAGTTTTTTATATTTGGATGATGTCCAATGATGTCCAAGATCAAAACAACCCCACCATTTGACAAAGTCTCCTTTATATAAGAACAACAAAAGGCGTAAGATCGACACTTCCTCATGGACACTACTTTCCATCTTACATTCCATAATCTCCCTAAAATCCCGAGATCGATAAATCTTTATCGCGACTTGCTCTCTGAAGGACTCCTAGGTGTACGGCGTACGGATTTCAAGAGCATGTGCGATCATCTTTCGCTCATGTGGGTCCTAAATTTGGGGGTCGCAGTGTCATGGCTGCGGTTGTCCAATCCGATTTTTTGACAATATGTAATAAGTATATATTTGTATTATACGTCAACTTAGTAGAAGGGCGTATAGAGTAAATAATAGATATTAAGGGGCGCATATATTAAGTGTCACATGTCAGCGAAGAAGAGCACTCCAACCACGCGTGGCAGGAACGACTGTTGAATTCCTGCCATGCACAGCATTGGCGGCAATTGACTTCCATATTACTCATTAGCATATATAATTAAGTGTCTTTATTAATTATCATAAATAACATAATTAGTAGTTTCCATATTTAGTGGACTTTGAAAATCATTTTGACAACATTGAAAGACATCGAAAGTTAACTAAAATAACACGACATATCATTGTAATTCTTTAGTCCAAAAGTCGCATATCACACCGTCAATATTGACCACTGTGTGACTTCTCTCTCTCTCTCTCTCTCTCTCCATTACACAAGTTTACCAACGTACTTACTCCCATCCCAAACTTTTAGATCCATCATGTGAAATGCTTTTTTATATACATTTACCGAAATAATCTTTCGTACTTTCTCCCTAGGTGTACTTCTTGTGTTCTGTTGGCGATGATTATAAACGCGGGATAGGAGTTTGGGTTGTAGGCGTATTCCAACCCGATTCGAGACGTACTCCATCATAAACATTACCCGTCGTACTGCAGAAGAATTTGTCAAGACAAGTTGGTTGACTCTAAATCATTAGAGGCATGGACTTGCTTCTGCATCTTTATACAAGGGTGACTTCCTACGGTTACGGTCACGGAGTTTGAGCGTCCCGAGATATCATACAATCGGCGCTCGATGGCCCGCCAAGTCAACTTCGATCAATTGATTCTGGGTAATTTTGGTAATGCTGCCAAACATATTTCGTATGCAAATTGTTTTATACTTTCATGCAGAATATGTTAAGGACCGCCTTGCCTCAAAGTTAAAAATTAATTCTCGTACGCGGGTTGGCAATTACACAAACGTCGTCTGACTGTTTTTGTTTGACATTTTTCCTTTTAATCATGGAATTATTGATCAATCCATCAGGTTCTCTTCAAACGGCAGCTATTATTTGGCCAAAAATTTATTTAAAGATATTACTTGGGACTAACAAGTTTTTACTACGTTTTTTTTAACTACATTCTCTATTTCAAGATGCTCTGGCACGTTAGGAGTGGGCCTCCTGCAGCACAATTTTTTCTTTACAAACAAAAGTAAGAAAACTATAGGTCATCCTATGTGCTGACATTTCATCACGTGGCCGTAAGTTAGCCCGACTGTGCAATTCAAATTGCGAAATGACTCTTTCTTGTAGTCATTAATGGCGCACTGGCTTGCCAAAAGGTAGCGAGACCAACCTTTACAAGGCGCAGGGTGCCAGGGAGGGGTACCACGCCATTTTGTTAAGCCTCGTTAGTTTCTGTAAATAGCATAAGTCTTTGAAGATTTTATTTCTTTATTTGTACAACTTCTCTTGTTTTACATAGCCCCTCTCCTCCTGATTTCACTCTCTTCAGTAAGTCTTTTACTTTCTGGCAAAATATTCAAGGTTCAGTCTAGACTTTTAGCTTGATGCTCAACTTCTCGCTTGCCCCTTAAACTATATCTTTGACATCTACAGACATTCTCATCTGGTGGAATTCTAGTGTTGGATGTCCCCCATCCTTTTTTTTGTGGGAAGTGTGTCCGGTAAAAGTGTTTTGCCCTGCGTTCCTTCCAGGGCTTTCTCACGGAATTCTCAAGGGAGTAATGCCGAGGACAAGAAACTACAAATATCAAATCAACCCATTAAATGTGTTTGGTTATCCTGTATGTGATTGAGACAGGCATACAAGTTTATCAGACACATCAGGGCCAAGGCTACAAGAAGTCTCGTAGACAACTGACTCGCTAAAGGAAAGATTTCATCTTTCTAGCCCTCTTCTGGAAAACCAGGTAAAACGAACCGAAAGGCCACAAACCTAAAAGGCCAGTCAAGAGACTTGGGTGATCGACAATTTAGTACCCTACTTGTGCTCTTGGGTCCCCTTGACATATTCACCAAACAGCTTTGACCACATACCGTAAAATGCCTTCTTACCCTGCAGAGGCACGCAAACATACATTATAGGCGTTGCCTAGGCATGCTACAATCTCTTCCTCCTCCGCTAAAAAGGTCAGTCGTGTCAAAGGTCGACCCCAACAATAAAAGCTCAAGGAGACAATACATCATCAAACGTTATGCTAAACTCACCTTACGCGGCAATGAAGGCGTGCATGAAAGAATTTCGCCTAGACCCAAGGCCTCTCGTTTAACTGTTATATACTGTGTTGACAATACTGCCAACACGATGTCGCCCAAAGTTAATGCGTCCACATATTAGTCGAGTTTGAAATGTAGTCAACCCCATGGTCCCATATGTCGGCAGACTTCAAGGGAAGAGACCACCATCCTTTTATAGAAGACGGAGAGCCATGCCATCACTAAAAATGTGCCGACAATAGAAGCGATGACAGAAAAAGGAATGTACTTGCCCATCAAACAATATTTTCAAGCAAGCACATGGGACCAAATGTGAAAGGTAACAAAACGAGAAGTTACAAAAAAGGTAACTTTTCGCAACCATCTTTGACCAAATGACTGAAACACTAAACCCCTCATCGGACCCCAATGGCCAACATCTAACCAGTGTGCCACTACCGACGGCCATTCTTCGGTTGCGGTCCATGATTTATTTTATTATTATTTTTTTTACAAATGGGGTATTTTATTATTATTTTTTTACAAGTTCCTTGTTAGTGGGTTTGACGGCGGGTCTGATGTTTTGGTCAAAGATGGCTGGAAATTTACTTTTTTTTTTTTGTAACTTTCCGTTTTGTTACCTTCTACAATAGTATAATTTTGAAAAAATAAAAAATGCTACCAGATGAGAAAAACCTCTCGCTTTAGTGAAATAGAATTTAATTACTCTTGTTTAAATGAGTATGTGCTAGATTGGTGTTTATGCATTCTCAGGTATGAAGCAAGAAGGAGCACATCACGGGAATCCAATTTTATTTTGAGAAAACACAAAACAAGAAATTCTTCATAGATTATACACCTAGCAGGATTACATATGCACAATGGCAAACATATAATGAAGGTGTTACACATAAACCATTCTTACAGAGGTACTATGAGAAACACATAGTAAAGATGTTATTTCATTATAACTGGTGTTTGTTCCACTCAAATCTCAATCGAGGCCAAGGGTTGATTAAATAGCTCTCACCTCGTACTCATGAGAAATTCTAAGAGGGGAATTCTGTGAGACAGGCCTGTCTTCAGACCAAAGCTCCAAATTAACAGTCCCTGTTCCCCAGTGTACGAGGCACTTGTAAACCTGACTGACAATGAATCGATTCACCAAACACAAGCCAAGACATTTATCAACGAGCATCCATTCACCTGAGCATAAATGTCACCAAGAGGAAAAATAATTGATTAACGTCTCTGTCAATTTATTTGTTAGGCAAACTAGCTCACAGATGTAACTAGCAAAAGGTATAAGATTTACTAGCGCGCGCGCACATAAAAAAAAATAAAAAATAAAAAAAATAAAAAAAAAAAAGGAGAGAAAGAACAGATATTTTTCCAAACATGGTTATAATCTATGATGCATCAATTTACAATGCTTCCAATCTATAGTGAAGACATTAGCATGAATTTATGTTGCTGGATTTCAGGATTTAAAATCCCAACTAAGTAGGCTTTTTAACCAAGGATTATGGGAGAAATTCGATGCAGCCATTGAAGTAGTGAGACCAAAATAGATTTTTTCCTAAGAAAAAAATGACCGTTAATTTTAGACCATTGTCGTTGGCTAAATCTTGCGGGCAGCAAGGGTAGAGACAGACTGCACAAGGCTTGCAGTGGTTTTGGCCAAGTGATGCAAGTGGGAGCTTAGCATTAGCTTGGGAAGATCATTATGGCTCCTCAAGCCAAGACATGTCTATCTGGTTCCAAAATTTTGCATAAGGTACCGTGTGAGGGACCTATGCCATTCAGACGTATGAATCAGTCTTGGCCCGCCTCAGTCTCAGCAGCAACGACAAGTGCACAGAGTTGCGCGACGACTAGGAAACTCAGTTTGGGAGTAAGCAAAGTTTGATAAAGTAGGAATGAGATAAAAAGACAACCAGTATGAATGAGATGCTTGGAAGCGCCGGGTTTTTAGGGATGAGGATAATCACAGGTTTGGGGATAGTGTAATCCTTATTCTGGTGGGAAAACATTGGCTGAACAGGATGCATGCTAACTGGACTGGAGGAGGCTGGTGAGAGTTGCTCACGGACTAGTAAGGTTTGTCAACCACACACATAACTTGTCTATACATACATGTTTTTCTAGTAAATTTTGTGGATAAGGAGGAAGGGAGAAATCGGGAAGGCAAAAACAGATTTCTACCAGTAAGCCTAAACACAAAATTGAGAGTAAGGAGTGGTGGACAGATTCCAGGCTATAATCTTTAGCCGTTGGGAGCAGCAATTCCATGTTTAAATGTGGTAATAGAGGAAGGTTGGGTGTGGTGCACATAAATTTTGTGTTGCTGCGTTTCGGGTTTTATTGGTGTGTGTCTACTTGTATTCGTTGTGATTCCGGTGTAGGTGTGGGCCGGTTAGGCACGGGAATTCTTAGGCCATCATGAGAAAAATTCGATAATATTTGAGGCTGAAAACAATCCTGTGACAAGTCGGGGTATTAGCTTCTAAACCTGTTGAAACTTAGGCATCTTTAGACATCTTTAGTAAGACTTAGGTCCTGTTTGATAACACAATTAAACACTTAAAACTGAATGCATTAAGTAAAATTAATCAAACACTTAAATTATAAGCATCACTTAAAAATTGTTCAAAATTTTAGAAAAATAAAGTTGTAAAAATTATTTTAAAAACAAAAATTTGTACAAAGATAATTTTTATGAAGTTCAAAATATTGAAAAATTGAATAATATATTCAGCACTTAATAATTCAACACTTACAATTTCAACACTTAATTTTCAGCACTTAAAATTTAAGTGTTATCAAACATGCCCTTAGTAAAGGAACTTTAATGGCGGTAGATGCTTCATTAGGTTTTAAATGAGGAGAAGTCTTCAATGGAATGTTTGTGGCCTTAATAACCCAGATAAAAAGGTTAATGTTTGGGAAGCCAGGAATTGGGGAGCTGGTGTGGCATGCCTCAAAGAGACAAGCTTTCTACAATGGTTTAGACTGACGGACCTTTGTGGAGGGGAATTAAATTGACTGGTGTCAGCTAGATGCTTCCGAAACGGCTGTCAGTATTATAATCTTCTAGCTCCAGGACACCTAGTGATCAAGATGTTGGATTTTTACAGCAGCAGCCACACTTTGGCCTGCTTATTTAAATCAATGGTTGATGGTTCTGGATGGGTTTTCTCTAGTATACATGGGCCTTCAGATGGCAGTAGGAAAGATGTGTTCAGGGATGAGCTGAGGCAGGTTTCCTTGAGTTAGGCTTAACCCCTTTGCCAACGGCAGAGTTAAATGTAACCCACTTTCTGCAACAGAGGTTCGGTTGTGCCCGTAGCTCGATTGCCATGAGATCTTGACCAGATCTCATTGACGAGCTTTACCTCATTGACCTCCCTCCTCCAAGAGGCAGCTTTACTTGAAGTGAAGATAGAGACAATCTTGGTTTCTCGAGGAATGATAGATTATTTATATCAGCCAATTAGGGGAACACTTACCTGATGTTGTTCAACATTGCTTGCCTGGGCTGGCTTTCGACCATTTTTCCATCCTTCTTAACCATGGGGGTTTGAACAGAGGAAAATCTCCTTTCAGATTCGACAACATTGGATTTAGGTTGGTAGTTTTCTTGATCCAAGGTTGATGAGCTATGCATTCACATGTACTCCCTCTTATATTCTGGATAAGAAACTCTTTTTGCTCAAAGGCGACCTTAGAAACTGGAACGTGAAAACTTTACCGAAGCCGGATGTGACTAAAGTTCGAATCTTAGAGTTTATCATTAGCATCTTAGAGTTTATCAAAGCTTTAGATGATAATGAATAGGTCAGTCTCCCCTTGGCCAAGGAAAGAAGAGATTGCAAGGGTTTAGAGCAAGAACCTCGTCCCTGAAGAGGTGCCTTCGAGGCAGAAGTCCAGAGAAAGTTTGGCTAAAGGAAGGTGACCACAATATTAAATACGTTCACAGGATGGTCGTTGCTCACAAGCGCAGGAATCTCATCTGCTTGCTTTAGAGGCGCTAGGTTCAAGGAGGAGGAGGACGATATTAGAAATGGGACTATCAATCTGAATTCCCTTATTTTACTCCTTTTCAGATTCGGAGTACTAGAATTGGTGGACACGATTTAACTGGATGGAATTTGCTTATTTCAAAAAATTCGGTTTATTTTTAGTATTTATATTTGTTGAAATGTAAGGCAAGTCTTTTGGGTTTCATATTTTTTTTTTTATAAATAATTTGACAACTATTTGATTCCTTCATTATGTTAGTTGATTAATTTATGTACGGATTTCTTGAATCTCACATTGATGTTGGGCCCCCGATATCCGTTCGTAGTAGTTTGGTAAAGTCCACCCTGCACATGAGAGGGCATGTTGAATTCCACATCACCTGTGTTACTTGATCTTGAGCTATATATAAGGCGTAGGGCAATCCTCCTCTTTCAAGGCGTCTTTTGAGACTAAATTAGGCCTATTCGGTTTTTACATGGCATCAGAGTCAACCCTTTTATCTGATATTAGACTTGTTGAATCCCACATCAATATCAGAACCCCGATATCCGTTCGAAATAGTTTGTCAAAGACCACCTTACGTGCAAGGGGCCATGTTGAATCCCACATTGATCTTGGGCCCCCCAATATCCGTTCGTAGTAGTTTGGGTAAGTCCACCTTGCGCACAAGGGGGCATGTTGAGTCCAACATCACTTGTGGTACCTGATCTTGAACTATATATAAAGTCTAGGGCAATTCTCCTCTTTCGACCCATTGGGTTTCTAAAGGATTCATTGTCTTGACCGGTATCATTTTGATTTTTCCTAGTGGGTTTACTAGTTAGTTATAGTCACAGATTTATCCTTGCATGATCGTAAGGGTAACCAATGATTATGTTGTAATTGTCTCTCTCTTGCTCCTACTTTAGGGTCGGGGTGTCACAACTCTGGACTCGCGGTGCGTAGAGCAGACAATTACCATCCCATCCTGATTGGTCTGATGCTGGAACTAGTGTTTCCGGAAAAGGACATTTGACAAAAGACAGTCCCAATGACTGTTTTCTTTGGTTGGTTTGTTGCTTGGAACACCATCCTTACTCTTAACAACCTCCAAAATCGAGGCTTTTCTTCACGATGGATTTAACATGTGTTCGTTTGAGGCAGAGTCGGTTGATCATTTTACTTCCATTTTTCATGTTATCATGCACTTTGGGACATGATCTTCCCTCCGCTGGGGATAGCTCAGTGGATAATTCTGGCAAAGATGTGTCCAGACCAGTGCTTTCTGAACACTTGGAATATGATCCCTTAAGCTCTTGTTGGTGCATTTGAAGAGAATGGAACCTGCAGATTTTTTAATGACTTGGAACACTTCGGAAGCCTTGATGGCTCTTTTCTCCACCATTGAAAAGAGAAGGTGGTGAATGGACTGAAGAAAAATTCCAGACTTATTCGGGAATTACAAACCTAAATTGTCGTAAATATTATGATGGAAAGGTTTCTACAGCTCAACAAAACAGAGGCAATTTGATGGTTGGTGGTGCTTCATTAGGCTTTGAAAGAAGATGGAGATATTTTGCTGAATATCCGTGGACTTAACAAACAAAGTGAAAGGGTTATCATAATCTCTGAAATATCAGGGGCCAGTTTCACATTTTCCGAGAAGGCAAGATTTAGCATATCTTACTCCTAAATCCTTTTTCATTGTCACGATTGTGTAGGTAACAGATTGACGCTGGATTAAAAATAATTGTGGTAAAATAAATTTAGAATATCACTAACCTAGTATTTTCTTTCGGTGGTACCAGAGCCAAACCTAAGTAACTTCTGTGAAGTTTTAAAGTTGCGAAATAAGCTCTAAAGAGTTAACGAAGTTGAGATAAAAAAAAAATAATAATAATAATAATAATAATTTATTGGTGTAACTTTATATCTTAAATGTTCCTAGTCATGTGTCATAAATCAGGATGAACTTTGTGTGGATACTGTTACACCATACATGTAATACGGTTTGAGTGAATCCATTTTTTGAAAGATTTCTTAGATCACGCTTCAAATGTAACTCATTTATGACACCTAGATCGTTTGTTTGGTTTCATGCACATTGTACATGATCATGGATATAGCCAAATCGAGAAACTTAAGTTTTCCGTAGTGCATATCTGTTCAACATCAAATATCAATTCCTAGCTGGAAAATACTGATAAATGCAGTAATTGCTTTAGGAAGCAGTGCAAGCCCATCAGCTAATTTAACATTTGATGTTCAGAATCCTAGATTTCCCCAGCGTCGCCCATTTGAGGATATTTGCCTGCTACTAAACTTGTTTAATCTTCTATTGCATCAATGGATACTATACCCACGGTCCTCCACTTTGAGACATTTAAACAATCGTCTTTTCTCATTGAGATGCTATAGTTTTCACTTTACCAGTTGAGGACGGAAAATCTAGCAAGAGAATGAAGATCTGGGAGCAAGAAACCATAAATCTTACCGTTAGGCAGGAGATCCCCTTCATACACCTGCTCACTCAATCTGGGCCAAACTTCAATCTTAGTCCCATTTATGGCGGTAAATAAGACATATGACTCAGTAGGGTTGAACAAATTAAATGTTGGATGCACTCGCAAGCAAACAAGCCTGTAGACAAACATGAGAATTAATAAATGAAAACATTTGTGTGCAGAGCAGAAGGTTGGTAGAACCATCCTATAGTAGATTGTGTGATCCATAAATAAAACTCCGAAGAATGGAACCTCACAAAAAATGCTTGGAACAGTCTATGATTCTATATAGTAAAGCAAATTTATGGAGTGTTTTTGGGTGTGTACATATAATAATCTGTAAATGTGTATTACACTATAATAGCAGATAAACCTTTAGATTTCCGTATATATAATTCAGGAGTATCTGAAATCAAAACTAAATTCGGCAATACGATAGTAAGGTTCAGATTGATTTTTTTAATAGTTCTACAGTGCTTTGGCATGATTCCGTCTTCTTGAAGGAGTAAATCAGTGCCCAGAAAATGAGCCCCAACATGCATCAGGCTGGTCCCAATTGAGTTATAACCTATCCCCACTCAAGTCCAATAAATACATTCTAACAAAACCTTTCACAAGCTAAACACTGCTTGTCAATGACTTTTTTCTTGATTACAGTTCAATTTTAGTATTTACAAGTACTCTGCAATCCAATTGGAGGTAGTGCAAAATCATTTTTTCAGGGTTTCAAAATGTTATATATATATATATATATATATTAAAAATCATACCACCCCCACTAACTACTAGATATTCCTACAACAACCCACCCAACTACACTATTAGAGCAAACATCATGTCAAAAGTTTATTTTCTAACCTTAAATTTTCGAACGTGTAATAGCCTAATTGCCCACCAGTCAATCAGCCACGCCTACTGTTCCGAGAGACCAACACGGTCTGTAGCAACCCAACCCAATGCTTGCACACACCCCAGAAAACAATATCAAATGCACCACACATACAGCCGAAGACACCCGTTTTATAACTCATGAAAAAAAAAAAAAAAAAAAAAAAAAAAAAAAAAACATGAGAGGAAATCTGGTCAAGGGTTGTTGGAACAACTATCACTGTTGAACCCTGATACACAATCCAAATCTATACAAAGAAGAAGGCAGTTGACACCCCGACTATTAGGCACAAAGGGGTGGAAATTGTTGGACAAGTGTCTAGCCATTAATGCATAGTTACTCTACCAAATCTGTCGTCAGAGTCATGTAACTGCCTCACATGCCAGACACATGTTCCAATTGACCAGTACTTAGCCAAATTTGCGCACATTAACTAAGCACAAGCAACACCAAGTTGTCCAGCTAGCTTGTGTCCATCCTCGTTGCATCTTCATTTTGCCACTGCGCCCCAACGGCTTGCCATATCGGACACATGACTATGACCAAAACACACCGTTGTGCCCCAAAAGTTCATGTCACTCACATGACTCTGATCCGAACTACACCCACGTTCAGCCCACCTTGTTCTGTTCCTATGCCAAGGTCTTCCTTTGCTCCCATGTCGCACCAATGAAACCCAATCCTACCACTTCTCTTAGGATTTCCTTGCACCGCGTGCCAACACTACCCTATTCTAGATGCATGTCGACGCATGTTGATGTTTGTTGCCTTCATCCCGTGCCAAGATCTTGCCCGGTGTCATGCCACGCCCAAGGGAAACGATCATTAGCACCGTGCTTAGGGTTACCTTAAGCTTAGTTTCATCAACGCCCAATGCCCACCAGCATTGTCCCACAACACCTTGTCTCTCGACATGTTACACCTTGATTTTCGTACCGAACCGAGATTGTTCGTAAGCCACGCCCTAACCTTCCCATCACGTGTACGTCATGCCTTATAGCTTAAACCTTGGTAAGCCGACAACCCCTAGCACACAAGGTTCACAACCACATCCTAACCTTCCCATCACGTGTAAGCCATGTCTTACACCTGACGTTGATGTGCCAACATCCCCTAGCACACAAGATTCACAATCACACTAAAGGTGTCAGAAAAAAGGAGTACCCTTATAATACTTCAAGCGAAATAATTGAAGTAGCAGCCACAGACATCAGAATGATTGAGGAGACATAATCATGTTGGATATCAAGGCCTACACATTTGCCTTAGCCCATGTCCGTGTCATGTTACCCCAACTTGGCACCATCATGCCGACATTTTGCAAACCAACCCTTTGTCCTCCTCGTCCAACACTTACGCCTACTCTAGTCAACCTCCATGTCCTGAAGCCTTAGTAGAGCACCGCATGCACCATGTCCAATAACAAAATGCACCAAGCATGTGCAATCTCCTATATCGGCATTGTTAGGAGCTAACAAACCACCCCCACCGGAAGAATAAGACCCTCTCGTCGGATCAACCCCTGTTTCGACTGTCTGATTTTGGCATCTCCATGTGCCAAAGTTTTTGCCGCAGCCTTCATCAATTTGCCACCATACTTGTTTCCGGCACGTTGCAAATCACTGTAATGCCTTTGCCACAGGCCACTTCCGTGACTAGACAAAGTAGCTTTCAACCCATTTGCTTCCACAACATCTTCACAAGGGAACCTCTTGATCACCAACCACCTCTGGCGGTATTTCTCCACAAAATGTAGGGCAAATTCCCTGAACACCACGTTCCTAAATCAGCTTCTTTACTTAGCCGATTTCAGATCACTCCCAATCTGGTTGTTGTCCAACAACACTATTGTGTTGGCATGTGCGTCTTCCGAATGAGAGCCTTCATCCTCTGATTCCTCCTGAACCAGTGTCGTCAACTTCTCTTGCCTTGGGCAGTCCTTCATCCGATGAGGACCTTCGCATATGAAACAACCCCAACTCTTGCCCGTAGTCGTCTTGGGTTGAGATTTTGATAAGGATCAGTCAGAACATAGGCTTCCGCTCCCTTACTCTTTCATTCTTTCGTTCCTCAAACATTCACTTTCTCTTTGCCTTTCCGCCCATCTTTGAATCTCCCGTCAGAAACGATGGTATCCTTACCCAGATTGTAGTCGGTAAGGCCCTGACATCCCAATTTTGCTTGCGGCAACGTTTGCAATCCAGAAGTAAAATCTAAGAGCTTGTCTTCTTCCAAATGTTCTCCGCATCCAGCATAAAGGAAGTAAATTCCTTCAAGTGCTCAAGCACAAAATCAGTGTGCTTAAGTTTTCACAACCGACCTTGAGGCACCCAACTCAAGTTTGTCAAAAAGAATTCTCTCTCAATTCCTTTTTCAAATCTACCAACGTCTTGATTTTAGGCTACACCACATCCCCTACACAGGTGCACCACCACAATTTGGCATCACCGGCCATGTACATGTTTGACATGGAATACTTGCTCGTCTTCGGGAACATGAGAAATCCAAAAATATTGCCCCATGTCTCACAAGAAATTCTCTAATACCTTGGTACTCCGCATGCCTGAAAATGGCTTTGGATCCAAGACCTTCACCCTTGTTGGGTCATCTCTCGACGCGCCATATCCAACAACTACATTCTTTACCAACGCAAGATCTTCCTCTACACGCCTAAGGTTGATGTTTGATGAGAATATATCTATTGCACCAAGATATCCGTTGCATATTCCAGTTGCCCCAATAACAAGGGCAAGGGCTAAAAGATTCAAAGAAACACTTAATGGGCTTATTTAAGAGATTTGGGCCGAGTCTACAATGGTCAAGCCCAAATTAGGCCCATCGGACAATCAAGGCCTAGTCCACTTCATCAAAACAAGCGAATGGGCTTAAAGCGTGAACCTGAACAAGCCTAGGATGAGACCCACGAATTTTATTTTATTTATTTTATTATTTTAAGTCTTTTAATTCTTTTAGGCTGATTTGTAAGGTTTGATTGTCAAGTAATCTTTTCCTTTTTAGATTAGGAATTAGTCATTTCTTTTTTAGATTAGGAGTAGGGTTTCCTTATTTTTTCTCTAGGATTCCTTGTTCCTCTAGAGTTTTCTTTTATATTATATTGTGGCCGCCTACTATTCACCACCACTGTTCACGAGCACTATTCACTAATTAGGGTTTTTTCTTTTATCTATTTAAGAGACTTGTATCCCATGAGAAAAACACATTACTTTTGATTAATATAATTGTAAGAGTTTTCTCTTAAATTCTTCAGAGAACTTTTCCTGAACTTATCAAGAAATTCTTGTGGCGTTCAAACTCTAGACCTTCGGTTCGTGATTCACTTATAATCATTGGGTCAAGGTGGTTACTCTATACCTTTGGTTCGCATTTTATTGATAAACGTTGGGTCGCGATAATCTATCTTTCAATTTCTGTATTTCTTATTTCGTTACAAATCTGAATTTAGTTTGATCCTTTGCGAAGAAATCCTAAGTTAGTTTCGGGCCTCACTAATCCTTGGCGAGGTTCGCATCAATGTTCCAAAGGTCGACTAGCACGATCGTGTCCTCCGACATGGTCTTAAATCTAGAAGAGGTGGTCACTGCGAGAACAATTCTCTTTATTGAATTTGATACACAAATCCGAATTTATAGAAGGAAGAAGGCAGTTAACGCCCCCAGTTGCTAAGCAAGGAAACATGCAAGGAAATTCAGTAAAAAGTTGCGAGAACAACTCTCTTTGCTGAACCCTCATACACAAATCCGAATTTATGCAAGGAAGGCCACCCCCGGCAGCTAGGAACATGGATTGCAAACTGTTGGGCATATGTCTGCTCATGAATGCATGGCAATTACTTTGCAAAATATATGGTCAAATTCATGCAATTGTCTCCACATGCCAGGCACGTGTACTTGCTAACCCTTAGTTAGCCCATTTCATGCACTTTAACTAAGCATCAACAACAAGAAGTTGTCCAGCTATCTTGCGCCAATTTCTATTACATCTTCGTTCCGCCGCTGGGCCCAAATAGCTTGCCATGCCGCATGCATGACTATGACCAAAATACATCATTACACCTCAACAGTTTGCCATGTTGCTTACATAACTTTGATCAAAACGTGACATTGTGTCCACGTTCTGCCCACCTTGCCATGGCCCTGCACCAAGGTCATCCCTAGGTTTCATGTCGCGCCCATGAAACTCAATCCTAGCACCGCGCCTAGATTGGCTTGCACCTTGTGCCACCATAGCCCAATGTCCACCAACATTGTTTAATTACCCCCATTTTGCCAACGCTTTCGAGCAACTCATTCCAAAGCCGCCCAATGCCCACCAGCATTGTCTAACAACCCCCCATTTTTTTGAGGCATGGTAAAGCTTGTTGCCTTGACCCTATGCCAAGGTCTTGTCCGGTGTCATTCCACGACCGTGAGCACCGATCCAAGCACCGTGCCTAGGATCATCTTAAGCTTAGCTTCAACAACATCCAATGCCCATCGGCATTGTCCCACGACTCCCTTGTCTGTAGACGCGCAACACATCGGTTTCCTCACCAAAGCGAGATTCTTGGGCAAGCCATGCCCTAAGCTTCTTATCACATGTAAGCCATGCCTTAAACCTTACCTTGATGTGCCGGCATCTCTTAGCACACAAGATTCACAGCCACACCGAGTGTCTCCAAGAAGATAAGTCTCCTTATGTTACTTTAAGTAAAATAATTGAAGCGGCAGCAATAGACATTGGAATGCTTGAGAAGCCATAATGGCATTTGTTGTCAAGGCAAACACCTTTGCCTCAGCCAAAATGCCCACGTTCGTACCAAGTTACCCCAACTTGGCACCATCGAGCGGGCAGATGTTTTGCTAACCAAGACTTTGTCCTTGTCCAAAACTCGTGCCTACTCGAGTCAACCTCCGCATATTTTTGTACCAACGCCTTAGCCGTGTGCCGCATACACCACGTCCAGTTAGAAAATGCACGAAGCCCATGCCATCTGTGCCAGGATTTTTAGGGGCTAATAGTATGTATGTCTTCTTTTCCTCCCTTAGCCCTCTCTACATTTCCCAAAATTTTATTTCTTCAATAGCAATATTTTCCTCGCCACTGAGCAGTAGCAGCCAACAAGACCTCCACTAACCCCGCCACACCACCACATGTTACTCTCAACTATCAATGGAGATCACCACCAACTGGATCACCAAGTGCTACGGTTACCGAAATCCCTTACCATCGAATGTCGTTGACAATCGGTTGAAGTCACAACCAACTGAAGCAACACCCGCTACCACCATATCCGTTGCACCCAATACACGTCTCACTATCATTGTCCACCATAACCCCTATCTTACCCACCAACTTCCCATTCAGTGACCAAAAACCACTTGAGGCATCTAACATAAACTATAAGGAAAAAAATTGTAATTATATAGTTAAAATGATGACCAGTACCAGATATGGTCGGTCAATTGGACAAAACAATAACGATATATTTTAGAGTAAATGAAAAATTAAAATATTAAGAGGTAAATTGTAATTGCATTCAAGCTTTAAATGTAAAATCTATAATATACTCATTTTGGAAATTGAGCAACTAAATTCGAAGGCAACTGCTCAATCTCACTTTTATAAATATTATTGACTGTAACAATGTTCAAACTTTAAGGGTAAAATTTGTCTTACTCAATTTGCAAATTGAGCAGCCTAATTAAGAGGCAAATGGTCATTCCTAAATATATGTATATTAGTATATATTAGGAAGTAAATCATATTACTCTCAAATTTTAAAAGTAAAATTTGTAATATTATTCGAAAATAAAGCACCTAAATTGACAGATAATTACTCATTCCCGAATATATGAGTACTTAAATATTAGGAAATCAAATCCAAATACCCTCAAATTTTAAGATTAAAATCAGCAATTTATTCAATTTGAAAAATGAGATGACTAATTGGAATGTTAATTTAAGTTTCTTTCTTTAAAGTTGAAGATTTATGAAAAAATAAAATCTAATGTAAACAATAAGTGTAGTATTTCAGCAAAGTGATGATTATTAGCAGATTCGTTCGGTCAATATGAAAAAATATAATATATTTTGGTAATATGAAATGCTAAGTTAAAAGCAATATATTTTAAAGTAATATGAATATTAAAAGTTAGGGAGAAAATTTTGTACTTTTGCTTCCGGGACCATGGGATTTACCACAAGGGACAAATTGGACATGAATTGGAAAATTACTATTGAGGCAATTAAGCTGCTAACTGCTGCTTTTATATATTATAACCAATAGAAATTAAATTAGTGCCAAAAAAGAAAATATAAGTTAATTGAATTGAAAGTTAAAAAAAATTGTAAAAAGAATATTAGTTAGATAAATCCATGTTGAATCAAACAACCAAGCTAAACATCCACCCACCCACTAAAAAAAGCATTGTATCTTAAAAGCGAAAAAAAACAAAAAAAAACTTTTGCAGCAATAGTAAAAAGCTATGCAACCAAAGTTGACCTTGAAAATCCTCCAGAACCAGCACCAACTTTGTCGGCAACAATCCCTGAGTTTATCCGGAAAACCTTCGGGTCATCCTTTGGTATAAATATCTGCCGCTCAAGAATTAAGCCACCACCAATGTCACCCTTTAACTTAAGAGACTCCATGCCGTCAGCCTGCTCAAGTTCTCTCCTACAAATAATATTTAACGAACATTAATGAAAGTAAATATTTACAATAATGTTGTGGCAGCATGCTGTGTAAATTAGAAGCCAAAATTAAGTTTGTCTTACTATGCGTCATTCAAATCTACAACTCTAAGGGCATATAAACTTCATCAATATGTAGTTTTTACATTGAAAACCTTGCATCATTGAACAACCACAATAATATGCTTTTGTTATGATAGAAAACAGTGTGATTAAATTTTCATCCGAAGAAAGATTTCAAAGGTCTACTTTTTTACTTTAAGTTTTATGAACCTTTATAATTTAGCGCATTTTCCAGTTAAGGATGTGGTTTATTGATTTTCAATCAGAAGTACCATATGAAATCCCAGTTTTTCTCAGTTCCAGGATATAGACTACTGCTTAATAAATATTGGTTATTCAACTCTTCGAAATGTTAATCAACCCAAGACTAGAGATAGGCACATGAAAACTTCTACTAACTTGCTGCACAAGGCAATAATCATTATATTAGACATTGCCCTTATTCATAAATGTAAGTATGCAAATGTGTAGATAGGTTTTATTGATAAAACTAAGGATGCAGAGCAGATAATCATTCTAGCATCCATTTTTCGTGAACCTCGTGTCTCCTATCTTCTATCCTCTTCTCCAAACTGATCCAACCCTAAATAATCTTCTAAGTTGGTACAAGTACAATCCATCAAGACCAAAAAGCTTAGGAACAGGACAGAAAGTTACAGCAGCAGAAAACCAGTTGTTGGATAGCATGGAAATCGCGAACGTCCGTGTGATTGTTGATGTTTAGCATGGTGGCATGCATCTTTCCGGTTTTTCCCAACCTGTTCGCTGGTAATTTTCCATATTTTTTGGAGCTCGTTAGATGGTTCATTCATATTTTTTATCTATAGAAATTAGATCTCATTTTTTTCTCTGAGGAATCAGTGACCACATTTTGAATCTCTTAAATCGTACTTGAGGGATTGCTTATGCCCATAGATGAACTTATTCAGACAGCACATCAGAGGTTTCTTCATATAATTAAGTCATCGTTCAAGAAGAAATTTTTGATGTCTAAATGATGCACCGGACACAAATAATGGTGGAAGCAAACGAACGTAGATGAATTCCACCACCTGTGAAAAAGTATATAATGAAGGGTAGCCTAGCCATTTATATGCATTCAGTGTTTCCAATATCACTCTCTTAATCATTATTAATAAAGGGAGATGTAGACAATAGCGTTAAGCCTTCTCATTCTTCCAATGCTCTAAGTTTTACTTATCATGAGGTTAGATGAGAAATTGAACTTGCTACACTTCAAAGAGAACACCAAAAGAATGAGAAGACTTGACTTTAACAGTCAGCCTCTCTACTACTAAAATAAAATGCGTCATACGGCCCGTACGCATATGTAAGCCCTAATACACATATAGACTAAAATATCATTTAACACTCCCCCACAAATTGGGGCATACATGTCATATGCTCTAAACTTGTTACAAATATATTTTATCCGAGCCTACCCAAGAGGTTTTGTGAATAAATCAGCTAATTGATCAAAAGAGTTAACATGTCCAGTGTGGATCAGCTTTTGAAGTAATTTCTCACGAATGAAGTGACAATCAACCTCAATGTGTTTCGTTGGCTCATGAAAAACTGAGTTGATGCTATATGGACAGTTGCTTGATTATCACACACTAGATTCATGGGAGAAGAGTGGTCGAACCCAAGGTCTTCTAGCTTTTGTGTATCCTTCTACGTTTTTGTGTCCATGATTCTTATACAACAAACTACATCTTGTTGCACCTTTCAAATATCTAAGAATACAAACAACAGCATCCCAATGCCTTGTTCTTGGATGACCCAAAAACAAACTAATAACACTAACTGCAAAGGTTATGTCATGTATGGTAACAACTAAATAGTTGAGCTTCCCAACTAAACATCTATACTATCCTGATTCGGTCAATAACTCTCCTTGGTTTACCTCTAATTTTATGTTTCGATTCGTCGCTGAGTCTATTGGTTTGGACCTTAACATCCGTGTTTCATGCAACAAGTCAAGAACAAATTTCCTCCGAGAAAGGTAAAGAGCTTTACTTAAACGAAAAAGCTTCTATATCCCAAGAAATATTTCAATTGTCCCAAGTTCTTAGTCTAATACTTAACATGCAGAAACTATTTAAATGCTTCAATACTGTTGTGGTTGTCTCCTATAATCACAATCTCATCAACATACACAATCAATAATATTTTCTCTATGGTACCGTGTCTATAGAACATTAAAGCATGGACTCCACATCGTTGAAGACCAAACTCAATAACCACGTCATTGAATCTCCCAAACCATGCTCGAGGATACTGTTTGAGGCCATAAATCGATTTCTTAAACCGAAATACCAATCCTGACTCCATGAGCAACAACCTTGGAGGTTATTCCATATACACCTCTTCAAGTAGATCGTCGTTCAAGAATGCATTCTTGGTGTCTAACTGATGTAACGGCCAAGGAAATGTGGTTGCAAGAGAGATGAATAAGCGAATAATTGGAAGCTTGGCAACAGGAGAGAACGTTTCCGAGTAACCAAGGCCATCAACTTGTGTGTAACCTTTCGCAACTAAGCGTGCCTTGAGCCAATCAATGGTGCCATCCAAGTGAACTTTGACAGTGTATCCCTATCTACAACCGACGACGGTCATGCTAGGTGGCAAAGAGACAAGATCTCATGTGCCAGTCTGGTGGGAGTTAAGTATTTATTCCCCAATTGCAATTCTCTAACCAGAGTGAGGGAGTGCCCCTGAAACAAATTTAGGAAAAGAAACAAAGGACAAAGAAGCAACAAAAGTAGAATAGGAAGAAGGAGAATGACGTACATATGAAACAAAGTCAGATATAGGGTGTCCTGTACATAAACGTTTACCCTTCCTGATAGCAATAGGTATTGTTCAAATCACACGGTGGTTGGGCAAATGAGGAAGGATCTGGGACACATGCACGATAGGCACAACGACGAAGGTCAAGGGGCAGATGAGATTTTCAAACAATGAGAGTAAACCTACAAGGGAAGACAAGGGGGTTGGATGGGGTGACTAGTTGTCGTTGGGGATGCAAATGGAGTAGCAGTAGGTAAGCTAGGAAAAGAAAGTATGACATCAAAGTCCGCATGAGTGTAACGCTCAGAAAAATGAGTGGATTCAAAGAAGGTAACAACAACACACATAAAAGAACGACACAAAGAGGAACTATAATAACGATACCCCTTTTGGGTACGGAAGTATCCAAAGAAGACACAAACTTTAAGCACAAAGGTCTAACTTATCTTGACTAGGAGCAAGTTGATTAATAAAGCAGCAACAACAACGTCTTTGTCCCACTTATGTAGGGTCGGCTACATGAATCCGTTTACGCCATAATGATCGATCAAGAACCATCCCCTTAGTCAGGTTTAATATTATTAAATCAATTCTAATAGTCTCGTCCAACATCTTCTTAGGTCTACCTCTCCCTCTAATAGCCCCTTGCACTTGAACTAAATCATATTTTCTTATTGGTCCTTCAATGGGTCTTCTATACACATGTCCAAACCATCGTAAACGATTTTCTCTAATTTTCTATTCGATGAATGTTATTCTTAAATTCTCTCTAATAATTTCATTCTTAATTTTATCCATTCCCGTCTTCTCACTTATCCACCGCAGCATCCTCATTTCTGTCACCCCAATTTTCTGAACATATGTCGTTTTTACCGCCCAACATTTTGAACCATACAGAAGCGTTGCTCTTACAGTAGTTTTGTAGAATTTTCCTTTAAATTTCAATGGAATCCTATGATCACAAATCACCCTAACTGCACTCCTCCACTTTAACCAACCTCTCTCGACTCTATGTGTAATATCATCCTCGATTTCGCCATTGCTCTGAATCATTGAACCTAAATATCTAAAGTGATCAACCTTTGGCACCTTCTCATCTCCAATTTTGACCGCACCAACATCTCTCCGGGTATTACTAAAATTGCAATGCATGTATTCCGTCTAGCTTCGACTAACCTTCAAATCTTTAGACTCTAAAGCTTATCTCCATCTTTCTAACTTAGTATTAAGACCTATTCTACTTTCGTCAACTAATACTATGTTATCCGCAAACAACATACTTCAAGGTACTCCATCTTGAATATGTTTTGCGAGTTCATCCATCACTAGAACGAAGAGGTAAAGACTTAAAGATGATCCTAGATGTAAACATATATTAATAGGAAGTGCACAAGTATTTCCTCCTCCTGTTCGAACTAATGACTATACCTTCATACATATCCTTAATTACCTCGATGTACACATTGAATTGATTAATAAAGCAAGCAACCAAAAATATGAGAAGGTAAGCCAAAGGAATGAGAACGAGGGAAAATAACAAAGTGTGGAATTTTTCAATTCAAGGTAGAGGATGGCACTCAACCAATCAAGTAACAAGCAGTAAGAAATGCATCACCCAAAAGTGCTTGGGAACATTCATTTCAAGCAACAAAGTACGGGCAACCTCAAGGAGATGGAGATTCTTACGATCAATTATACCATTTGTAGGGGTGTCTGAGCACAAGATGATTGATGAACCATATCCGAGCATAGAGGTAAATGTATGAGAAATATTCTCGGGCATTATTACTCCTAAGTGTACAAACAAGCACACTAAATTGGGTTTGGATTTCAGCACATAAGTCACAAAAGATAGAAAATAATTCAAAACGATCTTTAATTAAATAAATCCAAGTAACTCAGTAAAAATCATGCACGAAAGTAACAAAATAACAAAATCCTAAGGTAGACGAGACACGAGAATGACTCAAATATCATAATGAACCAACATAAATGCAAGCGAAGTTCTTTGATTATCCCCGGGAAGCCAAAGAAATACAGTGATGCTTTCCCAACTGACAAGGCTCACAATCTAGGGACTCTAAATGACGTAGACTGGTAACAAGAAGTTTTAGGTTGGCAAGATATGGGTGACCAAGACAACAATGAGTTTGGTGGGCAAAAGCAATGGCTGGCCAAGCAATGGATGGTGCAGTAGGAATGCCCTCTTGATCATCAAAGTAGTAGAGTCCCTTTTTCTCATGCTCGATGCCAATAAGTTGAATTCCACAAATGATCTTGCCTTTTGCCACAAACTTCACATATTATCTTGCCTTTTGCCAATCTTCACTATCCAAGATTCCCAAAGCCCTTCTCTCTTTTCCCTCTATTATTCCCACCAACTTCTACCCATATGACATGCAACCCAACATTTCTCAAACAGCGCACACCCTACAGCCTGACTCTGTTCAACTTAGAATTTGTGATCGATTCCCAATCACCTATACGGGTAACATGACAATATCACTCGGCTTATCTTTTTTTTCTTAAATAATGTCTATGTGGTTCCTTCTATGCGTAAAAACTTGCTCTCTATTGCTTAATTTTGCACTGACAATCATGTTCTTCGTGCCTTTGATGCTCATCATTTTTATATCTTTGATCTTGCCACCGGATCTCTCTTTTATCAGGACCTATGTAAGGATGGTCTCTACAAATTACCCGCCCTTTCACCTCGCCTATACGCTTTATCTGCCACCGACAATTCATCTTCCCGATGGCACTATCGTCTAGGTCATCCATCGACTCAAGTTATGCCTTACTTAGTTAATAATTAATTTTTATCTTCTACCTTCAAATTCAAATCCTAATTTTTTTCAGGATGTGCCTTGGATAAATCCACTCACCTCTCATTTTCTTTGTCTAATATAATAAAAACCTCTTTTTCGTTTACTTTAGTTCACTCTGATGTATGGTAATCTCCAGTACTTTCGGTTTCTGGTTATAAATATTATGTGTTAGTCACTGATGATCACACTCGCTTCACATGCTCTTTTTTTTATGAAACAAAAATATGAAGTCTTCCATCATTTTAGAAACTTCTTAACTTATGTCCGCACTAAGTTTTCCACATCCTACAATTTCGAAGTGCTGGTGGTGGGGAATTCGATAATGGCCCCTCCAAATCCCTTTGCTCTTCTCTCAGTATTCATCATCGTCTCTCTTGTCCTCACACTCAGGAACAAAATGATCTCGCTCAACGTAAACATTGTATTGCTAACATAACCCGCACCCTCCTTCTCATAAGTCATGTTCCTCTCTATCACTGGCCTGAAGCGGTCTCCATTGTTGTTCACTTAACCAACTTTCTCCATTCCTCCAAATTTCATTGGTCCTCACCATTCTCTCGTCTGTATGGTCATACTCCCTCACACTTTGAGCTGCGGGTGTTTGGTTGTGCATGTTATATGCATTTAGGTTCTTAACACTAACAAACTTTTGCCAAGAATGGTTAAATGTGTGTTTTTAGGGTACAGTTTGCAACATAATGTCTACCGTTGTTTGATCACACAACTAGCAGATTTTACATTTCCCAGCATGTTCGTTTCAATGAACAGTACTTCCTATTCACATCTAACACAAACAACCCCACCAATCCCATCATCGTGGCCATTTGTTCCACAATCTGCCCCTCAAAATAACTTTTCGGTTCCCTCAAGCTCTCTAGCTCCTATTCAGCAACCTTTTCTATTTCATTATCAATGCCGACATATTCGACCTCAGAGACTCATCCTTCTACTACTTACACCTTTGAGTCTCCTCCTCTAATTCCTCTACAACATTCTATGGTTACACTTACACATCATCAGGATGGTATATGTCGCTCTCTTGTCCAAACAGATGGTATAATCCAATATCTTCTTCCATGGGTTCTCCTCGCTCAGCTTTCATCTCCTACTAATGAGTTGACCTGCTACACCCAAGTTGTTTGTATCCCTGAGTGGCGTCGGGCCATGACCAGTAAATTTAATGCAATATTGAAGAACGACATTTGTGTTCTAGTTCCTCCTTCCCCACATCAACATGTTATAGGTTGTAGTCGGTCTTAAACTCAAGTGCTAAGAAGATGATTCCGTTCATAGGTACAAAGCTCGCTTAGTTGCCAAGGGCTTTCATCAACAGGCAACTGTTGACTTTGATGAGACATTTTAGTCCTATAATCAAATCCGCAACTGTTTCTGTTGTGCTTAGTTTTCCGTATTCTTTGGGTGGACAATGCCTCAACTTGATGTGAATAATGTATTTTTTCACGGCATTTTGGATGAAACTCTCTCTAAGTCAACCACCTGGCTTTACAGATCCAACTTGTTCTCATCATATCTGTCATCTACAAAAAGGCTATTTATGCCCGCAAACAAGTACCTTGAGCTTGGTTTCAACGTCTCAGCACCTTCCTCTTACAGTATGTTTTATCCAGTGTCATGTTGATCACTCTCTATCGCTTTGACTCTGCAGTGATGCTTTTTCTTCTATATGTTGATGACATTATTCTCACTGGCAATCAACTGTCTCTAGTTTCATCGTTCATCACCACTCTTGGCAAGAAGTTTGAGCTAATTGACCTTGGTTCTCTATGTTACTTTATGGGCCTTGAAGCAACTCTTTCTAGCTTTAACTCTGTAGTGATGTTTTTTCTTCTATATATTGATGACATTATCCTCACTGGCAATCAACTGTCTCTAGTTTCATCATTTATTACCACTCTTGGCAAGGAATTTCACCTAAATGACATTGGTTCTCTATGTTACTTTTTAGGCCATGAAGCAACTCTCTACTGCGTTATGCCTCTCACAGCTTAAGTATACTGTTGATATTCCCGCACACTTCTCTATAGCAGACTGCAAACCCTACAATACCTCCGTATGTGCTACAACTCAGCCGTCATCTCATAGTGAGGATCTCATGTCAGATGCCACTGAGTCTAGACAATTGCTTGGCTCCTTGTAGTATCTCAATTTCACCAAACTAAACATTGCCTGTGTTGTTCATCATTTTTCTCAATTCATGAGTCAACCTTGTTCACATCATCTTATAGTTGCCAAACAGATCCCTCGCTAACTAAAAACGACTTTAGAATTTAGTTTTCTTTTTCAACACAGTGCTACTCCATTAACCCTCAAGGCTTATTCTTATGCTGATTGGGCAGGTTGCCCTGACTCTCGTTGCTTTACAACTAATCTTTGTGTTTTCTTGGCTCCAATATGATCTCTTGGACCGCCAAGAAAAAACCCATTGTCTCTAGCTCATGGGAAGAGCCGAGTATCGATCTTTTGCTCATGTTTGCGCTGAATCCATGTGGGTACTTCATCTGCTTCATGAGTTGTAATTTCCCATCTCCATGCCTTTCCACACCTATCACCTTAATATGTGATAATCTCAACTATTAGCATGGCTTCAAATCCTATGTTCCAAGCTCATGATAAGCACATTGAACTAGAGTACCACTTCATATGGGACCATATTCTTACTAGCACACATCAAGTCTAATTTGTTCGTTTTAAAGATCAGCTTGCAGACATACTCACTAAAGGACTTCACAAGACTCACTTTCATCTTCTACGGTCCAACCTCATCTCTCCTGAAAGGGCCGAGTTTGCGGCGATTGTTGAACCACCATAATTTCAGCCTCTCCATAATTGTAAATAATGAGAGTAAATGTGCAATCAATCAACAGCAATTGTTGGCTATAACTTAAGATTTGAATTCCACGATTTACTGTTTAATCTTTATACTTGTACAAATACTTGAAAAGAAGAATATTGGGGAATAAATTAATTTCATTCATTGAATAGTCTTTTATACAATTACAGCCTAACTAAAATAGGAAACAATATCACTAATTCTAGGAAGCAAATAACTGCTAACAATACTTTCCTAAATATGCAGATTTGACAGTAGCCTACTGATACAATTACAGTTGTATATGGATTCTTTCCTAAACAAAGTTTCGGTTTTTCTACACTCCCTCTCAAGCTGGTTTAAAAATATCTTTCATAGCCAGCTTGCTTGCTAAAAAATCGAATTGTTTTTTTGATAGTCCCTTTGTGAGTAAATCAGCCACTTGATATTCAGTTGGAACATAGATCATGCATACCA
This sequence comes from Eucommia ulmoides, assembly GCA_016647705.1. Lineage (NCBI taxonomy): Eukaryota > Viridiplantae > Streptophyta > Magnoliopsida > Garryales > Eucommiaceae > Eucommia > Eucommia ulmoides. The sequence continues at coordinate 35,193,110 of CM028330.1, forward strand.
AACCGCCTTCCATTTTCTCTTTAATAAAGTGCTTGTCCACTTCAACGTGCTTCGTGCAATCATGAAGGACTGGATTATGAGCAATAGAAATAGCAGCCTTATTGTCACAATACAACTTCATAGGTAGATCTTCTGAAGCTCTCAGTATTCTCTTGATCCACATTACTTCACAAATACCAAGGGCAACTGCCCTGAACTAAGCCTCTGCACTACTTCTTGCAACTACATTCTGCTTCTTACTACGCCAAGTTACTAAGTTACCACCAACATAAGTACAGTACCCAGAAGTTGATCTCCTGTCAGTTATACTCCCAGCCTAATCCGCATCAGTGTAGGCCTCAATCTGAAGGTGTCCTCGGGATTTAAAGAGAAGCCCTTTGCACGGTGTCCCCTTTAAATATCTTAGGATCCTATAAACAGCTTCAAAATGCTCAGGGCCAAGTGAATGCATAAACTGGCTAATTGCACTTACAGAGAAGGCTATGTCCGGACGTGTGTGTGACAGATAAATAAGTCCGCCAACAAGTCTTTGATATCACTCCTTATCCTTTACATCTTCAATGCTGGATGGTTGCAGCTTTACATTTGGTTCCATGGGAGTTTCTGCCGGTTTACAACCCAACATACCTGTTTCTTCAAGTAAATCAAGTACATACTTACGTTGATTTACAATAATTCCTTCCTTAGACCTTGTAAACTCCATTCCACGGAAGTATTTTAACACTCCTAGGTCTTTGATTTCAAATTCTTCAGCTAATTTCCTCTTTAGTCTATCTATTTCACTATAATCATCTCCTGTCAAGATAATGTCCTCAACATACACAATTAAGATGGCAATTTTACCTTCTCTTGAATGCTTGTAAAACATGGTGTGATCCGCTTCACTCTGTATAAATCTGTACCTCCTCACTGCCTTGCCAAAACGATCAAACCATGCCCTAGGTGACTGCTTGAGTCCATACAGGGATTTTTTTAGTCTGCAGACTTTTCCAACCCCAAGTTCTTCCTCAAAGCCCCATGGTGGGTTCATAAACACTTATTCTTCTAGGTCACCATTGAGAAAAGCATTTTTTACATCAAGTTGAAACAGAGGCCAACTAGAATTCACAGCAAAAGCCAACAAGATCCATATTGTATTTATTTTCGCTACAGGAGCAAAAGTTTCTTGGTAATCTATTCCATAGGTCTGAGTAAAGCCTTTTACTACTAGTCTAGCTTTATACCTCTCTATACTACCATCGACTTTACTTTTGACCGTAAACACCCATTTGCACCCTACAACCCTTTTTTTACTAGGTAGCTCAACCACCTCCCACGTACCATTCATCCTTAACGCCTCCATCTCTTCAAGCACGGCTAATCTCCAATTTGGTTCATCTAATGCCTCCTTAATATTTCTAGGCACCACAAGTTTTGAAATCTTTGTAGTAAAAGCTCTATACTTGGCAGAAAGATTGTCATAGGATATGTACTTAGCAATAGGACGTCTAGTACAAGTTCGGGTTCTTTTTCTCAAGGCAATAGGAAGATTAAGGTCTGTTTCTTGGATAGGAACAGCAAGTACAAGGTTCAGACTAGATTCAAGGGCAACTGTTTCACTAGAATTTGGAATACAAAATAAGGAATTACCTGAATTAATAGTACCTGAATTACCTGATTCATTTGGATGGACTTCACTCAGAAATTCCTCATGGTCATGTGTTGAGCGAAACAAAGAATCTTTAGTTTTTTCAAGAATATTTTTCCTAGAATAAACCACAGGCTCAAGATTTGACCGATTTTTTTTGCATTCGTAGTATTTCCATATCTGACAGACCAATGTCAAATTCAAATTCATTCTTGTTTCCAGATTGAGTGATCCTAGTTTCCTTATCTATTTCAGTAGATTTTTCTTTAATAGGATCAAAAACTATTTGTGGTAAAGGTTCTGTTTCCCAAAAATTTGATTCTCCTAGCTTCTCCCCCTGAATTAATTTTTTGCGGAAAAAAGGTAAGTTTTCCAAAAAAGTTGCATTCATGGAAATATGAAATTTCTTGGTCAATGGGTTGAAAAATTTGTAACCCTTTTGATTTGGAACATATCCCAAAAAAATACATTTTTCTGCTCTTGGGTCTAATTTAGACCGTGATCTTTTTGGAATATGCACATATGCAATGCAGCCAAAGATTTTTAATGGCAAATTCGAGTTTATTCGGGATTTTGGAAAAGTTTTTTTCAAGCAATCCAATGGAGTGATATACTGCAAAACTCTAGTAGGCATCCTGTTAATCAAATATGATGCAGTTAAAATAGCATCCCCCCACAAATATTTTGGCAAGTTCATGTAAAACATCATAGCGCGAGCTACTTCTAAAAGATGTTTGTTTTTTCGCTCGGTTATTCCATTTTGTTCAGGAGTATCTGGACATGAAGATTAATGTAAAATTACTTTTCCTTGTAAAAAGGTTTCTAAATCTTTATTGTAGTACTCTGTTCCATTATCTGATCTTAAAATGCTTATCTTTGCTTGAAATTGATTTTCTATCATATTGTAAAAATCTTTAAATATTTTTGCAACTTCAGATTTCTCACGCATCAAGTAGACCCAACAAAGACGAGTATGATCATCTATAAAGGTTACAAACCATTTTTTACCTAAAACCGTACTTACCCTCGAAGGTCCCCAAACATCACTGTGGAAAAGATAATACGGTTTTGAAGGTTGATATGGTTTTGGCATATAACTTTTCCGTTGGTTTTTTGCAAGTAAACAACTTTCACATTTAAATATTAAGGGGTCAATATTTTTTAAATAATTATGGAAACAAGCGTTTTAGATAGATAAAAAAAGGATGGCCCGATCTATAATGCCAAACCATTATTTGATCATAGGCAAACATAGAACTGATACTACTAAGCACTTGAGCAATTTTAGAACTAGGTAAATTATCCTCAAAATAATAAAGACCATTGATCATTCTAGCACTGCCAATCGTCATCCCCGAGTTCCTGTCTTGAAAAACACAATGAGATTCAAAAAAGGTAACAGAACAATCAGAGTCTTTAAAAAGTTTGCTAATAGACAAGAGGTTGCAAGCAAGTTTAGGGACATGGAGGACAGATTTCAGATTTATTCTTTCTAAAATTTGTATCAAACCTTTTCCTGCGATAGGGGAAAAACTCCCATCAGCAATCTTAATCTTTTTATTTCCAGGACATGGTGTATAGGATTGAAAAAATTTAACGGAATTGGTCATATGATCGGAAGCTCCTGAATCTATTATCCATGGAGCAAACGCATTAATGCAGCAAGATAGAGCTTTTGATTCATTACCTGTGTGTGCCACAGAAACATTTGGAGGATTAGATGACGATGAACCAGATTTCAGCAGTGTAAGAAGATGCTCCACTTGCTCTTTGGTGAAAGGGCTTGCTTCGGCCTCATTAGCAGTGGGGAAGCGTCCTGTTTTCTCTCCTGCTTTGCTCTTCCAATTTGCAGGTTTCCCATGCAGCCTCCAACAATTTTCACGAGTGTAGCGTGGTTTGTCGCAGTAGTCACACCGCACACGTGATTTCTCACCAGATTTGTGCTGATATACAGGAGTTTTGGACGACGCTGCTCCAGTGGTCACCAAAGCTGAGCCTTCTGCAGCAGCCCCTGTTCCTTTCTTGCCCAACATAACATTCCTTCGACTTTCTTCTCTCTTTACTTCTAAAAATACTTCACTGATCGAAGGGAGAGGCTGCCTCCCAATGACTCTCCGCCTGACTTCATCAAACTCAACATTGAGTCCTGCCAAAAACTTGAAGATACGGCCATCTTCCACAACTTTCTTGTGGTGGCGTGCATCTTCTAGTGATTTCCACTCATAGGTGTTGAAGAGATCCAGATCTTGCCAAATACGCTTCAACGAATTGAAATACTTGGTAATATTGTCTTCTCCTTACCGCATCTCGCGAATTTTGAGAGTCAATTCAAATATCTGTGATTGATTCCCCAAATCAGAATACATCTGATTAACATTTTCCCACAGTTCTTTTGCAGTTGAATAGCACATATAGTTAGAGCTAATCTCATCTTCCATAGAATTCACGAGCCACGTCGTAACCATGGAATTTTGAGCATCCCATGTAGCATAGGATGGATCCGTCTCTGGTGGAGCCTTCGTTTTACCTGTCAGATATCCGATCATTCCACGTCCTCTGATATACATCCGAATGGCTTGTGACCAACGCAGGAAATTATCACCATTCAAATGAATGGTTGTAATTTGAACAGAGTAGGAGTCTGTGCTCGTTTTTGAGGAGGCAAAAGTGTTTGGAATGGTAGTGGACTCAAACTCAGCCAACACATGAGACATGGTGAATTAAGTGTAGCAGAGAACGAAGGAGAGAAGGAGGATGGTTTCTCGTAAGCCCAAAAACTGGCTCTGATGCCAACTTGAAAAGAAGAATATTGGGGAATAAATTAATTTCATTCATTGAATAGTCTTTTATACTATTATAGCCTAACTAAAATAGGAAACAATACCACTAATTCTAGGAAGCAAATAACTGCTAACAATACTTTCCTAAATATGCAGATTTGACAGTAGCCTACTGATACAATTATAGCTGTACATGGACTCTTTCCTAAACACAGTTTCGGTTTTTCTACACAAATAGACGCCTCCTTGAGAGAACAGTAGACAAGAAATTCTCCATGTAACACATCTGCTCATCAAGGTGATCCTACAGCTTGTCTTTCTAGTTCCAAATTATGGGTCATTGTTTCTGTTGCCACTGATCATCTGTCAAGTAATTCTACGGCATGTCTTTCTCTATTGCATTTGTCACTTGTGTTGTTAAAGAAGTAGCAATTGATTTTTTTTTTGTTTCCAAAAATAAAACAAAACAGGCTGTAAGGTACATGTTGAACTTGAATATATTTATGACTTGGGTTTAATTGTCTTTGTGAGAGAGGAAGCAAAGTGTAAGAATATGAGCAGGAACATCAAAAGGCTGAATTGTATGTTACCATTACTCCTAATATTTTATTTATCTATACTATATAGAATGGCAGAACAGGGTATGGTAGTTATTTTTGGTGAATCAAAATGTGAAACATCCAAATTACCATTAATAGGCATCTTTAAAGTATCACTTTAATTTATTTTACTGTTTACAGAGTATGCATGGAATGTGCCGCTAGTATTACCTAATGAGCTGAATTATGCACGTGCCCTACGTAAAAGGCACGGGATACCTAAGATGCAGGCATCAGTGTTGCATTTTCGTGATATTTATAGGAACATTAGTATGTATTCTAACAGAAACAAGTGTTAATAAAGCAAAGTTCAGCTTAGGATTATCTAACTCCTTGATTCCTAATTTTGAAGGCAAATGAAAAGAAAAGAAAAGAAAAGAAGGAAGGAAGGAGGACCAATACAAAACAGGTAAGAAAACCTACTCAATCACGGAATACTCCTCAGTACAACCAGCCGATCGGTACTCATTTCCACTATATTCTTCGTACCCATTAATTTCAAGCCTGCTATGAAGCCATTGAGTTCCTGCAATAGTAGCAAAACTAATAAGAGACAGAATCAACACCTTAGACCCTAGAATGTGCTCAAAAGTCCAGGATTAATAAGTTCTCCGGTTTCAAGGATAATGAAACTCGTTTATTAAATTAAAACTTTAAAAAGGGACAAGTTACTTACAAAATAGAAAATAAAAACAAAGTAAAGAAAGGTAATCCATGTTCAGAGTATAGGAAGCTATAAATCAGTAGGTCAATTGAATTCTGTAATGGGATAATTTTAACGGATTAGGTGACCAACTGACCATACATCTCACTCACATCAAAATCAGGAGACTGCTCTACTTGCATTAGCTACTTACTGGTCCTTGGTCCATCTGTTGTGGAACCCGGTATTGCTCTTGAGAAAGGGAGGCACCCTTGCACTTCACATCCTATATCTAACTCTGTATCGTATATGAGCAAGTTGATGAACAATGCAAACACAACCAAACATACGAGGGGGTAAGCAAAATGGGTGAGAACCAAGGAAAAGAAAGGAGTGTGTAATTTTTCCATTTAAGATAGAGAAAGGTATTCGATTAATCAAGTAACAAGCAGTAAGAAACGCATCACCCCAAAAGTGCTTGGGAACATTCATCTCAAACATCAAGGCACAGAGAACCTCAAGGAGATGATGGTTCTTATGCTCATCGACACCATTTTATTGGGGCATGTGAGCACAAGATGATTGATGAATAATAACTGAGTGTCTCATGAAAGAGGTAAATGGTTGATTAAAATATTCCCGGGCATTATCACACCTAAGTATACGAACAGGCACTAAATTGGATTTGGATTTCAGCACAATCTAGGGACTTCAAATGACTAGGAACAACAAGCTTGAGGTTGTCAAGATATGGGTGACCAAGACGGCAATGAATATGGCAGAAAGAAGCAATGGTTGCATAAGCACTGGATGGTGCATCAGGAATACCCCTTGATCATCAAAGTAGTAGAGTCCCTTTCTCTCACGCCCAACGACAATCATCTTCTTCATCCTCCAATCTTCAACAAGAATAAAATCAGAAGGAAAAAAAAAAAAAAAAAAAAGAACAGAGCAGTTAATGGAGCATTGCGCCAGTGGCGCGGCAGGGAGATGTCGGAGCTAGGGTTGCAATTTAATCAGGGGCCCTAGGGTTCGCCTTAATGAGATGACGTTAGTCTCAGTTCCTTGAAAACCTCTTATCCATCTCGTCAGAAATAGGATCCTATTGAATAATGTTTACATAGTGAAATAAGCCCATAGATCTGAACATTACCTTCAACAACTGAAAATCGCTATATACAGTATAATCAAGAACTAGAGGATAATGTTGCTTAATGTTAATTCTGCCAGTGAAATTGATAGACTCGTGTCAACCAAAAGGTTTAAAAATTTGGGACAAGGAGATAATCTTATTAAGTTCTGTATTTACTTAAATATTGACTGAGTATCTTTTCAGATCAAAGTCTAGAGGGAAATATTAAACAATATTATATTCCAAATAAATGGTTCCATCCCGAAGATAGCATGATATTAGAAAGCAGAAGGAGAAAAAATGATCTGGAAAAAAAAAAGGAGCGGTCTGAATTAGAAATGTTTTATGAAGCACAGAAGAATTACCTGACGGAATGTGCTCCATGGAAATTATTCTACCCCCAATCCAAGGAACAACTTTAAGAACCCAATCACCGCTTTCGAGTTCAACAGGAGTCCTTGAAAGTTCAATTCCCTTGTGCTGAGAAACATTTTCCACATCTGGTATCTGCCTAGTTTTTTCTGAAATTTAACATCTCCGCACAGTTAGGAAACAGAAACAGTTGCGCAACAAGAAGTATTCCCATATCACATTTTACAAAGTACTCCAATTTCATTGTGCAAATATTTTAAAAGTTCCAAACATAACCGGAATGAAAATCTAAATATTCTTCTAACACGATGAAGAGAAATTCTTGTATGCTGTCCCCACTGTGTTCTATCAAATTGATACAATCCAACATATGTAAGAATTTCTGGAGAAGAAAATTATCACTTTCATGTCCCCCACCCCCCAAAAAAAAAATCAGAAAGAAGAAGTATAAATACATATGAAAATCTCCTTCTGAGAGGGGAGAGAGAAAAGAAGACGGACATGAATTGACTTTCCTAGATGATATATACAGATGTAATTAAAAATAAAGCTGTAGCGCATACCGAGTAGCAAAAATTTGTAATTAATCATGTTAACATAATAAAAGAGCAGATGTTATGACAAGAAAGAAATAGAACCCCACCATCTTGCAACTATCACACCTAGTGATCAACAAAAGGAACAATTTTTCCATCGAAATTAAGCTTTGTTTACATAATAAAAGAGCAGATGTAATGACATGAATGAAATAGAACCCTACTTCATACCGTCGTTTACATTTTCAATCCTTTGTTTGTATATTACCTTTTTATCTAAGAAAAACTGAAATCAAAAACTGGTTGCAAAAATAATTATGAAGAGATAGAGAGAGAATTACCCATTCGCATCTTGTAATGTCTCTCACTTGCAGATACTAGACCTGATACTTCACCTTCTGACGGCATCACAATTTGTAGAACCTCACCATCATTGCCCCATGTGTCAAGCTGTTTATAGGAATTCGGCAGTTAAAAATAATAATAAAACCTAGAGGAGTTTCAATGCTGAAGCAGTTCATCCATTCTTCCTACTTCATACCATAGCACCTTTACCCAGCAATAATTGAACATGTAAGCGACGGTTTGGCCTCTTCCATGATCCTTCAGTTGCAGAAACTCTGACACTAACAACTGAAGACTGAAGTTCAGCAACATACGTAGTCAGAAGATATTCTCCTCTCATATATTCATATCCATCACCAGCATCTTCAAAGAGCACACCTTCAGCTTTGCCTACAATTAAAGAATGCTTGACAAAATTGCTAATGGAAGCTTATATTTTACAAATTGTTCTGAAAAAATTCCATCAAAAGAAAAATACAACCGCACTCGAAAAAACTCTTTTTTAGAGAACCTCGGCAGAGCGAGGGAAAATATAATATACAATTGAACTAAATGTGAGCCAAATTTTCGTGTCGGATAATTTAGCTCCTTCTCATTCTCATTGGGTTTGAGGCCTACCGGCTTTAAGAGATAATGTTTTCGTTTTACTTATCTGAGTTATCCATAGTATTATGATAGGAAAAAATACTCTTTGTTTGATGATCTTTTAAGGAAGAGGGTAGCAGGTTGTTAGATGGAAAGGAAAGTGGCGGGAGACTCATTGATGGGGATTGACTAAGACCACCGCTTTTAACTTATGTACGGCGGGGGCGGAAAAATCATTAGTCTCTTTTCCCGCAGTAGTTAATTATAACTGATAAAGCAACCGTTATCCCTATTTTGTCAAGTAGCCGTTAAGTAGCCATTATTCATATTTTCTCAAGTAGCCGTCATTCCTATTTTGTCAAGTAACCATTAAAGTAGTCGTTATTGTTTGTTATTATAAGCCTATATAATGAGGTTTTATTGCAATAGAAAGACACATTTGATTAATCGATTATTGAATTATTTGAGTAAGATTCTCTCTTTTTTATCATTAGTTTTTAATTTATTTTTTTCAATTGGCCTCCATCACTCATTCATTTGAAGCATGGTCTTCGGAGTACGACATCCTCCTTTTTCAACGCGATTTCTTTCTTGTTATTAGGGAAATTGAGATAATTCTAGCTAGGTTTTTCTAGAGTTCTACTCCAGGGGGAAAAAAAAGGGTCATTTGAAGTGATGGAGAAATATTTGTTTCCCTACTGATGAGGGCGGTTTGAGATTCAAGACTCACAGGATGTGATTCTCGCTCTGCAAATGAAGTTTTGGTGGAGATTTAGAGAAGGTTCAACTCATAGGGCATGGTTTTTGAAAAGTAAGTACTGTGGGGCTTGTCCTATAACTAAGTGCAGAAATTTTGCTCATCAAAGCCATGTGTGGGGTGCCTTCCTTGATTGGAAATTCAATGTTAAGGATCACATACAGTTTTTGATAGGTATCGGGCATGTTTCGTTTTTTGTGGAACACTTGGTTTACTTCAATTCCGCTAGGTGACTTATTGCTGATAGATGCGGGATCTTATAATCTTCAAGTCAAAGATGTTCAGTTAGCTATTGTAAAAGGGAATATGCATCTTATTCAGACCCTTAATCATGATGATTATGAGATAGAGCTGGAAGGTATTAAGTTTCTTAACATTTCTGATCATGATGTTATGGTTTGGAAGCTTTCTAATTCGAGGAAATTCTTTGCTAAATCTGCCTGGGAAGTGGTCAGGAAACTGCAGGAAGCTCATCATTTCTTTTGGAAGATTTGGCATAAGTTCTATCCCATTAACATTTCTATCTTTATGTAGAGGCTCTTACACCACATTGTCCCTGTGGATGAGGCAATTTAAAAGAAAAGTGTGACTATCTGCTCTTGGTGTAATTATTGTTGCATACCTTAGACTGAGCTGTTGGATCATCTATTTTCTTGAGAAGGGGGGGTGACTCCATGAAATGGGGATGTGTTCGGTTGATTGGTTAGTTGGTGAAAGTATCATAGATCTCTAATTATTCAAAAGCATCATGCCTTGCTTCTTCCTTTTATACTTTGTTGGGAAATCTAAAAAATGCGTAATAAGGTTAGATTTGATAGGGCTCATCGTGATGTTCAACAAGTTTTATTCAATATTCATCAAATCATGGATAGTCTTTAGCTTTTCCTTTGGAGATAAATAAGTCCAAGGTTCAGTTGGTTTTTTGGCTCATGATAAACCATGAAGTTCAACTTAGATAGACGTTGTAGAGCTAACCCAGGTTATATTGGTGGCGGTGGTACTCTTCAGGATGTCAAGGGAATTTTAATTTCTGAATTCTTTCAACTTATTGGATTGTACTCTTTTGCTTGTTGAGACTCAAATGTTGCAGATCGTGATTCAGGTTTGTGTTGATTACAACTGGGGACATGTCGACATTGTTTCAATGCTCTGCTAGTCGCTATGGTTGCTACAAACTCTCTAATGTCATGGAGGATGCTATCTTTGATTAGGGATACAAGAAATTTGACTTATCAATTTTATCCTTCGAATTCTCATTGTTACAGAGAAGCTAAGGTGGCGTTTGGTTAGTGTTCCCACTTTTCTAAACCCAATTGGGATGGGACGGGTTGAGTTGAGTTGAGAATTTTGTTTTTTACTGGGAACAAAATTGCGTTTGGTAACAACAATTTTTTTTTTGTGCTAGGAACAGAATCACGTTTGGTAACGATATTATCCTAGAATTATTTCCTCACAATTGTTTTCTTTTTATTTCTTTTTTTTTCCTTCTCCTTTTTCTTTTTCTTCTTTTCTCTTCCTTCGGCTTCATCTTCACCGAACAACCTCCATTGTTCGAATTCCACATAGATTTTCATAAACGAACAACGAAATCGAAATCGATTTCGTCAACGAACAACGATTTCGATTTCATGAACAAACAACGATTTTGTGAACGAACAACGAAATTGATTTTGAGAATCAACGAGCAACCAAACCCTAAAGAATGAACGAAATCAAAACCCGTTTGATTTCAGTAACGAACGAAATTGAAACCCTAAATGGCGATGGCGAAGACGACGACAGTGATGAGTTCGGCGAAGACAATGGCGAGGACGACGACGACGATGACGATTGCGAGGAGGAACTAGCAGTGAAGACAATTGCAAGGAGGAGGAACGAGCGACGAAGGAAGGAATCCGACGATTTCGAGGAAGATGATGGCAATGTCGACGGAGAGGAGGAGGTGGACGGCGAAGACGTAAGAGACGATGGCGAGAGGGATTTTAGCGATGACGAAGAAGACGATAGAAATGGGAGAGGGAAAAAGAAAAAGAAAACTTTCATTGATTTGAGCTTAACAAAAGTGGAACATAGGACTCACTAACAAATCAATCAATTCCGAGCATGTCCCTAAAGGTGGGGTTGAGTTTTTTTGGCACAAAAAGAAAATAACTTTTTTTTATTTCTCATTTCCTTAGAATTTTTAGAATCAATTTTCATTTTTTGGGTTGAGTTGGGTTTTATAATTGCCAAACGCGTTCCCAGAAATCAATCCTAGAATTTTTGGATTAGGTTGGGTTGGAAACACTAACCAAACGGGGCCTAACACACCTATTAATGTTTTAGCTATGCTTAAGAGTGCTGGTGAAAATCGAATTTTTTTTATCTAAATCAGATTGTCAGGCTTCATTTTGGATTTGTCTAAGTCTGGATAGGCTTCATTTCCTTAATTTTCGAGAAGTAAATGAAGGTTCTTAAATCTTTATTCTGTTTTGATTCTTTTAAATTTGTTTAATTTTTTTGTTTGCATTTATCATAATTTATTTGTTAATTGCTTTATTTTAGACGTCAGGTTTTAGCCTCCCTCTTATTTTTTGTATTCTTTTTTAGAGATCAATAAAATCTTCCTCGTACTGCCGAGGTTCCCTCAACAAAAAAAAAAATTATAAGCAATGTCCAATCTGGTGAAAGTGAGATACTGCAATGAACCAACCAATTGTCAATACTTTGTGGAATCTGACAGAAGATCCCCGCTATGTGATGACAACCAAGTCTTAGCACATACAAGGGTACTGCAGGGTTTGCAGTATGTCATAGAGAAGCGTGCGAGAAGATCAACAGTATACTTAAGCTAAGAAAGGCGTAAACCAACAAGGAAGATTTGTTTCAAGGACCAGAAAACAAGATAGAGAATCATGGTCACTAAGCTCAAACTCCTTGCTTAGAATGGCAATGAAGGATGAAAATATAGTGTTGATCGTCGGCGAGGTTAATGGCATCAACATACAAATGAAGAAGCATCACTGCAGAGTCAAAGCGATAGATAAACAGAGAGTCATCAGCACGACACTGGAAAAACCGTACTGCAAGAGAAAAATGTGGAAACGTTAAAACCAAGCTCGGGGAGCTTGTCTGAAGCCATAAATAGCTTGATGTAGATAACAGACAGGATGAGGACGAGCAGTATCTATGAAGCCGGGTGGTTAACTCATATAGATAGCTTCATTCAAAATGTTGTGAAGAAACGCATTCTTCACATCAAGTTCACACATTGTAAACCCATAGGACGACAACACTAAGCACGGTACAAATAGTAATGGGTTTTATTATAGGACTGAATGTCTCATCAAAGTAGACACCCACCAATTGATGAAAGCCCTTGGCAACTAAACGAGCTTTGTAAGTCTTTTGTTATGTGCTCGAATCAGAAGACGCAATTACAACCTACAACATGCTGATGTCAAGGAGGAACAAGAACCCAAGTGTTGTTCTTCAATAAGGCATTAAACTCACTTGTCATGGCCTAACACCATCAGGGACACGAACAGCCTGAGGGTACCAGGTTGGCTCATCAGTGGGAGATGCAAGCTGAGTTAGGAGAGCCAGAATATCATATTGTACCATTTGTCCGGACAAGAGGGCGACGGGTACTGTCCTTATACATGTAATCATTGAATGGTACTGAGGAACTAGAGGAGGAGCCTCAAGGGTTGCAAAAGCAGAAGGATAAGTCTCTATAGGACAAATTTATCGACGTTGATAATGATACAAAAAAAAAATTCTTAAAGAGAAGCTAGGGAATAGGCAAACTATAGAGATATCTGGTCCAACAAAATAGTGATTGTAAGACTAGACATCATTCTAATGGACGGAAAAGCGCTAGATGGTGTTCGAGTAGACAAGGGGTCCTGAATCCACCAAAAAAACAAAAAATCTCAAAGTATATTAGACTTGAATAATTGAATGAATGCAAGATCTTGTCAAGGGTATATTTATCCCCCAAAGCACCCTTCCCTACTGCTAGAAAACTACTCTAAGCTCCTGGGATGCTTGTCGAAACTCTTCCCCGGTAATCAGCTGTAAAAGCTTTGGCAACATTGTTATGGAATGACTATGATCATTTGATCATTCTTGTAGAAAACCTACATGTTATCCCTTCCCTTGCGGATGGCATTGACGTCACTCTGCCATGACTTGCCAAGGATCATGTGACACATATCCATGTCGACTACGTCACGTTTCAGCAACTTAATTCTGACCGATTGAAAAGCTTACACGATATGCTTCAACGACCTTAGTCTCAAAGCATTTCTTTATCCAACCGATCTTGTAAGGTGCATGGTGGTTTTCAGTCTCCAAGCCTAATCACTCTACCATGGTTCAAGAAACAATCTTTTCTCTACTCCCACAATCAATAATAATTTTGCAGATTTCTTATTGACAGTACAATGAATTCGGAAAATACCATGCCACCGCAGATGCTCTGACTGCTTGGGAGCCAGCATGATCTCTCTCTCTACGAGAAAATTCGGAAACAACTCCCCCTCATCTGCAGGAGTAACTCCATCCTCTTCATATTCATAGGGATTGAAATATGCACCTTTCTCTACCCACAGGGATCACCCCACCTGATCTTTAAGCGCTTCTCTCAGGCCACCAATGAACCTAGCAACTCATTGGCCTTTTGCCTCCCTTAGGTTGTTATGAGCAGACAAACTGAAGAACTCTTCGACATAGGCCTTAACCATTCTGTCGCCTTCTCAACAATTTGGTACTGTTGGAAACTTGGAATGATATTTGCTCTCTCAATTGGGAGGGGGGGGGGGGGGGGGGGACTCACAGGTACTACTTCATCTTTAACCACGTCCTAGTTGGACCCTTTCAATGGAGCATTCAGGATTGTTGTAAGCTATCCCACCAAGCCGAAGCCCCAGCCTTCAAAATGTATGCCACATATTTCACTTTCTTTTCTTCTAAAATTTCCATGTAATCAAATAAGTGTTCTACTTCCCTTAACCATTTGAGGAAACACTCGATGTGAAGTTGGCCATTGAAAGAGGATAGGCCTACCTTCATTTTGTAGTCGCCTCCATATCGGCGATGTCGATCTCTTCCATACTATGAACGAGGATTCACCACGTACTGATCTACCCCATTACTACTATTCTTCGCATAGACTGGGGGTTTATTCAGAGGCCTTAGATCATAGCAGTTAGCAACGTGATAACAAGCATCTTTTACATTCTGTTCTCTGTCACCACCTAGATCCTAGTCAAACGTCATTGGGTCATTGCCGCTTGCAATGGTTAGCACATTTGTAACTGCTTGAAGGTTTGGTTCTACTTCTGTAACTTTTAGAAAGGTTTGTGGCTGATTTTGTAAGTTACAAAAAGGATTGGAGCTGTTTCTGCAAGCTTCATAAAAGTTTAGGGCTATTTCTGCAAGTTACAAAAATATTTGGGGCTGATTACGCAGGTTTCAGAAAGGTCTGTGGGTGTTTTCATAACTTTAGAAAGATTGAGGGTTAATTTTTTAAATTTAAAAAAGGTTTCGGGTGAACACAGAAATTTGCGGAAAGATTAATAAATTGTTGGGGTTTCGTGAACAAATCTATGGATTTTGCCAGATTGAACAGGTCAGAAAAGAAAGCGATGATGGATGTGAACAGATTTGCGAGAGTCCGAATCTATGGATCCTTTAGAGAGGAGATGGTTCCTCATAGAGGGGAGAAAATGAAAGGGAGAGCAAGATGGAGGATTTATAACCTATTATTCTCTCAAATAGCCATCTATTTAGAAAGGTATAAAGAGTAAATTAGGGAATTTAGATCTTTAATTGTAACCTATAATTACTACTGACTGATTGCACATTAATTCCCATTATTTACAATTAGAGAGGGGTTAAAATCATGATAATTTAATATCTTCCACTTGGATTAAATCTAGGGGTGTGCACGGGGCGGGTAGACCAAAAATTCGACTCACCCGCCACCCAACCCGAAGATTGTCGGGTGAAGAATTTGCAACCCACTACCGACCGAAGGTAGGATGAAATCCGACGTTTTTTGGGTCTATCGGTTGTCGGACGGGCTCGGGTGAACTCGGGTCAGACAAAAAATGATGAACAAGAACAGGTTAAACATATATAATCGACGAACAAGAAGAAAACAAACCATCAAATTGCTTAATCATGATTAAAACAAAATCCTAATCAAAGAACAAATTCAAAGAACAAATCGAAGAACGAATAGAAAAGCAGAACACTAACTTGTAAATCGAAGCGTCGTGGAAGATGATGTAACTTACGATTACAAAGTAACGATTTGTAATCCATTACGATTACGAAGCAACGATTTGTAATCTATTACTAACTTGTAAATCGAAGCGTCGTGGATGTGAAATCGAAGCGCCATGGATTTTCGAAGCGTCGGGACTGAGGAGTAGTTTGATGAGGCGGCGAATGAACCCTAAAATAAGAAAATCCTTTATATACTATAGGTGCAGCGGGTGAACTCGGGTAGATCATTCTATTACCCGCTAACCGATCCGAAAAAGTCTCTCTTCAGCAGTCTACCCGAACCAACTGTTTTTCATGCATCAGAACCCGCGTTTTTCGGGTGCGGGCCTGGCAGGTGCAGCGGGTGGGTCGGGTTTACGGGTTTCTTGCACACCCCTAATTAAATCACACTTTTCCGCAAGTCTCTAAGCACATGTACTCGAAAACAATTTTCTTGCTTCTTATTTCAATAGGTAATATTTCCAACCTCTCTCAAATAATTACATTACTAATTTTATCTATTCTTGTCTTACCACTTGTCCACCTTAGTATCCTGGCTACCGTTAATTTGTAAAACATGCTTCTTTTTTACCACCCAATATTCCAAACCACGTAGAATGTTGGTCTTAGTGCAGTGTGGTAGAATTTTCTTTTCAAAGTCAAGGGTATCTTGCGGTTACATATCACTGCAACTACACTATCCACTTTAATTATCTTACCTTAACTCTATGCACAATATCCTCCTCAATTTCCGCATTTCCCTTAATATAGACAAAGAGCATCTAAAATGATCAACCATGGGGACCACTAGATCTTCAATTTTTACAATAGCCTAGAATTGCATTGCATGTATTTCATCTTTAACTCTACTAATTTTTAAGCCTACAGATGCTACAACATCTCTCCAAAGAAAAAAGATAAAAAGAATAAAGAAATTCCAACTTATATTTGCATTTCTTGTACTGCATCAGAACTATTGTGAAAGGAAATAAGGATAAGAGAGAAAGAGATAACGACAACTCCACTTATTAATAGAAAAATGCGAACAAGTAGGAGAAGATGGTGATTCATAAAATAAAGAACACTTTGACAGTTTTTTATTTTGGTTATTGTACACGAATAAAAGCTTCAATTGTCTATTATTATAACGAGGTATCAGCAAATGGCAATGGGATGAAAATGAAGCAGGTATAGTAAATCACCCCTTAAAATAAGCCATCTAGGATAAGCTCAACGATTAGGTTTCCATTTCCCTTCACATGCTAATTGTACAATATGTGTTGGTTCCCATTCTTTACACCACCACCACCCACAAAGTTCCAACCTTCATTTATAGAATCAAAAGACTATACATCCATACTATTAACTTTCTAGAGCTTCAAAATGTAAATGGCTATTTCTTAGACAAATATGCACATTCTACAACTTCAAAAATACTAAATGTCTTGGAGCTTCAGGTACAGATTACGGGAAAAAATCACATATAAGGTGGAAGAGGCACATATTAAGGAGGAGAAGCAATATGGAAGTGTGAGGTTAACTTGAACAACAACAAAAAAGTAAAAGCAAATAAAATCCTAGAAGCCTCTGTTTGTTGTGATCACACAGAAAACAACTGAAAATTCTTGTTAAAACTTCTGTATCATTTGAAACAGGAGTGTAACTACCATGTTCATCCAAAGCCACAAGCAGTGACAAATCATCTGTCCTATAAGCATCATCAACGTGTTGATGAGGCGGACCGAAAGGAATAATTGATCCACCACGGAGATACAATGCCGGTAAGTCCTGATATATACACAAGTTAGAGAAGTTAGAAGAAAGAAGCAAACTATTAAATTGAAATAGTTGCAAAAAAAGGAAATATCCTTAAAAGTGGTGTTATTAGAAGGAATAAATACCGGATGAGCGTCGTCAAAATCAAAAGTCAACCAGATGCCTTTAGGCAATGTTTGATCTAACTGATCCAGACCTTGATCACGCATAGTGCTGCAGTATATCAAAATGAATGTTACAAATAAAGTACAAGCGAAATTGTAAACTCAAATCTATGGTTTCATGACCTTTCCGATAAAAGGAGGGCCTAGGCCTGCAAAGTATCATATATAGAAAAACATTTAAGAGATGCTAAATCCCAGAAATAAATATGGGAAAAATGAATGCACAAGAGACATAGAAGGGGGAACAAAGCAGGCTCCAAGATCAAAAAACAAAACAACGCAACCTCCAACAAAAAGAAAAAGAAGTATTTGTAAACAAATTCAAATACACGGTGATATTCCTATATTGCTTTGCACATATCCAAATGAGAACACATATGAGCAACTTCAGGCCCCATCGAATTCCGCAACATCGATACAATCTGCACATCAGCTTGAATCCACTCCTCATATTTCTTATCATGTTCTGTCAGGGCAGATTCCGTGAGATGATCTTATCCGGTAAGGGCTACTTCCACATGTTTGGACCAGTTTAAATAGTTGGTCCCATTTAACTTGCAGATTGTTAATGGTGGGGTGAAACCGTCGACATTAGTGCCCGCCAATACAACAACTAACTATAAAAAAATAGATAAGGCAAACAAACGAACAAACAAGAACAAGTGTATGGCATAAAACAAGAGATAATTTATTGTTGAAAAAGGAAAGATTTGGTAGTAATATTACCGAATATTAGGAGGTTTATTAGCTGGATTTGGTAGTAATATTACCAAATATTAGGAGTTTTATTAGCTGTGAATATTTGTTGTAAATAGAATATTATTCAATGCTGTAAATTAGGAAATTAGCTAGCTGTTATAATTAATTTCCTGATTTTGTGCTTGTATTCTCTACTATAAGTGGAACCCATGTAAACTTATGTACATAAAAGTTTAGATGGTATCAGAGTCTCCCTAAGAACTTTTATGCATCATTTCTTTGTTGATCAGCCATGTCGAACATTTCCTCCGAGTCAACCGCGTCTCTTACAACCCGGCCAACCAACCCTGCAACTCAAGCCCCCAATACCGATTTTCACTTTGTTCATATCACCACTATTCACCTTAATGGTGACAATTATTTACGGTGGTCCCAGCCAGTTCGGATGTACATCAGAAGGCGGGGAAAGATCGGATACCTGATGGGAGACAAGAAGTCACCAGCACCGGAGGACCCAACATATACGACCTAGAATGCAGAAAATTCAATAGTGATGACTTGGCTTGTGAACTCCATGGACGAGGATATTGGCTCCAACTATATGTGCTACTCCACGGCCAAAGAACTCTGGGACAATGTGAATCAGATGTACTCTGATTTGGGAAATTAGTCTCAGGTCTGCGAATTGACTCTGAAACAGGGGGAAGACTCGGTCACCAAGTATTTCAATTCATTAAAGCGCCTTTGGAAGGACTTGGATCTGTTCAATGATTATGAATGGAAATCCACTGAAGATGCCAATCACAATAGATGGACCGTGGAGGATCATCGCATTTACAAATTCCTTGATAGACTCAACGTGGAATTTGATGAAGTACGGGGACGATCATTGGCAGGACTCCACTTCCTTCAATTTGTGAGGTGTTTGTTGAGGTTCGAAGTGAAGAGAACCGCAGACATGTAATGTTGGGGAAGAAGACTACTAGTGGGCTTGTTGAGAGTTCTACCCTTGTTGTTGCTGAGGCTACTGCCAATAAAGCAGACAATTTTCAGCAGAAACCTGAAGAAAAGCCATGGGTTTGGTGCGAATACTGCAACAAACCGCGCCATACTCGAGAGACTTACTGGAAAATCCACAGAAAACCAGCAAACTGGAGGAGCAGCAAGCCTGGTGATAGAAACAGCCGTACAGTTCCCACTGCCAATAAAGTTGAGATAAGTCCCTTCAGCAAGGAGCAAATGGATCACCTTCTGAAACTGCTAAAATCTAATTCCTCATCTGGTATTCCTAGTGTTTCTTTTGCACAAACAGGTAGTGCACCTAATGCCCTTCCTTGTAGTTCAAATTTTGCTCCATAGATCATTTATTCTGGAGCCTCTGATCATATGACCAACTTTTCCAATTTTTTTAGCACTTACTCGCCATGTTCTAGCCTTGAAAAAATTAGAATTGCATATGGTAGCATCTCACCCATTGCAAGCAAGGGCCTAATAAAATTATTTGAGAATATAGATCTAAAATCTTATCTCCATGTCCCTAAACTAGCCTGTAACCTTCTTTCTGTGAGTAAACTAACCAAAGAATCTAATTGTTGTGTAATTTTTTGTGATTCTTACTGCAAATTTCAGGACCGGAGCTCGGGGAAGAAGATTAGCAGTGCTAAGATGATAGATGCACTTTACTACTTTAATGGTGGCTTCTCCAGTAATAAAAAGGCTAAGTGTCTTAGCAGTGTCAATTCTAATCCTGTTTATGAACAAATAATATTTTGGCACTTAAGACTAGGACATCTTAGCTTTCCATATCTTACACATTTGTTTCCTACTTTATTTAAGGATTTGGATTGTTTATCGTTCCATTGTGAAAGTTGTTGTTTATCTAAGAGTCATCGTACTACTTATTTGCCAAAACCTTACACTTCTTCAAAACCATTTTATTTAATACATGGTGATGTTTGGGGACCTTCAAGAGTCACCACTATCTCTAGGAAAAAATGGTTTGTTACCTTTATCGATTATCATACCTGTTTATGTTGGATTTATTTTAATACTGAGCCTCTAGTTTATACTCAGAGAAGACCTCATCAAAAGAGTCAAAGTCAGCCTATTCCTCTTGGAAATGATCAATCTCTACCTTCAGCAACTGGACCTCCAGATATTACAAGTAGTTTTGTTCCTAAGTCCTAACTCATCTTCAATCCCTATTATTTCTACTAGCTAAGAACCATCAGATCTTGATATTCCTATAGCTGTTAGGAAATGAACCCGAACTTGCACTAAATATCCCATTGCCAAATACCTTTCTTATGAAAAACTCTCTCATACTTATAGGGCTTTTACCTCAAAAATCTCACACTTGTTTGTCCCGAGAAACATTCAGGAAGCTCTTAATGATCCAAATTGGAAATTAACAGTGATGGAAGAGATGAATGCTCTTAGAAGAAGTGGTACTTGGGAGATAGTTGATTTTCCTAAGGAGAAAAGAGCAGTAGGCAGCAAGTGAGTCTTTACTGTTCAATGTAAAGCTGATGGTAGCATAGAGAGGTACAAGGCAAGACTAGTAGCAAAAGGGTTCACCCAGACCTATAGGATTGATTATCAGGAAACCTTTACTTGTGCCAAAATAAACTCTATCAGAATCTTATTATCGTTGGCTGTAAATTTCAGCTGGCCATTACACCAGTTAGATGTAAAAAATGTCTTTTTAAATGGAGATCTCAAAGAGGCGGTTTTTATGAGTCTACCACCTGGATTTTAGGGAAATTGGGACCAAACAAAGTCTGTAGACTAAAAAAGTCTTTATATGGCCTCAAACAGTCCCCTAGAGCTTGGTTTGAGAGATTTGGGAGAGCTGTGAAGAGTTGTGGCTACTGTCAGAGCCAAGCGGACCTTACCATGTTCTACAAACACAATAGAGAAGGCAATGTTGCAATCTTAATTGTCTATGTGGATGATATAATCTTGACAGGTGATGACAATGAAGAATTGGAGAGACTAAAAAAAGAGACTTGCAGCTGACTTCGAGATCAAGGACTTGCGTGCATTAAAATACTTTCTTGGAATGGAGTTTGCTAGATCCAAAGAAGGTATATTTTTGAATCAACGTAAATGTGTTCTTGATTTACTTGATGAGACATGTCTGCTAGGAAGTAAACTAGTCGAGACACCCATTGAGCCCAACGTTTAGCTACAACCTTCTAAAGATGAAGAAGTTCTGAATGGAGAGCAGTTTAGAAGATTGATCTACTTGTCACATAGACATCCAGATATAGCATTTGCAGTCAACATGGTTAGCCAGTTCATCCATTCACCTGGACAAGAACACTTTGATGCAATCTATAGAATTCTCAGATACTTAAAGGGGACCCCTGGAAGAGGTCTACTGTTTAAAAACCATGGGCATTTGCAAGTTGAAGCCTATACTGGTGCTAATTGGATTGGGAGTACTATTGATAGACGGACAACTTCTGATCACTGTACGTTTGTTGGAGGCAACCTCG
Organism: Eucommia ulmoides; assembly: GCA_016647705.1. Lineage (NCBI taxonomy): Eukaryota > Viridiplantae > Streptophyta > Magnoliopsida > Garryales > Eucommiaceae > Eucommia > Eucommia ulmoides. The sequence goes on from CM028330.1 coordinate 35,214,880, forward strand.
TCACCGGGTAGAGTAAAAAGCAGAATGTGGTAGTAAGAAACAGTGCAGAGGCTGAGTTTAGATCAGTTGCTCATGGAATTCGTGAAGTATTGTGGATTAAGAGACTATTGGAAGAGTTGAAGATCTCTAATTCGTTGCCTATGAAAGTGTACTGTGACAATAAAGCTGCTATTTCAATCACTCACAATCCTATGCTTCCTGATAGAACAAAGCAAGTGGAGATAGACAAACACTTCATCAAGGAAAAGCTCAAAAACAGACTAATCTGTATACCATATATTCCTACTACCGAGCAAGTTGCAAATGTGCTTACAAAGGGACTTCCTACAAGACAATTTGACAGACCAATTGGCAAGCTGGCTATGGAGGATATCTTCAAACCAGTCTGAGGGGGAGTGTTGAAAAAGGAAAGATTTGGTAGTAATATTACCAAATATTAGGAGGTTTATTAGTTGGATTTGGTGGTAATATTACCAAATATTAGGAGGTTTATTAGCTGCGAATATTTGTAGTAAATAGAATACTAGTCAATGTTGTAAATTAGGAAATTAGCTAGATGTTATAATTAATTTCCTGATTTTATGATTGTATTCTCTTCTATAAGAGGAATCCATGTAAACTTATGTGAATATACAGAAAAGTTAAGATTTATTTTGTTATGTTTCTCTTTTTTTTCTTTTTTCAATGATAATAAAGTAAAACTGTAAAAACAAAAATAAAGAAAAAAAGAGAGCTTATCACGAAATCAGATATTGGTAGGTCTGCGATGTTGTCGGGAATGAGGCTGTTACGGCGAGAGGCTGCGACGGCAATAAGGCTGATCGGCGAGGGCTTTGGCAATGTGATGGCGCAAGTAAGGCAGGTAGCGCAGATATGGGGCAAGTTGGTCAGTGTTGTCTGCGACGATGAGGGTGCTAGTGGCCGGTGTGAGGTTGGTCGACAGCGAGGCCACAGGCTGCGAAGGGGATGTTGGTTGGCGAGGGTTTTGACGATGTGATGGCGGATCTAGGATTTTTATGGCAGCTCTGGTGTTTTTTATAGAGGATCTGGTGACCTGTATTGTTGACAATGATAGCGAGGGCTGGTGTTTTTATGGCGAATCTGGTGGCTGGTGTTGTTGATGGCGACAGCGAGGTTTTTTTTTTCGTACGGAAGATGAACAAAAGGAAAGATAAGGAAAATAGAAAAGAAAACAAAAATAAGAATAAAATAAAATAATGGTGGAGCATAACTATAGGATTAGTGTCACATAACCTGCTCTTGATACCATGATAAAATAAAAAGAGAATACGAGAAGTATGAGAAGGCTTAACTAATGTGTCAACCTCTCCCTCTATTCATAATAGAATTAGAACAGAAACCCTAATAAGTACACTAATCAGTACAGAGCCGACATAAATACCGCTTAATAGAAAGTATTAATCAGTCTGATGTGCATGAGAATTTCGGACACAGGTAAGTTGAACTAATTACTCTACGTAAGCTCAGATAAGCTGGAAAACTAGCTCAAAAACCTAGCATTAATTAGCAGACTCTCTGGGATTGGTTACACCTTGGCTTTCGAAATGTACACAAGCTCTATGTCAACCCAAATAATAAGCATATAGGGGGAGATAGCATTAATTAGCATACTCTCCAGGATTGGTTACACCTTGGCTTTCAAAATGTACACAAGCTCTATGTCAACCCGAATAATAAGCATATAGGGGGAGATATTCTATGATGAAAGCAGAAAACCATGTTCAAATGGGTTATCAGATGTGTTGGTTGGTATTATTGAAAAGCAATATCAGATACCTTGGAGGATTTTTTATTACATGAGAAGACTAAGGTTGGGTTTAGGTAAGGAATTTGACAAATTCAAGGAATTTGTAAATGATGGGATTTTGAAATCCCTTCATTTATAGATTCTTTATTTAGATAACTGTTTTATCCGAAGAATTTGATCGTGTAATTTTATAATTCTCTTGAGAAGTAAAGTATTTGTAAATGGAATTTAGAAATATTGAATTTTAAGGGGCCATTGTGTATTTTCTTGTTTCTTTTTAGTCTTCTCCTGACTTGTGGGCATCTTCTTCCTAAATCCATTGAAGTCTCTCTGCGAACAACCCACCTTCTTCCCACTAGCAGGTGTAGCATTTTCTTCCTATCTTCTACAAACAAACACAATCCACCGTCTTCTCTCTCTCTCTCTCTTACTCGCCTCCCGTACGAAGAACAAAGATTATCGAAACCCTGATCCTGTAGCTCGCTCTCACCATCATCTACATTGCTGTCGTCCTAGCAATCGTCCCGCCTCGCGTCGTCTACCTCTGTTAAGGCCATATCTGAACTAGATCCGTTCTCAAAGGTTTGATTTTTAGATTTGCCATGGTTCGATTGTCCAGTCATCTATGGTTCGATTTTTCGATGGTTTGATTTTCCAGTCGTCCATAGTTCGATTTTTCAATTTTCCATGGTTCGATTTAGCAATGGTTTGATAATCAGGGGTGGACTTAGGTGATGATGAACGACGGCGACGAAGAACAATGGACAACGACGAAGAAGAAGAGATGGACGAAGGCAACGAAGAAGCCCGAAGACGGCGGCGAAGAACAGGCCTTAGGAGCGGAGACGAGATCGCGGAAAACGAGTGGTCTGATTTTGTGAAATCCCTCCTTGGATGGATTTTACAAATGAAAATAAAAAGATTTAGAAATTTCTCTTTTTACTCTATTTTTTAGATAAAATAATTTTTCAAATTTCTCTTCATAAATACCCAAACAAAAAATTTATGAATTTTAAAATTCTTTGAACAAATCAAATCTCTCTCCCAAATTTTTTACCCAAACACAACCTAAGTGTTTCCAAAGAGAGTTTAATTTCAAGTTTCAGCACGTGTACAGTGAGTTGAATTCAACTGCTGATTTTTTGGCAAATATGGATTGCAATGGGGATCGGGAATATTCAAACTGGCAATATCTTCCTTGTGGCTAAAAGGTCTGCTTGCTGGAAAGAAGTGGGATTGGATATATTAGAGGCTCAGTTGATATTTTTCGTATTCTTTATTCTTGCATTTCATTTATTCATAGAGGTACCGTTTTAAGTCCCCCTCTAATTTTGTATTTCTTTCCTATCAATACAGCCCAGTCTCCAAATTGCATTATACTTTGATGATCAATAAAGTCTCTCTCACTCCGTTTAAGGGCCCCAAAAAAACGAAGAACATTCAAAAATCTAAATTTCTTAAAAGCTATCATTATCCACTGGGGAAGCAGACCGTGCCATGAAGAGTTCACCAGCAAAAAAATGGGTTTCATGAAGGCTAACGCTACTATTTTCGTAGTTAAAAATAAAATATCAATGTTTTAAGTATAATTTATAGAAATGTTTTCATGTTTCAAACATGTCAGATGAACATAGGAGGTGAACATGTCAATAAGTTAACATGAAAGCCATATTAGGAAAATACCAAACACACTCGATTTGATTGGCATGTTTACGTAAAGGAGCTGCAACAGTTAGCTGAGTTTCTTGTAACTAGACTTCACCTTTTCTGCCTCACATCCAATGGCGCATGACTACAGTCACTACACAATCTTTGACCATATACACACACTATAAAATCCCATAAATATGAATAGCACTAATAAATAGAAGCGCATTGATACAAGTATTTAAAAACTATGAGCCATCTCAAAGGAAGAGAACGAAAACCTTGAATAGACGAGAAGTGGCCCCAACATAAAGGAATTCTCATGTGCCCGCAACCTGGGATCTTTTGGATCTGCAGAAGAATTCGTGAATTTATGTCCAATGAAGGGGTCCAAACTAATAAAATAGCGTCATAACCCACCAGCAAAAAAGGTTGGAGTTGCCACCAGAGTGCCTCTAGTATGTGCGAAATAGAAAAGAGTATAGATATGGGGAATAAGGCGGTAGCGCCTCTTCAGTGCTAGGCGGCATACTTCTTCACACTGTATCAGAGAACAAAGTCCATACTCAGCAAAATACATAACGAAAATCAGACAGTGGAAGTCGAAACTAAACAGCAACGTGACTATTTGACTAAAGCATCACAACTCATGCTTCAATTAAACGAACATTCTCACGGTCTATGATTAATGAATGGAGGTAAAATTATGTGATTTCATTTTTCAGAAGGCTAAAGCAGAGTTACCACAGAAGAACTGATACCCCCTTAAATTTTGAAAATGAACAAAACAAAAATAGCAGACACTAAAGCGTAAGAAGCAACTCACATTTTTGTTCCCTATCCATTAACATGGACATTTGGTTTGCATACGTTCAGATATAAACCGGGATATATGACACAATTTGATGAGTTCTTATCAAAAAGTTTAAATTTTAAATAACCCCAAAAATAAAGACAGCAGATTGGCTAGAATGAGCAAACCCTGTGGTAGTTCAGAAGAACATCCATCATTCGCTCAAGGAATTGTCCAGGCAAAGCTTTGCCTGGTAGCTGAGTAATTTAGGCCTTAAATGTGTTTTTGTGTATGAGAGAGAGAGATGACTTCAATGAATGATCGAATTCCATGGCAGCAATAGTAATTATCTGGGAACATAAATAAAAAAGGGGTTGGGATTGAAGTAACATGATGAGAAATGAGATCGAAGTAATGTGGTAAATTATTCATTTAGAAAGTTATTTATTACATGGTCGAAACTTCTACTTCACCTACTGTATTCAATGCTTCCATCTTCTTTCTTTTCCATTACTTAGAAAAAGTGAACCACCAGCGTCATCTTTTATCAATCTATTCAGCCCAACATCATTTTAGTTGGCAAGATGTCTTTGCAAACATCAATTTAATCTTATTTAAAACTTCAAATGGGTCATGCTTCCACTTCAAATACATGGCCTTATGCTTCGTATCCTGAAGATTGTTAAAAACTTGCTCCAATCAAAACCAAACCTCAAAATAGCTTGTAAAAGGATTCGCATTCTTGCTTATTCGTATTTTGAAAGAATGTTGTATGAAAATAAGATCAAGGTTGTAGCTATGGACTGAATATGTATCCCTAAGACGTAGGGTAAGAACAATTAGGAATAAGAGAAAGAAAACAAGTAAAAAATTATTTAAGTTGGGTTTGGCCATATGAAGCACAGAAACTGACACATTACATAGATATAACACGATACGAACACGACAATACAGAGGTTTCTAATTTTGACACAATACAACTGGAACACGTGAATATTCATATGCAGTTAAATTATTATATGCATAGTTGAAACAATTGGCAGCGGAAAAACTTGTGAATTGGATTTTAGGGTAGAACCCTTTATTTATACAAACTGAACAGCCAATCTATACATGGAAATTAAAATAAATCTATGCACTAATTCTGCTCCTTAATTCTAGGTAACTCCTAAACAGAAACTTTATGTATTTACAATCAACCAGTATTAGGTAAATCCTAAATACAAATTTACAATATTTATAATCAATCAATCAATCAATCCTAGTTTAATTCTTGCCGAATACTAAATGAATATTAGGTAACCCTAATTTTACTTCTTGCTGCCAAGACTCCTCCTCAAGCTGGAGAATAGATGTCAAAATCATTCCCAACTTGTGAACACATCTGCTAGCTGTCGCTTGTTGGGATATACGGGATACATACTTCCCCGGTTTCCACCTTTTCTTTGATAAAATGTCCATCAATTTCAATGTGCTTTGTCCTGCCATGTTGTCCCGGATTATGAGCTAAAGATATTGCAGATTTACTATCACAGTAGAGTCTTGTTGTTCTTGTTGGTTCTATTTTCAGATCTTTAAGAATCAACTAAATCCACAACAATTTGTCCAATCATCTTGCTAAGGTTCCTTCTGCTTCCATAATTGATCAAGGAACAACATTTTGTTTCTTGCTCTTCCAAGTTTCTAAAATTTCTTGCTAGGAAGGCACAATATCCCAATGTAGATCTCATGTCATCAATAGATCCAGCCCAATCTGAATCAGTATAGATTTCCACATCCAAAGTTTCTTGTTTCTTGTACAAAATACCCTTCCTAAGACATGTTTTCAAATATCTTAGAATCCTATTCACTGCATTAGCATGTTCTGTCCCAGGACATTGCATAAATCTGCTCACATAGCTTACCGCAAACACTATACCAAGTCTGGTATGTGATAGGCAGATTAATTTTCCAACTAGCCTTTGATATCTCCCCTTGTTTATTCCTCCATTTTCTTCAAAAATGCGGAGCTTCAAATTAGCTTCCATAGGAGTACCTTTGGGTCTTCCACCTAGCAATCCAACCTCATTTAACAAATCCAACACATATTTTCGTTGGGTAATAAAAATTCCATGCTACGATCTCGCTACTTTTATGCCTATGAAATATTTCAGATTTCCTAGATCCTTAATTTCAAATTCTTGGGACATTTTATTCTTCAACTCTCCTATTTCCTCATTATCATCTCCAGTAATAATAATATCATCAACATACACTATAAGGATGGCCATTTTACCTTCTTTCAATGTTTAATAAAGAGAGTGTGGTCTCCTTGACTTTGTCTATATCCTCTAGCCCTCATAAACACGGCGACGGTTATAATCCATATAAGGATTTTTGCAGATGACACACCTTCCCATCAAGCTCCTTTCCTCCAAGGCCTGGTGGAATGTCCATATATGCTTTTTCCTCCATGTAAAAATGCATTCTTCATATCATACTAATGTAGCTCCCAGTCAAGATTTGAAGCAAGAGATAACAGAAACGTATTAATTTTTGCCACTGGAGAGAAGGTTTTAAAATAATCAACGCCTAAAGTTTGAGTGTACCCCTTAGCTACCAGCCGGGCTTTATACTGCTCTATTGCTCCCTCTGCTCTATACTTAACAGTGAACACTCAACGACACCCAACAGTTTTCTTTCCTCTGGGTAGTATACAGACTTTCCAAGTTCGGTTCTTTTTTACAGCCTCCAACTCCTCACTTAGAGCTCCTCCATTGTTCATGCTGTAAAGCTTCACGGATATCTTGTGGAACGGATATACTATCCAAGCTCGTAGTGAATGCTTGGAGGGATGGTACGAGCTTCTCATATGATACACACTGGGACATTGAATGCTTAGTGCAGGGCCATACACCCTTCTTACTGCAATAGGCAAGTAAATGTCAGCGTCTAAATCTAAGTTTAGATTATTTCCTTCAGGGATCATTTCCACAACTGCATTAGGTAGTATTGTTGAAGAAGAAACAGATTTTACCCTCTCCTGTTCAACTTGTGAAACTGTTGGATCACCATTTTTGACCTCCTCTGATAGGTGATATAATTGTGTTCAGAATTAGCTGAACCATCCGTTGAATTTTCCTCAGAATCAGTAGAAACTCTTCCACCTGATTTCACATTCTCAGCTCCTCCTGTCTCTATATTTTTAGGTGTATCTCCCTTTGGGTTATAAAGTTCCTCAGTTGTTTGAGCATATTCTGAAACTGTTGGATCCAAACTCAAACCAGAAAACCACAACTGGTCAGCCTCTGTATTCTTGGGTAGAATACTAATTTGCTCCTCCTGCTGGCCAGCTGTGGCATAGAAGGGAATGTTCTCATGAAAAGAAACATCCCGACTGATAAAAAGCTTGAGGGAAGAAGGGCAATAATAGCATCTGTAACCTTTATGAGACATAGAATAACCCAAGAACACACATTTGGTAGCCCATGGATAAAGTTTACCCAAACTTTCAGAGACATTATGAACGAAAGCCACGCGTCTGAACACCCTTAGAGGTAGATTAGAGAAAAAACAAAAAGAAGGAAACAGGGAAATCAATTTTTCTTGAGGTGATTGAAAATTCAATGCCTTAGATGGCAACCGCTTTATTAAATAAACAGCCGCGAGGAGGGCATCACCCCAAAAATGCTTAGAGAGATACAAGAATTTGAAGTTGGAACTACACGTCTAGCCCAGGATGTGCAATGCGCGCACGCCTTGTCAGCATACCATATTTGGTTTGTTTGGACCATCGCAGTGGGACAAGGAAATAGCCATTATTGCCATCTAATGGCCATTGAATGACATTAAAGAGGAGGATTTCGGCATGAGGGGATGGAAAACCAGATTTGATATTCATTCCATTTTGTGTGGTAAGTATTTTTGGTTTTATTTAATATTGTGTTTTTAATTTAATATTGGATTAGTGTAAACAAGTGTATCATGTGAAATATTGTTCTTGATTTAGTTTATTTGTGATTGGGTTTATTTTCAAAATATTCTTGTAGAGATTTCAATTTTAAATTCAATTACGTCTAGAACATTAGATCTAATACTTGTGGTCTCGATCTAACAGTCATACAATCGTATTGTTGCAGTTTGGTTATTGGACTTGATGGTTTATGCCTTCACCCTAAATTAGAATAACGTTAAAATTAAATACTGACGATAAATCATGCCGGTGAATAATCAATCCAATCTTTTTAAGTAGTTCCGTTTTGTAGTTGGGAACACTCATTTGCACAAATCGAATTAAAAAGAAAATGCAAAAACAACATAAATCCCATACGGAATCCATAATTTCTAATCTAGTTCTCTATTTTTAGTTGTTTTAGATTTAGTATTTTATTTTCTTGCATAAAAACCCAGAACTCAAAATCAAACTTCCTTTTCGTTAAAGGAAGAAAATTATTGGAAATTGATAATTACGGGCCCGTTTGGTAACCGTTTCGTGCCCATCCCATGCAGTGGGATGCGAATGGGATGGGATAAAATGAGAATTTTGTTTCTTTCTTGGGAACAGAATCTCGTTTGGTAACAACAATTTTTTATTTTTTTATCTGGGAACAAAATTGCGTTTGGTAACGATTTTATCCTAGAAATCAAGAACGAACCTTAAACTACAATCAAACAATCAAACCCTAAACCACAATCAAGAAATCTATCAATCCTAAACCCCAATCGAAATTGAAATCATAAACCCAATCAAAATCGAAATCCTTAACCCCAATTGAAATCGAAATTGAAATCCTAAATCTTATTTGAAATTGAAATCGAAATCGAAACCCTAACCACAAAATCGATTTTGCCATGGACAGACGAAGAAGACAAATCACAAATGACGAAGACGAAATCGAAATCGATCGTGAAATTGAAATTGACAGACAGATCAAAATCGATCGTGAGGACGGTTTCGAAATCGATCGTCAGGACGGTTTCGATTTCGAAATCGAATCGAAAGCAAACGATGAAGATGAGGGCGGCGAACCAGAGGAGGACGAAGAACCAGAGGAGGACGGAGGATGACGAGGACGAGAGAGCTTACAAATACAAGCGACGACGAGGACAGCGGCGACGACAAGGGCGATGGTAGCGAGGACGACGAAGAAGAGTCAAGATAGAAATGAGGATCTGCACTGATGAAGGATTTGGAATGGGAATGGGATGGGAATAGGTAGAAATAATTTATTTTTTTCTCATTTCTATACAAATAGTAGGCACAATTCTCATTTTGGAATGGAATGGGAACAGAAACAAAAGTTTACCAAACGCTATACCCAAAAATAAATTCTAAAAATCTGGGAATGGGATGGGAATTTTTGGGATGGGAGTGGTTACCAAACGCCACCTACAAGACCGATCCTTGTGATTTGACACCCTACTTGAACACCGTACTACATCAGTATCGCGGTACCAATTAAGGGTATTATTTTTTAGTAATCATTCAGCCACCATATCGGTAGCAACACCAATTGGCAAAAAAAAATCCAGCAGCATCTTACCAAGACGATCTCTGACAATTCCACCACAACCAACTGAACCAAGCTTCCGACGAGAGCTCCCATTAATCCCATTAATTGGCATTTTTAAAATCTGAGAAGGAGGAGGTTGCTAGTAATGGGAACAGATCTGCAGCTACTACGAGGAGAAGCCTGAAAGTTGATAGCCTTTGATCACGTTACATAGGATGGCTACAGACAACTGGGTGCATTCAAGCCTAGCTTTGTATCGATTCTTCCACACCTCCCAGATGATAAAAGAAAGAAGCATCAACTTCCACTGTATAGAATCTGGATTTGGTTATATTAATTAACTTGTAAAATTGGCATTGAAATAAACTATTTATTTCTTCTTTTCTTTTTATGGTTCAAATCAATTGGATGAGAGTTGATATTGCCACCTCAGAAGATAGAACATATTTTTTATTCTTCAGGTTCACAATTATTTTTTGTACATAGAAAGTTTCTGTAGATTATGTTATTTTCAATCTAAACTTTCTCCCTTTTCAAACCTCAATGCATTTTTAAATGGTACATTTTCTTTTCTTGTTCATTAGTTCCATCATCAGTGGTTAAATTCATCATGTTTATTGCATGAAAGTATTTGCTTGGTTTTATTATATTTTCTCATTCTCCCTATACATCAGTGAAATTATTGTTGGTTAGGTAGTGACTATTAGTGGTTGTTGTGTGTAATCTATTCTCTAGTCTTTATAAAGCAATGACTCTTCTCTGGTGCTGTTGGTCATGGTGCATTATCTAGTCTATTGACTCCCTCTTCGTAATTAGAGTGAATTCTGTGTGTTTGGTAGTGGTTCTAGCCTATGACTTTCTCATACTCCCAACAAATATTATATGTGCTGGTGGTTGTGGTGCACTATCTATTCTCTTCTCTCTTCTTATAACACGGCCAAATTTCCCCGTGCATAGTAGTGGAGGTGGAAAGCAATGAATTTTCCGACTTGTGGCGTGTCATCTTTTCTCTCTCCAATGAATATTATTTATGCTCATGGCTACTATTTATTCTATTCTCTCTTTTTTTTTGTACCGCGGTTAAATTTCATTGTCATATAAAACAAGCACATTGTATACCACAATGAATTTTCATTGTCAAAAAAAAGGAGGGTGCATTGAAATTAATACCACAAAGAATTCACTTTGTGAATGTTCAACGTAGAGGAGTACTTCAGCCCAACCAATCAAAATGGATTATTAAAGAATTATTGTAGCGTATGAACTACAAGAGCATGACCTCTGTAGAAGGTGATCGAAAGGAAAAGTCACAAAGTAGTAAATTCAAATACTTTTATTTCTTGTACTCTTGACCGATTGGCCAAAGTCAACGCCAGAGCCATGGCCAAAGTCAACGCCAGAGCCATGGTGGGAACCACGATGGAACAACAATCATTGGGAATGGCCATCCCGCAAGTTTCCCAAAACCGGCCACCAGCACAACTACACAAGGTCAAGATCGGCTGCCGGCACCAATTTGATTATATACATATATATAAATTAGCGTATAATTCATGCCTGAAGACGGATTAAAAAATAAACCTAATTTTAAAAAATTAATAAGTTCATTTTCAGTAGTAATTTCAAAACTAGACCAGGTAGGCCAGTTCAACGTGTTGAACCATCGACTAGTTCTAAAAACCAACCAGTTTACTACCAAAAATTGAACACCAAAAAAAGGCCCAATTTTGGTAAAATCAAAGAAAAACAACAATTGAACTGGCTACACGATTGATTTAGTAAATCAGCTAGCAAACTTGAACGAAAGGACAAAATTTAAACTGTAGCATATAGTCAAATGCATAAGCAATCTCTCTCTGTACATATATAGATGAATTTGACTGGTGTTCCCTCTCCCTTCTCAAACACTCTAGACCCATTCTGTGTAATGCCCTCCGTACATTTACTAAAACACCCTTTTGTATTTCCAATCCTCAACAATATCTTATTGGTGGGCTACTACCAAGAAACTGTTTTTATAAGTGGGAATGCTTCTACACTAAAAATATGCAATACATGTATTCGTACCACATAGAATATGGTAACAAGAGGAAAGATTTGCATCCTGAAAATATAAGTAGAATTGTCAAATGCGGCAAAAATTATTTGATTAGAAGTTAAAAAATATGGTTCACTTGAGGGTGGGCCCTGCCTAAAAACACACAGCTTGCTTCCAAGACACAAGTAGAGACATAAGTAGTAAGTAATATACATGTAAACCAGGAACAGACCTCTATCCCAAAAGACCAAGGCTCATGGTCAATTGTGCCAGTTTCAGAATGCCCACGGCAAAAAGGGAACATGGCACCTATACCCATCCACCTTCCAAACAGTTTTGGTGTTGCATTTCCAGCAAACCCACCAATATCTGGCCCCGAAAGTGGCTGACCGCTAAGCCCCTTCATATGAAAAGAATCTTTATCAAAGAAATGAACAACATAAGAATAAAACATGCAAGAATTATTTATTAAAAAATAATTTAAGTTCCCAAGAAAGCTGTACCAGTCCATGAACATATAAAATGCAATAGATTCAGCCAGAAAGGAAAAAAGACATAAATAAAGAAGCAGCCTAAATACATAAATGAGGAGAAGACCAAGCATTCCATAGAAAACTCCCTAAAAAGATAAAAATAGAATATACCCAGAACTTCCATGCATTTGGTCACTTTGTTAGTCGGATTGCCTTATTTAATATAAGCATGAAAAATAACAAATTAAATATGTTTTTTAGCGGAACACTTCTCTCAAACCTCCGAAATTGGTCATATAGGTTGGTCATATAGATTTTTCTCCCTCTAGCTATGCTCATAGTTAAGTTCGATGGAGTTTTGAAAAGGCAACCCGAGAATAGTGGTGGAGGTTGTATTCTTGGAGATCATCAGGGACGCCACTAATTGCCACTTATTTTAATTATGGTTAGGTTTATAAAATGGAAGCAGAATGATTAGCCTTGCTGGATGGTTTTAAAAAAAATGTGCAATTGGATTTTCTTCCACATCTATCATACTGAGCTGTGCAAGGTCCATGCTTTTGAGTGTTGACTTATTTCAGCGTTTCAAGCACAAGACTGAAGAGGTAATTGCAGGCATTGCACCCACATCATACCATTTGCATACCTTACACAAGTTTCCAAATACAAATGTTTATAAAAAGTCTTCTTCGAAAAGGGACACACCAAGCATTCTAACGGTAGAAACGACCATCCAAACAGGTGTGTTCCAGTAGCACCAAAGTCCAAACGCTTGTGTTGGTCGTCTAAATGATAGGGCAATTGGAATCTGGCCGTCTGAACATTGATTTAGGCGACCGGACAACCGAGGCGAGCAAAGTAAGGTTTGGTACAAATGGTGATATATTGTTGCTATGCTTTCCCAGATTTAGCACATTTCCCGTGTATCGGGAAGCCAACGAAACGGCTAATTATTTGGAATTTGACGGTGGATATTCCTCCTTCATGTTTCACTAGCTTTAGTGACATTTCGACTTCTCTTCAAAATCTAATTTTTCAAGATATAATTCAAAATTGGTAGTTTTAACTTGTAGTAATGATTTTTCCTAGCCCCTTTTTATTCTTTATATTGATTTGTTATCAAATTGTGTTTCTTAAAAAAAATATTTTTTCCGTACCTAATGAGGTTAGACTTCAATTCCTATAATACTTTTAAGATGAAAAGGAGCTGAAAAGAAACTTTCTAAAGCTGAAGACTACTTCTCCAGAAGCAAAAGGCCAAACTAAGTTGATCAACATATCCACAGTAGAAATCATCTTCATAATTGCCACTGAATACGAGACCACTGAAGTATCCCTCATATGCCTTTATACAGAACATTATGAGAAAGAAGGGAGAAAATAATGAGGTTCTCTCTCTCTCCCCCCCCCCCAAAAAAAAAGAGAAAGAAATCTCGAGCCCAGTGGATATCATATTCAAATCTGACCTGCTGCAAGTTTTACCCCTCCCTCCCAACACCTCCCCTCAAATCAGAGCTCTCCAGCAACCTTTAAATCACTGAACCAGCTACACAGTGTCGGGGGGGGGGGGGAGAAGACAGTGTGAAAGATATTTGAGCCATCATCCCTGTTTTTTAGGGCCAATAGGTCATCAACTATGTTACTCCGTGGAGTCATTCCTAAATCTCTCTAATCCAACCGATTTCTTCAGAAATTGGTAGATCATAAGACATCTTAGCAAGGCCAATGGGTCCAGTCCAAGGGTACTCATCACAGACCCCAGTTCACACAATTTTATTTAATCAGTCTAATATACTGATCACAATGCTCCATCTTCCAAGCTTACAATATAAGTTGGTGCTCCAACGAAAGTGACGAAGGAACATATTATCAAGCTCATAACCTGTGATTCAATAGTTTCAACCAAACAATACAAATGCCAAAGCCATTTACCAGTTGAAGAACCATGGAGATACTCATGTGGAGGTGCTCCCATGTAGAAAGGTTATCTCCAGTCCATGTTGCAGCATACCTCTGGCTACCCATAAACCCAGCCCGTGTAAGAACAAAAGGACGTTTGTTTTCATTAGCTAATCGCATGCCTTCATATGTCGATCTCGCCATCAGCATCCCATACACCTAAAGTTTCCAATCAGTTTCAATAAACAAAATTTCATAAGCACACGGCAGTAGAATGGAACTATCATGCATTACAAGTCTTGGATCATAATAAAAGGAAATTCATAAACAACTAGATTAATTCTGTTGTGGAATTCATCTCCAATCCATACAAATACCAACATACATGAGATAAATACATCTGTCTCATATGGAAAGAACGTAAAAGTAAAAAAAAAAAGAGAGAGAGAGAGAAAAGAAAAGCGCTAGACTGAAGAATAATACATTGTGATAGTATGAGTGACTCTGACGACCTCCAAGTTCATGATCTCCCCTGTGAACATTGCTTTCTGGCATTGTTTTTGTCACAACCTGAAAATGAGAAGCATTAGGACAAAGATCCAGTGGAAGAATGTTTTCGGAATAAGTTTTGAGTTTCACCTTAAAGACGGCTGGTTCATTCATATCATTCCATATGCCATCCACGCCATTTGCAACGAAATCCTTAACAAAATTCGACCACCACAGACGAGCTTTTGATTGGGTAAAGTCAGGGAAAACACAAGGCCCCGGCCACACCTCTCCTAAAAACAAAGAGACGGTGATGTAAAAGAGTCAAGAACATCAAGATTCAACTATAAATGCCATTTAATATACCTATAAAAGGCCTCCCATCTGCTGTTTGGACCCAGATGTCTCTTTCAGTACCACTTTCATAAATAAAATAACCCTCTTCGTGTTTTATCCCTGGATCAAGCATCCAGATTGCTTTGAAACCCCTAGAATGAAGATCTTTCACCAAAGATTTTGGGTCTGCGAAACGATCCTGCAGAAATTCCAAAGAAATACCAGTATAATTTTGGAGTAGCGATAGTGCATATTTACTGCCCCAAGGAGAAGGTACATAACTATGTATATAGAATACGATAGCAGTAGAATTCCACTGCCAAGTCGGGGGTCCTTAAACAATCAAGGCTAAAAGAATGTTGCACAAGAGAGATGTGTACACAATTTACTTCGAGCCATTTATAAATCAAGTTCATCCATATGATAAAAGTCCAAACTCCACTGTTTTCAGTCAACAAAAGCAAAGCATTTAAGTAATAAAGATAACAAATTGAAAAGATCTTTACAACATGAGAGCCTAAACCCTACAAAGTCAGACCTACCAGGATAAATCCTAGCCGCCGCCACCCTCCCGCTGTTGCCGAAATCAGGTGACTCACTAGCATCAGGCGGACTCAGATCTGCCATCCTTCAGAACCATAAATTCTTGCTGTCAGCACCCTAAAACCTATCAGCCAACCTCCAGCAACCAAAACCCTAGCCGCCCCCAAGCTCTAGCCTTGCCACCCACCCTCCCGTCATCGTCAAAATCCGCGAGCTTCCAGCCTCCAGCAACCATAACAGCAACACCCCAACAGCCTCCACCTACCAGATCTCAGTGCCCACTTGCAGCTGCAGATGCCATCTATTGTGCCTTAGGCCCTTGTCCTTTGTGGCTAGTGGTGGCCAGGTCATGGCTGCCACCGGCGATTGCCGGAATCCGATTTCAGCGCCTTCTCTGCCTCTCCTCTGCCATTTGAGTCATTTGCCTAGATTCTATATCTTCCAACTCTCCTTCACTAATCGATCTAAGAGCCGGAGGTGTTCTGCTCCCACCATGATATCGAAGCAGTATCGAACCTTTGAGATTTGCTTTGATCAGGAAATTCCTACACAGAACACCATTGCTTTTTGAGTTATGCAAGCACTTCATTCAATTTGGTCTTCAGGCAGATTTTAAAATCAGTTTGATGGATAACAAATATCTGTTAATTCGGGTGGCTCATCATGAGGAAGACTACAAGCGTTTGTGGATGGAAGAGACCTGGTTATTCAAACATTATCCAATGAGAATGTTTAAATGGGATCCATCATTTTGTTTGATTACAGAGCCATCTATAGCCCCTGTTTGGGTATCACTTCGATTCTTGCCCATTCATTGTTATAATGCCAGTAGTATTTTCTCAATTGCTCAAAAGTTTTCAAAACTTTTAAAATTGGATGCATCCACTGTTGAACTTGCTCGTCCAAATTTACCACGTCTGTGTTGAACTCGACTTGATGAAACCATGTCCCACTAGAGTCTCGATTGGAACAAGAGTTAATGGAGAGGGATTCTGGCAACCTATCCATTTTGTAAGAGATCCACTTTATTGCACGCATTGCTTGAGACGACACCCAAAAAAGAAAAACTGAATGATTCTTAACTAAGGTATGGACACTAAGTGTAAGCTCCGATTTGCATGCCTGACATACTTAAATTACTCATTTACATTTGCCTCTCATTGCATTCGAAAAATTCGGGAGGTTAATGTGTTATTTAAAAAAATATTTTTTACAACTTTTGGGGTTCAATGATATTTTATCAATCTTTTGCAGGTTACTTCATGTAAATTAAGCTTAAAAGTTCAAGCCTTAACCTTTAAGTTTAAAAAAAAAATTACTAAATGCTTGAGGCAGAGGAAGGATAAGCTTAAAGAAAATAATATATATGTGTGTGCGCGCTTGCTTGCTTGATGTGGTAAACTGGAAAAAAAAAAAACACTCTTTCCCATCTCTCTCTCCCTCCCTCCCTTTCCAAATATATATATATATATAGACATATATAAATATAAAATTATGTGTATATTTGTTATACGTACATATATATGGCATTATATATATATACACATACTAGCTTATGACTCTTGCCTTCAGGCATGGGTGTAAAGAAAAATAAATTGAACCTAATTTAATATTATTTTTTGAATTTAATGTTTTAGTATTATTACTAAATTTAATATTCATATATTATTTTTATAATTTTCGTAATTTTGATGTCCACAATTTTCTTATTTCGTCTTTTACATTATTTTTTAAATTTAATAATTAAATGTTTCAGCATTATTACTAAATTTAATATTCACATTTTATTTCTATAATTTTTGTAAATTTAATGTACATAATTTCCATATATTATATTTTCTCTTTTATGTTATTTCTTTAATTCAAATTCTTGTAAATGTAATGTTTCGATATTATTACTAAATTTAATGTCCATGTATTATTTTTATAATTTCCATAAATTTAATGTCCATAGAGATTCTATATATTATATTTCCTCTTTTATATTATTTCTTTAATTTAATTTAATTTAATTCCTATAAATTTTATGTTTCAGTATTATTACTAAATTTAATGTTCATATATTATTTCTATATTTTCGTAAATTTAAATGTCCAGTATAATATATTTTCTCTTTTCTATTATTTCTTTAATTTAACTTCTCTAAATTTAATGTTTCAGTATTATTACTAAATTTATTGTCCATATATTATTTTTATAATTTCTGTAAATTTAATGTCCATAATTCCCATATATTATTTTCTCTTTTATAGTATTTGTATAATTTTATTTCAGTAAATTTAATATTTCAGTATCATTACAAAATTTAATGTCCACATTTTATTTTAATAATTTTCATAGATTTAATGTACAATATTTCGTATATTAAATTTTCTTTTTTATATTATTTTTTAATTTAATTTCGTAAATTTAATATTTCAGTATTATTACTAAATTAAATGTGCACATGTTACTTCTATAATTTTTTTAAATTTAATGTCCATAATTTCCGTATATTATATTTCCTCTTTTGAATTTATTTCTTTAATTTATTTTTTGTACATTTAATGTTTCTATATTATTACTAATTTTAATATTCATATATTATTTCTATAATTTCTGTAAATTTAATGCCTATAATTTCCGGATATTATATTATCTCTTTTACATTATTTCTTTAATTTAATTTCTATAAATTTAATGTTTCAATATTATTATTAAATTTAATATTTCTAAAATTTCCATAAATTTATGTTCATAATTTTCGTATATTATATTTTTTCTTTCATATTGTTTTTTAATTTGATTTCCATAAATTTAATGTTTTAATATTATTACTAAATTTTAATATCCATATATTATATATTTTTTATAGATTTATATATATAGAAAAAACGTATTTTCTCTCCTCAATTATACAATAATATATATTATCTCTCCTTAATTAGGTATAAGATATATAAGGTTAGACATAAATATACTTTTTTTATTTATGTTAATTTTTTAGATCAATCTGGACCGTTCTTTATGTAGGAGCTAAAGAACAGCTCTGATTTATCTAAGGGGTTTATGTACATCCTGTTTTATTTTATATATGTGTGTGTGTGTGTGTGTGTGTGTGTGTGTGTTTGTTTGTTTGTGTGTGTGTGTTAAAGGGTTAAAAGTGTAAATATCTAAAATTCTAAACAATCTCATCTATATAATAGCTAGGGTTAAAAGTGTAGATACCTAAAAGTCTAAACAATCTCATCTGCATAATAGCTATTTCAAAAATATATGAGATAATAAATGTAAATAACTTAATGGGTTAAAAGTTTAAATATCTTAAAGTCTAAACAATCTCATCCGTATAATAGACATTTCAAAAATATATAAGATAGCAAATGTAAATAACATAAAGGGCTAAATTTGTAAATACCTAAAAGTCTAAACAATATCATCCGTATAATAACTATTTCAAAAATACCTAAGATGGTAAATATAAATAACTTAAAGGGTTAAAAATGTAAATACCTAAAAGTCTAAACCATGTAATTAGCTTATCCTCATTTTTAGAACAACCTCATCCAACCCCTAACCCTCCGCCTTCCCCACTGAACTAGTGCGGCGGTCCAAGCCCTATTCCACTGTTTTCTCCACCAAACTGGCAATCCCTAACCATGCAAAATATTGGCCATTAGATCCACGAGCAGCTAGGACCGCCACATCGTTAGATCTGTGAGCAAGGCAACCAGGACCACCGCACCGTTATATTTCTCAATAGAGAGATGGACTGACCTACGAACCCTTGATATGCGTGTGGGGAAAAAAGAAAGAGCACTTAGTTGACCGTGAGTGAGGAAGTGGTGCACGTAAGGTTACTTCCAATGAGGGAGTTATGAGTTTAGAGAATGGTTATAGCTAGTGTGTTAGAGAAAGTACGAGAGAAAATTATTCTAATTTATGATTAAGGATCTTATAGAAAGTGAGAGAAAGATAGATTCTAATTTAATATCTCTAAATTTAATGTTTCAGTATTATTACTAAATTTAATATCTATATATTATTTATGTCCATAATTTCCATAAATATCTGTATATTAGTTCTGTAATATATGCATAAGCCTGACACGTATAGAAAGTGAGAGAAAGAGATGGATTCTAATTTAATATTAATTAGGTGAAATTTAAGTAATTTCTATAACTAACCCCTTCTCCTCTCACTTTTTGCTTAAATCTGACTCTTATAGAAAGTGAGAGAGAGAGAGGGATTCTAATTTAATGTTAATTAGCAGTTATATATATTTTACCTTTTATATTATTTTTTAATTTAATTTTCGTAAATTTAATATTTTAGTACTAGTACTAAATTTAATGTTCATATATTATTTCTATAATTTTCGTAAATTTAATATCCATAATTTACGTTAATTTCTGTATATTATTTCTAATTAAATATTTCCGTAAATGGTTCTCAAAGTGTGGAGCCAAAATGTATATATATAGAAAAACATATATTCTCTCTCTTCAATTATACGAAAAAATATATTATTTCGTCAATTAGGTAAGATATATGAGGTTAAATATAAATACACATTTTATATTATGCTATATTGATTTGATCTGGACCGTTCTGTCTCCTAATTCATCAGACGGCTGAGAAATATCTAGGGCTCTTATGTCCATCATGTTTTGAATAATAGATGAGTACATATATGTGTGTGCGCGCATGTGTGGGCATGTATATATACATATTTTACAATTCTAATGTTTGTGCACTAGCTTTCTCTTAAATAGCAATATGTACGGGACTAATTATAGAGCCCTTCTTGTGTTTTAGTTGGGTTGATGTGGTGTCTTGTGACCATCCATTGGGCACCTTTCTTCACATTCGAGTTTGATGTGAGCATATTGAAGGTAGATATTGTGCTCTCAAGTCTTCTGTCAGTTGTTCGAGTTTCACATAAGATCTATTCTATCTTTTGTGCTTGTTCGGCTTTCTTTTGTTTTAAATTATTTGGTCATTCTAAGTTCTTGCATTAAGTTTATAAGAACTAAGATCGGTTGATTTCTCGTTTGATTATGGGGCTCAAGCAAGTTGCTAGAAAAGTAAAGAATAGGAAAGTTCAAAAGCCTTAGTATGATGAAATTTGATTTTTGAATAAGGAAGATGAGTAGAAATTTAATGAGGATATAAACCAACGAAGGGTTGTGTGTGGTAGGCCAGTTGATTTCGCTAATTTGAGAAATAACCATATTAAACTTGAGGAGAGGTTTAATGGCTTGGGATGGACTAATTTTTTTTTATTGCTAGAAACTAGTGATAGAAATATGAGAAAAACTAAATCAGGATTTTTAGCAAATTACACACAGATAGTTTTTCAACCAGATTCACAAAAAAAATTGTTTTAAAAAAATTTCAATATAGTAAGCAATGAAAACAATTTTCTTATCACAAATATGACAAGCTCAAACATACAGATATATATGAATCACGTAAAGTACAATCAATTTTGAGCAAGAAAATATAAATTGAATGATTTCACCGGGATTTCTTTGATAAAGATGTAAATAACAACGATGTAGAATCAAAACCAATTTTTTGCAAAAAAAGCCTCTTCTCAATCAAGTATTTCTCAAAAATCTCTTCTGAAAAATGTATTTCAGAAAAATATGAACTCTCTCTTTGAAATCTGAAATCTTATGTATTCTTGATTAATTTAAAATGAAAATTCGCAGGTCTATATATAGACATTTTAAACAATAACTATAACGGCTATTTTCAAAAAATATAGCAAGAAATGACGCATATAAACGCCATATATATAACAGACTTCAATTAGCAATATATGACCACAAATAGCACTTTTAAAACTCTCAATTTAGTCCCAAACATATTTTGATTTAAAACTAGTAAGGATAGAAAAAAGTTTATCCGGTATAAATCACAAAATCAAGGAATGTATAGACTAAATAATAAGATCGTCAAAACATATGATAAATCCTTCAAAACCAATCAAAACTAATATTCTAATGTTCAAAAGCTTAAAAATGGGTGGAAGATCTTTGAAAAACGCATTGGTCAAAACATAAAATATAACATGTTTGCTGACCAGTTCATATGACAGTCGACCGGTTAGTCCTCAACCATTAGTTTTATAGCCGTTGCAACATAAGTCGGTTGATCGGTCAGTCAATTGTTTGAGGCCCTGAATCAACCATCCAACCTATCTGTCGACCGATTAGATTAAAACCCCACACTACAAGAAAAAAAGGCTTTAGCGGCTATTTAATTAGCCGCTAAAAACTCATATTTTAGCCACTAAATGTTTTAACGGCAATTCATACAGATACCGCTAATACTGCAATCGCTATGGGATATAGTGGCTAATTTATAATTAGCCGCTAAGATTAAAAGATTTAGTGGCTATTTAAATTTCATATAGTGGCAAATGATGATTGATTGATATAAGCAAAACTATCATGTCAGGTTCCAAGTAAACACCATTTAATTATGTTACCTAGTTAAAACAAACATTTTTTAATTATAAGCCGACAAAAAAAGGACAAGAAAATTTGAAAGAAAAAAATCATATATTTTTCTAATCTTTTATTTAATTTTATTAGATTAGATTTTGATTTTGATTTCAAAATTATCGTAATTTTCTAAACTCATTAATGTTTTACTATGTAGTTTCCAATAACTAGGCCTAGTATGTATTATTATTCATCTTGAGTTGAACCCCTCTCACAAATGGGTACGAGCCTGCCCCGCATGTGAGTAAATGAATCATGTGTGCTTGTTTATCGTGCTTGCACCAGGAATGCCATTGCCATACACAAACCGAGAAAAATAAAGGAAGAAAAAACACAATAAACTCAATTTTGGTACGTTGGGGATTGGAGAAACAGAACATGTCATAATATACCAACTCAGCTAAATGGATTTACAGCATTTATGGGATATAACTTCTCAAAGATCATAGAGGGAAGACATGCCTGATCAAAAGTGAAACAACGGAAACCATCCATGTAATCAATATCCATCCATATGACATCACAAGGTATGGCTTTCTCCCTAAACGTCCTGGCAATCTGCACATTCGATGGATAAAACAAATAGAATTGCAGGAAGCAATAAATTCACAAGCAAAAAAGCGACCATGAGATAAACGAAATTAGTCAAAACAAAGACCAACCTCACGAACCCGTGCATCAGACTTGTAGCTCCAACGGCATTGATGATATCCCAGGGCCCACTTAGGGGGCATGAATGCAGTTCCTACAGAGAAATTAGATCAATACCACTGAAGGGAAATAAGATTACAGAGAGAGAGAGAGGATATAAGCAGCAAAAATGACGTGATTTTGAAGATAAGCAAGCTACATCAAAAATATGCAGATGTTTTTTTCTAATAAGCAATATATGTTAGATGTTTCAACATCATTATTAATTAGCCTAGATAAGTAAAAAGTTGGATCTCCGTAAACATTCGATCACAAGCCACACTCTCTCAAACACAAACACAGGGCAACCTCTTATTTTCAAAAGAATAAAACACTGCTTTCTAGTATTCTCGCTATGGCTGTGAGAAGTACCCCAATGACCCACTGGAGCCAAGATATCTAAACTCAAAAAATCTCGTCCATTGACCACCCATGCCATTAAGGGGTGCACACAAACGGACCACGGATTAAGAGCTGTGTTTGCGGATTCAACTAACCTACCTGAGAAGGAACATAAAATGTAGCTGCTTTATGTTCTTTCATGTATACACTTTGTGACATTAAGGTTTCACTTTTACCGTTTCACATTCCAGTGCCTCCAAAGACGTCTCTTCTCCAATTTCAGTACTATCTCACTCTCACCTCCAAGCACTCAGTTTTTCCACTGACTCAAAAGTTGATTCAACGAGTCCCCAATTCCTTGAGTCCGAAATCAAAATCCTTATCAGCGTCTAATTTGTCTCTCTAAATTCAACAACAACTGCAATTTCAATTTCAAAGTAAAACTCTAATCCTTGGACTTGCTATATAATTGTACCGTATGCCAGACACTTCGAAAACACTCACGTAAGTCTGATTCGTCCAATTTAAACCTCAAAGACCATCTTCATTCTCCTAAGCTTCAAGACCCTAAAAATCCAAGAAGAGTACATGATTTATCTTCTTCCTCATTCATTTATATATATATATTATTGTTCGAGGCACGAGGTCAGGGCAGCAAGCATTAGCATGAGTCAGCACAACAAGGTTGTTAAAGTAAGAAAATACAAAAACAATGAGAAAACTTAACAATTGTGTTAACATCTCCCTCTATTTATAATAGAAATTAGAAAACAATACAAAAACCCTAAACAATACAGAATACCCTAAATAATATAGGAATGCCATAAATATCCTTTAACACTCCTCTCAAGCTGGAGGATATATATTGTATGCTCCTAACTTGTTACAAGTGTATTTTATCCTTGAACTCCCTAATAGTTTAGTAAATAAATCAGCTAACAGATCCGCTAAATTCACATTTCTAATCTCAATTAGCTTCTGCAACAGTTGTTCCGTATGAAGTGACAATCGACTTCTATGTGTTTCGATCTCTCAAGGAAGATTGGATTAGATGCAATGTGAGGAGTTGTTTAATTATCACAAATAAGGTTCACCGATGAAGAGTGCTTAAATCCAAGTTCTTCCAACACATGTTTCAACTAGGATAGCTCACAAGTGATGTGGGTCATCGCCTTGTATTCCGATTTTGCACTTAATCGAGCCACAAGGCCCACAACTGTTTGTTTTTTACTCTTCCAAGAAACGAGATTATCTCCAACAAACATACAATACCCTGTAGTGGACTTCCTATTCGAGGAAGATCCGGTCCAGTCTGCATCTATATATGCCTTAATTTGAGTGCGACCAAAGTTCTAATACAACAAACCACAACCAGTAACACCTTTCAAATATCAGAGAATACAAATCACACAGTATCTCAGTGACAAGTTGTGGGTCGATTCGTGAACTAATTGATGACACTAGCACCAGATGAACTATTTGGTCTCGTAACCATTATGTAGTTTAACTTCCTAACTAGCCGTCTGTATTGCGCTGAATAGATGGTTCTCCTTGATCTGCCAACAATTTTGTGGATCCATAAGCGAGTCAATCAGGTTTAGCTCCTAGCATTCATATTTCGCTCAATAGATAAAGTACATATTTCCTTTCAGAGAAGAAAATGCCTTGACTCAATTGAGCCACCTCAATACCCAAGAAATACTTCAATTGACCCAAATCTTTGATTTAAAACTTACTATGCAAAAAATGTTTGAGTTCTTAAATACCATTGTGGCCGTATCCTATAATCATTATGTCATCCACATACACAATCAATAATATTCTATCATTTGTACCATGCATCTGAAACACTGAATGATCGACTCCATAGTGTAGTAGACCAAACTCGGTAATCACATCACTGAATCTTCCAAACCACGCTCAAGGAGATTGCTTGAGACCATCAATGTATTTCTTCAAGTGACAAACCAAACCGGACTCTCCCTGAGCAACAAACCCAAGAGGTTGCTCCATGTAAACTTCCTCAGTGAGAAACAGATTGTTTTCTTTACCCTCTCCCCCCAGGTGGCTTAATTGTTAATAGAGTCTTATACCTTAATATTTACACGTGTAACCTAGTCATGATGCCACTTATAGATTTGTTAACACTAAACAAGTAGGCTGCTTAATTGTCCTTATAGTGATATTAATACCTTATAATTTATACATGAATCCAGTCGTGATGCCACGAATGGATATGTTAAATTAAATGAGTTTATTATTTATTTTATGAATAATTGTTCTCATTCTTTGCTACGATCCCAAATCTTTTTTTAGTTCTATTAAATATTTGAAAATGGAGCAAGTAAAGCAGCGCAAGATATTGAGCCCAAATCTGTACAAAATGGGCCAGAAAATTGTTTGTTAAAATTTAAATGAGCCAAAAAACAAAAATAACAAGGCCAAAAAACCAAGTTCAACATATCTCTGGTCGGTCTGACACCCATCCAAATTGCCCGAGTTGATAGCAACCAGTCTGCTTAGTGATACACATAAAATGCCCTCAGACCTCAGTTCAAAAACACATCTTTTTGATTCCTAGGAATTGTTTATGTTGGAATATTTTTTATGAGCTAACATTAATTGAATTAATTATTTTACAAAAACGGGTTAATGGATAATCAATTATTTAAGCAGCCCAAATAAACAGTTATCATATTTTGATTTGGATTTTGGCGTCTTTTATGTAGAAGCCCAGTTAAGTGGCAAGTGTAAATTTAGGGTTTCGTTGAAGTCCGTTATGGGAAGACCCAACGTGAAACCCTAGTATATATAACTAAGTCCCCTCCCTAATCTAGAATAAGGGGTTTCTTCCCATTGAGAGCCGCCATCACGAAATCTAGATCATAAGGAGGAAGACCTAGTTAGTAATCCGCTGCAACAGATTCAATTTCCTGCGATGGTTGAAACAGGTACGCTTTCGATTACCGTTCTTCATTGTTGTGTCCTATAATTCATGCATGTTTACGATTATTATTTAATTTCGTTTTATTATGATTATAAAAAATAATCAACATGTGGTATCGGAGCTTACATACATAATTTAGGATCTACAATTAGTTTTTCGATTTTTTTTTTAATTTCTATTCATTTACGAAACCGAAGATTGCGGTCACGATTTGATGCGGTTTTTTGTTTCAATTAGATATGAAACATTAGGGTTTTTGTTCCTCTTGTTTTAAGCTTTAATTTGATATAAGATTCATTCAATTTGATTGTATAATTAGAGAAAATTTCGCGTTTCAAGTTTCATTTACGAACCCTAGAAGACAACCGAAACCGAAACTTGGGGTCATAATTTTATGTATATTTTCACTTCTATTGAAACTAAAAACTTAGGTCTTTTACTTCCATTGATCCAAGCTTTAATTTGATATATTATACATGTTATTTGGTTATGTAATTAGGAAGTATTTCGTGGTTTACGTTTCGGCTTCGAAACCCTAGTGAAACCGAGATTTGTTTTTTAAAATCGAGCAAAATTGATGATGTTTTGATTCAATTAAACATCATAGAGAGGTTTTAAATTAGTATTAGACTTAAACCCATACAAAATTCGGTATAAATATGGGTTAAAATCAAGTTTTAGATTTTCAGCCATGGAGGAATGAGAAAGCTCAAAAACCGTGACTTGTGTTCGATTTTTGGTGATGTTTCTATCAATTTTTCTTCAATTAATTATTATAAATGTGTTAGAAACATATAGATCTACATAAACCCATAAAAAAAATTGGAGAAAACGGCGACTTTTTTAGGGTTTTGAGAAACCGGGTCAAAACCGGGTCTTATGACCCAGTTCAGACTCGGCTGGAGGTTGAAGACAACCTCCAGCCGTGGTCCCTTATCCCACGCGCGTGGGGGAGGCGCGTGGGGCGCATGCGGCCCTATTCGAGGTCCGTTTTGGGTCCGGTTTTTTCATGTGTACTTGTTTTCACGCCCTCTAATTTTCTATAAAATTTATTTTATTTTTTGAGTATTGAAAATAATTTTTAGTTAATTATTACTTATTATGTAATTTAATTAGCTTAATTATTTTTAGGCATGATTTTCTCTTGAAATTTTTACAGAAATTATATTGGATGATTTGAGATAGGATTGCAATACTCACTCTCCTATATTAAGATTTATTGATGTGTACACTCCTAATTAGATTAAATTCACATAAATTATCGCATAAAACGGTTGAGAGCCATTTTGACCCTCGAAACGATGGAATTTAGCTAAAATCGCATCTGACGCTGGACATAGTCCGGCGGTTTTTCTCAGAAAACCGTTCCTACCCAAAAACAGTGTATTGTTTGTCAAAAACGGCCACAGTTGACTTTCTAGTCAAATTTGGGCTTTTTGGGCCTGCAAGTGTTCTCTTTGGGCCATGAAATCTTACTCATGTTGCACTGCATCACCTTGTTAATTATAAGGGCGGAGGTGAAGGAGATAATTTCTTCGATTCCCTTCTTCTCTCTGTCTTCTTTGTCGTTAAAGGGAGGCAAATACAGGGTTATGATTTCATCTCTGAAATTTGGCCTTAAAACAATGATATTTTTTACGCTTTATACCCGAAAATTTAACTAGAATCTCACTCTGTCCAAGTAGTTTCAATTTAAACATATAAGATGTCTTATTAACTTCATATGTTATTTTCTGAAGTGTAACGAATTGAAACTAGTAAGAATATTTAATTACACAATTAACCCCTAAAGTTTAGAGGAATATAACAGTGAGTCAAACCCTAGTGAGTCGACTCATGATCACTCAGACAAATCGTGTTTTGGGCCCTAGATGCTAACTAAGAAAAATCATAAATGTACTAGTAATAGGCCCAATACCTCAAGGCCCATTTGGGAATAGCCTGAAACTAAAAGCCAATAAATTTCAATCTTTTTATTCAGATGAAACCCAAAACTCCAATAGAGTGTTAAAGCCATCAGGAATTATCCAAATAGAGATGGACTAACCCATGTAGCATATTCTCATGATATCACTTTATTTTCTATTCACAGATGTGATAATGATGCATATTTTTTTTTGTGTTTGTCTCTGAGGATAGAATTAGTCTCTTAGTCTTTGAGTTATGAGATTTACATCTTCCAAAAGAATTTGAATTTTGAGTTATGCAATTATGGTGCTCTTATTTTATGATATTTTCTATATTTTCTTAATGCATAATTTGTTGTTTTGTATAATTTTTTGTCATTAATAGTTTTTTCAAGTTTGATCTTACTTACGATCAACATACTCAAAAAGATTAAGGAAAATCATAGTTATGAGCTATTTGATCGGTTATGTAACCCTCGAAATATGAAAGGGTATTTATTCGTATCTTTTGAACTTGTCTGCTAATTGATCGTACTGCATGGCATTGTTTATTTTTCTTATTAAAGAAATTTTGTTATTCTTCATGCATCAAATACAAAAGATGTTACTAAAAGTATATATCACCTGTCAATTCTTGACTTTCTTAAATTAAAATCTCCATCAACAAAGAGGATGGTCGATCATTGCCCAACAATTATAAATATTGTATAATCCTTTTTTAAATCTTAAATTATTTTCTATTAAATAATTACCCTATCAAGATTTAGTTTTGCAGTTAAATCGTGAGACTTGTTATTTTATAAAAGAGTTGCATTTTAGGTAATATAGTCTTAAGAGACATCAAGTGTAAAGTAAATATTTTGACCTTGGGCTTGTATTTGAATTCAGTCTCTTGAGAGACATCAAGTTTAAAGTAAATATTTTAACCTTGGGCTTGTATTTGGATTCAGTCTCTTGCATATCTCACTGTGAAAAAAGATCATTTTGAACAACTTTCCATTTTATGCATTAGAAGTAGTACATGTTGTTGAATCCCAATCACTTATATTACCTAATCCTAGGCTGAGGATTTCTTTGAGACTGAGTTAGGCCCACTGAGTTTCTACATTAGGACTCTTGTTTGACGTTGGGGGTGTTGAATCCCACATTATTCATGTATTTGATGGTTAGAAATCCTAAAGTGCTTTGACTCCTTATCTTTCTATTTATTATCTTTGTAAAATATTTATATGATGAGTGACATAATTAAGATAATTATATCTTTGTTTTATTTTGATAACCTGATAGAAGTTGAATTAGATAAATAACTATTGAGAAGTGGTCATGGATAATGAAATGTATGATAATTATTCATGATTCTTAGTAGGTTAAGTATGATGTTAATAACTAATTTGGTTATTACGAAAATAAGATCTTTCATTTTTCAAATTTGGGCTATATTTGGGGTAATATATATTTGCGTTTTGGAATGATAGAAAAGTACTGAATTATTTTTGTACAATTTCGTATGGATTTCTTCTTATATTGC
Organism: Eucommia ulmoides; assembly: GCA_016647705.1. NCBI lineage: Eukaryota > Viridiplantae > Streptophyta > Magnoliopsida > Garryales > Eucommiaceae > Eucommia > Eucommia ulmoides. Next base: position 35,244,266 of record CM028330.1, read on the forward strand.
TTGAGTCTTAAAATGTTTAATGGGTCATACATATACTTTGATGGGCCTGTTGGACCATTAATTATTTATTAATTAACAAACCTGATGGAATTACTAATATGGATAAATTATTCATGAACATATAAGAAGACCTTGAATCGAAAACACTATCATTGTGATTAGAATATCTTGGTATGAATCTAGTTTTGGGCTCATTATATAGATATTGATTTTGTGTTTGAGCCTATATAATATCTCAACCAACTGGATTTTTTTTTTTTAGTTACAACTTTCGGCCTTGAGGTTCATATTAAGGAGCCCATAAAAACACCAATTATGATTAATTATAGTTTACAATTTTCAAGCCGTTAATTTTCTTTATTCTATATAGAGACTAATTTAATAATTAGTTTTAAATTATAATAAAATTGTTATTCAAATTCTTGCAACTATAATTACTCATTGATTATTGAAAGTACATTTTGTAACGTATTTCATCTTGTTTTGATCATATGCATATATGTCGTTAATATGTACTGTTAATTGTTGGGCAATATTGTTTAATTTTTCCATTTTGGAATGGTTACTTGTGAATTGTTGAGATTATTTTACCAAAGTGATTTAACCAATATAGTTTGCAAGTTTCGAGTTCCTATTTTGTTGATGGAAAAATATTTAGATTAATTTGTGCATTCACCTGCCCAAAGGGGGTTATTGTGCAAATTAATTTAATTGTTGGGCAATATAGTTTAATTTTTCTAATTTGGAACGTTTACTTGTGAATTGTTGAGATTATTTTACCAAAGTGATTTCACCAACATAATTTGCAAGTTTCGAATTCCTATTTTGTTGATGGAAAAATATTTAGATTAATTTGTGCATTCACCTACCCAAAGGGGGTTATTATGCAGATTAATTTAATTATTGGATAATATAACTTAATTTTTCCCAATTTGGAACGTTTGCTTGTGAATTGTTGAGGTTATTGTTGGGCAATATAGTTTAATTTTTCCAAGTTAGAACGTTTACTTGTAAATTATTGAGGTTATTTTATCAAAGTGATTTAACCAATATAGTTTGCAAGTTTTCAGGTTCCTATTTTGTTGATGGAAAAATTTTATAACTTACTTTTCTCAATTTGGAACGTTTGTTTGTGAATTGTTGAAGTTATTTTACCAAAGTGATTTAACCAACATAGTTTGCAAGTTTTCAAGTTCCTATTTTGTTAATAGAAAAAATTTCAGATTAATTTGTGCATTCACCTACCCAAAGGGAGTTATTGTGCAAATTAATTTAATTACATGAGAATATTATGTGAAATAAACGATTTGATAAATTTGTTTTCCCAAAGGGAATGAATTTTGAAAAATTATTTGTTTCATTATATTTTTGAAGGAAATATATGGATTTGAAAGTTAATCAACCCAAAGGGGGTGAATTTTTAAATCTGTAAATTTTTCTTATTCTGCTAATCCTCGTGATTAAAGAATAATTATTTATTGTAAACTCTGCTCAAAGAGAAGTTTATGATAATACAATTGATTCTTATATTGTATTGCCTATACTTAATTGAGTATTTTGCCCCATTATTTATAATTGATCTAATTGCAATTTTTTGTGAAATCAATTTCTTTTTGTTGTGAACAACAATAACACCACAATAAAATTCTAAATTGATTCTTTGATTTAATGAGAATCTTTGTAATTCTCTTTATTTCGATGATTATGTCGTTTAAACATTGATTACTATTGTTATAAAGTTTTCATTATTTGATTGATCTTCATGCTTAAAGAATAATTGTTTATTGTAAACTATGCCCAAAGGCGAATTTATGATGATACAATTGATTCTTATATTATGTCGTTTATACTTATTTAAGCATTTTAATTCTCCGGTTTAGTGGGAGTTTTCTTATATTTTTTTAATTCTATGATACGTTGTGACCATTATTATTATGCGTTTTGCAAAATTGAATTCTATTTGATGATCATCATTATTGCACATTATATTATTGTGTATTATATTATTTAAATCGATTATACTAAATCAAGGTTTAAGACCCATAGAGTTCAAGGAACATGTTGTGAATATGAGTGTCATTAAGTCTTTTAATTCTCTGATTTAGTGGGAATTTTTGTATTTCCCTTTATTTCGATAATTACGTTGTGACCACTATTGTTATGCGCTTTACAAAATTGAAATTCATTTGATGATCATCATTATTGCGTATTATATTGTCGCATATCATATTATTTGAATTGATTATACAATATGGTATCTTAAGATATTGTACCTTAAGAATTACAGTTGTATATTTTTGGCTTTCATCAATCACTATTTTGAGATCTCATGATGTATTATGAGTGACAGATGACTTGTTAAAGTCAAGCAATTTCATTTTGTTGAGAAATTGCAATTAGCAATTTCATATTGTTAAGAAATTGCAGCAATTTCATTTTGTTAAAAAATTGCAATTAACAATTTCATTTAGTTGAGAAATTGCAGCAGTTTCATTTTGTTGAAAAATTGTAGCAGTTTTATTTTATTGAAAAACTGCAATTACAATTTCATTTTGTTGAGAAATTGTAAAGAGGACCGATAAGAACAATGCATATTGATAATAATCACATGTTGGCATTGATTTTTTACTACACTACTGGGCTTACGATCCATGTCGATATGATTATAAGTATTTGTGAATATGAAAGTCTTATATTTGTTGAGATTAACAAATAGACTATCATAATCTAATATTAAGATCATGTTGGACCAGATAAGTTTATCAAGATGTTACTTGTAAACTATCATTTCTTTAAATAAAAGGTGTGGCCATACCAAAAATAAATTTTTTCTGTTAGTAACCCGAGAGTCTTATTTTCAAAATTAAATTTATTCAATTAATGTAGCCCAAGTGGGAGAATATTGGAATATTTTTTATAGGCTAACATTAATTGAATTAATTATTTTACAAAAACGGGTTAATGGATAGTCTATTATTTAAGCAGCCCAAATAAACAGTTATCATATTTTGATTTGGGATATGACGTCTTTTATATAAAAGTTCATTTAAGTGGCAAGTGTAGGTTTAAGGTTTCTTTGAAGCCCGTTATGGGAGGACCCAACATGAAACCCTAGTATATATAATTAGGTCTCCTCCCTAATCTAGAATAAAGGATTTCTTCCCATTGAGAGCCGCCACCACGAAATTTAGATCATAAGGAGGAAGACTTAATTAGTAATCCGCTGCAACAGATTCAATTTTCTGCGATGGTTGAGACAGGTACGCTTTCGATTACCGTTCTTAATTATTGTGTCCTATAATTTATGTATGTTTACGATTATTATTTAATTTCGTTTTATTATGATTATAAGAAATTATCAACAGTTTAGGCCAATAAAAAAAGTTCAAAAATATTGTGTTGAGCCAACAAGTCATTATAATTGACATGTTAATCCTTTCTCTTCTTAATTTATAGTAGGTCATTGTTTAAGCGTTGGCATCAATTCTAAATGTACATCTCCGTTCAATAAGTATTCAACAGCACATTTATGTTGGGTTTATGTTCAAGAATTATCAAATTTCAAATACTCAAAACACAACTTTTATGATACGATTGATGATGTGACGACTACTACTATTCAAAGGGGACTTCTTGTTGGTGGCCCTCAGTAAAAGATTACTCAACCACAATTCTAAACATATGAAATTAAATTGCTGGGTTGTAGGAGTACGGAATAAATACGTCGAAAGCTTGGGACAGAACGAAGACCAAGAGACCACTGATATAGTTTCTGTCCTTGCCTTCATGGTAAGCTAGTATTTACAATAGGACAACCAATATTTATGAAGAGGTGGAATTGCAACATAATGAGCAAAAAATATAATTCAGTAAATTACCTACTGCATGAGACAAAGATGTCAAAACATCAGGTGGTGAGGCAAATGGACCAAATGTAATGACAGGATATGATGACAGAGAAATAAACTTTATGGTTGATTCTTTCCGCAAATCAATCTGCCCAAGACAAAAAATAAAATGGAAAAAAATAATAAAATAAAAAAAAATGCTGAAATAATAGCTATACATGGGATGCAGAACACGTGCAATAAATAAAAAACATAAATACCTCACAGCGTCTTGTTGTATCGGCAAGAACTCCAAGGGTCTCTCCATTTGGAAGAATGGCAACCACCCAAGGATGTGATTGGTACAATGACGAAGTTCCAGGACCGTAACCCCATGCATCTGTGTTCCAGGTAAACACCTGCATATAACAGCATAGTTTCACTACCTGAATGAGACTGGGAAAGAAAAAAAGCACTTTGCTGGCGACAAGAAATCAAGTTATTTAACTAACCCTTTTCCCAGTTCGTTCAAGCTGTCCGCTAACTTCTCCTGTTCCATAGAATGAGGTACCTGGAGGAAGCTAAACCAAACCAAATATAATAACATCATTACAGTGAATGTGGGATTTATATGCATATTGAGACGCTAAAAAATTAAAATAATCCAGCCGAAAAGATAAGGCAGTTACATATAACTGACCTCAATACTAACTAATTGCTGTCCAAGGGCATATTGAAAACTCGGTACAAAGGATGGTAAACTGTGCCTTGTGATTATGCTTGTTTCCCTATCTCTAGGATTTACGAAAGAGAGGCTGGGAGATGCCATATTTCTATCCTCTGAGGAACAATCAAATCGAAAAACCCCTTCCTCTAGAATAGGCACAAAAACCATTTTTCCGGATTTCACATCTGAATCCACTTTCGTCACTTCATTGCCAGCCATTTTGGATACCACTAATCTTTCGCTGATCAACCTCCTACCAAGCCTCTTCTTTCTGCCTATCAAAAATCCACATCATGAAATACTCCATGCATACACACGCAGACAAAAAATAATGAATGCTTAAAGAACATTGCATGGATGAATCTCATGTTTGCAATGTGAAACCCCCAGACATCTGATGTAGACCGACCGATTACATAATGGCTTCACAGAACTTTATCTACAATTACAAATCCAGTTGAGGACCCCAGCAACATCCTGGCATCAAAACCCTCAAAGAGGAGAAAAGAACTTGCTTCTTAAATTTCATTACTTCTGATTCCTAGACAATTGTTCCCATTTCGAACAGTAATTTCTCGATACTTTCTAGCATTTTTGTTGCCAGACTAGAACTGCTCAGAGATTGCAGCTGCTTCCATTTAATTGAAAAACACATAAACAGCAAAAGTCCAAATCGAAACTGACCTGATTGAGCGAAACAGAGACGACGACGATGCTCTTGTCGTTAGGCTATTGGATATGTGCAACTTGTTAATGCAATGCGATAAGACTTGGAAATTCACATTCAATGATCCATTTGAAACACTGCAGTGCGAACCAAACATCGAAGGAGAATGACTCTTGTGAATTTGATTCCTCTGCAGTGAACAGAAGACTCCACCTGCTTTCCTACTCAGGAAGAGTGGTTCTCCCATTCAGCTCAGAATACTAGACTTCACGATCATTATAACTCATGGAATCTCAATGCTCTTAATATTTTTCCATATTTAAATATTATTTATTATTAATTTATTAATCAAAATAAATTTAATTATTATTTAGGGAAGAATACCAAAAAAAAATCTAAGTAAAAAACTAAATCTATCAAATGGCCCCATAAGTTTATTTGTTTTTTTGCATATAATAGTCCTAAAAAAAACGTTATTTCCTATCAAACAGTCCTAAATTTTTGGGTTCAACGATTTTACCCTTCCACATCCGATTCTTCTCCTCATACTCTACCACACCACAGCTGCCAAAGGAGAGAACCCAGTCCATCTACTCCAAGCCTCCACCAATCCACGTTCGCCTCCACCATCCTCTCTCTTATACCGCCCGTTGCCGTCATCGCTTCATCGTTGTCGCCGTCGCCGTCGTCGCTTCAACCAAATTTGGTCGTCGCAACCAGATCTTGAATGGAGATTTGAGGTTTCATCTCCTTCTTCATCGGGTGGCCCTCCCCTTCCGCCCCAATCTCCCCGGATTGCTGGGTGGCCTCACACTTCCAATGACTTTCGCTTACCCTTGTTTCACATGGGTGATGATAAAAAGACCTCAAAAATTCAACTTCAATTGGATACTTCGTTGGTTTTAGCTTGGCATTTTCAATTGGGGGCGTTGGGAGTATGCTGAATAGTGGACTTAAGCTCAAATTCTTCAAACCCAATTCAAAATTTAATAATTTTTATATATCTATTGAAAAAAAAAAGACTTGAATTGTAAAATGTAAAGCCTCTACATTCTTGTTTGCCAATTTTTTAGAGGCTTAAACTTCGAGTTGAGTATTGTATTTCTCATGTTGTGAATTGGAGTCTCGAAATTGTGCACCAAACATATATTAAGTATTTAGTGATTTTTATTTTGTTGAGAATTATATACTTGATGTGTTTGACGTTTTATTTATAATTGAAAGTTTTGAGGTGTATGGTTATTTTGGTGAGGTGGAATGGGTAGTAGTGCAGTCAGCGACGGCTTGGTAGAATTTGAACAACGGTTGAAATGGAATATAACATGAAATCGTGTTATATTCCAATGTGCAAAGAAGTAAAATTTTCACAATAAGACAAAAAGACTATTTTGTAACATGTATTTAAAAAATATGTATTTAGTAATTTTATCCTCTTATGATAACTCCTTGATAGCTGCCCCTATTATTTATTATTAATGAATTTTAAATATTTTTTATATTTGAAATAGTGAGATTTTAAATATATATTTTGATAGGTGAATTTCAATGATACTCCCTCTCATTTCGAAAACTTACAATGACACTCTTGTCATTTGGAAAATATCTTTGTCCCCAATAATATTGGAAATCCAACAATAACAAGTCGAAACTCTTGCGAACGGATGATATCTAATTTTGTTTGACATTTACCCTTTACGATTTATTCTTTACATAGAATGACAATTTTATCACTTTTAAATAAAGGATAAGTTTTAAAATAAGTAACAAAAAACTATAAGGGTTTGTTTAGCTGGAAGGATGGAAAAGGATAAAATAAAATAAAAAATAAAATGAAAATAAATTTTTTTATTCCTTTGTGGAAGAAAAATCATTTTCCTTAAAGGTTGTTTGGTTAAAGGGATGGAAAAAGAAAAAATATAATATTATACGTGTGTGGTGAATAACGTTTTCTTAAACGATACTTTTATGAAACATATTTAAACACTTGAACTTATCATTTCTAACCATAACCAACATAATTTAATTAATTTCTTGAGTGTCGTGTGTAATTCTAATTGAATTGCATTAAGAACATAAAAAGTATTGAGTTGTTTTTACTTAAAAATACAAAAACAAAAATTGCTCAAAAGAAAATATTCAATGTCTTCGTTGTAACCATCTTAGATCTTTCATCAAAAGTCATCGTGAAATCTTTTTTTTTTTTTCTCATTTTCTCAATTAAAACATAATTATGATATCACTTAATAAAATCATTAGTTCCACAAAAATATCAATATTAAATTGTCCATCAAAATATCTAGTGTCAACGTTCTCCCTATTTTTATGATAACAATTAACTTTGATGTTTTCTCAACGAAATATGTAACCACGCTCCCCCTGAATTTGAGGTCGAGTTATTTTACGCATTTAAGATTATAATGAGAAAAATATTTTCAAGAATATGCAACAATGGAGAAAAAACATGTTCAAAGCACATTATAATTAATAAAATTTTATTACTCCCCTTTCTAAATATCTCTATGAATTTATGCGTGAAAAACTTCATAAATTATCCCTCTTTGTCATCTCAAAGTGGGGATGAAGGATCTAAACTTCTACTCTAGGTATACATCATTATGTTTGGTCATTCCTAAATCTCGAATAATTTTTAAAAATTAATTTTCATCTAGAGGTTTAGTAAATATATCAACAAGTTAGTTGAAAATATAAACATAATCTATAGAAATATCACCCCTCTAAACATGATCACAAATAAAATGATGACGTATTTCAATATGCTTAGTTCGTGAGTATTGTGAAAGATTTCTATTAAGACATATGACACATTTACTATCACAATAGATGGGAACTTCCTTTGTGCAAATGCCAAAATCATGCAATTGTTGTTTAATATATAGAATTTGTGCACATCAATTACTTGTTGCCATATATTCAGCCTCAGTGGTGGATAAGGTTATAAAATTTTGTTTCATGCTAGATCAAGAAACTAGTGCATGTCCCAATAAATGACACGAACCGCTTGTACTTTTACTTGCATTGGCAAAATCAGTGTGGAGTAACTAGTCAAAGTGAAATTACTCCCCCTAGGATACCATAATCCTATATCACAAGTTCATTTTAAATATTGAAAAATTTACTTGACAATAGTTAAATACAACTCTTTCGGACAAGATTGAAATCTTGCACATAGACAAACATTAAACATAACATCTGGTTTACATGTAGTAAAAAATAATAAACTACTGATCATACCTCAATGCGTTTTTTCATTAATGCTTTAACCGAATCATCCTTATCATTTTTTGTTGCCATTACCATGGGAGTTTTGTACTCTTTTGCACTATCAAAGTCATATTTTTAAGTAACTCCTTGGTTTACTTAGCTTGATTGATAAAGATTCATTCTCTAGTTTGCTTGATTTGTAACCCAAGAAAGAATGTTAATTATCCCACTCCATACTGACACAAACCATCGTCGACCTTTTTTTCCTATCTCTTAATAGTTCTCTACCAGATTTGATCTCTAGGCATATATCTGCGATAAATCTATGCTCCTGCATAGAGCCGTTGTTGGGAGGATGAGAGAGAGAGAGAGAAAAAAAAAAAAAAGGAGAAAATGAAGAAGAAGAAGAAAAAAAAAAAAAAAAAAAAAAAAAAAAAAAAGAAGCCGAAAGAAAGAACAAGAAGTTGATATAGGGCTGAAATAAAAAATTATCGCCCCGACCCGACCGATCGACCTGCTCGGTTTCGGGCAGAATTACTCTACATTTTTTTGTTTTAGACCCGACCCAAAAAATGAGATAATCCGATTGGATTCTTTCTTATACCCTAATCTGATCACTCATTCTCTTAATCGCCGCCGTCCCTCTCGATCTCTATTTTTTCTGTTCTCTCGTTTACTCATTCCCTCAACGGTCAATACTTCAATCTTTGCTCCAATTCTCCCCACGGCCAAGACTTCATTCTCTGTTCTCTCCCTCAATCTTTTCTACCACGTCCAAAATCGCTTCCTCAGGACCTCAACAGAGAAGATCGCTTCAATCTTTGCTCCAGTTCTGTAAGTTTCTAGTTAGGGTTTTTAATTTTTTGTTTGTTTGATTCCTTAGAACTGTGAGTTTAGGTCTGATTTTGTTCTCTGTCTAGGTTTGATTGTGTTCTAATGAAATTTTTTGTTTAGGTCTAATTTAATTTTTTGCCAAGACTTTATTCTTTGTTCTGCGTCTAGTTTAGGTCTGATTTAATTTTTTGTTTGTTTGATTATGTGTTTATGCATTGTTGGTTGAACGGTTTATGCATTGTTTGTTTGATTTTGTGTCTGATTTTGTTTATGCATTGTTAGTTTAATTTGTTTGTTCATAAATGAGTATTTTTTCTTTTTAATTTCAGTGTGAGCTCTAATTTTGAGGTAAGTTTCATTTTCTTAGCTTGTTAATTTTTTTATTCCGTTATTGTTAGTCGTTTCTGTTATTTTCTTATCAAATTTATTCTGTTATTCTGTGTTTATGCATTGTTGGTTGAACGGTTGTAAATGAATATTTTTCCTTTTTAATTTCAGCATATTTATCAGAGTACCAAACAATAAACATACTAAAAAATAAAAAACAAATAAGAAAACAATTCCATAATTAATTTTTGTATACTTACTTTTTTGTTAGATCGTTAAATGGCTGAGAGTGAGCACAATAAAGAGCATGCAAAAGATACTACTACTGAAAAGCCACTACCTGCACCCAACAATCCTAACGGCAGGAAACGGTCTTATGTTTGGGACCATTTCACTGTCGTAAACCCACTTGAGACTGACTCCAAAAAATAAAAAGTAGCTTGTAATCATTGTTCGGTCACATATTATTGCTATACCAAAAGGCATGGAACGGGGTCAATAAAGTCTCATTTGGAGTACAAATGTAAGAAATATCAGTTTACTATACGAGACCTATCTCAAACCACACTAGGTTTTAAACCAAAAGATGAATCGATAGTGGATAGTTCTATTGGGAATTTGACGACAGTAAGATTTAGTGTTGAGGAGTGTCGTAGGGCTTTGGCTGTGATGTTGATTATAAACGAGTTGCCTTTCCGTCATGTTGAGGGTGAGAGGTTTCGTAGGTTTATGCGTGTTGCTTATCCTAAATGGACCAAAATTTTGTATCGTATTACAATTGTTAAAGATTGTTTTGAGGTTTATTCGAGAGAAAGAAAGAAGTTGAAAAATGTTCTTCAAGGTCAAAGAGTTTGTCTTACCACAGACACATGGACTTCGATCCAAAATTTAAATTACATGTGTCTCACGGCACAGTTCATTGATAGTGAATGGAATATGCATAAGAGAATTCTTAACTTTTGCATAGTGGAAAGTCACAATGGTGAGGTACTCGGTAAAATTATTCAGATGTGTTTGCTTAATTGGGGGATAGACAATATTCTCACAGTCACCATTGATAATGGTAGTTTGAATAATGGTGTAATTCAATACTTGAAAAGAAAAACTAAGGATAGAGTTAGTACAATTTTAGAGCATGAGTTCTTGCACGTGAGATGTTGTGCTCATATTTTGAATCTTATTGTCATGATGGTTTGAAGGAAGTGGATGAATCCATTGTGAAGGTAAGAAATGTCGTTCGTTATGTGAGGTCTTCTCCACAAATAATGCAAAATTTTAAGCTATGCTGCCCCACCCCACCCAGGACTCCCGTCACCATGGGGCCGGCCTGACATCAACATGACATCACCTAACTGACAAGACAACCACAATATGACAAATATACAAACAAATGATCTATACAACATATACATAATTCCAACTGATAGGAACACATTGTCCCAAATATAAGAACAACCAAACGAATCCCATGAATCTCACTTAGATTCATCTTTTACACCTCGTCTCAAAATATCTCTCAAATGACTCCATCGCATGACCCGCATAACTCTATTTAGCGCCAGTAGGGGACCGACCGACTCCTAACTATTTCATCTGCGAGTGTACTGTCTTCTTAGTAAAAATATTTTGTAATAATAAATCATTCTACAACATCTAAATGGATCAAGTATAAGTATATATAAACAACAAGTAACTAGTAAAATTCTCCATCAGTGAAAATAAACCAATAAGTATAAGTTCCATTCAAACTCATCCAGTATAAAATAATACCAATTATCATATAATAAATCACCAAATATAAGTAAAACACCGCATCTCAGAACACCACACCACCACACCACTCATTGGCTAGCCATAGTGATCGTTTTAACCTCACGATCGGGAGTTGCAACGGTACCGTAACATTCGTAGGAATGCTTTCCTACAAAATATCCACACCCCTTTTGGGGAGAAATATAATCCACACCCCTTACGCGGAGAAACATCCACATCCCTTGGGAAGAATCCACACCCTCTTACGGGGAGAAATATAATCCACACCCCTTTCGGGGAGAAACCACACCCCTTTCAGGGAGAACAACTATAGCATTGTCAAAATCATCAGTATAATTAAAAATCCACATCCCTTACGGGAAGAAATACATTTTCACACCATATCGTAAAAAATTCACACCCCTTATGGGGAGAATATAAACCACACCCCTTTTCGGGGAGAATTTTCAAACCACGTTTTTCTCTCTTTTTAAAAGTACCACCCATTTAATAAAAAAAAAACATTTTTCCACATTTGATTTTAGAAAACCAAGCATTATTAGAAAACCAGATATTTTTCCACTCTTTTAAATCACTAAAGCCAACGAATCATTTTGTCAACTTTCTTTTAAAACCAACATAATTTATCGAAAATCCATTTTTCTCAATTCACCCAAAACCTATTTGATCCATATCATTTATAAAATCATACAGTCCAAGTAAAACTATTTTACACATACATTTATATATAAAAATAGTTTGGCAAGAAGACAATATACTCACCGGATGCTCCGCTCCCAAAAGCCTTTACCGACTATTCTCTACCGCGCTCCGGTATCTGCGAACCTATTTGTGACATGACCTAAATTATTATTTTAGGTAAAATAACCTAATCATGTCATACAGGCCCTAGGTTCCGTAACTTCCTATTCTCTAATTATTTTATTATGAAGGATATTTATTTTGTCCATCTCGCCTCGTTTATATTTATTGTACCAATTTTTTTTTCCAGATTTGCGATTATTAACATATTATTACGATTACGAGGATTACTATTACGATTGCGAAACCGTTAATGCTAATACTTTAATTTAACGAAAATAATAAGCGATTTAGATTTTCTCTGCTCCGAATCGTTACTATTTCATGTATACGTTATTAAAATAAATTAATTGTTACAAAATTATTACGATTTCAAGAATTGTAACGCTCAATAAAATTTAATTTAATGAAAATTAATAATCGATTGAAATTTCACCTGTTTCCGAATCGTTTGGCGGCCACGAGATGGGTTTTGGGTTTTCCTGGGGTGGTTTCTGCAAATCCTCTCCCCCTCCCCTTTTTCTTTTTCTTCTTCCTTCTCTCTTTCTGTTATGTTTCTGTTTGAAATCTCGCTGCCGCCGACCTTGCTCCGATCACACCCATTCCTACTCACTTCCTATGCCGGCCGGCCAAATGACACCTCGTACACCCAAACACACGCGGAACGATGGCCACACACAACCCACTGCCGGAGCAAATATAAACCACATCAAACAAACACCTCCACGCTGAACCGCTCACACTACCGGCGAACGGAATGAACTTGACCGAGGTGATCAGATCAGCAGACGCACAAACCTCCCCTGCCGATCGTAAACACCCACAACGGATGACGGCCACACCGCCAACCGAAAACGGGAAACGCCCACATACCCTGCACAGCATCGCCGACACACACTCTCAGGCCATGATCACCCAATAGCAGCTCGAAACAGAACATACCCTCTAGGCCAAACCCATTTTTTCCCTTTCTAACTCACCGCCGGTGATCAAAACCCACACCATCGGATCACTGGGAAACACACACATGCACGTTGACGAACGCACAAAACAGTACCCACACTCCAAAACACACATTCACTACATAACAGTTGAATAGAACAGCGACTGTAAAACCTAAGTTGTAGAACGTACGTCATAAATAGTTGCATTATAGAACATCGGAGAATTTTAGGGTAAAATTTTTATGGATTAAAATTCAAATCAAAAGTTGAGGGTCAAATTGGGAATTTAGAAACACAAAAAAAAAATTTAACTTGAGATTTGAATTGGCAATTAGAAATCAAAAGTAAAAATATTAAGGGCAAAATTATAATTTGGAAACTCTTTAAAATGGAAATTTACTGAAATAAAGATCCTAAAGGAATTGGAGGGAGGAAAGTGTAATTTAGCTTTATATATATATATATATAAACTTATACGACCGACGGACGATCCACCGGCCAGAGGAGGGGGTGATCGAGGGGCGACATGGCGAGCTGAGGATCACTTTGATCACTAAAATCATGCAATAAAAACCCTCCCTCATGCAAAGAAGTGAGGAAATCGGAGAAAAACTCGAGAAATTCTTGAGAGAGAGAGAGAACCGAAGTGGAGGGGTCGTCGGTTTTTCTTGAATCGGCGTTCTTCCGGCAGCGTGGTCGTGTGGACATTGTAGACAGTTCCAGGTAGAGAGAGAGGTTGGTCCGGCCGGTGGCGTGGTTCGTCGACGGAGTGGCAGTGCGCATTTTTAGTGTCGCCGGTGAGCGAGAGTTGCGGATCATCATCCAACCATCGATGATCGTCGGGCTAGTGAGTATTTATGTGTATTTCCTCTAATTAATTGATAGGTGTGTGCATGCATGAGCGTGACGAGCTGGGTCGGTAAATTTTCGGCGGTGTGGGGTGTGCTCGATTTTATTCTTTTGACAGCATGTGGGTTGGTGTGTGTGTGTTCTGATTTTTCCAGTCAGTGTGTGCGAGTGTGCGTGTGTGTGAAATGGGTGTCGCGTCGACGAGAATCCAGCAAAGGAAAAAAAAAAAACCAAGACGGAGAAAGAGAGAGAGGGCGATCAACGGAGGTAGCGGTGGTGGGAGTTGGTTGCTGCTGCGGCGTGTCGTTGTGTGTGTAGGTCGCCGTCGGCAGGGGTCGTTGGTCCCGTGGCGTGCCGTTGGCATTGGCATGCAAGCGTAGTTGCATGTATGGGGGGGTGTGTGTGTGTCACAGTGTGCGTGGGTGTGTGAACAATGACTGTTGGGTGTGCGGGTAAGCTGGTGAGATGGCCGGGGGTGGTGTCTGAGGGACGTCGTGGGTGGTACAGGGTCGACAAGAGAATCGACAAGGAGGGGGAGGCCACCGGCGGTCGGCAACCGTAGAGAGAGAGAGTGGCCGGCCGTCAGTCTGGAGAAGAACCAAAAACAGAGAAAAAAAGGGAGGGGGGAAAATTGCACAATTAACCCCAACAAAAGAAAAAAAATTCAAATTCAAATTCAAATCCTTTTCGCGACCCGTGAACGATTCGAAATAGATATCATTTTCTGTTAAATTTATTCTAGTTTTGTTAAATTCAATCTTAACCTAAAAATCTTTGTAACCGGAGTAATAAATTTGGGGTCGTTCATATTACAAGATTTCTTATGTAATAAATAACAGAACGAAATTATTAGAATAATAACAAATTTCATAGATAAAATATGAGGAATGGAAAAATACGGAACTTAGGACCTGCATTACATGACTAGATGATTTTACATAAAATATTAATTTAGGCCCTATCATTTCTAGATTCGCAGACTCCAACACCTCGGTAAGCTTTGGACGGTGAAGTTTTTGTAGCACCAGAAACGAGGTGAGTGTACTGTCTTCTTGCCAAATTATTTGTGTATATAACTATGATGGAAAATGGTTGTTTTTAAATTAGAGGCTGTTGAAAATTATGCGGTGATTTGACGATGTTGATTACTCGATATTAATGAATGATGTGATCCGCTTTGGCAGAGTGATATTTATCCGCTTCGGCGGAGTGATGCTAGATGTTTATACTGCGCAGTGATTATCCGCTTCGGCGGAGTGATGGGTGTTCGTAGAAAGGCATATCCTATGGATGGTACGGTACCGTTGCAACTCCCAATCGTGAGGTTAAAACGATCACTATGGCTAGCCAGTGTGTGTTGTGGAATGGTGGTTTGGGATGTGATGTTTTGCTTATATTGGGTGATTTACTATTTATTTCGGTGATTGGTATGGTATTTATACTAGATGTTTTTTTTTTTTAAATAAATAAAATTAAAAATAAAAGTAAAATAGAACTTATATATACTATTCTTTTTTTACTGCATATATTATGCTTATGCTGGATCCATGTGTAAATGTTGTTTTATTTAGAAGGTATTATTATTAAATATGAATAATTTTATTAAGAAGGCAGTACACTCGCAGGTGAAATGGCTAGGAATCGGTCCCCTACTGGCACGGGGTAGAGTCTGCCGATGGTATAATAAGGGAAAATTTTGGGAAGTGCTGTCTGAGGCGAACTTAGGAGAGGTTCATTGTGTTTTTTTTTTCTTTTGTTGTTATAAGAAAAGAAAAAAATTCAGGGACGGGTGTGACTCTAGTTAAGGAAAGATGTTTATGACCTGGTTTTGGATGATCGTATAATTATGGATGCATATTGTCGTTTTCTAGTTGGTTTGTCGCTTAGGTGATGTCGTGTCGACGTCACTCCGGCCTCACAGGTGACAGGTGTCCGGGGTGGAGTGTGACAGCGACCATACACACCCCAACGCCGCACGCAACCCACCGCCGGCAAACCCCACACGATCGGCGCTAGAACAATCACCGGCGAGTCTCTCTCTCTCTTTCTCTGGATTCCTTTCTTCGATTCTGGACGTTTCTTGGGGGATTTTTGATCATTAATCTATACATTATATATATATATATATATGCGTGAAACTAGTGGATTAAGGCTTGATCATTCGATTTCCATGTCTCCCGTATCGCTCTGCTCCATCTTCGGCTTCCCACCGTGCACACACTCACTGCTATATATATATATATATATATTAAAATAAACTTTAGTTAAATTGCACTTTCCTCCCCCCTAACTTCTTTTAATCCTTATTTTAATCAATTTCAACTTTTAAAAGTTTCTAAAATCATAATTTCATCCTTAATATTTTCAAATTTTGATTTTAATTATCAACTTGAATCTCAAGTTTAAAT
Source organism: Eucommia ulmoides (assembly GCA_016647705.1). Lineage (NCBI taxonomy): Eukaryota > Viridiplantae > Streptophyta > Magnoliopsida > Garryales > Eucommiaceae > Eucommia > Eucommia ulmoides. Next base: position 35,260,645 of record CM028330.1, read on the forward strand.
TTATTGTTTCTAAATTTGCCAATTTGACCCTTAAATGTTTGATTTGAATTTTAATTAATCCAATTCTAGTCCGAATTTTCCTATGCTCTAGAATGCAATTATTAATGACGTACTTGCTAAGTCGGGGTCTTACATATGCTCGGAGATAGAAATGATTGAGTGTAAAGTGCAAGTATGTTTAGATGTGCCTACAAGGTGGAACTATACATACTTGATGTTAGAGAGATCGAAAAAATTCCAAAAAGCACTTAGCTGAATGGAAGAAGAAGATACCAATTTTATTCCTAGTATCACTGAAGAAAATGATAACGAGAGAGATGAAGAGATTAGTAGGAGATTGAAGATAACACCTTTAGGGCCTCCCCTAAGGGAGGATTGGGATAAGGTTCGGTTATTCACCAAATTTCTTAAAATTTTCTATGACCCTACTATTTGTTTGTCGTATTCTAGACGTGTAACTTGCAGTGATTTTTTTCCAGAATATGTTCAAATCCAAGACACAATTGAGGAAGAATGTAATAGGAATACACCTTGCTTGAGCTTAGTGGCACAAAACATGAAAACTAAATTTGATAAGTATTGGGAGAAATTTGAGAAGATGAATCCGTTGTTATTTATCGGGTTGGTTTTTAATCCTTGTTTCAAGTTGAGTTATTTTGAATATTGTTTTGGATCATTATTTGACTTTGTGAAAGCTAATGAGATGACTAACAAGGTGAAATCCGTTCTTTTCCATTTATATGATTCATATTTCACGCTTCATAATGGGGGTACCTCTAACAATCTAAAATAAAGTCAACCATTGGAACAAGATATATCTAGTAGTGGCCCAATGGATCGAAAGGCAATGAGGTTTTGGGGTATAAGCAACACTTGGAAAGGGTAGGCACACACAAGCAAACCAAAGTGAGGTAGACCGGTATTTTGTGGAGAGGGTGGAAGAAAATGTTGAAGGTTTTGATGTATTAACTTGGTGGAAATTGAATACCCCTAGATATCGTATTCTTTCTATTCTTGTACAACATATTCTTGCAATTCCCGTGTCTACCGTCGCCTCAGAATTGGCATTTAGCACAGGGGGTCGCATACTAGATCCTTTCCAGAGTTCTCCATCACAAAAAATGGTAGAGGCTTTTATTTGTGCTCAAGATTGGATTCGTTCTTCGGCGAAGGAAATTAGCCTTAGGGAAGTAATGGATGATGTTGAAATATTCGAGAATCTTACTTCGGGTATTTTTAAATTATTTTAATTTCTATTTATTTTTCATTTATTTTCATTTATCTAATTATTAATAATCCTCTCAATTTATGTCGTAGGGATTACGGATGATGGCGACATTGATGAGCCGGTGGTTGAAGTTTGAAATTTGTTATTTTTGCTTTGGTTTGTTTATTGGTATTGTTGTTTCGGTTGTTGAAGTTTAAAATTTGTTATTTTTGCTTTGCTTTGGTAATTGGTATTATTGTTTCGGTTGTTGAAGTTTAGAATTTGTTATTTTTGTTTTGATTTGGTAATTGATATTGTTGTATGATGGTAGTTGGTATTGTTTTTTTCTTTCTAATTTGTTATCTTGTATTTGTTAAGATGTGTAGAATGAAATATAAGAAGGAATTGATTGGATTTAACAATGGAATCACTATTCATTTTTCTAGTTCGATTGTAATAGTATGATTAAAAGAATGGAATGAAATAATGTTCTTTTACAAATTAATTTTGAGATCAAATTCATTTATAATATATACCTAGTAATAATTTATTTTAAAAAATGACTACAAAATATAAGTAATATTTCATGCGAAAAATATTCAAAATCTACTAACTAAAATCATTTTGTTCTTAATTTTTCATTTTTGCTTTAAGAGCATAAATAAATTTTTTTCCCTCAAATATTTTTTTTAGGAATAGAAACATATTTTTTGTTCTCAAATTTGCACTTCCATTTGCTATATATTTTTTTGGCTCTCAAATTTCTATTTCTGATTTAGGAAAACAAATAAATTATTTTGTTCCTAGATTTTTGTTTTTGTTTCAGTAAGAGTAACATATTTTTTATTCTTAAATTTATGTTTTTATTTCGGGTGCATGAACTAATTTTTTCATTTTTAATTTTCTATTTTTGTTCGAAAGTTAAATTTCTGAGCAAGATTTTTTTTAGGAAACATAATTAGAAATCAGGAAACAAAAAACATGTTTCTACTAAAAAAATCGAGAACAAAAAAAAACTATTTTTATTCCTAAAACAAAAACGAAATATTAGAAAAAAATCAATTTTCTTTTCCAAAATAAAAATATAAAACTGAGAATAAAATATTTTGTTTCCGTCATTTAATAAATAATATTTTTTTTAATTTTTATTTAAATTAATATATGAATAAATTGATAAAATTAATTTATAGAAAATATCGAAATCATTGTCAAATTGAGAATTATAGGACAAAATAAGGTGATGTATTTTATGTATTAAAAAAAAATCCTAACATGAATTATGGAATTCAATTTCGTCCTATGAAGTATAAAATCCAATCATTTTCGCTGTTGCGGCCACAAACGAAATCAAAGAGACGACAGCGACGAAATTGAAGCGATGACGGTAGAGGCTTGGAGCAGTCGCCGCGATGGTGGAAAGTTGGAGCAGTCGCCGACTGCTGCAGAGAGAGAGAGGAACGATTACGAGAACTTGTCGTGTGAGAGTGGTGAATTGTACGAAAGAAGGTTAAAATGGACAAATAAAAAAAAAATTAAGATTATTTGGTACAATATAGAGCCTTTTTTAGGATTCTTGTGTGGAATTTATTTTTTAGGGATAAAGACCTTTTTGGTTCCTAACAAATACCTTGGGTGTTCAATTGGCCCTTAACTTTTGTAACTCAACAATTTGGCCCTTGACATTTTAAAATTGTTCCAAATTGGCCCCTGAAGCAGATTCCGTTAAATCAACTAACGGTCAACATTTCATTAAGGATATTTTAGTCTTTACGCGTACAATGGGATTAATTTTAAAAAGTCATCTAAACTTAAGGGGTCAAAATATTTTTTTGGTCTTTCTTTCTCAATTGAAAGAACATAATCATTTTTTTATTATTTAAATTTGGTCTTTCTTTCTTAATTGAATAACAAATTATGGGAACAACAATTTTTTTTTTTTAATTATGGGAACAACAAATTTATGGGAACAAAACACCATTTTTTTTTTAAATATTATTTGATTTTTTTCCATTAAAAAGGGAATTAAAAATCCCAAGAAATACAAAAAGAATGACATATCCAACCAAACCAAATACAAACCTCTATGAAAGAGGAAATAGGAGCAATTCCATTACATTCTAAGAATTTTATGCTAAAAATAAGGGAGCCAAACTTAATCATATATATTTTTTTCACTCCTATATAAAACACAACATCAACACGAAAACGAACATCAACATCAAAACGAACACCACCACCAAAACGAACAACACTACTGACGAACACCGAAATCGAAAACAAAGAACACCACCGAATACCGCCACCAAAACGACGAACACCATCGAAATCGACCATAGGGGTTTCGATTTCCAAATCGAAATAGGGTTTCGATTTCGATTTCAAAATCGAAATCGAAACCCAAATCGAACCACGGTTTAGATTTCGAAATTGAAGAACACTACCGAACATCGCCACCAAAAGGACGAACACTATCGAAATCGAACCTAGGGGTTTCGATTTTGAAATCGAAGTTGAAACCCAAATCGAACCACGGTTTTCGATTTCAAAATTGAAGAACACCTCCGAACATTGCCACCAAAACGATAAACACTATCGAAATCGAACCTAGGGGTTTCGATTTCGAAATCGAAGAACACTGCGAACATCGCCACCAAAACGACGAACACCATCGAAATCGAAATAGGGTTTTGATTTTGGTTTCGAAATCGAAATCGAAACCCAAATCGAACCACGGTTTCGAAATCAAAACAAAACTAATCAGGAAATGAAATTAGAAACCCTAACACAAAATATAAAAAATCAAAGGAGAAATCGTACATGATAGGGAACGTTGATGGAGGAATACTCTTCGCTCGCACCACACATCTCCACCGTTCTTCTAAAAAAACCCCAAAAAATTCCATGTTCAAGCCCTCTCGTCATCTTCTTCTCAACCCAAATCACAATCGAAGCTCTTGATTTCTTGTCGAAAACCTTAAATTCAAATTGAAAATAAGAGGCTCTTCTTAGGTTCATTTGAAGAATCCTAAATTGTGAATCCAATTCAATTTAATTTCCAACTGAATCGCAATCAGCTCGAATTTTCCGATGGTTAGGGTTTGCGGGGAAGAAGCTGGAAGTCTCGCGAATTTGCCTTCGCCGGCGACAACCACGATGTCGATGTACCAAACCGAGATAGTGAATGGGTCAAACTCCACCAGATTATCCTCCAACTGGTGTGCTCTAACGACGATCGAGCTTCTCCAGTTCAACCCACCGTCGATGAACGTCAAGCACGAGATCCCTTGTCTCTCGCCTGAACCATCGCATTAGCCCCTGAAATTCTCCAACTTACGTTGATGGCGAAGAAGACGAAGATGACGCAGGTGACCAAAGGATCGGAGCTCAGCAGAAGGCGGAGGTGGAAAAAGACGACCTAAAAAAAATTAAAGATTTTTTTTTTTTAAACTCCTTAAGTTTAACAAAATATGTAAATAGATCACATTCTATTAGTAAGAATAAAATGACTCTTGTACCCTTGACCAAAAGTCATGTGCTTGTCAAATGACTTTTTTCATCAAATTTCTCCAAATTTTATTAACGGAACCCGACCCAAGGGTTAATTTGGAACGATTTTGAAATGCCAAGGACCAATTTGTTGAATTGTAAAAATTATGGGCCAATTGGACACCAAAAATATTTATCAGGGACCAAAAAGATCTTTATCCATTTTTTTTTATAGACTATATGGTAGATTTTGTCTTTTATTTGGATTTTTTTGGTATTTTTCCCTAAAGTAAACTAATATTATAACTATATTAGGCACAGCTAAATGGAAGCGAACCTCGAGAAGAATTCGAAATGCCGAAGGATTTCTAATTTGGGTATCTGGGGTCCGGACCCGTACGATGTCAAGCTCGGGGACGGGGTTGTCCGACATTATTACTAGCACGACTGAAATTTCAAAACCAGAGGTAACTCGTCGTTTGAAACCGTTGAGCTTCGGTGGATGCAACTGGCCGCCAATTACTTGAAGCTCAGGTTCCCCGGATTCTCTCTTCACTCACGGTTCGTTGTTAAATTTCTCTAGCATTGCTTACTATCTTATATCTCGAGCATTGGTTTCTCAATCTCTTGTGTTCACAGGGTTGTTTCTAAATCTTGGAAAACTACACCCACCACCATTTGGTCGCCGAGTAAGTTTAGGAAAACGAAGGAAAGTTGATTTTTTTTGATTTTCTGCTCGGTTTCAAATCAAAAGAATTTCCTCTTTAGCTCACGATCAACATCTTCTTTGATTAATTGTGGGTTAACGCTTCCGGGATTTTCAAATACTTCAATTTTGAAAGTGAAGGTATCAATTTTTTCTTTTAAATTTCGCTTAGTCATTTTTTTTAGTTTCTCAGTAACTAAATGATGCATCAATTCAATATTTGGATTGCACTTGCATATTGGATGGTGAATGTTGTGCTTTTTGTTTTTGGTCCAGGTGAATACACCGGAATTTCGGCACATAAATATGTCTCTCCTCAGTAGATTCTTTTATAGAAGACCCCCTGATGGTTTGGTTGAAATTGTCGATAAAGTATATGGTATCGAAGTTTAATTTCTACTTGAGTTGCTAACAGTGGTGTTTTTTTTTAGCCTTTTCTTCTCTTGAGTAGGAGTTGGAATTATCCATTTTGTTGTTTCTTTATTTTTGTATTTTTTTTGGCAGTTTTTGATTCTTGTTTTTCAACGGAAGTTTTACCTGAGGGAGTTTACCAACTTTACTTGCATGAAATCGTAACTGAATTACACGAAGAGTTCCCCGAGTCATCCTTTCTCGCTTTCAATTTTCGAGAAGGTGAGAAAAGGAGCCAGTTTGCTGAAATTTTGTGCGAGTATGATGTTACGGTCATGGATTATCCACGTCATTATGAGGGTTGCCCCCTCTTGCCGTTGTCATTGATCAATCATTTCCTTTGTGTTTGTGATAATTGGCTTTCACTTGGAAATCACCAGAATGTTATTTTGCTTCATTGTGAGAGAGGGGGCTGGCCACTTCTGGCATTCCTGTTGGCTTGTTTTTTGATATTCCGAAAGCTGAATAATGTAGAAAAAAGGACTCTTGAAATTGTTTATCGAGAGGCTCCTAAAGGCTTGCTGCAATTATTATCACCATTAAACCCGTTTGCATCTCAACTTCGCTACCTCCAATATGTATCAAGACGAAATTTATCTCCGGAATGGCCTCCTCCTGAGCGAGCTCTTTCTTTGGATTGTCTCATTCTTCGTGCTATTCCAAAGTTTGATACTCAAAATGGATGTAGACCTCTTATCCGTATTTTTGGTAGAAACTTGCTTAGTAAAGGTGGGTTATCGACCCAAATGCTATTTGCCATGCCCAAGAAAGGTAGAAGTCTTCGACATTACTGCCAAGTAAGAAATTTATTTATTCTACATTTTCTTTTTCTTTTTAAACACCAGTAGCATGCACTTTGTGTGCAACTTGGTTATCAAACGAATTATTTCCTATTGCAGAAGGAGAGTGACGTTATTAAGATTGACATTCAATGTTTGGTGCAAGGAGATGTTGTTTTGGAATGTGTGCATTTAGATTTGGATCCTGAAAGGGAAGTTATGATGTTCCGTTTAATGTTCAATACTGCTTTTATTCGATCCAATATCTTGATGCTTAATTGTGAGAACTTGGATATACCTTGGGATTCAAAGGCACGGTACCCCAAAGGCTTTCGAGCTGAGGTAACTTATTTATTTTTTATTTTTGGGAAAATTTAGGCCGAGAATTTGTGCTGTGTTATTGATCTCTATTACCCATACATCTAATTGAAAATATATTCTTCCCAAGTTTAGGTGCTTTTTGGTGACATTGAGAGCATCTGTCCCCCCAAAGCTGAAACTTCAATCTTAAATGGGGAAGAAAAAGGGGGATTGCCACCTGAAGCCTTTTCTAGGGTCCAGGAGCTTTTTAGTGGTGTCGAATGGGTCGATAGCGGTGAGGATGCTGCTTTGTGGCTGCTAAAACAACTTTCAGTCCTGAATGACGTAAAAGAAATGTCAATGTTGCGAAGTAGAGCAACTACATATTCATCTCCTTTTGATTCTGAAGAAGAAAATAATGATTCTGGTACTGCTGATGGTTTGGATTTTCTGGCCTCCGACAAGTTCAGTAACTTAACATGCGCTATGGGTGATGATCCTTCATTCCATAATTCTGCTTCGGATGAAGCATCTGATGTTAAGTCTCCTGAGAATCAAGTGCAGTCATTAGTAGCAGACTCCATTGACTCAATAGTTTCTCCTATTGAAAGTGATGTTCAAGGTGATGGTTTGGCATCTTCAGTGCATGAGAAAGTTGAAAGGGTTCGCTCATCCCCTCATCCACCATCTTCAGTTCTTAGTGAGAATACTTGGCTCTCTCCCCCATTGGCACCAACGCCAACACCAACGCAAGAGCTGTGCAGTGAGTTTCTCGGTAAGGATACTGCTCTACTCCCTCCTCCGCCACCTCCACCTCCACCTCCACCTCCACCTCCAACTTCGACCATTTATTCTGGTGGAGGACTTGCACTGCCTCTAGAACCTTCTCTTCCCCCACCCCCACCCTATCTCTCTCCCCCTGATAATTCTAGCAGAGGGTCTCTGCCACCTCCACCACCTCCACCTTCCTTTGTAACTCTTAAGAATGTACCTCAACCACCTCCTCCATGTCCACCTCCTCTGCCTTCATCATTGTACTCCTCTAGTAAAGATTCTTCAGTGCCCACTACAAGTAGAAACGCTCCACCACCACCGCCACCACCTCTGCCTTCTTTTTCTTCAAAGGGTCCACTACCAACCCCACCTCCACCTCCACCCCCACCTCCTTCCATCTCTTCTAAGGGCCCACCCCCACCTCCACCTCCACCTCCACCTCCTTCCATCTCTTCTAAGGGCCCACCCCCACCCCCACCCCCACCCCCACCCCCACCACCCCCATCCGCTACATCTCTTTCTTTCACATCTAGTCAACCTTTACCGCCACCACCTCCACCACCGCCTATGAAAAATGCAACCAAGCTGCCACCACCACCGCCACCTCCTTCAAGCCATAAACCTAGTGCTGCCATTGTGCCGCCACCTCCACCTCCTCCCAGGGTCCCTGGACAAAGTTCAGTTTCTGCATCTCCTTTACAAGCACCAAAACCCCCTAATGCTCCCTCACCACCTACGAGTCGTGGTTCATCGGTTGGAGGAAAGGGCTCCAATGTACCACCTCCTCCCCCTCAGTCTGTTGGCCGGGGTAGACTCTCTTCAGGGCCGAGTCATGGAAGAGGTCGAGCAGCTGTTGGTTCTTCAATTCCCCCTAAAAAAACATCCCTAAAGCCCCTGCATTGGGTGAAAGTTACACGAGCAATGCAGGGGAGTTTATGGGCTGATGGTCAGAAACAGGAAAACCAGTCCAGGTTTGTGGATCTGAGATCAAAATTATGCTGAAGCAATTAATGCCACTTATACATGACTTTCCCGTAATGATTAATAGTTTGAGATAGCATAGTAGCTTGTCATAATGATGATTCAATCAGTCCGTAAACTTAGTCAGCTGTTGGTTCTTCCATTCCCCCTAAAAAAACATCCCTAAAGCCCCTGCATTGGGTGAAAGTTTCACGAGCAATGCAGGGGAGTTTATGGGCTGATGGTCAGAAACAGGAAAACCAGTCCAGGTTTGTGGATCTGAGATCAAAATTATGCTGAAGCAATTAATGCCACTTATGCATGACTTTCCTGTAATGATTAATAGTTTGAGATAGCATAGTGGCTTGCCATAATGATGACTCAATCAGTCCGTAAACTTAGTGTTGCCTTTGTTTTCTAAATTATGATTTTCCTTGTCATTCACTTCTTCCATATAAAGCCATAAAGTTGCACCATTGTACAACTTTTTGCTTCACCTTTTTGAAGATGTACTTTGTAAGATCTGATCTCATGATATGGAAGTGTTTGGCAGGGCTCCTGAAATTGATATATCAGAGCTTGAAACTCTGTTCTCAGCAGCTTCTGCTTCAGATGGCATTGACAAGGGTAGAGGTCGTCGTGGTTCTAAAATCAACAAACCTGAAAAAGTGCAATTGGCAAGTGGAACCTCTTGTTATCATTATCATTAGTGGCTGTAATTTCCAACATGTAGATAATGTAGTTCGTCTTCGTGATCTGTCTTCATTTTAGTGACCATAATGTGATGTGTGAATCACACTTACAGTTTCTCTCTCTTTATAATTTGAAGTTGCTACTTGCCCTGGGCTTTGCTATTAAAAACACTCTCTATGTGCCAATTTTGTCATACTCAATGCAGGGGTATCTTTGTGAAATTTTCATAAGACACAAATATAAGCAGATGCATGAAATCATGATTTCTTCTCCATTTCTTTGGTGTTCATTTTTTTTTTTCTATTTTATTGTTCTTTGTCTTCTACTTGTCATCAGATCTCGACTCAATTAAAATTTAACTTTGTATTCTCAGTGTCAGCTCAGTTGAACTCTTATTTTTACTTTTTATTCCGTGCATTTCAAATGTTTAACTCAAGGGCTTACGGGTCCTTGTAGTTTTGAAGGTTACAATATACAAATGGCATGCGAGTTCCCATACAGTTCAATTAGTGTTACCACTATAGATGTCTTATTAGGTCTAAAGATATAATATATCTGAGCTATATATGAAGGGAGAGTGTTAGGTATTTAATTTTCCGTGCAAACATCATGTGAAATATCTATAATGCCCTTATTATAATAATTAAACTTTCTCTTTGATTTATTTTACAATTTATAGAAATTGTGCACATAGCGTGTGGCATGTTTACTAGTATTGGTTTAGATCTCAACCTATACTAGGTGGACTCTTCGAAATCCATTTGGCCTCCTTATTGGACACTCTGCCAAGGGTATAGGATTTGTCTCTAACACAGCATGGTCTGCAAAAGTACTGTCCATTTCTTTTTGGTTCATATGCTTAAAAATGAGTGCGTATACATTGACCAATATTTAACCTCAGGAGAGATAAAAATACTAAATAATATAGGTGCCATTTGGTAACGCTTTGTAAGTATTTTTTTACTCAAAGCAAAAGCATACTTAATTTTAAAAGTAGCATTTGTTAAGCACTTAAAAAAAGTACTTTTAAAAAACCAGAAAGTAAAAGTGCGAGTGTAAGTATTTTCTCCAAAATGCAAAAAAATAGTCTTTTTTTGTTTTTTCGATTTTTATATATTTAAGAGATCGATTAGGATCTCTCTATCTATGTTTCTTTTTTTTCGATTCAAATATCTTTTATATGGATAATGTAATAGTAAGATATCTCTACGTTATCAAAAGCACTTCTATTTTTCCTTTTGCTTTTAAGGAAATGCATTTTTTTGTTCAATTAATTTTTATCATTATTAAAATTACTTATAAAAAGCTTAACTTTAATTAAGGACTTAAGAAAAGTGTTACCAAAAGGGTGCTATATTTTCTCTTGTCCCGTCGTCTATAATTAAAAAATTGAGGAGTCCGACACTCCGACACCGTACCAGAAACTTGTACCTGGATCCACGTACTCCTGTATCTTTACATTGCAATTTGAAAACCACGGCTGTAAAAACGAGCAGTCTCACTGGCCTTGTTGCTATTAAACAGTTTAATCGTTTCAGTATAATCTAAATTTATGTTAATGCATCATTGTTTTGCACATTTGCTATCTTTGAATGACTTCCAAATTGAGACTTCAATTTTGTCAGTTTTTTGTTCTAGTCCTGTCCTTCATTTCATTCATGTCGCAATGCATCTTTGTAAGAAATTATCTAAACTAGTGTAAGAACTTGATGTGTTTCTTTCTTCTGTTCCAGATTGATCTACGAAGAGCTTATAATTGTGAAATCATGCTCACAAAAATAAAGATTCCACTGCCAGATATGATAGTAAGCACAATTTATCTTCTTTCAGAGCATAATTTATTTATTAGATGCCGAGTTTACGTTGCTCTCAAGATCAATCTTTGGGTTTGTAATGGATTCTTCATTAAATTGAAGGGAAAGTAGTTTCAATTTGTGAAGTGACAACATTGGGGAGTGGTTTATGTAAAACTATTATTTAAACTATTATAGTCTAGGATCTTGCATAAGAAGCTATCTGTATTGTGTATGCGCGTGTATATTCTGTGGAAATGCTCATGCGGTAAATCCTTTGTTTATTTCGTTTTTTGTATGGCAATTTCATGTTTTTTAATTTAGAGCCTTATTTTCTATTGCAAGAACTAATATCCTCGTGGATACCATGGCTCCTTTAATTTGACTTTGAAAACAAAGAAGCATCATTGAAGATGCTGTTTGTACAAATATTTCTGCTTGGTAGGAGGGGCACCTACGTTTGAATTTCAAGGGGGAAAAAGGATGGGAAGAGATCTTCTCCTAAACTCGTTCTAAATATATACGCTCTGTTTGGTCAGGGCAGGCGCTCTAAGGGTAGCTTACAGAGCAACCTAAGGGGCTTTTTTGAGTTTCAGGAGCCCTCTTCCGGTGGAATGGTAGCTGTTCTATCGATAGCTCTCCCCAATCTTGGTTCTTCTTGGGGTCAGCGGCTTGGCTTCGTAGCACCTCTCCTCGGATCCCGATCAACAAACTTTATTTTTTAACTTAAGTATTCACTTTTTATAAGTAACTTAGTCATATCATTGGATCAATTGTTATTTTTTGATTTGAATATTTGAAGGATTTAGCAGAGACTTTCAATAGAAATAAGGAAGACTAGAAAATTCTATTTAAGATGGAGTCGGTTTTATAAAATGCAGCTTGTGTTGTGTGGATGTGACTTCTTTGCGTCTCGGCTGCTTTGCTTATATAAGATAATGTGCTTATGTTTTTTGTTATTTTAAGAAATGATTTGATCCATTTGATGAATGTTTGTAGGAAAAGGCTAGGGTTTCAATATAAATTTGTAAAATATTACTGGAACAGCTTATTCATTCTTGGTTTTCAGAATGCTGTCCTGGCTTTGGATTCGTCATCCCTGGACATTGATCAAGTTGAGAATCTTATTAAATTTTGTCCTACAAAAGAAGAAATGGAGACACTAAAGGTACTCCCTCCCTTGCCTTTTTATTAAAAGAATTTTTGAAGTTTAGAGATACTATTTTGAGCGTAAATCTTATAATATTCGTCAATGTGGTGTCATGGTTGTGTGTTTGCATATGATTCCCGCACCCTTTTTTTCTACTTGACTTTATAATTACATGGCCATGTAAATTTCATAATCTTCGTGCACAATTGAGAGGTGGGTTATTGTCTTTGCTCTTCGGTTATTCTTCGTGGTTATATGCGAATAACAAAATAGCTTTAAATTAAGTTATAATTTATGTCTATGTTTCATGAATCGTGATTAGGTCTTATTTTCCAAGTTTGATACAAGTAAAACTATGCGTGGATATACATGGACTTAGTTCAAAAAATTGTATAAACTGACATATCAGTCAAAATCTTATAGTGTATAGTTGGTCCTTTTGTCTCTATAATTTTTATGAGCAAGCAAGGATATTATAACGAAGACGCAAGGAGAGTCAGTACTGTACAAAAATTTATGGAGTCCTGAGTTCTCATACAAAATTGTGGAAAGAAATACATCATATACAAATAGAATCATTTAAAAAAGGTAAAGATACAACCACTCCCTAAAAAATACTGCGGTTTCATTCCCTTCGTATACTTTAAAACGTTGCAAATGGAATCATTGCCTATAAGCCCTACTTCCAATCACACTCTGTACAAGAGTTTGACCCACACTAGAACTCCCAATTAAAGAGAAGATTATATTGTATAAATTGCTCGCCTTCAGGTGTAATATTAGTTGCAGACTAATCGTCTCCAACTACGATTGCTAAGTGCACCTTGCTTTGGAGGAGGGCAACACACTTTATCCAACCCAACAAGGTGAATTTTCATCCCCTCCTTCAAATCTCCCATTAATAAATCCATGTGGATTTTCTCTGCTTCCACCACATTTCCAAGATACCAGGACTTAGACCCTACAAATTGCTTATTGAATTTGCTCACCATTGAATGCCAAATTTGTCATCCTAACAAGAGACCAAGATAAGTTCACGACAACAACCCCATAAGACACCCCATAGGCGATGTTAAACCACCTATGCCAATAACCTCACCAACTGCAAGAATATTAAACTACATTAAGTTGTCTACAAAGGCTAGAAACCGCTTCAACGTGTAATAGCATGCATCACAAAGATCTCATTATTGACTTGTCCCCAGTGACAAAACAGAGGAGCTACTCCAGCAGACAGGAGATGTGAAACTTGCACCTTGGAACTCTGCTGGCTCCCAATTGATAACCTTTAGACGATCTCACAAGAAGCGCACTAAGCCCTTCCATCACTGGCGAAGAGACGTGGGGAGATAGGATCTTATTGTTTGAACCATATCGAGTTAGGAAGAATCTTGAGGGAGGGAAAACTCCCACATGCGATCCATTGACCAGAATGGAGAATTGGGCAACAGATTTGCATAATCAATCCGCCTCTCGCCTTAGCCCATCTATCATAGCAGAACATTTGATTACTTAGTTTGACATGATCTAGGGCTTTTCTTTGTCAAATTTACAGATAACACATGGAGTACACCCATTGATCTAGCATCCACACATTCATTACCAGTCAAGACACCACCCAAAATCTTTCTACCTCCCACAAAAGCAATTGAGGTTCCCAAATGAGGTTGTCCATCGCCTTCCGGCATAATAATGAGTACTTCATAGAGCAATTCTACATGTGACCCACCAAACTAATTGCGAGGAAATCCTTCAGCTCTATTGCAAAACCCGTCTTATTAATGACCGAATGAGGGAAAAGAACAATGTCGTATTAATGATTAACCTAAACCTAGCTCGTCTATGGATATGTTATACGAACTCAAACACTTCTCCTTTCGGGACCTTCTAACAACGATGCATCCTGGCTCAGGGGGTTTGTCACCTTCACAGGATTTCAATGAACCAACCGTCTCTTCTAGAAATTTTATGCACCCTCGAAATGCTCCAAAAAAGAAGAACCCTCCGAATTTGTTTATTGGCTCACTAATTTTGAAAGTTAAATATTTCCATCTTCGTATCCTTCTCCTTTTCACCCAAGAGTTAATCCTTTTATGTACTATTGCAATGTGATCAAGGCATCTAGTATTTTGATTTTCCATCCAAAAGCCACAAATCTCTAGATTTTTGCCATAAACACTCCTTTTCGTAAAGAAATTTTTTGCTAAGTTCACCCTTGATCCCATCCCTCACATCACTTGTTGTGCAACGTTGGTTAGGATGCATTTAATAAATTTGCTCTGAATCTTTTTTGAAAATGTTTTTGTCAATCTTGAGTATAAATTCTTTCAAAAATATACCTTTTCAGAAACTTTGGCAGTGACCAGTAAGAACTACTTAGATCATAATAGGAGATTTAATTGGAAATATTCCTGAAGGCTTAGCATTGAAATTTGGATGGACGGAGTTGGCGTTCTAATGCCTTGCGGTATGTTACGATTTTTGACTTTTGAAGTTTTTAAAATCTGACAAGAACTCTTATTAATCAATGTTTTGTGTGTTCCCTTATATATTAAAAGCCTTATCTTGGGGTATCTTTAAGCATTATAAGGTGCACTAGTCATTGTATTACTTCTACGCATGCTTAGGGCACTCCATATAGATTCAAATCCTTGCTATGATTTGTATTGTTTGAAAATCACCAAGTCGTTTTGCCTATCACATCCGTGCTATGATTTGTTCAACTGTCGTGGTTCACAGAGGTCGAATGATAGATCAATGGGTAGAGCTACCAACTATGATTGAAGAGAGGTTGCAGGGATTCTGGAGTCGTGGAACCAAAGTCGAGTTGGAGTTTCATGAATAGTAGGAGTCAATTGTAAGAGAGTTGTCTTGGATGTAAGTTACTCTGTATTAATTGAGTATGCATAAACAATTTATGCAAAATTATTTATATCATAAGGAATTAGGTAGCATGCCGAGTTTGACTCCAGGCTTTTTACCATACATATGTGAGGGTTTTCTATGTAAATTGCCATGTTCAGTCTCTTTATTTTTCTGCACCAGTTGTTCTGTGTGGAATTGTTTTATATGGTTTAGATATGTGTTTCTACTTTTGCTACATATAACTTTCACACATATTAATTTCTTTTTTTGTAATTGGTTGTTTGTAACCTATTCAACCTCGCTAAGTATACCAGTTTTTAGATATGTCAAAATGCTTTTTAATGTTCGAGCAATGTTGTCAAAGGCACATCTAGGTGTGCCCTGGTTTTGGGCATACAAAGTCGCAAACCTATCGCGTTCCTTAGGGTCAAACAAGCCACAATCAACAACGCATACCCTTGGGAGCTTGGATGGAATCTGTAGAAAATGGAACACCTAATCAAAATTCTGCAATAAATTTTTGTTACACATTTACCCGAAAGTTGACTAGAAATTACATGAAGTATTCTAAAGTAAAATGGATGGGCTTGACCATACCTTATGCATGTTACGTCACCATGCACCTCCCAATTATAGAAGTGAAGATTGAAGCTCAATCAACAACGCATACCCTAGGGAGCTCAATCAGCAACACATACCCTAGGGAGCCTGGATTCAAGCTGTAGAAAATTGAATACCTAATTAAAGCTCTTCAATGAAATTTAGTTACGCATTTACCCCATGGTTGACCAGAAATTACATGAAGTATTCTAAAGTAAAATGGATGTGCTTGATCATACCTAATGCATGTTACGTCACCATGCACCTCCCAATTATTGAAGTGAAGATTGAAGCTCAATCAACAACGCATACCCTAGGGAGCTCAATCATGCATACCCTAGAGAGACTGGATGCAATCTGTAGAAAATGGAATACCCGATTAAAACTCTTCAATAAAATTTAGTTCCACATTTACCTCAAGGTTGACTAGAAATTACACGAAGTATTCGAAAGTAAAATGGATGTGCTTGATCATACCTAATGCATGTTACGGCACCATGCACCTCCCAATTATAGAAGTGAAGATTGAAGCTCACTCGAACAATTTACAATGGTCCAGTGTTACACCCTTGGGTTTTGACCCTTAGCTTGTGACGCGAATATTGTGCCAAAACTATGTCGATGGTTAGCCCTTGCAAGATGCAATTGGGGAGAGACTGAATTTCAATGGTGGTTGTGACACATCGGTGAGAGAAACTGCAAGGGGATGAATTGGACTTGCACGAATCAAGCCTGATCGTGCAATGTGTGGCTAATTATTCAGAGGTGATTGGACCAAGAAGTAAGCAACGGTAACGGGTTGGCAGTGGATTGATTATGGCTTCTGAAGTAATGGCATGGCCATTGGCGTCACTTCCAGAATACTGAATGAGGTAGGCTTATGAACCTCAGAGTTGAGAGAAGTTGTTGGCATGCCTCTGTCTCTCGGCAATGACGACTTTGCAAGGAGATGCACAATGACTAGGACACTTGGTTTGGGTAGAACCGAACTGCGAACTAGTTGAACGAGTGGGCTGAGTGGTAGAACATAGGTTGAGAAGCGGGTTAATCCTTGACTCGAAGGATGTGGACGAGTCCATGTGCTATAGAACTTTCAATACAAGAGTTCATGTCGGGAGGACTCTTGCTAAGAGTGCCCTTGGCCGAGCTGATGTCCTAGAAGGATCATAGGTACGTTTGCACAAGGTTTCATATGAGTCCCTGTTCGATCGGGACCTTCTGGAAAGTGTTTTTGTTCGGTTGGGATCTTCGGAGAAGAGTCCTTGTGCGGTAGGCGTCTTTGATAGATGAGTCATTTGATCAAGTGCGAGTCCTAGGTGCAATGCTAGGAACTGGAACCAATGTTTGGTGAAGAGTCCTTGAACGGATGGGGACCTTAAGAATCCATCTTTACTAGGAGTCTTCGGGGTGAGACGATGACAAGGCACATAAGATTTCATGTCAATCTAGAATTCATAGGTAAAGTGCTAGGAATGTGATGTCCCAGTTTTTTGAATATAGTTAATCAAATGAATCATTTACGTTAATCTTGATGTGCCTTAATACGAAAACATTGTTATTATTAAGGACATCTAATTCAAATAGTTCATTCCCTCTCTTAATCGTTATAAATATACATGGAATGTATTTTTTGATATATCTTTGTATAATATGCTTTCTACTTTGTTCAGGAGCACTTGTCCCTATGATTTTGAGAGAACTAAGTGCCTTGGTGGGACTTGAAATGGGCTTTGTGTTTCAAGTAGTCATGTCTTCTAGCAAATCAAGTGTCTGTGGATGGTTGTTCCAACAACTAGAACAAGTCCGATAAATGTCAAATAAGGGATTGATATAAAGTAAAATTGACCCCAAAAAATGGGGAATTGAAAAAAGGGCAAGACAGCCTATAGTTTAATGGTATGTGTCATAGTTGTTAGGCGTGCGCCTAGGCGCGAGGAGCAGGTCATGCACCTGCTCACCTTGCCAAAGGCTCGCCTATGGCCTTCTGGCGCTGGGTGCAAGGTGCGCCTGAGGCCCTCCTTGCATTCCTAGCCTTCGTCTTCTTCTCTTGTGCTTCTTTTTCTTCTTTTTTTTTTTTTTCTTTTTTTCTTTTTTTCTATTATGATATCTGCGTGTCGTCTTCTTCTTCTTCAGTTGTTGCTCTCCTTCCCTTCAAGTTCAGCCATGTGCTATTTTTTTCCCCTTGTTGTAGCAAGGGCTGCAGGGTAGATGGCTTGTCTGGTCATTGCCCTTTGTTTCTTTTTTCTTTTGTGTTTATTTTCTTTTTATGCTAAATTGTGCTAAATTATCTATTTCTGAGGAATCAAATTAAATTATCTATTTCTTAGGAATCAAATTAAATTATCTATTTCATTGGAATCAAATTAAATGGCTCCTTTTTATTTTTAATAATTGAAATTTAGTTCATAGTTTCATCCTTTCACTTCTTGAGTGTAGATTTTGAATATAACAATATTATAAATTATCCTCTATTTTTTTATGTTGTGCGCCTGACTTCGCTCAGGCTAGCGCCTCGCCTTACGCCTAGGCTTTAGGGGACCTTGTGCGCGTAGGTGCGCCTAGAACCTTTAATAACTATGGTATGTGTATGTTTTGAACTTCATTGAGCCATGAGCTTATTTATTTTTTATTTTGTTTGAGAAATGAAGTTGAAGGGGTGGGGATTTAACAGTGTTTGAGTTCTGTTGGTTTCATATGGTGCATCTGGTAGTTTGTTCTTTGTGGTCTTCACATACTTGCATGATTATATTACCATCTTCTTTATTTGTGTTTTGTCAACATTTCAGAATTACACTGGTGAAAAGGAAATGCTTGGGAAGTGCGAACAGGTTAGTCTCATTTGTTCCAGGGAAGTAAGGAGTCTATATTCATTATCTTATTATTAAATTACATTTTGGTAATTGGATATTTCAGTTTTTCTTGGAGTTAATGAAGGTCCCTCGAGTTGAATCCAAGTTGCGAGTTTTCGCATTTAGAATTACATTTTCTAGCCAGGTACCTTATTATGTTGCTGGTTTTATGTCATTCCACGTAGAGATATTAGTACTTGTTTAAGCTAATAGCCCATCATTTAATCAGGTGAATGATTTAAGAGGTAACCTGCATACAATCAATGCTGCTGCTGCAGAGGTAGGCTTTGTATTGAGTTTGTGACCCTCATACGATAAGTGCATCAGCATCCTGGCTAAGTGCTATGCTGATTGTAGGTAAAAGAATCTGCAAAATTGCGTCAGATAATGCAAACGATTCTGACTTTAGGAAATGCATTGAATCAGGGCACTGCTCGAGGTACCAGTTTTTAGAATTAATCTGTTTTTATTGTTATACAGTCTTTATCTGCGTCATATGTTTTTTTCAGGCTTTGTAATTCTTCTTTTTTTTATAACTATGTGCTGCATGCAGGATCTGCTGTAGGATTCAAATTGGACAGCCTTTTAAAACTATCTGATACCCGTGCCAGAAACAACAAAATGACCCTGATGCATTATCTATGCAAGGTAGAAATGGAATAAATTTATTATAAAATGTCTTATTGAATTCGAGTTTGCATTGTGTCTTAGTTGTCAGTAGCAACGGTCCCTCTTCTGCCTCCTCACCAGGGCTTTAAAGTCAACAATTATATGACAATTTACATGGAATGATGAGTTTCTCTCTCTCTCTCTCTCTCTCTCTTAACAACCCAGATTGCATATATTTTCTTTTGCAAGGTTAGGGGATAAAAAATTTGGAGATGCTAGCAAAGAAGCATAACCTGCTTTCTGCATGTGAAGTTGGATAGTAACTTTTGGGTAGTTGATGCACCCTGGGAAAACTACTTTATGGCCTTTATTTATGCAAAAGGAAGTGACTCTTTTTTTGCGATTTTTTTCCCCTGTAAGAGGCTTGATGCGCTGAAGTAAAAAATGGGCCAAATTTCAATGTGATTTAAATAGGTGTATGTGACTACAGCTAGGCTAGGCGATAAAAAATATGTAGATGCAAGCAGAGTTGCATAACCTGCTTTCTGCCGGTGAAGTTGGATAGGCATTTTTGACTAGTTGATGCACGCTGGAAAAAAACAAAGAAAATCTTTATTGCCTTTATTTATGCAGAATAAAAAGTGATTTTTTTTGTGGTTTTTTCTCCCTGAAAGAGGCTTGATGTGCTGAAGTAAAAAATGGGCCTAATTTTAATAAGATTTAAATAATTGTGTGGGGTCACCTAATTTATTTGAAAACATTCTGATTAGAAAATGGTCCAAGTAAAAAAATGACCTCCACCAAAACTTTTGAAGTTTGGAGTACACATATACTAGGGTGGTGTTAGGCACCCCGAGATATTCGCTAAAGGTGATTAACTAATGTCCATTTGAATTTTAAATGTAACTAATACAAGTCAAATGCAATTTATTTTTTTTTTCTTTTTTTTTTTAGATTTTTCACAACAAGGTTTTAGTCCCATTTTTTGTTGGATTTTCGGAAATTGAATGAAAATATATATTTTTATTTTTTAATGTTCTTGTTAAAGGGTATTTATGTCATTCTTGCATTATTTAGGGTTTTCTGTATTTTTTTCTAATTTCTATTATAAATAGAGGGAGAGGGAGAGATTAACACAATTGTTAAGTAGTCGCATTCTTTTCTTATTCCTTTTATTTCAACATGGTATTAAGAGCAGGCTCTTGAATGGGTAATTAATCTCGATCAATCCGTTCTATATACTTTTATTTTTCTTCTCTTCTTTCTCTTCAACTTTTTTACCCCTTTCTCTCAACAACAACAACAACAACAAAAAGAAAAAAAGGAAAAAAAACAAACAAACAAAAATAAACTAGTGCTCTCTGCTTTAACAAGCCAAACCCTAGGCTAGATCTCCTACTGCCGCCAACCCCCCAAGGCACCAAATCTCCTACCTCCGACCCACCAGCCACCAAGTCCCCTATCGCCGACCTCCCAAGACCCCGCCAACACTGACTAGCAACCCTAGATCCGAAGCCATTGTTGTTGTTGATTCGAAGCCACCACAGATCGGAAGCCTCACGCCGCTGGCGCAACCCTTTCAGCCCTCCATCCAGTCTCGCGCCATTGCCATCGTCCAGTCAGCCTTGGGCCGTTGCCGTTATCTCTGTCCTGCTCGGCTTGCGTCAACTAGCCAGATCTCAACCGCCTACAATGAGTTCTTGCGTGAACTAAAGGGCTGGACAACTTTTCCTCTTTTTTTTTTTTTTTTTTTTTCATTTTGCTTTACTGTTTTAGTTTTTTTATTATTAAAAAAACAATAAAATAAATAAATAAATAGAAAACAGAACGAAAAAAATTGTTCAACGTCTTAAAATTTGATCTCAGCCTTTATTTATTGCTTGCTTTATTAGTTTCTTGTACGGGGGGTGCTTGTGTGTTTGTTTGGTGTGTATTATCTTAATTGTTTAGCAGTGCACTAATGTCGACTTTGACCACTCATAATCAATTACTTACAATAGTCCAAAGTTGTACAAGTTGCCGTTATCGATCAAGGTAAACGAGGTGACCGAGGTAGTCGTAGTAATGGCTTTCGGGGTGGCCGAGGTTGCCATTGTCGTGGTCAACATTGTCAGTGCTCATTTTGTGGTAAGGAAAATCATACCCACGGTACTTGTTTGTACCTTGTTGGTCGTTCGCCTAAGTATGCATATGCAACAACTTCTAATCAAGTCACTCCCATTCCATCATTCCATTTGTCCCACTGTTGCATCTTCCTACATAATTCATTGGTGCCTAGGTTATCCCTTTCTTGCATATCTCAAGGTACTTGTTCATAGTTTATGTCATTTATCCTTCTCTTGTCAGTTGGGAAATCATCATCGCACTTCATTTGCTTACCTCGCTTAGTTTCGAGCATCGAGAGACGTTTTGGGGTCCTTCTCGTATCGCCTCTACATTAGTTTTTATTATTTTGTCACATATGTATGTAAATGACTTTTCCAGGGTTACATGGCTCTATTTACTGAAAGATCATTCTGAGTTGTTCTCTATTTTCTCTGCTTTCTGTGTTGACTGCTGAAATTAAAACTCAATTTATGTGCCTGTGCGTATACTTCGTAGTGTTAATGCTCGAGAATATTTTTTTAGCCCTTTAGTTCCTTCATGTCATAGTGTAGTATTTTGCATCAATCCTCTTGTCCTCATACACCGCAATAAAATGGAGTCGCTGAGCATAAAAATCGACATCTCCTGGAAGTGGCTCGAACTCTGATGTTTGAGATGAATGTTCCCAAACAATTATGGACCGATGCGGTTCTTACAGCTTGCTTCTTGATCCATAGGATGCCATCTTCTACCTTGAATGGTAAAGTTCCTCATTCTATTCTTTTTCCGCGATCACCCTAGTTTACTTTACCTCCCCGTATCTTTGGATGTGCCTGTTTTGTCTTTCAATTGACTCCCGGTAAGGATAAGTTAGATCATTGTACTACAAAAATGTGTTTTCCTTGGTTATTCTTGCACGCAAATGGGCTATTGGTGTTATATTCCTTCTTTATATTGCTCTTTCGTTTGTGTGGATGTTGCTTTATTTGAGTCCACCCCTTATTTTTCTATGCCCTACTCTTAGGACGATCTGAATGTTACACTCCCTTTGCCAAGTTTTCCAACCCCTACTGCATTTCCGACTGCTCTCGTACTTGTCACACACAGTTGTCTAGTTACTCCTTTATAGGTATACTCTCGTCGCCAGAAGATTGCTTCTACTGTTATGGCTATCGTCCCTACGTCCTCAGATCCTTCTCCAGTTCATCTACCCTCTTTTGATTTGGACATGCCCATTGCCATACGAAAGAGTATCTCTCATGTACTAATCATGCTATTTTCAATTTCGTATCATATGGACACCTATCTCCATCGTACTATTCCTTTGTTGCTTAGTTATCCTCGGTTTCTATTCCTAAATCTGTTTCAGAGGCTTTCTCTCACCCCAGCTGAACGACCGCAATGAAGGAGGAAATGCATGCTTTGCATCGAAAGGGTACTTGGGACCTCTTCTCGCTTCCGTATGGGAAAACGATAGTTGGATGCAAATGGGTATACTCAATCAAAGTTCTTCCGGATGGAACCATTGATCAACTCAAGACTTACTTAGTTGTCAAAAGTTATGCTATGATATATGGTCTTGATTACTCTGAAACGTTTTCTCCCGTTGCCAAGCTCGCCTATGTTTGGTTGTTCATCTCTCTTGTTGCCACCTTTCGTTGGCCGTTACATCAACTTGACATCAAGAATGTCTTCTTGAATGGCGATCTAACAGAGGAAGTTTACATGGAGCAACCTCTTAGGCTTGTTGCTCGGGGAGTTCGGTTTGATTTGTGGCTTGGATAAATTCATTTACGGTCTCAAACAGTCTCCTCTAGCGTGGTTTGGGAAATTCATTGACGTGATTATTGAGTTTGGTTTATTGCAATGTGAAGTCGATTATTCAGTGTTTTACATGTATGGGACAAATGGGAGAATGCTATTAATTGTGTATGTGGATGACATAGGGATTATGAAGGCGACCACAGTGATATTCAAGAACTCAAACAATTTTTGCACTGTAAGTTCTAAATGAAAGATTTGGGTTAGTTGAAGTATTTCTTGGGTATTGAGGTGGCTCAATCGAGTCAAGGCTTTTCCCTATCTCAGAGGAAATATGTCCTTGATCTATTAAGCGAAGTAGGGATGCTAAGAGCTAAACTGATTGACTTGCCTATGGATCGAAACACAAAGCTGTTAGCAAGTCTGGGAGTATCACCGATAGTTTTAGTGCAATATAGACGGTTAGTTGGGAAATTGAACTATCTGATGTTTACAAAACCCAATATCTCATTTCTTATTAGTGTTATCAGCTAGTTCATGAATCATCCCACCACTTGTCACTACGATGCAGTGATTTGTATTCTTCGATGTCTGAAAGGTGCTCCTGGTTGTGATTTATTATATGAGAATTTCGGTCACACTCAAATTAAGGGATATACACATGCAGATTGGTTCGGATCTCCCTCGGATAAGAAGTCAACTGCAGGTTATTATGTATTTGTTGAGGTAATCTCATCTCTTGGAAGAGTAGAAAGCAGATAGTTGTGGCCTGATCAAGTGCAGATTCGGAATACAGAGCGATTGCTCACACTACTTGTGAGCTAACCTGGTTGAAACATCTGTTGGAAGAACTTGGATTTGAACACTCTTTACCAATGGACCTTGTTTGTGATAATCAAGTTGCTCTTCACATTGGATCTAATTGAGAATGAAATACATCGAAGTTGATTATCACTTCATACGGGAACAACTGTTGCAGAAGCTAATTCAGACTAGACATCTTAATTCAACGGATTAGTTAGCTGATTTATTTACTAAACTGTTATGGGGCTCTAGGATAAAATACATTTGTAACAAATTAGGAGTATACAATATGTATGTTCTAGTTTGAGGGGGAGTGTTAAAGGTGTTTATGTCATTCCTGTATTATTTATGCTTTCGAGTATTGTTTAGGGTTTCTGTATTGTTTCTTAATTTCTATTATAAATAGAGGGAGAATCCAACACAATTTTAAGCCGTCTCATTCTTTCTTACTCCTTTTATTTCAACAGTTTTTCCATTACCTTGTAAAATATACGATAAGTTTGACCCGTGGGAATGAAAATCCCCTTAATGACTTTAAACAAAATGTTAACCATATGACATGCGTTATGACTTATGAGATGTAAAATAAAACTAAGTGTTCAAATATTATGGAATGAAAATGAGACTTACAATGCGTTTGGTACGCAGGAATGAAACGAAACGGAATGAGTATAAGATTGGAATGTTTATGGGGTCAGAATGGAATGCTGTTACCATTGCAATATGTGGTTGCCTTGGGGGATTAAATATAGGAATGGAATGACTTGACAAATAAATATGTTACTTTCACATTTTTTTTCTGTCGGATAAGGAATGATGATGAATATTTAAAAAAAAATAAATTATAAAATGACAAGTTTCAATAAAAAAAAAAAAAGTGAATAAAAATTCGGCAACATCGCCGAGCTTCGACAACTTTGTGAAGAAAGATAATTGGACTTTGATAACATTGTTGGAAAACGATCGAACAACAAAAATGAAAATGTTCATGAAATTACCAGGGACATTACTGGGGTTCCTGCAACATTCCGGTGACATTATTGGATATTTAATGATATTCCATGTTCGAGTAATGTTCTGTTAGCGTTTTTGGGATTCCAACAACATTTCGAAGATATTGTTGAAACTGTGGTGACATACACTAACGTTTTCGGAGTTTTGACAAATTTCGAAGACGTTGCTGGAACTCTGGTGACATTTCGACAACATTGCTAGAGTTTCGGCAACATCCCAGCAGAGTTGCTGGATGTCCGACGACATGCCGGCAAGGTGTTCCGGCAACATTGCCGAAATGGTGACTGGATAATGGAAACAATTGCTTTACCTATATTTCTCTATTTTGAATCCCATGACCCATCCAACTTAATTCCACGTTTGATTTGGATTTGCCTAATCCCATGATTTGTGGGATTAAGGAATACGTAGGAATGAGAATGAGAACTAGAGCGTGTACCAAGCACGGGAATCGAATGGGCATTCCTATAACCATTTCATTCCTTACTTGAATTGCGCTTACCTAATATGCTGTAATTGTTCAAATATAAAATTAGGTGCTCAAGTATTATGATATGAAAATGAGACAAAATCATCGTTTTAGCTGAAAATGGGTGCAAGAGAAAAGCTGAGCATATTTTATCCCCATTCTATTGTTTGGTAAATTTAAGGCGGGGAGAAAAAGAAGAGAAATTCAAAGAAATGAGGAGAAAAAGAATTAAAGAGTGTAGGGATTGTTTCGGCCCCAAGAAGGAAGAGAAAAGTGGGGGCAAGACTAATATATCCTCATGAAACTTTACTGTCTTTTTTAAAATGAGGCGTGATAGTAAATTAATTTATCAATAAACTCACTCTTCTTTTCTCTTGATGAGCTATCCAAACACAATAGAGAGAAAGTTATTCTCCCTTCTTTTCTCTTACTGGGATTCTCTTTTCGCGATTTCTCTCAATCCAAACATATTTTTAGTGTTCAAAAATAAAACTGAAGTGTTTATGTATTATGACATGTACTGTAGATTGTGTAAATGAACCTACACTAAGCATGCATTATGACATTTAATTTTATGCAAATGGACCTAGTCTGAGCACGTCTTATGAACATGAATTGGTCTGTGTATGTCAGTTGGTTCCAATCTAAAACCATATGGCATTAGGTGGAGTTGATCCTTTCATATATAGACTAGTTTAAGAACATAGAGGCGATGTGGAACGTGCAACCCCGGCTTACACATGGTGACTTTGACAAAGATCAAAGACAAAAGAGAGAAGTCAAGCAACTCGGGGACAAACAAACGAGACTTCCCAAACGCAACTTTGGTACCATGTTAGGACGTTCCAATCTAAAACCATATGACATTAGGTGAAGTAGCTCCTTTAATATGTAGAGTAGTTTGAAAAGTGTCGCAAAGGTTATCTGAGATTTGACAGTGTAAAGCGAACTTTATCTTGGATATGGACCTAAATTGTTTAAGTACTTGAACTACTAAACACGGATTTAACTTGGTTTATGTGGATGAGCCTAGACTAATCTTGTTTATGACCATAAGTTATTGTTTATGCAAATGGACCTAATCTTTAGGTATATAACATGGCGATGTATGTCAATGGAACCAAACTAAATTTATTTTAACACGTTAAAAGTGTTAAAATGGACCTATTCAAAAATGTATTGAACACGTAAAAGTGGTAAAAATGAACTTAAATTACATGCATTTTGAACATGTAAGAGTGGCACAGATGGGCCAAAACTACATGTATTTGAACTTGTAAAATGTTGTAAAAATGGGTATTATCCTAACATGTATCTGAACATGTAAACGTGATAAAAGTTAATCTATTCTAACTTGTATTTGAACATGTAGAAGGGTACAAAAATGTAAACTAGATGTATTTGAACATCTAAAAACTGGTAAAAGTGGGCGGTGGGCCTATCATAACATGTATTAGAACAAGTAAAAGTGGTAAAAATGAACCTATTGTAAATGTATTTGAGCATGTGATATGGTATGAAAATGAATTTAGTTATTTGATCATGTAAAGTTGATAAAAATGGATCTATTTGAACATGTATCATAATGGACCTCAATCATATGTATTTGAACGTGTAAAAAGTGGTAAAAATAAACCTATTTTAACAAGTATTTGAACGTGTAAAAGTTGTCAAAATGGACTGAAACTACATGCATTTGAATGTGTAAAATTTATGAAAATGGACTTAGATAACATTTATTTAAACACGTAAAAAGTAGTAAAAACAGATCTGTTCTAGCATGTATTTGAACACGCGACCTAAATCTATATGTAAAGAAGAAGCCAAAATGCTAAAAAAAAATGCTTGAAATTAACAAATGTGAAATTATGGATACAACTACATGAATTGATTAAAT
This sequence comes from Eucommia ulmoides, assembly GCA_016647705.1. Taxonomy (NCBI): domain Eukaryota; kingdom Viridiplantae; phylum Streptophyta; class Magnoliopsida; order Garryales; family Eucommiaceae; genus Eucommia; species Eucommia ulmoides. Next base: position 35,287,857 of record CM028330.1, read on the forward strand.
GCAAAATTGTAAGTATGGGATTTTATCAACAAGTTAAAGGAGATTACACTTTATGCTCTCAATCATTCCATTATGTTGGAAAGTCGATTGATTCAAGTAACAATCTCAACGAAGATGGTCAAAATTGTATTATCTTATTTTATGAAAATGAGGTGAAAATTATTATCTACAAGATTCTAACAACATAATGTTGGAGAGATGAGAGAATTAAATGAAGTTTTGGGAGGGTTTTCTGCTATGGTAGAACATAGCAAATAGTGCCTATAGATTCAGACACCACATTTACTTTTGCTGATGTGGTGCTCTCCCATTAGCTTAAGAAATCTGATTGTTCCCTCCATGTGCAACAATTTTGATATATAACATCCATCTAAGGGGCAAAATATGCCAATGACCACCTAATTGACCTCCCAAAATGATTTTTAATTGTTTTTGAGGAAAAAAATGCATATTGTTGCACTTGTGAAAATCATCAAGTTTTGGGCTCCAGAATCATTTATAAGCCAAATCAAATCAACAATGAAGACCAAGGCCGAACATATTAAAACATATTTTAGCCACTATGTTGACCATTTTTAAAAATTTTAAAATGATTTTTAAATGTTTTTGGGGAAACAAAAATGCATATTGTTGCACTTGTGAAAATTATCAATTTTTGAGCTCTGGAATCATTTATAGGACAAATCAAATCAACAAATGAAGACCAAGGCCAAACATATTAAAACATGTTTTTGCCACTGTGTAGACCATTTTTAAGGGCTAACCCAATATCTTATATCTTGCAAGATGTGTGAAAAATGGACGGGATAATTTGGGCCCATTTGCAAGAGCCAAACCGAACTCTTCGAGAAAACAGTTTGTCACACACTTGAGTTTGAATACATTGGTGAAAAAAAAAATGCAAGACCAACCCATTTTACTTCAATTAATATTTGGGGTAAGATTAAACAATTAAATCATGCCAACATTTCCTTTCTGTCCTCTTTTCTTTTCTCTCCCATTTTCCTTCTTATGTTCTCTCCTTTATTTTTTTTTGGATTTTCTCTCTTCTCTTTTTTCCATCTTTATCTGTCTTTTGTCATTTTTTCTTTACGGAATTTTCTCTTTTTTAGTCTTTTTTTTTTTTTTTTAAATTTCCTCTAGCTCTCTCTTGTGTGTGTGTGTGTTTTATGGAAGATAAAATGTAATAAACTGAGATGATAAAAATATAAAAATGCCAACAAGTAAAATGTGTACTTTATATTCTTAAAAATGAGAGCGAGGAGGTGGAACAAAATACGATGTCCACAATATTGGAGCTTCATGTCTAATATTTTTTTATCTATTACCTTTTTTTTTCCTGCAATCACAGAGGTGCCCCCTTGCCCAAATATTGTGGACTTGGGTGTAATTGTGTGTATGAGAATCCCACATCGAATTTGTGAGGCTTCTTAAAGTAGTCAATATATAAAAGGAGTCAGTCCACCTACTGTCATATGGTTTTAGATTGAAACCTCTTGACATGGAATCAAACCGAGGTTTGAGAAGTCTCGTTTGTTTAACCTGATTGTTTGACTTGTCTCTTTTGTCTTCTGATGTTTGTCTGATTGCATCATGTGCACGATGTGGCTGCACGTTAGGGTGAGTGTTAGAATCTTGCACTGAATTTGTGAGGCTTCTCAAAATAGTCTATATATGAAAGGAGTTACTCTACATACTGCCATATGGTTTTAGGTTGGAACCTCCTATCCTAATAGCACGTACTCTGCATGAAGATATCAAAAGCTTATTGAAGAAAACAAACATGAAAATTTCAAGATCTCCTTCGAAATATATTATTCATATAGAATATAGATGCTGCACTTTGTTGATTCCTTTTTTTTTTTTACAACCGAACCTTCTATGTATTTGATACTTCTCTTCCTTGCTTAACTTTTTTTGGGTACTCATAAAGCTTTATTAGTTGTCCTTATTTGTTTTTTTCCTAATTTTTCCCCCAGCTCCTTGCTGAGAAAATGCCTGAATTACTGGATTTTGGTAAGCATCTTGTTCATTTAGAAGCAGCCTCTAAGGTATGTTTGATGTAAGATAGTCTGTCTTGTTGATTGGTAAAGCATGAGTTGTAATGAGGCTAACTTGTTTGATTCTTACTTCTTGGGTAATCCTCCAATTTTGAATGTTTAGATACAATTGAAGTCTCTGGCTGAAGAAATGCAGGCAGTGAGTAAAGGTCTTGAAAAGGTTGAACTAGAACTCTCTGCTTCAGAGAATGATGGTAATATATCTTCAGGGTTCCGTAAGGTGAGCAAAGTACATGCTGAACTACGTTACTTTGTCAAGAATTCTACCTGCTTTAGATGATTAGCTCATGATGCTTAATTAAGATGTATGCTACCTGGATCTTATTGAATGAAATACCATCTAACATCTTAGGAGAATTCAGAAGAACTATTGTGGTGCGTCTTCCCACTTCTTTTCGGTCTCTCCCTTTAATTACTAAAAGTTTTCGCTAAAATTCTACTGATAATGTTATAATAACCTTTCTCTACATTAGGTAAAACTGATAGAGTTCTCTGCTTACTCCGAAAGCTTCTCTTACGACAGGTGTAATGGTGTTGTGCTGCCGGACAACATTGCTTTTTCATACTTGGTTTCTTAGTTCACGCAGAAACAAAATTGGCACAAGAACACATGAGAAACTACTAAAAACATGAGGACATGTCCGTGAAAACTGTAGTGAATTTTATATGAAAATATATGGAGATGAGTGAAAAGCTAAGCAAGAATGCAGATGGCTTCTGGAAATATCTTTATACTGATTCTAGTAGTGAGATCTGCCTTTCGATGTTGCAGCTAGGAACTACTACTGAAGGCAGGCAAAACTGTATTAGATATGATAAGAGGACTCCATAAGGAGTGCTGTTACCCTTTTTTTGTATATAACTCATGTGAAGTTCTTTATATAGTTTAAGGCTATGGAGATAAAGGATTCAGAACCTGGAAAACAGTCATGTACCCTTAGTGAATGATTTAAAAACTGGACCAGATCTGCTGGTTCAACCAGTTAGACTGTCAAGTGTTCCAAAATATGAACATGTGACCCCAAAACAGAATATCAAAAAGACCATTTGATTTAGTGAAAAGCGGAAAAAAGGCTGTTGAACTGGTCAACCCATTGAACCGGAGCGATGGTTGTTGAAGGCGTATCAATCCAAAGGCATGGTCATGGACCTGCACACCCGTGTGTATTCTTCAATGGTCCAAGTCCCAATTGCTTTAGTAAAAGAATTATCTTCTCTGTAATTCTTCTTATGGTGTGGGATAGAAATTGCCAGGTTTGTACTATTATTTTTTTGTTTTACTCCTCTTGAATAGCTCTGCTATATTTCTCTCTAATTTTTAATCATTATGGGTTTGAAATACATGTTCACTTTTCCTAAAGCATTTTCATCTTCTTTCTTTGTGTGATATATGGTGTTATTTGGCTCTTTTATCTATTTCATGAATTTAAATATTATTAATATTTTTTTATATAATTATGACACATCTGTTCAAAGGCAATTGGGCCCCCGTTGGTTGAACCGGTGAACCTTAATCTGATTACTTTTTTGGCTCGATGATCGGTCGGGTTTTTAAAACATTGCCCCTAGCAACTTTGTTGATTAAATCTCGGAAAAGAGCCCAGGCTACATCATTGTTATTTAAGGCGTGACGCACACTAAGGCGCAATGAACCCAGAAGGGGTGGCGCAATTCGAGGAGTGGATTTCTTTGATGCAAGGAACACATTTTAAATATGTGCTAATCTATTATCATGGACTCAGAAAGTATTCAGATATCACTACAATAAAAGATGTATTGCATGTATAGTAATAAAAAAACACTTTGAACTAGTCTCATGCAATATTGCATTTCAAATTGAACTCCAATATTTGAACAGAAGTTAAAAAGCAATTGATAACTAAACGCCAAAAATCAAAACCAATGAGGCAACAAACATTAAACCAAGTAGTTAACAAACATAAAAACCAAACAATCCAAATATAAACTAAAAAAACTAGTCAACGTCATCGTAGATCTCAAAGGAGCCACTATCATTAAAGTTATCAGATTTATATCCTTTAGTCTTGTCTTCTTTCTCATTCGATCCCACTTCTTCCTCATCTATGAGATGAACTATACTTAGCAATGATCTTGAACTTTTTGTTGCCTTTGAACTTGATTCGGCTCTAGTTTTTTGGCTACTTTCTTCAAATAGCTGTAGCATCATCTCCCCAAGTCAAATCGTCATCATTATAGGCAAGCTCTTCATCGATATTTGATTCTTCATCTATCCTTCCCATTAACCACTCATTACTTTCATCAATATCTTCTATTATTGGATCAATAGTGTCCCTCAAACTATATCGACGTCTGAGTGCTCTATTGTATTTGACGAATACGAAATCAAGTCAATATTCGTTTTCTTGCTATGAATCTGTAAAAAATAAATAAATATCAATATCTATTTTTTATAAAAAACAATACAGTATAATGAGTCCTTACATGCTTGAATATGCTCTAGTTCCGCTCGCAACTAGATGTACTACAAGTTAGGGCAAGAACTTCGACAACAAATATTTGTAAATTTGGAGTAGAAGAACCAAATGCACTCCACCAGTCAGCTGTTAATTTGTAGTAAAAGATACTCTTTAAACAAAAGACAAATTATAGACTTTTAAATTTAAATTTAACAAAAATAAAATAAAATTACGGGATTGGGGCTATTACCTGGTGCTCTTGTAGTTCTTTGCCTAATTGCCATAGACATTGGCAAAGATACCTTCAACTCCTATATGTAAAGGTAATTCTTGAGAAATCTTGTCTTGTAAATCTATATTTGGAATCAATCTTTCTATCAATTGGTATAAACTCGTCGTCACTTCTTTATCTTTCTCAATATATTGCTTTGCATAATGAAATTGCGGGTTTAAGTAATAACCAACTGCATATAATGGGCGATGCAATTGAACATCCCATATTCGGTCAATTATGTCAAATATTGACCTATACTTCTCATTTTCATTAAAATATTTGGTTATAGCTTCCTTACCTCGATCCATGGCCTTATAAATATATCCCATCGAGGGGTTTCTTCTCCGCATCAACTAATCTAAAAACATGAACAAGTGGTCCAATAGCCTTAATTGCGTACACAACTGTGTTCTAAAAACAAAGGCATCAATATTATTTGCTCTGTCCTTTTACCTTGTGCCTCTTTTGCCCCTTTGCTTGCTGCCCACTCTGATGTAAACAACTTCTTCAAGTTACTCTTTGCTTGTACATCCTTGACAAAGTGATAAATGCAGTTGCAAATCGAATTTTTGCAATCTTCAACAACTCCTTCGTTTGAGTGAACCTCCTTACTCCTTATCGTATTCAATAATCCCGTGCAATTATAAATATATCCGTCTATAGAGATTGCATTTCAAAATGCCTTCTTTAAGATGGGTATTTCAAAAATGCCCTCCAATATCAAGTCCAAGCAATGGGCAACACATGGGTTCTAATATAAATGTAATCGTTTTGCCATTAGAAGTTTCCCTAAAAAGATAACAAAGACATAGAATGAGAAAAATATGAATAAAAAATTTGAACTTACAACCCTTACATTAAAAGCATGAGAATGAAAAATCTTACCAGCCAATGCATTAGCCGAAGCACTATTTTTTTTTTAATTTGAACCACATTAGCTTCTCCAATACACTCAACAAACTTATCAAACAATTGCAACATTTTTTCTCTATCTTTTGCATAGTTTGAAGTGTTAATGGACTCGATGAACATGCTTCCTCTTGGACAATTGACTAAAACGTTAATCAATGTCCTATCTCTCTTGTCTTTCCACCCATCAGCAATAGTAAAACATCCACATTTCACCCAATCATTTCTAAGACACTAATTATGTCATTAGTGTGATTTACCTCGTTTTATTTTTTTTTAGCTTTTATTTTTATTAGACAGGGAACCCATACCTCGTGATAAGTTGGAGGCTTCATGCTTGGACCATACTGACCAAAAGCTTCAACAACCGGCGTGAAACTAGCGTAATTCACACAATTAAATGGTGGCCCAACACCATACATCTATCTTGCAAATGTTTGGCATGCTTGCTTTCTTAATTCTTTCTTGTGTCATTCTCATCAATTTTAGTTTGCTTTCCCTTAGCACGTTTTTGCACCATAATCTCCGGATCGGATGTGAAGCATAAATTGATTCCCTTTTGTTTCGAGTCTTTTGCCTTCTTTGCTCCGTGATTGTGAGGAGCCATTGGCCTTTTACCTCGTTGATCATTCTCTACTTCATCATCCTCAGCTTTGTCTTCGGACTTCATCATATCATCGAAGTCAGACAACATAATTATTTGCTCTTTCTCTATTTTTTTCTCACTCGTGTATGCCCTTTTCGCTTCTCTAACATGGGGTGAACATGATTTACAAGCCGTTACGTTTCTAAAGCCTCCACAAGTATGTTGCTTCAATCGATATACCCTCCCATTCATTATTTTCTCACAAAAATTACACTTTAAATCATTACACTTTTGGGAAGTAGCGGTTGTGTGTATTGCCTAGTCGGATCTTTTTGATTACTGCCAGTCGACATTTGCAATTTCTTTATATCTACCGAAAAGAAGTCAATAAATATAATTTTACACTGTAAATTCAGCATATGTGTAAAAATTAAGTTGAAAATAGAGGATAAAGGGGGTTGTTTTGTTCAAAAAACAGGGGCTGTTTTTTGCAGAAAACAACCCTTCTTTTTTGTCCAAAGTTTGTGATATAAAAGGAACCAAAAAGAAAAAATAGTAGTTAAAGTGTTATTAAGAAGAAGAAGAGGGGCAAAACATGGGCTGTTTTTTGTGCAAAGATTGTGATATAAACGGAACCAAAATGAAATAGCAGTTAAGTGTTATTAAGAAGAAGAGGCGCAAAATGTGCACTGTTTTGTGCCCCTGTTGTTGTTCAAAAAACAGGGGCGGTTCTTTTGCATAAAACAACCCCTGTTGTTATGCAAAAAATCAGAGGTGAAGAATAGAATATATTAGAAATGTGCAGAGATAAGAAGAGGAAGAAGACAAAGAAGAAGAGAGGGATTTTTTTTTTTTTTTTTTAAAAGAAGACATGAAACATCAAAGAAGAATAAGAAGAAGAAGAGAAGAGAAGGCAAAGAAGAAGAAGAAAAAAAGAAATATTAAATAGAAGAAGCAGAACCAGCGACGAAGAAGAAGCAACAAGGGAGAGAAGAGGGGAGGACGAAGAGCATGAACCTGGAGATGGAGCTTTGTTTCCAATAATCCACCGAAAAAATAGTAAATGCTTTTCTTCTCTTTTTAGGGTTTTCAGTTTTGATCCCATGTCTCTCATCAAAATAATAAGGCTTTGGGTTCTCATCCCGTGCTTCTCATCAAAATAAAGAATAACATTTTTTTAAAAATGACTTTTTTCAAAGAAGCGCGCCTCAGCAGCGCCTTGCGCCTCAACGCCTCAACGCCAAGGCGCGTGCCTCTTTGAAGCCGCCTCTCCTTGCCGTTGCAATGCGCGTTGGTTGCGCCTCGTGCACGCCTTTTACAACAGTGGGCTACATGGAATCCATTCACACCTTTCCTTGTTTCTTTCTTTCTGAAAGCTAATAATTAAATTCATGTTCTTCAATGTGAAAGCCAAATTCATTTTCTGAATAGAAATGATAGTTGTATCAGAAAATAGTTGGAAGTTCGAGTTCCTTCCAGTTAAACTATATAAAGTAATTGTCTATTTTACGGCATGCTCCTAGATTTATTCCATATAATTAATAGCCTATGTTGCTGAGGAGGTTAATGGCAAAGTAATTATTCTTCTCTGAAGCTGCGCAATAAAAGAAAAGAGGACATCACCCGAGATAATTTTAGCCATCCAAAAACCAAATGGAAAAGGGTTCCTGGTGTGCAAAACAAACTAGAAATATCAATATCCTATCTTTTTGGGTACATAGACGAAACAAAAAAAAAAACTATGAGTTCCTAGGAAATTAAATTCCAGCTAGATCAGCCTGGAGCATGGTATTCATCCCCACAGGGGCCCCCTTGAGAATGATAAATCCATGGGTGTTCGAAGCATCCTTGTTAGCCCAAAAATCCGTGCACTGATTCCCTTTTAGATGTGTTGAATTTGTAACTGCAGTCCCACGTAATCCTCTTGCAGTCCTCAACAACATGCTTAAGCTGATGGTTTCCGGTCAGTGTTCTTGAAGCCGGTAAATGCTATAGAGCTATAGGCTTTTAAAGGTTCCAAGGTGGCCATAGTAGCAGCATATCCAGTAAACAGAAGAAATCTCAAATATTATGGCCATTGGAGAACAAAATGTTATTGGCAAGAAAATATGAGAGATGACCTAGGAATCACCGACACTCTGCCAGAGGCTGAGTGTTGGTGTCCAACACGTGTCGGACACCGATATGCGGCCGACACGTGTCAATGTGTGTCCAAATTTTTTTATTTTTATTTTATATTTCGACCCGACTCTGACACGCCAAATGAACGTGTCAGACACTTTAGAAGGCCATGTCGTGAATTTTTCGGGGGGTTCAGTTTTGTAATTTTTTACTTACTTTAATTACATTATTATTTAAGGGGTGTATCTTGTAATTTAATATTAAATAACCCTATTAAATGGGTCTTTAACAATTGGAGTAACGAGAAATGAGAGAGATAGAAAGCCAACCGTCTTATTTACCGATGAAGGGTGTGAATAATGAATCAATAGACCTTGAGCATTTTTTTTGTGCCTTTCTTGCTTTTATTTATGAGAATTTTTTAAATGTGAATGTTAGTTTGAACTTTGAAGATTTGTGATTGTTAGCTCAATGGTTTTTGTTGAATGAATTTGCTCAAATGACACATGTCTTTCGTTAATTAGACTAACATATAAAAATATTTAATTATTTATTGATGTGTCCTTGCCGTGTCCGTGTCGGGATTTTTAAGAAATTGTGGTGTCGCAGTGTCCGTGTCGCGTGTCGGTGACCATGCTTCTTAAGAGATGATAGGGGCTTGCCTACTGACTATATAGGCTTAGCTTAATCAGAAGAGAACAAGCCATGGATTTCTCAAGAATCAAGAGTAGTGGATCAAGGATTCCATTGCGGACTTGCCTCAATACTATAGAACTGAGGAACAAACCATAGTCTCATTAACCTTATCAGAGAAATAGGCAGTAGTTAGGGAAGGGGAAGTGAAGTTTGTGAAGTGGGGAAACTTAAGAAGCATAATCTCAATGAAATCCCCTCCATCCTATCAAAGCTGTCCTCATGTCAAGGCTCAAGATTTTTTGAAAATGCTGTCCTGAAGGATCTTCTTGGAGATGCTGCAGACAAGATTTTGACAAAGAGAGATACAAGCCCCTACAACTCTACCGCACGAAAAGATAAATACTGAATGGGGAGAAATGATAAAAAGAAGGGGCTAATTCTGATAGCGGAAAGTATGATTACCTTGTAAATGGCAGAGAGGCTGATAGGCATTCAGATAGGATGAAGGATGTCGATCTTAGGATAGAAAGCAACGGCATTAACCGAAGTATTCGATCTCTCTTTATTTACAATAAGTTTTTTTTTTCAAAAAAAAATCCCAATGGTGCCTAAAGTTTAAGTCAAATTCCTAATTAATTCCTGTTGTTATGATTTGCATTTTTTTGCCCGTAATGGTCTGAATTTGTTCCAAATTAGGACTGATGTGGAGAGGGTCTTCACCATCCGCACGTTGCAATAAGGGTCCTACATGGCAGGTCATCCATTGATCTCCTCTAGGAGTCCCGATGCCTGCCTCTCATCTGGGTCGTCATGCGCCCGGACTCATGCGACTCTCCAGCCTACTCTATGCATGATATGTGTAATGATCCTCCAACGGCCGCAATTGACTGGATCCTATGTGAAAGGGCCTCATTTGTGGGAACATATTCTTGGAACCTAACCATCTCCCACCAAACACATCTATAAATAACAAAAAGTGAGGTAGTCTCGGGTAAGCTCTAATTGTTTACAAGTTCATCGAAGCATTTTCTTATACCTAGATACTTATCCTCATACTTGAGGTCCTTCACTTGGAAAAAGCTTCCCGGTGTAAAAATTTGTGCAGATTGACGAACGGTGAGCACGATTGCAAACAATCTTATCCTCCATTTTTGATCCCCTCAAGAAAGAAGCATTATCAGTTGGCTCCGTCTATAGGAATTTGATGAAAAGCCTGTTCCCGCTCTTTAACTTAGCCATATTTTTCTATTTGTGTAATTCACTTGTTCGCGCAACACTGTGTTACTTGAAAATCCATCACCACCTCTAGCAGCACAGTCGGAACATTTTGTTACCAAAAAGTCTTTGATGAATCCTCCGACACTTGAATTGGATTCGGAGGCCGGTGAGGCTAGGCTCAAGCAGATCGAAAAACAGGTGGTTGAACTCAATCATCAATTGATTCAACTTGTCAATGCCTTACGAGCTCTACCGCCGCAGCAGCCACATGTGGGGCAGGGAAACAATCGCCACCTAATAGAGGAACCCCTGGGAAATTACATCCATCTTGAAGTGTATTCATATGCAGTCGGAAGACAATCTCGCTCTCCTCTTTCGGAGGCATCCCACACCGATTCCGTCCCTCGACGAGAGCATGGGCATTTTTTCCCTCCGTCACAACCTCCGGTGATGGAGCACTGATTGGAAGAGCTGGAGGCCAGATTCGGGCCTGGGTAGCCAATGGTTTTGATGCACCCATGCTTACTCAACCGTCGTTCATGAACGAGATCTTGGATGAGCTGGTACCCCCACAGTTCGTCTGGCCCACGAACCAAATGCTGTCATATAAAGGCTTACCGACCTATCTGATCATGTCTCCATGTTTAGAATACTCGACTTGCAAGGAGCGCCAGACGCCATGTATGGTAAGTTGTTCTCGGTCACTTTTGTTGGACGCAGTTAGGAATAGTACCACACTATGTCTCAGGGTCCGTCGCCTACTTCGCTTATTTCAAGGTGTTCCTGGAACGAGTCAACCGGAGCAGGCAGAAGATGAAGTCGTTTGCACGTTTAATAACACTGAAGCAGGGAGAAAAGGAGCCCTTGGAGGATTTCCTGTTACCACTCTATGGATGTTACGTCTTCGAATCCGTACCTTATTCTTCGAGATCTTCCCCTTTTCTAGACATACCCTTGTCCTCCACAGAGGATGCACCCGTGCTTCCGTCCCCTATTCCTCTTTTTGACATGTCTCCACCCATGACCACATCATACTCTAGTAAGCCCATGCCACCTGACTTTACCCCTGCCCCATTACTGGTCTACTCCCATCGCCCACGTGCTCCTAATCCTTTGCCGACATCTTCTCCGGATTCAAGTATACCTACATCTCCTATATTGTCTGATTTTGTACCTCCTTGTAACCCCAACAGAGACCGTCGGCCCCATTCCTTTACCTTATTTTTAGTTGTACTAATCATCCGATTGCTAAGTATTTTTTTTTGGATCTCTTGGATCATTACATATCCGTCACTGGACGGGTTGACTCAGTCTTACTTCATTGCTTGGTTCATGATGCTCTTTGGGGTCCAAAATGGATGCCCTTCACCAGATTCGGAAGTGGGAACTAGTTGATTTGCCGCTAGTGAACGGCCGGTCGGCTGTAATTGGATGTTTAGTGTGAAGTATTTAGCGGATGGTTCCATTGATTGGTATAAGGCACATCTCGTCGCCAAAGGATTCACATTGATACCGTGCAAGGATTTGGTGCTACATTTGCTCTTGTCATTAAGTTGGCGACTATTTAGCTTCTTGCTTCTTAATCGCCTCACTTTTGTCATCTTCATCAGCTGGATGTCAAGAATGTGTTCCTCAACTACAATCTGTTTGAAACTATCTACATGGATCCCCCACTAGGTTTTTGGGCTCAGGGGGTAGTCCGGGAAAGAATGTTGCCTTCAAAAATCTCTTTATGGACTTAGGCAGTCCCCACAGGCATAGTTCACCCTGTTTAGTGCTGTCATCCTCATTATGGGATATACTAGGTGACGTTCCAATCACACATGCTTCATTCGTCTTCTTCTTCAGGGTCGGTGCATTATCATATCTGCCTATGTGGATGATAGCATTATTGCAAGAGATGACACACAAGGCATTGACTTTGTAAAAAAAGGACCTCAGAAAGTCCTTCAACATCAAAGATTTGGGTCCTTTCCGACACTTCCTTGATATTGAGGTTTCTCGATCACGTCAGGGTATATCTCTATCCTAGCAGAAATATGCTCTTGACTTCCTTTAGGATATGGGCATTGCTTTGATGCAATCTACCTCTACTCCTATGGACCCAAACCTTAAGTTGTTAGTAGATCAAGGGAATTGCCATTGTTGTGAAAGACGCGCCAATGGCGCGCGAGGCGCAGCTAATGCGCCTCGCCACGCGGCTTCAAAAGGCGCGCTTCTTGGAGTTGAGGCGTCGGGCCGCAAGGCACTGTTGAAGCATGCTTCTTTGAAGTTAGTCATTTTAAAAAAAAATCTGATTCTTTATTTATTATTTTGATGAGAAGCATGTGACTAAAACCTAGAACCTTATTATTTTGATGAGAGGCATGGGGTCAAAGCCCAAAACCCTGAAAAAAGATTAAAAACGTTTACTACTTGTTCAATGGATTATTGGAAACTAAGCTCTAGCTCCAGCCTCCACCTCCAGTTACGTGCTCTTCCTCCTCCCCTCTTCTCTCCCTTGATTCTTCTTCCTTTATTTACTGTGTGTTGTTTTCTTCTTCTTCTTTGTCTTCGTTTCTCCTCCTCTTCTTCTTATTCTTCTTTGATGTTTCATATCTTCTTTCAATTTTTTTCTTTTCTTCCTCTCTTCTTCTTCTTGTTCTTTTTCTTATCTCTGCACATCTCTAATCTATTCTATTCTTCCTCTCTGATTTTTCACACAACAACAAGGGTTGTTTTATGCAAAAGAACAACCCCTATTTTTTGCACAACAAAAGGGACACAAAACAACCCCTGTTTTGCCCCTCTTCTTGTTCATGATGGTACTTAACTACTATTTTTTTGGTCCCCTTTATAGCATTAATCTTTGCATAAAAAAACAACCCCTATTTTTTGCGCAGCAACAGGGGCACAAAACAGCCCCTTTTTTGCCCCTCTTCTTCTTTAATAACACTTAACTGCTATTTTTTTGTTTCCTTTTATATCACAATCTTTGCATAAAAAATAGGGGTCGTGTTATGCAAACAACCCCTGTTTTTTGAACAAGACAACCCATTTATCCTCTATTTTCAATTTAGTTTTTTTGCATATGCTGAATTTATGATGTAAGTTATATTTATTGATTTCATTTTAGTAGATAAAAAAGAAATTGCAAATGTCGAGTGGCGATAATCGAAAAGATCCGACTTGGTAATATGCACAACCATTATATTCCCAAAAGTGTAAAGATTTGAAGTTTAACTTTTGTGGGAAAATAACGAAAGGGGGTGTATATTGATTGAAGCAACATCTTTGTGGATGTTTTAGAAATGTAATAGCTTGTAAATCATGTTCGCCTCATGTTAGAGAAGAGGGGGCATACATGAGTAAGAAAAAAGTTGAGAAAGAGCAAATAGATATGTTGCATGACTTCAATGATATAAAAACTCCAAATACGTAGATGAGGATGATGTGGCGAAGGTTGATCGACGAGGTAAAAGGCCAATGTTTACTCATAGTCACGGAGCAAAGAAGTCGAAAGACTCGAAACAAAAAGGAATCGATTTATTCTCCACACACAATTCGTAGATTGTGGTGCAAAAAAGTGCTTAGGGAAAGCAAACTAAAATTGCTGAGAATGATCCTTACAAGAAAGAATTCAGAGAGCGGGAATGCTAAAATTTGCAAGATGGATGTATGGTGTTGGGTTACACCATTTAATTGTGTGAATTATGCCAGTTTTGCGCCGATAGTTGAAGCTTTTGGTTAGTGTGGTCTAGGCATGAAGCCTTTAATTTATTACAAGTTGCATGTTCCCTTTCTAAAAAAAGAGGTAAATCACACTGATGACATAATGACGTGTCATAAAAATGATTGGGTGAAATATGGATGTTCTATTTTGGCAGATGGTTGGAAAGACAAGAGATAGAGGACATTGATTAACTTTTCAATCAATTGTCCTAGAGGAAACATGTTCATTTAGTTCATTGATGCTTCAAGCTATGCAAAAGAAGGAGAAAAATGTCCCAATTGCTTGATAAGTTTGTTGAGCGTATTGGAGAAGCCAACGTGGTTCAAATTGTCATAGACAGTGCTTCGGCTAGTAAGATTTTCATTCTCATGCCTTTTTTGTACGGGTTATAAGTTCAATTTTTTCATTCATATTTTTTCTCGTTCTATGTATTTGTTGTCTTGTTAGGGAGACTTCTAATGGCAAAACGAGCACATTGATGTTGGATCCCGTGCGCTGCCTATTGATAGGAGTTGATGTTGGAGGACATTTTTGAAATACCCTACTTCAAGAAAGCATTTCAAAATGCAATCTTTATACGTGGGTATATTTAGAATTGCACGGGATTGTGAATATCATGAGGTTCATTCAAGCGAAGGAGTTATGTAAGACTGCAAAAACTCGATTTGCAAGTGCATTTATCATTTTTGTCGAGGATGCAACAACAACAATAACAACAACTAAGTTTTTGTCCCACTTATGTAGGGATTTTTTTTGTCGAGGATGCACAAGCACAAAAGGTACTTCAAGAAGTTGTTTACATTAGAGGAGTGGATAACAAGCAAATGGAAAAAGGAGGCACAAGGTAGGAGGACAATGCAAATAATATTGATGCCTTCGTTTTGGAACACAATTGTCTATGCACTTAAGGTTGTTGGACCTCTTGTTCATGTTCTTAGATTGGTTGATGATGAGAAGAAACCCCCGATGGGATATATTTAAGAGGCCGTGGATCGAGCTAAGAAATCTATTGCTTAATCTCTTAATGAAAATGAGAAGTATAGGTTAATATTTGAAATAATTGATTGAAGATGAAATTTTCAATTGCATTGCCCATTACATGCAACTGGTTATTATTTGAACCCAGAATTTCATTATGCAAATCCTGATATTGAGAAAGATAAATAAGTGCTAGCGGGTTTATACCAATGCATAGAAAGATTGAGTCCAAACATAGATTTGCAAGACAAGATTTGTTACGAATTACATTTATATACAAGAACTCTTTGGTATGCATATGGAGATTAGTCAAAGAACTACAAGAGCACTAGGTGATAGCCCCAATCCCATAATTATATTTTTTCGTTAAATTTAAATTTCATAGTCTATATATTTGTCTTTAGTTTAAAGAGTATCTTTTACTACAGATTAATAACTGAGTGGGTGGTGGAGTGCATTTGGTTGCGAGCGGAACTGAAGCATATTCGAGCATACAAGGACTTATTATATTGTAATGTTTTTATAAAAAAGAAAAATAGATATTGATAATTATTTTTTTATAGATTCATAGCAAGAAAAGAAATAGACTTGCTCAATGTCTTAATGATTTGTTATTTGTCAAATATAATAGAGCACTCAGACGCTGGTATAGTTTGAGGGACATTATTGATCCAATAACTTTAGAAGATATTGATGAAAGTAATAAGTGGTTAATGGGAAGGATGGATGAAGAATCAAATGATGATGAAGAGCTTAGTTATGATGATGATGATTTGACTCGGCGCGAAGTTAAAGAAAGTAGCCAAAAAACTAGAGCAGCATCAAGTTTGAAGGCGACAACAAAAAGTTCAAGATCGTCGCTGTGTGTAGCGTTCATCTCACAGATGAGAAAGAAGTGGGATCGGATGAGAAAGAAAAAGACAATATCGAAAGATATAAATTTGATAATTCTATTGATAGTGGCTCTCTTGAGATCTGCGATGACGATGACTAGTTTTTTGGAGTTTATATTTGGATTGTTTGGTTTTTACGTTTGTTAACTACTTGATTTTAATGTTTATTGCGTGATTGGTTTTGATTTTTGGAGTGTAGTTATCAATTGTTTTTTAACTTTCGATAAAGTTTTGGAGTTCGATTTGAAGTGCAATATTGCACGAGACTAGTTCGGATTTTTTTTTATTACTAAACATGCAATATATCTTTTATTGTAGTGATATTTGAATACTTTTTAAGTCCATGACAATAAAAAAATATATATTTAAAATGTGCATCTGACTTCAAAGAAGCCCGCGCCTCTTCTTGCGCCTCACTTCTCGTCGCCTCGGGGGTCATTGTGCCTTAGTGCACCTCGCACCTTAAATAACAATGGGAATTACTACTAGAGCTATCCGTATATCAACGACTTGTAGGCCACCTCATCTACGTAACTAATACAAGGCCGAATCTTACCTGTGTCGTGAGCGTTGTGATCCAGTTTATGCATACACCGCATACATCTCGCTTGGATGCAGTCTATCTCATCCTCTGGTATCTTAAGACGTGTCTTGGTTTTGGTCTCTTCTATGTTGTTGAGTCGTAGGAAGGACTCTCTTGCTCTACAGATGCTGATCATGCAGGATCCATTGATGACAGACGTTCGACTTTTGGTTAGTGTACCTTTGGAGTCAACCACCTAATCTTGTGGAAAAGCAAAAAGCAAGCGGTTGTCTACCGATCTTCCACCGAAGTTGAGTACCGTGCTATGGCTGAGGGAACGTGTAACCTAATTTGGCTATGTTCTCTCTTGACTGAATTAGGATTTCTTGGCATAGACTTGTTTATGTTATTCTGTGATAACAAGTCTGCCATAATGTTTTCTTCTGTTCAGTTCTGTATGAGAGAACCGAACACATCAAAGTTGATATCCACTTCATACAATAGAAAGTTTGGTCTGAAGTCATTACTACTATCTTCATCTCATCATCCAAGTAGACAAATGGCATGTTTACCAAATCAATTGGACCATCACTTCTTCAGTCGCCCATTGTCAAGATAGGGCTCATTAATATCTTTGCCTTTAGAGGGGGAGTGTTGAAATATTTTTTTATTCTTTTTTGTATTCCATTATTGGCCTATTAATTAGGGCATTAATTCCTTTTTTAGCCTGTTGTTTCACCTATATAATGGAGAGCGTAGAGCTCTATTGTATATACCAATATGACAACAATACTCTCTTCCTCTCCTATATCATTTCAACATAGCATGCCATATCAATATGACATATCATGTATAGCATAAAAGACATGCAAACATGCATATTATGTCACATATATAAGACAATAAACATATAAGTATATGATGACATATTTCACATATAATTGTGTCATTACTAAATCCAATCAATTAAGCAGATTAGCATATTAATGACATTAATGCAATTGTGAAATCATCAAAAACACATATTCTAACAAGCATAGTTGTTTTTATACTCAAAGCAAGGATTAAGCACTTAAAATCTGCGCTTTCAGGCTTTGAAGAGTTTCCTTGATACTGCGGAAGCTGAAGTCAGGTCACTTATTTCCCTGTACTCGGAAGTGGTGGGCCCTCTTTGTAGTCCTTAATTTTGTGAATTATATGGTGGGGAAAATTTGTCAAAGTTCTAAAATGGATTGTCTTTCAGGGAAGAAATGCAGATTCACTGTCTCAGTATTTTGGGGAGGATCCAACTCGATGTCCCTTTGAGCAAGGTATTATATGATTTCGGATGTTGATTTACCTTTTCTTTTCTTATTATAGTCTTAATTTTGATCGTGGGGGCGGCACCAATTTGTTCTCTTATTCCCTTGGTGTACAAGAGTGCAAAATATATATGCATTGTTTTAGAAAGGCATATTAATAGGTTTCATGGTAAATTGAAAATAGGATATTATTCCGATACTACATATGCATCCCATTAGGTTATTTGCCTAAAATGATAAAGATTTTATTTATTTTTTTAACTAGGATAAGCTTCTAAAATGAATCTTACACCATCTTGATTTGAATAATCAATATTATTATTTGTTAATTGTACAATTCTAGACTACATATAGGAGTGGTTGTGCAACAATCATGCACAATTTTAGGAACAAAATTAACAACTAAATAATGACTAATAAACTACTTTCCTAATAAGCTATTTTCCTCATTTACATATTTGACTTTTTCTATATTAGTAAATACAAATAACAAAAATATCAGCCAAATCTTCCAACACTCTCCCTCAAGCTGGTATGAAGATATCTTCTATTGTTAGCTTGCCTACTAGATAATCGAATCTCGTCTTTAGTAATCTTTTTGTTAGATTTGTTCACTCTCAATCTTTTCCTTGATGAAATGCTTGTTAACTTCCACATGTTTTGTCCGATCACGTAGCATCGGATTGTAAACAATTGCAATGGCTGATTTGTTATCACAGTAGACTTTTATAGGTGCTGAATTGGACATCTTCAACTTTTTTAGTAATCTGTTAATCCATAATACTTCACAAATACCGTGAGCCACTGATTTGTACTCCGTTTCTGCGCTACTTCTAGATACGACATTTTGTTTTTTGCTCCGCCATGTGACGAGGTTCCCACCAACAAAGGTGCATTAACCGGAGGTTGATCTTCTGTCCGTGATGCCCCTAGCCCAATCTGCATTAGTATATTCTTCTACCAGTTGGTGGCCACCTTTTTTTATACAAAATTCCTTTTCCGGGTGTACTCTTCAAGTACCTTAGGATTCTATAGGCAGTTTCGGGTGTTCTTGTCCTGGTGAGTACATAAATTGGTTGACCATGCTTACAGCAAAAACTATATCCGGACAGGTATGTGACAAGTAGATTAACCGCCGCACTAGCCTTTGATATTGTTCTTGGTTTACCACTGCTTCAGGTGTGACCAATTGTAGCTTCTCATTTGGTTCGCTTGGAGTTTCTGCAGCTTTGCTCTCGAGTAGCCCTGTTTCATTCAATAGGTCAAGTAAATACTTCATTTGACTCACAAATATGCCTCCCTTCGATCTAGCAAACTCCATTCCAAGAAAATACTTCAACGGACCTAAGTCTTTGATCTCAAAGTCATCCGTAAGCTAGGAAGCACGGACACTCCGTTGGGAGTAGAGTGTCGATGTCCGACACGCCTCCGACACGTGTCGGACCGTGTCAATATTTTTTATTTATTTTTCTTAATTTCCGACACGGCTCTGACAAGTGAGGGAGTCGTGTCGGACACTTCACAAGGACGTGTCGAAGTCTAGGGCCGATTCATACGGGGGCGCCTTAGTGTCCGTTACAGACAATAGTTCAAAAACTTACCATTTCGCAGTCGCAGTTCATCGAAATTGAGAAATTCGTCGCCGAACATGACTCTTGCTGTCGCAGTTCAGGCTCACAGCTCCTTGCCGCTGCAATCGCTTCTCGCCGTTACAGTCGCTCTTGCCCCCGTTGGCGTTCTCTCTCTCTCTGATTTGGGTATCGTTTGGATTTTGGAAGGGTTGATAATTAGGGTTGGGATATGTGGAAAAAGGAAGGAGGCAGACAACTAATATTGGGGAACTAACGCAGGGCTCGAGAATGACAAACAGTAATTAAAGGTGGCTCTATTTTTGTTCCTTTTCTTTGTATAGTGTAGGCACTGACATTTACTTTTGCTAATTACATTTTTACCCTTTATGTTTAGACTCAATTTTACTGTGTAATTTTTTGTTACATTGTGTAATTTTTTTTCATTTATTTACAAGTGTTTTTAAGCCTTAATTATTTTTGTTGAATAAATCTACTTAATACCAATATGCATTTTGTAAATTAGACTCATAAATAAAATTATATATTTATTTATTGACGTGTCCAAGCCGTGTTCGTATCGGGGTTTTTGGAAATTTTCCGTATCGCCGTGTCCGTGTCGTGTCGTGTCCGTATCGCGTGTCCGTGCTTCCTAGTCCGTAAGTTTTCTTTTAAGTCTTCCCAACTCGTCACTATCACTTCCTGTTAAGTTGATATCATCTACATAGATAATTCAAATGACAATTTTACCATCAGTTGAGTGTCTAAAGAAAATAGTATGATATGCTTGGCTTTGTTGATAACCATAACCTTTTATAGTAGTTCTGAAGCATTCAAACCACGCTCTAGGAGACTGTTTTAGGCCATATAGTGACTTTATTAGCTTGCACACCTTTCCTTGTCCTATTTTTCTTTCAAAGTCCGGTGGTAAACTCATGAACACTTCCTCCAAGTCTCCATTTAGAAAGACATTTTTTACGTCTAATTGGTATAGGGGCCAATCAAAATTCATTGCTAGGGACAATAGAACCCGAATCGAGTTTATCTTAACAACTGGGGCAAATGTTTCTTTGTAGTCTATCCCATATGTCTGTGTGAATTCTTTAGCCACGAGACTTGTTTTGTACCGTTCTATACTTCCATCTGCCTTACACTTGACGGTGAATACTCACTTACACCCGACTATCTTTGTATTTTTTGGCAAATCAACTATGTTCCACGTACCACTCCCTTTAAGAGCATTCATCTATTCCCAAACCGCTAACTTCCAATTTGGATCACCTAGTGCTTCCTCAATGTTCCTTGGAATAAACAAATTAGTAACCTTAGCAGTAAAGGCTATATACGGTTTGGAAAATTTTGTGCAGGATATATATTTGGATATAGGGTGATTATTGCATGTTCTGACTCCTTTCCTGATGGCTATAGGAATATTGAGATCTGAAGGAATACTGAAATGAGAGGGTTTATTAGGAGGTGGTAAAGAGATAGGACTACCTAGATGAGAGGGTTCATTAGGAGATGACAGAGAGATAAGATTACCTGGATTATTGCTTGGAGAGTCGGATTGATCTTGTGCTGGAATGGTAGGCTGGTCTTTGTTCTACTACTTCTCCGGGTATAAGTATAAACCTGCAACTCAATATGTGATCGTGATATTTTTTCATCTGTTCGTAAGGGAATTATGCTCAGCACTAGTGGACTAGTAGGGATCCCTTTTTGTTTTTTAATATTTTCATCACTTGTTTTTGACTAATTTGTAGTAATAGTTTCTAAGACTCTGGCAAGAAGAGGATCATTGGTGACCCAAAAATTTTCTTCCATTAGATTCTCCCCCTAAAAGGAATTTTTGTCAAAGAAAGGGACATTTTCCAAAAACGTGACATCCATACTAATATGATTTTTTTTTGTTTGCGAATTGTAGCACTTATACCCTTTTTGATTTAGTGCATAACCTATGAAAACACATTTTTCTGCTCTAGGATCAAGTTTAGACCGAAATTGGCTAGGAATATGAACGTAGGAGGTGCAACTGAATAGGTAAGAGGCAGGTTGGCTGATATCCTAGATGCTGAAAATTGTGTTTTGAAATTATCAAATGGTGTGGTGTAGTTTAGAACACGTGTAGGTATACGATTGATTAAATATGCAACTGTTAAAAGTGTATTGCCCCACCAATATTTTGGAATATGCGTAAAAAACATGAGTGTACGAGCTACTTCAAGCAAGTGTTTGTTTTTTTGTTCAGTGATGCCATATGCAACTGTTAAAAGTGTATTGTCCCACCAATATTTTGGAATATGCGTAAAAAACATGAGTGTACGAGCTACTTCAAGCAAGTGTTTGTTTTTTTGTTCAGTGATGCCATTTTGTTTTGGTATGTCACCACATGTGGATTGATGTAAAATACCTTTTTTTTTTTTTTTCCACAAAACTGCCTAAACATTTGTTGAAATATTCTGTGCCATCATCTGTGCGAAAAATGCTAGATTTCATTTGCAATTGGTTTTCAAGCATGTTGCAAAAATCTTTAAACAAGGTTTCTACATCAGATTTTGCACGCTTCAAGTATGTCCAACATAAACGTGTGTGATCAACTATCTTTTTCCTGATAGTATTGTGAGCTTTGAGGGACCCCATACATCGCTGTGAATTAAATAGAAATGTTTTGATGCATGATGTGGTTTTGAAATATAAAAAATACGCTGACTTTTTGCTAGCAAACAATTTTCACAATGAAAAGATGAACAATCCACATTCTTAAAGTCGGAAACAAATGTTTAAAATATTGAGAACTTGGATGTGCTAGTCTAAGGTACCAAAACATTATTTTATCACGAACAGACGTTGCCGTGAGTTGTTTTATTCTTTAGGGAGTTATCATCGAAATAGTAAAGGCCATCCACCATTCTAGCACTGCCAATCGTCTTCCCTGAGCCCTGATCTTGAAATAGTCATTGAGATTCAGAGAATGTAGCATGACAATTAGAATCTCGCGATATTTTACTTACAGATAAGAGATTACAAGTAAGGTTAGGAATGTGAAGGATCGTTTTTACGTTAATGCTATCTGAGATTTTTATTTGGCATTTTCTTGCAATAGGTGAGAAACTACCGTCTGCAATCCTAATTCTTTCGTTACCAAAACATGGTGAATAGGTATTGAAAAGGTGAAAAAACTTGTCATATGGTCAAAAGCACCTAAATCGATAATCCAAGGCACTGAGTTTAAGGCACAAGAAAAAGTTCTAGAGTTGCTACCTGTTTGAGCTATAAAGAAGCATTAGGAGTACCGAATGATGGATTGGTAGTCAGCAGTTTCAGAAGTTGATCAATCTGCTCTTTATTGAATTGAGTGGTCTTAGTTTCATTCGCAAAAGGATAGGGTCGGTTGGATTTTTCTCCCGACTTGTTGCTCTTCCAATTGGCTAGTTTCCCATGGATTTTCCAACATGTTTCCCGTGTATGACGGGACTTGTTGCAATAGTCGTACCATATACGACGACGTTCCTCTGCTTGGCGTTGAAACTTGCTGGAGTTAGCATCAGCGGCAGCCAAAGCAGACTGGTCGATTGAAGCGGTTGCAGGACTAGTATTTTGCTGCTTGTTGAGCATGACGTTATGACGGGTCTCCTCCTTTCGGACCTCTGAGAAACTCTCACCGATTGAGGGAAGAGGCTGACGACTAATGATCCGTCCCCTAACTTCGTCGAGTTTCGCTTTTATCCTATAAGGAACTTAAAAACACGGTCATCCTCCACCAATTTCTTATAGTAATTATAATCCTCGGTCAAATACCATTCATGATCATTGAACATATCCTGATCCTGCCATATCCTCTTTAATGAATTAAAATACTTGGTGATACTGTCTTCTGCTTGACGAGCATCATGGAGTTTTGGAGTCAATTCATACTTTTGAGATTGATTTCCCAGGTCAGAATACATCTGATTGACATTTTCTCAAAGTTCTTTCGCCGAAGGGTAGCACATGTGGTTGGAGCTGATTTCTTCATCCATAGAGTTCACGAGCCACGTCATAACCATGGAGTTATCAGCATCCCAAGTTGTATGCAGCGGGACTGTGAGGGTTGGCTCCTTTGCATTACTGGTTAGATATTCCATTCGTCATCTTCCCTGGATATACAGTCGTACCGATTGAGACCAATGCAAGAAATTGGTTCCATTCAGTCGAACAGAGGTAATCTGGATGGAGTGGGATTCGGAAGGAGCTTTTTTGGTTTGGTGAGTTGGCTGGACCTTAGGGTGGATTTCGAGGTAACGTTGGACATGGTGGAAGCAAGGGGAAATTTCGTCGGAGTCTGAGAAATGGGATGCCGATTGATTTCATCGTCGGCTGTGGGAGGCCGATCGATCGACTTCGTCGTGGGCTATGGGAGGCCGATTTCGTCTTTGGCTGATAGATCTGATCGATTTCGTTATCGGTTATTGGAGGCAGATCGATTTCGTTCGTCGTCGGCTGTAAGGGGGCCAATCGAAGCGTTGGCTGAGAGAAAGAAGGTTGGTGGCTAGGCTCTTTTGCCATCTTGATTTGAATAATCAATATTATTATTTGTTAATTGTACAATTCTAGACTACATATAGGAGTGGTTGTGCAACAATCATGCACAATCTTAGGAACAAAATCAACAACTAAATAATGACTAATAAACTACTTTCCTAATAAGCTATTTTCCTAATTTACATATTTGACTTTTCCTATATTAGTAAATGCAAATAACAAAAATATCGGCCAAATCTTCCAACACATCATTTTTTCCTCCAAAAGGACAATACCCACTCCTTATTTGCACTGATCCCTGTTGTTGTAGAGAGGCAAATACTTTTTATGAACGAAAATGAATCCAAGACCCTTTTGAAGGGGAATGTAGTAGCGGGTGTAGAGTAGCTATCGAAACAAAGTTCTGATCAAATGAGGATTATTTCCTTATGTTCCATCTTCCTTGGACTAAAGAAGACTATTGAGTAGAAGTATCTTACTGTTTGGCTCGTTTTATCTTCTGATCTAAATAGAAAAATGCAGGGAAAAATGTTTTAATGTTACTTTTGGGAGAAAAAATTGCATTTTGTGTAATCCGGGGGTCAAATATGTCCTCCTATCCAAACAACATATCAAGGGCATTTTATATATGCATATGGAATTGGGGTTCTTGGATACATATGCCTTATCCATGTCAAGCGTCAAGCATCTGATGGGGACCCTACTTGGATTCTGAGAGTCCATATGAAAAGCAGCTAATACTTGATACTATTTTTAATCAATATTTGGAGTAATCTGTAGCGTATGAACATAAGAAGCTTACTGCTCATATATACGTCAAAATTGTGATATAATTTGAATGAAGATGTCTTCCAACATGCTGAAATGTGGGATCGATGGTGGAGCCAGAAGTATTTCTTAGTGGTGGTCAATTTTTCAAGACTAGAATGCTAAAATGGGGCTGCATTTTTTCCAAAAGGATGCATATTGCTAAATTTAACAACTAAAAAAAGTTAATTTATTTATGTATTCTTGTTGACGTTAAGTTGACATTCGAAATGTCATATTTCTTTACCATGTCAAAAAATTGTACATTTGATTTGACAGATTGATCCCATATCTCTAAACTTTTTTATATGCCTGTGGATCATTACCATTAATTAAAATGTCAATTATATGACTAATCTTTTGTAAATGCTGATTTTTATATAAGATTTTTTTACTTCCTATTAAATCTCTCTTTGTAGCTAAAACTTACTAGGGTTAAGCAGTCAGAACCTTTTCTTTGGTTCATAGACTTTTTAAGTCATTGCTTGACTCAATGTTTATTAAAAGCATGCACCTTGGCCCAAATACTCGGAGAGTCCCTAGTATGAACCTCGCCTTGTGCAAGGTCAAGCCCTTTTTAAATCCCAATTATGACCCCCTCGTGCAAGGTCAAGGCCTTTTGATAAGGCACACCAAAGCCGAAGGCTGCCTCTTAATATTACATGTAAATAATGGACAAAAAATTAAGATTTTATGAATTCATGATATATCATGGTGGAAGCCCTTGATTCCTGCGTCTTTGATACCATAACAAAGTACAAAAATGTGAAACTCATAATTAGAGAGATTAGAGAGGAGGAAGAAATGATTCTAAAGGATTTCAACCGAATGAATTGATTTAGAATCATTTCTTCTTCCTCTCTCATCTCTACTTATGAGTTTCTTATTTTTTTACTTCGTTAGTTTAGTTTCTCTTTTGCAAATAATTCTTCTTACTTAGTATAATGAATAGTTGTGAGGGTGAGCTTTGCTTACAATGGTAAAGTTGTTCTATTGTGACTTGGAGGTTTTGGGTTCAAATCTTGAAAACAATTTTTCTGTATGAAGGAGTATGACTGCGTACATCTGACCTTCTCGAGACTCCGTAGTGGCGGGAGTTTTCATGCACCGGGCTGCCATTTTCAGTACAATGAATAATTGTAATTTAACTTTACATTATTTATCAAAGATAACTTTTTTGTACAACTAAGAAAGAAGGTACAAGTTCAATTTATGTTTTCGATTTCGTGGTTGTGTGATATGTTCAATCTTTGTTTGAAGTTTTTTATTCGGTTTAAGTTGGCCAAAGTGACATGCGAATAGTTGGTTTAACTCGCATTATAGAATAGTTGGTAAGTATTCAGAAATCATGAGTTAGTTGGTTTAACTCGCATTATAGAATAGTTGGTAAGTATTCAGAAATCATGAGTTGTTTGTGCGCATTTTTGTTCTTAGTTGTTTGTGTGCATTTATGTTGGGATATTTGGTTTTCATCCTGAGTTGTATTTTTTGGGTTTGTATTTGCAGTGACACAAATCTTGGCAGTCTTCACTAAGATGTTCAACAAAGCACGGGAGGAGAATGAACAGCAGGCGGATGCTGAAAAGAAAAAACTTGAGAAGGAATTGCTGAAAGAGCAGTCTGCGGCAGCAAATGCCAATTCTTCTGCGAGAAAAGAGGGTTTAGATGCAGATCGCTTGCGAACTGCTCTGAGAAATCAGAGACCTACTGTGTAACGTACAATGGGACTGGAAGGAGGTTAACTTGCGTGGGCGCTGTCACTACACAAAATTCGACTCTGAAAGTTTTGTGAACTTCAATGCCGCGAGCAGTCCTGACTGCATGTTCTGCCTCTTGTTTATTTAAAATTAGCATGCATAAAAGTCATTTTTGTATTCAAGTTACTTGGGAGAATGCTTGGGTACTGTTTGTATGTAGGCAGTTATGATAAAGCTGCGCAGCCTTGTAGGGTTTAAGATCATCATTTGTAAAGCCAATGGACTCAACTGCACTGTTTGTGACCAATTTTATAACTGAAAATAGAGATGAACGAAAGCGGAGACTGAAAATGGTGAGGGCTGCCTCTATATAATGAGAATGAACGAAAGCAGAGACCGAAAATGGTGAGTGCTGCCTCTATATAATGAGAATGAACAAAAGCGGAGACTAAAAATGGTGAGGGTGGCCTCTATTGAGATGAAGAGGAAGGTTTCGTTTGATAATACAATTAAACACCTCAAATTAATTACATTAAGTGTTTAATAAAATAAGTTTGTTTGATAAATACAAGTACTTAATTAATAAGGACTATTTAAAAATTTAAGATAGGCCTAGAATTTTAAGTCATTGGACCTTAACTTGAAGAAAAACGAACAAAACCCATTATGTTATTGTGATATGTGATATGTGATAATTAATATATTTGAGTTTTTTAATATGTTGTTGGTGTTTTATTTTATTTTATTTTATTGTTTTATTTTCAATTTATTTTTTCGTATTGTCTTGGTTTTAGTAAAAATTTAAATTCATGTAAATTAAATAATATTCGGTCTTCAAATTTTGTACTTATCAAACAGACAAAAAGAATTCAGCACTTAAAATTTTAATTTTATCAAACAAATTTATGATATTTTCTGCACTTAAAATTTAAATAGTTATCTGTTAAATCCAAGATTTTGATGAACAATTAAGTGTTGATATTTTTGGTGAAACTAATAGTTTTATTGAGTGTTTCATTGTCTTCGATATTTTTTCTGTGAGATCCATCCAAACTTTATTACTTGCTTTTTGAAGTTATATTTATATTGATTGCTTGGTTTTAGGATTGCTGGAAAATCATTTTAAACTTAAAAGTCTGAAAATCTTTTTTAAACGATTTCTACCTGATTATCTGATTATATACTAAATTTGTATTACTTACTTTATTTATTAATAAGATTTTAAGTGCCTCACATTGTATCTATCACGTAATAATTATTCGAGACATTAATCGAGTATATTTGTATTGAGGTAATAAAAGTTTCCGTGAGAAAAAAATCATATTTTTTTTTGTATTTGTGAGTTTGAGTGGATTAGACATGTATGGGACGCTGTCTAGTCAGGGTAGTTAGGTTTCGATATGTTTCCTGTGAAAAAGATTAAGATTTGATCTTTGTTTTAATAAAAAAGTTAGGTTATTTTTTTCTATTGAAAAGAATTAGATTTTGATTCATCCTGCAATTGAATTGTTTTGAGCAATTTATAAAGGTTTATCATTCCTTGTGAAAAGGATAAGTGAGAGAGTGTTAGGTTTATCTTTAGCTTTGTAAAAAGATAGGGTTCAGTCTTGATTTGTGAAAAGGATAAATTGTAAAAGTTGATTCTGTGCATGTAAAAGAATCGTGAGTTGTAAGAGTTTGATTCCTACCTGGTAAAAGAATCAAGGGATTTGCGGATTACGAATCTCCGTGGAGCTCGGGGGATTAGACGTAGGTAAAATTAACTTGACCGAATCAGGATAAATTCTTGTGTTTTGCATTAATTTTTTATCTATATTGTGTTTGGGTGTACACTTAGTATTAAACACATATCCGCTGCGTATCAAGATAATAATTGGTTTAAGGAAATTAATTATTTGTGTTTAAGTGTTTAATTGTTAAATTTTAGTAACTACCCAATTCACCCCTTCTTGGGTAGCTCCTTGGGCCAACGATTGGCATTAGAGCTGTTTTTAACTCGATTAGGTTTAATATTCTAAATAAATACGGTCACATGGGCTGCACTGATAATAATGTTGTATATTCATTTGTATGTTTTGATGCTATAAGTGAATCTCTTGCTTGCTCTGATAATCAAGGTTCCGTTAGTGAAATGATAAAAATTGTGATAATGAGGTTGTAGTTTGAGATGCTAATTGCCCTAACTTATGTTTTTAGAAATGAAAATTTGAAACTCGGGCAAATGATTGCGATTCTTGAAAATAAAATGTTTAGTACCACTAAATTTCTCAAGAAGAAAAATTTGGAAAAGTATTTTGAAACAGTTGAATTTTTAGATGTTTTATTTGAAATCGGTAAGTTACTTGAAAAAAATTGATTCTCTTGAAAAAGAGAACGAAGTTTAAAAAAATAATATTTATGATTTTCAACAAAGTGATTTTAAAAAGAAAAATCTTGAAACCTTAAATGAGGCCTTGAACATTGAGTTGGATAATGCAAGGTACATGCTTGATAGAGCTCGTTTGAATTTTTTTTGTTGAAAATAATTGTCGAATTCTTAAAAATGATCTTGAATTTATGCATACAAAGAATTTTGGTCCATAGGTGAATTTTGGGCGATCGCTTGAAAAAACTCAAAAGGAGCTTAACGAAGCAGTGAATAAATTCAAGGATATTGAGAGAACTAAACTTACTGAAAAATCAATAGTTGCTAAAGCAGCTCCTCAATATCACCATCAATATCGTGCCTCCATACGGAATAATGATTATCTTAAGAAACGTGCTAATAATGCAAGATATTTTTGTTGTGGAAAACATGGTCTAACGCACCCCGGATTTTGATAGTGGAAGAAATAGAGATTAGGAAGATGAGGAAACAAGTTTTTGTTCCTTCATCTCGAAATTCTTCAAATCCGTTCATTTTGAAAATGGTTTTTCAAGGGATTTTCAAGGCGTCGGTTTTAAAAAACTTCTTGAGTCGGGATTTTATGTTTAAAAATGACTCGTCATTTAGCATGGGTTAAATTGTGTGCTAGGTCACCGGGAGTTTTAGAAATTCATTTTTTGACTTGTAAAGGTCTTGTACCAGAGATTTTCTTTAGGTTCGGAGGTTGATTATGTTCGGGGAAGGTTTTACGCACCCCAAGACATCCGTCCATAAACGGTACCTTAGTCTAAATGAATATTCACTTTTAAGCAACATCCAAGTAATTTTCTTTGATTTGCTTTGACAAAATAATTCTCTATCCCATTTTTTTTTTTTTTAGGTTTTTCCCTTTTAGTAAGAGTTCGATTTGACAAAATAATTCTCTATCCCATTAACAATTAGTAAGAGTTCGATTTGAAGCGTTCATGAAAGAATCGTAGCGACTATGCACAACTCATGGTGTGATAGATATTTTGTTAGGATCCTCATATGTTCTTAACATGTTCTTGGATAATTTTGGTCCTCACATTTCCTTAACATATTTTTGGACGTTCTTGATGTTCTTGACATGATTTTGTATGATTTGATGATTGTAACATACTTGAATACAATAATCAATCATATTATTTTGTTAATCATACAATATGAGACTACACATAGGAAAATATAGGAACCAAAAAGGTAACTAACTAAAGACAATTAACTATTTTCCTAATCTATATATACAAAAAATCAATCAAATAATCAATTAATCAATTAATAATCAATCAAATAATCAATTAATAATTAATTATTCCAACACTTCCCCTCAAGCTGGTATGAAGATATATTCCATTGTCAGTTTGCATACTAGGTAGTCAAATCTTTTATTCGGTAATCCTTTTGTTAGAATATCTGCGATCTGTTCAATAGTCGGTACATAAGGCATACAAATTTGTTTACTCTCAATCTTTTCTGTAATGAAATGCTTATCCACTTCAACATGTTTTGTTCGATCAAGTAGCACCGGATTGTGGGCGATTGCAATGACTGATTTGTTATCACAGTAGATTTTCATAGGTACTGGATTGGACATCTTCAACTTTTCTAGTAATCTGTTAATCCAGAATACTTCACAGATGCCGTGAGCCATGGATCTGTACTCCGTTTCTGCACTACTTCTGGTTACGGCATTCTATTTTTTGCTCCGCTATGTGAAGAGGTTCCCACCAACGAAAGTACAATACCTGGATGTCGATCTTCTGTCCGTGATGCTCCCAGCCCAATCTGCATCAGTATATACAAAATTCTTTTTCTGGGTGTACCCTTCAAGTACCTCAAGATTCTATAGGCAGTTTCAAAATGTTCTTATCTTGGTGAGTGCATAAATTGACTGACCATACTAACCGTGAAAATTATATCCGGACGGGTATGTGATAAGTAGATTAACCGCCCCACTAGTCTTTGATATTGTTCTCGGTTTACCACTACTTTAGGTTGGCTGATTGTAGCTTTTCATTCGATTCGCTTGGAGTTTTTGCAGCTTTGCACCCAAGTAGCTTTGTTTCATTTAGTAGGTCGAGTGCATACTTCATTTGACTCACAAATTTGCCTTCTTTTGATCTAGCGAATTCCTTTCCAAGAAAATACTTTAACGGACCTAGGTCTTTGATCTCAAAGTCATCCGCAAGTTTCTTTTTAAGTCTTCCCAACTCATCACTATCACTTCCTGTTAAGATGATATCGTCTACATGGACAATTAAAATGACAATCTTACAATCAATTGAGTGTCTATAGAATATAGTATGATCTGTTTGGCTTTGTTGATAATCATGACGTTTACAGTGTTTCCAAAGCATTCAAACCACGCTTTAGGAGACTGTTTTAGGTCGTATAGTGACTTTGTTAGTTTGCACAGCTTTCCTTGTCCTATCTTTCTTTCAAAACCTGGCGGTAAACTCATGAACACTTCCTCTTCCAAGTCTCCATTTAGAAAGACATTTTTCACGTCTAATTGATTTCGTGGCTAATCAAGATTTACTGCTAGGGACAATAGAACCCGAATCGAGTTTATCTTAGCAACTGGAGCAAACGTTTCTTGATAGTTTATCACATATGTCTGTGTGAACCCTTTAGCGACGAGCCTTGCTTTATACTACTCTATGCTTCCATCTGCCTTACACTTGACTGTGAATACCCACTTGCAACTGACTATCTTTGTATCTTTTGGTGAATCAACTATTTTCCACGTACCACTCCTTTTAAGAGCATTTATCTCTTCCAAAATTGCTAGCTTCCAACCTAGATCACCTAGTGCTTCTTCAATGTTCATTGGAATAAGCAGATTAGTAACTTTAGAGGTAACGGCTCTATAAAGTTTGGAAATTTTTGTGTAGGATACATATATAGATATGGGGTGATTGGTGCATATTCTGACTCCTTTCTTGATGGCTATGGGAATATTGAGATCTGAAGTAATACTGAAATGAGAAGGTTTACTAGGAGGTGGTAAAGAAATAGGATTACCTGGGTGAGAGGGTTCATTGGGAGATAGCAGAGAGATAGGATTACCTGGATCCTTGCTTGGGGAGTCGGATTGACCTTGTGTTAGAATGGTAGGCTGATTTGTATTCTTCTTTGTATCTCTCCGAGTATAAACTCGCAATTCAGTACGTGATCGTGGTATTTCTTCATCTGTTCGTGGGGCAATTATGTTTAGTACTAGTGTACTAGTAGGGATCTCTTTTTGTTTGTCAATATTTTCATCACTTGTTTTTTACTGATTTAGAGTAAAAATTTCTAAGACTATGGTAAGGAGATGATCATCAGTGACCCAAAAGTTCTCTTCCATTAGATTCTCCCCCTGAAGGGGATTTTTGTCAAAGAAAGAAATATGTTCCAAAAACGTGACATCCATACTAACATGATTTTTTTTTGTTTGTGGATTGTAACACTTATATCCTTTTCGATTTGGTGCATAACCGATGAAAATACATTTTTCTACTCTAGGATCAAGTTTAGACCGAAATTGATTGGGGATATGAACATAGGAGGTGCATCCACATACTTTAAGAGATAGGTCAACTGATATCCTAGAAGCTAAAAAATATATTTTCAAATGATTAAATAGTGTGGTGTAGTTTAGAATACGTGTAGGCGTGCGATTTATTAAATATGCAGTGGTTAAAAGAGCATCGCCCACAAGTATTTTGGAATATGCATAGAAAATATGAGTGCACGTGCGACTTCGAGTAAGTGTTTATTTTTTCGTTCAGCGATGCCATTTTGTTGGGGCGTATCACGACATGTAGATTGACGTAGAATACCGTTTATTTTTAAAAAGTTGCCTAAACATTCATTGAAATATTCTGTTCCATTATCTGTGCGAAAAATGTTAGGTTTCATTTAAAATTGATTTTCGAGCATAATGCAAAAATCTTTAAATAAAGCTTCTACATTAGATTTTGCACGCATCAAATATATCCAACATAAACGTGTGTGATCATCAATAAATGTCACAAACCATATCTTTCCAGATAGTGTTGTGATTTTTTATGGACCCCATACATCACTGTGAATTAAATACAAAGGTTTGGATGCACGATATAGTTTTGAAATATAAGAAGTGCGCTGACTTTTTGCAAACAAACAACTTTCACAATGAAAAGAATAACAATCCATATTCTTAAATAAAGTCGGAAACAAATGTTTAAGATATTGAAAACTTGGATATCCTAGTTTACAGTTCCAAAACATGATTTTATCACGAACAGACATTGAACTCATACCACTGGGGCCGTGAGTTGTTTTATTCCTTAATGAGTTATCATCAAAGTAATAAAGGCTATCCAGCAGTCTAGCACTGCTAATCGTCTTTCTCGAGCACTGGTCTCGAAATAAACATTGAGATTCAGAGAACATGGTATGACAGTTAGAATCTCGCAATAGTTTACTTACAGATAAAATGTTACAAGTAAGTTTAGGAACATGAAGGACGGTTTTTAGATTAATACTATCTGAGATTTTTATTTGGTCTTTTCTTGCAATGGGTGAGAAACTTCTGTCTGCAATCCTAATTCTTTCGTTACTAGAATACGGTGAATAGGTATTGAAAATGTGATAAAAACTTGTCATATGATCAGAAGCACCTGAATCGATAATCCAAGGCGCTGAATTTAAGGAATAAGAAAAATCTCTAGAGTTGTTACCTGTTTGAGCTAAGGAAGCAATAGGAGTGCCGAATGATGGATTGACAGTTAGAAGTTTCAGAAGTTTATCAATCTGCTTTTTGTTAAATGGAATGGTTGCAACTTCATGCGCAGAAGGATCGAATCGTTTAGATTTTTCTCCCAATTTGTTGCTCTTCAAATTTGTTGATTTCCCATGGATTTTCTAGCATGTTTCCGGTGTATGATGGGGCTTGTTGGAATAGTCACACTATATACGAGGGCGTTCCTCTGCTTGGTGTTGAAACCTGCTGGAGCTAGCATTAGCAGCAGCCAAAGTGGACCTTGGAGTGGATTCCAAGGTAACGTCGAACATGGTGAAGGCAAGGGAAAAACATTGTCAGAGGTTGAGAATCGTCAGGTGGACCTTCAACGAGCTAATCTTGCGAGATAAAGGCATGAACTGTAATCTCGCGATACCTTGCTGCACTTGAACTAGCAAATCTCACAAAACCAGGCTGCACTTGAATGAGCAACCCTCGTAAAACCAGACTGTACTTGAACGAACCTCGCAAGATCAATTTTGTGCGGTAATTTGGGTTTCGGCGAGACTGTTGGTGGTTGTAACGGACCAACGCAAAGTTGTCGTCGGCTGTTAGGGTTCCGGCGAGTGCTATCGATGACTTATAGAGGTCTGATGAGGCTTCGCCGTTGATTGTAGAGGGATGCGAGTGTTTGTTAGTGGCTGTAGTGGACCGACGAGTGCTATTGATGGCTTGTAAAGGACCGAAGATGCTTCGTCGTCAGTTGTAGAGGGCCGCAGGTGTTCTTCGGTTGTAGAGGGAGTTCGTCGTCAGTTGTAGGAGGGCCTTCGGTCATCGCCTGGCTATAAGAAGTGCTGACGAAGCTTTGTCGGCTGTTGTAGTAGTCCGGCGAAGGTCGTCGTCAGCGGCTAGAGAGTCGGCGACGGTCGTCGAAGACTTGTAAAGGGCCAGCGGCTGCTGCCACTGGCAAGGGTTTAGTTTAGGCTCTGATGCCAACTTGAATACAATAATTAATCATATTATTTTGTTAATAATACAATATGAGATTAGATATAGGAAAACATAGGGACCAAAAAATGTAACTAACTAATGACAATTAATTGTTATCCTAATCTATATATACAAACAATCAATCAAATAATCAACCGAATAATCAATTAATAATTAATTATTCAAATAAACATAAATTTAACATTTTTTTTAGTTGATTGTGGGTTTTATGTGTCATATACATGAAATTTATGTACGAATACTATATGAAAATTCTATGTACAAGTAAAATACATAAATTTAACATAAGATCAAAGGATTTTCAAGAAACATACCTAGTTTAGGAGAGTGGTCTTTCTCTAAACAAATATATTTTTCTCCTTCTTGATCTTCTCGGTTTGTACTAGGTCGGTTGCCATCAACTTCTTGAGGTAAGTTCTTGCTCCAAGAACCTCAAGAACTCCCTTGGGGATCAAATTTCAATAGAATATTGAGGTGTTATTGAAGAGAAATGGTTGGAAACCCTAGGACTCGAGAGCACTGCCCAGGTTTAGAGAAAGTCTAAGTTCCAACTCTTGAAATTGTGAAAACCAGCCCCTGTATTTATAGGCCAGAGGGCCTACGCATTATCCTATGGACAGGTCAATCCAGACTCCTCCTTAGG
Organism: Eucommia ulmoides; assembly: GCA_016647705.1. Lineage (NCBI taxonomy): Eukaryota > Viridiplantae > Streptophyta > Magnoliopsida > Garryales > Eucommiaceae > Eucommia > Eucommia ulmoides. The sequence continues at coordinate 35,322,847 of CM028330.1, forward strand.
GTCTGTTTGGCTTAGGGGTTATGTCCTCTTGTCTTGATCTTAAATTGCTTTGAACGAATTTGGAAGATTGTGTTGGATTCTCAAAGATTTGGTAATGATTACCAAATCTTTGAAATATTCTAGCAATCATTACACAATTTTCAATGTGATTGGTTGTACATGGGTGCATTAATGGCATGATGTGACACTTCCTGTTCGGTTTAGGAGCTAAGTACCGTTTAGTTTTACTATTTCAGTTTGGTTGCCATTAATACTTCCAAGGTTCAATGCACATGGTCTTGATGAGTCATTTTGGATTTAATATTTTATGATAACCCATAATGTGATGGGTTTTGAATTGGTTAGATTTGAATTGAATCGGATTAGTTTGCCTTGTAACCGATAGTTACATTTCAAGGGTTTTAGTTAACACTAAGATAATTTGAACAAAATATTTTGACTCCTTGAATACACCCAATCCATGTCATCCCAAGAATTAAATTCTTGATGGTATGGGCATTTAATTCTCATTAAATTCCCTAATTAGGTGGCGAACTGGATTAGTTTGGTTTCGATAACAGATAGTCATATTTTAAGGATTTCGGTTTTTCCTAAGACATTTTGATCAAAATATCTTCATTCCTTGAATGTGTCCTATACATTTCATTCAAATCATTTAATTCTTTATGGGATGAGCATTTAATTCTCATTAAATGCCTTACTTTGGTGGCGAACCGAATCGGTTTTGTTTCGATAATGGTTAGTTACCTCCTACGTAACTTAGTTTCGTTCCTAGATATTTTGTAGAGAATATCCTAGGGGTGTATCGGTCATTTTAATGCTATTTTGTGAGTCATTAAATGATGGTTTGGGCCCACGATTCAATGGGCCTTGATTGTTTGTCAAGACAACTTTTGGTTTGAACAATTTCAAACCAAGTCCTAATCCTTAGTTACCTTGTGCAACTTGGATTTGTCATGAAATTTTCATGCCTTTATCATGGTCTTTTGAATTGTTTCTTGATATTATTTTAATGTAACATGCATAATTGAAACAATATTTTTGGTGTTAAACAGACGAAACCAGTGATAGTAAATGTTTCAAGGTTAATGTAGGTAATCGAGGTAAATCGGTAATATCCTATAATTGAAGGGTAATAACTATTTTTTATTTATATTAAAGACTATTTAATGAAAAACAACCTTTAATAATGTCATTTTAGACACTCTTAAATTGTAGGATTTTTGAGGTTGACTCGAAACTTTTACTTAGCTGAATTTAGTTAAATTTAACAGTTTTATATTTTTTATTGTATTCTTGGTGTTTTTCTGTATTATTCAGTGTGATCCAAAGTATAAATTCATTCTATTTAAACCTAAATTTAAAATTTATCTAAACTTGTACTTGATTCGACACTAACTGGGCGGGACAAAATGTGGTGTCTACAGCTACCCCTCTTTGTCATGCGAGTTTACTCGTAATGACAAAGAATGAGACAGAGACATTTTGCTCCGCTAGACATGAAATATAAAGACATGTATTTAGATTAACTAAGCAAAGTCAGGAGAATTTGACATTGCTATCTCTACCCTACGAGAGAGGTAAAGGATTTCCTAAAGGACGACGAAATACTTGATCCTAGAGGATATGGTTAGCATGACGATCGATCACTCCTACCATTCTATGATCTTACAGGATGACGAACTATCAACCTTAGATATTTTCTATTAGAAGGATGACGTGAATGTTTAATCCTACCTATTTATCTTCCTAAAGAACGATGAACGGTCAATCCTAGAGGACATGGTAAGGATGACGATCGATCAATCCCACTGTGACTTGGATACCTATAGAACTACATGAATGCCTGATCCTACAGGTCTCGGTAAGGATGACGATCAATCAATACCACTGTGACTTGGATTTCTAAGGGACGGCGAATGATCAATCGTCGAGGACTTTGCAAGGGTGACGATCGATTAATCCCAGTATGACTTAGATTCCTAAAGGACGATGAATGATCAATGCTTGATGACTTGGAAAGGATGATGATTGATGAATCCCACTATGACATGGATACCTATAGAATGGTGTGAATGCCTGATCCTACATATCTTAGTAAGGATGACAATCGATCAATCCCACCGTGACTCTGGATACCTATAGAATGACGTAAATGCTAGATCTTATAGGTCTTGGTAAGAATGACGATCGATCAATCCCACCGTGACTCTGTATACCTATAGAATAACATGAATGCCTGATCCTATAGGTTTCGGTAAGGATGAAGATCGATCAATCCTTACCGTGACTTGTATTCTTAAAGGACGACGAATGATCAATCCTATAGGATTACGCCGCAATGTATGGAGAATGACGACTCATCGACATCTCTGTAGTGTCCTAGGTACGAGGGGATATACACCCCACCGTATCACCCATAGGATTGACTACACTCCTTCCAACATGGGTAAGAAAGCTTCTCCAAGGAGGGCTAAATAACCAGTCCTAGAGGATTACGCTAAGTAAGCATGACGAACGATCAATCTTACTTGCGTTTGGGTCTTAAATGATGATGAGAATGATCAATCCTAGAGGACTTGGTAAGGATGATGATCAATCAATTCCACCGTGACTCTGGAGACGTGAATGCCTGATCCTATAGGTGTCGGTAAGGATGGCGATCGATCAATCTCTACCGTGACTTTGGATACCTATAGAACGGCATGAATGCCTAATCCCATAGGTCTTAGTAAGGATGAAAATAACCTTACCCTGACTATATTACTATATTCCTAAAGGATGACGAACGATTAATCCTATAGGGATGACCTAGATGAAGATGATCGAATCTCTAATACGAGCTTAGGCAAATTTAGGCGTGGGGTTGGAGGAGTTAGATATGGGAATAGAGGAGACAGGTATGGGGAGACGATTGATAATAACATGAAAAGTATCAAGGTGAACATTCCATCTTTCCAAGGCAAAAACGATCCTGAAGCTTATTTAAAGTGAGAGAAAATAATGGAGTTGGTGTTGGATTGTCACAACTACTTTGAATTAAAGAAGGTGAAGTTGGCTGTCATAGAATTCATGAATTATGCTATTGTATGGTGGGATCAACTTACATTAAATAGGAGGAAGAATGGTGAAAGGCCTATTGCGATATGGGAGGAGATGAAAGCTGCTATGAGGAGGCAATTTATTCCAAGTCATTACTATAGAGACTTTCCAAAAGTTGAATCTTACACAAGGTTCTAGAAGTATGGAAGACTACCACAAAGGGATGAAGATAACCATGATTCAAGCCAATGTGGATGATGACTGAGAAGCTACTATGGCTAGGTTTCTAATCGGGCTAAATCGTGATATTGCAAATGTGGTGGAGTTGTAGCATTATTTTGAGTTTAAAGATATGGTGCACATGGACATTAAAGTGGAGAAACAATTAAAGTGCAAGGTTTCCACCCGAGTAGGGTAGTAATCGGGTTTTTTTTCTTATTGAAAACTGAATTGGAACAAGAGGGATGAAAAGCCTAATTTTCAGCCCACGACCGGACCTCCCAAAATTCACAAAGTTGGAGGTACATTGAGCCAAGGTAAGACCAATTCCCAACCTTCTAGAAATAGAGAAATTAAATGCTTTAAGTGTTTGGGAATAAGTTATATTTCCTTTTAATGTCCAAACGAAAAAGTGATGATTATGAGGGATGATGGAGGTATTGAGACTAAAAATGAGATGGATGATGATTCGAGGGAACCTTTGGAGGATGCCCATAATGTTGAATACGTGGTTGATGGAGAGCTTCTAGTTGTAAGAAGAACTTTTAGTGCACAAGTTAAAGAAGATAAGACGATAGAAGAAACGAACATCTTTCATACTAGATGCCATGTCAACGATAAAATATGTAACATGATTATTGATGGGGAGAGTTGTACTAACGTGGTTAGCACTAATTTGGTGACGAAGTTGAATTTTTCAACTTTAAAACACCCTGGGCCATATAAATTACAATAGTTGAATGATTGTGGAGAAATTAAAGTGAATAAGCAGGTGCTTGTATCATTCTCGATTGGAAGGTACAAAGACAAGGTCTTGTGTTATGTGGTGCCAATGCATGTAGGACATATTCTTTTGGGAACGCCATGACAATTTGATCGATAAGTAACTCATGATGGTTATACTAATAGATAATCCTTTGTACTTAATAGGAAGTTAATTACCTGTACCCTTAATGCCAAGGCAAGTGTATGATGATCAAGTGAGGTTAAAAAGAAAGAGTGATAATAAAAATGAGAGTGAGAGAAAAAAAAAAAGAGTGAGAGAGAGGAAAAATTCAAAAAATAAGGGAAAAGAAAAGATGAAACAAATGAGTTTTTATGCTAGAGAGAGTGAGATAAAAAAGCTTTGTTTTCAAACCAACATTTGATTGTACTTTTGAACAAATATGTTTGTTTTACCACTAACGATCTTAACTCCTCTCTTCCTAATGTTGCTGTTTCTCTTTTACATGATTTTGATGATGTGTTTCTCGAAGAGGTGCCTAGTGGTTTGCCACCAATAAGGGGAATCGAGCATCAAATTGATTTCGTACATGGAGCATCCATTCCAAATAGACTCGCATATAGAAGCAATCCCGAGGAAATAAAGGAGCTTCAAAGACAGGTTAGTGAGCTTATGGAGAAGGGATATACACACGAAAGTATGAGTCCTTGTGTGCTTCCTGTATTACCTGTACCTAAGAAAGATGGTACGTGGAAAATATGTGTGGATTGTCACTCCATCAACAATATCACGGTAAAGTATTGACATCCCATTCATAGATTAGATGATATGCTTGATGAATTGCATGGTTCTTGTGTGTTTACTAAAATTGATCTTAAAAGTGGATATCATCAGATTAGGATGAGGGAAGGTGATGAGTGAAAAATCGCATTCAATACAAAATATAGTTTATATGAGTGGTTGGTTATGTCTTTTGGGTTAATCAATGCACCTAGTACGTTCATGAGATTAATGAACCATGTTTTGAGTGTTTTTATTGGAAAATTTGTGGTTGTATACTTTGATGACATTTTGGTTTGTAGCAAAAACTTTTAAAACTTGATTTAGATATTTTGAGAAAAGAAAAGTTGTTTGCTAAACTTTTATTTCTTGGTTTTGTTGTTAGTGCTAAGGAAATTGAGGTAGATGAAGTAAAGATTAAGGCAATCAAGGAGTGGTCAAAACCTACAAGTGTAGGACAGGTGAGAAGTTTCCATGGGCTGGCTAGCTTTTATAGGAGGTTTGTGAAAGATTTTAGTAGCCTAGTCGCACCTTTAGCTGAAGTTGTCAAAAAGAATGCAGGTTTTAAGTGGGATGATGAGCAAGAAAAGACATTTAGTTTGATTAAGGAAAGATTGACTAATGCACTTTTATTTGCTTTACCTAACTTTACAATTTTTTTTGAGTTGTGATGCTTCAGGAATAGGTATTGAAGTTGTTTTATGTAGGAAGGATGACCCCTTGCCGACTTTAGTGAAAAACTAAGTGGGGCAGCCTTGAATTACCCTACATACGATAAAGAGATGCTTCAAGAATAAGTATTTGAGTTGTTTTATGTAGGAAGGATGACCCATTGCGGACTTTAGTGAAAAACTAAGTGGGGCAGCCTTGAATTACCCTACATACGATGAAGAGATGTATGCATTGAAGACTTGACAATACCATCTTTGGCCAAAAGAAGTTCTGATTCATATAGATCACGAATCTTTGAAACATTTGAAAGGTCAACAGAAGATGAACAAGCGACATGCCAAGTAGGTGGAGTTCGTAGAAACGTTTCCTTATGTGATCAAGTATAAGCAAGGTAAGGAAAACATTGTGGCAGATGCATTATCTCAAAGGTACACCTTACTTTCTACCTTAGATGCAAAATTTATTAGTTTTGAATACATTAAGAATATGTATGTTAATGATTTTAATTTTGGTAATATATTCAATGCATGTGATAAAGTGGCGTTTGGCAAGTTCTTTAGGCATAATGGGTTTTTGTTTAGGGAAAATTAATTATGTGTGCCTAACTATTCATTGCGTGACTTGGTTGTTAGAGATGCCTACATAGGTGGTTTAATGGGGGAATTTTGACATATCTAAGACTTTAGATGTTTTGCATAAACACTTCTTCTGACCTCATATGAAACGTGAAGTGGAGAGAATTTATGAGAAGTGTATTGTTTGTAGGCAAGCTAAGTCTAAAGTTAAGCCTCATGGTTCATATACTCCTTTGTCTACACTTAGTGAACCTTGTATTGATATTTCTATGGATTGTGTTAGGTTTACCTAGGTCAAAGAGAGGTCGAGATTCTATATTTGTGGTTATAGATAGGTTTTCTAAGATAACTCATTTTATTCTCTGTCTTAAAATCGATGATGCATCACATACTGTTGATTTGTTTTTCAAGGAAATAGTTAGGTTGCACGGCATGCCTAAGACTATTGTTTTAAATAGAGATGCTAAGTTCTTAATCTATTTTTGGAAGATTTTGTGGGGTAAGCTCGGAACTAATCTTTTATTTTCTACTATTTTTCACCCACAAATTGATGGTCAAACCGAAGTAGTTAATATGACTTTATCTACTTTATTGCATCTTATAATACAAAAGAATTTAAAAACATGGGACGATTGTTTGTCGCATGTAGAGTTTGCATATAATAGGAGTCTGCATTCTGCAATTAAGTTTTCACCATTTGAAATTGTGTATGGTTTTAATCCATTGACTCATTTGGACTTAATTCCTTTACCTATGCATGAGCGTCTAAACTTAGATGGGAAGAAAAAGACTGATTTTTTTTAAGCAGATCCATAAAAAAGCTCGACAAAAGATTGAGAGGAGAATTGAACAACATGCCAACCAAGCTAATAAGGGCCACAAGAAGGTCGTATTTGAACCCAGTGAATAGGTTTGGTTGCATACAACGATGGATCCGTTTCCCCAACAAAGGCGTTCTAAGCTACTTCCAAATAGGGGTGGTCATGGGTCAGGCCGGGTTTAGACTAGGGTATTACAAGAATTTGCTAGGCTCGAGCTCGTCCCGGCCCTATGGTCGTGCCTTGATTTCATACCCAAGCCCGACCCTATGGAAAAACACTAAGTCCAAAATCTGACCCTATAATTTTTTTTTAATTTAAAAAATGAATACTCGGAAAAACATTGGCTACTCCGAAAAACCCCCCCTCAACAACAACAAATCTTAGCAAAATTTTGACAACCAGCAAACCAACCGATACAAACGAGAATCTTCGAATAAATTAGGGAAAAATGAGAAACAATCAAAACCAAACCAAACCAAACCTAACGATTACAAACGAGGTGGACCATGTCCAAACAATACTCCGATCTGAGCCTCTTCAACGGAAAAATTTCCACGCCAATGTAGCTCCACTGCCTAGCCTATAGAACCCACTGAGGATGGAGCCAAATCGCCACCTAAAGACCTCAAATCGGACGTTAAGAACGAGAAGGACCAGATCTGAACACTCAATCTCAGATCTGAGCCTCGACAAAACCTTCAACTTGAATCGTGCGTCACTGCAGAACCTCCATCGCCTAGCCAAACGAATGTGCAGGGAGGAAGGTATACAAAGAAAGCGACGAAAAATGGGAGTGACGACGGTGTGATAGGGGGGAGGCGGCGGCTAGGGTTTACGTTTTGGGAGGAGATCTTCTCTCTCTATAGCTTTTCTTTTTTGGTTACCGAAACAGTAGAGAGAGTCATTGTTATTGTGTTATATATATATACACACACACACACACACACACACACACACACACACACATACATACATATATGTATGTATATAGCCTTTTTTTTGGGTTACCGAAAAAGTAGAGAGAAACAATAACCTTTTTTTTTTTATATATAATTTTGTTTTTAATTATTCTTCGGGCCGGGCTGGGTGTAAAATATTTTGGTCTTATCCAAGCCCGACCCTAAAATTCATTAGGCCCTAAAACTTAGGCCCAAGCCCAGCCCATGGGCTCAAAGCCAAAACCCAAATCCTAAAAAAATCGAGTTGGGTTGTTCGGGCAGGGCGAGCCCCCGGGCCCATGACCACCTCTACTTCCAAGGAGAGAAAGCCATTTTAAGTGATAGAACGGATCAATGACAATGCCTACAAGTTGGACCTTCCAGGTGAGTTTAATGTAAGTGCTACTTTTAATGTGATTGATTTATCTCCGTTTGGTGTATGTGAAGATTTGAGGACAAATCCTTTTCAAGAGGGAGGGAATGATGAGAATATATCAGTTGTACCAAAGGATCCATTACATGTTCTAGTCGGCCCAATAACACGACAAGAGTTAAAAGATTCAAACAAACACTTAATAGATTAATTCAAGAGATTTGGACCGAGTCTATAATAGTGAAGCCCAAATTAGGCCCAAATGATGATTAAGGCCTAGTCCACCTTATCAAGGCCCGCGAGTAGAAAAAAATATGAACTTGAATGGGCCTAAGCATGAGGAGACACAAATTTTAGCTTATTTATTTTATTATTTTAAGTTTTTTAATTCTGTTTGAGGCTGATTTGTAAGTCATAAATGGAAACTAGTCTTTTTCTTTTTAAATTTGGAGTGTGAGGTAAGTTAGAAAGCTTCTTTATTCTTTTGTTTTATCATAGACACTAGGGTTTTAAATTTGGAGTGTGAGGTAAGTTAGAAAACTTCTTTATTCTTTTGTTTTATCATAGACACTAGGGTTTCCTTTTCCTTTATTTGTGCCCCCGCATTTTCACAAGACAAGTAGGGTTTTCTTGTTCTTTGGCCGCCCACCCTAACTAGGTTTTAATTGTTCTCTTGGCCGCCTATTGAAGAGGTATTGTAGTCTTGAGAAAACACAACTTTGATATTTATTAATATAATTGAGAGTGTTTTTCTCATAAGTTCTTCAAAGAATTTTTTTGAACTTATCAAGATTTCTTATGACATTCAATCTCTATATTTTTGGTTCATGATTTTTTATAATCATTGGGGTCAAAGATCACTACTTATACATTTGGTTTGCGTTTCAATCATAAACGTTTGATCAAGATAATCTATCAATTATTCTATATTTTTGTGTTTATCGTTTCGTTATAAATTTAAATTTAATTCGATCATTTGCGAAGAAGTTCTAAATTGGTTTTGGGTTTCACTAATTCATGGTGAGGTTCGCATCACCAAGAATGCATTCAACTGTGAAAACAATTGCCGTTTTATTTTGAAAACATCCACAAGAAGAAAAAAAAATCATGGTCAACTATTGAGAAAATAATTTTTAGTTAGTGTATATTGTCCACGAGAGAGCTTCAATGAATCTCTATCATGTTGAAAAAGAATATTTATCAGAAGAGTGGAAAGAAATTTTAGAAAAACTTTTGAATATGGATTGAGATATGATAAATGGAGGAATTGTTCCAATTAAAAGCATCATTTCAGATCACTTTCAAGTATATTGGCCAAGAGGATATGAAATTAATCCTAATTGTCGATTTAATAAGGCAAAAATTATTCGAATATGGATATGTTGGTCAATTTATTTTTGATTGAACAACAAAAATAGATAACTATCAAGATTAATAATAAAACAATTGAAAGACATTGTTTTTCGGTTTGATTGTATGTTCTTGGATATTAAAATCACCACAAAATTGTCGGAATGGTTATATTTGAAGTATTTTCCAATGTTTATCTACTATAAGTTATTCCTAATTGGTACTTTTTTTCTAGTAGCTTAGACGACTCCAATTGCAGAAAACATAGAAACAAGCAAAGCAAATTGGAAATTGGACATTGGAAAAACTCACTCGTAAGTTTTAATTTAATACATATAATCTATATGCACTAGAGTGCACATATTACGAAGGGTAGAGGGATCTTTGTGTCATTATTACTTTCTCCTTTACTAAAGCTTTTCAAATAAGATCAAAAGTACCATAATTCAGAAAATAAGTTTTTGTTTTATAATTAGGTTGTGAGGATGGATAAACTTACATGTAATAAAAGGATGGATAAAATTAGAAATAAGATTATTAGGATAAGTTAAAAAAATTACTAATTGAAAATAATAATAACAACAACTAAGCCTTTGTCCTACTTATGTATGGTTGATTATATGAATTCATTTATGGCATAAAGATTGACCAAGGGTCATCCCGTCCGCTAGGTTTAATGTCGTCAAATAATTTCTAATCGTCTTGTCTAACGTCTTCTTAGGTGTACCTCTCTCTCTAGTAGTTCTTTAAACTTGAACTAAATCACATTTTCTCACTGGTACTTCTATGAGTCTTCTATGCATATACCCAAAACATTGTAAATGATTTTCTCTTCAATGGATACTATTCCTAAATTTTCTCTAATAGTTTCATTCTTAATTTTATCCATTTTCGTTTTTCCACTCATCCACCGCAACATCCTTATTTTTGTCACCCCAATTTTTTGGACATAATTCGTTTTTACCGTCCAATATTCTGAACCATAAAGAAGCGCTGGTCTTATAGCAGTTTTGTAGAATTTTCTTTTAAATTTCAACAGAATCCTACGATCACAAATCATTCCAACTGCACTTCTCCACTTTAACCAATCTGCCTTGATTCTATGCGTAATATCCTCATCGATTTTGCCATTGATTTGAAGCATTAAACCTAAATATCTAAAACAATCAACCTTCGACACCTCCTCGTCTCCAATTTTAGCTGCACCATCGCCTCTTCAAGTATTACTAAAATTGCAATGCATGTATTCCGTTTTATTTCTGCTAACCTTCAAACCTTTAGACTCTAACACTTCTCTCTATCTTTCTAACTTATTATTAAGACCTATTCTACTTTCGTCCACTAATACGATGTTATCCGCAAATAACATACTTCAATGTAATCTATTTTGAATATGTTTTGTGAGCTTATCTATCACTAGAACGAAGAGGTAAGGACTTAAAGATGATCCTTGATATATCTATATTAATAGGAAATACACAAGTATCGCCTCCTCCTATTCGAATATTAGTAATTATACCTTCATACATATCCTTAATTACCTCGATGTACATATTGGATACCTGTTTTTTTTTTTTTTTTTTTTTCTAACACCCACTACAAAACTTCTCTAGGTACCGTGTCATAAGCCTTTTCCAAGTTCACAAATACCATATGTAAATCTTTTTTTTTTTTTTTTTGTTAATCTCCTGAGTAAATAGATAACTTCAATCGTTGATCGGTTGGGCATAAATCTAAATTAGATCTCTTCTATACTCGTTTCATGTCTTATTTTATATTCTATCACTCTGTCCCAAAGTTTCATAGCATGACTCATAAGTTTTATACCCTGATAGTTCGTATAACTTTGAACATCCCCTTTATTTTTATAGATGGACACTAAAATACTCCTTCTCCAATCGTCAGACATTCTCTTAGTCCTCAAAATGTCATTGAAAAGTCTAGTCAACCATTCTATCCCAATATCTCACAAACTTTTTCAGACCTCTATAAAGATTTCATCTAGCCCTACTACTTTTTCAATTCACATCTTCCTTAGTGATATTCTAACTTCCGAAACACTAATTCTTCTATGAAACTTATAAATTTTATCTGAAGATAAACTAGGCAACTCTAGTATACATTCCCCGACGTCATTCTCATTAAATAAATTATAAAAATAACTTCTCCATCGTTCTATAATCTCTTCATATTTCACTAATACATTTTCATCAATGTCTTTGATGTATCCGACACTTCCAATATCTCTAGTCTTTAATTCACGTTGCCTAACAAGTTTAAATATATCTATCTCTCCCTCTTTTGTATCTAACTTTTGATATAAATTATCATAAGCCCTAAATTTTGATTTCTTAATTATTTTTATCGCTTCCGTTTTTGCATACTCATTGAAAATAAGTTGAGAGAAAATTATTTCAAGTAGTTTGGATACGTGTATAAAAGATGTAAGGATGCACCATTGTGAAAATATGATTTTATTCAAGTGGAAGGCGTTATAAGGGGTTATTAGTGTAAGAAAATGTAGGTGAGACAATTATGACTGATCTGATTGATTTAAATTTAACTAAGGTGATAATTCTTGAATAATCTGTATGCAACAAAAGAATTTATGTGGTTGAATCTGCTTAAGTTGAATAAAGTCATTGTTTTTGGTTTTGTTTTTGTTGTTTAATTAATACATAAAGGGCTCATTGAATTATGTATTTCTTTTACAAATTAAAATAAAGAGAAAATTATATTTTTTGCTTCTTTAGATTTAGGGTGGGAGTTAAAGTAACACCTGATATTTGGTAGTTAACTCATTTGGTCCCTCAACCTATAATTATAGTTTCAATGTGGTCCAGAAAAATATTATGGAAATTAGATTGATTATCATTTGTGAAGGGTACTTTCATCTTCTAAGGACAAAAATTCCCCCCCTTTTGTTTTTCATTTCCGAGGCCATTCTTCCCTTTTCACAAGCTATAAGGCCCTGTTTACTCATTGAAGTTGCAAGTGTTGTCGGAGAAAGTGTGAATATTAAACAATGAATGCATTTGCAACTGCAAGTGATGAAGGCAAAAATGGATTGATCACTGGTTGGGAAAATTAAGAAATATTTATTCTGTTTTGCAAAATTAAAAAAAATTGTTATACACCAAAAACAGGAGAAAACGAATAGAAAAAACTTGGGAAAAACGAAAAAAAAGAAGAAGGGAAAATCAGGTTAAAAAAATCTTATCAAATTAAAAAAACAGGTAAACAAAAATAATTTATTTTTAAAAAATAAATACAGATACAATCTAATTAATATCAAATTAAGAACTTAAAATTTTCCAAACAAGAATGAAGAAGCAAGCCAAACAAAAATTTCCACTCTAGTAATTAAAAGTTGGTAATTGGAACATAAAGTGACTATTACAACTCTTCTATTGTTCTCAGACAAAAAAAAAACAAGTAGAAAAAAAAGTAAAAAGTAGAAAATTAAAATAAAAAAGGTAAAATAAACAAAAAAACAAGAACCAAAAATTTAAAATTTTTGGAAAACTAAATTTAGTTTGAAGAATTTATCTTTGCTCTTTTTCAAAATTAGGTGTTTAGTGGTGAAATAGAAAAATGATGTGGAAAATAAAGAAAAAAAAAAAAACTGGGGGCAAGATTTGGTCCTTAGAAGACAAAAGTGCCTATTCAGAAACGACAATCTCTCTAATTTTTCTAACAAATTTTTTAATTAGGCCACATTAAAATCAAATTCTAAATTCAGTGAGCAAATATGTTAACTACGAAAGAGTTATTTAAATGCACGAGTTGAACTTACCAAAAATGTAATTTTTCAAAAAATAAATAATTTTTTTTTTATTCTATATTATCCGTGCGGAGTGAACTTGTCTTCACAATGAAGTGGATTTGGTTCGGGAGGCGTTCTCGCTCTCCGTCAATCCTCCGCTCCATTGATGTAAAGTTTCCAAATACGGAGAGACAAAAACATGGCAGCTGCTGCAACTTCTTTACTCAGAACGCTTTTCTTCCACACCCATCGAAGAACTTTTTTCTCCTCTTTTCCCTCAACCACTACCACTGACAAAATACCATCGTTTCTTCATTGTCGCCGCGTTTCTTTACCGTTCGTACTTCAATCATCATCGTCGACGTCGGCGTTACCATACTGCACTGATCGAGACTCCCTTCCTCGACGACCAAATGTGGTTGAAATCTTAGAAGAAAGAGGGCTACTGGAATCCCTAACGAACGACGCCCTCCGCACCACCTGCGTCAACGCCGAGAGCCCTCCCCTGAGGGTGTACTGCGGCTTCGACCCCACGGCCGAGAGTCTTCACCTGGGCAATCTACTTGGCATCGTTGTTCTCTCTTGGTTCCTCCGTTGTGGCCACACTTCCGTTGCCCTTATTGGCGGCGCCACCGGCCGCGTGGGTGACCCCTCAGGCAAGTCCATTGAGCGCCCGGAGCTCGATCCCGTTTCTTTGGATCGTAACACCGCCACAATTTCTTCCACACTTCGTGAAATTCTCGGTAGAAATGCTAGGGATTCCCGTAGTTTTACGATTTTAGACAACTACGATTGGTGGAAGGAGGTGAGATTGCTGGACTTTCTGAAGCAAGTGGGGCGTTTCGCGAGGGTCGGGACTATGATAGCAAAAGAGAGTGTGAAGAAGAGGATGGAATCAGAAGAAGGCCTGAGTTACACCGAATTCACTTACCAGCTATTGCAGGGCTATGATTTTTGTTACCTGTTCGACAAACATGGGGTCAATGTCCAAATTGGTGGGAGTGATCAATGGGGAAACATAACGGCTGGGACGGAGCTGATTCGGAAAATTCTTCATTCTGATGCGACGTATGGCCTGACATTCCCTCTTCTTTTGAAGACTGACGGAACGAAATTTGGGAAATCAGAGGACGGTGCTATTTGGTTAAACCCATCAATGTTATCCCCCTACAAGTTCTATCAGTACTTCTTTTCAATCCCTGATGCAGATGTTGTGAAGTTCCTCAAAATTCTGACATTTTTGAGCATGGAAGAGATAGGAGATTTGGAGAAGGAAATGCAGAGGCCTGGATATGTGCCAAACACGGCTCAGCGTAAGCTGGCTGAGGAAGTGACCAGGTTTGTGCACGGACAAGAATGTTTAGAGGAGGCCCTCAAGGCAACTGAAGCTTTGAGGCCTGGGACAGAAACTAAACTGGATTGGAAGACAATTGAAGGGATTGCCGAGGATGTGCCTTCGTGTTCTTTGCCTTTTGATAAGGTGCTGAACGTTTCTCTTCTTGAGCTCTCAGTTTCTACTGGTTTACTCGAGAGTAAATCGGCTGCAAGGCGACTCTTGAAGCAAGGCGGACTCTATTTGAACAACAGCAGAATAAATAGTGAGGGGAAGAAGATTGAGGCTGATGACATTGTGGATGGTAAAATTCTGCTGTTATCTGCCGGCAAGAAGAATAAGATGGTTGTAAGAGTATCTTGATTTCATTGCTCCTATTCATTTCCTATGCTCTCAGTTGATTTATACATGTAACAATTCATTGCTCTCTTTTTAATCTAAGTTATTTGCAATGAATCTGGTATAAGAATTTGCATTCGACTGCTTCATGACAAGAAGAACTACTCAATGGAACTCTGAAATCTTTAACAAAACTTTTTGTGAATCGCAGCATTCATGTCTAGATTGGACTCGGTGGTATTCCATAACTCGTTTTAAAGGGGTTTCTTGTCCTCAAGTTTTCCTAATGTTGACTATTGGTTGCAATAGCACCGAAAGACGTTTTAGCAGGCGGTGGATATATCATGACGACAGAAAGAAAGCATTTAACATGACATTCTTTTCCCTTTCAAAGTGATAAATTGTAAAGAACAATGTGTCCCTGGTCTGCACTTGCTGTTTGGTATGCCATTTGGTGCTTTAAGATCGCTTCCATCAGTTCGTTAATTGTAAATTGGTAACTTTTGCCAACATTGCACCATAGACCTACACATGTTAAAAGAAGGTTCATGTACAAAGCACATGAAGCTCAACCACAACTCAATCTACACTCTGCACGCAATGAACGTGAGTCAGAGCAGCACCAATGGGCTCTCAATCATTCTGCCCCGGACTTGCTGATGAATACCGAGGAAATCCTTGGTTTCTACCAGAACCTTACATCGCCCAAGATGATCGACTTAGGCCTACACAAGGATGAATGAATCCTCGGGACGACCAATGACGTTTCAAGTCCCTCTCCAAGCTCGGGTCGTAATCCCTTCTTGGAATTCCATTAGATAAAATGGACTAGATAGTCAATGTAGCAGTCCGTAATGCATCAATCCCGCGCATTTTACTATGATTGATGGAGATTGACCAAGATCTTAGGGAAGACATGCATAAATACAAAGAGGGATGTTAGGCAAATGTATATACTACTGTTCAAATTCATTACTCTGCCAAATTTTGACTAGACACGTGCTTATTCTCACACCGGTGACAGCTCCACCCACGGTGCATTTTTTTGCAGGAACCCAAGGTTTAGGAGGATCATATTCTGAATTGGAATTGACCATATCTAACGATCCAAATTTGGACCTCATTCGATTGGCGCGGTTTGTGGGAAATGACTGATTGCGTCTCACATCTCAGAGAAATTTCATGGTCTCCATTCAATCTGAAATCATTACCAGCAATCAAGAAGTCGATAGACTACCAGTCCATACGGCAGATTTGTGCATTGGCATGTTCGACGAATCTCATCGTTACTGATGGAATTATTGAGAGAACTGTGGGGCATCTTCCTGAATATGCAACAAATTGTTGGGCAAACTCAACTACCACCATTACCACCTTTACAAGGAGGCTATGTGCCTCCTTATGGTGAAGCACAAGTTATTGCGGATGAGGACCGAAGAGCTTGACGAGAACGTCATTGGGAAGAAGAGCTAACGAGAGAACGATAGGAGCTTAAGCACGAGTTGCACCGGCTTCGAAGAAAGAAAGGAGTTGCGCCGACCAAACTTTGTGGCCCAAGGTGGACAAAGGGCCCTACTTCTCGAGCGAGTGACCAATGTCCACTCTAGACTCGGTCTGCGAGTACAATCTACTTGGTCTCAAGAAACTACTCTTCCTAGGATACCGTCGTGCCTTTTAAATAGACAAAATCTTCTTACAATAGTTAAATGAGACTCTTTAAGACGACTGAAATCTTGGACACAAACATACGCAAAACATAATATCTGGTCTACTAATAGTAAGATATAAAAGACTTCTAATTATACCGCGATAAGTCTTTTTATTTACACTTTTATCTTTATCGTCTTTGTCAAGCTTAATTGCCATTGTCATGGGAGTTGTGCATTCTTTTTCACTCTCCAAACTGTGTTTCTTGAGAAGTTCTTTGACGTATTTGGTTTGGTTGATAAAGATCTTATCTTTTGTTAGTTTGTTTAATTTGTAGTCTAAGAAAAAATGTCAATTCTCCCATCATATTTATTTTAAATTTTATTGGCACTATCTTGGAAAACTTTTTGCAATGATCTTTATTAGTAGATTTAAATATGATATCATTTACGTATATTTGCACTAAAAAAATGTTTGTGTCGGTTTGTTTAATAAATAAAGTGATATCACTTAATCCACGTTGAAAACCTTTCTCAATTAAATGTATGACCAATCCTTCATACCGGGCTTTAGGAGCTTGTTTAAGACCATAAAGAGCTTTACACAATTTGAAAATACAATCAAACAATTTATCATTTTCAAAAGAAGGTGGTTGTTCAACATAAACTTCTTCAATAATAAAACCGTTAAAGAAAATACTTTTAACATCCATTTGAAATAATTTAAACTCACGTGAACATGCAAATGCTAACAATATTCTTATAACTTCTAATCTAGCAACATGACTATAAGTTTCCTCATAATCTATAACTTTTTCCTAATTATAATCTTGTGCTACTAATCTATACCTGATTCATCATTTTTATTATGATTAAAACCCATTTGATACTAATAACAGGGTGAAAATTTGGTGTAGGAACTTGAGTTCACACTTTATTTCTCTCAAATTGAAGCAATTTTTCTTGCATTGCGGAAATGCATGATTCATCAGGTATAATTTCATTAACATTTTTAGGTTCAATTTGAGATAAAAAAATAAGATTAATTAATATTTCTATGAGAATAACGAATATTTACACCCTTTTCTATGCTACAAATGATTTGATCAGCTGGTGTAGACACTAAATTTTGGCACGCCTATGTAAGTTTTCAAAGTATCGAGTCTAAAGTGTAAGTTTGGATAAACTTTAAACTGATGTTTAAAGGGAACAAATTTCTGTCTTAGATAATACAAAAAACCCAAAAAAACAAAATTATTAATTTGACTGAATTCGGTATAAGTAAAAGTTTCGGGTTAATCTCGAAAATTTCTAATGTTAAGGAGGACTAAAATGACAATATTAAATGTTGATTTTCATGAAATAACTTTTAATATGAATAAAATTGGTTACTATACTTAAACTTAAGGAAATTTCGCCAATTACCTTTGTTACCTATTTTGACCTTTGAAACTATTATTATCACTGGTTTCATTTTCTTAACACAAAAAAATACTTCTTCATTTTTTTTTTTCGTTTGAAGTAATAATCGTCAAAGAAATCAAGCCAAAAGCCTTGATCAAACCAAGGAAGCTACCATGACCAAGTCTAGTTACGCAAAGTAACTAGGGCTAAAGAGTTAGTTCAAATCCAATCGATTCGGTTTCCCATCAAGTCATGCATCAAATAAGCCATCAAATCAATCTCCCATCAAATATTAAATGCTTGGTATGACCAAGGGAGACCACATACAAGGCATCCAGATATTTTGACCAAATATCTCAAGGAAACCAAATTGCTTGAAAACTAACTACACGGTTACAAGACTAATCGGACCGATCCCATTCCATCAAAGGGCATTCAATGCCCAACAAATCAAGTGTCATGATCATGCACTAAATACAAAATGACAAGAAAAGACTACATACATTGCACCTCCAAAAGCATTTGATGCAAGCTAACCAAACTAGTTCAAGTAACTAGTACTTAGCCACCAAACCAAACCGAAAAAGGGTCATATCAAGCATTAAATGTCCCATGTGCAAGCTAATCATGACCAATGATTGCTAATGATAACTAATCTTTACCAATCACAAGTAATGATTGTCAATCATTGCCTAAGATATTTTAAGATTTGGTAATCATTGCAAGATCTTAGGAAATCTTACAGAATCTTCAAGATTTATTCGAAACCATCAAAATACAATGCATCAAAGGGTCACCACTAGACCAAACAGGTCCTAAGGAGGAACCTGGGATGGCTTGCGCATTAGCCAATGTGCAGGCCTCCCGTGCCTATAAATAGGGGACCAATTTTTATTTGGAAGAGAGCTTGAACCCACACATTCTCTCTCTAGGCTCAAATTCTGCTCTCGGATATAGTGGTTTTTCAAGCTTTCTATTCCAAAAACACCTCAATTTTTTGTCGAAATATTTTCCCGAAAGAGTTTTTGAGGATCTTGGAGGAAGATCTTAAGAAGTCGAAGAAGAACGATCGAGAACAACCGAGAAGATTCAAAAAACGAGAAGAAGGAAATCGCTTAGGGGAAGACCACTCCCCTAAGGTAGGTAAGTCTTCTTAAACGCCATTTGATCTTTTTTAAATACTGTTATGTTGCTAGTATATAGCATGTTTGTGTAATTCTTAGATTCATAGTTCATGTACATAGTGTATATAATCATAAAACAAGTAAAAAACATAAAAAAGATGTCAAAAACATTAACAAAATGTCAAGAACATGAAAAACATGTCATAAACATGACAACAACATCAAGCACACAATGAGTTGTGCATAACATCTTTGATTCTCTCAAGAACACTTGAAACCAAACTCCAAAAAATCAAAATCAAATCTCTAATTAACTGACTACTAACCATTAACTGTTAATAATTGACTTTACTTTATTACAATCGTCTAGATCAAAGCCTGACACTAAGTCTTCAGGATTGTGGATTGACACCATATATATATATGCTACATTATTGAGTCATTTGTGGCTAAAAATTTGGAATAAAGGGAGGAACCTCTATTCCTTTGGGGATATGTGTGCACATTCTTCAAAAATATTTTTGTCTTTCTTAGTAATGAGTAGGACTGACATATATACTACATATTTTCTTTACTTTTGAACTAATAACTCAAACATAAACACTAAATTTGCCCAAGTAAGTGAGTTCGGTTGGAGTGTTCTTGACAAAATCAAAGGTATTATCCACATATCATTGTATGATTCATGTCATTGTCTCAAACTAAATTAATCATCTTGCATAAATGAACTATGTGCTGACCTGTTTCTCAACTATCTGAGATACGTAGACAACCCACGTACATGTTTGGTCACTTATCTAAACCAAATCAGTTCATCTTGAAAAAATGAACTATGTTTCGACCTGATTCCTCTTGAATACCAGGATACGTAGGCAACCTTTACAAAGTTCGGTCGTAAAAAAATACAAAAACAAATAATATTTTCATTTCATGTGGTATATCTATTGTTGTTGATTTCATTACATAAAAAATGCATAAAAAATACAAAAACATAAAATTGAGAATTATTGTGTTAAATAAAACCAAAGAAAATTACCTGGACTTTGTTTAAACATGAACATCGATTTAGACTAAGGCACCGTCTTCGGACTGGTGTCTTAGGGGTGTTTAGCACCTTTTTCGAGCATAACCGACCTCTGAATTTAAAAGAATCTCTGGTACAAAGACCAATAGTTTCAAGTCAAAACTTGGGCTACTTCAAAACAAGAAATGAATTTCTAAAATCCCGGTGACCTAGCACAACATTTAACTCCATGCTAGGTGGCGACTCCGTTTTCAACACAAATCCTAGCCCAAAGAACGTTTTCAAAATCGGCACCTAGAAAAACTCCTGAAAACCATTTCAAAATATGAAAGGATTTCAAGGATTTCGAGAGGGAGGAATGAAGCTTTGTTTTCCTTTTCTTACCGATCTCTACTTCCTGTGCTTTCAAAAAATCTATATTACGTCAGCTGGCAATTCCACTGGAGACTTTTGAGGGTCAAGCCTAGTTGGAGCTAAATCTATGTTCATGATTAAATACATACCAAGAAATATGTCTTTGGTTTTTCAGACATAAACAATTCCCAAAAATAAATAAATAATAATAATACACATTTCCGTTCAATATGTTTATATACTTGCATGCATCTATTTATTGTCTTTATATTATTGCATATACTTTATTGTCTTTCAATATCTGCATTTACATTACAGTCTTTAAATTTCTATATTTAATTTTTGTACACTCTTTCCAACGCATGAGCACTACTTTGCATTGCATATCATAAAAAAAAAAAACCAAAGCCGCAAACCTTTTAGGGATAGAGAGGACGACAGTAGGGGCTGAAATCGTGCAATTTTATTATGCCGACCTAAGCTATGAAACCCTTAGGATAGAAAGAGGATTCAGTAGAAGTAAGTCCGAGCAGTTTATACCCTGGGATCCAGCTTCAAAACTCGCCTCACTCGAATCACCAACCAACGATGGATGTTCCCTTGGGGAGGACGCAGGAGGTTTGAAGATCTGGGAATTGAAACTTTTCTAAGATGTATTAGTAGAAAAGTCATGAACCACGTATAGTGAGTTGAGGATAGAGTGGTACCCAAGACCCCGTTATACTTAAGATACTATCTTGGAAAGAGATTTTTTTTACATTGCTTACACATTTGTTGTTTTGGAATCCTCATTTAGCCTATACATTACTTAGTGCGAAAGATTTTATGACTCAACGTGGTCTTAACTCCAATACTTCATGAATACTTTTTTCCTTTTAAATAATGTACATAAAACCCCCACCTCGACAGGTCTTCTAAAAAATAGCGTTCTAAATAAAGTTGTCTAATGTTCGTCTGCTGAAGACATCATGAAGGAATCTACTTCGATCGTGCAAAATCACGCCAAGCTTACCAAGATGAAAGAAAGCATTGTCATCCAGTCAAATCAAGACGGTGCGATCCAATAATAAGCATATCTCGGGTCGCATTTTCCTAGGATTTACATGACATGTCCTAAGTGTAGCCTCCTTTCTCACAAAGCCTATACAATGGGAAGTATGAACCATAGGGAAGACATTTTTGGTCTAGGTTCAAAACACCTTAAGCAAGTCAAAACCGGTTTGGCTAAGAAGCCAGCTAAGGTTAACCAATGAGACTGTCAAAATAGACTCACTCTCAGAAAGACATTGTGAATTCAAAGGTATTTCAAACCTTTCATCGAGTCCTAGGAGAAGCGATCCATCTTTCGAAAACAGAAAAGATTAAACAATAAGTCCTAGGAAAAATGATCCCTTGTTTGTGGAAGAAAATCCTGTCAATAAGTCCTAGGAGAAATGATCCATGTTTTGAGGAGAAAATAGGAAAATCTTTATTTAGGTCTTAGTAGAAATGATCTATATCTTGAGGAAGGGAAAAAAAATAAAAAATAGAGGAAACAAATCCTGTAAAAAATGATTCATGTTTTAAGGAAAGAAAAGTACAATGCTGTCATTAGGTTCTAAGAACAATGATAAATTTTTCGAGGAAGCAAAAGACAAGTATGTCATTTAGTTCTAGGAGCGATGATCCATTTTGAGGAATAAAATTCTATCATGAAATCCTAAGAGCAAAAGATCGATATTTTGTGGATAAAAAGGTCAATCGTGCCATAATCCTAGGATAGTTATGACTTTCGAATTGAGAACAATCTGAAAATCCCAAGTGACCCTTATCATGTGAAACCAAGTCCAAACTGAGGTCTGTCCAGAGCATATCTGAGAGTTGCTTGCTAGAGCTACACTTCCTAGGATTGCATTGCATACAATACGAACATAATCATCCATTTATATAGACATATTCATACAGAGGCAAGAATACAATCATGTATCAGGATAGGATAATCTGCATCCTTAAAGTCAAGATCTAGGGTTTTAATCATTTTATAAACCTAGGAAATCTGCTTTAGGTAACTTTTGCTGAAAAATCCATCCAAGATCCGCTCGCAAGATCATAAAATTGACCTGATCCATCTCTCTGCTAGTAATACTCAAAACAAACTCCAAAGATTTCTACATTGCAAAGCATTGCCTCTCTAAGACAAGCCTTGAGCCGGATGAACCTAACTTCACTATTTCAAGAAGAGAAAAAAAGAAGACCATATTTATTACTGTCTTTCCCTTAGCGTCTTAAGTCTCTTCTAATGAATTAGGTATTATCTTGTACGCCTATGTACTAGATCTACGTATCATTAAATGCGGACTTATTTTATCTAAGGTTGACTTAGGTCTTTATACCCCAACTTTCATAAATTAATTCGCTTGTCGTAATTCATACACAGTGAATAATCAAAATTTATGAAAATATAATTTCAATACTAAATTAAACCATCATCCAAAGAAAAATGTTAAAGAATTGTCTTGTTTCAACCAAACAATGGTGAAATATAGACAAAAAATATGAGAAAGTTAGAAAGAAAACCTAAGAGCCTTGATGTGGAATCATTCCATATGTTCCAACCTGAGAATGTTTGAGGAACCATGGAGGATTATAGAAGACCTCTTCAACCAACATATAAAAAAAGAAATCTGCGAGACCTAGCCTTACCCAAAGTTCTCAAAAAGTGTAACGCGGGTAACTAGAAGAATCTTTCATCTAGAGAAGAAAATGATTAATTTGAAGAAGGCAATGAGAATTTACCGGATAAGAACCAATAATGAAGAAGTATCTAGGATAGGGGCGAAATCAATAAAGATCTCGAGATTGACTCAAACTACCTTAATTCTCCAAAATGTAAACATCCTGAAACTAAGTGTTAAGAGAAAATAAAAAATAAAATAAAGACTGGTCTTAGAAAGTTTTTAAGCACTGAGTGGTCACATGAAAGCAATCGACAGAATCACGCTCTATATAATCCAAGTATTAAGTCGTATGGGTGTTTTAACACCTAGTGACTTGGGCTAACTGGACCAGGATCGCTACCCAAAGCTCGCTACATAGAGTATATAGGAAGTATGAGTCCCTAGTTTCCAGAGTGAAAGGAAAAAAGAAGAAGAAAAATAATAAATAAATGATTCTCTCAACACTGTCAGGATAAACCAACATTTATTAGTTGTCATTAACCAGCATTTGTTTCTCTATCATCTATTTTCTCCCTCATTTGAGTCATCTTGGGAAGGCCCATTCCGGTTGCCTTTAATTCAAGACATAAAAAATGAATCGGAGGCATCGAAAAAACCTTGGGTAACATACACGGTCTAGGTAATCTCGATAACAATTTTAGAAAAGATCAATTATCAGAACTTGATGGGAATTGAACTAGACCACCTCTTTAAACTAATAACTATGGATGTTTGGTCTAAATTACTATTAAACTTATATTTATCATAATATGGATTAATCCGATGTAAAAATCGCGACAATCACTAAGATGATAATGTTTGAATATGATTACCTGAGTATACTCTAGGTAAATAATGAAGCATAAAAGTGAAAAGGGAAAATATACATGGCATGTATATCTTAATGCTTAAAACATTAGAAATGAACTTGGGAAAGTAAGGAAAATGAAGAAAATAAGTCTTGTTAAATAAGTCATTCATTCGAATGCTCTCCCAGAACTCATCCCTAAGTTATTCAAAGTCCGAGCCAGATTAACAAGTGATCTCAATTCCGAGCCAGATGTTCCCATTCCAGGAAATGAACTCAACCAAGCAAGACATAAAATAACTCTCCACTATTCATGTCCAAACCTTTCCATCTTGCAACGAAACCCATACAATGTTCGAAGAAAAATCCCTATTAGAATTCCAGTTGTACGCAAGCAGGAGCAAAGGAGAAGGAAGCTTCTCAGAAGCACCAGTCAGCTTTCTATATCCGAAATGATATGGAAATAATCAGGAAATATGGCTAATAGCAAAAGGTACCTAGTGCAAATATTCTAGGAAAAAATTGACATCTCTAGATAAATGATACATTCTATAGGAAAACATTCTAGATAAAAGATTAGAGCATCATAAAATCATAAGTCAGTATCAAAATACTACACAAACATTATGCATCATGTTTCACTTAGGCATGCATAACTTTAATGAGAAAGACTAGTCATCATATTTCATGAGAGCATGTGGAATCCTGCATATCATTTGCATCAATAGACCATCATTAACATAACACTTGCACCCATATACTTTATTCGGAAGCTCTAGTAGGCTAGCAGGCAATCCTCGGATATGTAATCTGGTCAAGCTACCTCACTAGTCATCGTACTATTGTCCATCTCTGATAGTGGTTCCAACCAAATCATAAGTTAGACAAAGAGTCGATCTCATATGAATTGCGTCTTGATAATAGATTTTACTCATTCTTGAGAAGTGTTGGGGTTTAGTAGAGTGTCATTAGAAAGCCAACCTTACCAGGATCTAACATGATCTTCCTAGAGTTGAGTAAGTCCTAGAGTCATTCAAAGTACTTTGAGTGCCAAGCCTCTAATAGCCCAAAACAAAACAACATCATTCAAAGACTTAAATAGACTACCAATCAGGACAACGATCGATCATACCTAGCTACTGCATAGGCAAGAGACTCTTACCATTAAGCTAGAATAGATTGCTGCTAGTAAACATAGCTATCTTTACCTGCGGCAGGTATGATTCTTAAAATCATCTCGTTGTTCGGAACTATGTTACGACTTGATTCTTGCCAACTTGCCAAGATACGTAGGAAACCCAAGCAGGGTCCGATCGAAATTGAAAAAAAGAAGGAGCTATCGACTTTACGATATTCTCTCAGCCTTGCATCGAGGTGCATTTCCGAAGAAGTCCTTTAACTCTCCCGAGGAATTCCTTTTTGTTTTCCTTACTATTCAAACAACATGGGATGCTTGAGCAAGAACTACATTTGACCTGGTCCTTGGAAATATGCTAAGGTAGATAGAAAACCTATTAAGATTCGATCATCCAACTATAAAAACCCCGGCCCACAGACTGGGGCATGTTTTATAAAGAGTAACCTCCATAGACTCATAGAGAGTAACCCCCTATAAATTCCCAATAAGTGACATTGACTAACTTCCAGTGAGTAACATCCATAAAACAGGCCTAACCATAGGTTGTGGCACATTTTATACTATTTTGGTCCCTGACTCGCCCCAGCTTCATTTCATTATCTAGATTGTACTCGTTAGGAAGAGGTTTTTGGTTATTATATGGATTATATACGAGATTATTTGGGCACTTGAAAAGTAAACATAAAACCTGATTTTAAATATGTTATTTTTTTAGAATAACTATTACTACAATACAAAAGTGAAATTCTAAAAAGTCGAAAGGAGTTTAGGGATAATATAATCTCAACTATCTGGCGGCTAATAAGATAGAAGATAGTACGACTATTTCCTGATTACCAAGGTCCTTGGCGCACTGGGATTGGATGGGCTTCCTAATTGCCAAGGTTGCTAGTTGGTTTGGTTTCTCATACATCATTTCCTTCCTCATTGATTGTTCAGACTAGATCCTCTGACCATGATACTGGTGGGTTAGACTTGGTGTGACTAGGGATTATCACGAATTCGATCTTGTCTTTTTTTTCCTCTTTATCGGCATCTACTATACTGGCAGTGAACAGAAAACTGACCTGAATATGAGGTATCATCCTCGGTTCTTTATTCTTCTAAGGTTGTCGGCCAAATCCCTTATTTTGGTTCGGAAAATACCCCAACCCACAGGTATCTAACCTTTTCTTGATCCTAAGCGGGGATCACATCCTTGCTTTACTTTTATGGATCTATTTCTTCAGGTCGAAGTTCATGGCATTCATAGGAGTGGCTATTGTTAGCCCCTGACAACGCTGGATGACCAAACAACACCGATTTGGTGCAATTTGCTACCGGATACGATGCATGTGGCACGGACAGGGTCGTTAGCAAGGGAGGCACCAACTTGGTGCACGTTGTTGGGCAGCAGCATTGCGGCACAACACCAGCGGGTGTTGGGCATTTCTAGGCGCAATGTTGGGATCGGTGCTATATGGGTGCATGACAATGAACAAGATCTTGACACACGGCCAAGGCAACGAAGTCCAAGATACGGAAACATGCGTTGGAGGAATGTTGAGACGTTGGACCAAGCTGTTGGGCAGGCGTTGGCAAAACGGTGCGCTGTTGGGCAACATAGACGCACATTGGCGACGTTGGCAGAGTATGCCAGAATTAGGATTTTCGTGGGGAGTCACGAGACCAAAGGAAGACCTCAGTGCGGTACCGAGGCAAAATAGTGCAACGTAGGTACAACGCTACGTTGTTGGCAGAGTCATGTGAGGGTCATGACACATCGTTGGGAGGCGGTGCATTCTGGTGCCGTAAATGCATACGGGACGTTGGCTGTCGTTGGGTGCAATGACGTACTCCGAACATGCAGGCAGCGTGGAAAGACGTTGGGGAACGTCGGCTGACTATGGGATGAGATGGTAACGTGCAGGACTTTAGGACGGTGCAAAAACGCTGGAAGAATGTTGAGCTTGTGGTGAACTGGTGGACTGTTGGTTACCAGACATGTGCAGGACATGTGGGAGGCAGTTCCTGGCTGTTTTGGTTGGTTTTTAGATAGGAAAACCAACTCCTGTGGTGTTGACAAGTGTCGGGACAAGTGTCGGTAGTCTGCCTATGCAGTTGGGGCTGTCGACTGCTGTCTTCTCCTATAAATTGTAACGTTTTGGTCTGTTTTTAAGTTAGTGAATGTATACCTGCGGAAATTCAGACTAAGTGTTATAATTGGTTCCTTGTAACCCGAGTTAATTAATACAAGGTTTGGTTTTTTTTCGTAAACATTAGTGTGCTGTTGCGTGGGTACGTTTTCGCTACTGTTTCGATGTATTCCCGTTGTATTAAATTGTAGGAATGTGTGTGCGTCACAGACTATCGGTGAATTTTCGTTGAGTGGCAGTACATTCACATGATTGCTAGTTGTCGGTGCAACTAGGCCATCACACGGTTGCAATTTTTGCAGTAAAAATTCGACCATGTGACAGCTATCATGATGGTGGCAACAAATAGTCTAGGTGTTGGTGATAGACTTTCGTTCCAGACATACGAGGCATTGGCAATGTTGAAGGCTTGGAAAAAGGTTGTTTGCTCGACATGCTCAGCTACACTACAGGAGTAGTTGGGGTTCGGTAGATGGCATTGTCCTCTTCAGCATAGACAATAATGATATTATCTCTTCAATAATGATCGGGTCAAGTAGATGACAAACTTCATTTTTTGATGGAGAGATAAGGGAATTGCGATTTTTGCTCGACTTGACCCGATCATTTTTTCGATTCGATAAATTGTCTAGTTTTTAAAACCTTGGTTACAATTACAATTACATTATTACAACAAACATAACCGTTCTTATAAATGAATATATCCTATGTCGCAATTTGAAGTGGTGACCTGAAAGAAATAACAGTTAGTTATCACCAGTGTACTTAGTACTCGACATAATTATGTTACCAAAACTAATAATTGTTACCATGTAAAAAAGTTGTGTTGCAAGAGTGGTTAAGAATAGTTATGACAAAGATAAATTGAGTTGTAACTCACTAGTGACAATTAATGAATATTACTTTCATAATCATTTTAAATTGCTACATGGATTATATTTGCATGTAACAACCATTATAAACTGTGATAACCATAAAACTTCAAATTATGACAATACTAGTTTTAACCCCGCGCTAAGCGCAGGGTTTGAAATAATTTTTTCGTTTATTTTACTTGATTATTTAAATATAATTTATATTTGTTATTCTTGAAAAAAATATTTTGTATTAATTAGTGGGGTTTGTATTTTTTATTTATTTTAGTGGGTGAACTATGTGTTATTTTGCAATGTTTGAAATATTTGTTATTTTTTTTTTTTTTTTGTAATATTCGTTTTCAATTAGTATTATGAATATCTTACTTTTGGGTGTTGAAATTAAAAGTATTATTTAATATAAATGATAAAATTCTAGTTCAATATAATTTTAATTTTAAAGAAATGTGCGTGTTCAAATTATTTAAAATGAAATTAATTAACAAATACTCTTAATAATTTAAATATACTCAACATGTTGAGAAAGAAGGAGAATAGTGTTGGTGAACACTTAAAAAGTTGAGATGTTATAGAAGGAAAATGAAGAGACAATATGAGTCCTTAAAAATTACACCGAAATAATATCAAACATACGTTATCATTTCAGATTTCATTACTAACTTATTAATACATGAAAATCCCAAGAAATATGGCTTACTTAATAATTTATGTATTTTAATAAGGTGTCCTAATTTTAAATGTATAATTACTTATTACTTATAAAAAATAAATAGTTCTATTTGATGCTATGATGTTCGATAATATTATTTATCCATCTTCTAAAATAAAATAAAATAATAATATTAATAAAATCTTTAAACCAACAAATGAAACACATGAAGAGAAAACCCAACGCTTCACACACAAATCAAACCTAAATTTCATGCAAAACAATAAAATAAAAATAAAAACAATGAACACATTTCTCACTTTTAGCTTCACATATCAATTAATGATTTGGCTCTTCCAGTCAATGCCAATCTTAATCTCGAAGCCCTCGTATAAACACATGCACATAACCCGAACTAATTGTTTTATAATTGAGTGGCAAGATGTTGACAAGTTCTTGGCATATACATTGGTAAGATATTGATAATAGTAAAAGTTTAAAGAATAAGTAAAAGAATACATAAAAATTTAGACAATTTTAAAGTGTGTCCAATTATGAGGTGAAAAAAAAGAATCCTTATTTAAAGAGTATTTTGGAGTCCTCTCAAATTCTACCATTAGTGGCATTATGTGCTTTTAATAGAATTATGATAATAAAATGATTGAAAACCTTTGACATACCCACACATTAAAAGTATTAAATTGGTAGAATTATGATAATAAAATCAATTGAAAAAGACTTCTATGCTCAAAATTATGAGAGATAAAGAAAATAGAATTAGTGAACTCACATTCATTTGAAAGTTTAGACTTTCACTTTTAGTTTTTGTTATGTGATTTATATAATATCATAAAAATTGTTAGAAGTAATTGTAGTAATGTTACGTTAAAAATACAATCAAGTCAGTGACTAATACTTAATAGTGAACACTTTTCTATTACTATTTTAAATTAAAACATGTGTTATATTTATTTGTAACAAATTCAATGCTTTGTTATAACTTTAAACTCCAAATTACAACAATAGTGATGTGAAAAATTATTGTAACTAATTGTAATAATGTTGTGTCATATGTAACAATGCTAGTGGTTAAAACCTAACACAATTAACTCTTTTATGTGACCACTTTGAATTGTGACATAGGTTATATCTATTTGTAACAACTTTCATATACTATGCTTACTCTATGATTACAATTTACTTGATGTTTATATAACATTGTAAATATTGTTATAATTAGTTGTAACAATGTTACATTAAAATGCAATCATGTTGGTGAGTTATGTTTACCAATTAACACTTTTATGTGACTAGTTTAAATTGTAACATGAAGTGTGTTTGTTTTTAGCAAGGTAGTACACTTTTCTAACTCTACAACTCTAAATTATAATGATATTTATATGACATTGTAAAAGTTGTTAGAACTACTTATAATAATGTCTTAACCATTAACACACATACACATTATGTTAAAATTGAAAGTACACTAGTAATTTTTTTATTTTTTTTTTTGGCCTTTCGGTAAAGTATGTCCGGGTCTGCTTAAAAATGAGCATTTTTATGTGATCAATAAATTGCAAAATAGGTTATATTTATTTGCAACCATCATACAATATTAATATAACTCAAAATTATAATAATATTTATATAATATTATAAAAATTGTAGTAACTAATTGTTACAATATTATATTAAAATGCAACTATGTTATGCTCGACAATTAATACTTTTACATCCTCAGTTTTTATTGTAATTTGTTGGTAACAATCGCCATACACTGTGATAACTCTTAAAATTATAACAATGTTTATATAAAAGTGTAAAAATAGTTAACAACAAATTATAACAATGTTAAATTAAAATATAATTATGCTAATTATTCCTGCTCAACAGTTAAAAATTTTCATGCGATCCCTTTAAATTGCAACACATTATGTTATATTGCAATTCATATTATGTGTTGGGGGTAAATTGCATTTTGGTCATCTAATTTGACAAATTTTATGAGGTCCTTCAATATCAATGTGCATCATATGAACCCTCAAATTTTCCAGTCATGTTTTTAACTTGTCATTCTGTTACCATTTCCGTTAAGATGGATGGCTAAATTTCTAATACCTCACCTAAATGATATCCATTATTTTTTTCAAAGTAGTTTTAACCTCCCTTCTAGTTTAATTTAGTAAAAGAATATCCCTTGCAAACTAAATATTGTGAGGAAAAAATATTAAATAACCAAGGAAAAAGGAAATGAAAGATTAAATCTATTTTTTTATTTCATTTTTCCCTTTTGGGTAGTTCTCCTTCTTTGAACACTTTCATCTTGTCTCCATCACCACTTTAAATCCCTGCCCCAATTGACAAGCACCTCCTCCACCAGAACAATCCCATTCACCATCTAATTAGCTTCATTGGGCCTTCCCCGGCTATGTTTAGAAAACCAGACCAGAACAACCGATAGATCTCAGTTCAATTCATTGAATCGTCGACTGGTTCAGATTTCAGTCTGCTCCACAAAGGTACTCAAGAGCTAGGAAGATTAAGCATGCCATATAAGAGGTCGAGAAGATGGAGAAAATTAAGTGTCAAGCCAGATTTGACCCATTACAATAGTGATCGGTACACTGACCAAGTCACGCATGTCAAGAGAGCACGTCTATGCCAGGAGATTTCATCAACCGCGATGGAGGAAGAGAAGGGCAACAGAGGCAACTTCTTGGGAAGAGAGATATATCTTGCTCTGCTTGTAGGACCCTTAATGGGTAGAAGAAAAAGAATGTGAATAATAAGGGTGTATGCCATTGACCTCCCTTGTCATTTTGCACTATACCAAATACTTCCCCTGTCATTTTGTAAATAACAGTCCTCCCCTATCTTTTTGCTCAAACACCATTTACCTCCCTTATTGATTAAAAAATAATAAAATTTTTATTATAATATCAATTTACCCTTCACTATTTAAAAAATAAATAAATAATAAAAAACTAAAATATATAAATAACCGTTTAATTTATATATATATATATATATATATATATATATATATATATATATATATATATATATATATATATATATATATTTATATTTATATTTATATTCATCACCACCTTCTACCACTGCACTCACCGTCGCCATCACCTCCTACCGCCACCACCTCCCATCGTCGTTGCCCACCACCACCACCCACCCAACACCACCTCTGCCACCCACCACCACTACTCACCCCCATTTTAAAATATATATATTTTTAACCATTTCATTAAAAAAAAAAAAATTTAACCATTTCATTAACCCTTTTCTATCTCTCTCCGATGGTGGTGGCGATGGTGGATAGTGGTGGCAGGGGAGTTGGGCGGTGGCGGTGGGTGGCAATGGGAGGTGGTGTTGGGTGGCAACAGTGGGTGGTGGTGGCGACTGTGGAAGGTGGCAGTGGGAGTTAAGTGGTGGTGAGAAGTAAATATAATTATTTAAAAAGTTAAAGGTAAAAATTATAATTTTAAAAATATAGGGATGCTAATGAATTTTTTAAAAAAATAGTCTAAAGATAATTTTATCCAAAGGGAGGTAAGTGATGTTTAAGCAAAAAGATAGGAGAAGTCTCTGGTATTTGCAAAATGACAGATGAAGTATCTGATATAGTGCAAAATGATAGAGGAGATCAATGGCATATAACCTGAATAATAAAGGTGACGCCTTAACCCTAATGTGTACCCATACCCAACCCAAAACCCGATCGGATTTTATTTTCTTCTAATAAACTCGAACCCGACCCACTGTGTGAATATTTATGAAACACCCAAAAGTTGCGGGTCGAGTAGTGCCAAATCAGGGGTGTACCCCGCGGGTCCGATTTTGGCTGCCAGCCCTATAAATAATTAGCCACTGGCTTTTATTTTGATTTGTGGAATGATTGAAAAATCAAAATTTATTGCAGTCATTTACACAAACAAGAAAAAAAAAATACATCCTCCCTTTTGCTAGTACAAGGATAAGATTCGCGACTGCAGTCTATAAAGATAATTGAATAAACTATAAACAAGGATACAGCTCTCTTGAATTGATCGTTAAAAACTGTCTTCCGTCGGTGATTAACTGCCACTTACCAGTATGATCAGAAATGTAAAACCCGAAGAGGGGTCACCAGGGTGGATGATCATCTTCTGGAGTCTGAGGTGGTATTGGTTTCCAGTTGGGTTTCTCATCCCAATACATGTCATAATATATGTGGCCGGGATTGTGATTATCCACGCAACACCAAATACCTAAATACCGCTTCACACGTTTTCTGAATCGTTCCTCCGTTGTCTAATGGAATATTCATTTCAGTTAGTAATGTCACATCACCAAACATTAAAAATCTGCTACTAGTAACCGGATGAATAAAACCTGAACAGAGAACTTGCCTTGTCGGTAAAGCCTAAGAAGGCATCTTGCATTGATGAGAATTGTATTACTTTCACATCCTTGAATGAGGAGAATACTGTTTTGAACTGTCAAAAAGAGCGAGTAAAACACAACATGAACAATAATCTAATGCGTTTTTTTAGCGTTATAATGTTAGTTGTGCTCTCGTTTTTGGTTGACTAAAAAAGAAATAATAAATAAGTCGAATAATTTAACATATTCCCATTTCATCCTTCAATTTTTTTCCCCTTAACTACATCTTTTTTATTTAATTTTCTGTCCCCTTTTTCAATCTTTTCCTTTTATTATCATATTACCACCTCGCCACCAACATTAAGAATCTAAAAAAAACAATAATCCTCCAACGAATTGATTCTCCGTCTCACTCACACTCTCACTTCTCCCAATCAAATCCCTAATCCTTCTTCATTTGTTAGAGGATATTTCTATCATTCTTGTATTGTCTAGAGTTTCTGTATTGTCTCCTTATTTTTATTATAAATAGATGGAGAGGTGAACCCGATAGTATAGTTATTTCATTCTATAACATGCTATCAAGAGCAGGTTATGAGACAATATCAAGAGCAGGTTTCCTTATCTTCAGTAGCTTTTTGGTTTCAAACACTGAACAAGGGTAAACATATGAGAGCTGGAAAACAACCGTAACGGCATAACGGCCGTTACGCCTCTCTGTAACGGCCGTAACGCTCGTTACAGGCCCGTATCGGCCCGATACAGTGTGAATTGTCCCTAAACTCGAGAATCGGCCCTGTAACGGTATCGGGGGTCCTATATCCGGTACGAATCGGCTGTTACATAACTTAACAACCGATATTTAAAACCTTGACGGGAGGTGAAAAAAAGAAAAGAAAATAATGACAATAATGATTAAACAGAACTACGATAGAAATAACTATACTATTGGGTTTTTGAGAATGTTCTGGTGATTTTAAAAAATTTTAAAAAATTCATGATCGTTACGGTCGATTCCCATTACAGACAAGCCGATATTGCCGAAACCGTTACACCGCGACCGTTATTTTTACGTAACTCGATACCGCAATTTAAAACCTTGCCTCCTGTATAACCAAAAACACCCATAAAAAAACTAGATCCTATCTTTTACTCACCACCACTGTCGTTGCCCACCAATGGGAGAGAAAATGCTTGCCTTACACAAGAATGGTACTTGGGATTTCGTTCCTCTTCCACTGGGCAAGACAGTTGTTGGTTGTAAATGGGTGAAAACAGTTAAAGTTCATTCAGATGGTACAATTGATCGACTCAAGACTCACTTAGTTGCTAAAGGGCACACCCAGAATATGGCCTTGACTATTCTAAGACTATTTTGCCTATTGCCAAGCTCACATAAACATTTATTTATCTCCTCGAGTATGGTTTGAGAGATTTAGTGATGTGGTCACCGAGTTCGGTCTTCAGAGATGTGATGTCGATCACCTAGTGCTTTATAGGAACTACAATAGGCAAAATATTGTTGATTGTGTATGTGGGTGATATTGTGATCACTAAGGACGAATATAGTGGGCTTTAAGCTTGCAAACTATTCTTGACAATAAGTTTCAGACGAAAGATTTAAGCCAATTGAAGTACTTCTTGGGGATGGAGATTGTTTGATCTAGCCAAGATATTTCTCTTTCAAAGAAAATTGGTCATTGATCTATTGAACGAAACATAAATATTAGGCGCCAAACTGATTGACTTGTCCATGGATCCAATCACAAAACTGCAGGCAAATCAAGGAGAGAGTTACTAATTGAATCAAGGCAATATAGTCAGTTCATTGGGAAGTAAAACTATTTGATTGTTACCAAACCTGATATCTCATTTGTTGTTGTGTTCTGAGTCAGTTCTTGGATTATCCCACGATTTGTCACTGAGAAGCAGTGATTCTTATTTTCAGATGTTTGAAAGGTGTACCTAGTTGTGGCATACTTTATCAGAATTTCGTCCACAATCAATAAAGGGATATACAGACACAGACTGGACTGGATCACCCTCAGATGGAAATTCTACTATGGTTAGTGTATTTGTTTGATGTAATCTCGTCTCATGGAAAAAGTAAGAAGCAAATTGTAGTGGTCTGATCAAATGCAAAATCAGAATATAGGGCCATGGCTATACCACTTGCGAGCTAATTCAATTGAAACATTTATTGGGAGAACTTGGGTTTGTTCATTCTTCACCGATCTAGTATGTGATAGCAAAGCAACACTTCACATTGCATCCAGTCCAATTTTCTTGAGAGAACGAAACAAATTAAGTCATTTGTCAGTTCATACGAGAAACTGCTTTAGAAGTTGATTGAGTCTAGACACGTGACTTCAGTTGATCAATTAACTAATTGCGTGACTTAACCTTCTTACCGTGCCGCCGCTGCTTCTTACTGGCGAAAAGCTTTGACGCCCTATCTCCGCCCCTCCAGCCATCACAAGCCTAATCATTGAACCTACCCAGCCCTCGCAACCTTGGCT
The DNA here is from genome assembly GCA_016647705.1 of Eucommia ulmoides. Lineage (NCBI taxonomy): Eukaryota > Viridiplantae > Streptophyta > Magnoliopsida > Garryales > Eucommiaceae > Eucommia > Eucommia ulmoides. The sequence goes on from CM028330.1 coordinate 35,358,531, forward strand.
CCGCCCTTTATAGCCTCCCCGCTGAACCTCCTCAGCCTTCGCAACCCCAACTTCGCCCCTTCCTGACACGCCACCAGCACAAGTCTTCCAGCTGAACCTCACCAGCCTTGCATCCGTCCAGCCTCTCTCCAGCCTTCAGAATCCTCCAGCAGTCCTCAAATCTTCACAACTCTGCATGACCTTTCTCGCATCCCTCATCTTCTAATCCCATTCAAGCTTACCTTAAAGACCTGGTGGCATAGCCATGGGTAGCTCAGACAATGGCCAAAATACTCATCATCTTGCGGAACCTAATTAGTTGGTCAACCTCAGGTCAATAATAACCCTGATTTGGTCCCTTCTGAAGTCAAATTCTATGCAAGTTTATTCTCTGGGAATAAAGTTGTTGATGTTGCGGAACTAAAGCCTCTGGCATTGCATAAGGGAGAGCTTAATAGGCCAATTCTCTCACGGAAGGTCGACTTTTGACGAACTAAGAAAAGCTTTTCATCCCATTGAATTTAAGGCCGCATTTGAGGTTTTCTAAATTCCAAATATTTGTTAATTCAATTATATTCTGAAGGGGATTTCCAGCTTCTCTGGATTAAGAATCTTTGATATGCAAATGGATTTTCCATGCGAATGTTAAAATGGATTCCAGAATTCCAAGCAAATATGGACTCCTCTTTGGCACCGGTATGGATTGAATTGGCCTTAATCGGCCAATTCTATCATGGAATGTCGGCTTTTGACGAACTAAGAAAAGTTTTTTATTCCATTGGATTTAAGGCCACAATTGAGGTTTTTTGGATTCTAAACATCTGTTAATCCAATTATATTCTGAAGGGGATTTCCAGTGTCCCTAGATTAAGAATCTTTGATATGTAAATGGATTTCCCATGAGAACATTAAAATGGACTCCAGAATTCCAAGTAAATACGGAATCATCTTTGGCACTGATATGGATTGAATTGGAATTCCGATTCATCTCCATAACAAAGCAATCTTATTCTCAATAGCTAAGGCGGTGGGGTCGTCCATGAAATTGGATGTTGCAACTACTAGGCTAACTAGATGCAGTTATGCTAGACTTTGTGTTGAAGTAGACCTGCAAAAGGAACTCCCAAATATAATCTAGAGAGGACAAGGAACCTCAGGTTTTTGGCAACCAATAAAGTATAAAGAATTGTCCAAATATTGTTCCCACTATTATAGATAGGATCATTTAGCTTACGAGTGTAAACACAAGAATTTGCCTACTAAGGGGGCTGCAAAGCCTAAAGACATTAAGAAGACAAAGGAAAATGTTGGAAAACGAAAAAAGGTGGAGCAATTGTACAAAATTGTGGGAGATGCAGCAAAAGAACCTGTGCCAGCATAAAAACAAACTTTGGAGTTGCAAAGTGAGAAGCAAAAACATGTTATTCACAAGGACCAAGAAAAGGAGGACGAAAGAAATAACAAGGATAAGACGAAGAATGATCAAGATCGAGAATTAAAATTTATAGACAGAGAGAGGTGTAGTGGTAGTGTATCATAGAAATAATAAAAAGCAAGTCAGACCTAGTGAGAAAGAAGAAGAGGACTTCGTATCTCACCACAGTGCATCCAAGGATGATCTCACTGAAAAAACATTAGTATAACTTTTGGTGGTGAAGGAGACCGAAGATGTGGTTCAACATCTTTCACTGTCACCGAGAATAGTGGATAATTTTTGTTCCATAGATTCAGGTGATTTGGAGTGGATTACTAAGAAAAAAAAAAGGAAAATTCAGGAAATTAGATTTTGAACCTATAGTCCATACGAGATCGAAGGCAAGTAAGGGTCAAGCCTAAAGCTCTGACTCTTCTAATGTTTAACTCGTTTGTATGGAGCAGTCGCGGGGTTGCCAACTCAGCCATTAGAAGAAGACATAAAAAGTTGACTCGACTTTTCTCTTGCTTTTTCATTGGACTGTTGGACCCTAGAATTGAGGCTCAAGTTGCATTGGAGCTCAAGCAATATGTTTCATTTTTTGATGGTTTCAGCAATGCCAATGAAGCTAGTAAGATTTGGGTGTTTTGGAGAAATCCAATTCATTGTAATATTCTGGCTACCAATGATCAACTTGTGGTGGCTAAGAGAACTCACAAGTTGCTTCAGCAGGAATTACCAGTGGCATCAGTATATGCTAAATGTTCGAGAAGGGAGTTGTGGGAGCAGATCGGAGGTACATAATGATTTCGCTTATCCTTTGCTAATAGCGGGAGATTTTAATGTCACCCAGGAAAGATCGGAGCGACTAGGATGTTCTAAGTTTGATATTCAGGTTGATACTGATATGTTGGACTGTATTGATATGTGTGGGCTGGTCGAGTTGTAAAGACCTAGTCTCCGAGGGGCATCATTCCGTTTCTCCTAAAGAGAATTAAATACAACTAAATAATATTTTTTTTTAAACGCAAATATTAAAGGACCAAGAATTCTACTTGAAATCAAAAATTGAGAATCAACAACTATTTTTTTTCTACTTCTTCTCTTATCTATCTTTCTTCCTTTTTCTCTCCTCCATTTTGTTCTCTCTTTACTTCTTATCATTCTTCAACCCTTTGTGCTATTCCCAAACACACACAAACATATATAAAAACTAATGGGATCCACCTATTTTATTTATTTTTATGATCTTTTTTTTTTTTTTTTTTTTTCCTTCATACCTATCCTCCCACACCCAACACACATATATTATATAAATAATGGGTGAGACCTACCACCATTATTATCTTTACTCTTTTTTTTTTTTCCTTATCACTTCACTTTTTTTCTACGTCATTCCACCGATTCCTTTCACCATGCCAACACTTATCACATATTAAAATTACTATAAGATACACTTTTGTCTTTCTAGAAATATATTAATATCCACCAACACCCTAGACTTTTCCTAATATACCAAATAACCCCCAAAAGTGTTAAACTTATTTTAAGTAAAATATTATTTTCAAAAATATAAATTTTTGGGATATTATAATCTACCTTCCTTAAATAAATTTTGTCCTCGAAATTTCGTTTAAAAAGGAATAATTCAGAATCGCACAACCATATCAGTTACACTCAATTCTAGAACAATTATTCTCTATGTAAGGTCCCATAAGCGAAAGTCACTCACTATTCACAACTTACAAAATTCATACTACACATCGCCCACATTATATCCAACAAAACACACACACGCGATGCACTTTGACTGGTAACTCCTATCACAAAACTAATAGTTAGAGAATCTTATGTTTCTAAATATGTCCGCTGCGCATTTTGATTATAATAATAAAACAACATACATACATACAAACATTATGGAAACTCTAGGGTGTTAGTGAATATTAATATATTTCTAAAAGGACAAAAGTGAATTTTATAATAAAATATTGAATAGTAATTTTAATATGTGATAAGTGTTGGCCTGGTGAAAGGAATCGGTGGAATGATGTCAGGAAAAAAAAAGTAAAGAGATAAGAAAGAAAAAAAATGGGGTAAAGATAATAACAGTGGTGGGTCCCACCTATTATTTATATAATATATATGTGTGCACTAGGTGTTGGAGGACAACTTTGAAGGAAACAAAGAGATAAAAGAAAGATAATAAAAATAGATAAAATAGGTGGGTCCCATTAGTTTTTATATACATTTATGTGTATGTGTGCGTGTGTGAGTGTTTGGGATTTAATATATTTTTATATATATATATATATATGGGGGTGTTTGGGAATAGCACAAAGGGGAGAAAAAAGATAAGAAGAAAAGAAAGCACGAAACAGAGGAGAGAAAAAGAAAGAGAGAGAGATTAGAGAACAAGTAATAGAAAAATAGTTGTTGTTGATTCTCAATTTTTTATTTCAGGTAGAATTCTTGATCCTTTTTAATATTTGCTTTTTAAAAAATATATATTTATTATTTAGTTTTATTTCATTCTCTTTTTGGAGAAACTGAGTAACGACCTTTGAATACCGAGTCGTTACACGAGTTGCCATTCTCGGGAAATAAATTCACTTGGTGCAGGTCCAAACATCGAACAAGGAAGAAATGGAGTAGATTATACAGAACTTCAGTGAACAATGAATGACAACATCTCTTTCAAGCTTTGGAAGCTAGTAAACTAACAAAGCTTGTTCAGATCATAGTCCCCAATTAATCAAATGTGGAGGCAACCCCTATCGAGGTAAAGGGTCCTTTAATTTTTTGAACTTTAGGTTTCAACATCATAATTTTGTTAAGATTGTTAAGGAATCTTGGACTTAACCAATCTTGGGGAACCCGTTCCAAAGGTGGCATCCGAAACTGAAAAGGCTAAAGTCGATGCTACATGAATAGAGCTTCAAAACTTCTTAAAATATTTTTGACGTGGTCAAGATATTTGAGAAAAAAGTGGACAAACTTAAAATGCAAGCTGCAACTGATCCGAGCATGGTCCCGCGATTACAAGAAACTGAGCCTTAGCTGACAAAAGCTTTACACCAAGAGGAAGCATATTGGAAGCAAAAATCAGGAATCAAATGAATTAAATGAGATGGAGACACGATATATTTTCATGTGCGTTAACCAGAAAAGAAAAAAGAAGTATATCAAAAAGCTAGAAAATGATAGGGGATATTGGATGGAGGATGATGATGGCATTCAGAATAATTTGATTAATTATTTCCAATATTACATTTCTAATCCCTTGAACACGGAGTATAGCGAGATGAATTAGTGTATCCCTTAGGTGATGTCAGATCAGGGAATCAAGATTTTGTAAGGAGTTCTAATATAAAAGAACTGCAACGGGTCGTCAAGGATATGGATGGAGAGGGTGTCCCACGCCCAAATGAATTCACCGGGAGATTTTATGTAGCGTGTCGTGAGATTATCAAGGATTATCTACTTAATATGGTGACTAGTTTTTTTTTGTGATGCATAATTACCTTCTAGTGTAACTAGCACCTTGATTGCTCTCATCCCCACAAAGGATAACCCAGTGGTTGCCACCGACTTCAAGCCGATTAGTTTATGCAATTTCTTGAATAAAGTGATAACTAAGATAATAGAATTGTTTCTTTGTTGCCTAAAATCCTTTCTCCTGAACAAAGTGCTTTTGTGCAAGGTAGAAATATTTTGGACAACATTCTGTTAGCTCAGAAGATGGTGCAAAAATTTTAAGTAAAATGTGCAGAGGAAAATGTTATTGTAAAACTAGACATGGCTAAGGCATATGGCTGAGTCTCTTGGTACTTCCTGACTGTTGTGTTAAGGAAATTCAGCTTTGGTTGAGGTTTGGATCGATATGGTGTATACGGCGATATTCAATAACCATTACTCTGTGTTGGTAAATGGGAATGCGGGTGGTTTTTTAGATCTCAAAGAGGATTGAGACATGGAGATCCATTATCTCCCAGCCTATTCATCATTGTTGCCGAAGTTTTTTCAAGAGGATTAAAAAATTGATTGGTATAGGAGATATTCAAACCTATTCGCAGCCGGTGAATAAGAATCCAATTCTGCATCTTTCATATGTTGACGACGTGGTGGTTTTCCGTAATGGAATGAAAAAGTCCATTTATAATTTTATGAAGTAGAAAGATTTTAAGTCGTGTTCTGACCAGATGGTGAATGTGGACAGAAGCCAAATTTTCTTATCGAATAATTTAGCTCTTTCTCACTGTCATTGGATACAGAGAGACATTATTCAAGCAAGGTAGTTTTCTAGTCACCTGCGTTGTCCGGTTTATGAAGGAAGGAAAAAATACACTATTTTCGAAGACCTGCTAAGGAGGATTAGACAGAACGGCTGGATGGTAAGCAAAGTTACTTTCTAGTGGTGGGCATCTCATTCTTTTGAAACATGTGCTTCAGAGTATGACTTTCTATTTGTTCACGGCAATTTCTCCCCTGATATCCATTTTTCGAGAAGTTGAATAGATTCTGACTAGGTTCTTTTGGGGATCCAGTCCTGAAAAGAAAAATTTGCTTTGGAAGCGATAGAGAAATATTTGCTTCACTACATATGTGGGTGGCCTAGGGATAAGAGATTTTCAGGATGTTGTTAAGGTGTTCCAGATGAAACTTTGGTAGAGGTTTAGAAAAAGGATAACTCTTTGGGATCGGTTTTTGAAAGATAAGTACAACCGAACCAGTCTAGCAGCTAAATGTAGATATTTTTCTCACCAAAGCCATGTATGGGGTGCTCTACTTGATTTTTTTTTTTTATACCAAGTACCATATTTAGTTCCTGATAGGAAGTGGGTGTGTATCATTTTCGGGGCTACCTGACTTATCTCTACTCTCCATTGGGTGGAGTGGTGATGGTAGATACGTGTGTTACAATCTACTAGTTAAGGATCTTCGGTTATCTAGTGGAGAATGGAAATGCAACTTACTTGGACTATTATAATTGCAGATTATGTAAGAGAACAGCAGTGTATTGAGGTTCTTAATGTGCCTGACCATGATGTTATGGTTTGGCAGCCCTCTAACTCCAGGATGTTCTCGGTGAAAACTGTATGAAAAGTAGTAAGGAAACAACAGGATGCTCATCCGTCCTTTGAAAACATCTACATAAGTCCCTTCCATAAAGTTATCTACTTTTATGTAGAGGCTTCTACACCAAATTGTTTTGATGGATGAGGTGATTTAGCAGAAAGGTGTGAAACTTTGTTCCCAATGTAATTGTTGCTCTAGGCCTCAAGTTAAATCATTGCATCAAATGTTCTTGCAAGGGGGTTTGGCAAAGCGTGTGTAGACCCCTTTCGGGACAACTCCTTGGACTGGACAAGTGTTCGGAAGATTGGTTGGTTGGTGGCAGCAACATCAATCTACACTCCTACAAAAGTACTATGATACGCTCCTTCCTTCTATGCTGTGTAGGGAAATCTAGAAAATGCGCAAGAATGTTAGAATTGATAGGATTCGATGTAATGTTCAGAGTGCTATTTAACATTCACCAAACCATGGCGAGGATTGCCTTGACTTTGAGGAAAAAGAAATAAATGATTCAGTTAGTTTTGTTGGAAAATAAATTAATACACATGTAATATTTTATAATAGGTTTGCTTAAATGGTGGGAATTAGAATTCCACTCAATAGTTTTGTTTTCCATTTCCTATGAGTTAGTTTCCTTATTTACTTAATCTCTCAATTATCTCCTTGTAATTAGCTAGGATTATCTTGTATATATAGGCACAAAAAGGTCTCATATTCAATACAATAAAATACTCATTCTTTCTGAGATGGGACCAGAGCTTTCGGTTTTTTGTTCTAAAGCATAAAATCGTTTTTTTTTTTGGTTTGGCCTTCATAGCCGATCATACCTTTCAGCCTTCATAGCTGTTCTTATCGCCGATCAAATATCAAGTGACATGCTCGTCGACCAGATCCAAAAAACAAATCGCGACTTCGAGATCGCGACTCCAAGCAGATCGTGTCTTCGACTCCAAAAACCCCTCGCGAAGTAGATCGCGACTTCGAGATCGCCAAATCGAACCAAATCGCGACTCCAAAAACCCCTCGCGAAGCAGATCTCGACTTCGAGATTGCGAAATTGAACCAAATCGCGAATCGTCGACCAGATCCAAAACATCTTGCCTTTTGCCGCTGCCGTCCGATCGTAAAACCCTACGCACCACCGCCACCTTCAGCTCGCAAAACCCAAATCCAATTTCGCGGCCAGATCGATAACCATCATGGCTGAAAACATCATCTTGTCCACCAAAACCACCACCCAGCCCATCGAAGTTCTCAATCACCCGACTTTAGGTGATCTGCAGAATGTTCAAGCCATGTATAGGCTGGATGGGAGAAGTTATCTCAAATGGTCCCAATTTATCTGCACGTATTTGAAGGGCAAGGGAAAAATAAGTCATCTTTTGGGCAAAGGACCGAAGGAGGGAGATCCCAAATTTGCATCATGGGATGAAGTAGATTCAATGATTATGTCTTGGTTATGGAGTTCCATGACTCCAAAAATCAGTGACACCTGCATGTTCTTATCCACGAAGAAGGAAATTTGGGATACTGTTCGACAGACGTATTCAAAAGCTCGCGATGCGGCTCAGGTGTACGAAATCAAAGTCAAGACCGCTGAAATGAAACAAGGCAACCACACTGTCACTGAGTATGCAAATGCGCTTAAGAATTTGTGGCATGAGCTGGACCATTATCGCTGTTCGAGACCAAATGTTCAGAAGATGCAACAATCTTGAAGAATTTTATAGAAAAAGATCGAGTTTATGACTTTCTAACAGGACTTAATATTGAGTTTGATCGAGTAAGGGTGCAAATACTTGGCAAAGAAGAGATCATCTCCCTAAACGGAACTCTCTCTCTGATTCGGGCAGAGGAGAGTCGAAGAGGAGTGATGCTCAAACCCCAAGCTCCTGAAGGTTCTGCTATGGCAACAAAAACCGACGTGGAAACAGATGGAAAGGTAGATCTGTCTCAATCCTCGAACCCAGACAGCCGCGATACTCTCTGGTGCACTTATTGCAAGAAACCAAGACACACCAGAGAGAGATGCTGGAAATTGAATGAAAAACCACCAAGCAAGGAGTGGGGAAACCAAAGAGGACAGCGAAATTTGGGAGCAGCGGAACCAGTCCTTCTTCACCATTAATCAACCAGGTTCAGACATGGGAATGCTTAATATAGAGGAGGTAGAGAAGCTAAGGGGACTTCTGGGATCACTGGAAAAAACTAGTGGTTCATGCTCTCTTGCATTCTCAGGTAAGTCTTCATTTTCTCAAGGACTAAATGTCTCAGATGAAACTATCAGGAATTTATGAATAATTGACTCAGGAGCCACAGACCATATGACTCATTCTTCACTAAACTTTAGCACCTACTCTCCGTGTCCAAGCAATCGAAAAATATCAGTTTCTGATGGTTCTTTAACTACCGTAGCTGGTATAGGAGATATTCACATCAGTTCTTCTCTTTGAAAAATGTTCTTCATGTCCCAAAGTTGTCCACCAACTTAATATCCATTCAAAAACTCACACATGATATGAATTGTAATGTACTGTTTAATTCTTCTCAATGTGTTTTTCAGGACCAGGTTTTGGGGAAGAAGATTGGACTTGCTAAGGAGATAAACGGGCTCTACTATCTTGACGAACCAAGCAGGTCACATATGGTCAAAAATAATTTATCTCTGTCATTCCTATCATCATCCAATAAAGACACCATTTGGCTCCATCATTTTAGACTAGGACATCCATCCTTTGGAATCTTGAAAACAATGTTCCCTAATTTGTTTAAAGGTCTAGGTGCTGAAAGATTTCATTGTGATGTATATGAGTTTGCGAAGCACAAACGTGTCCCTTTTCCAATCAACAATAATAAAAGCCCAGTTCCGTTTTATTTGATTCACAGTGATATAAGGGGACCCTCTATGGTTCGAAATGTGTCTCATTCTCGTTGGTTTGTCTCTTTCATTGACGATTGTACTAGAGTTTCTTGGATCTTTCTCCTTAAACATAAATCAGATGTAAGCAGTGTACTCCCAAACTTCCACAACATGATTCAAAACCAATTTGGGGTAAAAATCAAACAATTCCGATCAGACAATGCAAGGGATTATTTTAATCAAATTTTATCCCCATATTTTCAAAAGGAAGGAATCATCCATGAATCCTCTTGCGGTGATACTCCACAACAAAACGGAGTGGCAAAGAGGAAAAATGGTCACTTGCTAGCCACAACCCGAGCCTTTCTCTTTCACCATCATGTTCCAAAACACTATTGGGGGGAAGCCTTACTCACTGCTGCTTATATGATTAACCGTCTACCTTCTCGGGTTCTGGGGTTTAAATCACCAATGGAAACAATGTCCCAATTCTATCATGACCTTCGTACCACAAATAACCTCACTCCAAGAATCTTCGGCTGCATTGCCTTTGTCCATGTTCATAATCGACACAGGGGAAAATTAGATCCACGGGCTCTTAAGTGTATGTTTGTTGGTTATTCGTCCACCCAGAAAGGATACAAATGCTACCATCCACCCACACATAAATTCTTTATCTCCATGGATGTCACTTTTGAGGAAACCATTCTTTATCTTCAGGAGGAGACTTCATTTAGTGAAGATAAGGATAGAGATTTGTTTCTACTCGATTTACCTACTTGTGAGTCAGTTGTGTTCACTAGATCAGCCTCATCTGATCTAATCCTAGCCGAACCATTCCAGGCAGTATCAACACCCACACCCATCGATACTAGGCCCATGACAGAGCACAATGAACGTCATGACTCTATGCAATCTGTGCAGGTTTATTCAAGAAGAAGAGACTCGGATCCTAATCCCATGCAAGTCCAAGCTTCAAATCCTAATCCTGTGAATGAGGTAAATACAATTCCTGACCAATCTCAATTAACACTAGATCATGATCTCCCAATTGCTATCAGGAAAGACACAAGAGAATGCATAAAACACCCATTGTACCCTTTGGCAAAATTTCTCTCTTTTGAGAAATTCTCACCCTCATATAGGACTTTTTTGGTCAATCTAAATTCTATTCATATTCCTGATACTTTATCTGAGGCATTATCTAATGAGAATTGGAGAAATGCCATGTGTGAAGAAATGTAGGCACTAGAGAAGAACTAGACGTGGGAAATAGCTGACTTACCTCCTGGAAAGAAGGCTGTAGGCTGCAAATGGGTGTTTACTGTAAAATACAAGTCAGATGGCTCTCTTGAAAGATACAAAGCCAGACTCGTGGCGAAAGGATACACGCAGACCTATGGTGTGGACTATTAAGAGACATTTGCCCCAGTAGCTAAGATGAACACGGTAAGAATTTTGTTGTCACTGGCTGTTAATTTCAACTGGTATTTGGAACAATTTGATGTAAAAAAATGTCTTTCTTCATGGCGAATTAGAAGAGGAGACATACATGGACATTCCTCCGGGATATCAGCAACAACTGAGAGGCAACAAAGTTTGCAAGCTAAGGAAGGCGCTCTACGGCCTAAAACAATCTCCACGAGCTTGGTTCGGAAGATTTACCAAAGTAATGCTAGCCACCGTTTACAAGCAAAGTCAGGGAGATCATACACTCTTCATAAAACACTCGGAAGCAGGGGGAGTAACGGCCCTCTTAGTGTACGTTGATGATATTATAGTCACAGGACACGATGAGAAGGAGAAGGAAGCACTACGAAGATGTCTTGTCTGTGAATTTTAGATAAAAGAACTTGGGAGGTTGAAATACTTTCTAGCAATCGAAGTAGCTCATTCTAGAGAGGGAATCTTTATCTCGCAACAGAAATATGTGGCTGATCTTCTTAAGGAAACAGGAAAGTCGGCATGTAAACCAATTTCCACACCAATTGAACAAAATCATAGACTTGGAGAAGCAAAAGATGATCCAGCTGTGGACAAGGAGAGGTACCAGAGATTGGTTGGGAAGCTCATATACCTTGACCACACGCGGCCAGACATTGTGTATGCCGTAAGTGTTGTCAGTCAATTTATGCATAGCTCGAAAGAAATCCATCTACAAGCTGTCCACCGCATACTACATTACCTAAAGGCTAATCTAGGACAAGGGATTCTATTTAGAAGAAACACGGGATTAGTCCTTGAGGCGTATACAGATGTTGACTATGCAGGTTCACCAGTTGATAGGAGGTCCACGACAGGCTATTGCACTTTCTTAGGAGGCAACCTTGTAACATGGAGGAGTAAGAAGCAGAATGTAGTGGCTATATCAAGTGTTGAAGCAGAGTTTAGGGCAATGGCGCAAGGGGTTTGTGAATTACTGTGGCTCAAAATAATTTTGGAAGACTTAAAGATTAAGTGGGATGGACCTATGAGGCTATTTTGTGACAACAAGTCGGCCATCAACATTGCTCATAATCCTGTTCAGCACGACCGGACAAAGTATATTGAGGTAGATAGACATTTCATAAAAGAGAAGCTGGACAATGGATCAATCTGCGCACCTTACATCCCAACAAACCATCAACTTGCTGATGTACTTACAAAATGACTGAACAATGAAGCATTCCAACGACTTATATGCAAGTTGAGAATGAAGGATGTATATTCATCAGCTTGAGGGGGAGTGTTGGAAAATAAATTAATACACATGTAATATTTTATAATAGGAATACTTAAATGGTGGGAATTAGAATTCCACTCAATAGTTTTGTTTTCCATTTCTTGTGAGTTAGTTTCCTTATTTACTTAATCTCTCAATTATCTCCTTTATCTCCTTGTAATTAGCTAGGATTATCTTGTATATATAGGCACAAAAAGGTCTCATATTCAATACAATAAAATACTCATTCTTTCTGAGAAGTTTCATGAGTAGGAAACCCTCGTGCGATAGATAAAGATTAATTTAGATGGAAACTCCAAAGAAAACTCAGGTTATGTTAGCGGAGGCGCTATGCTGTGGAATGTTAATGGGACATTATTGTTTGGTTTAGTTCAATTTCTTGGGATTGGGCCTAGCTTGCTTGCGGCGACAAAAACGCTTTGGATTGCACTTCAGTAGTATGTTAAGTTCAAGTGGGTCTTCGTGGATAGTGTAATTGACAATGTCCTACTGGTCGAGATGGTCGTTGGGACATCTACAGTGCCTTGGAGATTAACATCATTTATTAGAAATATAAAGGTTCTGCCTTCTAAGGTTTATGCTTCTATTTCACACTGCTACAGTGAAGCTAACACGGTTGCTGACTTGTTAGCTAAGCTAGGAAGTGTTAGATAAAATCGGACCTTTTGGTCTGAATTAGAATGCCCGGTAACTGTTCGTGGATGCCTAAGACTGGATAGGCTTCATTTCCCTAACATTTGAAAAATCACGTGAAGTTTTTAAGGCATGTCTTAATGCTTGAATTTTATGTATTTTCATTATTTGATTTGTTCCTTGGTTAGGCCTCGCCCCCTCTGAATCTTATATTTTTTGCATTTATCAGTAACACTCTCCTACTCCACCGACGTTCCTCCAAAAAAATTTAACTAATTTATTTACTAAACCATTAGGGAGATAAAGGATAATGTATATTTGTAACAATGTAGGATCATATAATATATATGCTTAAGCTTGAAAGGGAGTGTTAAAGGGTATTTTTGTCATTCCTGCATTGTTTAGGGTTTATATATTGTTTTATTATAAATAGATGAGAGGCCATCTCATTCCCTTCGTCTCATTTTTTCCGTATTCTCTTTTTACTATGACACTTCCCCACCTCCTCAATGTTGATTGAAGAACCTATTCCTTTGTTGGTGCCTATTCATTTGATTGAGGTCTTGAGGATGCAGGGCGAATAGAGTTTTGGATTGGGGGAAGAAAGAAGAAAAATATAATGGAGAATAACAACTGGAAATAATTAAAAAATAATAAAGAGAAGATGAGGACGAAAATAAAATTTAACTCGGGGCCAATTAGGTACTTTTATAGCTTAATTGCAAGGTTAAATATCTTTAGAATAAATCCAGCTAATAAGGATAAATTTGTCCATAGCATAAGTATATCAATTTTCGGCGTGGAAAGTTACTCCCTGATCACCAGTGAAATATGACAATGTGTCCCACTCGTCAACTGGCATACAAAAGTACAAGATATCCTTGTGGTTATTTGTAAGATGACAGGGAGTGCAAGTGGCATAAACTCAAATTTTCACAAGCTTAAATGGATTTTCCAACACACATCGCCTAATAGAAATTATACATTTGAACCATGTTTATCTGAGCATTGAACTGTTCTTCACTTTTGTTTTTTTTTTGGGAGGGGGGGGGAGGGGGGGGGGGGGTTGGGGTGGAATTCGGCCATGAAATAATACCTCTATTCTTAAAGCATCATTAAGTTCAAATTTATTAAACAATGCAACATGATGACGTTTCTATACCAACCAGGATTACCTTATCTTCATTGCTGCGTTTGGGAAACTTGAGGACTCGTTGGTGACCTGTATTGTTTGATAATTGACAACCTTGGGATCCTTCTTGACAAAGATGTACATCAAGCCAGGACTCCATGACCTGAAACAAAACAAACATCAGAGGATGAAGTCAGATGAAAAAAAAAACTATTAACTCAATCTGTTACAGGTATCCAGAAGCACCTCTTTGGGCATTGATGGATTCTCGAAGAAAGAATACTCCCTCAAATCTACCCTTGGACCAAATTCCTCCTCAGGCATTTCCTTCAACATGACATTCACCTGCAATGAGGCATCTGCTTTGGTAAAACGGAGAGTTTTATCCCTTTGATCTCTTGCTTTTAACTTTGAAGTTTCACTTGTCCTTGGTAAACAAGTACAGTTAAAAACTGAGAGGCAACTTGAGATTGATTAGCTGGTTCCATAAATTTATTAATGAGTTACTAACAGCATCTTGGACATGCTAAAGAAGGAATAGAAAATGAAAATAACAAAGCAGCTAAAAGATATTTTTAACTAAAAGAAAATAATATAAAAAATAAGAAGCAAATACAAGGTTCTAAGCCCTCGAGTTTCATGCTTCAGTCAACAGAGATAAAACGCGGGCCCTGTTTCAAAGTTCTGTTATTTATTAATTTTATTTTTCTGTATAGGGCGTGTTGCTGAAATTGTATGTGCTGACCTGCCTCCTCACCACGCAAAATGTATATGGTAGTACAACGCCAAATTAATTGAGTTTTATATCGTTAAAACTTGTGAAAATCAATTTTGACTTCCTCATATCCTTTGATGGCGGGCTTCCCAGTCTATGCACAAGCAGTAGGAAAATATATAAGGTATCTTTCAGGTTTAAGGTATTGGACTTGGTGAGTAACCTAATGCCACAAAGCATCACCCTGCCTGGACAACAATAGGTGAGTCAGTTAGCATAGCCTCATGTATTGCACTAAAAAGTAATGTCAAAGCCTTCTAAGAACTTGATGACCATAACAAGTAGGAAAATCATTGAAACCATCCTTCCACAAAATAAATCACTGTTAGGGTTAATCCACTGATGAGCCACATCAACACTACGAGTCTGAATTATTAATGGTCACTCAAGGCCAGTTCACCATGTTGACTTCTTGTCTGGGGGCTTGCATCATTCTTGACATTCTCGATAATGACAACAGCACTGATGCATTTCAACTCAATTCTATCTCTTCAACTTTGAGCTCTCCAACACTCGTATCTAGAGCAAGTCAAAGTGCACAAGAGAACTAGATTCATTGACTGACGTGTCTGGTTTTTCATACTGAAATTGAGCCAAAATTTCTACTTTTCAATTTTGCCCTTCGACATTCATTTCATCTTATGCATACAGATGACATAAAAATAAAAAAGTAGTAGCAACCAGTTTTTATTTTTTATTTCACCTTTTTCCCCCTTATAGCTGAATACATTTTTTTTTCTAGTTATACCTGAATAAAGTTTTACGACTTCGAAAGAACGGTACCTCAAATACATGATCCATGGGACATATAAAAGGTTGCCTTGTCATAGTGCCCACCAGAACTCCAGGATGTCCAAACCATAATCTGTCCAACCTGCACCAGAGTGGAGGCATAACCTAAAATCACAAACGAAGAGCAAAAAGATATCAAGACATCGACTTCAGATCAACATTAGCAACTAAAATTGCCGAGATAGTAAAAGAATTGCAACTAAAATTGTAGAACTTCCATTTTCTCATTGTAAGAAGCAATATAGTGACACAGGCATCATCACTCTATTAAGCTGCAACTAATAATTTGATACTTCACTTTTTACGTTGCACATTACAAAGAAAGAAGTGCTATTCAGTAGATAAAGTTGGACAGATATTCATGTAAACGAAAATAAAGGGAAAGCGGGGAAGAAATAAGCAATCTCTGATGATCTTTATTGAACAATGCAGTAACTATTATATAGAGGAAGTTAACCTAAAGCCCAATCTTAAAATCTGGTAAAAACACAAGAAATCAGGGAAAAAATTAAATGAAAAAGAAAATATCAAACAAATAAAATCCCAAAACTGACTCATATAAACCTGGAACAAAGTAATAATAATAAATTACTTAGCTGTCAACACTCTCCCTCAAGTTGGGGATAGATGTTGTATTACAATTTCATATTTTATTAAGGTTATCTTTAATCAGTACGAGTAATTGTTATGAGCTGTTAGCAGCAGAGGATAGTGAGCCAGAGAAAAGGTGACCAAGTCAGAACCTGACTGCCTCCGGCCAAGCCCTTGCCATCGCTGGTCTCCAGCGACCCTGCACCTCATGTCATCGCAAATCGCAGCCTATTGTGATCCGCAAGATGAAGCCCTAACCCTTCACTTCCAGCAAAAACCATAGCCTCTGCCACCTTCCACTCCTATCGCCTCCCCTCCAGCTTTCGCCTCTCTCCGACGACCTACCAGTGAACCTCGCCCAAACCCTAGCTGCTCCCTGATGTAGCCAAACCTCCGAAGAATCTAACCTAACCCTAGCCTTTGTTGCTGCCCTGCATTTCTAGCCTAAACCTTAGCTGCTTCCACCTCCTTCCCCTCCTCCCGCTGTCGTAACTCTCCGGTGAGCCTCTCCCTGCCAGCAAAGCACTCCGGCAACACTCTCCCTGCCGGCGAAGTACTCCGGCAGGCCTTCTCCACCCTGATTTTTGACCCATTAGACCAATTGACCTGCTGCCTTTAGTGATTGAGGTGAAGTAGCGATGGGAACTTCCGGCGATGGCCAGAATAATTCACCTCTTGCCGAAACCCTAATACAATTGGCCAACCCTTGGCATCTCATAACCCTAATTCGGTCCCTTCAAAAGCCAAATCTTTTGCAAGTTAGTTCTCTGGAAATAAAGTTGTTGACGTTGTGAAACTGAAGCCTCTGAGAATGCATAAGGAAAAGCCTGCCATCTTCCTGACCAGTGAAGAAAATTCGTTGGCGGCTCCTTTTTAGCAATGCCTTAATCAGAAAATTCTGTAACGGAAGACCAGCTTTGGACAAACTACGAAAAGCTTTTCATTCTATTGGATATAAGGCCACATTTGAGATTGGTTTTCCGGATTCCAAACATTTGTTAATCCAATTATATTCTGAAGGAGATTTCCCACGACTCTGGATTAAGAATCTTTGGTATATAAAAGGATTTCCGGTACGAGTGTTCAAATGAACTCTAGAATTCCAAACAAATAAAGGATCCTCTTTGGCTCCGGTATGGATTGAATTGGATCATCTGGACAACAACACAATCTCATTCTCCAAAGCTAAAGCAATGGGCTCGCCCATGAAATTGGATGTTGTAAGCCTGTACTAGATTATACAGGCCTAGCTCTGCTAGAGTTTGTATTGAAGTATACCTGCAAAAGGAACTCCCAAACAGAATCTAGATGGGACAAGGAACCACAAGCTTTTAGCAACCGATCAAAGTATGAAGTATTGCCCAAACATTGTTCCCACTATTATATACAGGGTCACTCAGTTTAAGAGTGTAAACACAAGAATCCGCCTACTAAAGTCACTGCAAAGACTAAAGACATGAAGAAGATAGAGGAAAAAGGAAATAAGGTGGAGCAATCATACAAAATTGTTGAAGATGCAGTGAAAGAACCTGTGCCACCAGAAAAGCAAACTTAGGAGCAGCAAAGGGAAAAGCAAAATTATTCATAAGTACTAAGAAAAGGGCGACGAAGGAAATAAGGAAGATAACACAAAGAATGATCAAGAACGGAGAATGAAAATTCAGAGACAAAGAAAGGTATAATGCCAGTGTATCATAGAGAATAGAAAACAAGTCAAAACTAGTAAGGAAGAAGAAGACTCTATGTCTCGCCATGGCACATCAAAGGATGATCTCACTGTAGAAATATCGGCAGAGCATTTGGTGGTGAAGGAGACCAAAGATGTGGTTCAATACCTCTCCCTGTCACCGTGAATACTCAATAATGATTACTCCATAGATTCATGTGTTTCAGAGTGGACTACTAAGAGAAAAGGAAAATTCAGGAAATTAGATTTTGAACCTACAGTGTAGACTAGATCAGCAGCAAGTAAGGGTCAAGGCCAAGGTTCCAACTCTTCTAATGTTTAACTCACTGGTGTGGAACGCTCGGGGGGCTGCCAACTCAGCCAATAGAAGAAGACTTAAAAGGTTAACTCCGTTTTTTTCTCTTTTTTTCATTAGACTGTTGGACCCTACAGTGAAGGCTCAAGTTGCATAGGAGCTCAAGCGATATGTTTCGTTTGATGATCGCTTCAGCAATGAAGCTAATAAGATTTGGGTGTTTTGTAGAGATTCAATTCATTGTGAAATTTTGGCTAGTAAAGATCAACTCGTGGTAGCTAAGATAACTCATAGATTGCTTTGGCAGAACTTCCTAGTAGTGGTGGTTTACGCTAAATGTTCGAGAAGGGAACGAAGGGAGTTGTGGGATCAGATAAGAGAGGTGCATATTGATTTCGCTTATCCTTTGCTTATAACAGGAGATTTTAATGTCACCCTGGAAAGATTGGAGTGCCTGGGATGTTCTCAGTTTCATATTCAGGTTGCTAATGGTATGTTAAATTGTATTAATTTGTGTGGTCTAGTCAAATTTGTCATACTCAAGAAATAAATTCACTTGGTGCAGCTCCAAATATCGGACAAGGAAGAAATGGAGCAGGTTAGACAGAACTTTAGTAAATATTGAATGGCAACATCTTTTCCAGGCTTCTGAACTCCTCAATTGATCAGATGCGGATTCTGAACTTTTGGTGCCAACATCATAATTTTGTTAAGATTGTTAAGGAATCTTGGATTCAACCAATCTTGGAAACCCGTTCCAAAAGTGGCATAGGAAAATGAAAAGGGTAAAGTTGATGCCATATGAATGGAGCTTCAATACTTTTGGAACTATTTTTGACCGGGCCAAGATACTTGAGAAAAAAGTGGACAAACTTCAAATGCAAGCTTCTACTGATCCAACCATGGTCCAGCGCTTACAAGAAACTAAGGCTAACCTGACAAACGCCTTATACCAAGAGGAAGCATATTGGAAGCAAAAATATGGAATCAAGTGGATAAAAGAAGGAGAAAGAAATACGAAATATTTTCATACGTGCGTTAACCAAAAACGGGAAGAGATGCATATCAAAAAGTTGAAAACGATATGGGAGATTGGATAGAGGATGATGATGGTATTCAAAATATATTGGTTAATAATTTCCAAGGTTACCTTTCTAATCCTTTCAACATGGAGTATAGTGAAATGATTCAATATATCCATCAGGTGGTGTCAGTTCAGGAGAATCAAGATTTGGTCAAGTATCCTGATATAGAAGAGCTACAGCAAGTCAAGGGTATAGATGGAGAGAGTTCCCAAGACCCAAATGGATTCACCTAGAGATTTTATGTAACATGCTGGGACATTATCAAGGAAGATCTAATCAATATGGTGACTAACTTTTTCTGTAGTGCAGAGTTACCCTTGAGTGTAACTAGTACCTTGATTGCTCTTTATCTCCAAAAAGGATAACCATGTGGTTGCCACCGACTTCAGGCCGATTAGTTTATGCAATTGCTCGAATAAGGTGATAACCAAGAACCTGGTTAATAGAAATGCTAATTTATTGCCTAAAATCATCTCCTGAACAAAGTGGTTTTGTACAAGGTAGAAATATTTTCGACAACATTCTGTTGCTGCAGGAGATGGTGCAAAAATTTAAGAACAAGGTGCAAGAGGAAATGTTATCGTAAAACTGGACATGGCTAAGAGGCATATAATCGAGTCTCTTAGTGCTTCCTAACAACTGGGTTAAGGAAATTTGGATTTTGCGAAATTTGGATTGGTATGTTATACAAGGCGATTTCTAAAAACCATTTTTTTGTTCTAATAAATGGGGGTGCTAGTGGTCCTTTTAAATCTCAGAGAGGACTGAGACAAGGGGATCCACTATCCCCCAGCCTATTCATCATTGTTGCTGAAGTTTTCTCAAGGGTGATTAAATAGTTGATTGATAAAGGGGATATTCAAACGTACACGCATCCGGTTGATTTTGCATCTTTCATATGTTAACGACGTGGTGGTTTCCCTTAATGGATAATTTTATGAAGTTCTTGAAACTTGAAAGATTTTGAGGTGTGTTGGGGCCAGATGGTGAATGTGGACAAACAACAAATTCTGTTACCAGACAATCTAGTTCCTTCTCACTGTCACTGGATACTTAGGCATACAGGATTCAAGAGACGTAGCTTTCCTTTTAGCTACCTAGGTTGCCAAGTTCATAAAGGAAAAAATGCACTATTTTTGAAGACATGCTCAGGAAGATTAGACAGAAAGTTGCTTGTTGGCAACCAAGGTTACTTTGTAGTCGTGACATCTCATCCTCTTGAAACATGTGCTTCAAAGTATAACTCTCTATTTGTTCATGTTGATTTCTCCTCTGATTTCTGTTATTCGAGAAGTTGAAAAGATTTTGCCCAGGTTTTTTCTAGGGATCCAATCCTGAAAAGAAAAGGTTGCATTAAAAGCGCGAGAGAATTATTTGTTGCCCTATTGAGGAAGGTGGCCCAAGGATTAGAGTCTTTCACCATGTTAACCGGGTGCTCCAGATGAAACTTTGGTGGAGGTTTAGAGAAGGGACAATTCTTTGGGCTCAATTTCTGAAAGAGAAGTACAACTGAACTGGTCTAGCGGCTAAATGCAGAAATTTTGCTCACCAAAACCATGTATGGGGTTCTCTACTTGATAGAAACTTTTATGTCGAGAACCATATTCAATTTCTGATTGGAAGAGGGTGTGGATCATTTTGGTGGGATACGAGGCTCATCTCTGTTCCGCTGGGTGAAATGGTATTAGCAGATACGCGTTTTACGAATCTTCTAATCAAGGATGTTCGGTTAGCTAGTGGATAGTGGGATATGCAGCTTATTCAAAATCTTCTCCCTGAAGATTATGTGAGAAGACTAGAGAGTATTCAAGTTCTAAATATCTCTGACTAGGATGTTATGATTCTGACTAGGATGAGGCGATTCAGTAGAAAGGTGTGAAAATCTGCTCCCGATATAATTGTTGGTTTAGGCCTCAGGTTGAATCATTGGATCATTTGTTTTCACAAGGGGACTTGGCAAAGAGAGTCTGGAATGCTTCTGGGGCAACTTCTAGGACTGGAAAAGTGTTTGGAAGATTAGTCGATTGGTGACAGCAACATAGATCTACACCTTGGCAAAAATGTAATGACACGGTCATTCCTTCTGTGCTATGCTAGGAAATATAGAAAATGCGTAACAATGTTAGATTTGATAGGGTTCAGTGTGATGTTCAGAAAGTGATATTTAACATTCAACAAAAGCTTGGCCAAGATTGCTTTGCCTGTAAGGAAAACGAAATCTATGATTTAGTTGGTATACTGGAGCCTCCTATGCAATAGACTAAAGATTAATTTGGATGAGAACTCTAGAGGAAACCCTGGTCTTATTGGCGGAGACAGCACGCTGTGGTATGCCAATGGGACGCTATTATTTGGTTTCGCTCAATTTCTTGAGTTTGGGTCTAACTTGCTTGTAGAGACAAAAACGCTTTGGAAAGCACTTCAGTATTGTGTTGAGTTCAAGTAGGTCTCCGTGGATATAGTCAACGAAATTGCCCTGCTAGTCGCGACGGTTGCTGGAGATCTACAGTACCTTGCTGATTAATGTCGCAGATTAGGAATATAAAGGATCTGACTTTTGTGGTTCATGCTTCTGTTTCGCATTACTACAGGAAAGCTGACACGGTTGCAGACTTGTTAGCCAAGTTAGGAAGTGCTAGAGAAAATCGAATTTTTTGGTCTGAATCAAAATGTCCGACAACTGTTTGTGGATGCTTAAGACTAGATAGGCTTCATTTCCTAACATTAGAAAAATCGAAGGAATTTCTTATGTCATGTTTTAAGATTGATTTTTCTGTATTTTCGTTATTTTATTTTGTGCGTTGCTTTAAGAGGTCAGACCTAACCCCCCTTTGATTTTTGTATTCTTTACATTTATCAATAAAGTTATCCTCGCTCCACCGAGGTTCTTAAAAAAAAAGTAATTGTTTGTGAATAAGTTTGCAAATGCATAACTCAATTTTGCATGTTTTTTGTATGGCCTCAGTCGCCTGAGTACCTCTTTATTTGGGTCATAGTTGTCAAAGGCGCACCAAGGCGTGCACTTAGTCTCCAGGCACGCAAAGGCTCGCCACTTGCACCTCACTAGTTCAAGGCAAGGCTCATTCAACCAGGCGTGCGCCTAAGAGCCCAGGCACAAGGCTCAAGAAAGGGGCGTCTAGCTGAAGTTGTTCTAGAAATTGCATTTATTTTTATTACACCACTTATTAAGTCACATGAGTGTGTTGGATCAATACCTAACACATACCAAATTATCGAAAACATATCCTAAGTTCTCATGCATCTGCTAATTACAAAAGATTGAAATATACATTTTCAATTACAAAGTCGAACAAATTAACATGGTTGTATGGATTTCAATCTCTTTGATTTCTCTTTTGGCACTTGAAGCATGTCTTTTGAAATCTATAGACAGCTTTATTCCCTTGCATATTTTGATTATTGAAAATATTAAATGATTTTAATATTTGAAAAATCTGGTTTTTCATGTGGTCCATTAGATATATAATTGATTGCATTATCATAATAAATGCTATATAAATAAATTAAGTATAGTAATATTCTATGCTTACAGAAAACTAAGTGGATTGGAGAGAGATTTAGAAAAATTGAGAGTACGGGGTATAAGTTATGGTATACGGGAAAGGACAAATATAAGAATGGGGTGGGTATCATGGTAGATAGGGATTTAAATGAGAGCATGGCCGATATTAGGAGAATTAGAGATAGGATAGTTATGAAGTTGGTGATTGGAGGGGAGGATAAATGTTATTAGTGTGTACGCTCCCCAAGTTGGACTGCGGGAAGATATTATACGAGAATTTTGGAAGAAGATGAACGAAATAGTTCAAAGTATACCTAACCACGAAAAAATATTTATTGGGGGAGACTTGAATGGACATGTAGGAAATGAAAAGGGGACTTTCGATAAAGTACATGGTGGTTATGGATTTGGGAAAAAAAATGCATGGGTGAGATGATTTTAGATTTTGCTACGGTGTATGATTTAGTTCTTCTAAATACATATTTCAGGAAGAGGGATGAACACTATCACATTTAAGAGTGGATAAAGGAATAGCAAAATAGATTTTGTCCTTACAAAAACAAATGATCGTTTGATATGTAAAGACTGTAAAATTATACCCGGAGAGAGTATTGCTACCCAAAATAGATTGATGGTAACTGATTTGAAGTTTCAGGGGTAGAAACAAGAGTCTAAGATAAGTAGGCATACAAGGATACGTTGGAGGGATCTAAGCGGTTAAGAGATAGAGTTATTTAAGGATAAAATTAGCAATGATGAGTTAAGGAAGAGACATGAAGAGGTGAACAAAATGTGAAATGATATGGCGAGTCATATTAGAGAGATAAAAAGAAAAGTTTTAGGAGTTTGTAGAGGGGAAGGACCTAAGGTTTTAAATCGCAGTATCGGGTTACGTAATGGTAACGGTTGTGGTGTAATGGTATCGGGAGTATCGACCAGTCCGTAACGGGAATCGGCCGTAACGGTCATGAATTTTTTAAAATCACTAAAACATCCTCAAAAACTCAATAAGAGTAATTGTTTTACTCATTTAACCTTTAATAAACACATTATAATAGGTATTATGACATTTTAGGGTTATATACAACACAATAAAGATATAAAAAAAGACGAAAAAACCGTCGTACTTAACAATTTAAAAAAAATAAGATGATGCACACAATACTTAATAAAAATATATTACACAAATATAATAAAAAAGTAAATTGTACTTCTACATCATATTACATAAACATAATAAAGGAGGAATAGATCATTCTTCACCCGACATTGTTAAATTTTAATTTTTTTGCAATTTACATACACAAATTTAATTCATACTATTTACTAAAATCATAATTAAAGTTAATTAATATTAAATTAACCATTATATATATATATATATATATATATTTATATATATAATGTCATAAATAATAATGACAAAAAAAAAAGGCTATAAAAATAGAAGTTAGAAAATTTGAGGACTAAATTGTAAACATCATTTTATAAATCATTATTATTTCCTAACCCTCCCTAATTATCAACCAAACACACCCACCCAATTCAATGACCCGACACACTCACTCACGCCCAAATAAGATGCAGAGAGAGAGAGAGACGAACGGGGTGAGACGACGTCACAACGACCAGGAGCTGCGACGCGACGGAGAGAAGCTGCGACTGTGACATCGCCGGTGATGGCGAGAGCTAGTTCGGCGACAAATTGTTTCTGTTAGGATTTGGCGACGCCACGACTGATATGATATCTCAAAATTTGACGAGGAGCTCTTTGATTTTCTGCTAATTGGTAAGTATTTGTTTGTTTTCTACTATTTTTTTCTTCTCCTCTGTTCAATTATATGGTAGATTCTCTGAAGAAAGCTGAGAGATTCTCCTCACATGGGTGTTCGGCAGAAATTAGACCTCTACAGGCCGTAACGTCTATAACGGCCGTTACGGCCTCAGTAACGGTCGTAACGGCCGTTAAACAGCCCGTATCGGCCCAATACGGTGCGATTCAATCCTAGACTTCGGAATCGGCCGTGTATCGGTATCGGATGCTTCATTTTCCGGTACGAATCAGCCGTTACAGTATGTAACGGCCGATATTTAAAACCCTGGAAGGACCACAATATAAAGAAATTTGGTGGTGGAATGAAGAGGTCCAAAAAACCATTCGGGACAAGAAAATAGTTTATAAAGAATGGCAAAAATTTCGTAATAGGGAGAGTTTGGAGAGGTATAAACATGCAAAAACAGAGACAAGAAAAGTAATTAAAAAATCAAAATTTAGGGGTACAATAATTTGTATCAAAAGTTAGATACAAAAGGGGGGGGGGGGGGGGGAAGGATATATTTAAACTTGTAAGGGGGCGTCAACGGAAGACTAGAGATATTGAAAGTGTTAGATGCATCAAAGACACTGATGAAAAAGTCCTGGTGAAGGATGAGGATATTATGGAATGGTGGAGAAGTTATTTTTATAATTTATTTAATGAGAACGCCGCCGGAGAATCTAGATTATAGTTGCCTAATTTATCTTCAGATAAGATTTTTACAAGTTTCATAGAAGAATTAGAGCTTCTGAAGTTAGAATAGCATTAAGCAAGATGAAAATTGGAAAAGGAGTAGGGCCAGATGAAATCCCTATAGAGGTGTGAAAAAGTTTGGGAGATATTGGGATAGAGTGATTGACTAAACTTTTCAATGATATTTTGAGGACTAAGAGAATATCTGACGACCGAATGGGGAGTATCTTAGTGCCCATCTATAAAAATAAAAGGGATGTTCAAAGTTACACGAACTATCGGGGTATAAAACTTATGAGTCATACTATGAAACTTTAGGAGAGAGATAGAATATAGAATAAGACATGAAACCAGCATAGTAAAGAACCAATTTGGATTTATGCCCAGCCGATTAACCACTGAAACTATTTATTTACTCAGGAGATTAATGAAAAAATATAAAAATAAATAAATAAAAATTTACATATGGTAATTGTGGACCTGGAAAAAGCTTATAATCAGGTACCCATAGAAATTTTGTGGTGGGTGCTAGAAAAGAAGTAGGTATCCATTATATATGGTATTTGTGGACTTGGAAAAGGCTTATGATTGGGTACCCAGAGAAGTTTTGTGATAGGTACTAGAAAAGAAATAGGTATTCAATGTGTACATCGAGGTAATTAAGGATATGTATGAATGTATAGTCACTAGTGTTCGAACAAGAGGAGGTGATACTTGTGCATTTCCAATTAATATAGGCTTACATCAAGGATCATCTTTAAGTCATTACCTCTTCGTTCTAGTGATGGATGAACTCACAAAATATAATTAAGATAGAGTACCTTGGAGGATATTGTTTGCGGATGACATAATACTAGTTAACGAAAGTAGAATATGTCTTAATACTAAGTTAGAAAGATAGAGAGAATCCTTAGAGTCTAAAAGTTTGAAGGTTAGCAGAAGTAAGATAGAATACATGCATTGCAATTTCAGTAATGACCGGGGAGATGTTAACACGGTCAAAATTGAAGATGATGAGGTTCAAAAGTTTGATAATTTTAGATATTTAGGTTCAATAATTTAGAGTAATAATGAAATCCAAGATGATATTACACATAGAGTCAAGGCAGGTTGATGAAAGTGGAGAAGTGAAGTTGGGATGATTTGGGATCGTAGTATAAAACTCAAATAAAAATTCTACAAAATTGTTGTAAGACCAGCGCTTCTGTACGGTTCAATATGTTGAACAGTAAAAGTGAAGCATGTCCAGAAAATTGGGGTGACAGAAATGAGGATGTTACAGTAGATGATGAGTGGAAAGACGAGAATGGATAAAATTAAGAATGAAACTATTAGAGAGAATTTTGGAATAACACCCATCGAAGAAAAGATTAGAGAAAATCGTTTACGATGGTTTGGGCATGTACATAGAAGACCCATAGAAGTACCAGTGAGAAAATGTCAAGTGCAAGGGGCTACTAGAGGGAGAGGTAGACCTAGGAAGACTTGGGACGAGACTATTAGAGCTGATTTGATGACATTAAACTTGACGGAGGGGATGACCCTTGATCGATCACTATGGCATAAACGAATTCATGTAGCCAACCCTACATAAGTGGGACAAAGGCATTGTTTTTGTTGTTGTTGTCGTTGTCGTCTTTATTTCTAATTAATCATATGGAGATCACTCGAGAAACCTTTAGTGCTCGCTCGCTCCCCTTTACTTTTTTCTAATGGATTTCTTTCCTCAAATAGAGTCTCCATATAACTTTTTCCATCTTTTATTATCTCATATATATGAGTCAGAGACATATAGATATATCAATTTCATATCAAAACAGATCCCCCCCCTCTTCTGGTATTGGTACAACAAGTCTTTTAGTGAGTTTATCGTAAACAATTTGTTGAACAATACTCAACACAATTCCCACAAAAAATGCAGATCCCACAATCAATATTGTAATTAAGCAATCACTTCTTTCAAATATTTGTTTCCAGTTTCCAATCAATAACAAGTAGATAATATTTGTTTTCAGATTCAAATCAACAACAGGTATTTATAGGACATACACAAACACATACTTCACAATCAATGCATTTATCAAATTCAAAGTGGATTCAACCTCGGAAATGCTTGGGCGGGATAAATTTTTCTCGAGACCATATGTTCTTCAATTACCTCCACTTCCCATCTTTACTTGAACACAACGAATAATAAGCAAGCAAGCGGGATCAAAGAGCAGCCACAACTCTACTTTCATTGTTGGTAAGGAAGGAAAGGAGGAGGACTACAAGACACTCTCTGAAAGAGAATCCAGTATTTCTTAGTCTTGAATATTTGAACTGGTTGTTCACTGTTTAAAAATTCTTGTTTAGGCAGTTAATACCATCCATACTGTGAAGATCAATGAATAACATGAAAAATCTAGAGAGAAAAGAGAAATGATGGTTAGGATTTATTATCTCTGAATAATGAAAACAAGAATACTGAATAGAAAACCTAGAAAAAAAAAAGACTTATATAAGCTATGGTGGAAAACCTAGAAAGCAAGTAAAAGACTATTCTACCCTTACTAAATAATACTAAACCTTAACTCTAATATCCCCTCCCAAACTCACGATGTTGCTGCAAGTAGTATCGAGAATTTACCAACCAAAAATCGAAAACGCGAAATAGAATGCGACTTAGTGAACAAGTCGGCAATTTGCATGGATGATGACACAAAAGGCAAAGTAATAGTCCCATGTTGAAGGTGATGATGAGTGAGATGACAATCGATCTCTGTGTGCTTGGTCCGTTCATGAAGGACTGAATTGTGAGCAATCTGAATAGCACTTTTGTTATCACAATACATGGGAATGGGATGAGAAAGAAAAACACCCATATCTGCAAGTAACCAACGCAACCAAACTATTTCGGTGGTAGTGCATGCCATCGCACGATACTTAGCTTCTGTGGAAGATTTAGAAACAATGGTCTACTTCTTGCTCTTCCATGAAATAAGAGAATCACCAAAAAATACACAAAAACCTGTGACAGATTTACAATTTGTAGGATCACTAGCTCAATCAGCATCAGAATAGGCACGTAGCTCCAAAGACGAGGTCGACGGAAGTAAGAGACTCTGAAAGAGGGTACCTCAAAGATACCGAAGGATACGAAGAACAGCAACCCAATGAACTATAGTAGGAGAAGTGACAAATTGGCTGACGATATGAACATCATGCGCAATGTTCGGGCGATTGATAGTTAGATAGACCAAAATGCCAACAATAGTATGATATAATGTAGGATTTGACAAAGGGGCACCATCGGAAGGTGAATAGCGAACATTCACCTCTAGATGAGTATCAACAGTCTGAGTATCAATAAGACGAGCACGCTCGAGAATGTCAGCTGTATATTTAAACTGAGAGAGAAGATAGCCTTTTGGAGAAAATGCTATTTCAATACCCAGAAAGTAGCGTAAAGCCCCCAAGTTTTTCATTTCAAACTGACGAGATAATTCTAACTTCAAAATTGCAATCCCATCAACATTATCACCAGTAATAATTATGTCATCCACATATAAAAATAGTAGAACACGGCCAGCAGTGGTACACTTTATAAACAGAGTGGAATCATGATTACTTGGGTGAAAACCAAGCGAAATAATCACCGTAGAGAACTTCTCAAACTAGGCTCGAGGAGCCTGTTTAAGGCCGTATAGAGCTTTCTTGAGTTTGAAAACTTCTCCAGACTAATGAGCAACACCCGGAGGAGTCATGTAAACATCTTCTTGAAGATCGCCATTCAAGAAGACATTTTTAACATCCATCTAAGAAATATGTCACTGACGAACAGATGCAACGGCAATAAGAGTCCAAACAGTCGTCATTTTTGTAACTGGAGCAAAAGTCTCATAATCCATACCATATTGCTGAGAAAATCCCTTGACGAGCTTTGTACCGCTCAACTGAACCATCAGACTAGATTTTAATTTTGTAGACCCAACGAGAACCAATTGGACTTTTACCTGGAGGTAAAGGTACCAAATCCCATGTATCTGTCTTGTATAAAGCAGAGTGTTCCTCAGCCATAGCCTATTGCCAAAGCGGATCAAGTGCTGCCTCTTTATAGGATAAAGACTCAGAGAGACAGTGAATAGAGGATAAAAATGAAGCAAAAGAATTTAAATAGCAAGAGTAAACAAGATCTGGTATATGAGTGGACTTACGAATGCGTTGAGGATAGCGAAGAGGAGGATCCACAACCTGAGAAGATTCTTGGTAGGCTGTCAGAGGGGAAGGGATGCTAGAAGTATCAATACCTGCAAAGCTACCAGTGTCAACATGAGGTCGAGACGCATGAGATGGGTCAATATCTGTAATACATGGATTTTGAGAAGATAAACTATCATGTCATCAGAGAAAAGATCAATGGAAATAAGATCAGATTTTATCCAGTTGTGTGTACTAACAGGAATAGAGAAAAAATGTATATGCTCAAGAAACACAACATGACGGGACACATATAGTTTTTGTGCAACTGGATCAAAATAACGATATCCCTTTTGTTCCACATAGCCTAGAAAGCACAAATGACAGAGCGAGAAGATAACCAACTACGCTCTACTCTTGGTCGAAGAAGAAAACAAGTGCACCCACATACTCTTAAAGAGGAATAGTTGGGAGCACGACCGTACAACTTTTCAAATGGAGACAAACCTGAAGAATGAGAGGATGAAATCTTATTAATTAGGTTCACTGCAGTAAGCACTGCTTCTCCCCAAAATACATTAGGAACAGAGGCAGACAGTAAGAGAGAACGAGCAGTTTCAACAATGTGCCTATGTTTCCTTTTAGCGACACCATTTTGCTCGGGAATGTCAATATACGAGGTTTGGTGAATTATTCCATTTAAAGCAAGCAAGTTAATAAAAGGATTAGAAATGTACTCCCCACCCAAATCACATCTAAAGCACTTGATAACAGCAAAATGTTGGGTCTTAATAAGAGCTCGAAACGTTTGAAAAATACCAAAGAATTCAAAATGACGTTTCATAAGATAAATCCAACAATATCAAGTGTAATCATCAATGAAGGAAACATAATATCTAGACCCCCCTTTTGTAGCAATCGAGGAAGGTCCCCATACATCAGAGTGAACCAGATCAAATGGTGTAAGTGAAGAAGAAATGCTTCGATTAAAAGGTAAAACAGAAAATTTTGCCAGTTTACAACCACTACAATCAGAAATATCACAAGCTGACAAATTCTCTAAGGATATTTTAGATGCTAAATATTTTAAACGAGATGCTGAAACATGACCAAGAAGAGAATGTCATAAATAAAAACTAGGAGATGAAAACGTCAAACGAAAAGACAACAAGTCAACACCGGATGCTGCAACATCTGGTACTCGTAGCACGTCCAGTATATATAATCCCCCCTGCCTACGGCTTGTCCCAATCAGCTTCTGGGATTGCGGATTCTACACATGATAAGAGGTAAAAGAGAAAGAAACTGAGTAACTAGAATCACATAATTGCCCAACAGAAATAAGATTCAATGCAAGGTTGGGAATATGATAAACACTTAAAAGAGATAACCGAGATTTGACAACAGAACCAATGTCTGCTAATGGCATCGGAGTACCATCAGTAGTCATAACAGATGCAGATAATGTAGGATTTAAAGAAGCAAATGATGACAAGTCAGGTGACATATGACAAGAGGCTCCAAAATCTAGAACTCATGTGGAGGAAGACATACCTAAAGAACTAGAGGGCAACAAACATATTGAAGATGCAGGGGACATGGCATGCGGCTGTGTGGCAAGGAACTTTTGAAATTGTTCAGTAAGGGCCTCCATTGTGGGATTAGAAGATATTGGATCTCCAAAACCAAACGAATTTGATGATGACGGTACAGCTGTAGCAGTGTTAGGCTGTGGAGGCCTGTAAGGACGTTTTTGAGATCGATTATCAAATTTCCAATGGGGAGGCGGTTGTTGCTGTGTTCTACTCAATTTAGGGCATTGAGCCTTCCAATGATCTTTCTGCGTACAGAAGCTACATTCATCAAAGGCGGGCCTCAAATAGGACTTGTTTTGATGATTAGGAGGTAGTTTAGAAGGAACTGCCAGAACAGATGGACTGGGTGATTGGACAACCCTTGTGTCTGATTTAGATTTGAAACGTATCTTCTCAGCCAATAATTCACTAACCACAGAGTCAACAGAAGGAAGTGGATTACGGTGCAGAATTGTCCCACGAAGTCCCTCAAAATCATCACGTAACGCCATAAAAAATTAGTCCAAACGCTGTTCTTCTCTATGAGCAATGTACGGAATACACGCTCGTAATTCTGCAGATTCCGTAACAGCTAATTGATCCCAGAGATCTGTCATAGCAGAGTAGAATTCCTGGATACTCATATCATTCTACTTCAGTGCTCGAATATCAGATTCCAATTGGTATTATTTTGCAAAATTAGACTGTATGTACAACCTTGATAAATGATCTCAGACCTCTTTGGTGTACTCGTATTTCGTCAATTGCATACCAATTGAATGATCAACAGAGTTGTTAATCCAGGTAATGATTTTTGAATTATTTGTCTCCCAGGTGTCTAACGAAGTTATATCATCTTCAGTCCTTTCATCTTTTGGTTTAACCAACGTACCACTAATATAGCCCCACATCTTTTTGCCTTTGAGAAAAAATTTCATCACATAACTCCAATATAATTTTTTTTTCCCATTCAATCTCACAGCAATTGACTGAAGCAAATCATCTCTTTCGGAAGCCATTACAAATATCAACAAACGAAAATACAAATCTAATGCAACGGAAAAAGAAAATCAAATACCAGAAACCAATCGATAATTCGCTGCAGAGAAAACCAAATCAGAATTGTGCAGAAGCCAAAACTGTACGAACATCAACAATTATAGTTGTACGAATTTGTACGAACATCGGAACTGTACGAAACGCCAAACTTCCTTCCATGAGATTAGGCTCTTGATACCATGTGAAGATCAATGATTAACATGAAAAATCTAGAGAGAAAAGAGAAACGACGCCTAGGGTTTATTATTTCTGAATAATGAATACAAGAATACTGAATAGAAAACTTAGGAAAGAAGGACTTATATAAGCGTACAGTGGAAAACCTAGAAAGCAAGTAAAAGACTATTCTACCTTTACTAAATAATAATAAACCCTAACTTTAATACATACGTGGTGTTTTGATCTCAGATTTCAATTATTTCATATTTTAACAGTAGCATATTGTTCTATGGAATCCTTATTTCATTCCCAAATATCTTTCTAGCGAAGGAATGGAAAACCTTTCTCCTGTTCCATGAATCCAAAATCTTGCTTGAACACCCTTGTTACTACAAATAAATGCCCCACGAGAGAAAATCCAAGTATAGTATATTCGACCACCCCTTGGTTTTGCTTTGCCCCTTATTTATGAAGCCCCTCGCACATCCAGCCTAAAGGGGATGGGGATTCTCATCACATTCTCATTTCATTTTTAGGATGCTATTTAGTACTACGCATAAAAGACATATTGGGGTGGTTCCATTCTGATGAATCTACCAAATAGAATCTCACCCGTATTTTCTCATACTCAAAAGAAGAGTTTAATCTTGGCTTGAATGCTAAAATATATTAGTTGTTTCATTAATGTGTGCCTCAGTTCACTCAAAACACGCGTCTCATCTTGCACCTTGCGCTTAGGCTCCTAAAGACATTGGCGCCTTGGTGTGCCTCAGGCCTTTGACAACTATGATTTGGCGATAACGGAGGCAGAGGATGCAATTTTTGGGAAAGGCAAGAGGTGAAAACTAATCTATTAAAAGGGAGTCAACTGAAAGCGGTAAACCATAGGTAATTATGTTCAGTGCAAGGACAAAAACCTAAAAGTTTCAAGTTCTAA
The DNA here is from genome assembly GCA_016647705.1 of Eucommia ulmoides. Classification (NCBI taxonomy): domain Eukaryota; kingdom Viridiplantae; phylum Streptophyta; class Magnoliopsida; order Garryales; family Eucommiaceae; genus Eucommia; species Eucommia ulmoides. The sequence goes on from CM028330.1 coordinate 35,391,516, forward strand.
ATATTTATTAAATTAATGATCTTTTGTTTCATTACCTAAATATTATTGTTGGCTTTTTTTTTTTTTTTTTTTTACTCTGTGCTTTCAGGGACGGGGCTATATGTAAATTTGTATAATAAGCATATCAATATAATAAGTTATTATCTCCTTATTACATATTAGGGAAAATTATATTTTTAATTGTGATCCCATTTTTGAATGATCTCATATCTTTGAAGTGTTTCACTTTAAATCTTGTATATTCTATTTCATTTTCAAATGGTCCTCTGTCCAATTTAGTTGTTAGATTGGACAAAAAATGGTTTGTTGTCGTGGATATATATATGCACATGAGCAGGTGCAATCTGGCCAATTTTGTATCGTTAAAAAGTAATTATCTATTTCCTTTTTCCTTTCTCTTTTGATTTTTTATCCTTTTTCCCAATGACACAATGGTAAGATTGCTACATTGTGACATGGAGGTCTTGGGTTCAAATCATAGAAACAATCTCTTTGTATGTAGGGGTAAGACTGCGTACATTTAACATTCCCCAAACCCTATAGGACAGGAGCCTTCATGCATTGAGTTGCGCTCTCTCTCTCTCTCTCATATCTGAGTTTGAACAATAGATCTAGCCGTCACGGTCAGGTTTGTTCAAGATCTGGCCGCGACGGCTAGATCTCCGCCTTATCGAAGTCCTGTAGGTTCCTGCTCTGGTTGTCGCCTGTCGCCAAGTCCGCCGTGTTGATCTCCAACGAGAGAACTAGTGTCTCTCGGTCTAGTGGAGTGGGAGGAGAAGAATCAATGTAGAAGGATAAAATCGTCAATTCAAAAAATTTAGGACTATCTAATATAAAGTAGCGTTTTTTGTAAGATTATTGGGTGCCAAAAAATTGTGAGGCCATTTTGTAGATTTAGTCTTTTAAGTAGACTTTTTGGTATTTTTATTTATTTTTTTCCTTTAAAAAATGAGCATATATAACAATTTATATTTGACAAATTAAGGTTGTTCCCATTTCCATAATTTAGGGAAAGGATGGGAAGAGAGTGTAGGGAAAAACTTGCGGTTGGTGAAGAGACAGTGCATCTTGATTTTTCCAATTTGAAATTTTGGATTTGATCAAAATTATAGTAGCTATTACTAAACATAGTATTATTTTGGCAAATAAAGAGGATTCAAGGGATGAAAAGGTATGTGCTTTTCATATTAAAATGAGAAACTTTTAAGTTCCACGGCATCCAAAATCTTCCTAACAAATACTACAACACACGTCCTAACAATTGTAAAATAGAATCCTCCAAAGTCATACTAATCAAAATAATAATAATAAAATATTTTCTCATACTCACCTCACCTTCTTGTCCCCTCCCCGTTTGTTTACCATCTTTGCCCTCACGCATTTCCCCTCCAAACACCCAGTAATCCCTTCCCCTACCCCCAACAATCAAAGCCAAGTGTTGATTTCAAGAATTCCTTACAATAATCACAAATTGATAATCTGACCTAATTGAAAGAATTTTATTTTTAGGGTTTTGTAAATTACAATCTGATTTAATTTCATCACTTGGTCTAAATCTCATCTACCGAATTTGGAGTTTGAGGTTAAAACGTAAAACCTATTTATTTGCTTGGTAATGAGATATCAGGGTTGGTGGCAGTGGGATCTGGCAATGGGGTGGAGGAAGGGGTTTGTTGTGTGATGGTGATTGAGACTTAGGGTGGAGGAAGACAAGTGGGAAGGTAGAAGATATTGTGCTGGGAAAAAGGGCATTGTTATGGGAAAGGTTGAAGAGGATAGTCAGTAGCATTGAAGACTAGATTGGTGGTGGGGGTTGAAGGCAGTAAAGGGAACTGGAGTAGGGAATGGTGTAGAGAAAAACAAAGACGATTAGTGTACACACAAAGAGAGAGAGAGAGAGAGAATACTATTGGCACTTTTAAGAAAGCTAATTGTACTTCACTTTACAAATAGTGAAATTTGAGTGTACAAGGTAATTTTATTTTTTACCTTTAACTCATTACTAGCCCCTTATATAGGTCATATGCTCATGATCATTTTCTATCCAATTTAGCAGTCACATTAGATGAATCATTTTCTATCCAATTTAGCTGTTACATTGGACGAAATGATCTTTTAAAAAAGAAATGAAGGGTACGAGATTTAATTTGAAACGTCCCAAAGATAAAGGATCACTTTGGAGGGTCAAAAACATAATAGCCCTAATTATTAATATTCAAAGTTCAGGATTTATTTTGATTACAGAAAAATTAAACTTTACTTCCTCGTACTTCAAAGATGAAGAGGTTTACCACCACAACTTCTTATCTATCCACATAACCCATTACAATAAGTAATGAATTGAAAATATCGCAAAATTGGTTAAATTTGATTGGTTTTGTCCAACATGCATGTGGTGTGCCTCAAGAAATGCAACCCATAAAAAGTGAGTATTTATTTGAATTAAAGGTCCCTTATTGTTTTCCAAATTAAAAATCAGTTAGAAAAAGAAATGAATATGCTGGCAGATAAGGAAGGAGAGGAGAGATGGGGGGTGGATGAGTTAATTGTAAAGGTAAACGGGACAGTAGGAGAGGACGGGGAAGGGAATGGGAGGGAAATGGGCCTGAAGGTTTCCTGCGGTGGAGGATCTATTTGGGTCTCCGACTACCAATAATTGGACTATTCACTATAGAGGTCACATCCATGGGAAAGGGGGTCATCGTCCAATGGGATGGCTGGTCTTTGTCTTGCAGTTGTAGATCGCTACATGTGATTGGGCCACCTCCATTGAACCACCACTATTCTCTGTAGATCCATTCAATGAGTAATATCGTGGGGATCAATTTCTGAGAACTTACTGTGAGGGTTTCAAAATAATTTACATATCTAATTTTTATGGGAGGATTCAAGGAATTTATTCCCACCCTCCTGCTCTTGGTATATCTATGTGTGTGTTTGGGTATATGATAGGGGAAGCGAAGGAAGGAAATAAAGAGGTGGGTGGGGATGGCCAAATGAGAGTGGGATTATCGAACAACGGTGGGGGAAGGAGTGGCTGAAGGTTGTGAGGGGGAAAGGACCTGTCGCATTCTTGAGAGGATGGGGACGGGACTGGGTTCTGTCAGGGAGGGCGGAGAAGGGTGGGAAGGGGAAGTTAGCGAGGAGACAGGAAGGTGGAGGAGAGGTGGGAAAGCAGAAAATATGTTGTTAGTGGAGAAAGGGAGGTGGTATTGGAGATCTGTGCCCCTCTTCACTGCAACTTCTTTTTCTTCTCTTTTTCTTTTTAAGTTTTGAGATCATTTTTGGTTAGAGAAAAGTTGTTGCACACACTCTATTTCTATTTTAAGCTTACAACATAAATAAAATAAGGGCAAGTAAATCATTTTCTATTTGTCCGTAACAAATGTTACAGAGTTGAGGATTATATGTTAATTCAAGAGTTGAGGGCTGTAAACCACTCCTGCATCAAAGCACAAGGGGCAAAGTGTGACCAGCGGCATCAGCCTTTTTTAACAATCCAATTTTACCCAGTTGAATTTGGGTTTGGAACCGAGTCCTATAACAGAAAGACTTTTCCCTAAATATGCCAACTTAACTCTCTTCACATAGTAAAATTATATAATCTCAATGTATCAAATCCACCGCAATAACATCTAACTAAATTTTATTTTAGTAACATTGGACAGCAATTCTATAAAACCAAAGATACCCTTGAGTTATGCTCAAATGAGTCCACTTGTAATTTCAAAAAATATCCATTATACCCACAAAGCAAACATTAATTGGATTTGCCAAAATACCCCAAGGAAATAATTTGACTAATTTCAGTAGCTTTCAACTTGATCAACTTGCAATTTATTTATTTTTTAAAATAACCATCAGTAAATCTGATTTAATCCACTTGCCATAGTTAAAAATACCTAAAATGCCCAAAAGTAATATTCAACATAATTCCAAACTTATCCTTAGAAGGATTTAATTAATTCAACTGATTTCAGTAACCTGCAATCCAATTATATTTTTTAAGATAACCTAAATACCACTCGATAATATTCAACTTAGTCTAAACATAATTTTTATTTTTATTTTGGGAGGGGGGGGTGTGTGTGTGTGTGTGTGTGAATTTCCCTTAGTTGAAAATTCAGTTGAATCCAAAATACATCCTAGCAACATATTTTACAAATTTAGTTGAAATCAACTCAGTTCAATGGAATGGAAGTCAATTCTAATCACTTCACTTCTGAATGATATTATATTATAATACAGTGTGAAATTGTATTATTTTTCTTCCTTATTGATATCTGCCGTGGATACAATCTTAATGAATAGGAGATTAAAACAATAATTGTCATTGTTTTCTATATATACGATAAAATTGATAAGAATCACTTCAACATATGAGATTCAATGTTTTAGTTGTGAACATCTTGTTTTCTATAAAGAAACCTTAGCCAAAAAAAAATGGTATTTATAAATAATCGATTGAATTATTATGTCCGTATTTACATAATTTTAACCAAAGTAATAAAGGCACGAGATTGTAACAGGAAATTTTAGAAGTTCAGTATTTGTATTTATCAAACAATTTCATCACATCGAGTGCAGAAAATCTTCAGTTGACAACCAAACACTTTTCAATTTGTTTACTTAGTGACTAATCAATTTCAATATTTAAAATTCAACATTTTTAAAACTTAATTTTCAATCTTATAACACAACACCTTCTATTAGGGCTTATTATGCTTCTGACAATATTTTTTTTCTTTTTTTTCTTAGTTTTGGGATTTGACCAGGATTTCAGTAACTCTGTTTCTATTATGCTTGGCTTAGCTTTCTTCATTCCTAGGCTGTTGACTTTGGGCTACCAATATATGTCATGTAGGATAGATCTGAATGGTCGAGTTACATACACTCCAAATTGCTTTTAGCTAAGTTTTTCTTCTCTTTTTCTCATTTGTAAGAGGGGGAGGGTGTTAAAAATGGTCAACTTTCTCCATGTATCATGACAGTACATTAAATAAAAAAACAATTCAACATATTCAATTACAAAAAACATTAAACATTCCAATGCTATGACTCTTAACCTTAGAAACACTATGCACATTGGGGATAGAAGCTGAGATACATTATACTAAGAGACTTAAAGATCACCACTGAGTGCATGAAGCTTTCAAATATATGGACAAATATCATGCATTAATCAGTTAAAATTATTTGGGTAGAAATATGACGTCTTGTTAGTCAAAAATGCATTTCAGAGATTCTGCAACCATATCAACATGGTATAATTTCAATTCCTGAAGAAGTAACATCTCCAACTAAAACCATCTAAACAAATAATACTTTCAGAATTGTTCTCACCAGTGTACGATTCAACAATGAAGCGATAGCGAGTGCTGTCCTGATGTGTTTTATCTAATACAATGATTAACAAAAATGAATAAAATGTAAGATGGTAATCTATATGATCTAATAGAAGTAGGACTAAGTTAAAATAAACATACTTGGTAATTAACTAGCAAGAAGTGTGACTCAATACTATGTTCTCCATCTAGTAACAAGTTCTTCGGAATAGATGGCTTGAAAGTCAAGAAACCTCCTGCATTATATCCTTAAACAAATTAGATTGCTGAAGTATTCTTGCAAGTGACCCGTGACACATGATTGAGGACCAATTTTCTCTACTTCAATTATGGTGTAAACTTCGGTACTAAGATACGGGAGCAGAACCTTCATAATAAAGCAATATTATGTTAGAAATTTAGAATGGAAGAAAGGAGAATAAATGAAAACTTTGGGCCCCATTTGGTTATTGTTTCCGTTCTCTGATTTCCGGTCCCACCGGCCACCACCACCCCTCGGCCAACAGCCACCACCACTTTCCGGTCTTCACCACCACGCCACAATGGTCATTACCAAACATGTTTCTATTCTCGGAATACTCCAGAATGGAAACAAAATTCACATCCCAGTTTATTGGAAGTAGAAACACAAACCAAATGCCACCTTAGGTTTTATGTATACGTAAGTATACTATAGGTGAGAATTTCAATACTTCTTCTACAATAGAGTAGAGTACATGAGAAATTTATATTTTAATCTTTCCAGCTTGAAAGTGACGCCGCGTGAGAGACTTGATGGATAATACCCAAAACAGTATGATCAAAGATGAGCATCCTTTACATCAAGACAATGAATATTTATGCTATTTCATTTTTTATTTTTTCTCAGATTGTCTAAGGCAACAGCTTGGCTTGGATACAATTCACATTCAAGTTTAATCAACATGGTGAGGAGATACCTTTTTTCAACTATCCAACACGTGAAAATCATTAAGGTCAAGTGCAAAAAAATAAAATAAAAAAGGAAACAAGGACTACAAAATTTTTAGAAAAATATTATGTAAAAAGACTAACCGGAGACAGCATGGAATGCGAAAACTGTCACTTGGTTATACATTCAGGTAGTATCATCTTATATTTTTTATTTAGTATTTGAAATATTCCGACATTGTATCCAGGATAAGAAATGGCACGCTAACGCTTCTTCTCATTGTAATTCATTGAGTTGAAAAATAAATACAATCTACTTCCCATGTAGGCATTTATCACTGAACCATGTATATAGTATGGTTTTATTTTTACCATGTATATTAGTAAGGTTTTATTTTTATCTTTCTTACTTTCTGAAAGGTATTAGAGCAGGTTGAAATACAATGCCTTTTTCTTCCACTTCATATATTTGTGCCTCATGTCATCTTTATAAGTCAAAAGGAAAACAAAAATCTCACTTTCGAATTATATCTTCAATTAGTATCATTCTATGAAATCACCTACACAAAATTCATGCTGTGCTCTTTGCATTACTGCTGAGTTATCTCTTCTTTCGTGCTATAAAGCACTTTTGGGTTTTATAATACAATGAATTTTAATAAATAGCAGCCTTTAACGCTGACCCATGTATCTCAGCATGGGTCTATTTATATATTCCTTACTTTATAAAAGGTATTAAAGCAGGTTGATCATATTACGTGCTTTTCTTCCACTTTATTCAGTTGGCATTCATTTCATCTTATAAGACAAAGGAAAACAGAAATCCCTCCTTCAGGAAATACATAAAGAAAGAGATTTCAAATTATATCTTCAATTACTGTCATTCAATGAAATCATATTCATGAAATTCATGCTCTGTTCTTTGCACTGCTGCTATCTCTTCTTTTGTGCTATAATGCACTTTTAGGGTTTATAATACCATGCCTTTCAGCAATTATCATTTAGTATCAAATAACGTTTTCAACTTATGAAAACTTCAATGAACATCAAAGACTGTAAATTTGGTGACATTGATTTTAACAAGAGGCGAGGAAAAGTTCCCCTGCTCTTGCTCTTGATCCATTATGATGTTTGAAGTGTGACACAAGGCTAGTGAAAAACAAAAGCCAAAAAAACAAGGACATTGTGAATATAAAAGAAGGAGCACAATTGAAAACAAAAGTAACAAGGAGAAGAAAAATAGATGTTCCGACTAAGATACCAGTGTATAGAGAAACAACATGAACAAACAAAAGAAAATATCAAGACCAGGAGAATATGAAACGGTTCTGATAAAGTAAAAAGGTGATATTAAAAGAACGAGAAGACTTACTCTATTGTGTTAGCCTTTCCTATTATTTATAATAAGAATTAGGAAATAATACGGTAAAACCTAAAGCGTACGGGAAACCTTAATTAATACAGAAAAGACCTAACTACCCTTTAACACTCCCCCTCAAGCTGGAACATATATATTGTATGTTCCTAACTTGTTACAAATGTACTTTATCTTTGAACCCCCCAACGGTTTAGTAAATATATCAGCTAACTGATCAATTGAGTTTACATGTTTAGTCTCAATCTGCTTCTGCAACAATTTTTCCCGAATAAAGTGACAATCAACTTTGCTTTGTTCTCTCATAGAAGACTGGGTTGGATGCAATGTGAAGTGCTACTTGATTATCACATACCAGGTCTATCGGTGAAGTGTGTTCAAATTCAAGTTCTTTCAACAAATGTTTCAACCACGTTAACTCACAAGTGGTATGCGCCATTGCTCTATATTCCGATTCTGCAGTAGACCGTGCTTTTTACTTTTCCAAGAGACAAGGTTACCACCAATAAACACACAATACTCAGTAGTAGATTTCCTATCTAAGGGTGATCCGGCCCAATCTGTATCTGTGTAGCCCTTTATTTGAGTATGACCGAAATTTTGATATAGCAAACCACAACCAGGAGCACCTTTCAGATATCGGAGAATACAAATCACTGCATCCCAGTGACAAATCATTGGACGATCCAAGAACTGACTGATAACACTAACAGCAAAGAAGATATCTGGTCTGGTAACTGTCAGGTAGTTCAACTTCCCAACTAACCGTTTATATTGAGGTGAATCTATCAGTGGTACACCCTGATCTAGCACTAATTTGGTGTTTGGATCCATAGGAGAGTCAATCGGTTTTACCCCTAGCATTCCTGTTTCACTCAATAGGCCAAGGATATATTTTCTCTGAGACAGATAAATGCCTTGACTTGATCGAGCAACTTCAATCTCCAAGAAATACTTTAGGTGCCCCAAATCTTTGGTTTAGAACTTACTATGCAAACACTTTTTCAGTTCTTGAATACCACTGTGGTCATCCCCAGTAATCACGATGTCATCCACATACACAATCAACAATATTCTCCCGATTTTACTATACTTGTAGAAGACAGAATGACTGACTCCACAACGCCGAAGACCAAATTCAGTGACCACTTTACTAAATCTTCCAAACCATGCTCTAGGAGACTGCTTGAGGTCATAAATAGATTTCTTCAAACGACATACCAAATCAGACTCCCCCCAAGCAACAAACCCAGGAAGTTGCGCCATATATACTTCCTCAGTTAGATCGCCATTTAAGAAAGCATTCTTGATATCGAGCTGATGTAATGGCCAATGAAAAGTGGCAGCCAGAGAGATGAACAAACGAACGGAAGCGAGCTTGGCAACGGGAGAAAAAGTCTCATAAAAATCAAGACCGTAGACCTGAGTATAGCCTTTAGCAACTAAGCGAGCCTTGAGGCGATCAATGGTGCCGTCCGGATGAACTTTGACAGTGTACACCCATTTACATTCAATTATAGTTTTGTCAAGCGGAAGCGAGACGAGATCCCAAGTGCCATTCTGATGTAAGGTAAACACTTCTTCTTCCATTGCTTTTGCCCAACCAGGGTGAGTGAGGGCCTCTGAAACAGACTTAGGAATAGAAATAGAGGACAGAGAAGCAACAAAAGAGGAGTAGGAAGGAGATAGGTGCGCATATGAAACAAAGTTAGAAATAGGATGGTTAGTACAGGTGCGCTTACCCTTTCGTATGACAATGGGCATGTCCAGGTCAGACATGGGTGGGTCTGCTGGAGAAGAATCTGAGGGCACAGAATCGATGGGCATAACAACGGAGGCTTCCTTCTGGCGACGAGAGTATACCTGCAAAGGGGCTGAAGAACGACTAGTGGGGATAGGATCTGGAGTTGAGGAAAATAGTGTAGGGGTTGGTTCAATTGGCAAAAAAAGTGTAACATTCAGATCATCTCGAGAGGATGGGGTAGAAAAGTAAGGGGTGGACTCAAAGAATGTAACATCTGCATACACAAATGAGCAACGTAATAATGGACTATAACATCGATATAACCCTTCTGTGTGCAAGAATAGCCGAGGAAGACACACTTTAAAGCACGAGGATCTAACTTATCCCTGTCGGGAGTCAACTGATGAACAAAACAGACACACCCAAATATTTGAGGAGATAAACTAAACAAGGGTGAACGGGGAAAAAGAATGGAATGGGGAACTTTTCCTTTTAGGATAGAGGACGACATCCGGTTGATTAGAAAGCAAGCTGTAAGAACCGCATCGCCTCAGAAGTGTTTGGGAACGTTTATCTTAAAAAGAAGAGTACAGGCCACTTCTAGGAGATATCGATTCTTACGCTCAGCAACTCCATTTTGCTGTGGTGTGTGAGGGTAAGAAAACTAATGCAAGATACCAGAGTGCGACATAAAAGAAGTAAATGGCTGAGAAAAGTATTCTCAAGCATTATCATTACGAAGAATACGCACTGGTACATTAAACTAAGTTTTAATTTCAGCACAAAACGTACGAAAAATAGAGAATAATTCTGAACGATCGTTCATTAAATAAAGCCAAGTAACTCTAGAAAAATCATCCACAAATGTGACAAAATAATGAAAACTAAATGTAGAAGTAACACGAGAAGGACCCCAAACGTCTGAATGAACTAAACTAAAAGGACTCGATGCTCGAACATGAGCTGGGGAAGCAAATGAAATACGATGATGCTTACCCAATTAACAAGACTCACACTCTAATGAAGACAACTGACTTAAATTAAGAACAAGTAACTTGAGGTTGACAAGGCAGGGATGACCAAGACGACAATGCATCTGGTGAGCAGATGCAACAGCAAGAAAAGCAGTAGGTGGGTGAGCAGGACTCTCGTCATGATCAAGGTAATAAAGGCTATTTTCCTCACGCCTTATGCCAATCGTCTTCCGTGTCCTCAAATACTGGAGAATGACAGAATCAGGAAAAAATGAGACAGAACAATTAAGATGTTTGGTGAGCTTACTAACTGACATCAAATTAAAAGAAAACGAAGGGATATATAAGACAGAGGAGAGAGATAAGGAGGGTGAGGGTTCCACTGTACCAATGCCACGGATAGGGACAGTGGAACCATCAGCAACTGTAACAAGAGACAACGAAGAAGATGACTGAATATACGAAAATAAGGAAGATGTACCTGTCATATGATCAGTGGCAGCAAAATCTATAACCCAGAGTGTGGGAGGGGATGGGCGAATGGAAAGACAAACAGAAGAAGTACCTCGTTGAGCTAAAGAAGCAATGGGAAGAGATGCTTGCTGAGATGCCCTATACTGAAGGACTTGAGCATATTCCTCATCAGAGATGTCCTTGGCCGCCTGAGATTCTGGAATAGTAGGATTAGTTGGATCAGACGTCATTGTATTGGCAAATTTGGGTGGACGGCTAACTAAATCCCAACATGTTTCTCTAGTATGATTCTCCTTTCCATAAAAGGAGCACTGACGAAAGGAGCCACGACCACGGCCACTACGTCCACCCCGAGGGCCACTACCACGGCCACCACGAGAGAAACCACCATTGAGTGCATCACCTCGATTTCGTGTAGGAATCTGTGTAACAAGCGCTAAATGCTCAGATGACGTAGACGAACTTGAGCCAGAAATATTATCCTTGGTAGTGCTATGCGAGACGCGAGAATACATTTAAGTGATGGTAGGGAGAGTAGCATTGGAAAGAATCTGAGATCGAACTGGTTCAAATTCTGGACGTAATCCAGCCAAGAACTTCATGACAGCCATCTGCTCACGTTGCTTTTGCATTTCTTTCAGATCGATAGTCATTGATAGGATATTATTCATCTCCTTATAGAGACGATTGAATGTGGCGAAATAATCTGTAACGGATTACGTGCCTTGCTGAAGTTAGAAGTACTCTACCGATAAATCATACATTCTGGTGAGATTACTAGAGTATAATACACGAAGATACTCCCATATATCTTTACACGTATCTAGATGAGTACAGAGATCAGCAACTTGAGGCTCCATCGAATTCCACAATGATGTTACAATCTGTGCATCAGCCTAAATCCAGTCGTCATACTTTTTATTATCTGTTGCCGGAGCGGATTCCATGAGGTGATGGTGTTTCCCTTATCCAGTTAGGGCTATTTTTACAGCCTTAAACCAGTTTAAATAATTGGTTCCGTTCAACTTACGGGTTGTTAATGGTTGAGGTGTAACCATCGACATTAGTACCCTCCAATACAACAACTAACAAACAACGTGCACAAGGGAAACAAACTAGCAATACAAATAACTGTAGGGCTTAAACGAAGAACATGAGAACCAGAAAAATACTTACGAACATTTGTAGGGCTGTCTTACGAACAATGACCAATAACCAGAAGCAGATCTGGTTCACGATGAACAGTAACCAGAAGCAGCAGGTGGATTAAGTCTGATTTCACCAATGGCAAAGGCTGGTTCATGATGAACAATAACCAAAACCAGCAGACAGTAGTCTCAAACTCAATTAAAGGCCGGCAAAGGTCCGGCGAAGGTCGGCAACGTCGATGGTGGACGGTGAGTATGAGATCTGGTTCGCGACGAAGGTACAGTGCGAGAATGGTTTGCGATGGTGATGGAGAGGCTCAGAATAACCTAGGTGATGGCGGCGAGGCTCAGATCTGATTGTGGGGAGCGGCGGCGTTTTGTGGGCTGCTAGGGTTTCAGCAGTGTTTTTTTTTTTTTTTTTTTCTCTCGTATGAACAGTAGATAGGGAAAGAAAAGAAAAGAAAAAAAAATAGTTTGAACAGATTTATAGAATCAATTCCCATGACCTGCTCTGGATACCATGATAAAGTAAAAAAGTGATATTAAAAGAGCGAGAAGGCTTACTCTATTGTGTTAGCCTCTCCCACTATTTATAATAAGAATTAGGAAACAATACGGTAAAACCTAAACCGTACGGAAAACCCTAATTAATACAGAAAAGACCTAACTACCCTTTAACAGGTTCTAATATCAGCAGAAAATTTGATAACATTTGTAAAAGAATAAGTCATATATCTGAAGCAATATGTCTGAATGAATTAATGAAATGCTAAATGAGAACTAAGCAGTAACCTTAGAAAAGAATACCTGGTGAATCATAATATTCTGGTGGATCATAGAAGACCATGGCTTCACGTAATCGGTGACGCTTTCCTTCAGTACCAGCATACTGGAATGTGGTATGTACAGCATAGGGCTGCAATCGAAGTTGTTGATACATGCCCTGGAAATTCAGCACAATGCCTTGGAATTAAAGTCGATGGTATATGTTCAGCATCCAAGGAACATAAACGGACATTTGAAGGTTTAATTAGTAGAAAAGGAAATAATAACAGGTAGGAAAGGAACTGCAGCTATCGCAGAATGACATATATACAGTGTACATCAATTATATATATTGTAAGACCCTACCAAAATAAATAACTACGGGCTCTACCTGGATGAAATACGTATGTCCACTACAAAAAATACTTGCTGGTAGAAGTCCCAGCTTGAGGTGTCCATCATAAGCATAAACAAGTCCACTGTCCTCATCGACAGATGGTCCCAGTTGCCTGCGGACTAGGTCATTAAAACCATTCTGATCCCATATGTTTTCATCAGCTAGAAGCATATCTTTCCATTCTTTTGCCAATTTTATTGCCGAATCTGTTGGCCGCCAATGGAAAATTCCTATATTGTAGGCAGCACCGACTATCCAAGGCGCAGAAGGAATTTCGTCAGTGAACTGTTGCTTCAACATAAGGATTCCGACAGTACAAGTAAAGCCGAATATAATTAATTGCAAATCACTGATTTAATCGAAATGATAGCAACAAGTTGAAGAACATGTCAACCAGAATAATCATCTTAAACTCTGCATCAAAAATAATGAAAAATGCAACACAGTTCAAAATTGATCAAGATCAAGCAAGGCCGATTAGCAGTATTATCATGACATAGCAGATTAGTTAGCCCAAGGATTTAACTCCAGGGTATTTCCTTACTTTTGTCGATAACAATGGTATTGAAGTCATTTGTTGTTTAACTCAATATATTTTGTCTATTATTTGAAAGATTAAACAAGAAGATATTCTAGAAGAATACTGGGTGGAAAGAGAAATTGTGCAGCTATTTAGCAAGGATAGAAAGCTTTACAATTACAAGCAATCAATTCAAGTCAAGATTCTATACATGAAAGACTAGAGAACAAATTGAAGATATGTTTTGCACTACATGGAAAATAGTCAATGAAGTTTGTTTTTATTTTCTAGAATTTCCTTGCAAGATAATCCAACTACTATAAGTTTGGCTTGCCTCCTTTTATTTCATATTTACTACACCATACAGATGCATGCGTGCGGGAACACTCACATATATATATGTATATATACACATTCGTGCCTGTATACATATTATATACAGATGTTCTAATTGCATTGAAATCTGAATTTCAAGATTTAATCCCATATTGATTCTGGTTAACACTTCAAATTATAAAGTTTAATCTATATTTTTGGAAGTGTTAATATATTGTTTCAAAGAGATTTAGTTTGAAATACTTGGTACGTAGCAGTCTCTTAGACTCACTTTAGGCGCCCAAGGGGGGATCTACCAACTTTTTGTTTTCTGTGAATTTTGACTTTCTTGGGGAGAGAAATGGTTCAAGTTCCATTTGACACAGGTGCATATTTCTTATCATGAACTATTAAATTGAGTGCCACCAATGGAAAGGAGAATAAAAGATTTGAGCTCTGTCAGCAAGATCAAATCATTTGAGAAAGCTAAGAAAATAAAATGAAATGCAACTGATAATGTATACAATTAGCATAGTTGTATAATGTTTATAATATGTGAATCATGAAATGCAATGCTTGAGGTTGTGGGTTCAAACCTTAAAAGCAGCCATTTTGGGCTATTAGTGCTAAAACTTAGGTCTGTTTCCCAGGTCCTCCCTCACTTAGTGGGGACCAAATAGGCAGTGTTTCTATGCTCATTCATAAAATACACTCTTGAACCCTGATGTTGACTGAAATATTATTCCATCTTTAGACCAAACGTATCCCCCATGGAGTAAATCAGAACAGAAATTGAAGTTCAAAAGAGAGACTAATCAATATATCACTATAAAATCCTACCATTTTTTCCTCAAAAATAAATCTAAATATTGTCAAAGAAAGACTAATTGCTAGTTCAGTAAAGACAACTATTTTTTCACCGAGAATATATATATATATATATATATATATATATATATATATATATATTTAAAAATATAATTTCCATGTGTCCCAATACCTTCGGTTCGAAGATTGGATGAATATGATGTTTAAAGACATACAGATACTTGAATATCGTAAATGAATACCATGTAAGTTGGAACATAGTCATGAGCTTTTTTTAAATAATGGAATATCATAATTCCACTGAAAATAAAAGGTTCATTTAATTAACATTCATAAAACACTGTGCTTTTGATCTAGACTCACAAAAAGACAAAAGTTAAAGAAATGAATAAACAAAATTGGACCATCCCGTGTGTATACAAGTGATTATATGCAATTATTCAAAAAAGAAAGAAACAGAACGCTTTTGAGATTTTCCGACCGCAAGCGACGGACACAGTTAATTGTACAAACATGTGATGAGACAATTGATTACAAAAAGAAAAATATTTCAACATTTTTTGAAGGAAAAAAAAAAGGAAGACAGAACAATCAAACAAGGTTATGAGTTATTATTCATCATTAACAGAAACTCCAAAATGGAGATGAAATAATCATTACCTTGTTGCCAGATGTCCAACCTGTCATCAGAAACTGTCGGTACAACTTGATCCGTTGAAGTTAGGACATCTGCCTCTGGAAAACGTGCAAGATATGGAACTGGATTCTGTTCCAAGAACAAACACAGGTTGGAAGAATATCCCGAGAAAAGACTAAAGAGGTAGCAGGAGTTAAATAAGATGATATTGAATGGGAAGAAATAAAAAATAAACAAAGACAAAAAGAACCATGGGATCCACATATGTGAACTCACATCTATATAATAAGCAAGGACTTCTTTTTCTTAACTCAAAAGGATTATTTTGGTTGCATCACTGAGATTTGTTTAGTTAGACTTCATGGTCAATATCTAATTGCACACAGTTTCCGGGTCAAAGTGATTTTCATCCAAAACAACATTGTCAACCTCTTTTTTCGGCTAAATATGTTACCCTCTTTTTCCAATCAGGTAATTTGTCTAACATTTGATTTGGTCTTATTATGGGGGTTCTATGTAATTGAGCTAACTTAGTTGGTTTGATCCATTTGGAGTATGTTATTTGAAATGAATTTAACTAGTCGCAAACCCAGGCAACTTATACCAGTGCATTTGAAATTTTCAAAACAATATGATAAAATTATTCTTCAAATTGCATTAAAAGTCGAAGGTATTGACGACAACAATTAGATATTAAAAAATGAAACTGATACCACCACAGGGAAAGTGAAGCCCATGAATTCCTTGCCGTTACACTTCAAGTCAATTTCTCTTGCTGGATTGCCAAGAAAGCAGCAATTGGTGATGGCAAGAATTCTCTGTATTACGTCAGATTGTGTTACCAACATTATCGTATGGAAGGAAGTAGTGCAGCATGCAAATTACAACTTTATCAAGCACGGGTACCACTATATCACCAGGGCAGATGCAAATTTGAGGCTGTGATGGCCCGACAAGGCATCTCAGTTTTTCAAGTTCCTCCTTGGTCTCAGTGTCCAACTTTGTTCATGCTTGTCTTTCTACCAATGCTCTCAGTGCTTCTTCCTCTTCCTCTAGTCAGTTATAATAGACGGAAGCAACTTATCATGGTTGACAAATCTTTTTCCTTCTTATTCCACTTGCTCATGTAGGGATGAAGCTAAAGTAGTCAACGGCTCCCTTTCATTAGTACCAGAGAAAGGTTCTACTCGTTGTTTTTATTCTCTTCATCTATGTTTTGTTCATCATGTTCCGAAGTCTTCCACTAAGCTTTTTCTATTTTAGTATACCACTCGAGCCTCGAATTGATCCATAACATTTTTCTCCCTTGCAAATTTTGTATTTCAATGACTAGAACATGGGGAAACAATTGGCATTTATCAAGGACAATGTCTCAACTTCCTCGATTCCAAGAATCTATCTGATGATTTCCTTTGACATCTGGTCGATATGAGTAAAAAACTTGTGCAACTTGTGCGCTTGAAGATGAGCTATGAGGTTGAGAAAAATAGAGAAGGTAGAGGATTTAAGGTGGGTAAGGTGATGTGTACGAGCAAGATGGGTATAATTAATGGATATGTGATGTAGGCATCTAGAATATTAAGGCCAATCAAGCCTAATAATGTGCCAAGGAGTTGTTTGATTAACCTATGGGCACTTAAATTTGAATTACTTAAGGCATTGTTTGATAAAACCCTTTTTGTAAGTATTTTTTTTTGCTTCCTACTTCTACAAGGCATATTAAGGCCAATCAGGCCTAGCAATGCGCCAAGGGGTTGTTCGATTACCCTATTAAGCATTTAAATTTGAATTATTTAAGGCACCATTTGATAGAGTAGGACCTTTTAAGTACTAGCAATGTGCCAAGGCCTTTTTAAGGTCCTTTTTTACTTTTAAGTCAAAAGTAATCAAAAATAAAAGTAGAGCTTGTTTTGTGCTTTAAAATATAATACTTAAAAAAAACCTTGATAAATAGTTTATTAGAGTCGTGATAGCCAAGCTCTTGAGTCTTTCCAGAATCCAGATTATCAGATTTCAGAGTACTTCATGGTTCTCTGTAGCCCTAGAAATTCAAATTTCTTGTTCCACATTGATCCTTTTGCATATTATCTCCATTTTTATGCACATTTATTGCTGGAAATCCTTCGCTACTGAACAAGCTTGTGCCTTAGGTTGCATCACCATGTTAGATCTATGATGTCCACAATGTCAGTTTACTTGGGGCTATAAATTGTAAATGTAATTAAAAAGTTATAAAAATGGGTGATATGCCAGGCAAAAGGAGGTAAGAGTAAGGGAATAGTATGAATACACCATTGCCATTTCACATATCCTTCCCCATCTCCCTCTCCCCCTTTTTGTCCATTCACCTAAATATATCCTAACCCTAAAACAATTGTAATTCAAACTCCCAACAATCAAACAGAGCGAGAAACCAACACAAAAACATGGAAAGAAGTATTCAACACACGCCATTCAGACCATCATATATTACTCCAATCAACTAGTTGGCAGAAGCAAACACTTAACTCATCCGCAGGCACGATACAACAAAGAAGCATTTTCCTGTCTGATGAAGTTAATTTGCTTGAGGCTCCTTTTCAATATTCCATGATCAGTAAGTTTTCACACGGTAGACCAGCTATTGATAAGTTATGGAAAACCTTTCATTCTATTGGGTTTAAAGCTGCGTTTGAGATTGGATTTCTGAATTCCAAACATACATTTATTCAATTATATTCTGAAGAGGATTTCCAACGTCTTTGGATTAAGAATCTTTAGTTATATAAAAGAATTTCCAATGAGAACTTTCAAATGGACGCTAAAATTTCAAGCTAATATGGAGTCTTCTTCTTTGGCTTCGGTATGGATTGAATCGGAATTCCTTCCGATTTACCTACATAATAAATCGATCTTATTTTCATTGCTAGAACAGTGGATTCGCCCATGAAGTTGGATGATACGACAACTAGCTTGTCCAAACGTAGCTCTGTCAGAATCTGATGTTGAAGTGCACCTTCAGAAAGAACTCCCAAAAAGAATTTGGATATGACAAGGGACTAGGAGGCAATTGATCAAGTATGAAGCGCTACCCAAATATTATTCTCACTGCTATAGACAGGGGCATTGTGTTCAAGATTTTAAACATGAGAATCCTCCAGTCAAAATGGCTGCAAAGCCTAAAGACATCAAGAAGATAGGAAAAATTCGACAAAGGTAAAAAGGCCGTGCAGGCTTAAAAAAATTGTTAGTGATGCAACGAAAGAACTTTTGCCACCATAGAAGAACACTTAGGAACAGTAAGGTGAGGAGCTACAACAAGTTATTCAAAGGGAGGATAAAAATGAGGTTGAAAGATACAAAGAAGACAATGCAAATGGTGAACAAAAAAGGCAAAGGGATAACACAGAGACGGAGAAAGTAGAGTTGCAATTTATCAAAGAAAGAAGAAGATTGTTGACATGCCCATCAATGAAGAAGTTGATTCCTCAACTCACCAGGTTGCTTCCAAGGATAACATGAATATTCTATAGCAATAAGAGAAAAAGTACATTTGATGACTGTTAATGGGGCTTGCATGGTGCACCAGTGAGCTGGAGATAGGGAAAACGAGAGACAATTGGCATAGCTATAGAGAGATAGAAAGACGCTTGGAATTTCTATTTTTCTCTTCTGGGGGTGTGCGGAATTGAGAGGCAAATGTTTAGGTGAAAAGCAAAACTCAATTTAAAGTTTCTAAGCCACAAAGCTCTTTGTGAATAAATCAAAGACATTTTCAAAAATGGAATTGATTTGCATTCTATATAACTATAATTTTTTTGTTGTAAATTTACCCTAATGTTATTTGTCATCCTAGTGTATGAGACATATTGTATTTATGTCCATATGAAGGAGGATCATATGTGGAGAAAACCTTTGGACCCTCTCTTCCCTATAAGCAATATATGTGGTCAAAAGAAAACAAGACATAACAAATCAATGATTGCACAGATTTACTCATGTGGCATAGAAATCAATCATCGTTTAAGATTGCATAGAATTTAAAATTTATCACATGCTGCAATAAACACTTGACAATCATTAAAGGTCATAGGATTTTAGGAGCACATAGACAACAATAAAGATATGTGCTTCCTGCATAACTGATTAAATGAATGAAGTATCCACATTGAAAAAAATATAACTTGGAACACACTAATGTCTCAATCAGTGTTTCAAAAGGTGAGGGCATTGAGGCATTTTAGTCTCTAAGAGGCGCCACATAAGCCCTTAGGTGTGGGCATAAGTCTCACGAATTTCTTATTTCTGTATTTTAAAATAAAATATAAATATTAAAAAAAAGGTATATAAATAGTTCAATATTTGTAACACCTCTATTAACCAAAATAAAATAAAGTGATACTGTTGTGTTATATACGCAAAATACATATTAAGCAATCCAAATCATAGAAATATGTGGAAACATGTGAACAATAAAATGATCAATGATAAATCCACTCAGTTATCCCATTCTTATCTTTCTTCATCCAATATTAGATAAAAGTAACATGTATCATCTCGTATATTCTGAGCTTTAGGTGGAAGGGTGTTATGCTTCAGGGAGCTATGAGTTTCTTGATTTTCTAGGAGAACTCAAAGCTTCATAGCTGTAGAGGGTTGGCACCCCCTGCTTTTATTTTAATATTATTTCCTTGCTTACTTGGCAAAAGGAAAACATGTATCATCTATCTAAAAATCTCTCTATATGTTATGTACACAAATATAATTTCATTAAATATATTTGTATATTATTTATAGGAAATGGATGTCTGTGAAAAATTCTCTAAAGCATAATCCCAATAGGTAAAGCGCAAAATGTGAGCCTTTTAAGCATCAACCTACTTCAGGGCAAAAAAGAGAATGCCATATAGGCTTATGCATTTCTCATGAGGCTTGAGGCGTTTTTGGACCGCCTTGCCTTGAGCCAGCCCCAAGCAAGTCTGATCAGTGCCATGTAAAATATTTGTGTCAATTTATCTCATATTGAACTATTAAAATTTGATTCAACATGACAGTCCTGGGACCTAAATAGCTTTATCTAATGCTCATATCCGAATTGACGTAAATATAGATCAGCATAAAGAATACTCACAAATAAGGAACTGATTGAACGTGGAACAACAATCAAGTGACCATAACAAAAGATTACCTTTAACCAGACCATGTCTGTATCACACATCAATAGTTCATATCCAAAAGGTAGTACAGCATCTATCAGAATAACTTTCTCCCTCCCCATTTTATGAAATGTTGGTGAACCCCAACCGACATCTACAGTGCTCATATGGCTACCCATATCAAATACAGGCACACCTCTCCAGTATAAAGCCTTCAACAGTTTCGTGTCCATTGCACCTAAAAACAGTTGCAGATTCCTCTATACTTCAAACAGTATGCAAATGATTTACAACCACAAAAACAGATAAGGCTGATACTACCAGGAACTTACCCACAATAAGATTGTCAACACCCAAATCTGTCAAGTGCTTGACCCATGTCAGGATAAAGTCCATGAAGGCATAGTTACCAAATGTCACTATTATAACGTTATCTTTAACCCTTTTCTCAATCAGTTCTTTTGTCAATTTAAATGTCTTCAGAGGTGGCATTTCAGAACCAGGAAGGGGAACCTCCCAAATAGGTTTCATTGATTTATTCTGCAATTGGAGCACAGGTGTCTGTGAAGCCCCCATCGCTGTTAGGTGAGAAGAATTGGATTCTTGACGAAAAGGTGGAGGATGTGCATCTAAACGAAGATACAACGGATATCAGGAAAAGGGCAAGAAAAGACTTTAAAAGAAATGATGAAAACAAGATATAAATGCAGTTCTGCTATTTAGCAAATAAATAGATGCAGTTATGATAACCATCTTACACCCAAAAAAAAAAAAAGACTGAATAGAACATGAAACAGTAAGTCCCACGCAATGGGAGGAGCCCAGGGCTCTCACCACTTGCCCGTTGAAGAATGACCCAGTGGCTTGGTTAAGGGAAGGTACATCAAATTTTTGCCAAAAACGACGCAACCAATAACATAGTTCATTCGATGTGCACATAAGCATATGCATAGAATAGTTCTTTTCAACAACAAAATTGCAATATTTCAAATGTTAAGCTCAAACCTTTATAAGATTTTCAACCACGTATATACAACTGCAATTTATAGATTAAAGTAATAATATAAGCAAGAAAAGAACACTTAAATTGAAAAAATATAAATCAACCTCCAGTATGCATAGACGACAGATACAGATATACACATATGTGCAGACGTAAAGAGAAGAAACCAGATACCTAAAGCAGGAGGAGGCAACCACGAGGAGGTGGTCAAATGAGGCGAGGAGTTGCCAGAAGAGTAGATGGCGGAGAAGACATAGAAAGATGAGAAAACTACACCAATCAGCACCGTCGCGTAGATCGTCACGAATAGTGGCTTCGAATTCGCGACTTCTTGAAATGGATTATTCCAAGCCATCTTTGTTATGATGATTTATTTATTTCCCAAACGGAATCCGGGGTCCTTCCAAATTCAAAGCCTCACTCCCATGACATCAGAAACCCTAGTAGGAGCTCCATTGAAGCTTCACTACTATTTCTGATCGAACCTCTGAGAGAGAAACAATAATTGTAGACGTAAAATGTAGAAGAAGCGTTTCAGTATCACCCTCAGATCAGACAGAGCAACTTGGCAGCCCAGAAAAGTCAACGGATGTCTGCAAAAGTCAACGAAATTGATTAATTAATCGAACAACAAAACATTTGGCGAGTTAGCAGTAGGGGGGATCAGGGGCGGGCTGGGCCGGCCGGGCCATACTTGGCCGAGCTTTGGCTAAGGTATTACAAAAAAAAATACTAGGTCCTAGTCTTGCTGGCTTTATAGTCGAGTCTTACTTTCATGCCCAAATCTAACCCTACAAAAAAGAAATTAAATCCAAATCTGGTCATATAAAAAAAAATTATTTAAAAAATAAATACTAAAATATAAGCATAAATGCTATAACATAAATACTAAAATATAAACCATAAATACTAAATACATAAACATTAATATAAAAATATTAGTGTATTGGGTTTGTTTGATATCTATACACACACGCATACATACACACACACATACACATATATATCTATTAATAAATCAGAACTTTTTATGTTGACTAGGATATTTGAAGGGTCAAGATCAAATTTCATCCAATGGAAGGCTGAGATGAATTCACACAACTCCCACCCCACGTTCCCCTATTCAACCCACATCATCGGCCTCTCACTTCTCTCTCTCTCACTCCCAGGCTCCCAGACCTCCATAACACCACGCCTCACTGTCTCACACGTCGTCGCTCCTCACACCACGCCGTGCCATTATCCATCGCGCCTTCCTGTCGCTCATTTCTCTCTCTCTCTCTATCTTTCTCACAGTCTTATTGTTCTGTCGCCACCACCAACGCAAGATCTCAGCGTCTGCTATTTGAATGCCGCTGCTACAACCACCAACGCAAGATCTCACCGCCCTAGTCTTTCTACCTTACTTCCTTCTTTCAAGGTCGAGTATTGTCACTGACCACAGCTGACCACCGTTAGAAGCTGTGGATCTGAGGAGGTTTCGAGATATTGTTATCTCTTTCCCTCTTGCTTTCTTAATTTTTCTCATTCGTGCAGGCCGCCACCCACCACCGTCGCAATTCTCATATCTCTCTCTCTCATCGTTGCTCAGTTCTAATTGGCTAGTCTGGCCGAATCGAACTTCGATTTGGCCAGATTTGGAGTTTGAGTTAGTTAGATCTCTCTTATCTATCAATCTCCAATTTAAACTTTCACTCACAAATTTGTTATTCTTTTCACTTCTACGGTTTCTTAGCAACCGTACGAATGGCAAAGAAGATGAAGCCAAAGTAGGGGTGAAATCCATTTCCGAATCGGTAACCCTAATTTATTGACTATATATTGATTGTTCAATACTGTTTATTGATTGTTCATTGATTTCAAACAGGGTTACAATATTTTTCATTAATTAACTATTTTCGAGTCTGTTGTGACTGTTTATTAGTGTTTATGTTTTCATTGTCTTCTTCTTCGCGTTTCTCTTTAGTGTTTCTTTAGTGTTTTTGTTTAGTGTTTCAGTTCTACTCCCTTGTTCTCTTTAATGGCGTTTGTTTAATGTTTATTTTGATGGCGTTTGTTTAGTGTTTCTGTTCTTAGAAAACTTAATGGGACTATGGCATTTGTTTTAATTTTCTACTTCTATTTTTTTTTTTTAATTTATGACCAAAATAATAAATTTGTTTGTTTAGTGTTTCTGTTCTCAGAAAACTTGATGGGACTATTTGGTTTTGGATTTTGATTACTGTTTATGTTTGTTTTAATATTTTGCTTCTATTTTTTGGTCCCTGTGACGCCTCTTGGTTCCCTTCGCAAACTCAACAGGTCCAACAATCATTATATGTAAACATTTTAGCTTTGTTGAATTGAGTATTTTTGGCACACCATAGATTCAAGCTCTGTGAAATCTCAGGCTTAAGGTTCATGTTAATTATTTATGCTCTGTATCTCTACTGATGAGTTTGTTTTACATTCATTTGAATTGACTTTGAAATTTTGGTATTATGTAGTAATTTGGGTTTTCCGTTATGCTTAATTTGTTACATTTGGTGATATCTAGATCTACACCTTTCGTTGCTTGATCTCTCTTCGCCAGCCATGGCCTTCAATCCAGGTTATTTGTCTCTCTCTTCTCTATTCTGTTCAGTGTATGTGAATTTTATTTGTACAATTTAATTAAATTTAGGTTTTTTTTTTTCTTCTATTTAGTTTGATTAGTGTTTTTGGTAAATTTGATTGCATTTGCTTAGAATATTCTCATTTATGCAGCCTTTAGAATCATTTTTACTAGCTAGTTTTGTGGTGACATTCGATCCCAATTAGAAATTGATTTCATGAAAACTCTCCAAGCTAAGGGTTCTGATGGCAGTGAACTGGAGCCAGTTAGACCATTACCTTGGTATTATCTGATAGTTTAGCTTAGCATTCAAATATTTCCTGGATGCAGTTGAGGAAGAACCAAACTCTTGAGAGGTTCTATGAGCTCTTGAAGCAAAAAGATGAAATTGGTAAACTTTACGAGGCAGGAGTGTGTCAGCATGGTACCTCCATTTTTCCTTGAAATACACCCGGACCTTTTTTGTAATGTATAATTAGTTGAATTGTTGATATTTTTTTTTATTCATATTTTAAATCTATTTTTTTTTTTTTTTATTTTGCTTATGGTTTTAATATTGGATTTTATTTTGTTATAAATAATGTAGCTAGATCACTGATATTAGTGATGAACTCATAGTAGATTGTTTCTTGGTGAACTCTTGGAAATTTGAGGCTTCACATTTGGAAGTAAAAGATATTGTAGTGTTTGTTTGCTAATATATTCGAGTATCTCTTCAAACATTTATGAATATGGTCAAGAGAATTTATAGAAAGAATTTAGTATTTTATTTACTTAAAAAACATGAATGTTATGTCAGTGTCATTGATTTTATTTAAATCTTTGATAGACTTTTAGTATTGATGTGACAATTAAATTAATTTTAGTTTTGTATATTAAAGTTTTTTTGGTATGCCATTTTTTAAAAGCAATTCAAGAATGTTTGAGGGTTATAAGTAAAAAAATTAGTTAATTATGCTCATCAATGTTAATTGTGTGTGTGTGTTAAATTTACAATAAAAATTTAAAATTAGACACCAACAAATTATATTTGCGCTTTCAAGCACGTGGTATAACTAGGAGGAATTTTACAAATACCCAATTCATTATTTGTTTTTTTTCAAAATTCATCATCTGAAACACTTCTCTCTCTAAATTTCTTTTGATAAATTTTGATTTTTATTGTTAATTCTTTTTTCCAATGCAATGGTAATTTTTTTTTTAGTAATACTGATTTTTAAAATCGAGAAAATATTTTTACTTAATAGTAAAAACAAAAAATAGAAAGTATGTTTGGTGCTCAATAATGTAGAGATAAATGTAAAGATAATCATAATCAAAATCGAAAGGAGAATGTGTGTTTATATCAAGTTGTAATTCTTAAAAATTTTAAAAACTTAAATAGGTTAATTTCGAATTCCAATTCCATAGCTTCAATTTCGTGTTCCCAAATGCGTAATTCAAAATTATGTAATTTTTTTATATTTCTATTTATTTTTTTAGTTTCTATGATGATATGAGGCTTTGAGAGCTTTATGGAAAGCTGCATATCTAATAAAGAACCACATGGTTTGGTATCTGATCAATGGAAAGAACTGGGATGGCAAGGAAGAGATCCATCAACTATTTTCAAGTTTTTTCCCCCTTCTTTTAACTCTATATTTTCTCAAATTTTTATTGATTTATTTGTTAATCTTATGATTTAAAAGTGTTTTGTTTTTATTCGTTTGATTGTTGACGATAAACAGAGGAGTGAACTTCATTTCTTTAGAGAACTTGTTGTTTTTTGCCTAGACTTTTTCGATAAATTTATCTTATATATATACATGCACAGACTAGGCATTCCCCGACACTATATTAGTTGTCTAATTTCTATGTGAGTAAAAAATATCAATTAATTATACATGTAAAATTTTTGGGATCCACTTAGATGTTGAATTTGTATTTGTTGATCTCAAGATTTTGATGAACAATTAAGTATTGATGTTTTGGTGGAACTAATGTTTGATTAAGTGTTTCAGTGATTTAAAATTCCAATAATGAAGATGTCAAAGTGAAGGGATACTAAATGAAGATATCAAGATGATGAAGAAGTATTAAGAGTTTGAAGACATTGGGGAAAACAACCTAGGTAAATATAAACTCTTAATATCCTATTTAGGAACATACATACAGTACAAAATGAATTTTATTTTTTATATGTGTTTTGGTTGAGTATATTTATTTGCTCCTATGTGAGTTAAAAAGAAATATTTTTGAATAACTAAAATAGAATATAAGAATATTAGTGGAGTTCATTTGAATATAAATATGGATAAATGGATAAAATTGTAAAAGAAAGTAAGTTAAAAACGAGATTAGAGAAGAGATTCAGGAGAGGGCAGTTGACTGAGGAGTCGATCGGAGAAAGAAGATAAACTCTCTGAATCTGCAAGTCGAGAGAGAGGTAGACCAATAAAAGCTTGGTAAACTCTCTAAATCTGCGAGTCGACAGAGCGGTCGACCGATGGAAGCTTGGCAAATTCTTTAAATCTATGAGTCGACTGAGGAGTTGACCGATCAAGTGCATGGGCTACTTCCAGTATCCTTTAGTCGACTGGGCAGTTGACTGAATGCGTAGTTTCAGGATATTGGTTGATCCGATTTTAAATCCGGAAGTAGCCGTTTTTGGTTAAGATTTAAGAGAGATTTTAGGGATATTCTTAACATTTGAGATATGGTCCATATACTAATTAAATCCTTTCAATATGGTTCATTAATTATTAAAGTTTCTCAATTTGGTACTTAAAATGGATTCTATACTTATTTGTTTTGATTGACAAATACTTTGGGGATTTAATTGAGAGTTTCAAAAGTTGTTATTAAATGAAATTGAATCTAAATGAAGTCCTCATGTTATGAAGGGTCTATAAGAGTATTTTATTGTCATAACACTTGTAAACTAACTGTTAGGAGGCTGATTACATGTGCCCTTGTATAGACATGCGAATTTTCTAAGAGAGCTAATCACTCTAAGAGATAAAATCAGTCTATATCTTTTTGAGAAAGCGTTTATAAGAGTCATCATTTAACGATACTGTGAGCTGTTCTAAGAATAATTCTGATAATCAACTGCGATCAATTTGTGCTGATACCAGAATTGAAGCTACATTGTTTTCATCATTAATTCTGTGAATTTTGGGTAAGATATTTCCATATTGATTATTAATTATTTATTAGTGTATTTTGAAAATTAATCTTAGAAATTATTTTTGATTTTTTTAAAGAAAATATTCTTTCAAACAATTTCTTAAATTTCATTACGTGCTCTAATTTGCTACCCATATATTGTTAAAATCAGATTTATGTATCTCATATGATTCTATCACTAGTTAAGATATTAATTGAGTTTATATATATTTGAGATGGTAGAAGCTCCGAATGAGATTTACTTATCAATTTTTCTGTTGGTGAGTTATGACGGGTTAAATATCATTGGAGATATTTAATCAAGGGTAGTTGAGTTTCAGTCTCTTCTTGTAAAGAGATTGAGGTAGTGATTCTTCCTAGATAAGAATTGCGTGTTTGTGAGTGATTTTGTAACGGTTCAATCTTTACTGGGTAAAAAGATATTTGGAGTGTTTTAGTGAGATTTTGATTCTTGAGCCTAAGTGTTAAAAAGAATTAAGTTATTCTTTACTCTGTAAAAAGTAGAGGTTATTCCTTACTATTTGAAAAGAAAATTATAAAGGTTGATTCTGAGCTTGTAAAAGAATCGGTGTGCGAGTTTAGTTCCTATCTTTAAAGGAATCTTGGTATTAGTGGGTGCGACCTCCGTGGAGCTCGGGGGACTGGATTAGCCAAGAGTAGTTTGGTTAACCAGTATAAATCTATGCTGTGCTACTTTCTTAATTTGTCTATTTTTGTTGTTTGTGTGTGTACCTAGTTGATTGATTAATTCCACTGTGTTATAAAGATAATAATTAATTTAGGTTTAAAATTAATTATTTGATTTATTGATTTTTATTCTGATTATTTTTTGAATACCCAATTCACCCCCCCTCTTGGGTATTTTACTGGGCCAACAATTGGTATTAGAGTTGGTTTAGCTCGAATCTATTTGCTAACAAAGATCACATGGCACACATAGTAGGCACACTTGGTGAGGGGTAGTTTATGCACCGATTACCCTTGTTTGCAGGTGAAAGTTACTCATTTCGGAAAGATAGGATGATAGCATTTTTTCAGGCTACAAATTATGACGTGTGGCTAACATTTGAGGATGGTCCATTCATTCTAATGGAGAACGGAATTGAGAAGAAGAAGGAACAACTCACTGCTTCCAATAAGCAGAAACTCTCTATTAATTCTCAAGCTATCAATATTCTCTTTTGTTCTTTAGATGCTAATGAGTATTCTAGAGTTTCGGGTTGTAAATCTGCGAAGGAGATGTGGTATAAGTTATAAGTTACCTACGAAGGGACAATTCAAGTGAAGCAGTCAAAGATCAATGCACTCATGAGGAAATTTGAGTTATTCAGGATGGAAGAGAATGAATCGATTCATGAGATGTACACTTGCTTCAACAACATATGCAATAGTATGAACCAACTCGGAAAGTCGTACTCTATGGAGGATAGAGTACGAAAGGTCCTAAGGTCCTTGACAAAAATATGGGAGTCAAAAGTGACGATAATCGAGGAAGTCAAGGATCTGGGTAAATACGACATCGATGATCTAATCGGTAATTTGATAACTCATGAATCGGCAATCAAAGGCTACGAGGATGATACCAGAAATAGCAAGAAGAAATCCTTGGCACTAAAAGTTCAAAAATTTGAAGAAGTGGATGACAGTGATGATGAAAGCCTTGATAGTGAGCAAGAGAAGAATGTATCACTTCTCACAAACAACTTTAGAAGAATGACGCGGCGCACATTCCTTGAGAAAAGAAATCTCAACATGTCCAAAGTGGAATGCTACAACTGTCGTAAAACTGGTCATTTTCAAAATGATTGTCCCGAATCGAAGAATGTAAAGAAAATGAGAAGAAGAAGAAAGAAAAGAAGAAAACAAATAAGAGTAAGAAGAAATCGATGAAGGCTACTTGGGATGATACCGATTCAAGTAGCTCGGAAGAATCAGATAGTGAGGATACGTCCATACTTGCTTTAATGGCAATTGGTGGTGAGGTAACCGATTGTTCAAGTTCTTGTCCTTTAAATTTTGATGAATTATTTGATGTTTATCAAGAACTTTCACATGATTATAAAAACCAGTTTTAAAAAATAAATGCCCTTCAAAGTACATTTAACACATTAAATAAGCAAGTAGTGGATTATGAATTTGAAAACAATGAGTTGAAATCTAAATTGATGGATTCGCAATCAATTATTCTTAAATTTACCGACGGTGAAAACAATTTGAAAATGATTTTGGGAAGTTCACGGGGAGTTTTTGATAAGGCCGGTGTTGGATTTCAGAAAAATCTTAAATAAAAACGCTTTCATAAATTCTTTTCTGAAATCAAGGATCTTGTTAGATATTTTAAATGTAACGTTGTGCGGCATACTATTCGAAGATATTTTGCAAAACTATCTAACTGTAGACAAGTTTGGGTTCCGAAATGAACAAAAATTGTCATAACTAACAAGATCGGACCCACGTAGGCTAGGTACTACTTAGTAACTATTTGAGGTGCTCCTTGCAGATTATTCTAAAAGTATCAATAAGTAAGGACAAATGGTTCCTGGATAGTGGTTGTTCTCAACCCATAACAGGAGATAAAAGAAAATTTACATCTTCGACACCTAAAGATGGAGGTCATGTGACTTTCGGAGACAATGCAAAGGGTAAAATTATTGATATAGGTAATATCGGTAATGATACTACTATGATTAAAGATGTGTTACTTGTTGATGAACTTAAACATAATTTGCTTAGTATTAGTCAACTGTGTGACAATGGATACAATGTTATATTTGATCATGATAGATGCATCATTAAGAATAGTCATGATAGTAGTATTTTGTTAGTTGCATCATGTTTTGAGAATATTTATACTTATTCTTTTGATGATTTTAATTCTCAAAATTTATCTTGTTTGAATGTTTTATCTAAGAATAGTTGGTTATGACATAGAAGACTTGAGCATGCTAGTATGGAGTTAATTTCTAACTTATCTATGAAGAGTCATGTACGTGGCCTACTTGATTTGAAATATGTGAATGATAAAGTATGTGATGCATGTCAATTAGGCAAGCAAGTTAGATCATCATTTAAGAAAAAGATGCACAGTCCACGTCTAGATGTATTGAATTATTGTATCTTAATTTATTTGGGCCTAACTCTGTTGCTAGTTTTGGTGGTAAGTTCTATGCATTTGTTATTGTTGATGATTATTCTAGACTTACTTAGGTATATTTTCTTACTAAGAAAAGTGAAGTTGCTTCCGTTCTTACTAAATTTTGTAAACGTGTTCAAAATAAAAAGTAATGTTCTATTATTAACATTCGTAGTGACAGATGAAAAGAATTTAAGAATGATGAAGTGATAAGTTACTGTGATGAGCATGGTTATGCTCACAACTTTTCTGCACCAAGATCACCGCAACAAAATGATGTAATGGAAAGGAAGAACAGAACGCTTCAAGAGATGGCCAGAACAATGCTAAATGAAAATCGTTTACTAACCTACTTCTGGGCCGAAGCAGTAAGTATCGCTTGTCACGTGGTAAATCGGGTATCAATTCGTAGAGGGTTTAACAAAACTCCATATGAAATCTGGAATGGTAAGACTCCTAATATCTCATATTTTAAAGTCTTTGGATGCAAATGTTTTATTTTGAATGGCAAGGATAATCTTGGTAAATTTGATGCTAAATCCAATTATGGGATTTTCCTTCGATATGCTACTAACAGTAAGGCTGAGTCTATAATAAACATACTTTAGTAGTAGAAAAAACTATGCATGTCGTTTTTGAGGAAGCTGATCTATACTTGTCGAGAAAGGCTTTGAATGATGATGATGATGCAAGTATCTTAAATAACCAAAACCAAGGTAATGATGCAACAAAGGAGTCTTAACAAGAGGAGGAACCTAAGAAGAAGGATTCGACTTTACCAAGAGCTATAAAGAAAGTACCAGGGTATTCAATTAAAGAAATCATCGGTAATTTCGAAAAAGGTGTAAGTACTCGATCTTCTTTTAGGGATATAATTAATCTTGCTTTCTTATCTCAAATTGAGCCTAAAAATATAAATGAGATGTTAATTTATGAATCTTAGATTTTCGCAATGTAAGATGAATTAGTTCAATTTGAGCGGAACAAAGTATGGTGTCTGGTTTCGAGACCTGATTTTCATCAGTTATTGGTACTAAATGGGTATTTAGAAACAAAAAGGATGAATCTGGTATGGTAATTAGAAATAAAACAAGATTAGTGGCACAGGGTTATAATCAAGAGGAAGGAATTGATTATGATAAAACTTATTCTCCTGTTGTTAGACTAGAAGCAATCAGAATGCTACTCGCCTTTGCATGTTCACATAATTTTAAGCTGTATTAAATGGATGTAAAGAGTGCATTTCTAAATGGCTTTCTAGTTGAAGAAGTTTATGTGGAATAACCCCTGGGATTTGAAAATGATAAATTTTTTGATCATGTATTTAAACTTCGCAATGCTTTGTACGGGCTCAAACAAGCTCCGAGTGCTTGGTATGAGAGACTTAGCCGATATTTGATCGAAAATAGTTTTCGAAGGGGTATTTGTGATATAACACTATTTGTAAAGCAAACTGATTTTGATATTCTATTAGTACAAATATATATTGATGATGTCATTTTTGGATCTACTAATGAGGATCTTTGTCAAGAGTTTGCTAAGATAATGCAGGTTGAATTTGAAATGAGTATGATGGGAGAGCTAAATTTCTTTCTTGGATTGCATATTAAGCAAACCAAAGAAGGGATATTTGTAAACCAAGCTAAATACACCAATGAGCTGTTAAAGAAATATGGCTTAGAAGGAACTAAAGAGTACAAAACTCCCATGGCAACGGCAACAAAAATTAAAAAAGATGATACGGGCAAAAGTGTTAATGAAAGATGTATCAAGGTATGATTGGTAGCTTATTGTATTTAACTACTAGTAGACCTGACATTATGTATAGTGTTTGTCTTTGTGCTAGATTTCAGTCTTGTCCTAAAGAATCGCACTTGACTGCGGTTAAGCGAATTTTTCGTTATTTAAAGGGGACGACTGACCTAGGATTATGGTATCCTAAGGGGAGTGATTTTAAATTGGTATACTTTGACGCTGACTTTTCCAGTTGCAAAGTTGAGCGAAAAAGTACAAGCGGATCATATCATTTGTTAGGACATGTTTTGGTTTCTTGGTCAAGTAAGAAACAAAATTCGATAGCCTTATCCACTACTGAGGCTGAATACATGGCAACTGGTAACTGTTGTGCTCAAATTTTATATATTAAGTAACAGTTAAATGATTTTGGAGTTTGTATGGAGGAGGTCCCGATCTTTTGTGATAATAAAAGTGCTATATGTTTAAGTAAGAATCCTATACAGCACTCACAAACTAAGCACATAGAGATTAGACATCACTTTATTCGTGATCACATTCAGAAAAATAATATTATTATTGAGTATATTGATACCTCCGACCAACTTGCTGATGTTTTTACCAAACCACTAGCGAAAGATCAGTTTGTGAAAATCATTCGTGGTTTGGGAATGGTTAGGCATAATGATATTTGCCTAGAGTGACTTACATGTTTGTTGTTTTCTCCTTCCCTACCTAAATTATTTTTTGAAGATGACAAAGGGGGAGAAATGAGTGATATTTTATTTAGGGGGAGAATTCTAAAACTGTGTTTTAATCAAAAGGAAGAAAAATTATATTTTAATCAAAAGGAAGAAATTTAAAAAATTGTGTTTTATTGAATATCTTTTAAAATGTAAATTATTGAAATCTTCATTATGATGTTTAAATGAGTTAAAGAACCTGTTCTCTGTTTCAGGGGGAGTGTGGTTATATTTTATCTTTAAAGAAAATATCAAAGTTAATTGTCATCATAAAAAAAGGGGTGATTGTTGATCCCAAGACTTTGATGAACAATTAAGTATTGATATTTTGGTGGAACTAATATTTGATCAAGTGTTTCAGCGATTTAAAGTTCCAATAATGAAGATGTCAAAGTGAATGGATGCTAAATGAAGATATCAAGATGATGAAGAAGTATTAAGAGTTTGAAGACATTAGGGAAAACAACCCAAGTAAATATAAACTCTTAATATCCCATTTAGGAATACACACACAACACAAAATGAATTTTATTTTTTATGTATGTTTTTTAATGACTAAAATAGAATATAAGAATATTAGGGGAGTTTATTTGAATATAAATATGAATAAAGAGGCAAAATTGTAAAAGAAAGTAAGTTAAAAATGAGATCAGAAAAGAGATTCAGGAGAGGACAGTCGACTGAGGAGTCGACCAGAGAAAGAAGATGAATTCTCTGAATCTGTGAGTCGAGAGAGAGGTAAACCAATAGAAGCTTGGCAAACTCTCTGAATTTGTGAGTCGATAGAGCGGTCGACTGATGGAAGCTTGGCAAACTCTCTAAATCTCCAAGTCGACTGAGGAGTCGACCGATCATGTCACACCCCACTCCGGACACCCGTCAGCGTGGGGTCGGTGTGACGTCGACACGATCTCATCTTAACGTCAAACCCACTAGTAGACGACAAAGTGCATACAAAAATATACAATCATAAAGTCTGACCATATACAACATCTCTAACTGGGGACGCATCCGTCCCTGAATTATAATAACAACAAAAGTATAATAACAATGAAGCTCTCACAGGTTCGCTTCAGAAAGCTCCTCCCAAAATATTTTCATACTACACCATTACCGGACTCTACCTAGTGCCAATAGGGGACCGACTCCTAGCTGTTGTACCTGTGAGTGTACTGCCTTCTTAGTAAAATATTTTTAAAATAATAATACATTCTAAATATTACCATAATTAAATATGGATCAAGCATAAGTATATAAGCAGTGAAAATTAAGTGATATAGATAAGTTCCATCCAAATCCATCTAGTATAAAATCATACCAATCATCATAATAAATAATAAATCACCCAATATAAGTAAAACACCACATCTCAAACACACCACTCCACCACAGCACACACTGGCCAGTCATAGTGATCATTTTAACCTCACGATCGGGAGTTGCAACAGTATCGTAACATTCGTAGGAATGCCTTTCTACGAAATATCCACACCCCTTTTTGGGGAGAAATATAATTCACACCTCTTATGGGGAGAAATAACCACACTCCTTACGGGGAGAAATATAATCCACACCCCTTACGGGGAGAAACCACACCCTTTTCGGGGAGAATTTTCAAAATCACGTTTTTCACTCTCCTTTTTAACAGTACCACCAATTTCAGTAAAAAAACCCAGTTTTCCACCTATGTACCACCGATTTCAGTAAAAACTGTTTTTCCATCTTTGTTTTTAGAAACCAAGCATTTTTAGAAAACCATATATTTTCCACTCTCTTTTAAACCACCAAAGTCAACGAATCATTTTTTAACTTTCTTTTAAAACCAACATAATTTACCGAAAATCCATTTTTTCCCAACTCACCCAAAACTTGCTTGATCCATATCATTTATAAAATCGTCCTGTTTTATGTCACATATTTCATCATATATATATGAAAATAGATTTTTGTAAGAAAATAGTACACTCACCTGGATACTCGTTCTGAACAGTTTTTATTGACTATCTTCTACCGATACTCCAGTGTCTACGAGCCTAATAGTGACAGGATCTAAATTAATTATAAAATAACCGAATCATGCAATGCAGACCCTAAATTCCGTAATTTCCCCCTACCCACTTTTTATTATGAAAAATTGTTATTCGGTAAATTTCGTTTCGTTAATAATTACGGTACGCATTTATTAATATGGACGGTGACAAAAATTATTAAAATTAACGATTCCAAATTATAATCCCATTTGCTAATAATTCAATTTAACAACAATGGTAATCGATTTAGATTTTTACCTGCTCCAAATCGTCCGTCGGCCGAGAGATAAATTTTTGGATTTTTATTGGGGTGTTTATGTAATTTTTCCTTTTTTTTTTTTTTTTTTTTTTTTTTCGGTTTCTCTATTTCTATTCTGGTTCCCTGCTGACCGACCACCCATACCCCTCTCACCGGCAGCGACCAACCACCCAACCACAATCACACACGCCGTTGGACAAGACAGACGAATGGCACACTCACTTTCACCGTCGAACGCCACCGTTGAACAGAAATGGAAACCCACATGCACCCACAGCTGATGCTCTCTCTCTCACTAACTCCCCTTCACCGCTAGCCACCCTACACCAGTCACAAACGCCTACCACTACCCGATGATGACCCACACACGATCGTCGACGATTGACGACTGATGATCCGAACAGAAAACCCACACTCACACACTGCTGTACCAAACAGAAGCAGGAGACATATACCGGCACACTCACGTCGATACCGAAACAGTGCCGATCACACACACATGCACGACAGAAATTCAACAACTGATCACACTCTCATTCCCCATCGACAACGATCAACACACACACACAACAATAAAATGGAACAGAACGCACACACAGACGACCACGGCGGAGAACCCAACACCGCTGAACCCTTTCTTTCTCTAAAATTCTGATTTTTCTCATCTGATAGTGTTTTGATCTTGATATTTTTTCGCATGTACCCTTTTTATATGCATGAATTGAGTGGTAAAGATGGATCATCGCTTTCTACATCTTCTCTTTTCCTCTCTTTCTGTCGCCAGCGATCCCACTGTACACATACACACACGATATATGTGTGTATATATATATATGTTTTTTAAAAAAAATCTTTAGTTAAATTGCTTTTTTCGCCCCCTCATTCTTTAAATATTTATTTTAATCCAAATTCATCATTTATGATTTTCTTAATTTGTAATTTCACCTCTTAAATTTTTTAAGAAAGAAGTTAAATGCCAATTTACTTCCCAAAGTTTGGATTAAAGTTTCTAAATTTGCAAATTGACCCCTAAACCTTTAATTTGAATTTTTAATTTGCATATTTCCCCCTCGTAATGCAACTAAATTGACGTACGCATGAAATCAGGGTCTTACAGATCAAGTGCATGGTCTACATCCAATATTCTTCAGTTGACTAAACGTGTAGTTTTAGGATATTGGTTGATCCAATTTTAAATCTGAAAGTAGCCATTTTTCGTTAAGATATGAGAGAGATTTTGGGGATATTCTTAACATTTGAGATATGGTTCATATACTAATTAAATCCTTTCAATATGGTTCATTAACTATTAAAGTTTCTCAATTTGGTACTTAAAATGGATTTTATACTTATTTGTTTTGATTGAGAAATACTTTGGGGATTTAATTGAGAGTTTCAAAAGTTGTTATTAAATGAAATTGAATCTAAATGAAGTCCTCATGTTATGAAGGGTCTATAAGAGTATTTTATTGTCATGACACTTGTAAACTAACCGTTAAGAGGCTGATTACATGTGCCCTTGTATAGACCTGCGAATTTTCTAAGAGAGCTAATAATTCTAGGAGATAAAATTAGTTTATATCTTTTTGAGAGAGCGTTTATAAGAGTTATCATTCAACGATACTGTGAGCTGTTCTAAAAGTGATTCTGATAATCAACTGTGATCAATTTGTGCTGATACCGGAATTGAAGCTACATTGTTTTCATCATTAATTCTGTGGATTCCGGGTGAGATATTTCCATATTCATTATTAATTGTTTATTAGTGTATTTTGGAAATTGATCTTAGAAATTATTTTTGATTTTTTTAAAGAAAATATTCTTTCAAATAATTTCTTGAATTAGATTACGTGCTCCAATTTGCTACCCATATATTGTTAAAATCAGATTTCTGCATCTCACATAATTCTATCACTAGTTGGGACATTAATTGAGTTTATATATATCTGGGGTGGTAGAAGTTCCGAGTAAGATTTACTCATTATTTTTTGTATTGGTGAGTTGTGACGGGTTAAATATTATTGGGGATATTTAATTAAGGGTAACTGGATTTCAGTCTCTTCCTGTAAAGAGATTGAGGTAATGATTCTTCCTGGATAAGAATTTCGTGTTTGTGAGTGATTTTGTAACAGTTCAATTCTTATTGGGTAAAAGGATATTTAGAGTGTTTTGGTGAGATTTTGATTCTTGAGCCTAAATGTTAAAAAGAATTAAGTTATTCTTTACTCTGTAAAAAGTAGAGGTTATTCCTTAGCTTTTGAAAAGAAAATTGTAAAGGTTGATTCTGAGCCTGTAAAAGAATCGGTGTGCGGGTTTGGTTCCTACCTTTAAGGGAATCTTGGTATTAGTGGGTGCGACCTCCATAGAGCTCGGGGGACTAAATTAGCCAAGAGTAGCTTGGTGAACCAGTATAAATATTTGGTGTGTTGCTTTCTTAATTTGTCTATTTTTGCCATTTGTGTGTACACCTAATTGATTGATTAATTCTGTTGTGTTATAAATATAATAATTAATTTAGTCTTAAAATTAATTATTTGATTTATTGATTTTTATTCTGATTATTTTTTGAATACCCAATTCACTCTCCCTCTTGGGTATTCTACTGGGCCAACAGTATTTAATATCATAGTGAAAATAAAATAAAATATTTATATTAATACAGACAAAAATAAGTTGAGAAAGACTAAAAAAAATAAGCGGGATGAAAAAAATATAATAAAATTGGACTAGAATGAAGTTTTATTTATTTTTTTGGTTTTAGTTTATTTATATTGATTTTAGTTTTTTATATATTTCTGCAGACATATTTTCAACATCTACTGAAAAGCAAGAGGGCAAAAGATCAGTGTGGGAATATCCATTTGTTGTGATGGGTGTAAATATCATATTTATGATCATGCAAATGCTTGATCTATATGCCAGTAAGTAAAAAATAGATAAATTTGGTTGTAAGGAATTGCAGCCTTGAAAATGGAATTGGAAAAAATGAATGCATTTACTAACCTGGGAATAAAATTAGAGCTTTTTGCACTGTGTTCTGAAAACAATTGGATTGTTCTTTGTAGCTAGAAATTGGCAATATCCTTCCTATCAGCAAATATAATTAACTGTTAAGATTCTTTGATAAGGTAGAAAAACTTATCTGCTACATTGGCTTGATTGTGTGGATCAGATTTAGAAGTTGATATATCTTCGATGAGTTCAACTCTGGGTAGACTTGCACTGCCTATGTTTTATTTTAATTTTATTGAAGGAGGTTTGAATTTTGGAATGTATACATAAATGAGCTGTCGAATTTTTTCATCCCCACATTTTTTACCAAGTATTTTGATTATTGATTGCATATATTTTGTTGATTTTTTTCCCGTTTTGTTCATACTATATAATAATTTTTATTATTTTTCGTATTAAATTAATTATTAACTTAATAATAAAAAAGCTTAAAACTCGTGCCTTTAGGCACAGTGTATACGCTAGTGTGTATATATATATATATATATATATATATATATATATATAAATGAGAAATTTATTATTTAGTCCTCCAAATATAAGAAAATTATAAAAAGACCTCTAACTATTTATTAAGTTTTCAGTCCCCAAAGATTTTTAAAAAAATAGTTTTTATTCTTTGACCAGCATTGTCCCTTAATTTACATAAAATGTTATTCCACTTCTGTGTGAATGTTCACTCAATATTTCACTACATGTTCACTTAATTCTATCTTCTCTCAATACATCACTCAAATATATCATAACAATATTTCACTTAATATTTCACTCATTTAATCAAAAAACCGTTATGAATATACACGTCTATGTGAATGTTTACTCAATATTTCAAAACAAATAAAAAATATTGAAAATTCTACTGTACACTTCTGTGTGAGTGTTCACTCAATATTTCAAAATAAATAAAAAACAAATGTTTACTCAAATATAAATGTTCACTCAAATTTTTCAGAATAAATGTTCACAGAAAATTTTCTGAACAAAAATGTTCACTCAAATTTTCAGAACAAATGTTCACTGAAAATTTTAGATTTGGAAATTTCAGATCTAAAAATTCCAAATATGTGAGAGAGAGAGAGAGAGAGAAAGAGGGAGAGAAGCACCTAACCCTCCAATTCTAGAATTCCAAACACTACCTTAGTTTTTGTTTCTTAGCACAACATGAATAAAGCATCAAAAGGAGCCAAAAGTTTTTTTGGCCGTCTCGTTTAGCGCAACATGAATAAAGCATCAAAGGATGCAAAAGTTTTTTGATCACTTTGTTTACTTTCCTAACCTTAGAAGTTTCCCCAAAGATGGAGCTGATACAAGAATGGAAATTGCAAAAGGCGACAGAGACTGACCTCCGGTGACGCACAACAATAATGACTGTGGCTTTCTTCTGATTGGAAAACCACAATGGTAAAACTCCAATGGCGGCAGGTCTCTTTAGATTTGGATATTCCAGATCTGAGAGAGAGAGAGAGATGAACTGCTAATGCACGACGACAATGGCGATTGACCTCCGGTGACGAACAACAACGACGAACGCCATTGCTATTCCTTGCTTCCACCACCACCGCTCTCTTCCTCACTCCCGTCGTTGTATCGACACCGTCACCACCATGTCATAAGCTATCGTTGTTTGTCTCCTTGGCCACTAAATCTGGAAATTCTCTCAATTTGAAAATGAAGAGAGAGAAAAGGGGAAGCTAATGACTTTCGAAACTATGAATCCTAGGGTTTCGAGGGTATAAATGTATCTTCATTAATTTGGTCAATGGTCAAAAGACTATCCACTAACAATGTTTGTAAAAAAGATTAAATTACAACATAACTGTTTAAAAGGTTTTTTTAAAGATTAAATCTTACAAAAGGGTTAAGCAATAAAAAACTCCCCCTATCTCTATGGATATATATAAAAAGGGAGAGAGAGATTTGAGAGTAAGAAGAAAGAGGAAGAAAGGGACAAGAGTTGGACGACAGTGGTAAGCAAAAGATAGGGGGTTGAGGGTAGGGATGTCAATGGTTCGGTTTTGGTCTGATTTCATATAAAATCAAAACAAAAAACGTTAGATATATACTAAACCAAAATTTCTGGTTTTTTTAAACGGTTTTAATACCAAACTATTTAAATGTATACAAAATCAAAACCAAAATCGCGAAACCGCAAAACCATTTAAGATTGTTTAATTTTATAAAAAACCAAAACCAAAACTAAAACCACGAAATTGCGGACCATTGTTTTTTACATACAAACAAAAACATAACTAAGATACAAAACATAAATTTCAAAAAATAAAAGCAAACCACAAAACTATTAATTGTTACAATAAACATTTATAACCATATTTATATAGGAGGGATTAAAGTGTAAATAAATAATCAATATATATATTAGTGGTTAAACTGTAAATATATAAAAAGTGAGAGTATATGTGTCCTAATAATATATCTAAAATATCGATTTCGCGGTTTAGTTTCATGGTTCGGCTTCGCGGTTACTATTTCAAAATCAAAACCAAAATTATTTCAGTTGCTAATTTCAAAACCAAAACAACAACCAAATCATTTATTTGTTTTGAAATCGGACCATCAGTTCGGTTTCTCTCGGTTACTTGTCGGTTCGATTTTTTTTGTTATCCCTGGTTGGGGGTCGTTGGGCACTAGGTGGATTAGTTTGATCAACGAGGTAAGGGGTGGGTTGGGATAACCGACGAGGGGTGGGGGTGGGGGTGCGCTTGTAAAAATTTCAAAAAATAAATGGGTGGGAAAAAAAAAAAAAAAAAGCAAAGTTATTTTACAAATGGCAAAAATGTATTTTTCTAATAATTATTTTTTTTTTAAAAAAAAGGGTAGATAATTATCAAAAAAGGGATACATATAGAATTACCCCCCCCCCCAAAAAAAAAAAAAAAAAAAACTTCGGATGTATAGAAAGAGAAAAAAAATGTAATAATTTTTTTTTATAAAATTATTGTAAGTCTAATATCTCTTTTTTTGGCATAATCAAAATATTTTCTTTAGCAATATAAAGAGGGAATAATATAAATGATAGACGATTATTTTTATAAAATGAATTTTACTTTTCAATTTAATGGGATATTCTTAATTTAAAAAAAAAACAAAGGGTGGTATTAGGGTAGTAAACTAGTACAGTATTGGGGTCCACATCCAATTAAATAAATAATCATAGATATTTAGTATGCTTCCATTTGCATACCGATAGCAGACTAATTCTTTACTTTCTGTAATTTTAATGTCAACAATTGAATAAAATTCAGTTGGCCCAAAGTGCTACCTAAAATAGGGGGGGGGGGGGGGGGGGGGGTTGAATTGGGTAGTTATTAAATTTAAACAATTAAACACAAATAACCAATTTTTCTAAATCAATTATTATATTGTTACGCATCGAAAATGTGTTTAATAGTAAATGCACACTCAAACACAATATAAGAAAATAAACAATGCAGCACACAATAATATATACTGGTTTGGTAAGCCACTCTTACCTACATCCTGTCCCCTGAGCTCTACGAAAATTCGCAATCCACTAACTCCCCGATTCCTTTCCCAAGTAGGAACCAAACCCTTACAGTCTCGATTCTTTTCACAAGCTAATAATCAACCTTTACAATTATCCTTTTCACAGACTTAGGAATAACCTATCTTTTTACCAAACTCATGACTAACCTAATTCTATTACAAAAAGAATCAAAACCTAATACTTTTAACAGGCTAAAGATCAAACCTACCACTCCCTCACACTTTTACACTTACCATTTTCTCAAGTTTAGGAAGAACCTTTATAATCACTCAATTCAGGGAGGATCAAAATCTAATTCTTTTTAAGGAAAACGAATAACCTAACCCTTTCGTTGGACAAAGATCAAATCCTAATTTTTTTCACAGGAAAAAGATCGAAACTTAGCGACCCTGACTAAACACCGTCCTAAACGTGTCTAATCCGCTCAAACTCACAAATACAAAAAAATGTAAGTTTCTTTCCACAAGGAACTTCTACCACCTTAATACAAATATACTCGATTAATGTCCTAAATAATTAGTACATGATAGATACTATTGGCCCAAGGAGCTACCTAAGGAGGAGTGAATTGAGTAGTTATAAAATTTAAACAATTAATTTCTTTAAACAATTAATATAAATTT
The DNA here is from genome assembly GCA_016647705.1 of Eucommia ulmoides. Taxonomy (NCBI): domain Eukaryota; kingdom Viridiplantae; phylum Streptophyta; class Magnoliopsida; order Garryales; family Eucommiaceae; genus Eucommia; species Eucommia ulmoides. The sequence continues at coordinate 35,433,906 of CM028330.1, forward strand.
TTCTAAATAAATTATTATCTTGATATGCAACCGAAATATGTTTACGTCTAAATGAACACCAAAACACAATATATGAAATAATTAATGCAGCACACAACGATATATCCTAGTTCGGTAAGATATTCTTACCTATATCCAATCCCCCGAGCTCCACTGAGATTCGCAATCCATTAAACCCCTGATTCCTTTACCAGGTAGGAACCAAACCCTTACAATCTCGATTATTTTTACAGGTTCAGAATCAATTTTTACAATTATCCTTTTCATAGGCTCAGAAAGAACCCTATCTTTTTACCTAGCTCAAGATTAATTTAGTTATATTACAAAAAGAATCAAAACCTAGTTCTTTTAACAGGTTAAAGATTAATCCTACCACTCCCTCGCACTTTTACACTTATTCATTTTCTCAGCTGTAGGAAGAACCTTTACAATCACTCCATTTTATTACAGGGAGAATCGAAATCTAATTCTTTTCAAGGAAAAAGAATAACCTAACCTTTTTGTAGGACAAAGATCAAACCTTAATATTTTTCACAGAAAAAAATTTGAAACCTAGCTACCCTAATAAATACTATCCCAAATGTGTCTAATCCACGCAAATTCATAAATACAAAAAAATGTAAGTTTCTTCCTATAAGGAGTCTCTACCACTTCAATATAAATATACTCGATTAATGTTCCGAATAATTACTAATTGATAGATACAATATGAGACAATTAAAATCTGAATAATAAATAATGTGAGTAATACAAATTTAACACGTAATCAAATAATCTGGCAAAAATAATTTAAAAAGGATTTTCAGGCTTTTAAGTTCAAAAATAATTTTCTAGCAATTCAAAACCAAGCAATCGATATAAATATAACTTTAAAGCAAATAATAAAGCTTGTATAGATCTTACGGGGAAAACACCGAAGACAATGATAATATCGCAATTAGAACTAAAGTTGGTGACGCTAAACAGCTAGCGCTTTAGAACAAGAAGTTGAATAGAATTTCTCGTCGAAATCTCAACAAAAATATCACTCTTATAATAGCTCAAAACTGATGCTTTTGATGTCTTAAACTCAATCCCGCATGTCTCTTTAAATAGACCTAGAACTAGCTCTCCAACGACTAATTTTCAAATGTTATGTCAATAAATGACACATATGAATCTCATATATCATATAGATTTATAACGGCTATATTTGACCAACAATATAACTTTTAAAGCTCTCAATTTAGTCCCAAAAGTAATTTGCTCTTAGTCAATGAAAGCATAGAAAGAATTATATATAAGTATATGGACTAAATCATAAGGTTAAATAAAATTCCATAAATCTCTCTTATATCTTTGACCCCAAATATTCTCTGCCAAAATAGCAATATCTAAATTCAAAATTCGCAGGTTTAATAATAAGTATTTCAAAGATATCTTATAACGGCTATTTTTCAAATAATATGTCATTAAATGACACTCCAAGACCTCATATATCATATATGTTCAAAATAGATCTTTTTCATTTAAAAATATTCTTGAGAATTCTCATTTTGATCCTTAAAATATTTTTAAATTGAAATGCATCAAAATAGAAAGTATTAAAACACTTTAATTAAAAAAATATTTAATTAAATAGACCAAATTAATAGGGATCACAAAGTATATCAAGTATATCTGAATTAGACCCAAATCCCTTAAAAACATCTCTTAGAATAATCAAAACCGACATGATTTGGCCAAGAAACCGAAACAATCAATATGTTGACTGAAACAATCGGTTGACCGACCACACCCAATCGGTTGACCACCCTGTGCCAAGTCTGATATAGCCGTTGGCCTTACACCTAGTTGATTGACCCATTCAATCAGTGAGCATCCAATTTGTTCCATTTCATCCATTGACTCATTCAATTAATTGATTGCTGTTATTTGGTTGACCGATTTGATCAGTATGCTCATTTCCTTACCCATTTCAGCTCCTGTTTCAAATGGTTGACTGATTACTTTTCTCGGTTAATCGATTGTATTAGTAGAGTTCCATTTTAACTCTCATAACTCACTTTTTTAATAAGTCGACCGACCCTTTTTGCAGGTTGACCGAATTGACCCGAAAATACTATTTTTCAATTTGGTCAATTATCAAAATCATTTCATATATGGGGCACATAATAATTCACATATTAAGATCTTAAACTTATCATTTTTTACTAACACACGTAAAATTATTTTATTTTAAGTGTTGTGCGTGATCCTAATTCGGGTTGCAATAAGAATATATAGGTAAATAGTTGTTTTCACCTAGTTGTCTTCAATGCCTTCATGACTCTTCATGTTTTTATCATTTCAATCATCCATCCGTTATATTTTGTTTGGTGATTCCTCTACTTAAACACATTATATGGAACTATAAATCTGAAATCACTTAGTAAAAACATTAGTCCCATAAAAATATCAGTACTAAATTTTTCATCAAAACATTTGATTCAACAGATATAATGTGAGATAATTAAAATTTGATTAATAAATAAAGTGGGTAACACAAATTTTGCATGTAATCAGATAATCAGACATAAATCGTTTAAAAAATATTTTCAGGCTTTCATGTTGAATTTTTTTTGCTGGCAATCCTAAACCAAGCAATCAATAGAAATATAATTTTAAAGCACAGAATAAAGCTTGGATAGATCTCACCGGGAAAAAATTGAAGATAATGACAATATCGCAATTAGAACTCAAATTGGTGACGCTAAACAACAAGCGCTTTAGATCAAGAACTTATATAAAATCACTCTTTAAAATCTCAGCAAAATCTCACTCTTATAAATCTCAAACTGAGGTTCTTGATTTATTAAAACTTAATCCCGCAAGTCTTATTTAATAGACCTAGAACTAGCCCTCCAACGGCTAGTTTTTCAAAGATATGTCATAAAATGGCATTCTAAGACCCCATATGATATAACCTTTCATTATAGGTATGTTTCACTTAAAAATACTCTTTAAAACTCTCTTTTAAGTGCATAAAATTATTCCCAATTTAAAATCACAAGAACAGGAAGTATTAAATCATTTAAATTAAGAGAATCTCAAAGTACATGGACCATATCAATAAGGATCATATAATAGGTTGTACATATTTGAATTATTTTCAAATCTCCCAAAAATCTCTCTTGGAATCATAAAAAACAGATAGTTTTGACCAAAACAACAAAATAGTTGCTAATTTTACTATAGCACTCAATTGATTGACAGGATTAATGGGTTTCCCCATTTTTTACCCACTTAATCCACCGAACCATTTGGTTGACAGATCCTAACCAATTGGTTGACGGAATTGATCAAAGTGTCCATTTCCTCATCCATTTTAGCCACTGTTTCAAATGGTTAACCGATTGCTTTTCACGGTTGATCGATTGGATTAGTAAAACTTCATTTTAACTCTCAAACTCATTATTTCATTAAGTCAACTGATACCTTCTGTTGGTTGACTGAATTAACCCGAAAACACAATATTTTATACTTTAAAACACATTTTTCTTCTAGGTTACAAAATCTAAAAATTTTTCTTTTACGAATTGTTATCAATTTCGAATTTCAGGTAAAATTTTTAACTATTTTAATATATGTATTTAATCGCTCTATTGTGTAAGTTATGTTATTATTATTATTGTTGAATAATAATTGTTAATTTTCATGAAAAAAATTGTGATTATGTGAAAATTATATGTGATACATGCCTATGTGTTTATTTGTTATATTGATGGGATAAATATGTTAGATGAGTTGAAATTATACTGAGCTTTGACTCACAATCCTATAGTTTTTATTTCATAGTCGATGAAAATGGAGTTGCGTCTGAAGTTACAATTAGCTTAGGATTAAATTTTTGTAATATTTTTTATCAATCGTCGTTGTTGTTGTAAAAATTGACTCGACTAATTAATAAATATAGTTGTCGATCAAGTTTGTAAAATTTCTTAGATTTCTATAAAATAGAATATTATTTTTTCAGTTTTGGTATTAATTCTCTTTGGGAGGAACCGAGTGGTGGCCATGGGAAACTGGGCTATTATAGAGTGGTATCAGAACTTAGGTTTGTGAGCACCCTGAACTTGGGTTATGGTATCCATTACCAATAGTAAATTAAGTAAAACTTGTTTAGTGTCGTGTTAATCGTGGACCACATGATAAGTTGTTGTAATGATCAATTTAAAAGATATTTATTGTCTTCTATGTAAATTATCAAATTATGTTATCGTATTAAATTGAAAAAAAAATGTTGATGAAAATAGACAGTTTTATGATGTTGAATGAATCAAGTAAAGTTTTAATGGTGGAAAATGATTTTATTATCCTGTTATTCCATAATTGTCTCGTTAGGAGGGCATGTCCTACGAGATGTTGTTGGTTTTTACAGGAGGGCATGTCCTGTAGGGCGTTGTGTTGTAACCTGATAGGAGGATAAGTTATACAGGTAGTTGATATATATTGTTGTTGTTGACGATGATTATCAGTATGATATGATGATTTTTACCACGTGCTGTTGACTATCAATATGGTGGAGTTGAATATGGTATTGATTATTAATATGGTAGAATTGAATATGGTATTGACAATATAATGTGGTGAAATTGAATATGAAATTGATTATGAATATATTGTTAGACCTGCCAGGAGGACAAGTCCTACAGGTGATAAAAATATTTTGTTAATTTGATAGGAGTAGTTGAATATGAGATTAACTTTGAATATGTGGTATTGAGACTTGACAGGAAGACAAATCCTGCAGGTACTTGAATATGTTGATGATGTTGTGGTTTATACCACGTGATTGATGTATTGTTGTTAATTACCAGAATTATAGCTAGTAGGAAAGCATTGTGTAATTATTGGGCTTAATATGAATTATTTTATAACTGTGGGGTGTTAGTGTAACTTTCAAACAAATCTTGTAAAGTAAGCCATGTATGTATGGCTAAGAATTAAAGAAAAAAAAAAGGAAAAACAAATTTGGCCACAAGTTTATCTTATATATATATGTATGTATGGAAAATGAGGAAAATAAAAAGGGGATGCAGTAGACGAAGAACAAAAGGAGAAAAAAAAAATAAAGAAGAAGAAAAAATAGTTTCTTTTGCGAATTATTATCAATTTAGGATTTCAGGTAGAATTTCTAACTCTTTTAATATATATATTTAATCTCTCTATTATATGAGTTATGTTATTATTGTTGTTGAATTATAAGTGGTAATTTTCATGAAATAATTATGATTATGTGAAAACTATGTGTGATACATGTCTATGTGTTTATTTGTTGTATTGTTGGGATACATGTATTAAAGGAGTTGAAATTCTATTGAGTTTTGGCTCTCAATTCCACAATTTTTATTTCAAGGTCGATGAAAATGGAGCTGCGCTTGAAGTTATAATTAGCTTAGGATTAATTTTTTGTAATATTTATATAAATCGTTGTTGTTGTAAAAATTGACTCGATTAATTAATAAATATAGTTGTCGACCTAGTTTATAAAATTTCTTAGATTTCTATAAAATAGAATATTAGTTATTCAGTTCTAGTATTAATTCTCTTTGGGCGAAATCGAGTGGCGGCCTTGGAAAATCAGGCTGTTACATTAACACACTAGGATATGAGGCATATCTCAATGATAATTTATGAAACTATCAACATAAATCTAGTGCATGCTTTAAATATGGATAAATTCATATTTTTCTCATAAAATTTCAGCTCCTTTTTAGAATAATAATCATTTAAAAAACATGAGACATTAGATGAATGCTAGACACTTAATACCTATAAGGATATCTATGTGCAATAGTATCAATAGATTAATAAGCCACATATATTTAAAGATCATGCAGATTAACAAATCAACTTAATTCGATGATAAACAAGTTATTGATTGATATAACATGTTTCATATATTTTTAAATATAACTTTTAATGGATCTTTTATAGCATAACATAAGAAAATCACATATAAATATGTAACCTTATCTGATTATCATGCAATAATTTTAAGACAACAAAAGAATATGTAAAATAACACAGCCCTTAGAAATCCTTACCAGCTTATTTAAACTGATTTTCTTACTCATGACATAATCTCCAAACATCACATGACTTTCGTCTTTAGTTGTCAAAGATGTAAATTTTACTTTTATTCCCTGTCATGTGCTGACAATAGCCACTTCCTAGGAACAATTTGTTATTACTCATAAATGTTTATTAGATTAACTTGTAAGGAACACTTCAAAAAGTTCCTAGGTGGTATCCAATCTAAATGGGTCCGATCTTGTTAGACGGGATAATTTTATTTCCTTTAGAAACCCAAACTTGTCTACATTTAGATACGTTTGAAAAATATTTGTTAATGGTATGCCCCCATAATGTTACATTTAAAACATTTAACAAGATTCTTGGTTTCAGAAAAGAATTTATGAAATCTCTTTTTGTTTAAGATTTTTCTGAAAATCAATTCCAGTTTTATCAAAAATTCTTCTTGACCTTTCCAAAAGCATTTTAAAATTATTTTCACCACTCGTGAATTTGAAAACAATGGAAAATAAATTCGAAACATTGGATTTCAATTCAATGTTTTCAAATTTGAATTTCATCACTTGCTTGTTAAGTGTGTTAATTGTACTTTGTAGGGCATTAATTTGAGAACACTAGTTTTTATAATCATGCGTTAATTCTTGACAAATATAAAACAAATCATCGAAATCTAAATGGCAAGAACTAGAACATTTCATTACCTCATCTACAGTGGCCATCAAAGTAAGCATAAATGAATCATCATTGCCTGGTTTTTCGAGCTACGTGACTCTGAGTCATCCCGGGTGGCTTTCATTGACTTTTTCTTACTCTTATTCACTTTTTTCTTTTTCTTTCTTTGGCTCAAGACATTCGGATTGAAAATGACTAGTTTTATGACAATTGAAGCACTCAACATTATTCATGTTGAAGTTTTTATTTCCACGAAATGTTCGTCGGGTCATCTTTCTGAATTTTTTTGTAAGAAGTGCAACATCATTTTCTTGCTCACTATAAAGATTGATGTCATTACTATCGTCTCATTCCTTGGGCTTCTGAACCTTTAATTCCAAGGATTTCTTTTTGTTATTTTCTGTTTCATCCTTCTATCATCGAATAGTCATCTCATGGGTCATTAGGTTGCCAATAAGTTCATTAATGGTAGATACTGTGAGATCTTTAGCTTCCTCAATTGCAGTTACTTTTGGCTCCCAAATTTTCATCAACCATCTCAGAATGTTTCGTACTTTTTCCTCTATAGAATAAGGCTTTCCAGGTTGACTAAGGTTGTTGCAGATATTATTGAATCTCATGTACATTTCTGGGATTGATTTTGGTTCACCCATTCAGAATAGTTCAAATTGTCGAACTAGGGCATTGATATTGGATTGTTTCATCTGTTTGTCCCTTCGTGATCTATTTGCAATGTGTCCCACATTTCTTTAGCCGATCCACAACTTGAGACCCTGGTATATTCATTAGCATCTAAAGAACAAAAATAATATTAATAGTTTGAGAATTAATAAACAGTTTTTGTTTATCAGAGGTGCTTAGCTGTTCCTTTTTCTTAATCATTCCATGCTCCCTAGGAATGAATGAACCATCCTCAATGGTTAGCCACACATTATAATTAGTTGCTTGAAGAAAAGCAATCATTCTGTCATTCCAGAATGAATAATTATCACATGCAAACAAAGGTAGACGGTGCATAGACTGCCCTTCACCTAGAGTGTCTATGGGGTGCGACATGTGATCTTTCTTAGCTATGATATTAAGCCAAAAGAGCTAAATAAGCTCTGGTAACAATTGTTGGCCCAAAGAGCTACTCAAGATGAGGGTGAATTGAGTAGTTACTAAATTTAAACAATTAAACACTTAAACAAAAATAACCAATTTTCCTAAATAAATTATGATCTTGTTACGTAGCGAAAATGTGTTTTACTATAAACTACTCTTATTTACATCCAGTCCCCTAAGCTCTACGGAGAGATTTACAATCCACTAAACCCCTGATTTCTTTCCCAGGTAGGAACCATTACAATCTTGATTATTTTCACAGGTTCAGAATTAACCTTTACAATTATGCTTTTTACAAGCTAAGGAAGAACTCTATTTTTTTACTCGAATCATGACTAATATAATTCTATAATAAAAAGAATGAAAATCTAATCCTTTTAACAGGATAAAGATCAAACCTACCACACCCTTACACTTTTACACTTATCATTTTCTCAGGTTTAGGAAAAACCTTTACAATCATTCAATTTTATTATAGGGAGAATCAAAACTTAATTATTTTCAAGGAAAAAGAATAACCTAAAATTTTTGTAGGATAAAAATTAAACCCTAATATTTTTCACAGAAAAAAGATCAAAACCTAACTACTCTGATTAGACACCGCCCCAAACGTGTCTAATCTGCTCAAACTCACAAATACAAAAAAATGTAAGTTTTTTCCTACAAGGACCTTCTACCATCTCAATACAAATATACTCAATTAATGTCCCAAATAATTACTATATAATAGATACAATATGAGGTAATTAAAATACTATTAATAAATAAAGTTGGTAGCACAAATTTAGCACGTAGTTAGATAATCAGGTAGGAATCATTTTAAAAAGATTTTCAGACTCTTAAGTTTAAAACAATTTTCTGGCAATCCTAAACCATGCAATCAACAAAAATATAATTTTAAAGCAAAAAATAAAGATTGGATAGATCTCACTGGGAAAACATCGAAGATAATGACAATATCATAATTAGAACCCAAATCGGTGACGCCAAACAAAAAGAGATTTAGATCAAGAACGTATATAGAACCATTCGTTGATATATCAGCGAAAATCTCACTCTTATAAATACTCAAACTAATATTCTTGATGTATTAAAACTTAATCCCCTAGGTCTTATTAAATAAACCTAGAACTAGTCCTACAACGACTAGTTTTTTAAATATATGTCATAAAGTTCTATGACCCCATATAATGTCACCTTTCATTATAGGTATGTTCCATTTAAAAATACTCTTTAAAACTCTCATTCAAGTCCATATAACTATTCCTAATTTAAAACTACAATAATAGAAAGTATTAAATCATTTAAATTAAGAGAATTTAAAAATACATGGACCATATCAATAGGGATCACATACTAGGTTGTACATATTTGAATTATGTTAAAATCTCCAAAAATCTCTCTTGGAATCATAAAAAATTGATAGTTTTGACTAAAACAACAAAATAGTTGTTGATTTCACTATAGAAGTCAGTTGACTGACTAAACCAGTCGGTTAACTGATTGGAACAGTGGGTTTCTCCATTTTTCACCCACTTAATCCACTAAACCATTCAGTTGACTGACTCTAACCAATCGGTTGACTGAATTGATCATAGTGTCCACTTCCTCATCCATTTTAGCCACTGTTTCAAATGGTTGACCGATTTCTTTTCTTGGTTGATCGATTGGATCATTAGAACTGCATTTCAACTCTCAAAACTCATTATTTCATTAAGTCGACCATCCCCTTTTTCCAATTGACTGAATGGACTCGAATACACAACATTTTATACTTTAAAATATATTTTTCTTTCAGGCCAATTATCAAAATCATTTCACATAATAAGCACATGAAATGATCAATGCCAAATCGTGTTTATTTTTGTCTGGATCATAGTGGGCCACTCAACAGGTTGATAAGCCTAGTTCGATGGGAATTACTGCCTTTTGACCGAAGGCTATGGCTAAGGGTGTTTCTCTAGTGGACACTATTGACATTGTGTGGTAGGCCCACAATACCGATGGAAGGTCATCTACCCACTTTGTCTTGAATTTTCCCAATCTAGTCTTCAATACAAACAAAATGGTCCTATTGGTTACCTTGACATGGTCATTAGACTGTAGGTGGCTCAGGGTCAATATGTAGTGTTGGATGCCCAATTCTAAGCAGAAGATATTGAATAGGATGCTGTCGAATTTGTCCCGTGGTTGCTGATGATGTCTAATGGCATCCTAATTTGGTGAATCTTGTGCTTTTATATGAAGTCTTTGATTTTTGCATTTGTGATCTTTGCTATGACTTCAACTTCAACCCATTTGGTAAACTAATCAATCGCAACGATCATTAACTTCTTCTGAGCAGCTACCATGAGGAAGGGACTGATGATGTCTTACTCCCATTTGGGTAAATAGATAGGGCCCAGTCCCGGGTAGTTGCCCTATGGCTGGTGTATTGATTGTAAGTCCGAACCTTTGATATTTATCCCACTTTCTAACCAACTCCATTGCATCGGCATCTACTGTTGGCCAGAAGTACTCTTGCCTTCATGCATTTCTTGTTGTGGATTGTGCTCCTGAGTGATTGCTGCAAAGTCCTTCATGGATATCCCAGAAGATGTGGTGGCTATCGCTCGGGTGTTGGCATCGGAGCAATAGGCCCATGATGGCTACTTATATAACACCCCTTCTAGTAATACATATCAGGTTGCCCAATAACAGACTCTTCTAGTCTTATTCTTTTGTTCATGGATGAGTCCATTGTTGAAGTAGATGTAGATAAGTTCCATCCAATTGGACTGGTGCGTCACTACTTTAATTTTCTCCTCGCCTTCCTCGCAGCTTGGTCGTAGTATGTTTTTGACCAAAATGGTATTGTTTCTCCTAGAGTTGAAGGCAGAGGTTGGGTTAGCCAACGAGTTTGTATGCATATTCTTCTTTCTTGGGATTTAATTGATGGAGACTTTTGAGAACCCTTGCATGAGGAGCTTGGACTTGCTTAGTGATAGATGTAATATATATATTTATTCCCAAGCTGGTTTTGATAGTTTTTGAGTATTATTATAGCATTTTAATATGTTTTTATTTGTTTATGTATAAATTAGGTGTTTGGGGGCGAAAAGGGACGAAAACGGTGCATAAACGAGCAAGTCGGTGGAAAAAGTGCAAAAAAAATCCTTCCAGCATTTGCAGCTCCACCGCTGCAGTAGTCAAAATGCATAGAGTTGCTATTTTTCCACTACTGTAGTAGTGAACCTCAACACTGTAGCGGTCACCAGTCAAAAAAGACTGCTGACTTCCCCACCACTGCAGCGGTCCGACACTAGATATTTTAGGATCTTTTGGGATATTTTGTTGATATTTTATGATCCCATTATAACACCTCTTTGCCCATAACACTTAGGAAATTTTTGAGAGTCTTGAAAGCTCCAAAACAATACCAAAGAGAGGAGATCATCAAATTGAAGAAGAGAGAACAAGCTTAAAATAGAAATCACGGACGTGGAAGCGTCGGTTCTTCAGATAATGTCTTTTCTCCTTTGTTTCTATTCTTATTTCTTAAACCTTTGGTAGTTTTGATCATGTTTAGCTTGTTTTAGTTGAATATTGGATTATGACCATGTATAGCTAAACACATATTATTTAGGGCTTGATGTACTTCATGAAAACGTGTTTTGAATAAATCGATGTTTTATTAATGGTTGTTCAATGGTATTTGATTGTGTTTAACATTATTCCACTATTTATATACTTGTTATAATATATTGAGAATACGGGATTTGACACTCGGGAGAGGTAACCCTGAATTCGGATTAGGGTTTAAACATAACGCGATGATCTAATGACCCGGGAGGGCATTAGAAAGTGTGCAATCCGTGAGGTTGGGGCAATAATCATGTGATCAAGTGTCGTATAGACACTTTAGGGGGACTTTGGTGTTGACGTAACGTTGCATATTCATTCACTTTACACTTAGGAGAGGTAGTGAGTGAGTTTTCGATACCTAGATGGTCGGATAGATTTGAATGCTGTTAATGTAAATTAGATTGAATCGAACATGATTAAGTGAATGAAGTTAATCCCTAGACAATATATTCCCTTAAACGTCATATTAGAATTATAGTATTTTAGTTTAATTAGTTAAGTATATTATTTTATTAACAGAAACTTAAATTGAGTCGCCTAGATAAAGTTAAGTTATGACAATTGCGGTACTCAACGACCATCTAATCCAATCCCTATAGATACGACAACCCTTACTCTTCCTATTATACTAAAACTTGACCTGTACACTTGCGGTAAAAGTAGTGACGTAATATTTTGCTACCAAGTTTTTGCGCTGTTATCGAGGATTAGTTTTTAGATTGTTGTTGATATTGTGAGTAAGTAACTTAATTTTAATTTAGGCATTTATTTATTTTTTTTATAATTTTTGTTTGTTTTATTTTTTATGCAGGGAACTTGAAGATGTCAGATCAACAAGTACTATTGCATTTATTTTAAAGAGGTTCCGAGCCAATTTATTATGCTTGGTATCCATACAAGGAGTTGCTATTCCAGTTTCCAAACCTTCGTTTCCTGAGGGAGTGTTAACTACTGAACTTTCTCGATGGGTTACTAGCCGCAACAAGAAATTGGCTTGAAGGAGGAAATGGTAGCACCTCTTTCGACCAACTAACCGTGGACGAAGCGTATTGGTTATTGGAAGACATGGCGAAGTATGATTTTTACAGTTGGAATTATTTAACAAGCTACCAAAGCTTGGGGGATAGTTTTACCATTTTGGCGCCATGGATTGACACCCCGGACCAACATGAGGAATCTTTCCCCACCCTTGAGAAAATGTTCGCTAAATTTATGCAGGAGACTTAAGCTTTCTGGAGGGAGACGAATGACTAGCACAATTAGCATGAGGACCGTCTTGACAAAATTGAGACGATCTGCGCTAAAATTGATGAGACCGTAAAGTCTCTTAAGACTCAAATCGGTCAACTTGTTAGCTTCATTGATGTGAGACCCCGATTTTTTTTTAAAAAAATACAAATAATTTTTGTTGCATTTTTATAATATTTCGAAAATAGCGGGGCGGATTTCAAAAATTAAGATCTAATTTAAAAGTTAGGGGACCAAATTGCAAATGTTTAGAACATTAAAATAAAACTTGATGCTTAACTAAAATAAAGGGGGCTTAAGTGCAATTTTACATTTTATATGTTTAGAGAGAGAAACGGTGGCAAACAGTGGTGAGGAGAAAGGCCAGGTGGCCGGCTTCTAGGACATGCATACACACACACACACACACACACACACACATATACACGCAGAAATATAGAGAAAAATGGGAGAAGAATCGAGAAGGGAAGAGAGAGAGGGGTTCACCAGTGTAGGTTCCGGTTGTCCGTTGTTGGTGTCGCCGCCGGTGAGGGAGTGTGCAGATGGAGTGGGTATGTGCGAGCGTGGGTGTGTGTTTTGTTCATTGGTCAGTGTATCGCCGGCAGTGTGCCCGTCGTCGACAGTGACCGTGTGTGTGTGTGTGAGTATGTCGGCTGAACCAAAACCAGAAAACAGAAAAAAAAAAAAAAAGAAACAGAGAAAGAAAAGAGAGGGGAGAATGTTCGGCAGTCAGTAGGAGCGGTTGGTGAGTGAGGTCGTTTGGCAGTGGGTGTCCCTTCGGTCGGTGCTGTTCCGTCGTCACCGGCGTATGTGGGTTGTCGATCGTCGGCGACGTTGTGTGTGTTGTGTCGGCGAGAACTTAGCAAAACAGAAACATAAACGATCGTGTGCTGTGTGCGTGTGATTGGGTACAGCGTTGCCGGCGTGGGTGTGATCGGAGCAAATGATCAGCGGCAGCGAGATCCGGTCAGTGGTGTGTGTATATTGTTCAACAGACGTAGGTATGTGTGGGTGACCGTCGGTTTGGCCGGTGAGTGTGTGTGTGGGCGTGGGAGGACAGGAAAGGGTCTCTGGCGGTCGGTGAAGGAGGAGTGAGAGAGAGGGGCCGACGGCAGACGTGGTCGGAAGAAGGAAGAAGAACAGAAACAGGAAAAAGGAAAAAAAAAAAAAAGGAAAGAAAGGGGAAAATTGCAGAAACCACCCTAGGAAAATCCAAAACTCATTTCGTGGTCACAAAACATTTCGAAAACAGGTGAAACTTCAATCGATTGTTAATTCTCGTTAAATTAAATTTTAGTTAGTATTACAATTCCTAAAATTATAATAATTTCGTGATGATTAATTAATTTTAAGTATGTGGTACATAAAAACTAGTAACGATTCGGGATATAGGGTCTGCATTGCATGATTAGGATGTTTTAAATAAGATATTAATTTAGACTCTGCCACTATTAGGTTCGCAGGTACTGGCGTCCAGATAGAGTGCGGTCAGTGTCAGTTTTGCAAAACGGATATCGAGGTGAGTGTACTGTCTTCTTGCCAAACTATTTTTCTATGAATATATATGATGAAATATGTGATTATTTAAACTGTATGAATAAATGATATGGATCAAGCAGGATTTGAATGAGTTAGTAAATTGGATTTCGATAGTTTTCGAAAAGAAAGTTGAAAATGAATTTCTGCTGGATTTGGTGGAATTAGACTGTGTTTTTAAAAAATAGAATAGGAAACATCTATTTTTCTAAAAATGCTTGGTTTCCTAAAAATAATGGGGGGAAAAGTAGTTTTAATAAAATCGGACGTTTTCTTTAAAAGAAAGTGTGAAATATGATTTTTGGATTTAAAAGTTGGTTTTGAAGAAAAGAGGTAGACGTGGTGATTAGACGATATTTATTGAGTTATGATTCGATGACGCTGTATTTGATTTTGACGATGCCATGGTTGTTCTCCCCGTAAGGGGTGTGGATTATATTTCTCCCCGTAAGGGGTGTGGATTATATTTCTCCTCAAAAGGGGTGTGGATATTTCGTAGGAAGGCATTCCTATTGATGTTACGGTACCGTTGCAACTCCCGATTGTGAGGTTAAAACGATCACTATGGCTAGCCAATGTGTGTGTTGTGGTGAAGTGGGGTGTTTGAGATGTGTGTTTTGAGGCGTGTGTTGGAGATGTGGTATTTTACTTATATTGGATGATTTATTATTTATTATGGTGATCGATATGATTTTATACTAGATGGAACTTATCTATATCGCTTAATTTTCACTACTTATATACTCATGCTTGATTCATTATTTAATTATGATAATATTTAGAAAATGTCATCGTTTTAAAAATGTTTTACTAAGAAGGCAGTACACTCGCAGGTATAACAACTAGGAGTCAGTCCCCTACTGGCACTAGGTAGAGCTATGTGATAGAGTCATATAGGCGCTCGATAGAAGCTGTCAAAGGCGAACCTATAAAAGGTTCATGGATAAATACTTTCAGTTCATAAATAACAGGACGGGCGTGTCCCCCATAATAGATGTTTGTATTATTAAGTGTATGTATAGTTTATTTCATTAATTTATTTGGGATTTTGGTGATGTCATGTTGTAGTCACGCCAGCCTCGGGATGACGGGTGTCTGGGACGGGTTGTGACAATTGAGGTCGAGGCAGAAATGGCAGCACTGAGAGACACACAAGTCACATCCGAGTGTGAAAGCCATCGTGAGGAACTGGATATGAGTAGGAGGAACTTGGGTGAGTTCAATGACGATGATTCTAATGAGAAGACGACCCAAGCATGGATCGACTATTGTGATTCTCAACCATTTGAGATCCAAATATTGATGCCACCACCGATCCAAGAAGATTACATCTATGAGGATCCAATGTGGCTCAATTATCATCCTTCGCCTTTTACAACGTTCATTCCGGCCAACCAAGTACATAATCTGGAATCGAATCAAGTTGAAAGCACGAGCCGAATAATGCCACATTTCTCTAAGCTTGAAGGTGTTCTGAATCAAGATTCGTATGTGGTATTGTATAACACATACTACAGGCAGAAACCATTCTTTGACAAGTCCATCTCTATGTCAGGCTGAGGACAATAAACTAAATGCTTCTTGGGAGGCAACCCTATAAAATAAATTAGATTCATCACCGCCAACTTCACTCGGATGCGAGATTGTCTTACTTCCTAGGTACGTGTTCTAAACCCTCTTCGTCATCATGCTATATTTTAATTGTTGAGAACGATGTTTGGGTCATTGTGGACATTGCCCATTTTAAGTTTGGGGGTGATGTGTAGTATGCTATTATGTCTTATTATTGTTAGTTATATAGTTTAAGTTAATTTATTGTTTAATTGTATGCATGCTTGTTTAGTTTAGTTAGTATGTTATTATTTGTAGTAGTTGTTGTGTGTGCTAAGTTTTGTAGTTCATCTGGGCCATTAACCGATGATGATATTATCCCCTAGTTATTTTTCGAGGTCATGGGTAATACTCATTCATGTGTATTTTGTGTGCTTGACATTTCATTGTGGTAAAAGTTATTGTGGATCATAACATGCACGAGCACATAAACTCAATGTATAGTTATCTACTTAATTTGACACCGATTATCCGTTAGCCAAGTTCATGACAATAGGGATTCTAGAACTTGATTAGGGGAAACTTGAGGCGAAATTCTAGGTAAGGTAATTCAGGAGACATGATTTAGGCATTCATTTTTATCACTTGAGCCTTTGAAACTTACCATGTAATATCATTTATCCCTTGTTACCCTATCGAAGCCTGTTATCTGTTTTAATTCTGAACACGTAACAAATACCTTGCCCAATTGAACTTTTTCCAAACCTATATCGCTAAACCGAAGGCACAATTTGAGTGAATCAAGTTAGTATTCGTGTATGCTACTTGAAGTGAGCGATTGGGTTTAAGGCGAACTTTTGTTTGGTTTGGTATTCAAGTACTCATTTGTCATTTTTCTTTCGTTTTAACCACTCCTGTGAAATTGTAATAATCGAATAAGTTTGGGGGTGTGGTTGTTGTTGAAAAAAAACCTATATGTAAATATAGTTAAATTTCTGTTTCTTTTGACAAGTGAGCACGACGTTCTTAAATAGATCTTCAGAGTTGTTTCAAATTTATCTATGGGGGTTCGAGTGTGATTGTGTGCCAAGCGTTGTGCTTTGGGTATTATTAAGTTAACGACGTTAACCTGTTTTATATTCCTGATATACCATTGGCCAAGTTCCAAATCGAACCAAGTCCTTTTGATTTTTATGAACTACTTAGCCTATATTAGTGGAGAGTGGAACCCATTCTGGCGTATGGAAATCCGAATCCTTATCGGTTTAAGTCGTGAGCTTCGTTGGTGGATAATCCAATCCGGTTGTTGAATAGTAATATTATTGAGTTTCGCACACATACTTTGGAAAGATTTAGAATGTCGTTTACCATTATTGAATATTGAAATTCTAAAATATCACATGGTGCATTTTACTCCTGAACTCGATTTGATTGGGGGTTGCTGAGGGAAAAATGTTTTGGTCAATAGTTGAATTCAAAACTTGCATATCGTCATGTTTAGGTAGTTTGTGTTTTTATTCGTGTTTAGTTTTTGGTTTAGTTAATTTAGTTGTGGTTTTTATTTTAGTGTGAGTGTTTTGCTCGAGGACTCGCAAAATTCTAAGTGGGTATTTGATAGGTGTAATTTATCTATTTATTCCCAAGCCAATTTTGGTAGTTTCGAGTATTATTATAGCGTTTTTATATGTTTTTAATTGTTTATGTATAAATCAGGTGTTTGGGGCGAAAAGGGACGAAAACAGTCCATAAATGAGCAAGTCGGTGAAAGAATGGTGGAAAAAGTGCAAAAAAGGCCTTCCAGCATCTGTAGCTCCACCACTGCAGTGGTTAAAATATAGAGAGTTTCTATTTTTCCACCACTGCAGAGGTGGACCTTACCGCTACAGTAGTGCTTCCCACCACTGTAGCGATTACCAGTCAAAAAAAGATGTTGATTTCCCCACCGCCGCAGCGGTCTGACACCATATCTTTTAGGATATTTTGGGATATTTTGTTGATATTTTGGGATCCCATTATGACACCTCCTTACCCACAACACTTAGGATGTTTTTGGGAATCTTGAGAGCTCTAAACAATACCAAAGGGAGGAGATCATCAAATTGAAGAAGAGGGAATAAACTCGGAGTGGAAATCATAGATGTTGAACCGTCAGTTCTTCAGATAACAACTTTTCTCGTTTGTTTCTTTTCTTATTTATTAAACCTTTGGTAGTTTTTATTATGTTTAGCTTTTTTGTTGTTGAATATTGGGTTATGACAATGTATAGATAAACATATATTGTTTCGGGCTCGATGTACTTCATGAAAACGTGTTTTGAATAAATCGATGTTTTGTTAATGATTGTTCAATTGTATTCGATTGTGTTTACCATTTTTCTACTATTATATGCTTGTTATGATATATTGAGAACACAGGGTTTGACACTCAGGAGAGGTAATTCCGAATTTGGACTAGGGTTTAAACACAACGTGATGATCTAATGACCCGGGAGGGCATTAGAAAGTGTGTAATCTGTGAGGTTGGGGTGAGACTCATCTGACCAAATGTTGTATAAACACTCTAGGGGGACTTCAGCATTGACGCAAACTCGTATATTCATTCACTTTACACTTGGGAGAGATAGTGATTGAGTTTTCGATACCTAGATTGTAGGATAGATTTGAATGTTGTTAATGTAAACTAGATTGAATCGAACACGATTAAGTGAACAAAGTTAATCCCTAGACAATATATTCCCTTAAACGTCATATTAGAATTATAGTATTTTAGTTTAATTAGTTAATTGGTTTAGTATATTATTTTATGAACAAAAACTTAAATTGAGTCACCTAAATAAAGTTAGGTTATGACAATTGTGGTACTCAACGACCATCTAATCTAATCCTGTGGATATGACAACCCTTACTCTTCCTATTATACTAAAACTTAACCCATACACTTGTGGTGAAAGTAGCGACGTCATATTCCGCTACCAAGTTTTTTGCGCCGTTACCAGGGATTGGTTTTTAGATTGTTGTTGATATTGTGAGTAAATAACTTAATTTTAATTTAGGCATTTATTTTTTTTATAATCTTTTTTTGTTGTTTTATTTTTTATGCAAGGTACTTGAAGATGTTAGATTAACAAGTACTGTTGCATTTATTTCAACGAGATTCCGAGCCATTTTATTGTGCTTGGGATCTATACAAGGAGTTGCTGTTCCAGTTTCCAAACCATCGTTTCCTGAAGGAGTGTTAACTACTGAATTTCCTCGATGGGTTACTAGTCGCAACAAGAAATTGGCTTGAAGGAGGAAATGGTAGCACCTCTTTCGACCAACTAACTGCGGACGAAGCGTATTGGTTATTGGAAGACATGGCAGAGTATGATTTTCATAGTTGGAATTATTTAACAAGCTACCAAAGCTTGGGGGATAGTTTCACCATTTTGGCGCCATGGATTGACACTCCGGAGCAACAGGAGGAGTCTTCCCCCACCCTTTAAAAAATGTTCGCTGAATTTATGCAGGAGACTCAGGCTTTCTGGAGGGAGATGAATGTCCAGCTCAATGAGCATGAGGACTGTCTTGACAAAATTGAGATATCTGCACTGAAATTGATGAGACCGTAAAGTCTCTTGAGACTCAAATCAGTCAGCTTGTTAGCTTCATTGAGGCCGAAGTAGAAACGGTGGCACTGAGAGACACACAAGTCACATCCGACTGTGAAAGCCGCCGTGAGGAACTGGATATGAGCGGGAGGAACTTGGGTGAGTTCAATGCTGGTGATTCTAATAAGAAGATGGCCTAAGCATGGATCGACGATTGTGATTCTCAACCATTTGAGATCCAAATATTGATGTTGCCACCGATCCAAGAAGATCACGTCTGTGAGGATTCAATGTGGCTTAATTGTCATTCTCCGCCTTTTGCAACGTTCATTCCAACCAACCAAGTAAATAATCCGGAACCGAATCAAGTTTAAAGCATGAGTCAAACAGTGCCACATTTTGCCAAGCTTGAGGGCATTCTCAATTAAGACCCGGATGTGGTGTTGTATGACACATACTACGGGCAGAAGTAGCTCTTTGATGAGCCCATCTTTGTGTCAGACCGAGGACAATAAACCAAGCGCTTCTTGGGAGGCAACCCAAGTCTAAAATAAATTAGATCCATCACCGCCGACTTCACTCGAAGGCGAGATTGTCTCGCCTCCCAGGTACGTGTTCTAAACCCCCTTCGTTGACATGCTATATTTCAATTGTTGAGAACGATGATTGGGTCATTGTGGACACTGTCTGTTTTAAGTTTGGGGGTGATGTGTAGTATGCTATTATGTTTTATTATTGTTAGTTATATAGTTTAAGTTAATTTATTGTTTAATTATATGTATGCTTGTTTAGTTTAGTTAGTATATTATTGTTTGTAGTAGTTGTTGTGTGTGCTGAGTTTTGTAGTTCATCTAGGCTATTACCCGATGATGATATTATCTCCTAATTGTTTTTCGAGGTTAGGGGTAATGCCCATTCATGTGTGTTCTATGTGTTTGACATTTCGTTGTGGTAAAAGTTATTGTAGATCCTAACATGAACGAGCAATTAAACTCAATGTATAGCTATCCACTTGATTTGACGCCGATTATCTGTTAGCAAGTTCATGACAATAAGGATTCTAGAACTTGATTGGGGGAAACTTGAGGTAAAATTCTAGGCGAAGTAGTTCAGGAGACACGATTTAGACATTCATTTTTATCGCTTGAGCCTTTGAAGCTTACCATGTAATATCATTTATCCCTCGTTACCCTGTCGAAACTTGTTATCCATTTTAATTATGAACACGTAACAAATATCATGGCCAATTGAACTTTTTCCAAACCTATATTACTAAATCGAAGCCAAAATTTGAGCGAATCAAGTTAACATTCGTGTATGCTACTTGAAGTGAGCGGTTGGGTTTAGGACAAACTTGTGGTTGGTTCAATATTCGAGTACTCACTTGTCATTTTTCTTTTGTTTTAACCATACCCGTGAAATTGTAATAATTGAATAAGTTTGGGAGTGCGATTGTTGTTGAAAAAAAAAAACAATATGTAAGTATAGTTAAATTTCCGTTTTTTTTTTTTTTTTTTTACAAGTGAGTATGATGTTCTTAAATAGATGTTCGAAGGTGTTTCAAATTTATTTATGGTGGTTCGAGTGTGATTGTGTGCCAAGCGTTGTACCTTGGGTATCGTTAAGTTAACGACGTTAACTTGTTTTATATTTTCGATATACCCTTGAACATGTTCCAAACCGAATCAAGTCCTTTTGATCTTTATGAACTGGTTAGCCTACATTAGTGGGAAGTAGAACCCATTCAGGCGTATGGAAATCCTAATCCTTATCGGTTTAAGTCCTGAGCTTCGTTGGTAGATAATCCAATCTAGTTGTTGAATAGTTATATTTTTGAGTTTCGCACATACACTTTGAAAGATTTAGAATGGCGTTTATCATTATTGAATGTCAAAATTCTAAAACATCACATGGTGCGTTTTACCCCTGAACTCGATATGATTGGGTGTTGTTGAGGGAAAATCGATAGTTGAATTCAAAACTCGCATATCATTATGTTTAGGTAGTTTTTGTTTTTATTCGTCTTTAGTTATTGTGTTAGTTAATTTAGTTGTGTTTTTTTATTTTAGTGTGAGTGTTTTGCTCGGGGACTAGCAAAATTCTAAGTTTGGGGATATTTGATAGGTGTAATTTATCTATTTATTCCTAAGCCAATTTTGGTAGTTTTCGAGTATTATTATAGCATTTTAATATGTTTTTATTTGTTTATGTATAAATCAGGTGTTTGGGGCGAAATAGGACGAAAACGGTCCATAAAGTAGCAAGTCGGTGGAAGAGTGGTAGAAAAAGTGCAAAAAAGGCCTTCCAGCATCTGTAGCTCCACCGCTGCAGTGGTCAAAATGCAGAGAGTTGCTATTTTGATACCGCTGCAGCGGTGCTTCCCACCGCAGCAACAGTCACCAGTCAGAAAAGGCTGTTGACTTCCCCACCACTACAGCTGTCCGACACTAGATCTTTTAGGATATTTTGGGATATTTTGTTGATATTTTGGGATCCTATTATAAGACCTCTTTGCCCACAACACTTGATAGGTGTAAATTACCTATCTATTTCTTAACCGAACTTGTTATTTTTCGAGTATGTTTAGTACGTTATTATATTTTAATTCGTTTATATTCTTTTCCATAAAACAGGTAGTTAGGGTGAAAAGGGACTAAAACGATCCTTACACGGTCAAATCAGATTAAGAACGGTGAAAAACTGAGTAAGGAGGCAAAAATCTGAAGGAAGCCCACCGCTTAGGCGGTGAAGATGTAGAGAAAACACATTTAGCTACCAACAGCCCACTGCCTAGGTAGAAATCCGACAAAGAGTTTCCAATTTCACCGTCTTTTCCACCGCCTAGGCGAAAGCTTAACCGACTTACTCACCGCCTAGGCAGTCCCTCTGCGGACAGTTTAAGATATTTAGGATATTTTGGAGCCCTATATATATCCTCCCTTCTCTTCCAAACAAGAGGTTAGATGTTTTGGGAAGTCTTGAGAGCTCCGACGCCATTTGACCAAGGGAATATCACATTGCGAAGAAGGAGGAAGCATTCTCGAAACGGTTTTAGCGTCGGATCTTCGAATAATTGGCTAGTTTATTCGTTTCTCTATTTCTCTCTTAGAATTGGTTGAATGTTTGTATATATTTCTCTCGTTTCTAGTTGTATATAGGGCTACGACCATGTTTACCTAAACATATATTGTCTAGGGCTTGATTGAATTCATGAAAACATTATTTATATGAAATCGATGGTTTGTTAGTGGTTGTTTATGTTTATCTGATTGTGTTTTCTATGTTGTATTGTTTATTATGCTTGTTACGATATACCGAGAATACGGGGTTTGACACTCGGGAGAGGTAACCCCGGATTCGGATTAGGGTAAACACAATGCGATGATCCAATAACCCGGGAGAGAGTTGGAGAGTGTGCAATCCATGACTTGGTTCAAGACGCATGTGACTATATGTTCCCAAATAGATTGAAACGAACACGTTTAAGTGAACGATATTGATCCCTAGGCAATAATTCCCATAAACGTCCTACCAATATATTAGTATAATTAGATAAATTAGTTTTGTTGTATTAGTATTTATTAATTAAATACCATTTTTATCGCCTGGATAAGGTCAAGTTATGATAATTGCGATACTCGATGATATTCTCAACCAATCCCCATGAACACGATACCTCTACTGTAAAACCTAAGTTACAAGACGTACGTCATAAATAGTCGCATTACAAAATGTTAGAGGATTTTAGGGTAAAAATTTTATTGATAAAAACTCAAATCAAAAGTTAGGGGTCAAAGTGGGAATTTGGGAAACGCAAAAAATTTAAATTTAAGATTCAAATTGGCAATTAGAAATTGAAAATAAAAATATTAGGGGCAAAATCATAATTTTGGAACTTTTAAAACTTAAACTTATCAAAATAGAAATCCTAAAGAAGATGAGGGGAGGAAAGTGTAATTTGAACTTTTTTTTTAAAAATGTGCTGACATCCACACGGCAACCGGACGGCGATCCACTGGCCAAGGAGAGGAGATCGAGGGACGACGTGGCAAGCTTAGAATTCGTTTACCCACTAATTTCATGCATTAAAACCCTCCTACACGCGAAGAAGGATGGAAAAATTGGAGGAAGGAAATTTCAAAAATTTTAGAGAGAGAGAGAGAGAACCGGAGCGGAAGGAGGTCGTTGATTTTTCTTGAACCAACGTTCCTCTGGCAGCGTGGCCGTATGAGCATCACAGACAATTCCAGGAAGAGAGAGGGTTTAGTTCGGCCGATGGCATGGTCCGTCGACGGAGATGGAGTCCACGTATTAGCGTTGCTGGTGAGCGGAGTTATGGATCACCGTTCGACCATCAACGATCATCGGGAAGGTGAGTATTTATATGTTTTTCCTCATTTAATTGATAAACGTATGGATGCATGGACATAACGAGCTGGGTCGGTAAGTTTCCGGCGGTGTGCTCGATTTCCGTTTTTTCGGCTGCGGTGTGCCATCGTGTGTGTGTGGGTCTCCATCGGCAGGGATCGTTGGTCCCGTGGCGTGCCGTCGGCGGTGGCATGCAAGCATAACTGCATGCATGAGAGGATGTGTGTGTGTGTGTCGCAAGGTGTGTGGGTGTGTGTACGGTGGCAGCTGGGTGTGCGGTTGGGCGGCTGAGACGGCCGGAGGAGGGTGACTGAGGGAGGTCGTGGGTGTTGCAGGGGCGACGGGAGTGTCGGCAGTGAAGGGGAGGCCACCGGCGGACGGCCATCGTAGAAAGAGAGGGGCGGCCGTCTGTCCGAAGGAAAAAAAAAAGAAAAGAGAGAAGAAGAAGGAAAAAAAAAAAAAGAGGAAAAAAAAGGGAAATTGCACAATTAACCCCAACAAAAGGAAAAAGATTCAAATTCGAACTCAAATTCCTTCGCAACCCGTGAACGATCTGGGATGGATATCTTTTTCCGATTAGATTTATTTTAGTTTGGTCAAATTCAATCTTAACCTAAAAATATTTGTAACCGGAATTATAAGTTTAGGGTCGTTCCAATTATAAGATATCCGATGTAATAAATAACAGAACGGAATTATTGGTATGATAACAAATCACAGGGATAAAATATGGGGAATAGAAAATGCGGAACCTAGGGCCTGCCTTACATGCCTAGGTAATTTTTACATGAAATATTAACTTAGACCCTATCATAGGTTCGCAAACGCCAACACCTTGGTGAGCTTGGGACAGCGAGATTTTTGTAACGCCAGAAACGAGGTGAGTGTACTGTCTTCTCGCCGAACTATTTGCATATATATATATATATATATATATATATATATATATATATATATAATGGAAACTGGTTGTATTTAAATTAGAAGCTTTTAGAAAAAAATTATGTGGGGATTAAACGTTATTATTGAGTGATGTTGATCCGCTTCGGCGGAGTGATGGGTGTTCGTAGGAAGGCATATCCTACGGATAGTACGGTACCGTTGCAAACTCTCGATCGTGAGGTTAAAACGATCACCATGGCTAGCCCGTGTGCGTTGTGGTTTTGGGGTGTGATGTGTTGTTTATTTTGGGGTAGTTTGTTATTATTTCAGGCGATCGGTATGATATTTATACTGCATGGTTATAAAAATAGAACTTATATATATATATTACTTCATTTTTACTGTATATGTGATGCTTATGCTGAATCCATGTGTAAATGTTGTGTTATCTGGTAGGTATTATTATTACTAAATAAGAATGATTGTATTGAGAAGACAGTATACTCGCAGGTGAAATGGCTAGGAGTCAGCCCCCTACTGGCACAGGGTAGAGTCCGTAGATGGTATAGCGAAGAGTTAAAATTTTTGGGAAGTGCCGCCTGAGGCGAACCTAGGAAAGGTTCATAGTTGGTTTTATTTTCTTTTGTTGTTCTAGAAGAAAAATATTTTGGGGACGGATGTGTCCCTGGCTTGGAAAGATGTTTATGACCTGTATTTTGATTAGTTGTATAATTATGAACGCATAACGTCATTTTCTAGTTGGTTTGTCACCTAGGTAATGTCGTGTCGACGTCATTTTCTAGAATGGTTTCTACTAATATTGAGTGTCGAAATTCTAGAACACCACATGGTGCGTGTTACTTCTGAACTTGGCAATATTTGGGGGTTGTTGAGGGAAAAATGTGTTGGTCGATAGAAGAATGTAAAATTCGCATAGTGTTATGTTTAGGTTGTTTATATTTAGGTTTTTTGTGTTAGTTATTTCGTTGTGTTTTTTTATTTTAGTGTGAGTGTTTTGCTCAGGACTAAAAAAATTCTAATTTTGGGGGTATTTGATAGGTGTAAATTACCTATCTATTTCCAAGCCGAACTTGTTAATTTTCGAGTATGTTTAATATATTTTATTACGTTTTAATTTGTTTATATTCTTTTTGCCATAAAATAGGTATTTGGGGTGAAAAGGGACTCAAACGGTCCTTATGCGGTCAAATCGAATCAAGAACGGTGGAAAAATGAGTAAGGAGGCAAAATCTGAAGGAAGCCCACTGCCTAGGCGTCTAGACCACAGCCTAGGCGGTGAAGATGCAGAGAAAACACATTTAGCTACTGATAGCTCACCGCTTAGGTAGAAATCCGACAGAGAGTTTTCTAATTTCACCGCCTAGGCGAAGGCTTAACCGACTTACTCACCGCCTAGGCGGTCCCTCTGCGGACAATGTAAGATATTTAGGATATTTTGGGATATTTTGGATCCTATATATATCCTCCTTTCTCTTCCAAACAAGAGGTTAGACGTTTTGGGAAGTCTTGAGAGCTCCGGACCATTTGACCAAGGGAAGATCACGTTGCGAAAAAAGAGGAAACGTTCTCGGAACGGTTTTAGCGTTGGATCTTCGGATGAATGGCTAGTTTCTTCGTTTCTCTATTTCTCGCTTAGATTTGGTTGAATGTTTGTATATGTTTAGTTCGTTTCTAGTTGTATATAGGGCTATGGCCATGTTTAGTTAAACATATATTGTCTAGGGCTTGATTGAATTCATGAAAACATTGTTTATATAAAATCGATGATTTGTTAGTGGTTGTTCATGTTTATCTGATTGTGTTTTACATGTTGTATTGTTTATTATGCTTGTTACGATATACTGAAAATACGAGGTTTGACACTCGGGAGAGGTAACCTTGGATTTGGACTAGGGTAAACACAACGCGACGATCCAATAACCCGGGAGAGAGTTGGAGAGTGTGCAATCCATGACGTTGGTTTAAGACACATGTGACTATGTGCTTGAAAAGACGTTCGAGGGGGACCTCGGCGTCAATGTGAAGTCATATATTCATTTGCTTTAAACTTGGAAGAGGGAGTGAACGAGTTTTAGATACAGAGATTTTCGGATAGGATGAACGCCATTAATGAAAATAGATTGAAACGAATACGTTTAAGTGAACGATATTGATCCCTAGGCTATTCCCATAAACGTCCAACCAATATATTAGTATAATTAGATAAATTAGTATTGTAGTATTAGTATTTATTAATTAAATACCATTTTTATCGCCTGGATAAGGTCAAGTTATGATAATCGTGATACTCGACGATATTCTCAACCAATCCCCATGAACACAATACCCTTACTCTCCCAACCTATACTAAAACTTGATCCGTACGCTTGTGGTGAAAGTGGCAGCGCATTAATTGTGGCCACCACATATTCTTGAATGTGTTCGAATTGCCAATCGCCCCCCCTCCCTCGAGTTGTTATGATTTGACGATCTGTCCACATGCGATACCCAACATTTGATTAAACTTTGGTCGGGACTATGGACGTGCTCTTCAATCCCTGGGGCTTGTTCTTTTAGAAATATAAACTTCGAGATGAAATGTACCAGTGCCTGCCCTTTGATGTCAGTTCGTGGGGGTACACGATATGGAATTCTCCAAGCTCAATCGAATATTTTAGTAGTCGTTTAGAGGTATCCAACCGATATAGTATGACCATCAAGGGATGGTTAGTCAACACCACCATTAAGTGAGCCTGGAAATAGTGTCTAAGTTTTCACACTGAAATTATCAGTGCATAATTGTACACCGATCGTTTGTTACACGCTTGCGTATTGACTACTCGCAAGTGCATGAAATCTAGTTTTAATATAGTAGATATTTAAGATCGGATATCGTTCCCACAGGGACGGGTTGAATAAGTTGAATACCGTAATTTGCATAGTCTCATATTATTCAAACGGTTCAAGAAATGATTTAAAATAAAACTAAGCTAAACTACAATTAGTGGGTTAATCCTAACTAAGTTGATTATCTAGGGATTAATTTCGTTCACTTAATACATGTTTGATTTCATTTTAGTTAACAATAACGGATTTTATGGTATCCGACAATCTCGGTTCTAAAACTCCTCCGCCACCTTTTCCGAGTATAAGACGGGGGAATACGTGACTTCGTGTCAATGAAGAGGTCTCCCTCAATGTCTTAACGACTCTAGGCTGTTTGAGTCTTGCCCCAACGTCATCGATTGCATACTAACTAATGCCCTCCCAGGTCATTAGATCGTAACGATGTGCTTACCCTTGTCCGAATTCAGGGTTACCTCTTCTGAGTGTCAAACCCTAGATTCTCAAATCCAACCCTAATACCTTAACAAGCATATTAAAGTTGTCGTAAAATGATAAACACAATCGGAATTAAAATCAAACAACCGTTAAAGAAACATATATTAAACTAAACTAGTATTTACACAACTACATCGATCCCTAACTAATATTTATCTAATCTAACATGATCTTGGCCATTGAAACATTAAACTAAGAGATATTCATCATCATTTACAACAAAACATTAAATTACGAAGTGAGAAACAAAGAGAGAAAGATCAAATCTTAAAATAGAGTGATCCACTGTCACCAAAGACCGATCCGCCAATGTTTTCTCTTCTCCGGATGATGAATTTATTCTTCAAGAATGGCCAAGAATCAAGGCTTAAGGGTTAGGGATGTTCCATGCTCCAAGAGTTCTTAGGGGAAGTGGAAGAATAGGTATTAATAGGCATAAGGTTTCAAAATATCTCAAAATATCTATTTGCTGTGCAGAGGTCACCGCCTAGGTAGAGGTTAAGTCAGTTAAGGTTTTGCCGTTCCACTGCTTAGGCTGTGGGACTGCTTCAAAGTTTCTACCTCTTCTCTGCCTAGGCCGAGGGACTGCTCCAAACATTCTGTCTCTTCTCCACTTAGGCAGTGGAATTTCCACCTAGGCCGAGAGACTGCTCACATTTTAAGCATCCTCTGCATTCTCACCGCCTCAGCGGTGGATTCCTCGCTGCGGCGGTGGCTCTTGTAATCTTAAAACCTTATTTCTTCATCATTTCTTCACCGTTTTCCCACCGTTTTCGTTCGTTTGTCTCTTGTTTGCATCCATACACATGAATTACATAAAAACAAACTAAAAAGCAATTAAATATAACTAAAACACTCAAAAACTTCCAAATTAGGTTTAGAAGTAGATAGGTATTTTACACCTGTCAAATACACCCTAACACTAAATTAAACTAACTACTCTAATTAACTAACAACTAATCTAAAAATGAATAAACATAACAAAGAAGAAGTATACACATGCGAGTTCCAAATTCAATCGAAGAGACCAAGTTGGTCCTCCCTTAACATGCCTAAATCTGATCAAGTTCGGGAAATAATACACACCAAGTGGTGTTCTAGAATTTTAACGCTCAATATCAATAAAAACCATTCTAGTTCCATTGAAATGTGTGTGTGTGAGAGCTCAAATGTATAACTAACCAAACTCCAGATTGGATCGTTCAGTAGACAAGTTCATGATTTAAACCTTAAAGGATTCAGGAAAACCATACGCTTGACTGGACTTGACTATCCACTAATGTAGGTTTGGACATTCTCAAAGATCAATAGGGCTTGGTTAAGTTTTGGAGAACAACCAAGGGTATCGCAGGAACATAAAATAGCAAAATCGTTAAGATAAAACGATACCTGAGGTATAAACGCTTGTCGCTATCACTCTCTCGTAACCCCACACATTGAAAATACAACCCTGAATAAGAATTTAAAAATGCTGTATTCACTTGTCGATGAAGATAAAATAAAAACTATATTCACATAGTATTTTTTTTTTAAGAAACAAACGAGCACCCCCCCAAACTTATTCGAATTTGTACAATTTTAGGGGTATGGAAATAGAACTAAAAGATTGACAAGTGAATATGCTAATACTAAATCAATATAAATTCATCCGAAACCCCGCTCGCTTACTTCAAGCAACATAAACTAACACTAACTTGATTTCACTCATTTTGAAACTTAGGATTAGCGACAATGGTTTGGAAAAATTTAATTGGATTGAGTATTGAAACATGTTCAGAATTGAAACGATTATGAGCTTCGACAAGGTAACGAGGGATTAAATTTTTCAGATTAGCTTCAAAAGGTTCAAGCGATAAAAGTGAAGGTCTAAATCATGCCTTCGGAATTACCTCACCTATAATTTCTCCTCAAGTCTACCCCAGATCAAGTTATAGATTCCTCATTTATGTCATGAACTTATTACTAAATAATTAACGTCAATTCTTTCAAATAATTATACACTAAGTCCATGCGATCGTGCAATTTAAGGATCATAATAATTTTTACCTAATCGACATGCTAAGCACACCAAACACACATGACTAGCATTATCCCCGACCTCAATATACAATTAAGAGATAATTTTCAGCATCGGGAAGCGGCCCTAGACGAATTCAACAACTCAACATGCACATACGACTTCATACATACACAATACTATATTAAATCTAAAACTAACATACATAAACTAAACTAAGCATTTAACATACAAAAACTTGAAAATTAAACTACAACTTAAACTATTTAATTAAAGTCTACATAACATAAAACATTTAAATTAAATACATTAAAAAATCAAAAACTTTGTTCATCCTTCTTCTACAAAAACACAAAAATTGATGAACACCCCCCCAAACTTAAACATGGCAGTGTCCACACTGTCTAGCAGCAAACCTAATAACAATTTATAACATTCATAAACAAAATATTGGGTTTGAACACATACCTAGGAGATACGACATAAAAGTCTTACCTCCTACTATCCACTTAGGGAAGGATCATCACCACCACTATCATGTCGGAATGGAAACTGTGGTGGTTGCAAAAGGTGCGGTGGCACCTGCGGCATATTCAGAAAAGTATGCATCTCGATGCCAAGGCCCTCACAAATATGTCAGTTTACTTTATCTTGATAGCGTCCGTACTGATCTTGGTATGTCCATAGCTTGTATTGTCCTTGTCGAAGATCCCGGAGTTCTTGATAAACTCTCTCCCCATCGAATCTGGACCGATTGGGTGCTTTGGGAGCTGGGGCCCTAGAAGGCCTTGCCTCGCCTCTCTCTCCTTCTTCTTCTTCTTCTTCTTCTTCTTCTTCTTCTTCTTCTTCTTCTTCTTCTTCTTCTTCTTCCGCTCTTCCCGTTGTTTAGCCTTAAGTTATACCCTTCCACATCCTTGTAATAATGTTAAGGTCGAGAGGATTAGTTGGGGGCCAATGGGTTATCCCCTTGGATCACCATCCTGGCTTGCCTAAACAACTCCGTGAGTATGTTTGGAAATGGGAGGCCTCATTTGGTTGTCCACCTGGTATCAAGAATTGAAGAGTAAATGTAAAATCCGACGTTTAGTGACTTGTCCATCAGGATAGAATACAATGCAAAGGCTCGGTCCTTTAATACGTCTAAAAGGTGAGAAGTTGGGATCAGGCTGCCATATATGAAGTGGTGCCATATCTTCGGTATCGGCTTTAGGAACCTGGAGGGAAATGTGTCCAGATCTGGCCCTGTGACGGTCCATTAGACATTGCCTATAGTCAGGGCCTGGATCACTTTCTCCATACTTGGTTTATACCCCTCATACGGCTCTTCCAAAGGCGGCAGTGGTCCTAATCCCAATATCTCATTGAATATTTCAAGACTGAATAAGATAATCTTACCTTGGACCCTTGTCTGATTCTGTTGAGCTTTTGTGATGTTGGCGTAGAACTCTTGGACCAAGGAAACTTCACCGAGGAGAGGTGGTTTGCAAAAATACTCCCAACCTCGGCTTTGAATAACACTTTGAAATTCCACTGGGAGATCATCCAGGGGCCCAAATCCTCGCTGCTTTATGCACGTTCTGGTGAACTCATGCTTAACTAAGTGCTCATCGGCTTTCTTTGAAATGAATCGGTTGGAATTGAAGTCAGGAGCCGACCCCGATCCTTCACCCCGTGCCCTCTTTGAAGCAACTCTCTTAGGCATGTTTCCTATAAATCACAATCACAAACGAGAACAACCCAATCATATATGCACAATACAAAATAGTCCCTTGAATTAACACTATCACGATCAAGGCATAAACTCAATACACATACACCAATTGCAACGATTTCAACAAAATACTAACAATGTAAATGCATTTTTGTTTCACACAATTTATAAATCCATAAGAACTTAGCTTAACACCAAAAATCAAACCAAAATCCCATAGAACATAAAAATCGCGAAGATGGGGGTTTAAGGGGTTAGGGCACAATTCAAATCCATTGATATTTGCGATAATCTTGAAAATCAATCAAAGATTTCAACAAATATATAAAATGTAGAAACTTAAACACTTACTTGTTGAGAAATGACATCCCAAACGATTGAAAATTGAAGAAAATCACACCGTCGTTCCTTAAACCTTAACGATATGTTTGGTTGGACGGAATGGAATGAGGGTGAAATGGAATGGAAGAAGTAATGGAATGAGAGAAGGAATAGAATGGAATGGAATTGTGAATGGAATCACTATTCCATTATCTTGTTTGGTTGGTATGGAATGAAAGAAAGAATGGAATAGTGAAATATAGTAAAATTTCTATTTTGCCCTTATAAAATTATTATTCCGTTCTCTTCTTGGTTGGTTATAATAAAATTTTATTATATTTCACTACTCTATTCCTTTCCTCATTTTATTATATTTCACTATTCAACTCAATTTTAAGTTTTTATTCTCTAATTTTTATTTTTGTTCTCAATTTTCAGTTTCTATTCTTTAATTTCTATTTTTGTTCTCAATTTTCAGTTTCCTTTTTCAATTTTTCGTTCTCTAATTTTCTATTTTATGTTCTCAATTTTTAGTTTATGTTCTCAATTTTTTGTTTTTGTTCTCAATTTTCTGTTTTTATTCTTAATTTTCGATTTCCGTTCTCAATTTTCTATTATTTAATTTTATGTTTTTGTTCTCAATTTTCTGTTTCTATTATCTAATTTTATGTTTTTGTTCTCAATTTTCAATTTTCGTTCTCAATTTTCTGTTCTCTAATTTTATATTTTTGTTCTCAATTTTCAGTTTATGTTCTCAACTTTCTGTTCTTTAATTTTATGTTTTTGTTCTCAATTTTTAGTTTATGTTCTCAATTTCCTGTTCTCTAATTTTTTGTTTTTATTCTCAATTTTCGGTTTATGTTCTCAATTTTCTGTTTCTATTCTCAATTTTCAGTTTCTGTTCTCAATTTTTTGTTCTCAATTTTCTATTTCTATTCCCAACTTTCTGTTATCTAATTTCAATTTATGTTCTCTAATTTCTATATTTGTTCTCAATTTTCAAGGGCTTAATTATAAGGGCTATCATGTAATTTAAGATATTGATTCCATTGGGTTGGAATCCCATTCCACCCCATTTCAAATGGAATCCCATTCCATCCAATTTCATTCCAATGGAATCACAAAAGTGATTCCATTAGAGAACCAAACAACAGAATAGGAATCGAGGGCGGAATGCGATTCCATTCTGTCTTCGATTCCATCCAACCCAACATGCCGTAACTTTTCAAAAATGGAGGCAAATCCGATTTTTGGAGGGTGATTTGTGGTGGAAATCACACGTTTTGTAAAAAGAATGATGATTTAGAGGGTTGGAAATGGTTTGGAGGGATGGGATTAGAGAGATTTGAGAGTTTTCAGAAGAGGGTATGGCATTTTTGTTTTAGCGGGTTGGTTTAATCAAACAGAGGTGTCAAAGCCGCCGCGGTGTGAGCGCTTTTTTAAAACCAAATGTTTCTGCTGTTTTCACCGCCTTGGTGGTGAAGCGCCTTTTTCAAAAACTTGTACGTCGAAACATTTGTTACACGCTCACATATTGACTACTCGTAAGTGCATGAGGTCTAGTTTTAATATAATGGATCTTTTAAGATCGGATATCATTCCTACAGGGATGGGTTGAATAAGTTGAATACCGTAATTTGCATAATCTCATATTATCCAGATGGTTTAAGAAATGATTTAAAATAAAACTAATTAAAACTAAGGTAAACAACACTTAGTGGGTTAATCCTAACTAAGTTGATTAACTAGGGATTGATTTCGTTTACTTAATACATGTTTGATTTTATTTTAGTTAACAATAACAGAGTTTATGGTATCTGACAATCTTGGTTCTAAAACTCCTCCGCCACCTCTTCCGAGTGTAAGAAGAGGGAATACGCGACTTCGTGGCAACGAAGAGGTCCCCCTTAATGTCTTAACGACTCTAGGCCACGTGAGTCTTGCCCCAACGTCATCGATTGCACACTAACTAACGCCTTCTCGAGTCGTTAGATCGTAACGATGTGTTTACCCTAATCCGAATCCAGGGTTACCTCTTCCGAGTGTCAAACCCTAGATTCTCAAATCCAACCCTAATACCTTAACAAGCATATTAAAGTTGTCATAAAATGATAAACACAATTGAAATTAAAAGCAAACAACCGTTAAAGAAATATATATTAAACCAAACTAGTATTTACACAATTACATCGATCCCTAACTAATATTTATCTAATCTAACATGATCTTGTCTATTAAAACATTAAACCAAGAGATATTCATCATCATTTACAATAAAACATTAAATTACAAAGAGAGAAACAAAGAGAGAAAGATTAAATCTTAAAGTGGAGTGATCCACTGTCGCCAAATATCGATCCGATAATGTTTCTCTTCTCTGGATGATGAATATCTTCTTTAAGAATGTCCATGGATCAAGGCCTAAGGTTTAGGGATGTTCCATGCTCCAAAAGTTCTTAAGGGAAGTGGGAGAATAAGTATTAATAGGCACAAGGTTTCAAAATATCTCAAAATATCTATTTGCTATGCAGAGGTCACCACCTAGGCAGAGGTTAAGTCAGTTAAGGTTTTGCCATTCCACTTCCTAGGTGGTGGAATCTCCGCCTAGGCCGTTGGACTGCTCCAAATTTTTTGCTTCTTCTCTGCCTAGGCGGTGGAATTTTGGCCTAGGCCAAGGGACTGCTCACATTTTAAGCATCCTCTGCATTCTCACCACCTCGGTGGTGGCTTCCTCGCCGTGGCGGTGGATCTTGTAATCTTGAAACCTTGTTTCTTTATTATTTCTTCACCGTTTTCCCTTCGTTTTTGCTCGTTTGTCTCTTGTTTGCGTCCCTACACCTGAATTACATAAAAACAAACTAAAAAGCAATTAAATATAACTAAAACACTTGAAAACTACTAAATCCAGTTTAGAAGTAGATAGGTATTTTAAACCTATCAAATACCCCAAACTTGGAATTTTGTTAGTCCTAAAGAAAAATACCTATCTACTTCTAAACTGGATTTGGTAGTTTTTGAGTGTTTTAGTTATATTTAATTACTTTTTAATTTGTTTTTATGTAATTCAGGTGTAGGGACGTAAACAAGAGACAAACGAGCGAAAACGGTGAAGAAATGATGAAGAAACAAGGTTTCAAGATTATAAGAGCCATCGCCGCGGTGAGAAAGCCACCTCCAAGGTGGTGAGAATACAGAGGATGCTTAAAATGTGATCAGTCCCTCGGCCTAGGTGCAAAATTACACCGCCTAGGCGGAGAAAAGATAGAAACTTTGGAGCAGTCTCATAACCTAGGTGGAGATTCCATCGCCTAGGCGGTGGAACGGTAGAACCTTAACTGACTTAACCTTCACCATGGCAGAGATTCCACCGCCTAGGTGGTGACCTTTGCACAACAAATAGATATTTTGAGATATTTTGAAACCTTGTGCCTATTAATACCTATTTTCCCACTTCCCTTAAGAACTCTTGGAGCATGGAATGCCCCTAACCTTAGGAGCTTGATTCTTGTTCATTCTTGAAGAGGATATTCATCATACAGAGAATAAGAAACATTGGCAGATCGGTCTTTGGCGACAGTGGATCACTCCACTTTAAGATTTGATCTTTTTCTCTTTGTTTCTCTTTTTGTAATTTAATGTTTTATTATAAAGGATGATGAATACCTCTTGGTTTAATGTTTCAATGGCCAAGATCATGTTAGATTAGATAAATATTAACTAGGGATCGATGTAGTTGTGTAAATACTAGTTTGGTTTAATATATGTTTCTTTAATGGTTGTTTACTTTTAATTCCGATTGTGTTTATCATTTTATGACAACTTTAATATGATTGTTAAGGTATTAGGGTTGGATTTGAGAATCTAGGGTTTGACACTCGGAAGAGGTAACGCAGGATTCGGACAAGGGTAAACACATCGTTACGATCTAACGACCTGGGAAGGCGTTAGTTAGTGTGTAATCGGTGACGTTGGGGTAAGAATCATGTGGCCTAGAGTCGTTAAGACATTGAGGGGGACCTCTTCATTGACACGAATTCATGTATTCCTCTGTCTTACACTCAGAAGAGGTGGCGGAGGAGTTTTAGAATCGAGATTGTCGGATACCATAAACTCCGTTATTGTTAACTAAAATGAAATCAAACATATATTAAGTGAATGGAATCAATCCGTATGTAATGAACTTAGTTATGATTAACTCACTAATTGTAGTTTAACTTAGTTTTAATTAATTTAATTTAAAAACATTTCTTTAACCGTCTGGATAATAGGATACTATGTAAATTGCGATATTCAATTATTCAACCTGTCTTTGTGGGAACGATATCTGATCTTAAAAGATCCACTATATTAAAACTAGATATTGTTCACTTGTGAGTAGTCAATACGCGAGCGTGTAACAAACGCTTCTCTGTACAAGTTTTTGAATAATTCTGCTTGTCACGTAGGTGACCCGGGTTTGATCTGCAGCAATGGCGCCAAATACTTGTACACCGAGCGTTTGTTACACGCTCGCATATTGACTACTCGCAAGTGCACGAGATCCAATTTTAATATAGTGGATCTTTAAGATCAGATATCGTTCCAACAGAGACGGGTTGAATAAATTGAATACCGCAATTTACACAATCTCATATTATCCATATGGTTCAAGAAATAATTTAAAATAAAACTAATTAAAACTAAGCTAAACTACAATTAGTGGGTTAATCCTAACTAATTTTATTAACTAGGGATTGATTTCGTTCACTTAATAAATATTTGATTTCGTTTTAGTTAACAATAACGGAGTTTGTGGTATATGACAATCTCGGTTCTAAAACTCCTCCGCCACCTCTTCCGAGTGTGAGATGGGGGAATACGCGACTTTGTGTCAATGAAGAGGTCCCCCTAAATATCTTAACGACTCTAGACCGCGTGAGTCTTACCCCAGCGTTATCGATTGCACACTAACTAACGCCCTCCCGGGTTGTTAGATCGTATAGATGTGTTTACCCTAGTCCAAATCTAGGGTTACCTCTTCTGAGTGTCAAACCCTAGATTCTCAAATACAATCTTAATATCTTAACAAGCATATTAAATTTGTCATAAAATGATAAACACAATCGGAATTAAAAGCAAACAACCGTTAAAGAAATATATATTAAACCAAACTAGTATTTACACAACTACATTGATCCCTAGCTAATATTTTTCTAAACTAACATGATCTTGGCCATTGAAACATTAAACCATGATATATTCATCATCATTTACAATAAAACATTAAATTACAAAGAGAGAAACAAAGATAGAAAGATCAAATCTTAAAGTGGAGTGATTCACTGTCGCCAAAGACCGATCTGCTAATAATTCATTTTCTCCGGATGATGAATTTCTTCTTCAAGAATCAAGGCCTAAGGGTTAGGGACGTTCCATGCTCCAAGAGTTCTTAAGGAAAGTGGGAGAAATAGGTATTAATTGGCACAAGGTTTCAAAATTTCTCAAAATATCTATTTGCTATACAGAGGTCACCGCCTAGGCGGAGGTTAAGTCAGTTAAGGTTCTGCTGTTCCACTACCTAGGTGGTGGAATCTCCGCCTAGGCTGTGGAACTGCTCCAAAGTTTCTGCCTCTTCTCTGCCTAGGTTTGTGAAAGTTTCGCCTAGGCTGAGGGACTGCTCATATTTTAAGTATCCTCTGCATTCTCACTGCCTCGGCGGTGGTTTCCTCACCGCAGAGATGGCTCTTGTAATCTTGAAACGCTTTTTCTTCATCAATTCTTCACCGTTTTCCCACCATTTTCGCTCGTTTGTCTCTTGTCTGCGTCCCTACACCTGAATTACATAAAAACAAGCTAAAAAATAATTAAATATAACTAAAACACTCGAAAACTACCAAATTTTATTTAGAAGTAGATATGTATTTTACACCTATCGGTAGTCAATTTGCTTTA
This sequence comes from Eucommia ulmoides, assembly GCA_016647705.1. Classification (NCBI taxonomy): domain Eukaryota; kingdom Viridiplantae; phylum Streptophyta; class Magnoliopsida; order Garryales; family Eucommiaceae; genus Eucommia; species Eucommia ulmoides. The sequence continues at coordinate 35,471,859 of CM028330.1, forward strand.
GTCGAGGATAAACCAGATTTGTCCCATCCAGTACGTGGCTGATGTAGTATATGGTCCTTTAAGCTTCGTGTTCTTTTATCATGAGCGTCGAGCTTATTATAGTAGTAGAAACTACTAAGTAGATGATCATTTCCTACCCTTAGCTTCTGGGTAGTGAGTATTGGTGGCTCCAAGATGTACTTATTGAGTTCCTGGAACACTTATTTGCATTCTTTGGTCCCCTCCAAACTCTTATTACCACATAGAGTTTTGAAGAAAGACAGGCATTTATAGAGTGCTTAGGAAATAAATCAATTTAAGGCCTCTACCCGCCCTATCAGGCTCTACACTTCTTTAATCGTCCTTGGGAAGATCATATTCAGAATTACCATGACCTATTCTGGGATGGTCTTTATTCTTGTTCTGGTCACCAAATGGTCGAGGAACTTCCTGCGCTGACCTCGAACATTCACTTACTCGGGTTTAGTTTTATCTTGTGCTTCCAAAGCACATCAAATTACTCTTGTAAATTGTCCAAGCGATCACCATTCACTTTGTTCTTGACTAGCATGTCATCGATGTAGACCTTCATGGTTTTCCCAAGTAGATCGACGAACATGTTATTGACCAGCCTCGAGTATGCCACTCTAGCGTTCTTAATCCCGAATGGCCTGATCTTGTCGCAATAGAGGTCTTTGTCAGTGATGAACACCATTTTTACTTTATTGAGCAGGGACGTGCTTATCTAGTTGTAACATGAAAAAGTATAAAGGATATTGAGTGATTCATGGCTGACAGTAACATTAAAGATTACATTAATTTTTGGGAGAGAATAATAGTCCTCTAGGAAGGACTTGTTTAGGTCAGTGAAGTCCACGTACATGCACCACTTCTCCGTCTTCTTCTTGACTAGAACAATGTTTGCAATCCTGAGAGAGAAGTTGGTCCCTTCTTCAATTGCAACTTGCCTCTCCTAATCGAACTTCCATTGCTTCTGTCGAATCGGTGTGTATGTTGGGTTTGCATAGAACCCGTACATATTGATACTCAGGTCTATCTCAAGTAGATTTTCATGCAACCAGGTGAACACGTCGTGGTGGGCTCTCAATGGCTTAACTAGTTGCTCCCTTTTGTCCCTTATAAGGGCTTTCCCGATCTGGACATTTCAGTTGGGTTTTGTCTGGTGTATCCAGACATCTTCCGATTTTTCATTAGGACGAGGTCGTGGATGATTGGGTTTCTCGACTTGAGGGTCTAAAATGTCTCTTGTTTTGAGGAGTTCTGTTATATCCCAGAGCAATATAAGTCCTCGTTGACCTCCTCATTTCTTGATATTTATTTGGTGAGCTGTGCTGTTAACTAGAACCCTTCCTATGTTATAGTTAGCGATTTTAGGGTAACCATCAACACGTCATCGTGGGGGTATATGGACCTCATGTAGATCTACTTCGATGAAAGCGATAGCCCCTCTTCTTGTGAGAGGCATCTTAGATAATTGGAACATGTACTCTTCTACCGAGTGCTCAGTGTGCCGAGTATGAGCTTTGTACTCAGTCTTGGATGATCATTCGGAGGCGAATCCATCGAGGATCGTGTGGATATTTCCTTGGAAATCAGGTCTTTCTCTTTTTTCATAAGGGCGCTACTTGCCCTGATCTCATTTGACAATAAATCTCTTGAGGTAACATTTTCAGATCAATTGTTCGATCTCATTCTTCAGGTCATAACAATTATCGATGGTGTGACTGTAGCCTTGGGGTGAAAGTTGCACTACTTGTCTATATTGGCGACCTTTCCTCGATTCTTCATTGGCATAGGCCATTTAATTAGCCTCTTATTTTCAATTTGCATTAGGACCATTCCTAATCAGGCATTGAGAGACATGAATTGGTGAAGCATTGGGGAGATCTATTCCTCCCCAACATCTTGTTATAGCTACCTCTTTTTACTTTGTTCTTCATTTTCTTTGACCCAGAGTCATGTATGCCGGGTTAATTGTAGTTAGGCTCTTCAACCTTCTTATTTTATTTTGCGTCTTCTTACTCCTTGGCTTGGGCTCGATAGACATTTCCTGTAGCAATAAACAAAGTGGAGAGTACAAAAGCCGCAACCAAGGTCTTCGGCAGGGCACGGGACATGTCGAGCAGGAATGGATCAGTCTGTACCCCCACCATCAAGGCGGGCACTACCATCCCATCATTAAGCTCCTCTAACTGGTCGGACTCCCGGTGAAACCTTTTGATGTATACATCTATGCTTTCGTCTTTCCTTTGTCTCATGGGTTTCTGGCCTACCATTTGTTGCTCACAAACTTGTGTGCAAAAGTAAGGCTAAATGATTCAAATGTGTCAAAACTACTTGGTTTCAATACCTTGTACCATTTGAGAATCGTACCAGCAAGGGTAACCTGGAAGGATTGATATTTCATCAAGTTAGGCATTCCATGTAGATCCATATGCGCATGGTAGGTGCCAAGGTACTTCACTGGGTTAGTGTTTTCCTGGTATGTCCCATTTGAGATGGCATTTTAAAGTTGGCCAGGACCTCCTCGCACAGCACATGAGTAGTGAAAGGATAAGCATTTTGCTTCACTATCTCATAGACATTGGGCTGCTTTTCCCCAATCTGCCCTAGTTTCTCGTTGATGGCCTTGACCTACTCGCGCAAGTCTTTGTCGGCCTGTCGATCTAAGTTGTGTTGCCAGTGTTTCGACCAAGATGTTAAAGAGACTTTTACCGACTGTAGCAGAGACTAATGAGGCATGCCGTTGGTTTTTCTTGTAGCGCGGATGTGCTGTGCCTTATTCTTCCATGCGGGAGCTTAATTTAATCTTCCTACCATTTTCTTCGTTGATACTTTAGGCCCCAGTCGGAATATATAATGGGGTCTTCTCTGATCTTGGGGCTTCAGTAACCTGTCTCTTTTTATAACCTGTTAGTGTAGTTTGTCCCTTTTCGTTTAGATTATTTTTAGCTCTTAGCAAAGGCCACGCTACGACTGGAAGTTCTCCTTTTCCTGAAGTTGTTCACGTTGGATCCTTTGTCCCTCATCTATAATGAGTTGTGTCTCAATGATAGGCCACAAATATCCTAGTGGGATGGGTAATAGTGGAGGTAATTGACTTTGATCAGCTTGTCTGGTAAGATACCAGATAGTTTGGGAGAGATCTCGATCCTTTATCATTATTTCCATCTGAAGTGCGAGTGATTTTCCCAACGGGATAATTTCATATGCAGTTATGCAGAGTGGCTTCTGTTGAACCTAATATTTTGATAGACAATTAAACGTTGATCTTTTATGAAACTAATTTTTTTATTGAGTGATTTTAGATTTAAGTTCTATGTTGTAATGAGAAAAAAATTTGATGGAAAAGAATAATCGTTGAAGAATTCATAACTAGTGCAAGATGAAGACAATAAAGATTTGAAAAGTATTGAGGATATTGAAGACAATTAAGTGAAAACAACTTATTACCTTTATACTCTTAATGTGACCCGAACCAGGATCACACACGACACTTGAAAATGAGTAATCTTATGTGTGTATTAATCAAAAGTGACAAATTCAAGATTATAAATAGTTTTTATAATGTGTTGAAGCATAAAAATATTTTTGGTTAAGGGTTTAATTGAAAAAATGATTTTAACACTTGAAATGGTGTATTTTTGGGTTAATTCGGTTAACCGACGAAAGGGGTCGATCGACTAATTAAAATAGTGGGTTACAAAAGTGAAATGAGTGACCTATTGGCCAATTCGGTTAACCTATAAGTAGGGTTGGTCGACTAACCATTTTAGTAGCTGAAAATGAAAAAAGAAAAGGAATATAATGATTTGATGGGTTAACCGACCAGTAGGTCAATCAATCAACCAATCCAGTGCAACGGTCAAAATTCTGACCATTGTACAAAGTTGGTCAACTAGCGTTCTGGCTGGTCAACTGACATCGACAATCAAAAAGTTTGACTGATTTGGATTTTGGATCAATTCTCTTCGATTTTGATGATTTCAAGTGAGGTTTTCAAGGGAATTAAATGTATTTCTTATATATATATATATATATATATATATATATATATATATCATAGATTATATGTTTTTTATTTATTTAGTCAACATATTTAATTATTCTCTTAATTAAATTAATAAAACTACTTCCTATCCTTAAGGATTTTTATTTAAAAACGTTTTCAAGACCAAATTAAGCTTTTCTAAAAGTATTTTTTAATGAAATATACTTATTTTTGAAGATATATGATATATGAGATTTTGGAGTGTCATTTAATGTCATAACTTTTGAAAACTAGCCGTTATAGGTCTAGTTCTAGGTTTATTAATATAAAACTGTCAGATTCATAAAATGTAATCAAGTGCATTCAGATTTTGGCTATTCTAAGAGAGATTTTCACGCTAAAAATTTATAAGTGAGATTGTTGAAAGAGTTTTTGATCAAAGGCGCTAAAAGTTCTTATAACCGGTTTGTGTTCACTATTGAGTTATCATAATCATTTTCAATAAATTCTATTGAGATCTTTCTAAGGTATTTATTTTGTTTTCTTAGATTATTCGTTTAATTGCTTGGATAAGGCATTTTGAGAAAAATCATTTTTAAATTTAATATTGTGAAAATCTTTTAAAACGATTTTTATTTAAGAAATTTGATTATCTACTATTTTTGCTTTAAATGATTTAATTTAGATTTGCACCTCACCTAGAATATGCTACTTAGTATTTCGGGGCATTAATTGTATTGAGGTGGTAGAAGCTCATTGTGGGAAGAAACTTGGAATTTTTTTGTATTTGCTAGTTTGAGTGGATTAGACACATTTGGGTTGGTGTCTAATCAGGGAAGATAGATTTTGATCTTTAACCTGTGAAAAAGATTGAGGTTTAATCTTTATCCTAAAAAAGGATTACGGTTTGATCTTTAGCCTAAAAAAAAATTATGTTAATCTTTAGCTTTTTAAAAGATTAGATTTTAATTCTTCCTGTAATAGAATTAGAGATTTGTAAAGGTTCTTATTATGCCTACGAAAAGGATAATTCTAATAGTATGAGAGAGTGAAAGGTTGATTATGAGCTTGTGAAAAGAATCAAGGTTGTAAAGGTTGATTATAAGCCAATGAAGAGAATCAGAATTGTAAGGGTTTAGTTCTTACCTGGAAAAGGAATCAATGGGTTAGGAGTGCAAATGGGCGGCCCGAGAACGATAATGAATAGCTCGCCCTAGATCAACGAGAAAGCTACAAACTTCACGCACGTGTCCTATCGCATCTGCGCCCCTTCAATGGCGCCTCTTCAATACTTCCAGTCGTACTGCCTGCCCAACTGCCAAGAAGGGGACATGTGGCTTCATGGATTTTGAATGGAATGCCTTTCTCAAGCGTCTTCAAGTCATCCCCAGGCACGATGGTTGGAGTGGATAGGTTCCCTCCTATATAAAGGAGGTACCCAGAGTCCATTTTTATGTTTTCTCAACCTTTGGAGCACCCCCTTCTCGGCAGGTAACTCACTATTTTCTCTTCTTCTGATTTTGAGTCTTCGTTGGGGTCTGCCACCCTTGAGCAGGCCCTAAACACTTCTTTTCTTTGATGGATTGACCCCCCCATTGGTCTTGCCTCTTTGTCAGGAAGAACAGACAAGTTTCTCTAGTGACGGTGAGTCCTTCGATCGTTGCGATGATGGAGATGGCGTTGGGTCTGCCAGCAGCCCCATTACGGAGTTGAACTCAAGTCTGAAGGGTGAGGCTGAGACAGGGGATGATATTGTCTCGGGAGAGAGTCCCATTTGGTGGATTGAATCAAAGATGACGGAGGAGAAAATTAGGGAGGTGTAGAGTAAATATACCTTCCCAGAAGGGGTGGAGACCCATCTTCCCCTCCCTGAGGATATGGCTTGTGCTCCCCTAAGGGTTTAATTACAGTGTATATGGAACATTTGCATGGCGGCTTATGGTTTCCGATTCATCCTTGGATTCGGGCCCTGTATGCGGATGGTATCGAAATATTACGTCTCTACTTTCAACGCAAGTGTACTGGTTAAGGTTTATAGAATAGTGAATGAGAATGGTTGTCGTATCCATAGGGATTGGATTAAATTGTCGTTAAGTACAACAATTATCATAATCGAATTTTATCTAGGCGATTGAATTTAGGGTTTTTGTTTTTAGATATATATTAAACTAAATAAATTAACTAATTAAATTACAATACTCAATATATATTATATGGGAATAGATTATCTAGGGATTAACTTCGTTTACTTATATGTGTTTGATCCAATCTAGTTTACATTAACGGTATTCAAACTATCCAACAATCTAGGTATCGAAAATTCACTCACTACCTCTCCCGAGTGTAAAGTGAAAGAATATGCAATTCGTGTCAACTCCAATATCCCTATCTAGTGTTTAAACGATTACATGAGTCTCACCCCAATCTCATGAATTGCACACTTTCTAATAATCTCTCGAAACATTAGAACGTTGTGTTGTGTTTAAACCCTAGTCTGAATCTGGGGTTACCTTTCCCGAGTGTCAAACCCGTATTCTCAAATCAACCAATATATCATAACAAGCCTATAATGGAAGTAAAAGAATGATAAACACAATCGAATAGTGATAAACAACCGATAACAAAACGTAGATTTATTCAAACAACATACTTGTAAACTACATTAATACCTAAATAAAATATGTGTATCTCATGGCCATAATCACATATTCAACTAAAAATGAGATAAACATGATCAAACAATAAGAAGACTTAGAATGAAAGAGAGAAACAAGAGAGAATAGCTGTTATTTGAAGAATGAACGGTTCCACGTTCGTAAAATCCACTTCGATCTTGTTTCCTCTTCTCTAATTTGTGTTCTCCTCAAGCTTGGTCTATCTTGGAGCTCCAAAATACTTTGTGTTTTCCTATTCACTAATCACATGAGTCTCTCCCCAACCTCATGGATTGCACACTTTCTAATACTCTCCCAAGTCATTAGATCATTGCGTTGTGTTTAAACCCTAGTCCGAATCCAGGGTTACCTCTCCCGAGTGTCAAACCCCGATTTATCAATATATATTAACAAGCATACAAATGAAGTGAAAGAACGATAAACGCAATTGAATAGGCAAGAACAACCGTTAACGAAACATGGATTCAAACAAACAATGTATTCATGAACTAATTCAATCCCTAGACAATAGATATTTAGTTACTCATGATCATAACCCAATATTCAACATTACATAAGAATAATATCACCATACAAGCTACAAAGTTTAAGAACAAAGAGAGAAACAAGGAAACGTAAGCAAATATGTGAAGTAGAGTGTTCTACTTCCGCGAAATCGGCTTCGATCTTGTTTCCTCTTCTCCTCTTGATGATTTCTCCTCTTGGTTCTTGATCTTGAGCTCTCAAGTATCTCCAAAAATGTCCCAAAAACCGTGCCTATTGTGTTGGGGGGGGAAGAGGTGATATTATGGGATCCAAAATATCTAAGAAAATATCCCAAAATATCTAAGCCACCTAGTGTCGGACCGTTGTAGCTGTGGAAAACACCGCTGTAGTGGTGGAAAGTCAGTAGGTTTCTGCCAGTTGACCGCTGCAGCAATGGGAAACATTGCTACAATAGTGGAGACCATCGCTACAGCGGTGGTCAAGCAGAATATTTCTATTTGATTGATTGTTGCAGCGGTGGTTTGCACCGCTGCAACGGTGAGCCTACAGTTTTTGAACTTGGCCTTTTTAAACTTTTCTCCACTGACGTCCCACCGATTTGCTTGATTTTCAACTATTTTATCCCTTTTTATCCTAAACACCTGATTTATATAAAAACAAATTAAAACATATTAAAGCACAACAAGAACACTTGAAAACTACCAAAATTGGTTTGGAAATATATAGATAAATTTCACCTATCAGCGGAGTACAAGCTGTGTCCATCACAGCTTGCTCCCAACTGTATTTGAGCCTTCGTGGATTTATTCATTATTTGCAAGGCCTAGAGACTAGACCCGTCCTTGGACTTGTTTAAATATTTTTTCCCCAAGTCCATGCCATTTGGGAAGGGGTGGTGCTATGTCGCATCTCAGAGACGGTTTCTCTTTGTTCTTGAGGAGTCAGTAAAGAACTGAAAGCCCCAGTAATTTTTCTTGGGACGAACAGGCTGAGAGTTTGGTCCCAACAAGGAAGGAGTCAACCCCATTCCCAGGAAATAGGGTGTTGTAGGTGAGAATAATTTTATTTGTGAGTGGTTGGCCAATTGTATTGTCTTTTCTATTGGTATCTTGACTGTTTTTTCTTTTTTTTTGTTTTTGTTTCCTTGAACAGTTTTGGAGAAAGTCAGTGGAAAGAGAGTTTGGATAAAGTTGATGGAAAGAGAGTTCCGCCTAGTGCATCGATTCAACGATAGAGGAAAATCATATAGGAGATTGAGTTCAAGAACGTCAACAGACTATTAGAGTTAACGTTGTATTGCCGCCACTTTTACTGTGCCCGAGGCTTGCCGGTACCAGAGATTGACAAAAAAACTGAGAACGGTAAGGTTTTCTCATCTCGAAAGTTGTTATTTTTAAAATTTTCTACCGTCTTTTTTCCCTTTGCTCATCCAGCTCTTTCTTCTTTCCTAGCAGAGATAGACAAGGTGGCATTGACGAGGCTATTGAAGAAGAGGGCAACAAAGGACACTGTTGAGACGATGCAAGCCACTCGGCCTCAGGCGAAAGGTTCCCTAGGGAGGAACTGCCCAGGAAGGAGGATAGGCTGCCACGATAAGTTTCGTTGGTGAGGTCCCCTCTGGGGCGGAGGGTGTGCCAAGGAGGATAACCAGAAGGGAGAAATAATGGCAAGAGACTGAAGCTGTGGCTGAAAAAGAGATTTCGTCACAATCTGAACAAGCCCCCATGTCTTTTTTCGGGAAGGGCGATGTCGGGGCAAGCCAAGAGAGAGAAAATATAAAAGCGGGAAGGTTAGGGGCTGAGGGATCAAAGAAGGTCAGAGTTGAGAGGGCTCTTCTTCTGGGCTAAGGGACCCTGGCTAACCCAGAGGTGCTATATGCCTAAGTCAGCAAGATCATCCCCCCCAGAGATCAAGAACAAATAAATGTTGAGATGGATGCCAAGGCTTTTGCCACGTTGTAGATGGATGCACTGCTGGTAAGGCTAATATCGAGATTTACTTTGATTCTTTACTGTACTCAATCCTTGGACAATAACATGACACATTTTATTTTTTATGTTCTGCAGGTGTTGTCTACGATCGCTTATTTGTCTGGGCGCCTCAATTCTGCCTTTGAGAGAGAGCAAAAACTCAGTGAAGACCGCAGACAACGTGTGACTCAGGAAAATATGTAGCATGAGATGACCAAACAACTGATGGTGAATGAGAATAATGGGAGAGAAGACGTGAAAAAATTGACCGAGGAGAAGACGAAGCTGGTTGAGGAGAAGAATACTCTTGAATCCTGTTCCAGCAGGCTTGAGGCTGATCTTGCCGCTGTCCGACAGAGGATGAAGGGGATAAAGAAAAAACATAGTGCTGCCATTTCTAAAGTCAAGGAGGATTATGTTAACAAATAGAAGGAGTCTCCAGCCTTTGGCGAGATGAAAACACTCATGGACATCGAGATGGTGGAAAGTGGGCATGAGTATATGATCCGCAATCTGTAGCGCTAGCACCCAAACTTCTCAGTGGACGAAATTGGCATGGACTACTCAGATGTTGAGAGCGATACCGACCCTAAAATGGATAATGCCAAAGTTGGGTAATGGGATGCAGATGCCGTGATGGTGGAGATCAATGCCGAGATGGGGGACGATGGAACCGACGAAGGAAATCTTGGAACCGAGATAGGAGAAGTAAACGTCGATCATGGAAAAACAGATACCATTCAAGGGAACATTGAGGCCGAGCAGGATGAACCCCTCACTGGTGAAGGCAAAGTAGACCGTTCCCCACTAGCTAGTAATAAATTTCAATCCCAACCCCTCAGTCCTGGATCAATCCCAAAACTTAAAACCATATATATATATATATATATATATATATATATATATTTATGCTTGTATGTCTTTTTGGCGCCCTAGCCCCTTTGTGAAAAGGGTCTTTTGTATCTGGCTTTGGGGTCTTGGCCTTGTAATGGATGTTGAATGAATGAGCGAATATTTATTTTTTATTCCTTATTGGAGGATTTTGAATACTTGTAATTTTTTGGATAATCTTCTTTACTGCTTTTGAATTTGTAACTGCATGTTTTTGAGTTTTCGTTTTCGTCTATCCTTGGAGAGTTGTACCCTTTGGAGTAGGAACGGTTCCTCTTCCCAGTGGCGGAGCCTTACTTCCATACTTATCTTGAAAACATCAGGATAGGGAGAGACCTGAGCTTGGCAAGTTGATGGAACATAGAGTTGGGTTCTTACTTAGGGAATTGCTTGAACTCATCTCGGAGATGGGCCGGAGCCCTTGCTCAAGACTTAGACATTTATGGACTTTCCTGACCATGATGTCCTTTCTCAACTATTTTTGGACACTTGGACATTTTTGGCTACAATACTCTCTTTTTTCCCTTTGCCTTTCATTTTATCCAATTGGACGCCCTTTTGCAATTTTTCCTGATCTCGACAATATTTTGCTCTGGGCGGATAACCTACAACACGTGTGTAATAATTCTCGTTCATTTTTGCTTGAAAAAATTCAAGTCTCTTCCGTTTTATTTTACGCCTCTTCTCGAATAAGTGGTCGAGAAGAGATTATGCATCCCCTTCTTGGGAAAGACACCATTTCATATTGTTCCACCATATCCATTACCTCCCTAGTCCCCAGCCTAGTATCCGAGCAAAGCTCGGGTGGTAGGTTATTTCCCAGGGGTGGTATGTGTATGGAAGCTAGCCATCGTAGTCCCCAGAGGGTTGACCTTAGGTCGGTCCCCTATGGCTAGACACAATTGGGTTCTCCTTAGTGGGGCTCATCCTTGAGCCTTTTCATGTTATCCCAAATTACCCTCCCAGGGGCATCTTTCCTTTATGTCGCCTGAGACTAACTCGGCTGTCAGGGGTGAGATGCTTACCTGTAGGTCCTCAGACTCGATCGGTACAACGCCGTCATAGGATGATAGCGACCAGCCCCCGGGTTAACACTACCAACCTATGGAGAGAGTCTGGTTACACCCTTAACGCCATGTATCGGGATGGTTTTTTTTTTTTTTTTTATGGAGATTACCCCTAATGCTGAGCATTGGGATACCATTTGTTTTAACGAGAAGCTGAGGGCAGCACATCTTCATTCGAGATGGGACAAAGAGCTTCTTATTCGGGCATATATGCAATTTGGGAGATTTGTAGGGAGGGCTGCTCACCTCGATCCAAGATGGGATGGGGGCTGCACTTCACCGCCACTAACAAAATTTTGAGAATAAAGAACTGGTTGAACAAAACATTTCTTCCATTCATAAGTAGGTTTTTTACAAGAATCAAAAAGTGAAAAACTTTACAAGTCCACTGGAGTTTCCTCTTCGGGGTAGTAGCATTTCAAATGTTCTGCATTCTATGGGTGCTTTAGGGGGATACTCTTTTTAGTTTCCCGTTCATAAGTGCCAGGACGGGTACTACGAGTAACGTGATAGGGTCCTTCCCATGAGGGGAAAAGTTTTCCTTCGGTTGAATCCTTGGTGGCCAGGTTTACTTTTCGGAGAACAATGTCTCCAACGTTGAAGGACCTAGGACAAACCCTTCTATTGTAATACCTGGCTGCTGTTTGTTAATAAGTTACTTACCGAATACGGGCACGATAACTCATTTCCTTGAGAAGATCAAGGTTAAGGGACAAGGAGGCGTCATTTTTATCTGGGCAGAAGATCACTACTATCCGAGGAGAGGGTATATCGATCTCGGCAAGGATCACTGCCTCTTATCTGAAATTCATCGCGAAAGGGGTTTCCCTTGTAGGGGTGTTTTCTATAGTATGGTATGCCCAAAGAACGGAGCACACATCTTCAATCCATCTTCCCTTTAATTTGTTTAATTTGGTATTGAGTTCATGGAGAAATGTACGATAGGTGACTTCCATTTATCTATTGGCTTGGGGGTGCCCTAGAGATGTAAAGTGGGTTTGGATTCCCACGTCGGCGTAGAATTCTGTAAAGAGATCACTGTCTAATTGCTTCCCATTGTCGAAGATGATGGACCTGGGTATTCTGAAGTGGCATATGACACTTTCCCATACGAAATCTCTGATTCTTTCCTTGCTGATCTGTGCTAGTGGTTTAGCTTCTACCCATTTTATAAAATAGTCGATTGTGACAATGAGGAATTTTCTTTGCCCAGTCCCTTGAGTGAATGGCCCGAGAAGGTTGATGCCCCACTGGACAAAGGGTCAAGGATTCGTTATGGGGATAATAACAGTTGGAGGTAGCTGGAGATTAAAGGCAAACCTTTGATATTTATTATATTTTTTTACGAATTCCATGCAGTCCTTGCACATGTTCGGCTAGAAGTATCCATGTCTAATAAGCTTGTGAACCATAGACCTTCCTCTTGAGTGGTTTCCACACATCCCTTCATGGATTTCCCTCATCACGTAGTTAGACTCTTCCAGTCTCAGGCAACAGGAGTATGGGCCCGAGAATGATCATCGATAAATCACCCCATTAATGATGGTGTACCCAGATGTCCTATACTGCATTCTCCTAGCCTCTGCTCGGTCAGAGGGGAGTGTTCTATTTTGAAGGTATTCCTTTATTAGATCCATCTAAGTCGGTGTGTCAAAGAGAGTGCATATGTTAGATACTTGATCATAAATTGCTGTGCTCGGCTTATCTAAGTATTCAACGGGAACACTTCTCTTCAAGGTAAATTCCATGACAGAGGCCAAGTTGGCTAAAGCGTCAGCATGCCGATTTTCTTCTAGGGGGATTTGGTGTACTTGGATGTTTTCAAAATTTTCCATAAGTGCCTTCGCCCTCCAGAGATAGGCAATCATACTCCAATCTTTAACCGCGTATTTACCATTTACTTGGTTTACAACAAGTTGAGAATCACAAGACACTTGTAGACTTTTGATGTTGAATTCTATTGCCAACTTGAGGCCAATAAGAATGGCTTCATATTCTGATTCGTTGTTGGTGGCTCAAAACCCCAATTGGAGTGTGTATTCAACTTCTTCTCAATCCGGGGCTACCAAGACCATTCCAACCCCACATCCTCCCATATTAGAGGAACTATCCATAAAACGCTGCCATTGGTCTGGATCGAGATCATCACTGTTTTCGAGATGGGAAGGTGCCCCTTCCAGGATCGATACTTCTATCGGGTAGGATTATGGTCATCCGGGATGGTCATCTTAGCAATAACATCTGCCAGGACTTGTCCCTTGATGGCTGTCCTAGGCTGGTAATCAATGTGGAATTGGCCAAGCTCAAAGTTGTACTTCATGAGCCGACCAGAAATATCAGGCGAGTGGAGGACTTGCCGCAATGGTTGATCAGTAAAAATGATGATTACATGAGCCTAGAAATATTGCCTCAATTTTCTTTATGCGATGAGAAGAGCGTAAGACAACTTCTCGAATCGTTGATATTTCGTCTCAACATCAGTCAAAACTCGACTTGCGTAGTATACGGGTATTTGAATCCCATCATTTTCTTAGATCAGGGCTGCGCTGACTGTAGTATTTGAGGCAGCAATGTACATGAACAATTCTTCTCTGTCCTTAAGGGTACCTTAGTAGTGGCACCGAGGTGAGATATATTTTAAGCTCTTGGAAGGCAACCTCACACTCCGCTGTCCACTCAAATGCCTTATTACCCCTTAAAACTTTAAAGAAAGAAAGACATTTTTTCAAAGATCGTGAAATAAAACGGTTCAAGGCAGCTAGCCTCCCTGTAAGTGTTTGAACTTCCTTATTTGTTCGTAGAGAGGCCATCCTGAGAATGGTGCCGATTTGATTTGAATTGGCATCAATGCCCCTTTGGGACATCATGTAGCTTAAAAATTGTCCTGCCAAAACCCCGAAGATACACTTAGTGGGGTTTAGCTTCATGTGATGAGTTCGAAGCTTATCAAAACAATTTTGGAGATGGCTGATTTGATCACGTGCTTTGGCACTCTTTATGAGCATATCATCAATGTAAACTTCCATTATCGAGCCAATCTCTTCCTTGAACATCTTGTTCATGAGCCTTTGGTAAGTAGCCCCGGCATTGCGAAGGCCGAAGGACATAGCTTCTGTCCGTGATGAACAAGGTCTTTCCCTTGTCGGGATGAAACACAGGGATTTGATTATACCCGGCATAAGCATCTAGGAAACTTAAGAGTTCGTGTAGCATTTATGACCAAGTCTATTCTCGACAAAGAGAAGTGATCTTTGGGGAATGCCTCATTGAGGTCTTTGAACTCCATGCGTAGACGCTATTTATTCTTTGCCTTGGGTGCGAGGATGACATTGGAGAGCCAATCGGGAAATTCCCTTTTCCACCACAGCAGATTTCACTAACTTATCTATTTCTTGCTCAATGAGCTTTTGACGCTCCGGGTGGAATTTTTTTCTTTCTTTTTTTCCTCACAGGGGGATGGTGAGGATTAGCATGGAAACGATGCATGGTGATGCTAGGATCAATCCCGGGAAGCTCGTTGTGGGACCAAGTGAATATATCATAATTTATCCTGAAGAGATCGGTTAATTCTCCTTACTGGGCCATGCTGAGTTTGGCACCAATTTGGACACTTTATCCCTCAATGGTGGGGTGGATAGGTACTTATAGAAGTTCTTCATGAGGCTGTGGATGGGGTTCCTCATCATAGGGATCGTTGATAGGCATGGTTTTGGGATTAGACAGGGCCATGAGTTCAACCTCGCCGTTCTCGGTCCTGACCGTTAACTACTATTTCTTCTTCTCGAGTGCCCTTTTGGCATAAGACCTAGTGGATTCTTAGCTTTCCTTTACCTCTTCCACCCCTATTTCTATAGGGAATTTCATTGATTGATGGTATAAAGAGGATACGACTTTTAACACTGCCAAAGTGGATCACCCAATGACTACGTTGTAGGGAAAAGGTCGGTCCATAATGAGGAACCTGAACCAAACCATGGCCGAAATGGATGCAATACCAACTGTAAAGGAAAGAGAGACCCAACTAATGGGGTTTATTACATCCCCGCTGAATCCGATAAGGGGAAAAGTAGAGAGCATATGTCGATCATTGCCAAATCTTACCAAGCTTGAGGGCGCTCTGAATCAAGACCTGTATGTTGTGTTGTATGACACATACCATAGGCTGAAGCTGCTCTTTGAAGAGCCCTTTTTCGTGTCAAGCCGAGGACATTAAACCAAACGATTCTTGGGAGACAACCCAAGTTTTCAAATAAATTCTTCCATCACCGCTGACTATACTCAGAGATGAGATTGTATCGCCTCCTAGGTACGTGTTTAAAACCCTCTTCGTCACTATAATGCATGCTCTTTGTTGAGTTGGATGTTGGGTCACTATGGACATTGCTCGTTCTGAGTTTGGGGGGATGTTTTGTATGCTTTCTAGTATGGTGTCTTTTTGTTAGTTAAGTAGTTAAGTTTAATAGTTGTTACATGTTGTGTAGTTTATGTTAAATTGTTCATGCATGTTTGTTTAGTATAGGTGTAAGTGTGTTTATGTTTGTAGTTGTTGTTTTTGTGTGTTGAGTTTTGTAGTTCTTTTGGATCATTACTCGATGATGATATTATCCCCTACTTATTTTTTGAGGTCAAGCGTAATGCCCATTCATGTGTAATCTATGTGCTTGACATCTCGTTTTGGTAAAAGTCATTGTGGATCCTAATTTGCACGAGTACTTAGATTCAATGTACTAGCTATTCAATTGGTTTGACGCCAATTATCCATTAGCCAAGTTCATGATAATTTAAGGGATTCTAGAACTTGATTGGAGGAAATTTAAGGCGAAATCCTAGGCGAGGTAGTTCAGGAGATATGATTTAGGCATTCATTTTGATCGCTTGAGCCGTTGAAGCCTTCCATGTAATATGTTTTATCCCTCGTTACCCTTTTGAAGCTTGTTAGCCGTTTCAATTCTAAACATGTAACAAATACCCTGGCCAATTAAATTTTTTCTAAACCACTGTCGCTAAACCTAAGGCATAAATTGAGTCGAAATCAAGTTAGCATTTGTTTATGCTACTTGAAGTGAGTGGTTGGGTTTTGGGCGAACTTTTGATTGGTTCGGTATTCAAGTACTCACTTGTTATTTTTCTGTCGTAGTTCCACACCTACGAAATTGTACAAATCAAATAAGTTTGAACGTGTGGACATAAAAAAAAAGAAGACATGTGTAAATATGGTTATATTTTTGTTTATTTTGACAAGTGAGTACAACGTTTTAAAATGTTAGTTCGGGGTTGTTTCGAATTGATCTTTGTGGGTATGAGTGTGATTGAGTGCCAAGCGTAGTGCCTTGGGTATCGTTGATCTAATGACGTTTACCTATTTTATATTCCCGATATACCCTTGGCCAGTTGATAAAAATCGAACCAAGTCCTTTGGATCTTTTTGAATTGCTTAGCCTACATTAGTGGAGAGTGGAACCCAGTCTGGCGTATGGAAATCTTATACCTTATCGGTTTTAAGTTATGAACTTTGTTGGTGGATAATCCAATCCAGTCTTTGGATGGTTGTATAATTTATTTTTCACACAGACACTTGAAAAGGATCTAGAATGGTGTTTACTATTATTGAATGTTGAAATTCTAGAACACCACATGGTCCTGTTTTATTCTTGAACTCGATATGATTAGGGGCCATTGAGGGAAAACTTTTGGGTCGATTAGTTGAAATTCAAAACTCACACTTCATTGTTTTTAGTTCGTTTGTGTCTTTCTTTTTTAATAGTTATGTTCGTTATTTCGTTGTAGTAGTTTATTTTATTGTTTGTGTGTTTTTGCTTGACGACAAACAAACATTTGAGTTTGGGGGTGTTTGATGAGTGATTTATTTACTAACAAATCAATTATATTTAGGTTCAAATATTTGTGTGTTTTCAAACATTTTTGTTAGTTTAATGTGTTTTTGTATTGTTTTGTAGGTTTGAGAAACAAGATGAAAAATCGGTTCAGGTGCTGTAACTTTAAGGCCATTTTTGACCATTATGAAATCCTATTTTGGACAATCTCAAAAAATGGAAGTTGTATATCTATATCTTAGATTTTCATAGGTTTTTGAATCATCTCAATTAAAGTTCGGACGAGAAAGTTATGGCTAAACGAAGAACCTGGTGTCGGTATTGCCTAACCATCGCTATTGCGACCATTTCCATCACTGCAGCGGTGATCCGACAGTAAATTTTTGCCTTCCCATTGTTGCAACGACTTGGCACCAGCTAGCATTGATTTTTTGAGATATGTTTGAGATATTTTGCATTCCTACTTGTTTCCAATCATTCGTACTCCAAGCTAGCATGTTTTTGGGAGTATTTTAGAGCTCCAAGATAGACCAAGCTTGAGGAGAACACAAATTAGAGAAGAGGAAACAAGATCGAAGTGGATTTTACGGACGTAAAACCATCCATTCTTCAAATAACGGCTATTCTCTCTTGTTTCTCTCTGTCATTCTAAGTCTTCTTGTTGTTTGATCATGTTTATCTCATTTTTAGTTGAATATGTGGTTATGTCCATGAGCTAAACATATTTTATGTAGGGATTAATGTAGTTTACAAAGTATGTTGTTTGAATAACTCTACGTTTTGTTATTGGTTGTTCATTGCTATTCGATTGTGTTTACCGTTCTTTTACTTCCATTATATGCTTGTTATGATATATTGGTTGATTTGAGAATATGGGGTTTGACATTCAAAAGAGGTAACCCCAGATTCGGACTAGGGTTTAAACACAACGCGACATTTTAATGTTTCAGGAGATTATTAGAAAGTGTGCAATCCGTGAGGTTGGGGCGAGACTCATGTAATCGTTTAAACGCTAGATAAGGATATCGGTGTTGACACGAATTGCATATTCATTCACTTTATACTCAGGAGAGGTAGTGAGTGAGTTTTCGATACCTAGATTGTCGGATAGTTTGAATACTGTTAATGTAAAGTAGACTAATTCAAACACGTTCAAGTGAACGAAGTTAATCGATAGATAATTTATTCCCATAAACATCATTCTTAGTATTATAGTTTAAATAATTATTATTTTAGTTTAGTATATTTTTATTACAAAAACCAAAAATTGGAACACCTAAATAAAGTTCGGTTGCGACAATCGAGGTACTTAACGACAATTTAATCTAATCCCTGTGGATATGACAACCCTATTCTTCCTATACTATTAAAACTTTATCCGTACACTTGCGGTAAAGTAGCAACGAAATAATTTCGCTACCAATAGACTAATGTTAAGTTTTAGACCATAGCCTGGTGCCCTTTTTTTCTTTTTTTAGCCTAGGCCTTTAACTAGTACTAAGTCTCAAATTCTGAACCTTGTGCCATGTTTTTTAACCTAGGCCTTTGACTGGTATTAAGTCTCAGACTCTGGCCTAGCGTCGTTTTATGTTCTTTTAGCTTAGATCATGGATTGGCATTAAGTCTCAGGTCATAGACTGACGCCCTATATATATGTAAGTCAAGTCTTTGGACTGACCCTACATAAAGTTATGTCAAGTCCCTTGTGGCTAAAAGGTGGAATAACGAGAGACCGTCTATTACTTACGGGATAAATGTGTGCCTTCTTCAGAAATATTTTCTCCTTCTTAGTTATGAGTAAGACTAGCTATATATATATTGCAATTTTTTTACTAATAAAAAGCAAACAATAACATTAACATTGTCTAAGCAATTTAGTTTTGTTGTGGTGTTCTTTACAAGAATAAAAAATGCTTAGTTTGGTTGTGGTGTTCTTTACAAGAATAAAAAATGCATATCATTTCTTTTAGTTTCATGTTTTGTCCTTACTTTTCCTTGAACAAACAAAAACTATGAAAAAAGAAAAAAAGAAAAGAAGTTTTACATCTAAAGTTTTCTTTACAAAAAGGAAATTTTGTTTTACTCTAAAAAAATATATAAAGCTTTTAGTTTTCTTAGAAATGACTTTCAAGTTTTCTTTTGAAAATACTTTAAATGTATTATGAACATAAAATGTGTACGCATGTTTAAAATTTGGAAAAGTGTCAAATAAAATAGGAAAAAGTTGTGTTTATAAATGTTTTTTTTTTTTTTTTTTTTGGAAATCTAGAAAAACTAGAAACATAGTATTTGGTAACAATGAAGATATTTATTAGAAAGAAAAAAAATCGAACATACAATACCAAAAATGGATCTCGTGAGTTGACTAACACTAGAAGGTTAAAAAAAGGACGTTAAGTGTTTTCCAAATATGAAATGGGACTGCTAAAAAATGTCCAATTGAATATTAGGTTTAAAATGGTTATTATTGAAAGTATGAAATTAAAAACCTATTTGAGTATTCTAGTAGGATAAACAAGAAATTTTCCTTAAATTCAATAATCCATGTCTTTTGAAAGTGTTTTCTTAACTTTTTTTTCTTCTAAAAATACATTAAATGTTGTCTTTACAAAAATCTTCTTTTTAAAATGATTCTTACCAAAAAGGTTACCATGTTTTCCCAAAAAGATGTCTTTAACACGGTTTTACAAAAACTATTTCTACTTGTTTCATAAAAATAGGTTTATTTTTTAACTTGTTATTATTTTTTAAAAATGTTTTTTTCCAAATATTTCTTGGGAAAAGAAAGGTTCTTCTTTTAAAAAAATGATTTTTAAGGTTTCCTAAACAAAGTTCCTTTAAAGAAGATTGTTGTTTTTCTCTAATAACCTTTTAAAATTATATTTAAAAATTCCTTTGTCAAGTTTTCACAAAGATGCTTTTCCAAGAAGTTTTTAAAATTTTATTTTTCCAAACATGTCTCTTCCAAACTCTTTTACTCGTCCAAAGATTTTCCCAAAAGACGATTCCTGAAATCCTTTTCTTTTCTAAATTATTTCGATCAATAAATATATTTTTTATACTTTGTTTTCACAGATAAAATATTTGCTTATTAGATTTTCTTTACTAAAAACACATGGTTTTCCATATTCCAATATTTTTTTTTTCTAAAAGTTATTTTATTCCTTTTCTTCTCTTCGCAAAATGCATACTAGTTTTGTCAGAACAAACCTTAACTAAACAATAAAACCTCACAGGGGGCCAAACTTGTCGATTCTTCCATAATCGATAGGCGGTCTAAAATGAGAACATTTGTCTTTATTTATTTTCTATTTTATCTTATTTTTTAATTTTTTTTTTTTGCTTATTCTTATATAAAATATAAAGACAAATAATAAAAATAAGAATTATTTTGTTAACAAAAATAGAAGAAAATTATTTGGACTAGTTTGAATTAAAGATTTATTAAAATTTAGGTATCGTTTTCAGACGGATGTCTTTGTTGGGAAATCGATCGGTATGCAACGAAAGTTTATCTCGGTGGACTTCGAAAAAACATTTCCGAGATCAAAGCCAAAACCTTTATAGGAATATTATTTAAATAATACAAAAAAAAATTAGAAGTATCATAGAATACCTCTTGTAGTGGAGACCCGAAGAAAATACCTTGAGACCGTGGACCTTCCAAACCTTGACTCCATACCGATTGAAGCAAGATGAGTGGGCGTCTCCTCAAGAACTAGAGACAATATTTTCTTTGGGTTTTCTCAACACATGAGAGGAATCATACACTATAAGTGTTTTGGTTTTGTGAAGAGTTCAAGAATTAAGAACTCGACTCAAAAGGAAAACTTATTCCTCAAAAGGAAAATGAAGCTCTTAAAAAAACCTGCCTTACTACTCTTTCTTTATCCTTTGTGTATATATATAAAGAAATGACTCTTTTTTTTTTCTTTTCTATCTCTAGTTACGGAAAGTCACATGGGTAACAAAACAAATATTATTTGCCTTTTGACAAAAACAAAACGAAACAAAATAACTATTATTTGCTTTTTGACCAAAAACAAAACAAAACAAAATAACTATTATTTGCCTTTTGACAAAAAAAATAAAATAAAATAACAATTATTTTCCTTTTGACAAAAGAAAAAAGAAAAAGAAAAACATCACAACATGTTTCCTTCGTTTGTTTACTACTTATTTTGATTTCTTTCCACCGAAAGTAGAAAACCAACTCATGCGATATTTTTATTTTTTGTAAACAAAACCAATCAAATCCATTTCTTTAAATTAAATAGTCTAATTATTTAATGTTTAATTAATTCTAAATTAATTAATAGATTTATCTAGACAACACTTGTCATAATATTATGTGTCAAGTAGGAAATATTTTCCTATGTAATATAATTAATTCCAAATTAATTATAAAACCCAAAATACCATTTGTTCAATTCGGTGTTTATGGAGCAAACGTGGGGGACCCACGGATGCATAATTCAAGCTCCAATAAATTTGACCATAAATCAAACTCTTTAATTTATAAATCTAATTTATTAATTTCAAGATTACTCCATTATAAATCTGAAATTGTACTCTTGAAATTATAGAGTTAATTACTCAAAGAATAATCCATTTGATGTAATCATTACATGTAGATCAATCCTCCAAAAATAGTTCATAATTAGAGCTAGGTTCAAAATCTGTTGTCCTCTCCAATTACATCTTTAACCTTGTGTATCCATGATCCTTTAATGAACAATTTATTTATGATCTAATCATAAATCGAGCGCTCTTTGTTCAAGATCCGAATCATTACACAAGAGAACTAGTTTATAACTTCCAATTGGAAGGAATGGGTTCCGTATTTATGATTAATATTCCCAACCATTTATTTCACTATGTCTCCAACATAATAGGAATTCAATTCTAATAGTGAATCTTTACTGAATTAGTCAAAAGACACAAAGTCACAAGTAAGAGTCTATTAATCACTTAGGATTAAAATAGTTCAATATATGATTATCAGAATGATAAATTTGAATTATCTTTTATTAACGAAGATTATTAGAGATTTCAAATTCATCTGTCCTAGTCCTATATAATCACATTATATAAAGTGCCTCTATTTCTAATGTCTCTACATTAACAGTCCGGATAAAACTGTTCTATTCTCAATGGTCATGGACCACATAAGTAATTTCAATTAATCAAATATTCCAAACTTTAATTATCAATTATGGACAATTTAGATTATTACTCTTAAAATTAATCCTCACATATGTAACAATTACATACTAAGTTTAAGGTGACGAAATAATCAAGGAATTTTCAATGATATTTAAAATATTACTAATAACATATGCAAATGAAAAATGTATCTTTATATATTTAATTATTATTCAACAATAAATATGAGATCATATGCTTGTAGGGCTCTAATCCTAACAGTCTTGGGGTACCTAACACCTTTCCTGAGCATAACCGACCCTCAAACTTTTAAGAAATCTTTAGTTAAGACCAACAATTTTTCAAGTCAAAACTTGGGTTATTTCTAAAATAAAAATAATTTTCAAAATCTCGGTGACCTAGTACACTATTTAACTCAGTGCTAGGTGGAGATTTTGTTTTTAAACAAATTTCGGCCTAAAGAAACATTTTCAAAATCGAAGTCTAGAAAAGACACTGAAACTTTTTTTTTTTTTTTTTCTTTCTAAAATGAATGGATTTTGAGAGAAAAGAAACCAAATTGTGTGTTCCTTTTCTCTCACATTTTTCCAAAATTCGATGTGCATCACTAAGTACATCGTTTTTTTCACTTACCTTCTTTAACCTGGTTATGCTTGTAGAGGAGGGACTGCTTCCTGTCCCCGTGCTTGACGAGCATAGATTGGTGTTCCTTATAGTCTTGCATCTATAGCCGATTGGCTACAATCATTAATAACAACCTTTGCAAGGTGAGCAGGAAAATTAAGTAACTTGTGATTGAACTGATATAATAGGGGACTTGGTGGTTCGTGAACTTACCCGTTCTGATCCATGAAGAGGTCCATGTAGAGTTATTGGGCACGGTGTCCTCCAGCATCTTGAAGCCTCTAAAAAACGTACTCGATATATGTAATTCAGGATATATTTTGGATTTTTCAACAATTGTTGGTTTATCGGTAGGTCGGTGTTGGCACCCCGAAGAAAACACTTTTGCCCTTTGATCTCTGAAGGGTAGAGCATTCCATCTGGGGCAATTGTTCTTTTTTTTTTTTTTTCGAGGCCCTCTCCTCCAACTTTTCTCTTCACATTTCCTTTGGGGTTGTTGGGGCACGGCTTCGAGCAACGAGAGAAGGCGAGTAGTAACCGATGGTGCTTGGATGGCCTACAATTAGAGACCCCAGGTAAGGCATTCTATTTTTTTTCGTAACATTTTCCATTCATACCAAACAAGTTTATTTTATTTTAATTTTTTTTTTTTTTAATTTCTATCATATGTTTATTTTATTTTATTTTCCATCTTTTTTCCACCCAACTGAACGCACCACACCCTAAGAATTTATTTGGTTGGAAGAATGGAAAAGAAAAAACAAACGAAGATATATATATATATATATATCTTTTATAGGAGAAAACTTATTTTCCCTAGGGTTGTTTGCATGAAGGAAAGAAAAATAAGAAGAAACATATTATACACTTAATTTACCATTTTACCCTTATATTTTACAGAACAAAATATAAAATTACCATTAATATTTCTGATGGTGGTGAATTTAGTATAGGACCACCCACTTGGAAAAGCCTAGATGGCCCATTCCTAGAGGCCTGGGCCGCAACCATTCTGAACCTAGACCCATCATTACCTCCAATAGGCCAAATTTACAGGGGAAGCACACTGTCTTGGGAAAAACCCAGGATCCATCCTCGGAGAGGGTCGGGTCATTGGGTGCGCCCAAATGCTAACCGTTAAAGGACATCTCGTCACCAAATCATCGAAGAATATTTTCTTGGCATGGGGAACGCGTAAAGGACATAGAAATCATTACTCCATACCAGAATGGGTGATGGGGCACTCCGTCTTTTCTCATAAACCAGCCAAAGATTGTATAAATACCTGGGTAAGTTAAGGGCTCAAGTATGATGTTTTACTCTGCAATCAGTTAACATTACATCTAGCACCTAATTCCTTATTCTTATCCATCGGATTCTTACTCTCACGTCAAAGGTCCTTCACGGGGATCCACCCCTAGTGTCAAGGATTTATGTAGAAATCTTATTGAAGACAGCAAGAGAGAGACAAACAAGAGATCTATAAATTCATTATGTTACCATTTCTCAGCAACATCAGTTAGCATTGTCTGTAGGAATGACAATCAAAGTTGTGTTTCCTCTCCACTGTGCTTCGATAGTTCTTCGTTCATGCTTACAGGCTCTAAGAGTGTCGCCTTAAGAGGAAATCATCCACCATTACGAGAGTTTCTGTTTAATCACTATCCTCTCCAAGATACACTGATGAATCCTCTTACGCCCATCCCTGTACCGGTAAACGGGAAAATACGTCTTGAGCGGATTAAAAATTCGGTTGTCGATTTGAATTGCCATGTCGCGCGACTAGTGAATATGGTCCAGGCACCAATGTGGCCATTGCCAGAGGGGGTTCGTCTATCTTCGCTAGTGGGCTCTTGCCAGAGAATGCAATCGTAATCACAGGACAAATCCCTGTTGGGGTAGAGCGTATCCACAACCTCACAATGAACCCTTGGGAAGTGACATGCCCCGTTTTTCCGAAAGGAAAATAATATTAAATAATAAACAATCTTAAGGAGAAATGGGGTTTTAAAGCGCCGGGTTTCTCAAAAAATATACTTAGGCCGTTTTAAAAATAAGGACTCACCACCTACCATTAGATTTAAATGGTGTGCTATGTCCCCAAATTTTAGAATTTTTTTTAAAAGGCCTAAGTAAAAATTGACTCCAAAAACACAGCTAAACCAAAGATTCATTTAAAGGCTCGGGGGTTAGTTACACTCGAGAAAGATGTTAGGCACCCCAAGATACCCATCTAAAAACGACACCTTATGTCGAATTAAATTCAATTAATTTAAGTTCGAACATTTTATTTTATTTTAAAATCTTTTCTTTCTTATAAAATATTTTTGATATTTTTTAAAAATGAGATGGGACAAGTTTTTGTATTTTTGGGAATGTTCCTCAGGTATAACCTCTTATTAAATATTAAGGATTCAACAAAAATGGTCCTCAGGGGGTTTTATGTATGTTTCCGAGAGATTTCTTTAATTTAAATAAGCAAACTAAAAATAAATGAATAAGAATGAACACATAAATGCAAAACTAATATGTATATGAAATTTATTTTTTATGTGAAGGCGATCTAAAAAAAAACTAAAGGGTTTGGTTTAAATATGTTGATGCAAACTTGATATGAATATGAGAATTGAATAAAGAACACTACGTGAATTAATATGATTATGCATGACAATAATTTAATTATTTAATAAAAATATAAGTGGTACACGTGCCATGACTAAATGTGAAAAGTAACATGGATTCAGGAAAAAAAAAACAAAAACTAAACTATATGTATAAAAAGTATAAGTAGTGAGAGTGTCCTAAACATGCCGTCTAAATGATACGAGAAATAATCGTGTTAAGTGGATGCAAAAAGGTCTATTTTAAGTTTGCCCAATTAATTTAAAGAAATCCCATTTTGAAATTTCATTGAATTCAATGGATATGAGAGTCAAGGGGAAGTTCGCAGAAATAATTTTATTGAAATTAATCTTTCCGAAATTTAAGCGGAATCCCATGAAAAATTTACCGAGGGAAGATATTTCCTAAAACCATTCGTTTCTAAATTCCATTCAAGTTGGGGAATGGAAACGAAGCCACAGAAAACTCTCACACGATTCATTAAATCGTCGGATTCACCTTAAGATTCGTAAGGATTAATTCCTACCAATAAAGATTTTATTATTTTCGTATTTTTGTATTTTATTTTTTAGGGTTTTGACAACAAGAATAAAAATAAAATAAAATAAAAAATACAAAAAAAAACATATAATGAAATATGCTTCACCTAACGCTCGTGGTTAAGTTCAACATGAGAAACCTAACCCGGCGTTTTCATCGGATCACTTATTTTTTTAGTTTTTCTATTTATGAATTACAAACAAAATAAAAATAAAAAAAACAAAAAAAAAAAACAATAAAAAGACAGTGGATGTCTTCGTCTAAATGCTCAAAGATTTACATTGAGAATAGGGAATCTCATCCCGGCGTTTTGCATCGAGTCATCCAACAATTAAAAAAAAATAAAGTTTGCAGGAATTTAAATTGCAAAAAGAATAAAATAAAGTGAAAAATGAATTAAAAATCAGAAAACATACCTGTTCTAGGCCAAGAATCCCGATGCTTAGGCTTTGTCTCTCTTACAGATCGTTTCCCAAAAGGGTTTACAATGAGAATCCCTATCTAAGGGGTTTTTTTCTCTCAATTTTTGAATAAATAAAGTGGGAAGATGAGGACCCTATTTATAGGAAAGGATGGGGCGTGAAAAACATGAGAAAGTTCTAAAAATTAGATATGGTCGCCAAAGCCCAGTCCAAATTTGGCTAGGAATAGGTAAATTTCGAAAAAAACACAAAGAAAGAACATTCTGGACAGATGGAATCACTGCTTGCCACATGGAAGGGGCCAATTGGCCCTTCTCATTCATTTCTCTATCATTTTCTCTCTCTCACGTGCACACACACAAGGCTGGAGGTGGGGCCCTCCCTCACTTTTTGACTTTTTTTTTTTTCTCTTTCTCTCTTTCTTCTCTCTCTCTCTCTCTCTCTCTCTCTCTCTCTTTCTCTCCCCCTCTAATTTTTCTTTCAAATTGCATCTCCCTTTTTTCATTTCTCAAATTCTAAACTCTTTTATTTTATTTTGATTTTTCTTTTCATTTTCTATTTCTTTATCATTTTTTTAATTTTCTGGAAATAAAATAAAATAAAACAAAGTTAAATAAACAAAGTTAACTATAAAATAAAGCATAATGTTTTTTGCGGGATGGTCAAAATATATTGTCTACAGCTGTCTCTCCTTATCATGCGAATTCCACTTACTTGACAAAAACAAAAGACCACGTCATTTTGATCGTCCCATTTGTTGGATTTTCAAATATATTTTTTTTGAAATTTTATAACAAAAGAAAAAATTAAAAAAAGAGACTCATTCAAGGAGTGATGGAAAAAGATGGAATAAAATATGAATGAAATGCGACCGAACCTTACAAGGGTTGCCTACGTATCTCGACAGTGCTAAGAATCAGGTCAAGCGTAGTTCAACATATGCCCCAGGTGGAGCGAGCAGAGAATGAAAAAATAAAGTGGCACTCATGGAGAGGCAATGCAAAATATAAAAAGTCGTCACAGAGAGGCAACAATAAAATGAGCTATCACGGAGAGGCTAAATGCAACATGAGATGCCATCACAGAAAGATATAATGCAAAATATAAATCCATCACGGAGAGGCATAATACAAATAAAAAGCCATTACGGAGAGGTTGAATGCAACATGAAATGCCATCACAGAGAGACAACAATAAAAGAGCCATCACGGAGAGGTTGAATACAACATGAGATGCCATCACGGAGAGACATAATGCAAAATATAAAGCCATCACAAAGAAGCAAAAATTCATCATGGAGAGGGAAAATGAAAATGAAAAACCATCATGGAGAGGCTGAATGCAACATGAAATGCCATCACGAAGAGAAAAATGTGAAATAATGGCAAAATATAAAATGTGCCCCAGCTTGCGGCTAGGACTGCCAAGCTCAACACTCCCTTGCTACAGAAATAGGAAAATGTCATCTAATATGCCCCAGCCTAGGCCTTAGGCGAAATAAGGGACAAAAGATATAAAATGTGCCCCAGCCCGTGGCTGGGGGTGGCACTTCAATGACTGAACCTTTCAAGGCAAAATGCATACCTGGACGCTCATTTAGAGCTTTTGAATTTCAGCAATAATGATTTCCAATTTGAGTCAACAAGAAGGTGAAAGATCCTTAACAATAAGAAAATCCATGCTCCCAACTCTTTCGGTTGTAATCGCTACCGTTGATGGCGCTTGGATCGGAGCAGGATCGGAGCAGTATCGGGAGTTCTTCCATTTGAATTTAGAAGGTTCGCTTTCAACTCAAAGCTCGACATACCTTGGGGTGATTCGATGAGATTGATTTTTTTTTTTTCGTCTTTTTTTTTTTTTTTTTTTTTTTGAGATTTCGCTTTTCAACTCAAGGGAGGGCCCAACATGCCTCATAAAGGTCTCTTTGATTTGCTCGACTGGATTCTTGTCTTTTCAAATTTCTAGGTGCTTCGATGCTTGGGGTTCTAATACTCCTGCATACTCTGTGTTTTCTCAAGTTCTGTAAAACTAATTTAGTCCAAAAATGGACAAATGTCGAAATTACTAAAATAAGTACCTTCAATGTGCGATATGATTTTTTGTGATATCTTGAGTCGGATTGCAGAGGAATATGATTCCAATACATTTCCAAACCACGACTAATGTTTCGAAATCATATCTTCACATCCTCACTCAGTCACATCACATACAACATATGTAGGTAATTTTGGCTACCTAAGATTCAAACATTAGACCATAGTTTTGGATAAAACATTATTGCATTTATTGAAATTTAAAAGCCATTATAGAGCAAAATCCCTTTCCATCCAAAAGACTAGCAAGATGGAGAGGTGAGTACACAAAAACATCTCAATTTTATCAAAACTTCAAGCAAATTGAACGTAAACAAGAAAACCTAGTTTTGTAGCCTTTAGATTTTTCAAATCGAGCCTCAGGCACATGACTCACTCCCATCTTTACCAATGTTTTCGTAAAGATTTACTTCACCACTTGGTAGCGTGTAAATTACGTCGCTACTTTCACCACAAGTGTACGGGTCAAGTTTTAGTAGAGTGGGAAGAGTAAGGGTTGTCGTATCCACAGGGATTAGTGTAGATTATTGTTGAGTACCGTAATTGTCATAACCTAACTTTATTTAGGCGATAAAAAATATAGTTTTTGTTAATATACTAATATACTAAACTAAAATACTAATTAATCTAATTACACTATTTATACTATATTGAGACGTTTAGGGGAATAGATTATCTAGGGATTGACTTTGTTTACTTAAATGTGTTTGGTTTCGTTTAGTTAATAATAACGGTATTTGACCTATCCGATAATCTCAATATCGTAAACTCATTCACCCCCTCGCCCGAGTGTAAAGTGAATGAATATGCGACTTCGCGTTAACGCTGAAGTCCCCATCTAGCATTTTGTAGAACACATAGTCACATGAGCCTCGCCCAATGTCATGGATTGTACATTTTCTAACGCCCTCCCGGGTCATTAGATCATCGCATTGTGTTTAAACTCTAATCCGAATCTGGGGTTACCTCTCCCGAGTGTCAAACCCTGATTTCTCTATATATCTAAACAAGCATATAATGGAAATACAAGAATGGTAAACACAATTGAATAGCGAAGAACAATCGTTAAAGAGATACAATTCAAACAAACGACATTTTCATAAATTATGTTAATCCCATAGATAATCCATGTTTAACCAATGGCCATAACCGTATATACAATGACAAACGAGCTAAACATGCTTAAACAAACTACCAAAGTTAAGAAATAAATAAAGAAACGAAGGAACTTAGTCGTTATCCAAAGATTCGACGCTAAAACCACTCTGAGAGTATTTCTCCTTCTTTACTTTATGATCTTCTTCTTCGAGTTTGAATGAGATCCCCCAAAAACTCTCAAGACTTTCTTATATTATCTTTCCTCAGGTCTAATGGCCGAAAAAATGAGACGAGGCAAGGATATGGGAACAAAAATACCTCAAAATATCTAAAAAATACACTTTACAGGTACAGGGTTCAACACTGCAGTGGTGGGTATATTGGCAGTGATAATTGTTGCAGTGGTGGCTTGATCGCTGCAGCGGTGATTCATTAGTGGGCACTTTGTTATTTCACCACTGCAGCGGTGGACAAATAGAGTGAAATTCAGTTCTCTGTTGTTTCACCGCTGCAGCAGTGGACAACTTGGCATTTTTCATCATTTTTCCACCGTTCTTCTACCGCCAATCCACCGATCAGTTTGATTTTCAACCGTTTTAGCTCTTTTTCGTCCCAAACACTTGATTTATACAAAAACAAATAAAATCTAATTAAAACAAATTAAAACATGATAAAAATACTTAAAAACTACCAAATTCGGTTTGAAAATAAATAGATAAATTACCCCAATCAAATATCCCTAAACTTAGAATTTTGCTAGTCCTCGAGCAAAACACCCACATAATACAAGAAACTAAAATGACTAATTATGAAATTTAAATACTAAAAATAAAAAACACAAACAAACTGAAAACAACAACGTGCAAGTTTTGAATTTCATCTACCCGACCAAATGGTTTTTCCTCATCGGCCCCCAATTCTATCGAGTTTAAAAATAAAACGAACTATGTGGTGTTCTATAATTTCAACATTCAATAATAGTAAGCGCCATTCTAGATCCTTTTAAAGTGTGTGTGAAAAAATTCAATTATACAAACATCCACTGATTGGATTGGATTATCCACCAATAAAGTTCAAGACTAAAACCGACAAGGTATATAGGAAATCCATATGCCTGATAGGGTTCCATTCTCCACTAATGTAGGCTAAGAAATTCAAAAAGATCAATAAGACTTGGTTCGGTTTTTGGAAAATGGCCAAGGGTATATCATGAATAAAAAAAACAAGTTAACGTTGTTAACTTAACAATACCCAAGGCACTACGCTTGGCTCAATCACTCTCAAACCCCCATCAATAAATTTGAAACAACTCTGAACATACTTTTAAGACCGACGTACTCACTTGTCAAAAGAAATAAAAATTTAACTATATTTACACACACACATATACACATATTATGTAACGTACCACACCCCAATCTTATTTAATTATTACAATTTCACGGGTGTGGCTAAAATGAAAAAAAAATGAGAAGTGAGTACTCGAATACGGAACTAATAAAAAGTTCGCCCTAAACCCAACCACTCACTTCAAGTAGCATACACAAATGCTAACTTGATTCACTCAAATTATGCCTTCGGTTCAGTAATATAGGTTTGGAAAGAATTCAATTGGGCAGGGTATTTGTTATGTGTTCAGAATTGAAATGGCTTATAGACTTCGATAGGGTAACATGGGATAAATGATATTACATGGTAAGCTTCAAAGGCTCAAGCGATCAAAATAAATGCCTAAATCATATCTCCTGAACTCTTCGCCTAGGATTTTGCCTCGAATTTTCCCCAATTAGGTTCTAGAATCCCTATTGTCATGAACTTGGCTAACGGATAATCGGCGTAAAATCAATTAGATAGTTATACATTGAGTTTATGTGCTCGTGTAATTAGGATCCACAATAACTTTTACTAAAACGAGACGTCAAGCACACATAACACACATAAATGAGAATTACGCTTGAGCTCAATAAACAACTAGGGGACAGACTCATCATCGGGTAATGGCCCAGATGAAGTATAAAACTCAGCACACAACAACTAATACATAAACAAACTAAACCTAAACAAACATGTATACATTGAAATAATAAAACATAACTAACAACAATAAAGCATAATAACATACTACACATCACCCCTGAACTTACAACGGGTAGTGTGCACATTGACCCATCAGCGATCCCCATAAAAGTATATAGCATGATAATGAAGACGGGGGTTTAGAATACGTACCTAGGAGGTAAGAGAAGCTCGCCTCCGAATGAAGTCGGCGGTGATGGATCTAATTTATTTTTGGACCTGGGTTGCCTCCCAAGAAGAGCTTGGTTTAACATCCTCGGCCTGACACAAAGAAGTGCTCGTCAAAGAGTAGCTTTTGCCCGTAGTATGTATCATACAATACCATATACGGGTCTTGATTCAAAACTCTCTCAAGACTGGTGAGATATTGCAATGTATGGATCGAGCTCTCAACTTGATTTAGCTCCGCATTATGTGCTTGGGAAGCATAAATGTACTGAGCTAGAAATGGGATAGATAGGCGAGTGACATCAGATCCTCGTAGATGTGATCATCTTGGATCTGGGGTGGCATCACCAATTGGATTTCAAATGGTGAAAAATCACAACTGTTAACATGTGATTCTTCATCGCCAATCCACACTTGGGTTTTTTCCTCATTAGTATGATCATCTTCAATCTCACCGAAGTATTTTCTTCTTACATTCGGTTCCTTACGGTGGCTTTCACATTTAGATGTGAATTATGAATCTCTCAGTGCCATTGCTTCTAACTCGGCCTCAACATAGCAGATAAGCTGACCGATTTGCATTTGAAGAGATGTTACGGTCGCATCGATTTCAGCGCAGACCGTCTCAATATAATCAAGACGATCCTCATGCTCACTGAGTTGATCATGCATCTCCCTCAAGAAAATTTGAGTTTCCCTCATAACTGTAGCGAATATCTCTTCCAGGTTGGGGGAAGACTCTACATTTTGGTCCGAGGTGTCAATCTATGGCGTTGAAGTGTTGGAATAATCCCCCTAGCTTTAGTAACTTGGTGAATAATTCCAACTCTTATAATCTAAAGTTGCCAATTCCTCTAATAACCAAAAGGATTCATCTGCGATTAGTTCATAGAAAGAGGTGGTACCGTTTCCTCCTTCTACCCACGTTCTGGTTGCGTCTTGTAACCCATCGAGAAAATTCAGAAGTTGACACTCCCTAGAGAAACCATGATTCGGGAACCAAATAAGCATCTTTTTGTGTCGATCCCAAGAACAATAAAATAACTCAGAATCTTGTTGAGAGAAATGCAATAGCACTTCTTGATCTAACATCTTCAAGCACCTCGCAAGAAAAACAAAACTACAAATAAAAATTATAAACAAAATAAGTGCCTAAATTAAAATCAAGTTACTTACTCACAATATCAACAATAATCTAAAAATCAATCTTAAGCAACGGCGCTAAAAACTTGGTAGCGCATAAATCACATTGCTACTTTCATCACAAGTGTACGGGTCAAGTTTTAGTGGAGTGGGAAGAGTAAGAGTTGCCGTATCCATAGGGATTAGTGTAGATTATCATTGAGTACCGTAATTGTCATAACCTAAATTTATTTAAGCGATAAAAAATATAGTTTTTGTTAATATACTAATATCCTAAACTAAAATACTAATTAATCAAATTATACTATTTATACTATATTGAGACATTTAGGGGAATGGATTATCTAGGAATTAACTTCATTTACTTAAACGTGTTTGGTTTCGTTTAGTTAACAATAATGATATTCGACCTATCCAACAATCTCAGTATCGTAAACTCATTTAGTTCCTCTGCCGAGTGTAAAGTGAATGAATATGTGACTTCGCGTTAACACCGAAGTCCCCCTCTAGAATTTTGTATAACACATAGTCACATGAGTCTCTCCCCAATGTCACGGATTGCACACTTTCTAATGCTCTCCGGCTCATTAGATCGTCGTGTTGTGTTTAAACTTTAGTTCGAATTCAGGGTTACCTCTCCCGAGTGTCAAATCTCGATTTCTTTATATATCTAAATAAGCATATAATGGAAATACAAGAATGGTAAACACAATCGAATAGCGAAGAACAACCTTTAAAGAAACACAATTCAAATAAACGACATTTTCAAAAACTATGTTAATCCTATAGATAATCCATGTTTATCCATTGGTCATAACCGTATACACAATGAAAAACTAGCTAAACATGATTAAACAATCTACCAAAGTTAAGAAATAATGAAAGAAAAGAAGGAAATTAGCCGTTATCCAAAGATCCAACTAAAACCACTCCGAGAGCATTTCTCCTTCTTCGCTTTATGATCTTTTTCTTCGGGTTTAAATGAACTTCCCCCAAAACTCTCAAGACTTTATTATATTATCTCTCCTCAAATCTAATGGCCAAACAATGAGAGGAGGCAAGGATATGGGAACAAAAATACCTCAAAATATCTAAAAAATACACTTTATAGGTGCAGTGTTCACCGCTGCAGCGGTGGGTATGTCGGCAGTGGTCACCGCTAGAGCAGTGGCTTGATCGCTACAACGGTGGTTTATCAGTAGGCACTCTATTGTTTCACCGCTGTAGCGATGGACAACTTGGCATTTTTCATCATTTTTCCACCGTTCTTCCACTTTCGTTCCACCGATTAGCTTGATTTTCAACCGTTTTATCTCATTTTCATCCCAAACACCTGATTTATATAAAAACAAATAAAAGATAATTACAACAAATTAAAACACGATAAAATACTAAAAAACTACAAAATTTGGTTTGAAAATAAATGGATAAATTACCCCTATCACCACTCCCTGAAGGTGCATGCTCAGGCAATAGATTCTACTGACAGTTTGGCACACAGGTGTCATGTTTTTTAGGAAACGCAATGGCTACTGTTTGTATTAATTCCCAGATCTTTTCTTTCAAGTGATAGTACTACTCGGTCATATGTCCTCTGGATCCCGAGTGGTACTCATAGAATGTTGATAGGTGTGAAAAACCTATCTATTTTCAATCCGAATTTGTTAGTTTTCGAATATGTTTATACAATATTTTATTATATTTTAATTAGTTTTCATACTTTTTGTATAAATTAGGTGTGTGGGGCAAAAATATAGGAAAGTGGAGTGAAAACGATAAGATCGAACCAAAGGGGTTCGAAGTTACGGTGGATAAACAAGCTCGGAGGCTAAAAGATGAAACAGGCCTACCGCTTAGGCGTCCAGACCACCGCCTAAGCAGTGAAGATGCTGAGAAGAACAAAATGTTACTGATGGACGATTGCCTAGGCAAAGATTCTATCGCCTAGACAGAAATCTAGCAGAAGACGAAGATGGGCTACTGACAGCTGCTCGCTTAGGCGAAGTTTCCTTCACCTAAGCGAAAATCCAACAGTATGTTCTCCCAGTCCACTGCCCACTTCACCGCCTAGGAGATCAAATCAAACAGACCTAACTCTGCCTAGGTGCAATTTCCACCGCCTAAGCGGATTTTCCCTGCACAGTCTTGAGATATTTTTAGATATTTTTAAGATATTTTGGCTATAAATACCCCCTCTCCTCCCCCTTGGCCGATGACTCTCTTTCCCCCATGGATTTTTGAGCCCCTTAGGCTATATCTAAGGGTATAGTTAGGGATTTTAGGTGTGGAGATCGCATCCCGAAGTGGAGAAGACGGCGAATTGATTGTAGAGCGTTCTTAGCGGTTTATCTTCGGACGAGGCTAAGTTCTTCAATTGTTTTTCCTTATTTCTTTATCTTAGGAGAATGTGAGCATGTTTAGCTCGTTATTTTATTGTATATTCATATATGGCCTCGAGTTAAATATGGATTGTAGTAGGGATTAACGGTATATTTATAAATACGTTGTTTGGATAATTTTGGTATTTCGTTTGTGATTGTTCTTCGTAGTTTAATTGTATTTATCGTATTGTTTGTTTATTATGATTGGATTGATAAATGGAGAATACGAGGTTTCGACAAACCCCGGATTCAGATTAAGGTAAACAAATGCTACGATTCTATAATCCAGTCAGGGTTTGAATCGTGGACAATCGATGACGTGGGGTAAGACACATGCTACCTAGGGTCATTAAGACGTTGAGGGGGAACTCTTCGTTGAATTGAAGTCGCGTTATATCCCTTGTCTTACACTCGGAAGAGGTGCTGAGGGAGTTTTAGAACGGAGATTGTCGATAGGGTAAATACACCGCGACGATCCAATAACCTGGGAGGGAGTTGGAATGTGTACAATCAATGACGCTGGGTGAGACTCACGCGACCTAGGGTCGTTAAGACGTTGAGGGGGACTTCTTCGTTGACTCAAAGTCATGTATTCTCCCATCTTACACTCGGAAGAGGTGGCGGTGGAGTTTACGTACCGAGGTTGTCAAATAGGTCGAACAACGTAAATGCGAGTAAATCGGAATCGAACACGTATCACGTTAATCCCTAGGCGATTCTTCACCCTAAAACATATTAGCATATTAGTGTAGTTAATTTAGGTTATATTAGTATTAGTTTAATTAATTAAATATATTTGTTTTTCGCCTAGATAAAATTAGGTCATGACAAACGCGGTATTCGATAGTAACGACACCAATCCCTGTGGATACGATAACCCGATCTTAACGATCACACTATACTAAAACTTTGACCTTGTATACTTGAGAGTGTAAGTAGGCGCATGTGTTTCCTGGGCTACCAAATGTATTCGAAGAAGCGGCTTTACTTCCAGGCTTAGGCTTGTAGGACAGAAAGAGTGTTAGTATCCCTTGCTTCAAACAACTCCTGTACAACTCATGATTGAAATCGGAAGGTTTAGTTGTTCTTTGTTATCATTCTGAAAGTTCTCCCCAGTAGTGTGAGGTGGATATCCTGGGTGGTATTGGGTTCCAGACTTTAGAGTGTGGCTAGGAATTTGAGGTGAGGGGTTCTGGTTTGGCTGATATGTATGGTAAGTAGGTGTTTGGTAGGCTTGGGAATAATACTGGGGAGTGTGGTTTTGGTAAGGTGGAGGTGCGTTCTAGTACTAGTGGGGACAACTTTGAGAATATGGTTGGTTTCGGGGGGTAATAATTGTTTTGGCGATTTTGATGGAGGTGGTTACAATATTGGTTGTTTTGGTTTGGGTAATTTTGGGGATAAGAGGCTTGGGGGTTGTTTTGGTGAAGGGTTTTCTGGAGGAAAACGACAACAACTACTTCATCTTCTAGTTTCTTTGGTAGAGCTGACCTCTTTATCAGATCGAGCAAGAGCCTTTCAATCTTTCTGCTCCTTATTCCTTATTCTGTCACCTTGGATTGCTTGATTATATTGCCGAAGGAATCCACTTCTATGCTTGAGATATATTGATAGAATAACAACGCCTGAATTGACTTAAATATCTCTAACTGAGCCTCCTCACTTAGCTTAGGGTTAACTTTGGTAGTCTCCTCCCTTCAACTAGCAGTGTACCTCCGGAAGTTTTCATATTTCTTTTTTAGTATCTGGTAGAGGGTATTGTGATTCGGTATGACATCTTTATTGTACACGTACTTCTCACAGAAGGCCTCTACTAGATCCTTAAGGTCTTGATCAACAATAGGTCCGGGGTCATATACCAGTTCAGAGCCGGTTCTTTCAACGATCTCCGGAACATTTTTAAGCAGAGGTCTTCATTTCGAGCAAGGATTCCCAATTCTTTCTTGTAAATTTCTGACATGCCACTTTGGGGGCTCAGTGCGGTCATACTTTGTGAACTCCGAAACCACGAAGTTTTCCGGATACACCACCCGGGATGGTGTTGACAGCTCTTTGTATACCACTTTTCTGGATGGCTTCTCCATTTTTAGTTCTTCCACTATTCTCTCTAATTCCTCCATTTTCAGAACCCAAGTCAGAGGGGGTTAATTATTTTCTCTGTTTTCAGTTTTGACGGTCGGGGCCAGTCAATTGGTATTTGGATCGTTGGATGGAGCAACGAACCTTTCTGGGTGAATAAGGATCTGCGGTGCGGAGAGGGTTGGGCTTTCGTGTGAGGCCTAATAGACATACCCTTGGCTGGGATATGTCGACGCTCCATAGGCGAAGGATGAGGGCTTATTTGGGGTCCGTAGTAGACCGGTACCGCAAAGTTTAGCCCAACGTGGTTTGGATTCGGTACTGAGTTCTCCATCCTAACACTTGGAGGGTTTCCATTTGGTGATTCAGTCACAGGAATTCCATTGGATGGGGGAACGGGCACCTGCTGGAGTTGGCTAAGTTCGTTATTCCTTTCCCTCAGTATGTCGATAGTTTCTTGCTTCCAAGCCATTTGGGCTATACGAGGATATTCGGGATTGCCTTCTGATGTCATCGTGGAATGAGTCTAGGCTCGATTTCAAGTAAAGACTGAGCTTCGGATGGGAGGAACCGAATTTACTTTTCTAGGACAAATTTTACTATCTCGTCCTATTCTTTCAACAAACCCATTTATTCGTCCACGTGGGTCTTAGGTAGTCTTAAAACTCATCTAAGTTCAAAGCATTTCAATTTTGATAATGACCGATCAAAACAGATAATGATTTATGAAATTCTTTCGTTACTTAATCAGTATTGAAAACTTTGAACTCGTTTGATTTTTAAGAATTCCTACGACATCATCAATCCATCAATTATAAAACCCCCTTCCATGTCTTGAATTCATAGAATTCTGTAGGGATCATATGGATACAAGACAACTGTACTCATGTCGGAGGGTTTTCAACAATATAAAAGCCCGAGAGAAAATAAAGAAATGAAGGGAAAAAATAAACATCACAACCTATTTATAAAAATAGAAGGAAAAGATGACAAAGTAAAATTTAACATTCGGACATGTATTAGTTGGACTTATTTGCACATATTAGGCTCTACCTTCTAATTATATCCCAGTGGAGTCGCCAACTAACGCGCTTTATTTTTCAAAAAGAAAATAATATTAAATAATAACTAAACTTAAGGAGAAAGGGGTTTTTAAAGCACCGATTTTCTCAAAAAATATACTTAGGCTGCTTTAAAAATAAGAAGTCGCCACCTAACATTGGATTTAAATGGTGTGCTAGATCATCGAATTTTAGAAAACAAATTTAAAAGGCCTAAGTAAAAATTGACTCCAAAAATACAGTCAAACCAAAGATTCATTTAAAGGCTCAGGGGTTAGTTATGCTCAGGGAAAGTGTTAGGCACCCCAAGACGCCCGTTTAAAAACGGAACCTTATGTCAAATTAAATTCAATTAATTTAAGTCAGAACATTTTATTTTATTTTAAAATCTTTTCTTTCTTATAAAATATTTTTGGTATTTTTTAAAAATGAGATGGGACATATTTTTGTATTTTTGGAAATGTTCTCTCGGTATAACCTCTTATCAAATATTAAGGATTCGACAAGAATAGTCCCCGGGAAGGTTTTTATGTATGTTTTCGAGAGATTTATTCAATTTAAATAGACAAACTAAAAATAGGTGAATAAAAATGCAAACATGAATGCAAAACTAACATCTATATGAAATTTATTTTTTATGCAAAAGTGACCTAAAAACAACTAAAGGGTTTATTTAAATATGTCGATGTAAACTTGATATGAATATGGGAATTGAATAAAGAACACTACTTGAATTAATATGATTATGCATGACAATAATTTAATTGTTTAATAAAAATATAAATGGTGCACGTGCCGTGAGTAAATGTGAAAAATAACATGGATTCACGAAAATAAAAAACATGTATAAAATTGTAAGTAGTGAGAGTGTCCTAAACATGCTGTCTAAATGATACAAGAAATAAACGTGCTAAGTGGATGCAAAAAGGTCTATTTTAAGTTTGCCTGATTAATTTAAAGAAACTTTATTTTGAAATTTCCTTGAATTCTATGGATATGAGAATTAAGGGGAGGTTCGCGAAAATAATTTTGTTGATATTAATCTTTCCAAAACTTAAGCGAAATCCCTTGAAAAATTTACCGAGGGAAGAGATTTCCTAAAATCATTCATTTCTAAATTCCACTCGAGTTTGGAAATGGAAATGAATCCATGGAAAACTCTCTCATGATTTATCGAATCGTCGAATTCACCTTAAGGTTTGCAATGATTAATTCCTACAAACAAAAAATTTATTATTTTTGTATTTTTTATTTTTTAGGGTTTTGACAACAAGAATAAAAATAAAATAAAAAATACAGAAAAAAAAATAATTAAACATCTTTCACCTAACGCTTGGGGTTAAGTTCAACACGAGAAACCCAACACGGCGTTTTCATCGGATCATCGGATGACTTATTTTTTTAGTTTTTCTCTTTATGAATTACAAACAAAATAAATAAATAAATAAATAAAATAAAATAATAAAAAGACAGCAGATGTCCTCGTCTAAACACTGGAAGATTTAGATTGATAATAGGGAACCTCATTCCGACGTTTTTCATCGAATCATTGGACAATTAAAAAAAATAAAGTTTGCTGGAATTTAAATTGTGAAGAGAATAAAATAAACTGAAAAAAGAAAAAAAAAAAAAAAAAGATACCTGTTTTAGGCCAAGAATCCAAATGCTCGGTCTTTTTCTTACTTGCAGATTGCTTTTTGAAAGAGTTTACAATGAGAATTACTCTCTAAGTTTTTTTTTTCATCTCTCAAATTCTGAATGAATAAAGTGGGAAGAGGAGGACCCTATTTATAGGAAAAGATGGGGTGTGAAAAACACGAGAAAATCCTAAAAATTAGGTCTGGTTGCCAATGCCCAATCCAAATTTGATTGGGAATGGGTAAAATTCATAAAAACACAAAAAAAAAAAAAAGAACATTCTTGACACAGGCATCACCCCCTGCCTCATAGTAGGGGCCAATTGGCCCTTCTCATTACTTTTTATTTCTTTCTCTTTCTCTCTCTCTTACGTGCACACACACAATGCTAGAGGTGGGGCCCTCTCTCACTTTTTTTTTTTTTCTCTTTCTCTCTCTTTCTTTCTCTCTCTTAGTTGGACTAGGGGGCCCACCCCATTTTCTCTCTCTCTCTCTCTCTCTCTCTCCTCCTCCTCCTCCTCCTCTAATTTCTCTTTCAAATTGTACTTTTTTTTATTTCTCAATCCCTAAACTCTTTTATTTTATTTTGATTTTTTCTTTTCATTTTCTATTTCTTTATCAATTTTTTTTTTCTGGAAATAAAATAAAATAAAAAAAAGTTAAATAAATAAAGTTAACTATAAAATAAAACATTTTTTTTTTTGTGGGACAGTTAAAATACCGTGTCTACAGGAAGCTACATCCACCTGGGAAAAGGGTCGCATTATCAAATGTCTCTATTTCCTCCGCCCGAAGACTCCTATGCTGATTCGTGAACGTGCCAGGCTTGAGAGCGGTATCCTCTCTAAGGACATACCCTTGATCTAGAGTGTCGCCTCAAAGAAATGAGGGTTAGGGTATAGGCCTTGGCAGAAGGCACTGGAAAAAGAAGCCTTGCCTAACTCACACTCGTTTCACTAGAGAGATTTTGGATGGGCTGGTGCCCTACTGATTTGTTTACCCCTCTAACTAGATACCACCCTATGATGGGAAGATGGACTCAGTCAACCATGTAGCCACATTCAAGATGACCCTGGACCTCTAGGGAGCCTCCGACGTATTACGTTGCAAATAATTTCCCGTTACGTTACAAGGCAAGTCTTAGGAGTGGTATCTCACACTCTCTCTTCGCTCTATTTCTCGTGTCGCTGATCTCGATAGAGAGTTCCTAATAAGATTCTAAGGCAACTGCAAGAAGGCTAAGACCTCCACTCACCTCCTCACTCTCAGGTAGCGCGAGGATGAGTTGCTCAATCAGTTTCTCAAGTGCTTCGATGAGGAGGCTAGAGATGTCGACTGCCTGGATAATAGTATGGCCCTCGCTGCTTTCATGAGTAGATTAAGAGAGGGAAAGTTCTTCTACTCTCTCACCAAAAATTCAGCGTATACCTTGGAAGATACCTTATCTCGGGGGGCGTGCTTCAATGAGGTGGACACCTTTATGGAAGACAAAGTAATGTTCTCCAGAAAGTAAGAGGATGTTCATGAAGAGAGACAGTCCTCACTGATGGGAAGTAAAAAATCCAAAGTAGAAGGGAAGTTGAGTGATAATAGACGGACCCCAA
Organism: Eucommia ulmoides; assembly: GCA_016647705.1. Taxonomy (NCBI): domain Eukaryota; kingdom Viridiplantae; phylum Streptophyta; class Magnoliopsida; order Garryales; family Eucommiaceae; genus Eucommia; species Eucommia ulmoides. The sequence goes on from CM028330.1 coordinate 35,513,487, forward strand.
CCTGGAGGGCCGAGTAATTCACACTCTTGAGGCTTTTCATGGTAACAATTTTATGAAAGATCGATGGTAAGAAACCTGGCCTTAGGCGGCCTAGTCTGCCAAAGGCTAAGGGAAGAAAGAAAAACACCAACAAATACTATGAGTTCCATAAGGATCATGGTCATACCACAGATGAATGTTATCAACTGAAATAGGAAATTGAGAATTTGATAAGACGTGGCTATTTTCGGTGCTACGTTCGTGAAGATAATCGTGAAAGAGAAAGAAGATGCAAGCCGCTCCCAGAAAAAAGAGGGACAGAAAGAGGATGAGTGCCCCGCATCCTCGGGGAGGATTGAAGGATAAATCCAGACAATCCACGGAGGGTTCTCGTCTGGTGGAGCCTCTAGCGGCACTCGAAAAGAGCATATCTGGGCCACTAAGAAAAAGGCAGAGAGAAGTAGCGGAAAGATCCTGGTGACCATGGTGCCCGGCACCGTTATCACCTTTTCCAACGAGGATCTCAATAACTACATTTATATCCTGATAAAACTCTAGCAATCATGGCTATGATCTCCAATTATCGGGTTTGAAGAATACTACTGGACTGTGGGAGCTCTATTGACATCATCTTCATAGGATGCTTTAACAAAATAAAAGTCGACCCCAGTAAGCTCTTTCCGGTGACCTCTCCCCTTGTGGGCTTTAGGGGAGAAACGGTCCACCACCTAGGTTGGGTTGACTTTCTAGTGTCCCTGAGAAAGGAGCTTTGAAGAACTACCATATGGCTTTGGTTCTTGGTCGTGAACTTTCAATCTGCATACAAAGCCATACTCAGATGACTTTCCATGGGTGCCCTAAAAGCTGTGTGCTCCATGTACCACCTAGACATGAAGTTCCCTATAGAGGAAGGGATTGGTACTATGAGGGAAGACCAAATTGAGGCTAGAGAAGGCTTCATTGCTACTGTTGAGGCTGACCCTTCGCCAGCAGTAGAATAGTAATCACAGGAGGTGCCCGAGCTTTCTTCCTTATAGAACGAATTAGGGTACTACTTGTGGAGGATCCTAGGGAAGAAAGAGCATGCCCAATGCCTAATAAGAACCTAGTCTCTATCCAAGTCTACCTTGAGGATAGCGCCAAGATAGTGAAAATTAGGACCGAGATGGCCCCTGGAGTACGACGAGCCCTAGAGAAACTCCTCAAGAAAAATGAAGATGTCTTCACATGGTCACACTCTGTCTTGCTAGGGGTTAATCCCGAGTGGCCATGCACCGATTGTTCATCAACCCCACTCACTTACCGGTTCATCAGAAAAGAAAGAAGTTCCACCTGGAGAACCAAGTTATTATCACCAAAGAGGCTTAGAAGCTAATAGACATTACAGTGATCAAGGAAATCACTTTCTCAAATTGGATCGCCAATTTTGTTTTAGACAAGAAGGCAGGGGAGAAGTGGCGGATGTGCGTTGATTACAAAGATCTCAACAAGGCATGTCCCAAAGACCTCTTCCCCCTTTCAAGGATTGACATGGTAATTGATGCCACAATTGGGTATAAACTTTTGAGTTTCCTAGATGTGTTCTTTGGGTACAATCAAATTTCAATGTATCGTCCCAACCACCCAAAAATGTAATTCATAATGGATAGGGCCATCTGTTGCTACAAGGTGATGCCAATCAGATTAAAGAATGCCAGTGCGACCTACCAACGAGTTGTGAATAAAATGTTCAAGTCTGAGATAGGGAAATCCATAGAGGTGTATGTGGATGATATGCTCGTCAAGAGTCTATTGGCCGAGCAACACATCGCCGATCTCCAGAGATGCTTCGACATTCTTCAAGCACATATAATGAAGCTCAACCTCTCCAAATGCATATTTCAAATGGACTCTGGTAAGTTTATTAGTTTTACGGTCTCTAAGATAGAGGATAAATGCCAACCCAGATCAAATCTGGGTTGTCATGGAAATGTCCTCTCTGAGAACCAAGAGGGGAGTCTATAATCTGGCTAGAAGGGTAGTAGCCCTTAGTCACTTCATCTCCTAGTCGAGTGCTAGGTGTTTTTCCTTCTTCAAACTGATGAGGTAAGTAAGACCTATGAATGGACATAACAGTGTGAGATCATTTTTTAAGAGTTAAAGTTCTTTCTCGCAACCGTTCTGTTACTGACCACGCTCATTCTTGGAGAAGAGTTGTTCATGTACCTTTCCATATCTTCGACAACCGTGAGCGCCACATAAATCCAAGAGGTAGGGACTAGCCAAAGCTCTGTATATTACTCTAGTCACGTCCTGACGCCCGCCGAGGTCTAGTATTCCAGGATGGAAAAGTTATCACTCGCCTTACTCGTAGCCTCCTAGAAAATGAGGCAATATTTATAGGCCCACTTTGTAGTTGTACTAACTGGACATCCTGTGCGCCAAATACTCCATGCCTTCTAAATGTCAGGAAGATTGATAAAATGGTCCTTTGAGCTTAGCGAGTTTGATATCGTCTACTGTCTATGCACAACCATCAAAGGTCAAGTCATGGCTGATTTCATCGCTGAGTTCATATTCGTCGATGAATCTCCACCAGAGACAACTGTCCCATTAGGCCTGAAGGACAGCACTCAGGCCCTATGTCTCGAAGCATGCCAGCCAAGTGCCACCATTCCAAATGATGTTCCATATGAAGACCCTCTCCCCCAGGGAAGAGACTATTCACCGATAATTCTTCCAACTAAAAGGGCAGCGAGACAAGACTAGTCTTGTCCACCCCCATTGGGAAAGATATCGAGTATTCTCTCAAACTTGACTTCAAGGCCATTAGTAATGAGTCTAAATACGAGTCACCGATATTCGGACTGAAATTGACCAAGCTCATGGAGGAAACAGATCTATCGATATTTTTCAATTCTCAACTAGTGGTTAATCATTTGAGAAGAAAGTACCAACCTAAGGATGCCAATATAGCAAGACATATAGACAGGGTAAGAAACCTCTTGAAAGACTAGTTGGTAGCGAATTATTTTGCCGCAAATGTACGGTTCAAGTTTTAATAATGTAGTGATGAGAAATAGTTGTCGTTTCCACAGGAATTGGTTTAAATCGTCGCTAAGTACCGTGATTATCGTAACCTAACATTATCTAGGCCATCCAATTTTGGGTTTTTGTAAAAATAAAACTAAACTAAAATAAATACGAAAACAAAATACAATATAGATTTTCTATGCACTAATATTCTAGGGGCTTGATTTCATCTTGTTATTCCCTTGTTATCCTATTAAGCGGTTATTAGTTAATTATGTTCATTCAATAATCAAGGTCCCCGTGCTATTACTTTCTCACTACCTTTCCCAAGCTTCAAGTGATAGAATATGTAATCACTTCAATACCAATATCCCTATCCCGTATTTAGGTGAAAACATTAGTTATACCCGACCTTATAGATTACGCAAGCTCTAAATATCTCCCGATCTATTAAAGTTTACATTGTGTTTAAACTAAGTCCAAACCCGGGATTACCTATCTCGAGTGTCAAATCAAGTTCTAAATTCAACTAAAATATCGTGTGAAAGTATACATTGAAAGCATTATAAAGATAAATACAATTGAATGGAGATTCTAATTAATCAATTTAGAACTCGATTATCTCCCGGTCTTACGAGATCCTAAATTTACAACGCTAACACTTAGGTGTTGATTTCCTCTTAGACTCATAATAACCTACTGGTGGCTGCAATTCATGCGTTGCCACTTTCACCGCAAGCGTACGGATCAAGTTTTAGTATAATTAACCTTTCGGTCGGGTATCGTATCCACAGGGATTTGTTGAGATTACTATCGAATACTGCGATTGTCATAACCCGACTTTATCTAGGCGAAAAAAATGGAATATAATTAATACTAATACTAAAATACTACTTTAACTATACTAATTACTAATACAAGATAGTTATGGGATGGATTATCTAGGGATTAACTTTATTTACTTAAACGCGTTTGATTTCGTTTAGTTTATAATAATGGTGTTGGACCTATTTGACAATCTCGGTATCTAAAACTCCTCCGCCACCTCTTCTGAGTATAAGACAGGGGATGTAACACAACTTCGTGTTAACGAATAAATCCCCCTCAACGTCTTAACAACTCTAGGTTGCGTGAGTCTTGCCCCAACCTCATTGATCGCACACAAAACCTCTGTTTGTAAACTCTTTCGCCACCTCTCTTGAGTGTAAGACGAGGGATATAACGTGACTTCGTGTTAATGAAGAAGTCCCCCTCAATGTCTTAACGACCCTAGGTCACGTGAGTCTTTCCCCAACGTCATTGATTTCATGCGTTGTGTTTACCCTATCAACAATCTCAATTCTAAAACTCCCTCGCCACCTTTCTCGAGTGTAAGACAAGGGAATATGTGACTTTAAAATCAATGAAGAAGTCCCCCTCAACGTATTAATGACTCTAGGTTGCATGAGTCTTGCCTCAACGTCATTGATTGTCCACAATCCTAACCCCGACCGGGTTATTGGATCGTGGCGTTTATTTATTCTAATCCGAATTTGGAATTTGTCAAACCCGGTATTCTCAATATGTAAATATAAGCACAATAAACAAACAATATGATAAACACACTAAAACATTAAAGAACAATCATCAAAGAAACGCAACTAAACCAAAGCTACGTTTTTATAAACGATATTAATCCCATACATAATCCACGTTTAACCTATGGCCATAGCCATTTATACAATTGAAACTAGACTAAACATGCTCAAACATACATAGAAGATAAGAAATAAAAGGAAAAACAGGTGAACTTAGCTGATATCCGAAGATTATCTGCTAAAACCATCCACCGAACGATTCTCCTTCTCCGCGTGTTGATCTTCTCCTTTGGATATGTTTAAGTACTCCCCATACTCTCTTTATATCCTAACCTAAGCCTTAAGGGCTGTAATGGCCGGAGGGAGTAAAGGAGAAAGGAGAAAAGGGGTATAAATTGACAAAATATCTAAAATAAATATCTAACACTGCGCAGAGGCTCTCCACCTAGGCGAAGGGATTTTCCGCCTTGGTAGAGGTATGTCAGTTAAGGGTTCACCTAGGCGGTGGAGTAGGAATATAATCTGCTGGATTTCCACCTAGGCGGTGGGCTGTTAGTAGCCAATTGTTGTTTTCTTTGCATTTTCACCGCCTAGGCAATGGTCTAGATGCCTAAGCGGTGGGCCTCTTTTCAGAATCTTGCCTTCGTGCTCATTTTTCCACTGTTCTCCGACTATTCTCGATACGATTTGATTATTTATGCTCCGATTTCATATCTTTTCACCCTACGCACCTGTTTTAATACAAAAGGAATAAAAATATATTAAAACATATAAAAATAACTATAAACGTACTCGAAAACTAACAAATTTGGTTTGGAAATAGATAGGTAATTTACACCTATCACCTACGTTATGCACTCTCAATTCCGGTTACGAATTCAAGCTCTCCTGATTATGAAATTTGCAACCTAACATTGTTTAATTCATTGGCCACATGAATCAAACACATTAGGCCAAGGGAATGCATAAAAAGAAATTAAATCTAACAATTGACAAAATATTCACAACATGGTTCAAACGAGACTACGTTAAGCCCTAATCTAGATTACGAACACAACATAGACAAATCCATTGCTAATATTCTCAATAAAGTTATAAATGTAAGTAGTTTAACACAATATTACAAATACGAACTTAAAACAAAAGATTAGAGAGAAGAAAAAGGTAGAGAAAAGCTTATTGTGGGTTTGGGCTCAGATCTTCAACTCTACGTGCCACCAATGATGTTTTCTTCCTCGATCTCGCATCAAAACGCAATCACCCGGTATTTTCTCGCCCGAAATCACCTCCAATCGCTCCCAAAAATCACCTATTTTCATTCTCTTTTCGTCCCCCCTTTTTCCCCTTTGGCCAAAATGAGCTTAAATACCCTATTTTAGGGTTCAGATGCGATAGACAGCATTGCAGGGCGTGTTTTAGCGCACTGCAGCGCAACAAGGGCAGAAACCCACTAACGGGAGTGTGTTGCAGCATGTGTTAGGCAGTAGATACCACTATTTCGTATTATTACTGTAATGTTCTCTTTTGAACTCTGATTGAGGTGATTCAGAAACCTATGGAAAGCTAAAACGTAGATCTACAACTTCTATCTTTTGAGATTTTTCAAAATTAGATTGAATTATGGTAAAAAAAATGGCCTTAAAGCTACAATACCTGCACTGATTTTGCACATTTTCTCCCATTTATTTATATCCTACAAAAACAACACAAAAACACATTAAACTAACAAAAATACTTGAAAACACACAAATATTTGAAGTCAAAAGTACTTAATTTGTTGGTAAAAAACTCACTCATCCATGGCCTTCTCCTATCATCACCCAGGTTCCCCGAGATAAAAATTTTCACGCCGATGCCTTAGCCAATCTAGCCTCGTTTGTGCCATCCAGAAGGCCCCGATATGTTCCTATGTATATTTTCTATGAACCCAGCATCGACGAGGCAAAGTAGGTCAACTAGGTCGATGACACAGATGGTTCACCATGTTGGATGAACCTAATCCTGCAATACGTCGAGCATGGCACCCTCCTGAGTGACAAAGCTGAGGCCAGTAGACTAGGATATTGGGCCTCTTGATATTGTATGGTAAACAGAATTATGTATTGAATATTGTTCCATAGATCGAATCCTGATGCCTGTGCCCCAAAGAATCTTAGTATATTCTATCCAAGGTTCATGAAGACGTGTGTGGCAACCATACGGAATGGTAGTCACTTGCATAAAAAATAATCTGCAATGGGTATTACTGGCCAACGCTGGCGTACGATGCAAAAATCCATGTGCGAGCATACGATAGATGCCAAAGGTTCACCCCACATCCGCAGATACCTCCAACAGAAATGACATCTATAAGTAGCACATTACTTTTCGCCCAGTGGGGAATCAACATCTTTGGACCTCACCTTATGGGTATGGGACAACACAGGTTTTTTGCTAATGGTGATCGACTATTTCATCAAGTAGGTAGAAGCGGATCACCTGGCCATGATCACTAAAGAGAAAATTTAAAATTTCACATGGAAAAACTTGGTGTGCCATTTCGGCATCGCAAAGGCCATCATAGAGGATGATGGGAAACAGTTCAATACCGACTTGTTTATAGACACTATATTTTGTCCCGCCCAATCAACCAAACCAAAGTCATCTTAACAAACCAACAAGGGCCATTGAATTAAGGGCCCAACCCATAAACTAATGACTCACAAATGAGAATTAAAATGACTAAGACACCCCAAGAATATTCTCTACAAAAATATCAAGGGAATAAACCAAGTCACTTCGGAGGTAACAAACCGTTATCGAAACTAAATCGATTCAGTTCGCCACCCAAGCAAGGCCTTTAACATATATTAAATGCCCATCCCTTCATGCATTAAATGATTGGGATGACATTTATAGGCCACATTCAAGGAATCAAGATATTTTGATCAAAATATCTTAGAGTTAACCGAAATCCTTGAAATGTGACTACCCATTATCGAAACCGAACCAATCTGATTCGCCACCTTGCATATACTTAATGTTGACATTAAGTGTTCATCCCATCAAGAATTTATTACTTGGGATGACATGGATGGGGCGGATTCAAAGAGCCCAGATGTTATTTTTACCAAAATATCTTAGGGTTAACTAAAACCATTGAAGTGTAACTACCTATTACAAGGTAAACTGTGTCGGTTCGATCCAAATCCAACCAATTCTTAGCCCATCAAATTATGATTCATCATTTAGCATTAAATACAAAATAACTCATCAAGACTAAGTTCAACGCACCTTGGAAACATTAATGGTAAGCCAACCGAAATAGTGAAATTAACTGGTACTTATCACCAAACCAAACCAAATTGGAAGTGTCTCATCAAGCCATTAATTTACCCATGTTCAACCAATCACATTGGAGATTGTGTAATCATTGCCAATGATTGGAAGAATATTTGAAATATTTGATTATCATTACCAAATCTTAGAGAATCCAACACAATCTTTAAAATTCGTCCAAAGTAATTCAAGATCAAGACAAGAGGAGATCATCCCCTAGCCAAACAGACCCCAGGGATGAACCTAAGATGGTCTGTGCATCACCTAATGCGTAGACCCCCAGTTCTATATGTATTGGGGTATGTTTTCATATTTTGGGCACTTGGAAACCTCTCATTCTCTCTCTAAGTTCAAGCAAAGCTCTCAGGTTCTAGGGTTTCCAAGAATTTATCTTCAATAACACCTCAAAATTTTGCTAAAATTCTACCCTAGAGGAAGTTCTTGAGGTTCTTCAAGGAAGAACTCGAGGTTTGATGACAACTGATCGAGGACAACCAAAGAAGATCAAGAGGGAAAAAAAGGTAATCACTTTGGGAAGACTACTTCCCCTAAGTAGGTATGTCTTCTTGAAACACCCTTTGTTCTTGGCTTAAATATGCATATTATGCTTGTAAATAGCATGATCATATAGTATTCATACATAAATTTCATGTATATAACATGCATAACAAGTAATCAAGACAAAACGTCAAAATCATGTCAAAATCATCAAACTATGTCAAAAACATCCAAGAACATCAACAACACATCAAACTGAACCTAAATGAACTACGTGATGACTTGATCTTTGGTCACTCGCCAAAGTATGTAGGCAACCCACATAAGGGTTCGGCCACTTTTAATAATAAAAGCATATCATATTTCACTCTTAGAACTACATGTTGACCTAATTCCTTATGAAAACAAAGATATGTTGGCAACCTTTATAAGCTTTGGTCGTCAAAAAATACAAAAAACGTAGTCATTTCATATCATTTTACGTGTTGGAACTACATGTCGACCTGATTTTTTGTGAAAACAAGGATATGTAGCAAACCTTTATCAGATTCGGTCGTTAATATTTTCTGTTTATTATATACTGCAATTGGTTGTCGCTTCTTAGATTAGTGTAGTATTGACTGCTTTCATCACATAAAAATGCATAGAAAGGAAAAAAACTTTAAAGAAGGGATTTTTTTTTTTTTAAGTAAATCAAAGAAAATTACTTGGATGTTGTTTAACGGTGAATATTCATTTAAACTAAGGTACCAATTATGGATGGACGTCTCGGGGTACGTAAAACCTTTCCCAAGCATAACGACCCACGAACTTACAGAAATCTTTGGTACAAAGATCTTTATGAGTAAAAACATGGGCTTTTTCTAAAATAAAAAATACTTCTAAAATCGCGGTGACCTAGCACACTATTTAACCCCATGCTAGGTGGCGACTCCTTTTTAAACATAAAATCCCGACCCAAGAAGTTTTTCAAAACCGACGCCTTAAAAAATTATTTTCAAAATGAGCGGATTTGGAGGACTTAGAGAGGGAGGAATGAAACTTGTTTCCTTTTCTTCCCGATCTCTACTTCTTCCGCTATCAAAATACGGGATGCATCATTTTTCACGGACTTCAACTCCAGATTGGGAATATAGAATCACTTCTCATCTCTTGGGTACCCAGAAGTAAATGACCAAGTAGAGGTAACCAACCACACCATTCTCCACACGATCAAGATGTGACTCAACAAGTCTAAAGAGGTCTAGGTAGAGGATTTCCCAGTTGTTCTCTGGGCCTACCATACTATTGTCTAGACCTTGACAAGAGAAATGCCCTATACTTTCACCTTTGGAACAGAGTCGGTCATTTCTGTAGACCTCCAAATTGCCAACCCTTGGGTTGTGTGTTACACTGAACGGAGTAACTATGTTGAGCTCAGACTCAACCTAGATCTCCTTGAAGAATACTGAGAGCAATCTCAAGAGAGAACCCTTGCTAGTCCACCGGCCGCATGGTGAGATACCTCAAACTGCGAAGTAAAATGCTTAAGCAATTGACTAGAAACTGTAGCTAGTCACTTCCATTTGCAAGGTAGACAACATGGCCAAATCAGCTAATGAAAAAGACAAAAATTGTCTCTGTCTTCTTGACATCAGCAAATCACATAAGTAGATGAGCACATAGAGTTTTGCTCTGCTATTGAGGACATGAGAGGACAGAGAGCATACGATGTATAGTATCACAATAATGACAAAATCAAAAAGAAAAAAGGTATGTGCTACTGACTAATTGAATCCAATGCAAAAACATCTCGTTCATTCCAAACCGATTCGGTTACAAGTCCACAACGGGATACACACACACACACACAAAAAAAAAAAAAAAAAAAAAAGGACAACGAAACCAAGTCTACGACTAAGTCAAGACTCCTTTGCCCATCTCCAATAGTCGAGGCATCCTCTTCTGGCGTTGGCATTGGCGTGACATCCCCTTCCCCTAGTATATGTTCTCTTGGCTCCAACTCTGACTCCCCATGCGTCTGCCGAAAGATCTTCACCCCTAACTGTCATGATGGCAGGATCCCTGTAGAATCACCGATCCTCCAAAAAATCGTCGGGGATAGTGAATCCTAGAGGAGGAAAAAGACCATTTGAAGCTCTAGCACGTGACCCTCCATTATGTCATTCCTGGAATGCTCTCCGGTTGTGCAGGTAATAAGCGTATAGCTTGTTATAAACCACCTCGATATTCTTCTTCAACCCACTCATGAATAACTGAAGCTGGGTCTTTGCCTTTTCTAAGGAATACAATTGAGTAGTAAGGTTCTCCACCTAGGACGCCAACTCCGACTCCGCCCTCTAGCTCGCCTTCAACTGCATCTGAAGGAGCTCATAACGAGACTCTCATGAACCGCACTCTGCTATCATCCTAGCCCATTATTCATTCAAGACATCCTACACCCTAGACTGATATTGCTGGTGATAGACAAGCTCCATCAGATTGCTAGAAAGCAGGGCATGACCCCTTCTCCACTTGACGAAGAAGCTCATTCTCCCTGTGAGCCAGAACCTGCTTCTAATAACGGGAAACAGAAATACCCTATAGAAGAGATAAGGCCATGGATGAACTGTTCAAGGTAAAATCCATAGACATAATAGGAGAGCCATGCGCCTGGAACCATAGTGTCCAATTTTTGGCACTCCTGGTAGGACCAACTTGCAGACTGTGCAAGGGTTCCATGGGAGCCTCATTCCGAGGTTGCTTCTAGGGATAATCCTGTGTCCTTGGGGGATCAATAATAGAAGTAGGATATACTCTCTGCAGCACATCCCACCATTCTCTGGATTGCGATGAGCTCGAGAGAGAACCGACGAAGCTTCCTCCAGAGGGACAAGGTCAAATGGAATGGAAAATTCCCCAACTAACTCTGGAATAGCTCGACAAAAGGGCTGGAAACAAGCTATTAAAGGTATGTATTGAATCCTCCAGGGACAACGTCCTCTTCACCTCATTGAGACTGTATTCTTCAGAGGTGGAAGGTCGATTATGGCCTCCAGGAGGACGCACATCACCACGAGAAACCTTCTGTACATTCTAGTTCATCCACCATACGAGAGTTGTGCTATGGAAAAGATGAGAGAAATAACCTACGCACTTCTCCTTCTCCTGCAGTATGTATTGATTGCGCACCTCTCCAACCCCAAGGGACAACCTAAACAATTTTGTTCAAGGTAACAATTCCCATCATAATGTGAATGGAATGAAGGGCACAGTAGAACAACGAAAAATTATAAAAACTTGGAATCTCGTGCACGACACGATGGAGCAAGAACTAGAGGTTGCACCTGGTCATATATCAAGGATGGATGAGTATCTCCCGTTTTTCCAAGGCTTTAAATTTGAGACTAGGATTAACCAAAGTCACCTTGACAGTAGATGAAAGGTTCAACTCTCGCTGAATGTCCTAATGGGTTTACTCTACGAGCAAGGCCATGAAAGTATCGAAGATGAGAGAAAAAAGAAATACAGATTCAATGAGATAATATAGAAAACCCTATTTGTGAGAAGTAAATCTCTAAAAGCTACCCGGTGCAAATTATATAGGAAATATTAATATAATAAGACAAGAGACTCTCTATACGACATGTGAATGTTGGAATAGCGTGTCTGGGAAGCCTTGCCAAATAGGAACCACCAAAAGTACAAGCGCCAAATTTAATCGTGATTAAACCCTTCACCCATGCTGAAATAACTCAGGCCTAGATAAAAGGCTAGGGGGGAGTAGGGGAGTAGGTACATGCGCTAATCAATAGAAAATAATGCATTGAAGAAATCATGAAAATAGTAAACGGGAAGGAGCCTTTAAAAAAAAAGGAAAAAACAAATACAAACAAGAGTCGATTCTTCCTTTTTCTTCATCTCTCTTCCTCTTTCTTTATCTATTCCCTTACTTCTCTAGATTTAACGGCCTTAAGGCCTCTTCCCTTCCCTCCTAGCTTGGGATTTTGAGGAGCTTCTCTTGGGCGAAGACGAGCCTACTTTCTGGGAAGGTCCGATATCATTACCTGAAAAAGAGGAGCGCCAGCCTAGGCCGCGATAGGCTTGGAGCATGCAATCCTTGAGCTTCTAAAGATAGTCCTCCAAGTCATCGACATTCATAGCAGGCTCTGGGGTCTCACCTCCCGTCCTTTCCTGCACCCTCTTCGCCATTGCGCGTTAGAGAGCCTCCAAGTGAAGGGGCCGCTCTAATTGTTCCAGTAAGTTGTCCATATCATTCAACTTTGCCTAAAAATGAGCGTTCGCAACTCCACTCTCCATATACAATACGCTCATCTCTCGTTGTAGTTCCAACTTCTAGATAGACATGTGAAGAAACTGGTCATCCATAAAAGTGAGGACCAATCGAAGGGTCCTCATCTGAGTAACTTACTCAACGTTAGTGGCAAAAGGAAGGATAGCGACGTAGGCCCCCTCCACCCTAGCTCATCAGATGGTGAATAGACAGCGGGTCTCCTCGACTATGTCAAAGCCAACTATGGACATTCTTTTAAACGAATCAAAAGAAAAGCATAAAACAACAAACTAAGGAATGATGACTTAACCTAGCATGTCTCCAATATTTATAGAAGGAGAAGCACCAAGTAAGATTCTTCCTCTGATGTTTTCCCCAATTGAATCAAAACAATTATGCAGGCAATTAAACCGACGTGGCCAACCTGCATGGGAAATCGTGCGTGCCATCATGAGGATATTCGTGAAAAAGCTTGCAAACCTCCATGATGATACTCAGCCCCAGAACGTAGTAGTCCTGCCTTCTATGGCCTACTTTGGCTGCATTTTACCCTCGAAGGTCAAGCACCACCCTCAGAGAACACCCTGCTTGTCCAATCAATTAATTAAGGGGGGGGGGGGGGGGATAAGGCCTCTTTCGCCTATCTTAATGAGACAAAATAGGCACCTCATTACCACTACCTAGCGGAGTAGACAACAAAGTGTCGTCTCACTCACCGGGTTAGGCAATAAAAGGGCGTTAGGACCCTTGACGGCGTGACCCGCACCCATTTCTCGAGGTTCCACCCTAGCTAGCATGGGATCGTTTTGAACCCCTTAGAGGACGTGACGAATTTGGTGTGACTCCTATTAGACCAATTGAAACATCGCGTGATCTTTTTCCCACTCAAAGGCGTGACGAATTTGGTGTGACTCCTATTAGACCAAAGGCACGAAGCCCTCAAAGCTCCTCCTGCATAAGGCACACTTGGTTCTCCATTTTCCTTACACGGACTTTATCCTGCCTCCTCAACTTCCTTTCCTTATCACGACAAAAACATAGAAAATCCACCTCATGAAGAAGCTGCACTGCGTGGGACACCGCAAACCTATTTACCACATGCAGATCAACCTTTCATAGAGACTCCATATCGCGCGAAATGAGGATTGAGAGGCAAAAGTCTAGAGCGTTGGAAGAATCTCTGAAGACGGTGGACTCTAGTGTGAGCTTAGTGTTCCTCATCTCCCAAACAGGAGGTGTCTTCAACGGAGGAGCCATCAAGGGTAGCTAATTTGGTGGGATACCACTCCCACTGCAACATGTCCTTTTACCTCCGGAACATGCCGAACGATCCAAAACTCTTGTCTGTGGTTTCACCGTTCAACCTTTTTTCAGAAAGGAAATAAATTCAAGAAACCCATAATTTTACTCTTGAAAAAGGGAAGAGTCCTAAAAAAAAGGGTCCAAAGAATGACAATACGAAACTAAATACAAGTGTCACCATGCGAAAGCTTGCGCTGGAAGACTCCCAGGACAAGACTACCTGGCCTAGGAGTCTTGGGGGGGCTACTGATGGTGGTGAATTTGGTACTAGGCCGCCCACTCAAAAAATCCTAGATGACCAGGTCTATCACCTCCAGTAGGACAAATCCTTGGGGAAAACGAATTGTCTTGGAAAAAACCTGGGATCCATCCTCAGAAAGGGTTGAGTCATCAAGTGTGCCCAAACGCTAACCGCCAAAGGACGCCTCATCACCAAATCACCGGAGAATATTCACTTGTCGTGGGGAACATGTAAAGGATAGGGAAATCATTACGCTATAATAAAATGGCTAACGAGGCACTCCATTCTTTCTCCTAAACTGGCCAAGGATCGTATAAATACCTGGGTAAGTTAAGGGTTCATGTATGGTGTTTTACTCTATTATCATTTAACATTACATCTAGCACCTAATTCCTTATTTCTTCTCTATCGGATGCTTACCTCTCACGCCGGAAGTCTTTCGCCGAGATCCATACCCCCTTCCCCCCGGGTGTCAAAAGATTTGTACAAGAACCTTACTAAAGATAGTAGGACGGAGGTAAACAAGAGTAGATCTATAAATTCACTGTGTTATCATTTCTCGGCAACATCTATTTCAAATCACATACAAATGAGCAATTCACTAACTAATACGAAAATAGTTAATTGGAATAGGATTATAATTATACTAATCAACATTCAAATTGAACACAACATATGTGAATCACTAATAAATAAATAAAATATTCAAAAATCATTTTAATAAATGAATTTCTAAATAGGATAAAAGAATAAAGGCATAATTATAATTTTGATAGTTTTTCTCAAACTTTAGCCATTTGTTCTCTATTTTAATTCTAAATTTGAGAGAAAAAAAATAAAAATAAATAAAGTGGAAAAACAAAATTCATCCATTTTTTTTTTTTTTTACCAAATAAGATTTTATTTTAGGAAAACATACTAAATAGTATCTTTAAAAGGCTCAATCTACAAGATAGTCCTAGTCTCTTTTTTTTTTTGCTTTTTATTTTGCACGAAATAATCCTTCAAAAAGCGTTGGTTTGCATAGGATGGTCCTAAATTTTTTGAAATGTTGATTTTGCCCTTCTTGCACATTATTTTTCCCTTTCCTTTTCCGTTCCTTCGTTGCTCCTTTCCCCATTGAGACGATCGACTACATGTTCCTTTCTGGCCATCGCCGACGAAGTTTCTGCCTTCTCCGAAGCTGAACTTGGACAAATCTCCACCTTCGCCGAACATATTTGCCTTGCAGATCGTCGAAAGTCGTTCGTTCTAGATCGGTGAATCGATGAAATCGATGAGGTGAGTTTTAATTTTGATTCATCTTATTTTGATCTTTTTGATGAAATTTGAGGTGAGGTGACGAAGATGAGGGAATCTTGTTTTCTAGGGCATTAGATTTGTCCTTCAAATGGAAAACGCATGCAACGAATGACGGTGAGGATCGAATCAAATAAAAATTCGCAATCGAAGGTAGAGGATGAGGAAACGAAGGACGATGAGGATGGGAATGAGGTCTATGTATTTCTCTTGTCTCCGATTAACCGTCAACGACTTATGTTCGTTGCTGTTCTGGCTTCGACTACGCCATAGCTATGGAGCTTCGAAGCTAGTAATTTGTCTGTGCATGTTGAAGGATTAGAGCTTCAATTAACCGGTGATTGTGAGTGCATGTTGAATGGATTAAGCCAGTGATTGTCTGTGCATTTTAAATTGGATTGATTTGGTTGATTTGTTTGAATTGATTTGGTTTGATTAAATTGTGAATTTGATATACAAATTTGTTGAAATGATTTGATTTGTATTAGTAAAAATCAAGTATATGAATGTAAGATAGAAGAATTATCAATTTGGATTAAAAAATTAGAATGTAACATGACCTTTTGTTATATTCAACACGAGATCGTGTTGAATGTATAGATAGAAGAATTATTAATTTGAATGAAAAAATTGAAATGTAAGACGATCTCGTATTATATTCAAAACGAGATTATGTTGAATATAATACGATTTGAGTTTGTGTTGAATATAACACGACTCTTGTGTTGAATATAATACGAATGGTAAAATCGTTACAAAAAAGTAAAATAACTATTTTGTAACATATTTAAAAAAAAATGTATTTGGTAATTTTGTTAAGACTTCTCGGTAGCTGACACTTTATTTATTTTATTTTTTTTCAACACTTTTTTTTTCCAATCCAACTTTTCATTCCACCCAACTAAAGACAAAAGACGACCAGTTTATATTCCCATTTCCCACGGAGCTGTAGTGCATCTTGCGTGTGTGAGAGAGAAACCATCAGACATCGCTCTTCAATACCAACTGTTCCATCTAGTAATCTAGTGCCGTGCCGTCCAAGTGAGGAAGGTATGGAATATTCCGGTGAGCAATTCGACGTGATTGTCATCGGAGCAGGAGTTATTGGCAGTTCTACAGCTTATCAAACTGCTAAAAAGGGCCTAAAAACCCTCCTCCTCGAGCAATTCGACTTCTTGCACCACCGCGGCTCGTCACACGGTGAGTCACGGACCATCCGTGCGACCTACCCGGAAGACTATTACTCTGCCATGGTCATAGAGTCCTCAGATCTCTGGGAACAAGCGGAATCCGAAATCGGGTACAGAGTCTATTTCAAGACCCGCCAGTTCGATATGGGCCCGTCGGAAGATAAGAGTCTCCGTGCGGTAATCTCCAGCTGCCGGAAAATCTCCATGCCTGTTCGGGTCCTCAATCACGACCAAGTCCACGATGAATTCTCCGGAAAATTTTCATTGCCAGAGAATTGGACTGGTGTTCTAACCGAGTTAGGCGGTGTCATTAAACCCACCAAAGCAGTCTCCATGTTTCAAACACTGGCGCTGCAAAATGGGGCTGTATTGAAAGACAACATGGAAGTGATGGACGTACGGAAAGATGACAGGAGAGGCGGAATTCTGGTGAGTACCTGTAATGGCGAGAGATTTGGAGGTAAAAAATGTGTGGTAACTGTTGGGGCATGGATGAATAAGTTAGTTCGAAAGGTTTCAGGGCAAGTGCTGCCTATTCAGCCACTAGAAACCAGTGTGTACTATTGGAAGATCAAGGAGGGCCGTGAGAACGAGTTCTCAATTAAGGGCGGTTTTCCGACCTTTGCAAGCTACGGGGAGCCTTATATTTACGGGACGCCATCTCTCGAGTTACCGGGGTTGATCAAAATCGCGGTGCACGGGGGCAGGAAATGTGATCCGGACAATAGGACATGGGCATCGTCCCCCTCCGCATTGAATGCATTGCGGGAATGGATCAGAGGAAGATTTGGGGATCTAGTGGGGTCGACCGGCCCGGTGATGACTCAATCGTGCATGTATTCGATGACCCCGGATGAAGATTTTGTGATTGACTTCTTGGGGGGTGAGTTTGGGGAAGATGTGGTGATTGCTGGGGGATTCTCGGGTCATGGGTTCAAGATGGCACCAGTGGTTGGGAGGCTATTGACTGAGCTTGCGACGACTGGGGAGGCAAAAGGTGTGGAGCTAGACCACTTCAGGCTGAAAAGGTTTGACATAAATCCCAAAGGTAATGTAAAAGATTTTGAGGAACAAGTAGCAACCCTTACTGACTTGCTCCCCCGTGATTGAATGCGTAACGTGGTACTTGTGCGGCCATTGGTTTCGTGTCTATCGTTTGATACAATTACTTATTGTTTATTGATACTTCTCTCTCTCTCTCTCTCTCTCTCTCGATTGTCACATTCTCTACGACTCTACCTATTAGTTTTGGACTTTTCTTCAATCCCGTGCACATGGGATGAATGCACCACATAAACCAGACCCCATTGAAAGTGTAAATGGTTTTGTATAATTTTCGACAAGTGGTTCATTTAAACAAAAATAAGGGCAACACTTTATTTTAATTCATTTATTTAAGTATAATATAATTTTTATTTTACAGTAGTATTCATTTAAAAAAATAATATATTTAGAATCTACTTGTACAAATCTACCAAATAAGACCAATATTGAATATAAAAAAAAAATTTTTTTATCCATCTCAATTAATCATTTATTTATTTTTATATTTTGTCACTTGAATTAATTCAGGTTGCAAAAATTATGATTAGCCTAGCAAATTAATATTTTATTGTATCTTAACAAATTTATTAATTCTAACATTATGCAATGGACAAATTTTTAACTTGAAGTCACCATAGTCGATATATTATACAATACTGATTTTGAATATGAAATTTGATATAGATGAGGGGGAATCCGAGTTAGATCACATGTCCACTAAGCTCATGTCACACACGAGAAACTACAAAGTCTACAATACCGAACGGCATTATTACCCCCAAGAAGAGGACACTTGCTCGACCAATACATTCCCCGAGCAAAATACCTCCTTATATCACCCCAGTGACGGAAGACGGGCCATTAACCCAGAATCTGTATCCTGATCAGGGCCTGGAACCTCAACACTCACCTCAGTCGTAATTACTGCTCTAGGGAAATTATAACGTCCCTTATCTGTTAAGGAAATAGTCGTTATTACTCCCTATATAATGGCTCATTATTCCACATCCCACTAAATCTGTCACACTAATGATAATGGGTCAAGATTTAGGGAAGATTTGTGAAACAAGTCTTTCCTCGTTTACAAATACTATAAGATGTGGGTCTAGCCTTGTATGCATTGTTGTTCCTTGCCTATACTCTATCAAATTCACCTCAGAACAGTTAACTAATTCTCAACTCAGATGTGCAACACCGGTAGGCCCAACCATAATGCATTGTTTTGTAGGAACCTAAGTTAGGAGAATCACCTTATTCCTATTTGCAGAGTCCCATATCTAATGAACCAGATTTCGGTTTCATCATATTGGTGCCATTTGTGGGAAAAAACTAATTGTCTTTCTTACTGTTTTTGAATAATGTTTTTGATTACTTTTTGGTAATGAATAATGACAAATGACCAAGAAAGTGAGAGACAGTAGTTCCATACGACTGATCCTGAAGTTAGTCCATATTGGGAGACATTTTCGTTCCTCATGGAGTTGATGAGAAAGATACGAGACCTCTCTCACATTTTTCAATGATTGGTTGGCCAAACTATTAAGAGCCAATTGCTTTTACCACCACATATTCTACAAGGATATGTACTGGTCGCATAGCAAGGCATAAGTCATTGTGGATGATGGACGAAGATTATGGTTGGAGCAACTCTAGAAAAAAATAGCAGCGGAGGGGGCAATGTGATCTCCGACAAGAGTTAGAAAGGATATGAAAGGAAAGAAACGAACTTCGATGGGGATGCCAGAATAATCAACGTGATATTGAAGTCCTTCCATTAGAAAGAATGCCCAATGTGCATTGAAAACTTAGGCCGTGTACACCATCTATAGGGTCAAAAGATAGAATAAACGGAGCGCCCGTATCGAGGAACAGAACGTACCTCATTTGTGTATTGGGTAAGACTCGCGAAGTATCCTAGGATAACTGCATGGTTTATGTAAAAGCCTCATTGGCATCTCAACTAAAAAATTAGCAAGGTGATCAAATTCGACAAGTTGACATTGATCTCCCTAATCAAGTCAACGCCATTAATGAGAAGCTTGGGCAGATCGACAAAAAGAAACCTAACATCTACGAGATTGTGAAGAGAAACACTTCTATATTCACTGCTCGGGTATTGCAGTAGAAAGTCTCGACAAACGTCAAACTTCCATCTCAAATCATGATGTATCAAGGCAATATTGATCCGGTGGAGTATTTGGATGCCTATCATCCTCATATGGACTTCTGTGGAGCATCAAATTCAACAAAATGCTAAGCATTCCAGGTGAGTCTAGCTGGGGAAATTAGGAGATGGTACAATGATGCGAACCTTGGTTCTCATCATACAAGGCATTAAAACTAGGGATCTTCGATTCATTTGAGTCCATGCACATTGCTTTTGCACATAGTTTTGAGAGTAATAAATGGCAGGCCAAAAATCCATCGCGTCTCATGTCAATAAAACAAAGAAAAAACGAAGGTTAGAGGCCTTCTTGGAAAGGTTTTATCATGAGTCTGATTAAGTCGAGGAGCTGAATAATGGGGATGGCAATAACAACATTAATGGAGGGGGTAAGCAAAGGTCCATTCCTGTACAAAATGGGATGAGCACTACTAAAAACTTTAGTTCCTGCTTTTGCTTTGCCAAATGAGTTTATCTTGGTAGAATACGTGTATTGAGACTGAGCCGAGAAGGAAGAAGATCTTAAAAGGAAATAGGAAGGTCGAGGAATCAAGCAATAATGAATTTGGTCGAGATGACCCCTAATCAAATAAGAGGAGAAACGATAGAGAAGGGGGTGGAGCGGACAAAAAGTTGAGGAGAAATGGATCCCCGCACCGTTTTACCAACTCTACACTACTTATTGCCCCCTAGGGATTGTCCTAATGCATATTCGTGATAAAAGTTGGTCAGGTGGCCTCAACCCCTAAAGAATCGGGAAAATGCATCAAACTCTAACAAGTGATGTTATTTTCACCGGGATCACGGTCACACCATGGACAACTACTACAATCTCAAGAATAAAATCGAGTAATTGATGATAAAAAGCCACCTGAAGAGGTGCACTGCTTAATATGACCAAGACGGTTGACGCCTCGAAGAAGAATGAGATAGGCCTGAACTTTAAAGAGATATCCACACAATCCACATGGATTCGCCTCGCGAAGAACAACGATGTCCGAGCAGAAGGCTCATGCTCGAAAGGGCAAATATTAAGAGGAGAAGTATGTGTTCCAAGTATCTAAGGGAGCCGTTGCTGAAAGGGAAGCAATCACTTTTTCTACCAAAGAGGATTTGCGCAGTGTTCACACACCCTACAATGATGATTTAGTGGTGATGCTGCAGATCGTAAACTATAATGTGGGGCGAGTATTGTTAATAAGGGCAGCTCAGTAGAAATCATTTACCTTGCTGCATTCAACAAAATAGGAATTAACCACAACTTGCTACGGCCAATGATGATGTCTCTAGTCGATTTCAACAAAGAAATGGTAAAATTGCTTGGCTGGATTTCTCTCTAGATTACGGCAGGGATAGAGTTGAAACACTCAATGTCGATGTGCAGTTTATGGTCGTAGATTGTCCACCGGCGTATAATGCTATAATCGGGAGAACTTTTATGAATGCGTTGCAGGCCTAATTTCGACATATCATCTAAAGCTGAACTTCCTAACTAAGAATTGGGTCGAGAGAGTACGAGGTATTCAAAAAATAGCTCATAAATGTTTTGTAACCGAGATAGAAATCCCAAAATAGCAATCAAAGGGAGAGGAGGTTGATAGAGATTTCTTGCCCGGGGATATGGTTAAGTGACCTAATAATGGATAGATCATAGAAACCTAGGTTTAGTAACTGTAACAACATCATCCTCGCTCCGATCAAGAATTAGATGCTAAACCACATCCTCGCCCTGATCAAGAATTCAATGCCATTTAAGTGAATTTGAGAGATCTGTACTGCACTATTCAGATTGGGCTAACGCTTCCAAAAGAATTGAAGGAAAGGATGATCGAACGCTTTAGATCCAACTACGACGTGTTTGCCTGGTTACATGGAGACTTACCCAGGATAGACCCAAGCGTCTCCATGCACTGGCTATATACCGATCCGCTTACCTATTAGTTTGGCGAAAAAGAAGAACATTCACTGGAAAAGAAAAAAGTGATTGAAGATGCGACCAAGAAATTGCTCGAGGTAGAGACCATCAAGAAGTCAACTTCCCTCTCTAGTTGGCTAATGTAGTCCTGGTGAAATAGAAGATTGGGAAATGGCACATGTGTGTGGGCTTCACTGATCTCAACAAATTTTTTTCGAAGGACTACTTCTCACTCCTTATGATTGACATTATCTTGGGTGCAACCACAGGCTACAAGCTACTCAAATTCTTAGATGATTTCTTAGGGTACAATCAAATTAGCATGTACCCTCTCGACAAAGAAAAAACAACCTTCATTACAAACAAAGGCTTGTATTATTACCAGGTAATCCCTTTCGTGTTGAAGAATATTGGAGCAACGTATCAGAGACTGTTGAAAAAAAATGTTCATTGACTTGCTTGGAAGGATAATAGATCTCTACATCGATGACATAATGGTTAAAAGAAAGATAGTGAATGACCATTTGGCTGACCTGGGTTGCTTTGACATATTCAGGAAGTACAGGATGAAATAGAATTTGAGCAAGTATGTCTTCGGACTCAGGTTTGGGAAATTCTTTGGTAACTTGGTGACTAAAAGAGGAATTGAAGCTAGTCTAGAGTAAGTCAATGCAATCTTGAATATAACGTCCTCGAGGACGATTAAAGAAGTGTAGAGTTTGATCGGACATGTAGGAGCACTAAATTGGTTTATCTCCCGTGCATCAGATAAGTATTTGCCTTTCATCAAGACTCTTTGATGGACTAAGAGTCTGGAATGGACCGACGACTATGAAAAGGATTTTCAAGCACTCAAAAGGTACATCTCAGTGCCACCAATTCTTACCATACCCAAGCTTGACTAAAAAATGATCGTGTATTTGGTGGTATCATCCACCACGGTAAGCTCGGTTCTTGTGGTAGAGGACTAAGGCATACAAAGGCCTATTTACTTTGTTAGCCATGCATTGATGGGGAAAAAATTGTGTTACCCCCAACTTGAGCTGATTGCTTATGCTTTGATAATCTCAGCAAGAAAACGCATGTACTATTTTTAAGATCATCCTTTGGTGGTTTTGACCAATCAACCACTAAGGGTAATACTACACCAACTAGAGACCTTTAGATGTCTATTTAAGTGTTTGATAGAACTCGGGGAGTTCCATATTGAATACTAACCAAGAACAACAATCAAGGGTCAAGCATTGGCAGACTTCATCTTTGAACTCACTTTTCCGGAAGAAAAAACTCCGATGGAAGTGAAAACAACTCCAAATCTCAACCAACAGGTGACTGACACTTAGACCAAACATGTAGATGGGTCATCTAACTAAAGCAACTCGAGGTCTAGACTACTGATCAAGACTCCCGAATGAGACATTCTTGAATATGGCTTAAGACTTGGGTTTAAAGCCACAAACAACGAGGTCAAATATAAGGCACCGATATCTTCTCTAAGAATCGTAAAGGAGCTCGAGGTATCGAACCAAGTGAACATGAAATGCGCGGCCAAAGAAGCAAAAAATTATAATTCTTATCCTTCTTCTCCCATCGAAAGCATTAGCAGTATCTCATACTCTGACTCTGAATCGGTCGCTCAAGATCTTTGGTCTCTACTTGGATAGTGTATTTAAACAAGGCCAAACTACTTGATAGGTGTGATCCACCTACGTATTTCCAAACCGAATTAAGTTATTTTTCGAGCGTTTATATAATATTTTATTACGTTTTAATTAGTTTTATCACTTTTTGTATAAATCAGGTGTGTGGGGCAAAAAAGATAGAAAACTGGAGCGAAAACGATGAGATCGAACCAAAAGCGATCGAAAAAAGGTGGAAAAATAAGCTCGGAGGCAAAATTGTGAAACAAGCCCACTGCCACAGCGGTGATGATGCTGAGAAAAAAACAAATATTACTGATGGACCACCGCCTAGGCGGAAATCTAGCAAAGAAAACAAAAATAGGTTACTGACAGCCCACCGCCTAGGCGAAAATCCAGCAAAAGTTCTTCCTAAGCCACCGCTGTCTTCATCGCCACGACGGTCACCGACCGACCTAGTCTCTGCCTAGGCATTGGATCCCTTCTCCTAGGCAAAGAGTCTCTACACAGCCTAGATATTTTTAGGATATTTATTTAGATATTTTGCTTATAAATACCATCTCCTCTCCTCCTTTCTTGAACCCCTCCGCCATTTGGGCGTCTTAGGCCATATTTAGGCTAAGGTTTAGGAGTTTCAGAGGTGGAGCTCACATCCTGAAGTGGAGAAGGCGGCGAATCAATCGTTGAGTGCTCTTAGTGGTTTATCTTCGGACGAGACTAAGTTCTTCGATTTTTTTTCCTTATTTATTTATCTTGGGATCATGTGAGTATGTTTAGCTTCTTATTTCATTGTAAATGCGGCTAAGGCCATGGAAAAACATGGATTGTAGTAGGGATTAATATAATATTTATAAATACGTTGTTTGGATGATTTTGGTGTTGCGTTTATGTTTGTTCTTCGTAGTTTGATTGTGTTTATTGTATTGTTTGTTTATCATGCTTAGTTTGATAAATGGGGAATACGGAGTTTTGACAAACCCCAGATTCGGATTTGGGTAAACAAAGGCCATGATTTTATAACCTGGTCGGGGTTTGAATCGTGGATAATTGATGACGTTGGGGCAAGACTCACGCGACCTAGGGTCGTTAAGACATTGAGGAGGACTTATTCATTGACATGAAGTTGTGTTATATCCCCCATCTTATACTCGGGAGAGGTGGAGAGTGAGTTTTAGAACGGAGATTGTCGATAGGGTAAATATAATTCACGATCCATTGACCCGGTCGGAAGTTGGATTGTGTGCCATCAATGACGTTGGGCAAGACTCACGTGACCTAGGGTTGTTAAGACGTTGAAGCGGACTTCTTCGTTGACTTGAAGTCATGTATTCCCCCATCTTACACTTGGGAAAGGTGGCGGTGGAGTTTACATACCGAGATTGTCAAATAGGTCGAACACCGTAAAAGTGAGTGAATTGAGATCGAACATGTATTTGTAAACACGTTAATCCCTAGGAAATTATTCACCCTAAAACATATTAGTATATTAGTGTAGTTAATTTAGGATATATTAGTATTAGTTTAATTAATTAAATACATTTGTTTTTCGCCTAGATAAAGTTAGGTCACGACAACCGCGGTATTCGATAGTAACGACACCAATCCTTGTGGATACGATAACCCGATCTTAATGATCACACTATACTAAAACTTAGATCTCATATACTTGCGAGTGTAAGTAGCAGCATATATTCCCACGCCCCTACCAAGTTTTTGGCTCCGTTGCCGCGGATTGTTTTGATGTTATTGCAGGAGAAACGCGGTAACGGCTCAAGACTTAAGTTTTAGATAGGAGAAGCAAGTGTATCGTATTGCCAGGATTGTGTTTTGTCGTTTATTGTCGATATTGTGAGTAAATGACTTAATTTTACTTTAGGCATTTCTTTTGTATATAATTTTTGTTTGTAGTTTTGTTTTTGTTTCCAATGCAGGGTACTTGGCGATGTTAGATCAACGGGTATTGATGCATCCCTTTCGACGAGATTCTAATCCATTTTATGTTGCTTGGCCAAGCACATAAGTCGGTGAGGCGTTTCGTTGAAAGATTGAGCCATCCAAAGCAAAACCTCACCAATCTTGAGAGTGTTCAGAAAATGTCGGGCCGAGAATATTAAACCACGTGCTTCTTGGGAGGCAACCCAAGGTCAAATAAGTTATATCTATCACATCCGACTTGATTCGGATGTGAGGTCCTCTCGCCTCCTAGGTAAGTATTCTAAACACCCTTTATCAGTATGCTTTAAATTTCATATGCTGAGATTGATGATTGGGATTGCTGAGGACACTATCCGTTTTAAGTTTAGAAGTGATGTGTAGTATGTAGTATGTTAGTTTATGTGTTACTATTTTCTCGTATTGCATGTGTGTTTAGGTTAGAATGTATTTATATTTTTGTGTTGTTGTATTGCATGTTGAGTTTTGTGTTCATCTGGGCCATTACCCGATGATGAAAATTACCACTGGTTGTTTTCGAAGTCAAGGGTAATACCCATGCATATGTCATTTTGTGTGCTTGACTATGTTTTTTGGTCAAAATTATTGTAGATCCTAATTTGCACAAGCACATAGACTCAATGTATGGTCATTCAATTGATTTAAGGACAATTATCGATTAGCCAAATTCATGACACATTAAGGATTCTAGAACTTGATTGAGGGAAAGCTTGAGGCAAAATCCTAAGCAAGTTAGTTCAGGAGACATGATTTATGCAGTTGTTTTGTCATTTGAGTTTTTTGAAACCTATCATGCAATATCATTATCCCTCGTTACCCTATCGAAGCCTAAATGTAAATTCAATTCAGAACACATAAACTAATACCCTAGTCAGTTGATCTTTTTCTAAACCTAAATCACTGAATTTAAAGGCACATTTGAGTGAATCAAACTAGTAATTGTAAATGCTACTTGATGTGAGCGGTTGGGTTTAGGGCGAACTTCTAATTGGTTCAGTATTTGAGTACTCACTTGTCGTTTTTCATTTGTATTTCACACACCCCTTCAATTGAAAGATTCAAATAAGTTTGGGGGTGTGTTTGTTGAAAAGAAAAGAAAAACAATTCAAAAAAAAAAAAAAAAAAAAAAGAATCAAATGTAAATACGGTTTTTATTTTCGTTTCTTTTGACAAGTGAGTACGTAGGTCTTTAATTGATAGTTCAGAATTGTTTCCAATCTTTCTATGGGGGTTCGAGAGTGAATGTGCCAAGCGTTGAGCCTTGGATAACGTTATGTTAACAACGTTAACCTGTTTTCTATTCTGAAATACCCTTGGCCAACTATTCCTAAACCGAACCAAGTCCTTTCAATTTTTTTGAACTACCGAACCTACATTAGTGGAGAGTAGACCCCAATCAGGCCTATGGAAATCCTAGTCTTTCACGGTCTATGTAAGACCTCGATCTTTGATATACGTATAATTTAAAATCGCATTTTAAAATGTTTCAGAAATATTGAGATGGATGGTGTAAATTAATTATGCGGATTAAAATTTTAGGGATCAAATTGTAATTTTTCAAAACATTAAAATGAGAATGGGTATAATTAAAATATCAATAAAAAAAGAGGGGGAGGATTGTGTAAATTATATTATATATATATATATATATATATATATATATATATATATATATATATATATATATATATATATATATATATATATATATATATAGATAGATAGATAGATAGATAGATAGATAGATAGAAATGGTAGAAAACGAATGGCGAGGGAGAGGCCACTTGGCAAGCCACTTGATCATATACACAAACATATATATACATATAGAAATCGGGAGAAGGGTCGAGAAACAATCTGAAAAATCGAAGAGAAAGAGAGGAAGAGAAAGAAGGAGAGAGCGAGAGAACCGGAAGCAAAGGGGTTCACCGGCGGTGGGTGTTCGACTGTCGAGGGTGGTTTGTGTGTTCGTCGTGTGTGTGTGGGCTGCTATGGGGGTGTGTGTGTGAGATAATGTGTATGTTTGGTGTGTGGGTTTGATCACCGGCAACAATAATGAAGAGAGAGAGAGAGGTCTGACGATGGTGAGTCGTGTGGTGTTGCCGACGCAGGTCTATGGGTACATATGTGTGTTTTTGCTTATGTTTGTGTATGTGTGACTGTGTTTCGCTCAAAGGTTCCAGTGCGTTTGTGTGTTATTCATGGGTGTAGCCGTCAGTTAGTTGCCGATGGTGAGTTGTGTATTCCGTTGCCGGTGGGGTTGGTGATCAAGGTGTGTTGTGTGTGTGGGTGCTCTGTTTTGATCGTTGGTGTGTTTGTGTGAATTTCGACGGTTGTGTGTATTGTGTCGTCGGTGAAGTGGGTGTTGCCGGCCGGGGAGTTAGAGAGAGAAAATGTGGGTTTCAGTTTGGGTGTGTGATCCATTCGGTTGGGTGGTATGGGTGTGATTGTTGCCATCGTGGGTTGGCTAAAAGGAAGCATAAGCAGAAAACGAAGAGAGAGAAAGAGAGCAATGTATGTGTGTGTATTGTTGGCGGCGGCAGTTGTGTGCGCCGATCGTTGGGCGGTCGTGTGCATGTGGGTGTGTCGTTTGGTCGGATGGCGTTGTGCATGGTGTGTGGGTGATCGTTGGCGTAGGGCGGCCAACGGTGAGTGAGATCGCCGGAGTGGATAGTAGAGAGAGAAAATGGGGGAGTGGTTGGCCGGGGCAGTAACAGGAACCGAAATAGGAAACAAAAGCCAAAACAGAGAAAAAGAAAATAAAGGAAGAAAAAAAAAGAAAAAAGAATGGAAAATTTGCAGAAACCACCCCACTAAAAATCCAAAACCCATTTCATGGCCGCCAAACGATTCAAAAACAGGTAAAATTTCAAATCGATTATTAATTCTCATTAAATTAAATTTTATTTAACGTTACAATTAGTGTAATCGTAATAATTTCGCAATGGTTAATTTTAATAACGTTTTTCGTTAAGTTTAGTATAGTTTATTAAATTAAATTCTAGTATCAAAATTTTGTAACCAGGATAATAAATTCGGGACCGTTCACATAAATAAATTTTATACAATAATTAGTAACGAAGTGAAAGTAACTGAATACCAATTTTTATAAATAAAAGGTGGGGAATAGGAAATTACGAAAATTTGGGTCTGCATTGCGGGATTAGGTTATTGTTTGCATAAAATATTAATTTAGGCCCTGTCACTATTAGGTTCGCAAGCACCAGAGTACCGGTAGAGAATAGGCGGTCAAAGTCTTCGAAAACGGATAATCAGGTGAGTGTACTATCTTCTTGCAAAAATCTATTTTCATATATATATATATATATATGATGGAATAAATGCGTTTACTTAAAATTTGATAAGTTTATAACATATATGGATTAAATCGGTTTTGGAGATAGAGGTCAATGTTATTGATTTGCAGTCTGACGATGTTGTTATTAATTTAACGATATTGTTGATTTTTTCTGCTTCGGCAGAGCGTTGATTATTTATTGAATTGTAGTTTGATGATGATATTATTGATTTGATGAGGTGGTTGATTGTAGGCAGAGTTGTTGTTGTTGAGATGGAGATGAGTTGTTGTTGTTGAGGTGAGTTGGAGATTGGTGTTGGATTTTTACCCGTCTGGCATAGTCCAGCGGAGTAGTGTTTCACCCATCTGGCATAGTCCAGCGGAGCGTTGTTTCACCCGCTTGGCATAGTCCAGCGGAGCGTTGTTCACCCGTCTGGCATAGTCCAGCGGAGCGTTGTTGTATCCTGCTAGGAAGGCATATCCTACGGGATACGGTACCGTTGCAACTCCCGATCGTGAGGTTAAAATGATCACATGGCTAGCCGAGGTATGGTGTGGTGTGATGTGATGTGGTGTGACATGGTGTGATGTGGTGTGGTGTGATGTGGTGTTTTACTTATATTGGGTGATTTATTATTTATTATGGTGATTGGTATCATTTTATACTAGATGGGTTTGAATGGAACTTATACTTATTGATTTATTTTCACTGCTGATTTTTTTTTACTGACCATGTGATGTTTATATATCTACACTTGATCCATTTAGACGTTGTAGAATGAATTATTATTATAAAATATTTTTACTAAGAAGACAGTACACTCGCAGGTAAAATAGTTAGGAGTCAGTCGGTCCCCTACTAGCGCTAGATAGAGTAATGCGGGTCTCGCGATAGAGTCATTGGAGAGAAATTTTATTTTGACAAGGTGTTAGAGATAAATCTAAGTGAGATTCATGGGATTTGTTTGGTTGTTCCTATATTTGGGACGGTGTACTCCTATGAAGTTGGAATCATGTATATGTTGTATAGAATGAAATTTTGTATATTTTCGTCTTGTGTTTGGTTAGTCAGTTAGATGATGTCATGTCGACGTCACGCCATCCTCTGGATGTCGGGTGTCAGGGACGGGTCGTGACAGTCTAAGTCATGAATTTCGTTCGAGGATAATCCAATCCGGTCGTTGTATAGTTATATTATTGAGTCTCGCACTAACACGTTTAAAGGATCTAGAATAGTGTTTACCATTATTGCATGTCGAAATTCTAGAACCATATGATGTGTTTTACCGCCTGAACTCGATATGACTGGCGGTTGTTGAGAGACAACAATAATTTAGCCGTTAGAAGAATTTAAAACTCGCATGTTGTTATGTTTAGATTGTTTTAGGATGTTTGTTATTTCATTTAGTTGTATTTTTCATTTTCGTGTGTGTATTTGGCTCGAGAACTAGCCAAATTCCAAGTTTGGGGGTATTTGATAGGTGTGATCCACCTACGTATTTCCAAACCGAATTAAGTTAGTTTTCGAGTGTTTATATAATATTTTATCATGTTTTAATTAGTTTTATTACTTTTTGTATAAATAAGATGTGGGGGCAAAAAGATAGGAAACTGGAGCGAAAACGACGAGATCGAACCAAATGTGATCAAATAACGGTGGAAAAACAAGCTCGGAAGCAAAATTATGAAACAAGCCCACCGCCACGGCGTCTAAACTACTGTTGTGGTGGTAAAGATGTTGAGAAAAGAACAAATATTACTGATGGACCACAGCCTAGGCAGAAATCTAGCAGAGAAAACAAAAATAGGCTACTGATAGCCTACCTCCTAGGCGGAAATCCAACAGAAGTTCTTCCTAAGCCACCGCTATCTTCATCGCCGCGGCGGTCACCAACCGACCTAGTATCCGCCTAGGCAGTGGATCCCTTCGCCTAGGCGGAGAGTCTCTGCACAGCCTAGATAGTTTTAGGATATTTATTTAAATATTTTGCTTATAAATACTATTCCCTATCCCCCTTTCTTGAACCCCCCCAGCCATTTGGGCAACTTAGGCCATATTTAGTCTAGGGTTTAGGAGTTTTAGAGGTAGAGCTCACATCCCGAAGTGGAGAAGACGACAAATCGATCGTTGAGCGTTCTTAGTGGTTTATCTTCGGACGAGACTAAGTTCTTCGGTTGTTTTTCCTTATTTCTTTATCTTAGGATCATGTGAGCACATTTAGTTTGTTATTTCATTGTAAATACGGCTAAGGCCATAGCTAAACATGGATTATAGTAGGGATTAACATATAATTTATAAATATGTTATTTGGATGATTTCGGTATTGCGTTTCTATTTGTTCTTCGCAGTTTGATTGTGTTTATCGTATTGTTTGTTTATCATGCTTAGTTAGATAAATGGAGAATACGGGGTTTTGACCAACCTTGGATTCGGATTTGGGTAAACAAATGCCACGATTCTATAACCCGGTCGAGGTTTGGATTGTGGACAATCGATGACGTTGGGGCAAGACTCATGTGACCTAGGGTCGTTAAGACATTGAGGGGGACTTCTTCATTGGCACGAAGTTGCGTTATATCCCTCGTCTTACACTCAAGAGAGGTGACGATAGAGTTTTAGAACGGAGATTGTCGATAGGGTAAATACAACGCACGATCTAATGACTCGGTCGGGAGTTGAATTGTGTGCAATCAATGACGCTGGGCGAGACTCACGTGACCTAGGGTCGTTAAGACGTTGAGGGGGATTTTTTCGTTGACTCAAAATTATGTATTCTCCCGTCTTACACTCGGAATAGGTGACAGTGGAGTTTACGTATGGAGATTGTCAAATAGGTCGAACAACGTAAACGTGAGTAAATCGAGATCAAACACGTATTTATAAACACATTAATCCCTAGGCAATTCTTGACCCTAAAACATATTAGCATATTAGTGTAGTTAATTTAGGTTATATTAGTATTAGTTTAATTAATTAAATACATTTGTTTTTCGCCTAGATAAAGTTAGGTCACGACAAACGCAGTATTCGATAGTAAGGACACCGATCCCTGTGGATACGATAACCTGATCTTAAGGATCACACTATACTAAAACTTAGACCTCGTATACTTGCGAGTGTAAGTAGCGGCGTATTTTACGCCCTACCACTACTCATGCAAGGGTTCATAAAGGAATCTACGATAATCATTTAGGAGCATGATCCTTGGAAAATAAGACATTGAGGCGAGGCTACTTTTGGCTGACAGTGGAGGTTGATGCTCGGGATTTAGTAAAAAAGTGTGACAAGTGTCAGCTACCATAAATATCCTAGTCACAAAACAACTTTATATGACTGAACCACGGCCTTTTTCTTAGTGGGAAGTTGATATCCTTAGTCCATTCCCTATAGCTGCTGCGTGGAAGAAGTTTTTGATAATAACTCTTGACTATTTCACTAACTGGGTTGAAGCTAAAGTCGTGGCTAAAATCAATGATATCATTTGTTGATTTGGGATACCACAAGCCATCATCAATGATCATGTTACGCAATTTGACTACAACTTGCTCGGTGACTTTTGCTCGGGGTTAGACATACGTCATTATATGTCTACCCCGGGGCATCCCTAATCAAATGGTCAAGTAGAGGTAACCAATCGAACCATTCTACATACCCTAAAAATCCAGTTAGAAAAGTCTAAACCCAAATGGGTTGAGGACCTTCCCTCAGTCTTATGGGCTTACCACACTACATCGAGAGTCCCAATAGGGGAAACACCCTTTGCAATGGAATTTGTTGCTAAAGTTGTAATTCCTATTGAGAACAAGGATACGAACATATAAAGTGGCACACTTCAACATCGACGAGAACACTAATGAGCTATCGTTCAGCTTGAACTTGATATAGGAAAGAAGAGAAGAAACTTATTTATGACAAGCTACCTACAAAGGACAAATGGCTTGATACCATAACAAATGTGTTAGACCGCATTCGAAGAAGGGGTTCTAGTTCTGCTAAAAGTGATAACACTACCAAAAATTGAGCAAAAAGAAAATTGGGACCAAATTGGGAAGGAACAGATGAGGTACCAACATCATCGGTCCCGGGGCCTATAAACTCAAGACACTAGATGGACAACCCCTACGAAATCCATGGAATGTAGAACACCTTAAGAAGTATTATCAGTAGAAACTAGTCTTTGTGTAAGGTGTAGTTTGTGCCTACTTAAAAAAATCATTCTGGATTGAAATTACTACGAGTATTGACATGCTACGACTAGACAACCATTGTAACTACACTTCCTATTCGGCATGACAAGTAGATGGGAGTTATCAACAAGGGATCCAGGACAAACTCCACCGACCAGCCAACTAACACGTTTCAACACATCTAGCTCGTCGATGGCCTGAAAAACCCTCATCATACTCTGATTATACTTGAATAAAACCGACAAATTGGAAACACTCGAGTGGGGGCCGGGGAAAGGAGGCCATCGGGGTTCAAAGTCCTTCGAAATGGGAGGAACTTTTGATTCTGTTTTCTACGATTTACCCGATACTACTTTGTTCTTACTCGGTATCATTCTATGCTCTTACTTTTATACATTCGTACTTGATGTTTTTCTACAATCGTTACTATACGATTTAGCCACAACAACATCGTAAAAAGAAAAAAAGAAAAGAGGATGCTGAATTATTATTTTTATAAATTGAGAGGATGCGATGTTTATTTTTATAAACATCGCACTTGATGTTTTTCTACAATCGTTACCATACGATTTAGCCACAGCATCGTAAAAAGAAAAAAGAAAAGAGGATGCTGAATTATTATTTTTATAAATTAAGAGGGGGTGTGGAGCAGCTCCCGCACAACAAGGGGGGGGGGGGGGTGGAGTTTCCCCTATCCATAAAAATAAATAAATAAATAAATAAATAAATAGAGAGAAAAAGAAAACAAAAACAAAAACAAACTTTATTTCCTTTTCTTATTCTATTCTTCTACGTTTTCGGGCGGGGGAGGGATGAGCGTTTACTGCTCGAGAGCCATCTTCTCGTCGGTGGAGGGATAACTGTCCACCACAGTGTAGTCCACGAGGGTATTGAGGAGCTTCTTTTATTTTTCTTTTGTGGCTTTGCTCCGCTCCTCTGCTTGGATCCGGAACCTTTTCTCATTCGCCAACTCCGTCGCTAGGCCGACACCTTCGCCTCCTCTGGCTCGAGCTTACCAAACGTCTCTAGTATCTCTAACACCGCGTTGTAGTAGTTGGCGTCCAAATTAACATACAAGGCGCGAAGCTCTTCAATTTTACAGAGGCGTTGGTGCGTCCACTCCTCCATTTTAAGTTCATGTATTAGGGTCTCCACCCTCCCAGCGTTGCGGATTTGCTTTTCTCTACACTCGTCGATATCATAGTGTGATATCCATGTCACAAAAGTGGTGAAAAAAAGAGAAGAAAAATTAACATACAAGGCGCGGAGCTCTTAGATTTTACAGAGGCGTTGGTGCGACCGCTTCTCCATTTTAAGTTCATGTATTAGGGTCTCCACCCTCCGAGCGTTGTGGATTTGCTTTTCTCTACACTTGTCGATATCATAGTGTGAACCCACAAAAATGGCTAAAAAAAGAGAAGAAAAGTGGGGATAAAACGAGAAGAAGAAGTTGTCTGAAGAAAGGTGAGAAATTGTAGAATGGAGTATAAAAATTTGGTGTAAAATCAATATAGCACACCTACTTGACGGTGGGTAATCCAACAATTATGCTAAATATAATGTGCCATTTTTAAAAAAATATTTTTTTGTATTAAATTAAAATTTATTTTTTAATTCTATTTTTTAAAAAGTAACCCTAAATTTCAATTTAATTTTTATTTTTTAAAATTTTTAATTCACTAAATTACCTAACCCCAAGCCCAACCCAAGCCCAACCCGAATTAAAAACTCCAATCAAACAAATGAGGGGGACAAAAGACAAACTAGACAGTGGGCAAAGAGAGAGAGAGGGCATTTTCTATTCTGAAGTGGGTAGACAGAGAGAATGCATGAGAGAGAGAGAGAGAGAGAGAGAGAGAGCAATTCCTATGTAAAGTGGGTATACAGAGAGAGAACTATACATACGAGAGATAGAGAGTTGCGATGGTGATCAGAGATCAGAATGACAAGTGGATCTGCAAGATAAACTAAGATTTATGCCAAAAGAAGAAGATGAAGAACTGAGCACGTGAATTTGACCTTTGGAGCTCCCACGATTTTTTGGTTGATGGTTGAATGTGTGCTAAATATTGCTAACGCAGAGGAGATGTGCCATTTTGGCACAACTTATCCATGAGCTATTGAAGCTATTATTTTGCTTCAAAAGTGGCAAAATGGAAGTTATTTAGGATGGCACACCATATACGTGAGACCTTGGAGATGCTCCAAATAGGCAAATTGAAGGCGCAATGCCAAGGGGAATAAGCATTAAAAGTTGAGCATTAATTGGAATAATGAATGAAGAATACCAAAAGGTTGTTGCATTAATTGGGATGAGTAATGCTATTTTGAGGCTGATGATAATGAACCCAATCATTAACCACCAAACATTAAGAACGAGCTAGACGGGCAAGAGGTTCAATTTGTTGAGAATCTCCTAGATGAATGAGTGAAGAGGAAATTGCACCATGCCTAAGAAGGCACCGATGTATAAGGTGATCTTCCAAGGCACGTGTCAGTGTGCTCGATCCTTCAACTCCAGAAGGGACAATACTACCCTGGGATGAGGAATGGAATATTTTGAGTATATTTTCTAGAGATAACTCTCCAAAATACAACTCCTCTAGGCTCTGATTGAGTTGAGTTTGGGGTGAGTAGTCACTCTAGTAGGAACCGCTGATCCCCCAACATCCTAGACTTGAGGAACCGCAGAAAGAGCTACCAACGGCGCTTGAGAGAGCTTAGTCGCAGCGTCAAGATCAGGCCTAACAGAAGGCCTAACCCTCGACTCAGCTGCATCCACAAGGTCAGGCCTAACAGAAGGCCCGACCCTTCTATCAACCCAATCACCTAAAACTAAAGCACCAGAGTTAGCCCCCGAGCGCCTAGTAGGAGGAGGGACTACAACCAAAGGGTATGTAACATCATCATTGCCGTGGGAGGCAACACTAAACAATTAACATAGTCAAGGACCTGTGGCACTTAGACATCACCAGAGTAGAATAGAAAAATAAAACAAGACACACACACACCAAAA
This sequence comes from Eucommia ulmoides, assembly GCA_016647705.1. Lineage (NCBI taxonomy): Eukaryota > Viridiplantae > Streptophyta > Magnoliopsida > Garryales > Eucommiaceae > Eucommia > Eucommia ulmoides. The sequence goes on from CM028330.1 coordinate 35,549,394, forward strand.
AAAAGAAAAAGAAAAAGAAAGACGACGCTAACAATTTGCCAGAACATGACGACATTTATTACATTAAAATAACGCAAACAAAAGGGAAGAAACACGACTCGACGAGACTAATGAATAACAAATGTAAAAATCGAGCAACTAGGATGAATAATCAATAAAAGTGCTTGCTGGAAGGGAATTAAAGAGGATCATTGAAATTCGTAGGAGAAACAACTAAGGAGTGCCAGGGAAAAGACTGGGATAACAAGAGATTTTAGGAAGTTCAAATTGTGAGGTAGCCTCGTCCTTTATATAGGGGGTGACCACGTAGGATTCTCATTAATTGTACCTAGGAAAATGAGGAGACGTGCCATCAAATCAATCATCGAACATTAAATGCTTGACATGCTTCGGGAGTGAAACATGAGGTGTCGCATTTTGAAAATTCCCATTGGGTTCTATGTTCAAGAGAGCATTGTTAAACTTAATATTTTGATGGACAATTACACGTTGATGGTTTATAGAACTAATGGTTTTATTAACTGGTTTCAGATTTAAGTTCCATATATTTGATCGAGAAGGAAAATTATTGAAGAATCTATAGTGGGTGTAAAATGAAGGCAATGGAGATATGAAGAATATTGAAGACATGAAAAACAACTAGGTGAAAACAACTCATTGCCTTTATACTTTTAATGTAACTCGAATTAAGGTCACGCATGACACTTGAAAATAAATTAATCTTATGTGTATAGTGATAATATTAGGGGTTTAATATGTGTTTTATGATGTGTTAAGTCATTAAAATACTTTTGGTTAAGGGCCTAATTGAAAAAAAAAAAAAAAGTTTTAACACTTAAAATATTGGTTTTTCGAGTCAATTTGGTTAACCAGCAAAAATGATCGGTTGACTAACCAAAATAGTAAGTTTAGGAAGTGAAATAGGTGACCCACTGGTCGACTAATGAATCAAGTAGCTAAAAATGGAAAATAGGAAGGACATATTGGTCCAATCGGTCAACCAACCAAGGAGGTCGCTCAACTGACTGGATTTCTCCAAAGGCCATAAAAATGATCGTTGAAGTAGTCGGTCGACCGGCAGTAATGATCAATCAACCCACTGAATTAGTCAATTTTTTTTTTTGACTAATTCGGTTTTTGGGTCAAATCATCTATTTTTTATGATTTCAAATGAGTATTTCAAGGGAATTAAGTGTATTTTTTTTAAATATATCATATATTGTGTGATTCCTATTTATTTAGTCCATTTATTTATTTATTCTCTTAATTAAATTGATAACATACTTTCTATTCTTATGGATTTTGATTTAAAAAAAATTTAGGGACCAATTGATATTTTCCAATAGTACTTTTTAATGAAACATACTTATTTTGAATATATATGGTATATGGGGTCTTAGAGTGTCATTAAAGTCATGACATTTGAAAACTAGCCGTTATAAGTCTAGTTTTAGGTCTATTAATAGAGACTTGTGGGATAAAGAAAAATGCTCAAGAACATTCAGATTTTGGCTTTATAAAATAGATTTTTATGCTGTAAATTATAAGTGAGATTATTCAAAGAGTTCTTGATCAAAGTTGCTCAACGTTCTTGTCACCAGTTTGTATTTTGCTATCAAGTTATCATAATCATTTTGGGCGAATCCCAGTGAGATCTTACCAAGCTATTTGTTTTAATTTTTTAGTGTTTTTTTATCAATTACTTGGATAAGTTATTTGAGAAAAATCATTTTTAAATCGAATTTATCAAAATGTTTTAAAACGATTTTTATTTGAGAAATCTGATTACATGCTATTTGTGTGATTAAATTATTTAAATCAGATTTGTGTCTCACATTGAATCTATCACTTAGTAATTTTTGGACATTATAATTGAGTATAACCATATTAAGGTGGTAGAAGTTTCTTATGGGAAGAAACTTGAAAATCTTTTGTATTTGCAAGTTTGAGTGGATTAGACATATTTAGGTTGGTGTCTAATCAGGGTAATTAGGTTTTAATCTTTAGCTTGTGAAAAAGAATTAAGACTTGATCTTTAGCCTGAAAAAGAATTAGGATTTGATCTTTAGCTTGCAAAAAGATTAGGTTAGTCTTTAACCTTTAAAAAAAAAAAATTAGGTTTGAATTCTTTCTGTAATAGAATTAGAGTGATTGTAAAGGTTTTTTCTAAGCCTGTGAAAATGATAAGTGTAATAGTGTGAGAGAGTAATAGGTTGATATTAAGCCTGTGAAAAGAATCAGGATTATAAAGGTTGATTCAAAACTTGTGGAAAAAAAATCAGAGTTGTAAGGGTTTTGTAATACCCTGAAAATTTATATTTTTTTTTATATAAATTTAATATTTTTGGGATTGTTTTGTAAATTTATGGTATAAATAATATTTGATAATTTTTTAAATTAAATGCTAATTTTAAATTGATTTCTAAAATTTTTGGGACTATTGTGTTATGTAACATATACTTCTAAGAGTTTCAAGATATAATTAATATTTTTTTTTTATTTTAAGGGGATATTAGTGTAAATAAATAAATAGCTCAAATGGTTTCCTTCCTAAGGAAGGAAACCAAATTAACCAAACATATATGTATATAGACCTATATATTACACATGTACATGTTATCTATAATAATAATAATAATAATAATAATAATAATAATAATAATAACCAAACTAATTATCTATATATGGAGATGTTAAGAAGTTGAGTTTATAGTAATATAATACTTGGGTTCGAAATATTTCATTCGGATTCTGACTTCGGATTACACGTATTAGAGGGGTTGAAATTATACTGACCGTTGGCTCACAACCCCACAGTTGTGATTGTAGGGCCAATGAAAATGAGGTTGCGCATGAAATTTTATTTGGATTTCTATTTAAATTGTAATAATTGCAAATATATATATATATATATATTTCGAATGGCTTCTGATTCATGGATTTGGAATCATGGTTTGGTGTAATATATATACCAACCGAAATATTTAGTGTAATTATATTTGGTGTAATATATAAAACTGAATAATGGATTTGGAATTATACCTATATAGGTGCAGTTATATTTTTTTTCAAATACAATGAAGTGCAATATATACATGTTCTTAAATTGAAAGAAATTCTAAATTAGGGTTATTTGTAATAATTAGCCATGAGCACCAGTGTGAATATTTACTGTTGTAAAAAAAAATTGACTCGATAATTTGATAATTATAATTATCATCGTAGTTTATAAAATCTCTTAGATTTTATAAAATAAATATTGATTATTCGTTTAGTGTTAATTCTCTTTAGGGAGAAACAGAGTAGCGGTCTTGGGAAACCAGGTTATTACAAGTGGTATTAAAGTAAATTACGACCACCCTAGGCTTGGATTGTGTTACCTATTACTCATAATAAGTTAAGTAAATTAATAATAATATTTTTCACAAATTACTCATAAGAACTGCCGTGAGATACAATAGAAGATTGAACGTGTTCTGCAATCATTCAAAATATTTCTTAAGGTGCAAGTCTCCTTATTGCATTGAGACCATTTCTCGAGTAAGAAGTTTTGACAATTTCCATACTAGAGGAAGCTTCCATATAAAATCTACCAAATCTATAGAATTTTATTATGGATATTCGTTTTTAATTGGTTCACGTACATCATTATATCCTTGATCATTATCTTAATTTACATTACTTTTGCTTCCTCTTTTTATGTCCAACTCCTTTCCCTTGCTTTTTTTTGGGGTTTGATTTTTTGTATTAATAAATTTTAACACAGGAACAATGGTTTTTGAGACTTTCTGCAAACTAAAAACTGAAAGCCTAGTAGTTTTCATTATTTAACCATTTGCTTCAATAGGATTAAATTTAGTTGTAGATACTTACCACTATCCCAGGGGATATTCTTTTGATAGGTTAAGTTTAATTTTAAGGACAGCATATTCTAACTAACTTGATTAACTTTCTGTTCATCTATCCATATTGTGGTGACTGCTAACTGATTTCTTGACAAATGCTATTTGGTACGTCTTATTCTTTAAAATTAACATTTTGGGAGCAAAAATAGATCTTGACATTTTTGTTCTTGGTTTTCGATACTTTGTACCACTGAAGTTAAAAATTATCATTATTTTACTCTGCTCTCGTTATATATATTTCTGAGTATGTTGTATTGAACTCATTTTGTTAATGAGCTTAGGTTATAGATTCCGTAGACTTGGTGAGTGTCGTGTTAGTAGTGGACAATAGGATAAGTTTTTCAGTTGAAAGATCAGTTTAAATGTGTTTACTGTCTTCTATATAAATTATCAAATTATATTTTCATAATAAGTTAAAAAAAAAAAAAAATGTTGATGAAAATTGATAATTTTATGATATTTAATGGATCAAGTAAATTTTTAGTGCAAAGATTGATTTTTATTATCCTGCTATATCATAGTTGTCTTGTCAGGAGGGTATGTACAGCGAGATGTTGTTGGTCCTTACATGAAGGCATGTCCTGTAGGACGTTGTGTTGTGACCTGTTAGGAGGGCAAGACCAGCAGATAGTTGTTGTTGTTAACTATTAATATGGTGAAGTTGAATATGATATTGGTTGTCAATATGGTGGAGTTGAATATAAAATTGATTATTAATATATATGTTGTTAAATTGACAAGAGAAATCGAATATGGAATGGATTATGAATATGTTGTTGGACTTGATAGGAGGGCAAGTCGTATAAGTGGTTAATATATATTGTTGTTATTATTGTTGATTATCATTATGATATGGTGGTTTATACCACGTGTTGGCTCCTACCATTGGAGATATTGAATGACTCTAACACTGATTGCAACATTAAATTGCATAGATGACAGGTTACGGTACCGTTACAACTCCCAATCGTGAGGTAAACGATCATATGGTTGACAATGAAATACGTGGTACTTTATTTTATAAAAGTTGATATATTGATTTAAATTCAGTTGTTTTATTTTGATTTGATATTATCAAGTGAATGACTATATTTTGTTGGAAATTTGATATTACCTAGTGTGGTTATATTTTATTTTGGAAAGTGGATTATGATAAAAGTGCTTGATCCATAAAATGATTTTTTATATTATGAAGATAGTACACCGATAAAATATTTTATCTTACTAATTCAGATAGATATTGATTCACTACTAGAACTAGGTAGAGTCGGAGAGTGGTGGGTTTGTTGAGACTATTGGGGGTTGTATGATAAGAAAATTGTATACATATATTTAGTGTATTTGATTGACCAAATATGATTAGTATTACAATTTTGATATTTAAAAATTTGAGGGGTTAACATGTAATTTAATTTGACTTTTAAATTCATTTGGGGGCCAATTATCTTTTTGAAATAATAATTTTAATTTTTGAACTAAATGATATTTCAAAAATTAAATGGGGGGCTTTGTGCAATTGTTTTAGAGACAACTGTGATGTGTGGATAAGCCTTACTTGTGAATGCATGTGTAGTTCAAATTGTAAATTAATTATAACATTATATGATTTTCGTACAATATTCACTTGCACAACTTAACACCATTATGTGTATTTTTATGTTATGTGAAATTGAATTCACTTTGATAGATAAGCATGTGACAAAAAAATAATAAGAAATAAATAAATTGAGGTCGTGGACCTATTGGGACTGAGATATATCCCATCCAAGTGAGACTACCGTGATCTTTTAAAAATATATGTTTATTGATATTTTAATCAGAGTGTGCAGCAGAAGTATTTAGAAACATAAAATTCTTTATCAATTGATTATTTGTGTTAGGAGTTATTAACCAAAGTGCACCATGTGATGCTGTGTTGTGTTGGAAAAGTATAGGCCACCGCAAATGCGGAAGTGACGATACATAGTATGAATTTTGGTAGGATGTGGATTGGTGGTGACTTTCGATTACGGGACACTACATGGAGAACATTTGTTCTAGAATCAAATGTGACTAACCTGACCGTGCAATGCGTGAATTATTACGGTTTTGAACGAAATTTCAAGGACAAAATTTATTTAAGAGGGGTAGATTGTGTTACCTTGAAAAATTATATTTTTTTTATATAAGTTTAATATTTTTGGGATTATTTTGTAAATTTATGGTATAAATAATATTTGATAATTTTTTGGATTAAATGATAATTTTAAATTGATTTCTAAAAATTTTGGGATTATTGTGTTATTTAAAATATACTTTTAAGAGTTTTGGGATATAATTAATATTTTTATTTTTATTTTAAGGAGGATATTAGTGTAAATAAATAAATGGCTCAAATGGTTTTCTTCCTAAGGAAGGAAACCAAATTAACCATATATATATATATATATATATATATATATGTATGTATATAGGCCTATATGTTACATGTGTACATGTTATCTATAATAATAATAATAATAATAATAATGATAAAAATAATAATAACCAAACTAATTATCTATATTTGGAGATAGATGTTAAGAAGTTGATTTTACAGTAATATATATTGTAGACACGGTATTTTGACCACCTCATAAAAAATATATACTTTATTTTATAGTTAACTTTATTTTATTTAAACTTTGTTTTATTTTATTTTATTTCATAACATGCAAAAAAATAAGAAAAAGAAAAAAGGAAACGATACAAAATATCGTTTGTTTGGAGCAAATCGGGAAAAAATGAAACAAATCAAGATAAACCAAACGAAGGCATGAACAGTGATCATGAATAGTATCTCCACACATGAAGTGATTGTGAATAGTATTCGTATGCAAGAACAGTGATCGTGAATAGTATCCACATGATCGTGAATAGTACCACATGCGTGAACAGTAACCGAGTGATCGTGAATAGTACCCGCATGATCGTGAATAGTACCACTGCATGAATAGTAAATCACATGAATAGTGAACCGCATTTTTGTATAATTCTCATTTTTCCCTTTTCGGAGTCTATAAATAATAGGCTCATTTTCATTTGTAAAAAAGAAAGAGCGAGAATTTTTTTGAGAAGAGCTCTTATTACGAAGAATTTTGGAGAGAAATATTTTTTGAGAGAAAACATATATATATTTATTTTATTTATTTTTTGAAGAAGAAAAAGAAGAGGAGGAGAAAGGAAGAAGAGAAGAAAATTTCTAAGTTAAGATTATGAAATTCCATCTTTTGTAAATCTTACTTATACATTAAGTCGTTATTATACTAAAATTTATTTTGTAAATTAGATATATATATATATATATATATATATATATATATATATATATATATATATATATATATATATATATATGAATTACTTAATGTGTAGATAAAACGAGATGAAAAACTTTCAACCTTCCACTGGAGCGGTTTAGGTTTAGAAGGAGATTACTCCCCTCGATATGTAGATTGAATTAACTTAAGTATGTGTGCGCGCGTGCGTGTGTTTCTTTAACTTGTGTGCGGACAATACGAGTTGAAAAACTCCTGACCTTCCGTTGGAGCGGTTTAGGTTTAGAAGAAAGATTACTCTCCTCGATGCATGTGAGTGTGTGTGTTTCTTTAACTTGTGTTAACAAAATATGCTAACAATACGAGATGGAAAACTCTCGGCCTTCTATTGGAGCAGTTTAGGTTTAGAAGTGAGAGTACTTCCCTCGATCCATGTGAGTGTGTGTGTGTGTGCGTGTGTTTCTTTAACTTGTGTTAAATATAATGTGTTAACAAAATGAGATGGAAAAATCCCGACCTTTCATTAGAGCGATTTAAGTTTAGAAGGGAGAGTACTTCCCTCGATGTGTGTGGGTGTGGGTGTATGGGCATGTGTTTATTTTTTTTTATTTACTTATTTATTATTTATTTTGTTAAATTTAATGGATGGTCAAAACATGGAGGAAATTTCTTCGCCTTCTATTTGAGTGGCTTAGAAGGAAATCATCCCCTTAACATATAAATTCATTGATAATATATATATATATATATATAAATAATACAAAAGATTTTCTTTTTTAGGAGGAAATGATTTCAAAATAAAAATAAAATATTCGGACTAAACTAATTGGACTTAATTGGATATAAGGTGCCGTTTTTTTACGGACGTCTTGAGATGCCTAATACCTTCCCCGAACGTAACTGACCCTCGAATCATTTAAAATGAATCTCTGGTTGGACTATATTCTTTTTGGAGTCAAAATCTTACTTAAGCCTTTTTAAAAAAAAAAATATATATATATATATATATATATATTTTCAAAAGGTGACCTAGCACACCATTTAAATTCCATGCTAGGTGGAGACTCCCTTTTTCTAAAATTGGCTTAACTACTTTTATGAGAAAACTGATGCTTTAAAAAAAAAAAAAAAACTTCTCATTTTACACTTGTAAATTTATTTCAATTTCTTTGGAAAATCGGAGCCCGTCAGCTTGCGACTCCATTGGGAATTATTTTGGAGGGTTAAGCCTATAATATTCAAGTAAGTCCAAAAATCTAAATTCAAATGTCTTGTTTTATTTTGTAATCTCTTTATTTTTTATTTTTTAAATAAGTATAATTTGAGAAAAATATTGATTATATAAAGAGTGAATCATAAAATAATAATAATATTAATAATAATAATAAAAAAAAAAAAAGAATAAAAACAACAAAGGTTACCGAAATTCAAGGCTTCCTTCCCGAATAAAATGAGCCAATCACGAATGATAATCATATCGACCCGTATTTCCAAATCAAGTGGTACCTTCGAAGTTTGACCAAAATAAAAAATCCCAATCTAAACCCTACTCATCTAAATGTCACCCAACCTCCCACCCAATACCATTAATTACCTACTTGACACGTCCTATCAAGTGGTACCCTGAAATTTTTTCAAAATCAAAACCATACTCCACCCACAATACCTTGAATTACCATCATAAATACCCATAATTTCATAAGCCTAATTTTCTTTCATCTACCTTGTGGTCCCAAAGACCATAAACCCTTCTTGCCTCATCTTCCAAATAAATTTAGCCGATCAATGAGGGATTTCGCCCGATTACGAGCCAAAGCCTACCATTTGTGAACTTGATTTATACCTCTTAATGTGTTGAATTTATTTCTTGATAAAATTGGGAAAAAAATAATATTAAATCCACCTCTCCATCTAGTTAGCCTTCTGGATAGTAGAGGATTTGCTTTGTGAATGGCTTGAAACTTTCAATAATTGCGACTATATTTTCTAAATGATGTTTCAAAAGGTTAATGTTTATTTTTTTTAAATATTCCAAAATTGTCTGTGTATGATCTATGTGGTGAAAATGAAATATGAGCATGATAAATATGATTTTGATAATAAAAAAGACTTTGATCTGGAAGAAAGTGAAACAATGTAACTCGTCTCATCTAAAAATCCTATCCACCCCAAGCATCTTCATACAGATTGCAAAACTTCAACCACTATCAAAACCTTGTTTCATCGCCATCAACCACAAAGGCCACAAAAAAACAAAAAAATAAAATAAAAATTCCAATGGATAGGCAATCCATCATAAAGCAAAGCTATTACCAAAAAATCTCTCATAAAAAAGGCCATATTTCAAAAATTCATTCCTCAAATCATCACATCCAATGGTTAGGCAATCCGTCATAAAATAAGCCATTACCCAAAAAAAGCCCTCATCAGAAAGACCATCTTCCAAAAAATGATCACATCCAACTGCTAGGTAATCCGTCATAAAGCAACGCCATAACTCTAGAAAAGATTCTTCTTGCCCAGAGCTTTGTCTACCCAATGGCTAGGCAATGTCATAAAGTAAAGCCATTATGCAAAAAAGCCCTCATCAGAAAGGTCATCTTCCAAAATTCATTAATCAAATGACCCATTTAACGGTTAGGCAATCCGTCATAAAGCAAAGTCATCATCCCAAAATCTTTCGATATCAAGAGACTTATCCAATATCTAAAGATACTTCTTAAAAAACAGAAAAAATAGGAAATAGAAAATTTCAAAAATAAAATAAAATCGAGAAGCATCTATATTTCACTTACCCAAAAGTCTCATCATTGAAAAACTAGTTCGAATACTTGTTAGTTGAGGAGAGTTATTTGATGACATCAATTTTGGAGAAAAATCTTGAATATTATTCAAATCGTATTTATCATCCTCAAATCAAAATCAACACAAAAAATTAAATCAGAGAAGAATGGATATTTGGGTGAATAAACAATGAAGTTTTGTGCGTATTTTTGGTAATATAGTTGCAAGAGTTGATTGAAATACAAAGCATACAGGGGTGCTAGATCCCAAGTGTCGAAATTAATCTCAATACCCAAGAAAACCAAGCTAAGTTTGTACCACAAAAGTCAGAGTGCACTACTCTTTTCAATCCCTTCAACGGGTCAAAAACAAAATCTCATTAAATTCCAAGGGAATGAATAGCCCCAAATTGCAAACAAAGCCTGAAAATAAAAAAATGAAAAAAAATAAAAATTGTGACTCAATTAAGGATGACCAATCTTTTCTTTTAAAAAAAAAAAAAAGTCTTTCATCGAATCACCCCGAAAAATCAAGCACCGTAGGTCAAGTGACTACGACAGAAAAATGGAGAATGGAATTGCGAGTCATCAAATGTAATATGTTTTTCAAACTAAAATTTTTAGTTTTGGAAGAGTTTTTTTTGTCCATTTACAGGGATCGCAAAAGGATCAGAAGCATGGATTTCCCTATCACTAGGACTTCTTACCTTCCGGTTCAAATTGGAAACTCTTATTGCTGAAATTTTAGAAGCTCTAAATGAGCGTCCAGGTATGCGTTTTGTCCTGAAAGGGCGTTTAATGAACTACGCTAAATCTAATCCTCGGTGTAATGCTAAGGTACATAGGCAACTTGTAAAGGTTTGATCATCTGAAAGTTAGCCCCAGTCGAAGGCTATGGCACATTTTATATCTTTGCTCTCTCATTTTTGCCCAGCCACAAGCTGGGGCATATTTTATATCTCTGGAATTTCTTTTGTCCTCAGCTAAGAATGTTGGGGCTTGAGTAATTCTTTTATTACTCTAAACGATTCTCTAAACGAACATTTGTTCGTCATGAATATCGTCATGAGTATTTTTTTATTACTCTGAACGATGTTCTAAACGGACACTTGTTCGTCATGGATATTATCATGTGTCATTCTTTTATTACTCTTACTGGACACTTGTTCGTCATGAATCTTTTTTTATTACTTTAAACGATCTTCTAAACGGGCACTTGTTCGTCAAAGATATCGTCATGCGTCATTCTTTTATTACTCTAAACGGACACTTATTTGTCATGAGTATCGTCATGAGTCTTTTTTTATTACTCTAAATGATCTTTTAAACGGACACTTGTTCGTCATGGATATCGTCATGCGTCATTCTTTTATTACTCTAAACGGACACTTGTTCGTCATGAGTATCGTCATGAGTTTTTTTATTAGTTTAAATAATCTTTTAAACGGACACTTGTTCGTCATGGATATCGTCATGTGTCATTCTCTTATTACTCTAAATGGACACTTGTTCGTCATGAGTATTGTCACGAGTCATTTTACTTTATTTGTTCTATTATTGAAAAAAGCACTTTGAAAATAAAATAAAATGGGACGATCAAAATGACGTGATCTTTTATCTTTGTCAAGCAAGTGAAATTTGCATGACAAATAGGGGCAGTTGTAGAGGATATTAGTGTAAATAAATAAATAAATAAATGACTCAAATGGTTTTCTTCCTAAGGAAGGAAACCAAATTAACTATATATATATATATGTATATAGGCCTATATGTTACATGTGTACATGTTATCTATAATAATAATAAAAATAATAATAACCAAACTAATTATCTATATTTGGAGATAAATGTTAAGAAGTTGAGTTTACAGTAATATATATTGTAGACATGGTATTTTGACCACCCCATAAAAAATATTATACTTTATTTTATAGTTAACTTTGTTTTATTTTATTTTAGTTCTATACATGCCAAAAAAAAAGAAAAAGAAAAAAGGAAAAGATACAAAATATCGTTTGTTTGGAGCAAATCGGGAAAAAACGAAACAAATCAAGACACACCAAACGGAGGCATGAATAGTAATCGTGAATAGTATCCGTATGCATGAACAGTGATCGTGAACAATAACGTCGCGTGAATAGTATCTGCATGAATGAATAGTGATCGTGAATAGTATCCACATGAGTGAACAGTAACCGCGTGATCGTGAATAGTACCGCATAATCGTGAATAGTACCCGCATGATCGTGAACAGTACGCTGAGTGAATAGTAAATCACATGAATAGTAAATTGCATTTTTGTATAATTTCCATTTTGCCCTTTTCGGAATCTATAAATAGAAGACTCATTTTCATTTGTAAAAAAAAAAAAAGAGACAAATTTTTTGAGAAAAGCTCTTACTAGGGAGAATTTTGGAGAGAATTTTGTTTTTTAGAGAAATCTTGAGAGAAAATATATATATATATATATATATATATATATATATATATATATATATATATTTGTGCATTACTTAATGTGTAGATAAAATGAGGTAGAAAACTCTTAGCCTTCCACTGGAGCGGTTTAGGTTTAGAAGGAGATTACTCCCCTCGATATGTAGATTGAACTAACTTAAGTATGTGTGTGTGTGCGTTTGTGTTTCTTTAACTTGTGTGTTGACAATACGAGGTAAAAAACTCCTAACCTTCCATTGGAGCGGTTTAGGTTTAGAAGGGAGATTACTCCCCTCGATGTGTGTGAGTGTATGTGCACGTGTGTTACTTTAACTTATGTTAAATAAAATGTGCTGACAATACAAGGTGGAAAACTCCCGGCCTTCCATTGAAGTAGTTTAGGTTTAGAAGAGAAATTACTCCCCTCGATCCATGCGAGAGTGTGTGTGTGTTTCTTTAATTGTGTTAAATATAATATATTGACAAGATGAGGTGAAAAAATCTCAACCTTGCATTGGAGCAGTTTAAGTTTAGAAGGGAGATTATTTCCCTCGATGTGTGTGAGTGTGGGTGTATGGGCATGTGTTTATTTTTTTTTTATTTACTTATTTATTTATTTATTTTGTTAAATTTAATGGATGGTCAAAACATGGAGGAAATTTCCCCACCTTCTATTTGAGTGGTTTAGAAGGAAATCATCCCCTCAATATATAAATTCACTGATAATATATATATATATATATATATAGGAGAAAATGATTTCAAAATAAAAATAAAATATCCGAACTAAACTAATTGGACTTAATTGGACTTAATTGGATATAAGGTACCGTCTTTGGATCGGCGTCTTGGGATGCCTAATACCTTCTCCGAGCGTAACTGACTCCCGAACCCTTTAAAACGAATCTCTGGTTGGACCATATTCTTTTTGGAGTCAAAATCTTACTTAAGCCTCTTTTTTTTTTTTTTTTTTTCAAAAAAAAAAAAAATTATTTTCAAAAAGAAAAATTCGGTGACCTAGTACACCATTTAAACTCAATGTTAGGTGACGGCTTCCTTTTTCTAAAATTGGCTTAAGTACTTTTATGAGAAAACTAACGCTTTTAAAAAAACCTCTTCTCATTTTACACTTGTATATTTATTTTAATTTCTTTGAAAAATTGGGGCGCGTCATATATGTTGAATGATTTTTTGAGCAAGATAAATATAATACTTCGGTTCAGAATATTTTGATTCGGATTCTGGTTTCGGATTTTAGGTAAAATTTCTATTCTTTTAATAGATGTATTTAATCCATGTTATGTGATTTATACTATTATCATTAAAATTGTTGATTTGCATGTATTGATTATAAACATGTATTATGTGGCAATTATATAGAATATATGCCTATGTGTTTATTTGTGGTTTGATTAGATACATGTATTAGAGGGGTGAAAATTCTACTGAGTGTTGACTCACAACCTCAAAGTTATGAGTGCAAGGCCAATGAAAATGGGACTACACATGAAATTTTATTTGGATTTCTATTTAAATTGTAATATATATATATATATATATATATATATATATATATATATAAGATGGCTTCTAGATTTGGAATCATGGTTTGGTGTAATATTTACATCATCCGAAATATTTAGTGTAATTATATTTGGTGTAGTATATATATTTGGTGTAATATATAAAGCTGAATAATGGATTTGGAATTATACTTGTATGGGTATAGGTATATTTGTTTTTTCAAATACGATGAAGTGTAATATATACATGTTCTTAAAATGAAAGAAATTCTAAATTAGGGTTATTTGTAATAATCGGCCTGGAGCACAAGTGTGGATATTTACTGTTGTAAAAAAAATTGACTCAATAATTTGATAATTATAATTATCGCTGTAGTTTATAAAATCTCTCAGATTTTATAAAATGAAATATTGATTATTCGGTTTTAGTGTTAATTCTCCTTAGCGAGAAATCGAGTTGCAATCTTGGAAAATTGGATCGTTACAGGTTTGGTTTCTACCTGGGAAAGGAATCATTGTTTAGTGGATTACGAATCTCCGTAGAGTTTGATGATCTAGACGTAGGTAAGACTAACTTGTTGAACTTGGATAAATTTTTGTGTACTATATTGATTGTTTTTTCTATTTGTTTGGGTGTATACTTAGCTAAAAATATTTTCGTTACGTAACAAGATAATAATCAATTAGGGAAATTGATTTTTTTGAATTTGAATTTATTATTTGAATTCTTAAAACTACCTAATTCAACCCCCTATTGGGTAGATTTTTGGGGCAACAAGCACCATTTCGATTTTGAGTCCGATCTGATCCCAAGAAAACTTCTCTTCGTATTCTTAAGGCACGTCACGCCACCTACTCAAGAATATGGGATATTTAATGATGGGCAATTCGAGTTAGATCCACTAAGCACGTGGCACGCATGAGAAACTACAAATTCTACAACACCGAACAACATTATTGCCCCCAAGAAAATGATACTTTCGTGATAAATATGTTTCCCTAGCAAGATACCTCCTTATATCAGGAAGGAGATCCATTGACCCAGAACTTGTATCTTGATTAGGGGCCGGAACCCCGAGACTTTCTTCTACTGTAATTCCCTCTTGGGGGCAATTATAACATCTCCTACTTGTTAAGAACATAACTCTTATTGCACCCTAAATAACGGGTCATTACTCCATATCCCACTAAATCTGCTACATTAATGATAATGGGTTGAGATTCATGGAAGACTTGCCAAACAATTCTTCCCTCATGTACAGATACTAGAAGATGGGGTGTCTATCCAGATATGCATTATTTTGCCTAGCCCATACTCTGTCAAATTCACCTCAGAACAGTCTACTGATTCTCACACTAGAGGTGTAACACCGACAGGTCCACTCACGGTGCATTGTTTTGCAGGAACCTAATGTAGGAGAATCACTTTATTCCTAATCCCAAACTCCCATATCTGCCGAACCAAATTTTTGCTTCACCGGATATGATCAATTTAGTAGTGGGGTACTTTTTCCCTTTTGAAAAATAATTACCATTTATTTATATGAGTTGACGTGTTTTTTTTTTTTTTTTTCTAATTAAAACTACTAATGATTATTAATTAATTTGTTTATGATTTTTTGTTTTAGTTTTGTTAAATCTATTAAATTAATTAACTAAAATCCACAAAAAATATATTTAGGTGGACTAATTATGCTTTAATTTTGTTTTTTATTTAAAATAATTAAAAAGAATTGAATCAACCATGTGAATTAGTTTTGTAAATTTAAATGACGATATGTTACAATATTAAATGAGTCCTACTAAATATTTTTTTACAGTTATAACTCATAGTGATATTTGTTATAACATGTTATAATATAAGTAACTGTATTTGACAATGATTTTACAATTTTAAGTAAAAAGTTATAATTTAGTAATATGATATTGCAATATTGCATAAGTCTTAATTAATATTTTTTATAATTGTAACGCATAGTGACGTTTGTTATAACGTGTTATAAATAAAGTAATTACATTTGACAACGATGATACAATTTTAAATAACAAGTTATAATTTAGTAAGATATATATATATTTTTTTGTGTGTTATTATTGGCCATAGTTACATTTGCTATAGTATATATGTTATAAATAGAGCAACTGCGTTTGACAAGGATGTCACAATTTTAAGTAACAAGTTATAATTTAGTAAGATGATGTTATAATGTTAGATGAGTCTTAAGTAATATTTTTATAATTATATCTCATAGTGATGTTTATTATAACATGTTATAAATAAAATAACTATATTTGACAACAATATTACAATTTTAAGTAGCAAGTTGTAATTTAGTAAATTAACGTTAAAATGTTATATTAGTCATGTTTAATATTTGTTGTAAAATTATATTTAATAGTGAATTTTGTGATAATTGTAACATGCAGTGACGTGTTATAACATACTATAACACATTACTCTAAGCCAAGTTACAATATTTGTTAAGGATATTACAATTTATGGTGACAAGTTAAAATTCCATTGGACATCTTCGTATTTGTTGTAATTATATCACAAAGTGGCTAATGTAACAGTTTGATATCAACATAGTGACTGTATTTTATAAGTTTATTATGATTTTAAGTTAAAATAATAGATTAATTGAGATTATATTACAATGTTGGCACTTTTCTCATATTTGTGTTAATATAACATGCAATGACACATGTTATAATATTTTGTAATATGAATAACAACATTAGTTATAGATATTACAATTTATAGTAACAAGTTAAAATGCAATTGAGCATCTTCATATTTTGTTGTAGTTATATGATAAAATGACTAATGTTACAGTATTATATCAATAAAGTTACCGTATTTAATGACTTTATTATAATAATAAGTAAGTATATTAGATTAATTGATATTATATTACAACATTGACACTTTCTTCATGTTTATGATAATTATAAAATGTAGTGAATGTGTTACAATCCAAATTACAACATTTGTTAAAGAGGTTATAATTTAGAGAAATTTTTCCAAATGTCCCATCTCATAAAAACACTACTTTATAGGGTCCTATAATAGTGATTTTTTTTACACATGAAATAGGACCTAGAAAGTGATTTTTGAAATTTTGAGACCTCTAAAAAAGTTTCTCTATAATTTATGATAACAAATTAAAAATTCAATTGGACATCCTCATATTCATATTTGTTTTGTTGTAATTATATTGCAAAGTGACTAATGCTATAGTATGAGTGTATAACAATTTTGAGTAACAATTTGTAATTCAGGGATATAGTATTAGAATACTACAAGAGTCATAATTACAACATAACAATTGTTGTAATACAATGTATAAATAGTTACTAAATTTGTCATAAATATTATTGTTATATCTAACAATGAAATTTATTATAAAATGTTATAAGTTTTTGGGGTTAATATAATTTTTATGTATAGTCATTGTTAATATAAAAATAAAAGTATACTATTACATTTACATAATTGATATTTATTGACAATAGATCATATTCTCATTAGAATCTAATTCTAACCAGACTCATTTATTAAGATATGGATTAAAAAGAATGATCCAATAATTTATTTATGATTTAAATTTGATATTCTATCTTATTAATGAATCAAATATGAATGTATTTCAATTTGATAAGATAGAGATACTCGGATAAGATGTAATTAATTGCATTATAGAAATTATTATTATTTTACATTATGTAACTTATACAATAAAATTTATCCATCTAAATTTGATTCGAGACCATTCTATTTACTAAGATTTAGATTATGATAGATGCTCCAATAATCCATTTATGACTTGAACTTAATAACTTGATTAATTAATGGATATAAAACGAATTTTAGATTAATCATTTTAAATTTTTTTATCCAATTAATTATATTGTATTATGATCTAGTAACTATACGTTTGATGAAATTATAATGGATCAATATAGATCAAATTAAATTGATCAGATCAATTTCCAAAAATTCATTGTATATACATACTATCCTAAATGCTTTCAATTCGATAACGTTATAATTAACAAATTTGTTAGAATCAATAAAATAACTAATTTACTGAACTATACTTTTCTGTTAGGAAAATTATAATTTTTGGCAACCTAAATCAGAACATTTCTATATTCAAGTGACAAAATTTAAAAACTAATAATAATTATACCATGCGACCAAAAAGGGTACGCTGCATTGAAGAAAGATCCATTGGTTTTGGGTTTTTCTTGAATACTAGAGGTCGACATTATGTACTGGTGCAGTAATTTTATAACTTTAATACTATATATACTAATTATTTTTAAGGTTTATAACTTTTATTTTATATATTTATTTTTATAAATCTAATATTTTTAAAATCTATATGTCAATATCTATCCTATAAAACCAATATTAAATATAACATAATAATTTATATATATATATATATATATATATATATATATATTATTTTTTTCGTACTCAAAATTATAAATTGTAATAAAAGTTGTATATTATTTTAATTATTGGTAGAACAAGTTTTAATAATCTTATAATATTGATAAATAAATAAATAAAAGTTGATGATCTATTTTTAAAACAAAATAGAATTCATGGAGGCTAAGGTTTGGAATAAGATTTAATTTTAGTTAATAATATTATCTAGATTTTATTTTACGAGTTTATATTGATGGGTCATAATGTCTAATCTTTTCAATAAAATACAAAATTATTTTTTCGACTTAATTTAAGTCCTAGAGTCATAATTTTATCATTCGTTGTTAATATCAACAACGAGACATAAATCTTCACATTCTGTTGATATTAACATAATGCAAACGTGAAAGTTAGCAGCCATCCCAATTCATCACTTGTTAATATGTGTTGAAATTAACAAAATATAAATTTGAATTTGAATTATTTGTTATCTTGTCTTAGTGCTCTATAATATTAAGGATATTATTGTCTCATTTATTTTGATAACAAAATTAATGTCACTATTCATTAAGGAAATATTTCTATTTGTACAGAAACAAAGTGAATGGAGACCATTTATTAAGAAAAATGAGTTTTGGTTCAATTGCAGCATGAGTTTTATTTCTTTTATGTTGTAATGTTTCTTTTAAAAATGAAGAAATCATTAATCATGAAGAATAAATCCCATCGGATTTTAATTATCCCCTTCCATCATTTCAAATCGAATTTCTATTGTTTTAAAAAATTATACTTTGCACTTATAACTTTTCTAATTCATGTGTTGGTCCATAATTAACAAAAAGGGTGGGCGGGGATTGAATTTGGTAGGACAAATAACTCATCAACGAATTTAAAATACTTTATTTATTTTGACAAGTTTATACGAACATGTGTTGACACTGTGAAAAATATGAACAAGCACTACAAGAAAAAAAAAAAAAAAAAATTATCACGGTTAAAAACCATGATAAAAAGGTTTTTATCACAGTTTTTTGCTCCAAACCTGACTGTGATAGTATGCAATGTGATTAAAAGTAAACTTTTTATCACAGTCAAAAACCGAGATGATATATTTTTTATCACAGTTAAAAACTGAGGTAGTAGACTTTTTATATCTCGATTTTCAAATGTGATTAAAAGATCATATATATGTGATGAAATTAAAAAAAAAATGTGATTATTTGGACAATATTTATCTCAGTTTTGTATCAAACCGAGATATCTACCTATTTTCTATCACATTTAAAAATTGTGATAATTTCTCATATATATATATTAAAAAAAAATAACCCACAATTTTATAAAAATACTATAAAAAATAACTAAAATTAAATTTCGCATGATATAAGAATTCTACATCAACATAAAAAACACAAGTAACATTATCTTTAATACAAAAATCATAAACTTGAATTTCTATAACTATAAATGTCTAAAATGTAAAATTTCTATAAAGTATAAAAAAATAAAAACAACTAACTTATGGTGAATTAATCTACCAATGTCTCGGTCGTAAAGTATCGAAAGGCGAAGTTCAACTAGCTTTTTCCATCAGATGATTAAAAAATGAAGTCCTGCAACTTAAAAAAAAACATTAAGTTAAAAAATACACTTGCAACTTAAAAAAAGAACAACTAGAAAAAAAATAAACTAGTAGCTACAAAAACAAGGGTTTTTAGATGATCCGCCATTATGAATTGTCTTCACTCCAGAAGTTATTATCTCATTCAAACGAGTTTGGGAAAAAATAAGGGGAAAAGAATCACTTCTATATAAAAATAGAACATGCAATAGATCTATATTTTTTACTTCTAAATACCTTAACACCCAATTAAAACATAATAACCATTTTCCCCTACTAAATTGAATTACTTGATCACACATTAGGGTAAGATTGATGCTCACTTTGCTTTTCACGTAAAATTTACACTACAATTGAAATTGAACCACTTATTGGACACATTTTTCTGGATTATTTATACTACCACCGCTCCCTTTACTAGGGACACAAGCATAATGTGCTTACTCTTGATCAATTAAGAAAGCAATGGTTGATTCTTCACTTCAGAATATCTCTATGAGTAATCCTTGATAAAAAAAAAGGAACCAAACTAGTCTAGGCATGATGGAGACAGGAAATGTGGGTAGAACTGTAGAAGGAATAGCTATGAAATGAGTTATAACATATAACTCGTATGCTACATATCAAACTTAATTCAACCAAAATGAAATGATGTTCAAAGTTGATGGATATGATAATTTTCATCAATTTAACCATTAGATTTTTGACACAAATATAATACAATACGTTGGAACTAGGTAAAGGAAAAACAAAAACCTTTGCATCTTCCATCTCAATACTAGCATTGTCAAGTCCATCCAACATAGAGAAGTCCTTACTAACGAGTGAAACCTTAAAATAAAAATTGTCAGCCATCTCAATTATATGAATAAATAAAATAAGAGAGAAATCAAACAACTTCAAATACCAAGATCGGTGTTAATTGTCCGTCCAAGGTAAGGAATCCTTTAGCAAATGCTGCTATAGACATCTGTTATGAATGCCCCTCACAACGCAAGAGATCAAAACCACAAACCTGCAAGTAATACAAAGAACACAAAAATTAAGATCGAAAAATATTTTCTTTGATAAACAAAGAGTCAATCGGGTGTAAGCTGTTATATGTATCAACAGGTGTATCATCGCCTCCCAACTGGAAAAAAATTAGTAGGTCATTTATGCAATGAATAGAAAATATAATAAACTATAACATCATACTAGTCCAACTAGTAAGCATGATTTGTTGCTAAATATAACAGAACATCCAAAACCTGTGCAAAATCAAAATCCAGCCTATTCAGGGTGTATGGTAATAATAGATCTGTATACACAACAGAGCTCAAGAAATTCATTTTCTCATCTCTTTAAGGGAAACAAATAGGTACAGACCCAAGCAAAGATAACCAAATATTATAATTGAAGAATACTTTTCATCTCATGCGGTCTTGCCTCTTTTGTTCTTTTATAATAGGAAGGGTATAAAAGGGCTATGGGCATACATGTACATGTCAAATAACTATAAAAGCATCATACCTCCTTGAGGATGGATGGAGTTGTAGTGCAATTCTACCCAAAAACTCAAGTAGAAAACTGTGCCAAATAAATGGAGTTGCAGTCATGCAGCCTAATTCAAGAGACAAAAGCAAAACAATATCAATCCATATATTAAGTAGTTTTTTTAGCATTATTCAGAGATTTTCAGAGCTCATCCTCCTTCTTTGGTGTTATACATCATAATCATATGAATCAACCATTAGTTAAGGACAAACAACTTTTATGATTTTGGGTGTAAAGG
Organism: Eucommia ulmoides; assembly: GCA_016647705.1. NCBI lineage: Eukaryota > Viridiplantae > Streptophyta > Magnoliopsida > Garryales > Eucommiaceae > Eucommia > Eucommia ulmoides. The sequence continues at coordinate 35,571,173 of CM028330.1, forward strand.
ATAAATAAAAAGAAAAACAACCATATTGGCTATTCGATCGATTTTGGTTTCATTTCGAAGCACACCAATAAGCCATTGAAAACAACACAATATATAAGTCCCGTTTGGTTGTCTTTCAATTCACAAATTTCACCATATTTTGTTCTAATTTAGATGTTTAAATAGAACACTACATAAACTAAGTTAAAATGATTGTATGCAACGGAGAAATGTAGTTAGAATCGATTATATTTACCTGATGATCAATTTCAGAGACATAAATTGTCCTCCTAATTACATCTTCCTACTGAGCCATGCTTGTCTGCTGTTCAATCTTCTTTTCCATTGATTATAATTGTTTTTCTTCTGAAAAACCCACATTCATGAACAAGAATTAATGATTGAATTATGCCTTAAGGAGTCAAAAACAAAAGGCAGATAAAATTGGCAATTACCCATCGACCCAAGTTTCCATTCGCGTTAATGTTTGTGATCTTAAATCCTTCGTTGGTTCCATTGTTAGTCAGTGAAGGAGGTACGAATTCTTCAGCCATGGGATTCAGCTTTGATAGCATTTCTTCCAGCTCTCTCATCTCTCGATTAAAGCTTTCTCTGTCATTGCCGCTCCTCTGCAACTCCCCGCTATCGGATCGATGATAGTGGTGGTTCGCCACAGCTCCCATTTGCTGCAGATGGTGGTGGTTCGCCTTCAAATCCGACTAGATCTGCTAATTTCAAGCGAGATGCGGTCCTCTGTTGAGAGGTGGGCAACGAGATCGAGGACGGCGAGGTTAACGGCTAGGTCAATGGCGATATCGGTGGCGAGAGATATCGACGTCATGAAGGTTCGGAGGAGCGTCATCACGAGATTGGAGACAGAGTGAGGTCGATAGCAAGAGAGAGAGAAAGAGAGAGAATCGCCGAGAGTTGAGATAGAGTCGACTGGGACAAAGTCTCTATCATCTTCACCTGGTAGGATTTTTGATCAGTTTAGTCGGAGGAACCCTAAATTGGTGCCATTATATCAGTTTACAGCTTCGATTTTGCTCAGATTTAGTCGGGGAAAGAGAGAAAACCTACATCGATGATAAATTGCAAAGGGGAGAAAAGAGTACCTAGGCGCGGTGATGGCGATGAACAACGACAGTAGGTGATGGCGATGGAACGGCGCCGATGAGGTATAGAGCTGGAACGACAATAGCAGAGGGAAAGAGGAAGAAAGAAGTGGATGAATCTTAGCTTGGTGTTAAATAAAATTAAGAAGCCCTAAATTGCGAAGGGGAGAAAAGAGTACCTGGGCTCGATGGCGATGGCGAAGGTGATGGAGAAATATCTGAGATTTCGAGATCGAGAGAGAGGCTTCGATCAATCGGGAGAGAAAGAGAGAGAGAGAGAGGTTGCTAAGTATGGTAGAGAAGGAAGAGATGCCAGATTTAAGAGATTGGGAAAAAGTGCAACGAAGGAAAAGCGGAAGGAATTTTTATTATTATCTCAGTTAAAATAAAAAATATGATAAAAACTAATTAGATACTATCACACTTAATTAAAATTATGAGATAAAACGTTTTTTTTTATCACACAATTTTTTTTAAATGAGATTAAATATCATGTATAATTTTATAATCACAGTTTATTAAAAAACTGAGATAAATAATATTTACTAAGTGTGATAAAAAGCTTTTTTTTTTCTTGTAGTGAAGTAATAAAATCACACACAATCGCAAACAATCACACAAGAGAGACAGAGAGATGGTCTCTTGACCCAACTATTTATAGTAGTTCGGAAATGACCTCTTTGCCTACATCTAATTCCTTGAGTTCCTTTGGAGATTTCTAATCCACTAGTCTAATCTTCTTTCCATGAAAAGATTAAACTCTTTGCAACCGTAGAGTGAAGTCGCTCTTGAATCAATCAACCATTTTTTCAGTAGTTCACTATCTTGAACCAATACTCTAGTTCAAGTTCACATTGCACACCCTTTGACAATTTTAGTTTTAGTTTAATCACACGAAATTTCTACCAACACTATACAAACTAACTTGTATAATTAAAAAATTAGTGGTGTGTAGAAGTGTTAAAAATAAGGGTAGTCCGGTCCTACAAAATTTTCGCTATGTGCAGGGTCCAGGGAATGGTTGGATCACTTAGGTCTAGAGTACAATTGTTAACTCAAATAATCTATACAAAATGCAGATCAAGAGGGAGAACGAGAACTATCAAGTATACACTAACCTGAAAATGGAATTCAATAATTATCCAATTAAGCATAAAATTCTAGATTTCACGTTTATACCAATAAAAATTGATTTCTCATTTGTCTAACTCGTTCAAATTAATTTTTAAAAAATAACTCAAGTTTAATCACAATGGACAAGGAATTAATCTTATCTAGTTAGAATCGATACTAGGGAATTTAGATCTGATGTGATATGAGTCACGCTGGTGGTGCAAGTTCTTCTCGTTTTCTAATAACCAAGTTAACGATGAGTTTAATTCACTCCTCTTATTATATTCAAGAAAATTCTTTTATAATTTATTCAATTCAAAATTCAATTTCCAGATCTTAACAATGTGTACGTTAAAAAACAAACACATTTGACACAATACACACCGATGGCATCCCTCGCAGTCTTTAGTTGTTTGTTGTTTTTCTTTTTCCAAAAAAACAAAAATACACTATTTCACAAGATTATGTAACTTAAAATGTTTTAGAGCAATTGTGAAAATTGTTTGACACAATAAAGTTTTTAGATAATTATGAATGATATATGTATATATATATATATATATACACACAGAGATAAATATACACACACACAATATATGTATATATATCAAAAAAATAATAAATGATCTAGAATGAGGTGATATTCCAACTAAGAATCAATAAGATGATAGAGATATAGATCAGAGCATAATATAGCTGTAAGACTAATTCAACCTATAAACCTGACTTTTTATTAGATCTGACGTTTGAGAAGGAATGTAAGCATTTATAAGCTGTAGATTAGAGCTAATTTGTGCATTTTTAACAAATAATTTTGATTACGTCAGATTAAATTAAGGTGGGGTACAAATCCCAATAGTTTAGACCTAATTTTAGGAGGTTGAAAGAAAAACATCGCAATTGCACAATTGGCCACACAAATTTCATCTTTATTTCGTGGGTATTAATCAAAATGTATGTAAATATATTTAATTTAATGTTGGAAGATCTTCGAAACAACTTGGATTTGAAAATCGAGCTAATTTATGAATTGAATATCATATTTTGAACTAAATTTGTGAAAATCGATTGACTGATCATTGAGATCGATTGACCGATCTTCATAATATCTAAGGCTAATAGGCTTATGGGAAATTTGATCAATTGGTTATAGGGTTCAGTTGACCAAAGTTGGGAAAGCCCAGAAACCTTGAGAAAGAGATTCAAATGGTCGACCGATTTAAAATAAATGATTGATATGTGGTTATTTTTAAAATGTTTTGAATGTTTAACGAATATCTTTTCTCCGCGATATTTATGATTAAATATTTCGAAATAATTTTTAAATGGTTTAAAATGTTTTTCAGTTACTTATAAATATTTTTTATGTTTGAAATCAAGGGCTTTATAGAAAATGTATTTTGATCCTCAAACTTCTCGATTTCCTAGACTTTTTGGTAAAACTCTCTTCCACAATTTTTTGGGACTGATTTTTGATATATTTTGGGCATGAATCTGGACAGATTTCATATAAAATGAAGAGTCAAACTATCTATTTGGACTAGGGTCTTATGGTTAAAGACTTTGGAGAGATTTTAGAGATTGTGATCTCCAACTAGCCGTTGGAGCCCTTTTTTGAATTGCCTATAATAAGACCTGCGTTTTTTATATTAAAAAAAAATATTTTTGGAGATCTTGAGTGATATTTTTGAAAAACAATTAAGCTTAAAAGTTAGAATTTTTGGGAGAAAGAGAAGAGAGATCAAGATCAAAAGAGAGAAAGAAAGAGTTGTGTAAAAATTGTATGAAAAATCCAATATACCCTTGAAGACATTTGAAGAACATTTGAAAATCAAATTTAAAGCTTTCTTATGCAAAACATTCTATAGAAATTTTCAGTAAGATCTTTCTGGGTTAAATATAAAATCTCTTTGTGATAAGTATATGCTCTCAAATCTGGATTACTATTATATTTTGAGCTTGTTTTTGAAATCTATTTGAATTTTAGAAAATAGTTTTCTAAATAAATCTCTTAAACTTATTTATTGAAAGACTCTTTATGAGGATAAAACCGATTTGTATTATATGGTATATGTGATTCTATTTTCCACTGTGATTAAATTCAAATTTATGTTATTCACGAATGTTGAATTGATTATCTGTTGAATTGAAAATGTTTCTATCACCTAAACTGGGATATCAAATGCTTTTATCATTATCAGTGTTAGTAGAAGCTCTTTGTGAGAGAATAAAGATTTTTTTTTTTTTTTTTTTTTTGTATTTGTGTGAGGTTTTAGTTCATACCTATGTGTAACTTGTCTAGGTGATAGTGTGATTGAGTATAAAGGTAATTTACTTAATTGGGATTGTAAGGGGTGTGATTCTCACCTAATAAGAGAATCATAGTGTTTTAATGGATTAAATTCTCGGAGAGAACTTCCTAGTTGATATAGGTAAGAGTAGTTCATCAAACTACTATAAAATATCCGGTGTTATGCTAGTATGAGTTCATTATTATAATTAAATAAGGGGAGCAATAATGTGTTATGCTTATATTGAATTTTTTTGTAATTTTTTTTTCTTCTTATAATGGTTCTTAAACGAGTTAAAAATCCATTCTTATATTTAAGGGGAGCGTGGCTACATTTTTTATTGAGAAAACATCAAATTTAATTGTCCTCATAAAAAATGAGGAAATTGTTGAACCTAATGTTTTGATCGATAATTGAACGTTGATATTTTATGGAGCTAATGAGTTTATTGAGTGATTTTAGATTAGAAGTTCCATATGTTTAAATGAGGAAAAAAAAAAAAAGTAAATCGAAAATGATTAATTGTTGAAGATTAGAGGAAGATCTTATGAAGCAATTCAAGACGGGTGCAAATTGAAGGCATTGAAGATTTTTGGAGCATTGAAGATTTTTTTTGTATTTCTAGGTAAAAACAACTCATTACTTTGATGCTCTTACTGTAACTTGAATTAGGATCACACACGACACTTTAAAATGAGTAATCTAATGTGTGTTATCGTCAAAAGTGATAAATTTAAAATCCTAATAGATTTTATAAAGTGTTAAAATCATAAAAATATTTTTCATTAAGTGTTGAAGTGAGAAAATGTTTTCAACACATAAAATGATGAGTTTCTAGTCAATTCGGTTAACCAACGAAACGGGTCGATCGACTAACGAAAACAACTTAAAAGAGCTAAAATGGGAGCATAATGACTAATTTGGTTAACCAACAAAGTAGATCCGTCTACTAATGAAAACAATGGGTCAAATAAAGAAAAAGAGAAAGATCGTTGATCAAATCGGTCAACCGACAATGGTGGCCGATTGACCGACAAAATATGGAGCAACAGTCAAAAAGTTTACTATTGCAAGGGTCGATCAACCGATGAAGGGTCGGTTGATCAATGATGTCACACCTCTCTCCGGGCCTCCATCGCCCGAGGTTAGGCGTGACGTTGACTTGGCCTTACCTGATCAATCAACAAATATACATATACCACTATTTTTTTTTAAATATATTTACCCACTTCAACTTTCGGGAGTATACGTGTCCCAAATATTTACAACAAAACAGCAAAAAAAAATGAACATTTCACGGTTCACATCTGTCCAGCCAACCTTCCAAAAAGACACCACCTCCTGATTTTACCTAGTGCCAGTAGTGGACCCGTTCCTAACTGCGACACTTGAAACCAAATATTTTATCAATATACTGTCTTCATAATATAAAAATAATTTATGGATAAAGTGTATTTATCAAATACCACTTTTCAATTATAATATAAATATAACTGCATACCCAGTCGGAATAAAATTTCACTGCTGTTATTATAATAAAGTGATACTTTTAAATTAACTAATCAAATAATCAGGATATATAATAAAATACAACACACATATTTTCCTACTAGCTATAGGATCGTTTCACCTCAGGATTGAGAGTTACGACGGTACCGTAACTTGTACAATTGTGCCATCTAAGGTGGTTGTCAGTGTCAGGGTCATTCAATATCCTCAATGGTATGGTCAACCGCGTATAGGTTTTGCACTCCTGACAGGTCTCAACATATATCCACCCTACAAGACTTGTCTGACAGGTAACAACATATATCCACCCTGCAGGACTTGCCTAACAGGTAACAGCATATATCTACCCTACAGGATTTACCTAACAGGTAGCAACATATCCACATCTTGCAGGACATGCCTTTCTGACAAGAAGACAACTATAGCATAGTCGGATAATAAAAACCAATTTTTACATTCAACACTTTACTTGATCCATCTAACGTGATAAAACAGTCAATTTTAATAAATATTTTAATTCAACAATTTAGTAAGAAAATATAATTTGACAATTTATATAGAAGATAATACACTCACCTTGATTTTCACGCTACTGTCGTAATGCAGCCGTGGTTGGCGTCACTTGTGAACCTAACAACGATAGGCCCTAAATTAATAAATAATTTAAAATAAATCTAATATGCAATGCGTGACCCCAAAATGCACTATTTCCCATTCCTCAATTTTTTTGATTATCCGAAATTATTTAATGCCTAATTTCTTAAGTTAATATTAGCTATACGAAAATTATTTTTTTTTTTTCTAAAAATCGGAGAACAACCATAAACCATTTTATGTTCCCATATTTATGTTCCAAGTTTCCTAGAAAAGGAAACCAAAACAAAAGCCACCTTAATTTCAGAGTTACTGCACTAATGCTCCAGGAGCCAATGACTTCCCACCATATTCAAGTTACTAAAAAGTAAAACTAAATCCATTGTACAATTTAATAAATGGGAAATTCCAAAAAAAAAAATTCCGTTAATAATATGATATGTAGAAAATATTAATTAACCGTTAATTTTTTTATTAATCAACGAAATACTAAAAATTATCGTTTTAGTAAAATTTATAATTTTTATCTTAAATTATATTCTTCGCAAATTAGATCTATGTGTATATATAAATATACCCATTACATTTTCTGAACCCACTAAATTTTGCAAACCTACGTATATATATTTTTAACATATAAATATACATGTATATATATCCGTATACAATAGTCTCATAAATTAAATGTGATTTATATATTTTATTTTAGCAAAATATATCTATCTATCTATCCATATATATATATTAATTTTTTTTTTAATTAATACACAGTTGATCACCGCCCACCGCCTAGCCTTCTTTCTTCCCTTTATTTATTTATTTCTATGTCATGATAAAACTCCATGTGCACATTTTGATAAAACCCCAAATGTCTTATTTATTTTTAATCCTTATCCATTTTTTCCTCTATCTCATATATATATATATATATATATATATATATATAAAAGAAAGTGAAAAAGAATGATCATATTTCCTTGTCTTCTTCCATGACACACACGTGTCCATCACTTATGATTACTATAGACTAATTTTATCTTAAGTACACTTAAGCCTCTTAAGAATTGATAAATATTTATTTAAATCCCAAATTTTCTTAAAATCATATTTTAAATAACGTAATAATCTCCTAAACTTTAAAAATTAAAATTAAAATTAACAATTAATCCCTAAATTTTTTAAAATAAATATTAAAAAGAACAACGCACCCTGTTATTTTTCCTAATTATTCTAAAATGCAACTAAAAGTATGAATGTGCAAGGACTAGGCTTTACAAATGGGCGCAAAACAGTCAACTTTGACTGCTTAGGTTTTGTAAGATCTTTTACCCAAATCCTAAGGTTTTGAATGTTGAAACATTAAAAAAAGAGTTTTTGGGGGGATTTGAGTATATTGCTATTATGTATCATATACCATTAAAATCCTATCAATTTGGTCTATATATTAATTAATTCTTTCAATTACATTAGTAAAACTACTTCCTCTCTTTAAGTGTTTTGAATGTAAAATATTTTGGGGACCAAATTAAGCTTTTCTAAGAGTATTTTTAAATGAAATATACATATTTTGTTAGCATATGATATATGGGGGAGTGTCATTTTTGGTCTTATTGTTTGGAAACTAGCCATTATAGGCATAGTTTGAAGTCTATTTATACAAACCTATGAATTTTAAAATTGGCAATCATGAACAATCAACATTTTCTTAAAAATGGAAGTGATTTATGTTAAGGTATTTATAAGAGAGTTATTTTGAAAGAGTTTTTGATCAAAATGAACAAAAGTTTTCGTCGCTGGTTTTATTATTCACTGAGCTATCTTATCTATTTTCGGGAAATTCCGGTGAGATCTTTCTAAATTATTTAAGTTCTTTTAAGACATTATCTAATTGATTACTCGGAATATTTGTTTTAGAAAAATTATTTTCTTGTTTAAAAATCTTGTATATTTTTAGAAACGATTTTTGCTTGTGAAATCTGATTACATATTGTTTGTGCTTCAAATTGAATTAAATTAGATTTATTTCTCACGTAGTTATACTACACAATGTTTTGGACATTAATTGAATATAATTGTTTTGAGGTGGTACAAACTCTTGTGAGAAGAAACTCATATATATATTTTTTTTGTATTTGCGAGTGTGAGTGAATTAGACAAATTTAGGATAGTGTCTAATCAAGGTAGTTAGGGTTTGATCTTTAGCCTGAAAAATATTAGATTTGATCTTTAACCTTTTAAACGGATTAGATTTTGATTCTTCTTGTAATGGAATTATGTTAGTTTTTTGTCTGAAAAAAAATAAGGTTCTTCTTAGGACTGTGAAACGGGAAAAGTGTAATAGTGTGAAAGTGTAAAGGTTTTATTCTGATCTTCCGAAAAGAATTATGAGCAGGAGAATTTGTAGGAGAGAGAGAGAGAGAGATTACGAAAAAAAAATAAAAAAGAAAAAAAATCATTTAAAAATTAAAAATATGCAAAAAGACTATTTTGCCTCTCTGTTCCATTAGATTTGATGGATTTTTTGACAGAATGACCATTTAAAAATGTGGTGATACCAAGAGAGTTTAAAATGAAATGCTCAAACAGAGAGGGATCATTTAGAAATGTAACAATACCTAGAGGGTTTTGTTGATCCTAAGATTTTGATGGAATTAAATGCTGATATTTTTTGTGGAACTAATGTGTTTATTGAGTGTTTTAGTTTAAAGAGTTTCATACAATATCATGAAGTAATTATAAAGGATGCAGAGACAATGCAGAGATGATAGCATCATGAAAAAATCATGAAGGATGTAGAGACGGATACTAAGAGATTAAAGATTCTGAAGAATCTAGATGAGAACAACTCTAATATATTTTTACTCTTAATGTATCCCGATTAGGATCACACACAACACAAAAATGATTTTATGATTATGTGTTTTCTTAATAGGATCCTAATTAACTAACATATTTTCTCATGTGTGTAATTGAAGAAGAAATATTGATTTAAGAAAGATAAAAATTGAATTTAAGGATTTAGTGGAGTTAACCGAGAAAATAAATTGGTTAAACAGGTAAAAACGTCGAAGAAATTTAGTACAAATTAATTACGGAGAGGTGTTCTAGCAGGGCCAATCAACCAATCAACATATATCAGTCAACCGATGGAATGGATCAAGGAAGAAGATTTAGTCCTTGAATTGGGCGGTCGACCGATGGGTGTTGGTTGGTCAACCGATGGCCAGTTTCAGGAATTGAGAATTTAATCGTTTTTATCCAAAAAGTAGCCGTTACTAGCCATTTTATGGATGAGATATGCAAGATATCTTAGGGATCTGATAGATTTTGAGTTATTTAGTTAATATATTAATATCCCTATAGATATGTGTTGATCCTAGGATTTTGATGAACAATTAAGTAATGATGTTTTGGTGGAACTAATGTTTGATAAAGTGTTTCAATTATTTAAAGTTTCAGTAATGAAGATGTTAAATTGAATGGATTCTAAATGAAGATATCAAGAGAATGAAGAAGTATTAAGAGTTTGAAGAAATTAGGAAAAACAACCCAAGTAAATATCAACTCTCAATATCCTATTTAGGAACACACATATGGCACAAAATGAATTTTATTCCCTATGTATGTTTTCATTAAGTTTGATTATTTGCTCCTATATGAATTGAAAAGAAATATTTTTGAATGACTAAAATGGAATATAAGAATATTAGTAGAGCTTATTTAAAGATAAAAATGGATAAAGGGGCTAAATCATAAAAGAAAGTGAGTTAAAAACGAGATCAGAGAAGAGATTCAGAAAGAGACAGTCAACTGAGAAGTCGACCAGATAAAGAAGCTGAAACATCCTGAATCGAAGAGTCGACCGACAGGTTGACCGGTGAAAACAATTGAACTCTCTAAATCTGTGAGTCAACCAAGCAGTCGACTGGTGAAAGCATGACAAACTCTCTGAATCTGTGAATCGACTTAACGGTTAACCTATGCTCGCTGCGGCAATTGTTTGGCTACAACCTAAGTTGGGTAGTCGATTGGGTAGTTGACCGAATGTGTTGTTTCAGGATATAGTTTAATTCGAGTTTAAATCCAAAAGTAGCCGTTTTTTGTTAGGATTTGAGAGAGATTTAAGGGATATTCTCTATATTTAAGATATGGTTCATATACTAATTAAATCCTTTCAATATGATTCATTAAATATTAATGTTTCTCAATTTGGAGCTTGAAATAGATTCTATACTTATTTATTTTGATTGAGAAAAACTTTGGGGTTTAATTGGAAGATTGGAATTATGTTTTTAAGTGAAATTGAACCTAAATGAAGTCATTATGTTATAAGGGGTCTATAAGAGTTTTTTATTGTCATGACACTTGTAAACTAGTCGTTAAAAGACTGATTACATATCTCTTTAAATAGACCTGCGAATTTTATTAGAAAAGCTAATAATTCTATATCATTTTGAGAAAGTTTTTATAAGAGTTAGTACTCCCCGATATTGTGAGTTTTTCTAAGAGTGATTCTGTGAATCAATTACGATCTATTTTTGCTGATATCGGATATAACGCTATACTGTTCTAATCATTAATTCTGTAGATTCCGGGTGAGATCTTTCCATATTATTTATTGTTTATTATTTTATTTTGAAAATTAATCTTAGAAATTGTTTTTAATTTTTGAAGAAAATATTCTTTTAAACAATTTTTTTAATCTGATTACGTGTTCCAATTTGCTACCCCTATCTTGTTAAAATCAGATTTCTGTATCTCACATATTTCTATCATTAGTTGAGATATTAATTGAGTTTTTATTTATCTGGAGTGGTAGAAACTCCGAGTGAGATTTACTACTTATCAATTTTTGTATTGGTGAGTTGTGATGGATTAAATATTAGTAGGGATATTTAATCAAGGGTAGTTGGGTTTCAGTCTCTTCATGTAAAGAGATTGAGGTAGTGATTCTTCCTGGATAAGAATTATGTTTTTTGAGTGATTTTGTAACGGTTCAATCCTTACCGGGTAAAAGGATATTTGGAGTGTTTTGGTGAGATTTTGATTCTTAAGCCTTAGTGTTAAAAAGAATTAGCTTATTCTTTAGCTTGAAAAAAGTAGAAGTTCTTTCTTAGCCTGAGAAAAGGAAATTGTAAAAGTTGATTCTGAGCCTGTAAAAGAATCGGTGTGCGGGTTTGGTTCCTACCTCTAAAGGAATCTTGGTATTAGTGGGTACGACTTCCGTGGAGCTCGGGGGACTAGATTAGCCAAGAGTAACTTGTTGAACCAGTATAAATCTTTTGTGTGCTACATTATTATTTTGGTTATTTTTGTTATTTGGATGTGCACTAGATTTATTATAATTCCGCTGTGATATAAAGATAATAATTAATTTAGGTATAAAATTAATTATTTAATTTATTCAAGTATATTCTGATAATTTGGTTAACTTATTCAACAATATGGTTCATGTATTTTGAATATCTGTCAATTCGGTTAACTTATTTCTATTTTATCTAATTAAGATTGAGTAAAAGTTTGAGGGATTAAATTGAATATTTTGAAAGCTATAATTAAGTAAAATATACCTAAAATAAAATATAATGATATATGGGATCTATAGGTGCTTTTTAGGTACTTATCATTTGAAAACTAGTCATTGGAGGTCGTGTTTCAATTTCCTATATATAGGCCTGCGGATTTCACATAATAATATATAATATCAAGAACTATTCAGTTCATAAGCTTTTATAAGAGTCATCGTTTTGATATTATTTTGGGAGATCAAATTATGAGATCAATTGTTGACGAGTTCTTGAGTTAAAGCGTTGATTATGTAAGCGGCACCGATTTGAGCTGTCTAGCATATCAATCTATAATTCGTCGATGTTATTCTGGTGAGATATTTCCAAGCTATTAATCTTTATTACATATCTATTTTTCTATATTTGCTTGATTGATAAGATCGTGATAAAATCGTTTTCTAAACTTTAAATCGCATAAAAATATTTTAAAATGATTTGTGATGAAAATTTAATTTCATACTAATCTGCGTGCTACCCATATTTATAATAATCAGATTTTTATATTTTCTTAGTGAAAGTGTTCCAAACTTATTCTTAATTGAGTTTATTTATTTATTTATTTATTTATTTATTTATTTTATTTTATATTTTTTTTTTTTTTTTTTTTATTATTATTATTATTATTATTATTATTATTATTATTATTATTATTATTATTATCACTTGCTTGGATAATTGATCTTGTAAATCATTTTTGAACTTTAAAAGCATAAAAAAAATCTTTTAAAACGATTTGTGTGATAAGCTGATTATGTGCTTAATTTTGTGCTACCCGTATTAATTTTATAATAAGATTTTATATTCCTCACTTAATTCTATCACTAGTAATTATCGGGACATTAATTGAGTTCAAATTAATCTAGGATGGTAGAAACTCCGAGTGGGAAAAAGCTTATTAATTTTGTAATTGGTGAGTTATGTGCGGATTAGATACTATTGGGATTATCTAATCAGGGATAACTAGTTTCAATCTCTTCCGATAAAGAGATTGATGTTTGATCTTTGTCTAGAGTATAAAAAGATTAGGTTACTATTTTCTCGTAAAAAGAGATAGGGGTAATTATTCCTAATTAGAATTAGATTATGTGAATTATAATAGTTTAATCATTTTCGGTGAAAATGATACTTGGAGTGATTGTGAGGTTTAGTTCTTGAGCCTAAGCTATAAAAAGAATTAGGTTTAATCCTTAGCCTGTAAAAGGATTAAGTTAGTCTTGAGCCTAAAACAAATAAGGTTATTCCTACGCCTGTGAAAGGGGATTGTAAAGGTTATTCTTGAGCCTAGGAAAAGAAAATTGTAAAAGTTGATTCTGAGTTTGTGAAAAGAATCATTGTGTAAAAGTTTGGTTCTTATCTGTTTAAAAGAATCTTAGTGGTTTAGTGGGTGCAAATCTCCGTGAGGATCAGAGGACTAGATTAGCCAAGAGTAGCTTGGTAAACCAGGTTATATCGTTGTGTGTTGCATTATTACTTTATTTATATTCCTGTTGTTTGGGTATGCACTTAGTTTAGATACACTTATCCGCTACATTAAAAGAGCTAATAATCAATTTAGGATAAATTAATTAATTGATTAAATTAGTTATTTAATTTTTGAAGTATTATTATTTGGATTACTATCTAATTCACCCCCCTTATTGGGTAGATCACTAGGCCAACAATTGGCATCAGAGTTGATTTTAGCTCGATTAGGCTTAACATCCTAGTTAAATTGGTCTCATACACAAACTATGGATGATGTTTTTTGTGTATCCTCTCTTGATGGCGATAGATTACTATATGATAATATGATGTATGATTCTTGTGATTTTAGTGGTAGTGATGGAGATGATAATAATGAAAATGTTCATATTGTTATCGAAAAATTACTTTCTTTTACACTACTTTTTGCTAAAGAGAGTTTGAGTTTAAAAAGAAAAATTAATTCTTTTGAAAATAGAGAAAAAAGTGTCCAAAAATCTAAAGTGCATTTGGATGATTATTGTGGTGCAAAAGAACTTTTCGACGTTATTTTTAAATTAATAATTTGCTCTCTAAAATGGATTCTCTTGAAAATGAAAACAGAATTTTAAAAAATAATTTTGACATGATTTCAAGGCAAATGTTAGATCTTATTTCTAAATCGATTTACTTAAGAAAAAATTTGAAAAATCCAAATCTGACCTTAAGATTGTTTCAAAAGATTCTAAGAATGATTTTTCTAGGTAAAGTGGATATGTTTCATTATCTCATCCTTCATCACAAGCTAGTGATAGTTTTGTTGATATTGTTAAAAATGATTCTTATTTTACATCTGATGCTTTCTATGATAAATCATATTTAAGATGTTATTATTGCAATAGAGTTAAGCATTTTAAAGTATCATGTTCATTCAGAAACCCTAAATTTATGTCTAACAAAGACAGATCCAAAATGAAATGGATACCGAAGAGAACTGTTGAAATGTCTTGTGCAGAATTACATAATGTCAGAAGTGGACCCAAAGGAACAAATAAAGAAGTTATATCAAAGTCAAGACAAAAAGTCATCAAGGATCTACAAGTGACGCGTACAAAGCGAAAATATGTACTAAAGACAAGAGGTGAAGTTGTAAAAAAAACCACAAGAGACATGTGCAAAGAGAAACAATTTGCCAAAGCCAAGATTAAATATCACCAGGAAGCCGCAAATGACATGAACAAATGGAAGTATCAATGAATCAAATGGAATAAATCAAAGGTTGAGAGGATACAGATAGACTAAGAAGAATGATACACCCAAATCAATCATTAGTACAAATGAGGTAAAAAGTAAAGTCACCCCGAAAGATATAAAAGGTACTCCTAATCCCCCGTGGTTTAAATTTATTAAATTTGTTAAAGAGTGAGATTCTCAACTTTCCAAATAGGTAAGTTGGTAATAGTTTCTAAGATTTATTTTAAATGATGTGTTATTTGTTGTCTTAGAAACATTACATGGTGATTATGGGAGTCATATTTAGTTAAAGTGTATTAATATTTTTTATAATGTGCTTATATCGAGTAGTTATCATGTGTTTGATTTTGAAACATGTTATGTGATTTAGAAAATGAGTTAAGTGAATTGAGCTGATATTTTATGCATCTTATCTTGATTCATTATAAAGCATAATATTATGATATATTATAGGTTTTCAAATGATCAGATTTTGGAAGGTCTTTAGAATTTTAATATTCATGCTATTATTAAGATTTATGTTCTTGTGCATCAATGATTATATATTTATTAAAAACATGTTACTTGAGAAGGCTCAATCTGAATTAATTGGTTGATAGGATTAAAATTGTTTGAAATTTATTAGTGATCATACATAATGTTCAAAATAATTGATAAATATATGTTCACTTGATCTCTGCTAATGATCTTCTTCTAAGTATGTTTCAAAGAGTTCCATGTTATAAGATTATTCAAGAAAAAACAAATATTCATACTGAAACTCAAAGTTGAGTCAATAATAAGAACTAGGTTGATTCAAGAAGATAATTTATTAGAGTTGAATCTTCATTCAGCTCAATGGTAAAATAATCTTATATGATTATGTGGTGAGAAATTATCATCTAATTGACTCATATATCTATGAATATCTTAATTATATGCCTATGAGGAATTACATTGTTAGCTAATACTGATTTATTGATGAAATATTTAATGCTAAGAAATAATTGATAAAATTAGTATTAATCATGATCTTACCAGTTGACATTCTGTATGAATTTAAACTTACATGATTGATATCGCTTTATGAGATCTTGTTAATCTATTTATGATATTATGTATATGATCGTCTCAATATATATGACATTTCAATCTGTTGCATGTGGATATATAGACATTAATTGTTTGGCATACAACAAATATCTCTTATTCTATAAACGATTATTATTCTAAAAGAGAGATAAAATTTATGAGAGAAATATGCACTTATCCGTATTTATGCGTGCACTAGATTTATGATTGATAAATTATTCTTGAGATATACTTCCTATTCTAATGCATTAAAGATTACATGACTTGATTTTGTCTAATAAGAAGACATTTTTTGGTATCATGAGTAAGGCATATAGACTTAACTGAAATTATATGATTGCATGCTATATTGTTGAAATATGTTGATTGCCTCATGTTTGTTCTCCTAAGCATGAATTTGTTTGTTTACAATTATATTGGGGGAGAAGTTTTGATAAATGGGGCAATAATGTGTTTATGTTTAAATTGAAAAAGATGATATTGAATATTATGATACCTTCGATTAGCTTGTTGATGTATTTACTAAATCTCTAACGGAAGATTAAAGCTCATGTAAATCATTCGAGAATTAGGTATGCCTAGGCATAACGATGCATGCCTGGAGTGATATTTTTGTTCTCCTTCCCCACCTTTTGAGATGCCAAAGGGGGAGAATTTATTGATGTTTTATTGAATATCTTAAGGGGGAGCTTGGATTATTTTGATGAATATCTTAAGGGGGAATTTTATCATATTTTAAAATTTGTGCTTTGTTAAATATCTTATGATTATCTTCATTACTATGATTTAATGAGTTATAAAACCCGTCCTCGAATTTAGGGAGAGTGTGGTTACATATTACTTTGACAAAAACATCAAAGTTAATTATCATTATCAAAAAGCGGGAGATTGTTAATTCTAAGATTTTGATGGACAATTAAATATTGATGTTTTTTGTGGAACTAATGTGTTTATTGAGTATTTCAGTTTAAAGAGTTCCAGACAGTATCATGAAGTAATTATAAAGGTTGCAGAGACAATGCAAAGACAATAATATTACGAAGAAATTGTGAAGGATGCACACACGGATACTAAAAGATTGAAGATTCCGAAGCATCTAAGTGAAAACAATTCTAATCTATTTTTACTCTTGATGTATCCCGATTAGGATCACACATGACACAAAAATAATTTTATGATTATGTGTCATTTTAATAGGATCCTAATTAACTAACATATTTGCTCCTATGTGTAATTGAAGAAGAAATATTGATTTAAGAAAGATAAAAATTGAATTTAAGGATTTAGTGGAGTTAACCAAGAAAAGAAATCGGTTAAAAGGGAAAAAACGTCGAAGAATTTTAGTAGAAAATTAATTAAAGAGAGGTGTTCCAGCAGGGTCAGTCAACCGATCAACGTGGATCGGTCAACCGATGGAATGGAGCAAGGAAGAAGATTAGTCCCTGAATTGGTCAATCCACAACTAAATCGACTTATGGAAATGAGAGAAACTCTCTAAATCTTCCGGTTTACAGGTAAGTCGACTTATTAAACTCTTTGAATCGTTTGGTGGATAGATACAAAATAAGTGGTCAACTTATAGCGAAGAAATTTTGGCTTGGGCTACCTCCTGAATTGGGCGGTCGACTGATGGGTGTTGGTCAGTCAACTAATGGCCAGTTTTAGGAATTGAGGATTTCATGATTTTGATCCAAAAAGTAGTCGTTACTAGCCGTTTTATGGTTGATATATGCGAGATATCTTAGGGGTCTGATAGATTTTGAGTTATTTAGTTAATATATTAATATCCCTATAGATATGGTTCAAGTATTTTGGATATTTCTCAATTTGGTTCATGTTATTCTTTTTATCTTATCTAAATGAGATTAAGTAAATGTTTAAGGGACTAAATTGAATACTTTTAAAGTTATAATTAAGTTAAATATACTTAAAATAAAATATAGTGATATATGGGGTATATAAGTGCTTTTTAGATACTTATCATTTGAAAACTAGCCGTTTGAGAGCTTGTTTCATTTTCCTATATATAGGCCTGCAAATTTCACATAATAATATATAAGATCAAGAACTATGAAGTTCATAAGATTTTATAAGAGTCATTATTCTGATATTATTTTGAGAGATCAAATTGTGAGATCAATTGTTGAGGAGTTCTTGAGTTGAAGCGCTGATTGTGTAAGCATCACCGATTTGAGCTGTCTAACATTTCAATCTATAATTCTTTGGTGTTATTTTGGTGAGATATTTCCAAGTTATTAATCTTTATTACATATCTATTTTTCTTTATTTGCTTGGTTGATAAGATCTTGATAAAATCTTTTTCTGAACTTTAAATCGCAAAAAAACATTTTAAAACGATTTTTTGGTGAAAATCTAATTTCATACTTATCTATATGTTACCCATATTTATAATAATCAGATTTTTATGTTTTCTTGATGAAAGTGTTCCAATCTTATTCTTAATTGAGTTTGTTATATTATTATCACTTGCTTGGATAATTGATCTTGTAAAATTATTTTTGAACTTTAAAAGCATAAAAAAAATCTTTTAAAATGATTTGTGTGATAATCTGATTACGTGCTCAATTTTGTGCTACCCGCATTAATTTTATAATCAGATTTAATATTCTTCACTTAATTCTATCACTAATAATTATCGGGTCATTAATTGAGTTCAAGTTAATTTGGGGTGGTAGAAGCTCCGAGTGGAAAAAAAACTTATCAATTTTATAATTTATGAGTTGTGTGCGGATTAGATACTATTGGGAGTATCTAATCAGAGATAGCTGGTTTCAATCTCTTCCGGTAAAGAGATTGAGGTTTAATATTTGCCTAGAGTATAAAAAGATTAGGTTACTCTTTTCCTGTAAAAAGAGATAGAGGTAATTCTTTCTGATTAAAATTAGATAGGATTGAATTGTAACAATTCAATCCTTACCGGTAAAAATGATACTTAGATTGATTGTGAGGTTTAATTCTTGAGTCTAAGGTATAAAAAGAATTAGGTTTGATCATTGGCCTGTAAAAGGATTAGGTTAGTCTTGAGTCTGAAAAAAAAAAAAAAAAAAATTATTCCTAAGCTTGGGAAAAGGGATTGTAAATGTTATTCTTGAGTTTGGGAAAAAGAAATTGTAAAAGTTGATTCTAAACCTTTGAAAAAAATTGATAGCCCAAGAATTACCCAAGAGGGAGGTGAATTGGATTTTGACAAATAATTTGTTATTTAAAATCTACTCAATATAAACCAAGTGTTTATGTGATTTGAAACTAGTGCACAACAGATATTCAAACAAGACTAATAATCACAAACACAAATATATGTGAAAATGTAAAGAGTAGAATTAGAGAGATTGACACTGATATTTATAGTAGTTCGGCAAATACCCTTTGCCTAGTCTACTCTCCCAAGTTCCTTCGAGGATTTCACTATCTTTGATTTTCTTACGGGTAAAGAACAAACCATTTAAGTTGTTGCTTGAGAAGTACGTATCTCAAGTCTTTACAATCTAGAGTGAATATATTCAATTGACAAATCTCTCTTCTTGAGTAAAACACTTACTCAAGATTTACAATGAAAATCTTACCGTCTCACAAAATGGAGCTTCAATACTCACAAGATATAGAACTTAGGAATCTATGTGTGGAAAGCAAATACAACAAACACTCAAGAAATATGAATGAAGAAAGAGTATAAGTGTTGTTGGATAGATTTTAGCTTGGAAGCCTTTGATAATATCTCTTTGATCTTTGTACTTCACTTGATTGATACTTTGATAACTTGATAATTTCTTCCATCAATTTTTCCTCCTTATATAGATGTAGAGAATGTAAGAGGATATCACATTTGAAGATCTTGAGAGTAAAGTGATTGTTGGGGCGTCCTCTTCAAATGTAAAGATTCAAAATACATAGGCTCCTTTCTATCATCTCTGCAAATTTGTCAACATTCCATCTACTTTTTCCAACCTCATAAATGCTAGATATGTCTAATTAATTGAAAATATCCCATTATCCAATTTTTCGTTGATGTAGTGGAAAATTACAACAATTTATTCAAGATATTCAAAGTAATATGGTTGACAATGAAAACATATAGACAAATCAAGAGAGAGATATTTAAAGTTGGGTAGGAATAATTGAATATAAAGCTCCTCAACTTTGAAATATGCAACAAGTTGTTCAAGATAAAAATCCATTGACATTGTGAAAGACAAGGCATGGGCTAGCTTTAATGAGTTATTCTACCACTAAGTCAAAATAATATCTCTGTATTCCCACTTGGTTATCTTGACAAATTCAAATCTAATACTTGTATTCATACATGATTATGTATTTGAGTATGTGTATATAATATGTAAACATATTATACATGTATACAATCCAATTAAGCACATACAAGCATTTCAAGTATTTGAACACTTAGAATTCATTTAGTATGATGAAAACAAAATTTTCATACCCTTTGAGCCAATTTGTCAATTAATCATAAATATAATGATAAACATATCAATTGATCATGTATATATCATGTACACATATTAAACTAACATCCCATAACAATATTTGAAAGTTCCGAACAAAATATGATATGCAAATCCAAATTTGAGTTCATGACAAAATTCTACATTTTGAGTTCTAAAATATTTCAAGATGTTTTGATCAATTCTTTTTCAATTTAACATTATATTGATCAAATTGAATGATGAAAATATGTTATATATTTATTATAATACAAATGAATCATCATACAGTAATTAGAACAAACATATAATGCCAAAAACGTGAAGCAAAAAATAGAACGAAAACAGGGCAAGAGAGAGAAAGGCTACTGACATTTTTATAAATGAGTACTGTTTTATAGGAAAAACATATCCAAAATTTTCTTAATATGCACAGAAATAAATATTATAGAGTTAGGGTTCTAAAGTAAAAAGAATCACCTTATTTGGACTCCGTATGAGTGAGATATTATCAAATGAGTGAGTAAAGGTCTAGACAAAATTTTCTGTAAAAATCAGCTACTGACTTCTGCCGAAATGTTAAAATTTGAACAACCAATCCAACTTAGATTGATATAAAATTTATATGGTTTTAAATATATTTGAATTAGCTTTCTAACCATATACGATTCATCATATTTGGACAAATAATAAGAGAGAGATATGACCAATTTACTACATAATGCCTATTCTAATTTTTTGGACAGCAACAGTTGATTGCTACAATGTTTTCAACAAAATTCTATTTTTCGTTGCTCGTTCTTGGTTTTGCTCGATGTCTATAATAATTTTTTAACCAAACACATTGAAAACATTATTTCAATGATGTTCAAAGTGTTTTAATGATCCAGATATACAATGTACCTTATGATCATATAGAAATCGAGTTTAAACAATTTGAGCATTTTTTTGATCAAAATATGAAATTTTCAATTGAGCAATATATGAAATCTTATTATATGGATTATAATATAATCATTATATGAATATGTTCAAAATATTATATCAATGATATTTGAAATGTTTTTAAATTAAGATAATGCAATATACTATTTGATCACATTAAATCTAAGTTTAAGCATATTAAGTACATTTGTGATCACGATGTGAATTTTCTAAATTTGCATGATATGATCAAACATATAATATACATTGTGATATTTAGGTATATTGGACATGTTAGAAACAAAATCACAAATGTATGCACCATCGGTGTGTGTGTCCAACCTATAGAGTTCCGAGTTAAATATCTTGAGTAATGTTGTCGAAATAAAAAATTGTATTATTTAAATCATACATTTCGAATCGAATGCATCTCCATGATATATTTCCATAGTGTTTGGATGACCTATATTTGAAAACAATGTTAGTTCATTTAAAACGTCAAATGAGGTATTATCGTCAAAATTATATTTTTTGGAGATCCTATGTTTGAAACCGTTTAGGCTAACAAGAATCATTGTGTAAAAGTTTGGTTCCTACCTGTTTAAAGGAATCTTAGTGGTTTAGTGTGTGCGAATCACCGTGGGGCTCGGAGAACTAGATTAGTTAAGAGTAACTTGATGAACCAAGATATATCGTTGTGTGCTGCATTATTACTTTATTTACATTCTTATTGTTTGAGTGTGCACCTATATTAAATACACTTATCCGTTGTATTATAAAGTAATAATAATCGATTTAGGTTAAATTGATTAAATTAATTATTTGATTTTTGAAGTATTATTATTTGGATTACTACCCAATTTTCACTTCCTCTTGGGTAGATCATTGGGCCAATAAGTTTAAAATGTACTTTTCTCTATTTTTAAATAATAATCAATTTATTATGAGTAACGGGTATCATAACTCAAGCTTAAGGTAGTCGCGAACCCGTTCTGATATATATAAGAATAATGTATATGTATCACTTTTATAAATGGTGAATATATAATTGGAATGATTATGTTGCCATTATTATTATTATTTATTCTAAACATAATACACACGCGCGCGCGCGCACACACACACATGTGTGTGTGTGTGTGTGTGTGTGTGTTGTATAAATATATGGCCCTTATTGTTTCCTTCTATATGAAGGAAACAATATGGATCGTTATTTATATATAACATATATATGTAGACGTGTTATATTTAGAATAAATAATAATAATAATAATAATAATAATAATAATAATAATAATAATGGCAGCAAAATCATTCCAATGATATATATACTTTATAACGGTTCGATTTTCCAGAGTCGCTATGCCATTTCTCCCTAAAAAGAATTTATACTAAAACAGAATTACCAATATTTCATTTTATAAAAATCTGAGAAATATTTTATAATCAAACTATAAATAAACCATACTAAATCAAATGATCAAAATTTGTTTAAATAAAAAATTCAAGAAATATGATCAGATTATAACTTATGCATAAGTTATATTAACTTAATTCAAAAATTAAATAAGTTACTAAATTAAATATTTTGAAACTTAATGTATATATATTCTTAAATTAAATATTTTACAGTTACGACGATAATTATAATTATCGAATTATCGTGTCAATTTTACAACTGTAAATAATAAATACAATTATTATAAATTAAATACAAATTCAAATGAAATTTCTAACGCCACACTATTTTCAAATATATTCAAATAAATTCTTACCACAGTTTCACTCTTACCGGTCATACAATCAAAATTATAGGGTTGTGAGCCAACGCTCAGTAGATTTTCAATCCATCTAATACGTGTATCTAATCAAATTTCAAATAAATACGTAAACTTGTATTTCACATAATACGTATACAGAATTATTTCATGAATAAAAAACAATTATAACAATAATAAAATAAACCACATAATACATGAAGAAATTAAATACATATATTAAGGAGTTTGAAATTCTACCTGAAATCCAAACGAAATCTGAACCAGAATATTTCTTTTTGTTTAAAAACAATTCCAATCCAAAGGCATAGTGAAACGGGTCAAAATTCCTATAATTCCCTTAGTCAAGCTCACTCGTACAAGGTGACGAATTCATTATGAAACACAAGAACCGATACTAAGTTTTTCCTTTTAAGAATATCAATTTCCTTCCTATCGCTTTAAGAAAGATTGCTTAATATATCAATAACAACATTTTTGTAATAATCACATATAATATACAAGGCTAACTATTATTTTTATTATTAAAAATATAAACATGACACGTATCAACTATAGATATCATATATATATATATATATGGGGTTTAATTTGTTTCCTTCCTTAGGAAGGAAACTATTTCAACATTTTATTAATCAATTAATTTATTTATTTACATAATGTTCTCCCTTAAAATAAAGAAAATATTAATTATATATCAAAACTCTTAAAAGTATATTTTAAGTAACACAATAGTTCCAAAACAATTAAAAGTCAACTTAAAATTAACATTCATCTCAAAAAATTAAAAAAAATTATTTATACTATATATTTACAAAACAATTTCAATAAATATTAAACTTATATAAAATAATATTTTAAAAAATATATAATTTCTAGATATTACACAAAAGTTTTCATCACTAGTTTTATTTTTCACTGAGCTATCTTATATATTTTTTAAAATCCCCATGAGATCTTTTCAAGTTATTCTAAGTATTTTTCTGAGATTATCTAATTGATTACTTAAAATATTTATTTTAGAAAAATCGTTTTCTTGTTTACAAATTTTGCATATCTTTAGAAACGATTTTTGCCTATGAAATTTGTTTACATATTATTTGTGCTTTAAATTGAAGTAAATCAGATTTATTTCTAATGGAGTTTTATCACATAATTTTTAGGATATTAATTGAGCATGATTGTTTTGAGGTGGTAGAAGTTTTTGTGGGAAGAAACTCATAATTTTTTTATATTTGCATTTGTGAGTGGGTAACGGCCCGATTTTTTAGGGACGCCACTCGGTTTGTCATTTTTTATTTTTACGAAGAAATAGAAGTAAAACACAAACTACTTCACGGCCACGCTTTAATTGCACCACTATGATAAAATTCAACAAATATATATATATATATATATATATATATATATATATATATAACTGACTATTTCCATCAAAACTATAGAAAATCCAAACTCTCACTCTTCCAACGGTTATGCTGAGGGCCTAAAAAGCGACACCATTCCTTGACTCTAACTAAAGTCAGTAGTGGACCGTCTCTACTTGAAGTACTTGAGACCAAATATTTTATTGATGTACTATCTTCATCATATAAAAATAATTTATGGATCAAGTACATTGAACAAAATCCATTTTTCAAAATAGGATATAACCACATTGATATTTTCCCAAACAAAATATAACCACGCTGAATAGTATCAAATCCACAGATATCGTCAAAATATAGAAAATCGATATAAATCAACCAATTAAATCACTTTTGTAAAACCTAAATCGTAAAACGTACGTTATAAATAATTGCCAATTAGAAATAAAAAATTAAAAATGTTAGGGATCAAATTACAATTTTAGAAACTTATAAATGTTAAGTTGAACTCATAAAGAAGGCTTTAAGGAATTAGAGGTGGAAAAGAGTAATTTAAAAAAGAAAAAAAAAAGGTTTAAACACACGCGACGCCGTGCGTGCGAGACCGCCAGAAGGGAGAAGAACGGAGGGGCAACGTGACAGGCTGGGAGCGTTCTCCACCACTAAATCCATGCAATATATACCCCTTTTGTGCATGGGCATTGATCAAACAGCTCCATCGAGTCGAAATTAGAAAAAATTCTAGAGAGAAAGAGAGGATCGGAGGAGGACGTCGGGGTCCCGTGATCGGCGTTTCTCCTGTGAGCGAGCAAAGCGTGTATCTCATGGCTGCATGTGTGTGTTCCTGTGGCTGCTGCTGTGTGCCGCTACTTTGAAGCGATCGTGTGAATTTTCGGTGGTTCGCTCGATGGCCGTGGGGATGAGATCGTCAACGGTGTGAGCGATTGCCGTCCGTCTCCGTCGTCTGGTGAGTATTTATGAGTATTTTTCTCTACTTATTTGGTGAGTGTATGCATGCATGAGGATTTCGAGTTGGCCGGTAAATGTTCGGCGGTGTGGGGGTCGGTGACGTATATCCGGCGATTGTCACGGTGGTGTTGGTAGTGGGATATTTTGGTATGTTGTAGGTGTACTTCAGTGTGCATGTGCAGGTGGAGTTTGTAATCGTGTGAGTTTCGGTGTGTGGATGATCGACCGTTGGTCGTCGGCCGACGGTGGTAGTGTGTGCATGGGTGTGTTTTGCTCTGTTAGGTGGGTAGGTGTAGGGGTCGTCGGCGGCACTGTTGGGTCGCCGGCGGAGTGAGTGTGTGCATATGAGGACCGTGTATGTGTGTTTTGTTCAGCTTGCCGGTGACGGCTGCAGACGGTGGAGGTGACCGGCGCTGTTGCGGCGTCCGTGTTGACGTGAGTGTATTTGTGTGTGTGTGTGTGTGTTCGTGCATTCAACACTGTAGCGTGTGTGCGAGTGGTCGGCCAACGGCGACGGACGGTGGGCGTGTGATTGGTAAGGGTAGCCGGCGGTCTGACATCAAACAAAAAACGGAAACAGGAAAAAAAAAATAAGAGAGAAAAAAAAAAAAAAAAAAAAAAAAAAAAAAAAAAAAAAAAAAAAGAAGAAGAAGAATTTACACAAACCACCCCGAAAAGAATTAAAAACCTATTTCACGGCCCATGAACGATTCGGGATGAGTAACATTTTCCGTTAAGTTTATTTCAGGTTATTGAATTGAATTATAACATCAAAATTTTGGAATCGGAATAATAAATTGGGACCGTGTGTATTACTAAATTTTATGCAATTATTTTAATGAGATAAAAATTACCCGAAATAGTAATTTTCATAAGTAAAATGGGGAAAATGGGAAATTTCAGAACTTAGGGTCTGCATTGCACGATTTGATTATTTTGCGTAAAATATTAAGCCCTATCATTACTAGGTTCGCAAACGGCAGCATCCCGGTAGGCTTGGGACGGTGTTGTTATTGTAGCACAAGAAGCGAGGTGAGTGTACTATTTTTTTGCTAAACTGTTTTTTGCGTATATATATGATGATATATGTGTTTGCTTACACTGTACGATTTCATAAATGATGTGGATCAAGCAGATTTTTGGAACTGTGTTGGCTTCTAAAGAAGGTTTAAAAATAATTTTCGTTAGATATGAGTAGATTATATTTCTCCCCGTAAGGGGTGTGGATTATATTTCTCCCCGTAAGGGGTGTAGATTATGTTTTTTCCCGTAAGAGGTGTGGATTATATTTCTCTCCAAAAAGGGGTGTGGATATTTCGTAAGAAAGCATTCCTACGAATGTTACGGTACCATTGCAACTCCCGATCGTGAGGTTAAAACGATCACTATGGTTAGCCAATGTGTGCTGTAGTAGAGTGGTGGTTTGAGATGTGAGGTTTATTTATACTGGGTGATTTATTATTTATTATGATGATCAATATGATATTTATACTAGATGGTTTTGAAATGAAACTTATAAATATTGCTTTATTTTCGCTCCATATACTGTAAAGACTTTTACACGCTATGTGACATCTAGATACTTATGCTTGATCCATATTTAAATGATGTATTATTAGAATGTATTATTACGTAAAGAATGTTTTATTAAAAGAAGGCAGTATACTTGCAGGCGAAATAGCTAGGAGTCGATCCCCTACTGGCACTGGGTAGAGTCCGTCGACGGTATAGCAAGGGGGAATTTCGGGAGGTGCGGCCTGAGGCGAACCTAGGAGAGGTTCATTGTCGTTTTTACCATTTGTTGTATTTAAAATATCAGGGACGGGTGTGTCCCTAGTTTTATAAGCGTTTTTATGACATGATTTTGTGATTGTATAATTATGAATGCATTCTGTCACCTTCTAGTTTTGGTTTATCGCTCAGGTGATGTCGTGTCGACGTCACATCGGCCCCATGGGTGACGGGTGCCCGGGGTGGGGGGTGATAATTTTGGTATCAGAGCCTAGGTTATAGGTTCTGTAGATTTACTAGTGCTTGTAGCGTAAAGGATCAGGAGATAGGAAGACGTATCAGTCATCTAGTCAGTAGGGGACTTTAAGATAGGGTGTCAGTGGATGTTGTTGATACTTGCGTAATAGTTAATTAACGTATATTAATTGTTGTCATTTTTCTGGTTGACCTAGTTAGTTGTTGAATTGAATTTTATGACTGATAACAGGTATGGAAGGGGGAGATGAAACCTCTGGGAGTGTGAGACCCCAGGGGCAAGTGGAATCCTTGAGGCAAGTGGAGCCTCAGGAACATAGGGATAGGGAGCAAGGAAGTTTGCATATTGTGGAATCCCACACGCAGGGTGATAGGTTGCAAGGGAGCTTAGATGCGGTCGAAAGAATTTTGCAGGCCGCTGCCCAGCTAATGGAGCAACAAGCGAGGAATATGGAAAGTCAAAGGGCCCAAAGTGATACTGCCATATCTCAGGCGGTACGACTGAAGAGGTTCAAGGAGTTAGACCCTCTGGCTTTCACCGGGACGGCAGGTCCGGCTGATGCGGAGAATTGGATTAGAGGTATGGGTCATGTATTCGAGGCGATGGGAATTGTCGATGATAGTCGAGTTTCCCTTGCCACTTTCCAGCTAAGGGAGGAGGCCGAGCATTGGTGGGAAGAAATGAAAAGGTTGATTTCCTGTTCTGGCGAAGAGATCACGTGGGGTCGTTTCGTTGCCGTGTTTAACGAGAAATATCTTCCTCAGTCTTACTGATTCCAGATGGAGGAAGAATTTATCGTGTTGAAGCAGGGAAAGATGACAGTTCAGCAGTACGAAGTCAAATTTGATTCTTTATCCCGTTTTTCCCCTGATCTGGTAAAGACGGAAGAGGCGAAATGCAGACGTTTCCAGAAGGGACTTCAGTTAGAGATTCGTTTCAGGTTGACAAGCAAGCAGATTAAGAATTATGCAGAGGTTGTGAATACGGCAAAGCTAGTGGAGTATTTATGAGTATTTCGAGTATTTATGAGTATTTTTCTCTACTTATTTGGTGAGTGTATACATGCATGAGGATTTCGAAGTGGCTGGTAAATGTTCGGCTGTGTGGGGGTCGGTGACGTATATTCGGCGATTGTCACGGTAGTGTTAGTGGTGAGATATTTTGGTACGTTGTAGGTGTACTTTAGTGTGCATGTGCAGGCGAAGTTTGTAATCGTGTGAGTTTCGGTGTGTGGATGACCAGCCGTTGGTCGCCGGCCGACAGTGGTAGTGTGTGCATGGGTGTGTTTTGGTTCGTCAAGTGGGTAGGTGTGGGGGTCGTCGATGGCACTGTTGGGTCGCCGACGGAGTGAGTGTGTGCATGTGAGGACCGTGTGTGTGTGTGTTTTATTCAGCTCGCCGGTGACGGCTACAGACGGTGGAGGTGACCGGCGCTGTTGCGGCGTTCATGTTGACGTGAGTGTGTGTGTGTGTGTGTGTGTGTGTGTGTGTGTTCGTTCGTTCAGCACTGTAGCGTGTGTGCGTTTCTCTGTGTGTGCGAGTGGTCGGCCAACGGCGACGGACGGTGGGCGTGTGATCAGTAAGGGTGGCTAGCAGTCTGACATCATACAAAAAACGGAAACAGGAAAAAAAAAAAAAAGAATTTGCACAAACCACCCCGAAAAGAATTAAAAACATATTTCATAGCCCATGAATTATTCGGGATGAGTAACGTTTTCCGTTAAGTTTATTTCAGGTTATTGAATTGAATTCTAACATCAAAATTTCGGAATCGGAATGATAAATTGGGACCGTGTGTATTACTAAATTTTATGCAATTATTTTAATGAGATACAAATTACCCAAAACAGTAATTTTCATATGTAAAAAGGGGAAAATGGAAAATTTCAGAATTTAGGGTCTGTATTGCATGATTTGATTATTTTGCGTAAAATATTAATTTAGGCCCTATCATTACTAGGTTCGCAAACGGCAGCATCCCGGTAGGCTTGGGACGGTGCTGTTATTATAGCACAAAAAGCGAGGTGAGTGTATTGTCTTCTTGCTAAACTATTTTCTGCATATATATATGATGACATATGTGTTTGCTTACATTGTACGATTTCATAAATGATGTGGATCAAGCAGATTTTCGAAACTGTGTTGGCTTCTAAAGAAGGTTTAAAAATAATTTTCGTTAGATATGAGTGGATTATATTTCTCCTTGTAAGGGGTGTGGATATTTCGTAAGAAGGCATTCCTACGAATGTTACGGTACCGTTGTAACTCCCGATCGTGAAATTAAAACGATCACTATGGCTAGCCAATGTGTGTTGTGGTGGAGTGGTGGTTTGAGATGTGAGGTTTATTTATACTAGGTGATTTATTATTTATTGTGATGATCAGTATGATATTTATACTAGATGGTTTTGAAATGGAACTTATAAATATTGCTTTATTTTCGCTCCATATACTATGAAGACTTTTACACGCTATGTGACATCTAGATACTTATGCTTGATCCATATTTAAATGATGTATTATTAGAATGCATTATTATGTAAAGAATGTTTCATTAAAAGAAGGCAGTACACTTGCAGGCGAAATAGCTAAGAGTCGGTCCCCTACTGGCACTGGGTAGAGTTCGTCGACGGTATAGCGAGGGGAAATTTTGGGAGGTACGGCCTGAGGCGAACCTAGGAGAGGTTAATTGTCGTTTTTACCTTTTGCTATATTTAAAATATCAGGGACGGGTGTGTCCCTAGTTTTAGAAGTTGTTTTATGACCTGATTTTGTGATTGTATAATTATGAATGCATTCTATCGCCTTCTAGTTTTGGTTTGTCACTCAGGTGATGTCGTGTCGATGTCACGCTAGCCCCATGAGTGACGGGTGCCCGGGGTGGGGGGTGACAACTTTTATATAATAAATATAAAAAACATACTTCCCTACTAGCCATAGGATCATTTCACCTTACGATCGAGAGATATAATGGTACCGTAACTTGTACATCAGTGCAATCTAAGGTTGTCATCAGTGTTAGGGTCATTTAATATCTCCAATGGTAGGAGCCAACACGTGGTATAAACCACTCTATTATGATGATAATCATCATCGTCAACAGCAACAACAACAACAATAATAACAACAACAACAACATATATCAAGCATCTGTAGGACTTACCTTCTTGTCAGGTCACAACACAATGTTCTGTAGGACATGTCTTCCTATTAGGACTAACAACATTCTATAGGACATGCGCTCCTGTCGGGATCATATTATAACATAGTCGGATAATAATAAAAGTCACTTTACACATTTAAAATTTTACTTGATCCATCTAAAATTACAAAACCGTCCATTTCAATAAATCTTTTCTTTTTCACAATTTAGTACGAAAATATAATTTGACAATTTACATAAAAGACAGTACACTCACCTCGATATTTGTACCGTTCCAATTTTATCGGATGTCCACAAAAGTTTTGCGTTGTCTTTTTTAAAAGAAGACAACACAAAATACACACACACACACACACACACACATTTTAATTTATTTATACCTACTATACTAAAGTTAATAAAACTATATTTTAAATAACATAATAATTACAAAACTTTTAAAAGTCAAAATGAAGATTAACATATTAATCCCTAAAGTTTTTAAAATTAACTTTTAAATACCTTAATAAACCCTAAAATTTTTAAAGTAAAATTTAAAATAATATAATAGACCCCATTATATTCTAAATTTTCTAAAATGCAATTTAAAATATCCATATGTAAAATTCGGGTCTTACAGAGTGGATTAGACATATTTGGGACGGTATCTAATCAGGGTACTCAGGGTTCAATCTTTAACCTGTGAAAAAGATCAGGTTTGATCTTTAACCTTTTAAAAGGATTAGATTTTGATTCTTCCTATAATAGACTTAGGTTAATCTTTAACCTGAAAAAAGATAAGGTACTTCTTAAGCTTGCGAAAACGGAAAAGTGTAATAGTGTGAAAGTGTAAATGTTTGATTCTGAACCAACGAAAAGAATTAAGTTAACTCTGAACCTGTGAAAAGGATTGTAAGGGTTTGGTTTCTACTTGAAAAAAAAATAAAGGAATTAGTGGATTGCAAAAGCCCGATGGAGCTTGGAGGACTGGATATAGGTAAGAGTAGCTTACTGAATCAAGATAAATCTTTGTGTGCTACTTTTTATATTTATGCTATTTGGGTGTGCATTTCGTTAAATAGGTTTCCGCTATTATATAAGATAATAATCAATTAGGAAAATTGATAACTTTTGTGTTTGAGAATTTAATTGATTCAGTTTTTATAACTAACCAATTCACCATCCCTCCCTTCTCTTGGGTAGATTTTTGGGCTAACAACATCTATTAGCACGATCACTGCTATGAATCGGAGACCTTCTACTCTTCTGGGATCAATTTCCTTAGCTTGTTATCTTTAGTCTGGAAACTATCTTAGTAGTTTTGGATTGATATGTGATTTGGATCCATTCCAAAGTGGAGTGTTCAAGACTTAATAAATGAATCTCGTTTGAGGTTTGAGGTGACATGAAGATGAAAAATTTCCATTTATTACACAATTTACTTACAACGATATCAAATTGACTACTTTTACAACTTAAAACACAATATAACAAAAGTAGAAAATTGAATTACAACCATGAAAAAGAAATTTACAAGGACATAACTTTGAATTTACGAACTCGATGTACAAAAATAAAACTGAATGAAAATTCTTCTCATCCTCATGACTTTCGGGTTTCTTTTATCCAATATTGAATCCTCCTCTTAGGTATGATTTTGAATTTTGCATTCTCACAATATGAAATTTAGATTATTGACTGCATTACAACTAAACCTTCCTTTCATTTCTTAGTTCAATTGTGTCCATGAGACTTATGGATTTGGTCTATATCAACCTATTAAATCTACTTTCCTAGATCTTCAAACCTTCAGCGTACCATAGGTACAACCTAGTAAATTTGGTTTCCTAGATCTTTACCTCCAGCGTACCGTAGGTATAGCCGTCGTAGGTTGGTGATCTGAGCAAGGTGCTTTCAATATCGATCCTAGCAATTTAATTAGCATGGCCAGACCTACCTACATGCTCCCTCTTTCAAACTTACAAGATTTTAATAATTGGGATTAGTAAACGAAATACATATGTACTTCTTCCTTGGAAGGAATCACAATTGTACTTAACAAAAAAATAAGGGATATATTTGTTAGAAATTCAAATGTTAAAATAGTAATTTAATTAGATTTTCAATGGGTAAATATAGTAATGTGATTAATTTTAATTAAATGTTATTCCCATTTTCGTATTTGGTTAGTGTTTGATTGCGATTTTTGGCCGATGAAGGATTAAAAGCTAATCTCATGTGATTAGAATGAACTAATATCAAATTTATCTTAGGATTAATTAATATCATGTTTTGTGGGATTATGAAATTCTTGGTAAAGGAAATAAAATTTAATTCCATTACATATGAATGAAATTATCATTCCCATGACTATTCTAATCTCTTGCCCAGGTAGCAAAAGATGCTCAACAGTCAAAAGAATTGAATCAAGAATATTAATGGTAAATGACATATGGGAATACTACAGAATTTGAGCTTCATAAGAATACCCTAAAAATATAATTAATTTAAGGCATTGTTCTCCTCCAAACATACATTTCCCAAAAAAAAAGGTATTTGTGTTAATTGAAAATTCTTGCATAAGGGGCCGTTTATTTATTTTTATATGCATTATATCGGGGGAGTTACTTACTTAGGAGGAGTGAAGTTATACACAAAACACAGCGAATTTAATTTTTTCTGTGTCGATGGGGTAATATTTTCTCAAGTGCTTCAGGTAACATGCTTCAAACTCTAGCCAAAATTAACATCGTAAAATTCAGATTAGATATGTTTAAGGAATTGCACCAAATTTTAAGTCTATCCGTTTCATTTATTTTCAAAATATGTTAGATTATTTGTACGAAGGTGTTTTGTCACTAAATTGCAAAGGAAAACAATGTGACACCACTAGTTTGTGATGGTTTGATTCGGTGGCTGATCGAGTTGTATTTTATTTTGTAGTTTTTTAAAAAATTTAAGTGATAGCAATAATTCTTGGTTTCCAACAATACAAATTTATTTTATCCATGATGAATCATATATCCGTACGACATAACCACAAAGTATCATACACACATATTTGTTATATAGTTTTGTTATCAATTAATTGCAAAAAGTTTGTGTCGGCATTCTCGTCACTGCAGTAGAGACAAGGATGTTGCTCAAAGCCTTGTGCTTCCAATACCTTCCTGGTAAAAATCACCAACTGTTTATTACTAACAAACCCATGGTTCTCCTTTAATACTATTTGAACCGCATTGCTGAATGCTCCGTAGGACATCCCATGGCCTTCCATGGGACTCATGTCAGCAGAAGTTTCATTGGCTTGGCATCCGCTAAGGAGGATTCCCTCATCTGGCTGTAGGGGCCTGAATGTATCGTGTTGAAGAAGAGGTGTGAGGAACCTAAGGCTAGCCTCAGATCCAAATATTTGGAGCAGATGGGTGCCAATGTCTGGTGTACTTATGCGCGTAATGGAGGAGAGGTATTCAAGTATTTCGTCCAAAGGGATGGTCTTTAGCTTACGGGAAAGTGAATGGCTTTTAGTGGTATTAATATATGCAGATGCCCCAATCTGCTCTTTCTCTTTGTCGATGAGACCACCACTGTGGCAAGAGTCCGACAGGATGGTGAAGCTTGCTCCATTTGGCACACGATTCACTATCTGTCGAAAATCAATGTCTACAACAAAGTTTCATAAGATTAATACAGGAATAGAGTACACAGTTGATTCTTATGTTGCGTTTCTGTAAAATCACCCAAATTGAGAGACAATAATGCCACCTAAAAATTTGAAATAATATTTTGACAAATTATCTTTCTATATTTAGTTGAATTTAGATCAATAGGGAATAATTCATTTTGTAACTGACAATGTTGACTATGTTCAATTCCAAGAATCAAACTTTTTTTCATTAACTGACCATGTTGAATTCTACACGAGTTATTTTATTTTTTATTTTTTTTGTAAAAAATAGCTGATTGAGATAAAATTTTGAAACACGAATGCATTTGTGTTGTCAAATCAGGCAAACTAGTTACTGAGGTGTAGTTATTTATGATTATATTAAGATATGATTGATGAAATTATGTTTGATAACCTTCACTTCTTTGCAGATAATATATTTTTGGTACATATTTAACCAATATTTAAAGCGTGTAACGTTATTAATTGATGACAAACTTTTGTAATTATGTTGAATTAAACGCAAACTTTACTAATTAAATTATACAATAATAATTTATATGTTGAATTCAACATAAGTCCCGTGTAACAGTAATCAAACATTCCTAACTAAGTGATTATGTTGAATTCCACAAAAATTATTGAATATGAATAACTAATTTCAAATTTTCATAAATAATTTAACATGTTGAATTCAACATGAATTATATTTCTTTTATGTAAAAAATATGATTGAGATTCGTTTTGAAACTCTAAAACAGACGATTATAGTGTTGTAATTTAATCATACAAAGAACAAAACAAAATTAATTTTTTGTGTGATTACTTGCAATAATTTTTAGTATAATTAATTATGGTAAAGGCTTCTTAACTATTTTTTAGAATAGATATTTCGGGAATAATTTAGCAGTCAATATGGAATGTAATGACTAGTGAATGAGGGAAAATATGTCCAAAGGTTCGAAATGTTCAATGAAAAATACTCAGATCATTTTGTAGTTTTAGTACCATAGAAGCTTTGAGTAATCGCCCCTTAAATATATTCTAAACAAATTGGGTTCCGAAATTATAGTAGGCTTAAAGTCCAGAAAAAAATGTATTAAATTAAAAAATGGGACCATTTTTATCTTGAAGGTTTAAAATCACAAATAATTTATGTTTAAAAATTGATTTTTTAAATCATTTCGGGAACTTTCGGTCATTTGTCCTAAAAATATGACCTTTGTTGTTTCACATCTTTGTTTCATTTCAATCGGCCCATTTACCACTTCATCCTTTCAATCGTTTTGGTCCGTGATGATTTTGATTTAAAAAGAAAAACGGTTGAAAAAGAATTGCTGAAATATTTTAAACTAGTTTATACCTATGCAATGTGTAGAATATTGAATGAATTTTTATAATTTTTTTTTTTTTTTTTTTTTATGCTTATGAATTATTGTTTAATTTGAATTGTTTATTTTATTAATATATAACATAAGTAGATTGTAGTCTAAATATGTGTATTTAAATTTTATTATTTAACTTTATAATAAATTTTATTCCAATAGTATATTTCGATAATTAAAATGATAATGTATTAAATGTGTTATTAAATTATGTATTAAATTATATTTTTTTTAAATAATATGATGATATGATTAATCTTAACTCTTCATTTCAATAGGAGAATAGAATTGGAGAAATCGAAAATAATTAATTGTGGTTCATTCTAAAAGTTTGACTTCTACTTATAATTATATTAGTTTTATCCCGCGTAATGCACGGATTTAGACTAAAATAAGAAAAAAAAAAAATCATATTAGGTTTGTTTATAACAATACGAAATAGTTATTTATTATTTGAATGTCAAGCCAATATGAATTGTATTTTCTTCCTCATGATGTTTCCATTTGATACTTTTAATAAAATTGATTGAATACCCAATTTTTTTATAGCAAGATTTGTTTGGAAGAAACATAACAGAAGTTAAAGATCATAAAATATAAATAAACAAAATAAAATCACAAAATTATAGAATGGAAAAATTGATTTTTGACCTTAGAGCAAAAAAATCACACAAAAATCAACATATTGCGTATTTTTCAATTTTTATAAAATTACTAAGAATTAGTAGACTGTATGAATATAAAAATTTTAAAGTTTGTTTTTGTGAATAGTATCGGAAGTTAAAATTTTATTCACTGTATTTCATGTTGATACAATAATTTTTTTTACGAATCCAAAATCATTATACTATTTTAAAATAATTGCAATTTTTATATAAAAAATTATAATAAGTTTTATGGCATACAATAACTTTTAACTTTTGAGATAATTATTATTTTTTCTTAAAAAAATCATTGCACAAAGTGAATTAGGTAAATAGTGAATTGTAAAATTTGGATTTAAAAAAAATCATTTTTAATTTATGACATTCTCATCAAGAAACCATTTTTTTCAATTATGGGGAAAAAAATACATTCATTTAGAATAAGATTAATACTAAAATAGATTATTGGGGAAAAAATGTCTTTGAGGGACCATCATTTTCAATCTACATGATTCATCCATTTTTTGAATAAAAATTAATTTAATTATGCTTTTAAAAAATCAAATATTATGGTTTTTTATTTTTTTTATTTTTTCGATGATGACCTATTTTTAAATAATAATTTTGAATGGGTCCCATGAAATAGCACAACATAATAAAACACATAATAAAACACCTAAAGATTATTTTTTATTTAAGAAAAACCCACCAATAGAAAGCACCCTCCACATGGGCCACTTTCTCAATTCATTTCTCCCTCTTTTTTATCTCTCTTCAGTAGCCCGTGCAATGCACGAGTTTAAACAAAAATAAAAGAAAATTCATATTAGGCAAGAATGATTAATCTTTTCGAAATGTAATTTTTAATCAAAGAATTTATGATAGAGATGTATTAATTTTGTTTATCATAATACGAAATAATTGTTTACTATTTAGATGTTAAATTAATAGAAATTGTATTTTTTTCCTCATGCTATTTGCATTTGATACTCTTGACAAAATTGATAGTATACCCAAATTTTTTGTAGTAACACTCATTTCGAAAAATATAACATAAGTTAGAAACTATAAAATATAAATAAAATAAAAATCACAAAATTATGAAATGTAGAGCAAAACATTCTCAACCCATTGCGTGTTTTTTAAGTTTTAAAAAATTATTGTTGCCGCCATGCATTGCCAGAGGTTTCGCTGCTGTCGCCGCCATGCCTTGTCGGAGGTTCCGCCGTTTTTAGAGAGAGAAATAGGGACTATGGCAGCTATAGGTTTAGTCGTGTTGCCGACGCCATGGCTAGGGCGAAGGTTCCAGTGTTTTAGAGAGAGATATTGAGTGTGAAAATGAAAGGGAGAGAGTGTGGAATGAAGAAGTTTGGGCCTCAGTTTCTTAATTTTATTATTATTATTATTATAATAAAAAGTGATTTTATTATTTCTTTTTATATAATATAGAGAGGTTGGAATCGGGATGAGTGTTGGTGCGTTTTTTTAAAAGAAATTATTATTACAATATATAGATGGTGGTCCCTTTTTAAAATAAAATTATTATTGCGAGAATGAAGGAGAGGCAAAAAATTTGGTGATTCTAAACTCTAACTGTTTCAAAGGTAAAGTTTCCGCTTTTATATATATCATATTGATTAGTCTTTGGACATATATAGGAAAAAATATTTTATTAGGAGCAAAAACTTGCCTTACTGTTGGATAAAAATAATTGTAGTAAGTGCTATTAATATTTTGCTTATTTCAAAATATTTTACTATAATTGTCCTTATTTTTTTTCCATCAAATATATTTTGTCACAGTTTCTAAAAAACTGGTTTGCATGGGGGCATTTGCATAAATACATTACTATATATAGTTATGCAAAATAAATCTTTTAAAATATTTTATGCATGTGGTGTGAAGGGTCGATACCATCTTTTTGTACCATTCAAATAAATGGATGGTTCTCACTAAACAAATAAATCGATTAACATTGAATGTCTCACAACAAGAATTTTTATTTGAATGTGTCGGTACCGATCATTCAAAGTGATTAATTAGGGAGGATAATAGTTCGATTTTGAGTCGATTTCACAACAAACCAAAACCGTTAGACATATATCAAATTCAAACCCAAAATTAAAACCGTTATTTTTTTTAAAAAATATTTTAAAATAAAACCGTTTAATTTTATAAAAAATTAAAATCAAAACCGTCAGTTTTTAAGAAAACAGTTTCAAAACCGAACCTTTTACATTAAGGGTTTTTAATTTTATATAAATCCAAAACGACCGTGAAACCGTAAACCAAAACCAAAATCACTGCGAAACTGCAAATCATTATTTTTTTTATATATAAACAAAACATAACAAAAATACCGGAAGAAATTATAAAAATCTTAAAATTAGCCCAATTAACTCTATAACATATATTATTTTAGAGGTTAAAATGTAAATAAAAGAAAAAAAAAAAAAAAAAAAAGTGAAGCTAATATATATAATAAAAATGCATCTAAAGTGTCAGTTACAAGTTTTGGTTACGCGGTTCGGTTTCAAGATTACCATCTTAAAATCCAAATCAAAACTAAAATCGCTTTGATTTTTAATTTTAAAACTAAAATCGTAACCAAAATTATTTAATTAGATTTAAAACCTAACAGTTCGATTCGGTTTGATTCGATTATCGTTTAATTTGGGTGGAATTGCAATCCTACAAATGGGGCGTACACCAATTTACGCCTTTTTTTTTTTAAAACAAACTAAACCGGCCTTGTGCATTCAAATTTGAATAACTTCAAAGACTTTTACAGCTTTCACAATAAGAAGACAATATTAAGGTAAAAACATTAAACTATTATAGAACTTTTGAGCCAAGTAAAAGAGAATATTTCTTGAAGTAAATTGCTCACCCTCTGTATTTCACACACTGAGTAAAGAAATTTTCTATCTTTTTTCAAATTTGCAGGAAAATAAATAATAGTTAATTATCTATTTATCTTTATTTTTTAACAATTAATTTAAAAACAAAAAAATCAATACAATTACTATTTACCCTTTCTATAATTAACTTTCATTTCTTTTTCTTTTCTCATTCTTTACTTTATTCTCTCTTCCTCCCCCTCAAACCAATCCAACAATTCATGACTACAACCCTCACCTCTCCTTCCACAGTCCCCGCCAACACCACCATCACCTATTGCCACCGCCGCTGCCACCACCACGATCGCTTTCGATTACTCTCTATTTATGTTTCTCTATCTCTCATCTCTACCCTCTCTCTATACTCGGATCTAGAGTTTTGAAGTTCAGAGTAGATCCGAACAAACACATGCATGAACATATGTGTGTCTCTATGTGTGTGTATGTATATATTATAGATAGAAAGAGAGGAGATGAGAAATAGAGAGAGAGAAATTAAGGCAAGGCGATGGTGGTGAATCTGTGGGGGAAGTTATTATTTGATTAGCATATGACCTAGTCATACCTATAGATACGGGTATAAAAAAATAATCTAATTTTATTTTATTTTAATATATTTTTATAAATTTAATATTTTAATATTATTACTAAATTTAATGTTGATATGTTATTTCTGTAATTTTCGTAAAATTTTATGTTTATAATTTTTGTATATTATATTTTCACTTTTATATTATTTCTTTTCTTATATTTTATTTCATCTTTTATATTATTTTTTGTAATTTTACGTAAATTTGATATTTTAGTATTTTTACTAAATATAATATCCATATATTATTTTTTATATTATTTTATTTAATTAAATTTATGTAAATTTAATATTTTAATAATATTATTATTAAATTTAATAATCATATAAAAAAATACAATCTCTCTCTTCAATTAAATATAAGTTATATAAGGTAAAATATTAAATATATATTTTATATTTTTATTAATCTAGAGAATCAATATGAACCACTCTTTATATGGGAGATAAAGAACGATTGTGATTTATCTAGAGGTTTGATGATATTTATATTTTGTAACTAGACTATTTCAATTATTAAAATAATGATTATTGTAATGTAAAATTATAAAGTTGATTTTCGTTTAGTTTTGTTTTAGTTAAGTTAACGTTAAATTGTTATATATTTCTATCATTTAAGAAAAATAAGTAGTACTGCAAAAAGGATAGTATTTTAATAGTTTGCTTTAGGTAGAGCCCGCTCTAAGCCTAACATTCGCTAGTAATCATCCTTAGAAATTAATACATACCCGTGATAAGATTGAAATCACAAGGAACAATAGCTTCATGTCTCCGATGCGGCTGGTGTGGCCTGATTGAGGGAAGCTGTGTCCCATGGCCACTGTAGTGGAAGAATAAGACATCCCCGGGTTCAGCCTTATCAACCATCCGACCCAGTGCCTTCTTGATGTTTTCACCCGTCGGCATCACCGTCGACCCGGGTGCATCTGTCAGGAGCTCGATGTGGCTCCGCTCAAACCCGAACCACTTCATGAGCGCATCTTGCATGGCCAACACGTCGTTTATGCACCCATGCAATTCATTTCGCGTGTTCGAATAATTGCATCCCACCAAAACAGCCATCTTCTTTGGTGTCTCCATTATTTTCAAAGAAAGAGTTAGGCATTTCAGTCGTTTGATTTGCCTTCAAATTTATAGGGTGGACCGAAGGACTTGAAGAATTGCTTGCTTGCTTTCTATCTCCCTTCTCTTTTCTTTTCCATTTTTTTTGGTTCTTCAAAAACAAAAACAAAATATAATATTTATTGGATTAAATAAGACGTTTTTACTATTTGCAAGCTCTTGCTTTGGTAGCCTCCTAGAGTGACGTATCAGAAATGATTTCCTATATATAAGTCACTTTCAAAAACTAAGATTGCTTGACAGCTCTATAAATTCTATCTTAAGTTGCGTAACTTAAGAGTTCTGCATTTTTACTATCAAAGTATTGTCTTATTGAACATGCTAAAGCATTTTGCTATTATCAGCTTAGTAATTAAAAAAGCAAATACTTCAAGGATATCTCTCAGCACAAGTTATAGTAGTTAAACTCTAGTAACAGTTTTATCTTACTAATAAATCACTTTTTTGTAAATA
This sequence comes from Eucommia ulmoides, assembly GCA_016647705.1. Taxonomy (NCBI): domain Eukaryota; kingdom Viridiplantae; phylum Streptophyta; class Magnoliopsida; order Garryales; family Eucommiaceae; genus Eucommia; species Eucommia ulmoides. Next base: position 35,612,492 of record CM028330.1, read on the forward strand.
TCTTTATTTGGAATTCATATTCGATTACTGTGTATATCATATATGAAAAACATATCATATTAAAAGTACCATTAACTCTAGGTAATAAAATGAATCTACTAGACGGCCCCCCATAAGTTTTCTTTTTTTTTTTTTTTTTTTTTTTTTTTTTTTTTTTTTTTTTTTGTATTTTGTACGGAATAGTCCTCCAGTTACTGTTATATGTTACCCAAAAGTCCTGATTTCAAACGCGATTTTTTCTTTGGACGAATTTACCCTTCCATATTTATATAGAACTTAAAACACGGAATCTTTTCAAAGAGTTTCCATATTTGCACGAGTTCCATTGAGCTGTTACATTTTTTTCAAATTTCGAATTTGAGATTTGCAAAGAAGAACGTATCGTGCGTCAAGATTTTGGCTGAACAAAAACGGAGTGAGCATTGAACATTCTTTTGGCAAGAACAACGGAAAGCAATTTCATATAAGTAATTCGAACTTTTACGATGTATTTATGTTCGTTTTTGAGAGTTTCAACAATGCAGTTAGTACATTTTATTGAGTGGATCTGATTTATAGGATTTTAAGAAGAATAAATTAGAATTATAGATTTGATTGATAAGATTATTTAATTATTGATTCAAACATGTTGGCATCGTTTATGTTGTAGCCTATTCAAGAGAAAAATTGGGTTATGAGAATACGACAGTAAAAGACTATACAATTGATTGAAACGTTTTAGTAGAAGACATGATTATTTTCAAGATTCTAACAGCATAGATCAAGATTGAATTGATTGCAACAGTGTGATGTGAATTTAACATGATGTTATATTCCACATGATGCATGAATTCAAATAGATTGAGGTGGATTTGAATTTGATTGTTTGAGTAATATGAAATATTCTAATGGCGTGAATCAAGATTCAATTGATTGTAACAGTGTGATGTTGAATACAAATGATGTTATATTCAACATGATGCATGAATTGGAAGAGATTGAGTTGGATTGAATTTGATTATTCGAGTTATATGCATTTTAAAATTTATAGTCCATTCAATAATCTAACAGCGTAGATAATATAAGATTTTTATTTTTATTTTTTTTGTGATAAGATATGATGTTGAATAGTCGTATCTATTTTTCCCACATGGTGATAGTGAGAATGTCGGCTTCATTTGCCACGCTATATAATATGATGATGTTATAACAGTTTTACGTCTTGACGAGGATAGTGCGATAGATATTGTTGTTCAATAAATAGTAGAAAGATGGCCAGAAATGTTTGATAGCAAGCTTGGCTTGACATATTCTCTTCCAGGCCACCCAAAATGCATATTATCAGGTCAGAACGATTACGAAGAAATGATTTTTCATGTTGAACACATGAAGATTGATATTCTGGAAATTCATGTGGCAAGGACGGATAACGAGGATGTGGGATGTATCCTTTCATCATCGTCTGCAATTATCCCTTCTACAACTTTTTTAATTAGAGATACGGACAATGAATTGGATTATATAGGAAGTTATGGTAATATGTTGTCAAAGAATGACAACAAACTAGTATTATTAGCTTAATAAGCAAAGGGGATAAGGGAGGAGGGTCATAAATTTAGGGGTGGAATGAGTGAGTTTAGGATGGTCCTTAGGAAATACACGATAGTGCTAGGATTTAATTTTTGTCACATGAAAAATAATAAGGTGCATATAACGACAACATGTTCATTATGAGAGTCGAAGAGTTTTCCATGGTCTGCCCATAGAAGGGTGAGACTTGAAAATGGATTTTTTTATATACAAAGTTTAATAAATGATCATACATGTGGGGCTGCATTTCAGACATTGAAGAACAAAATGATGAGTTCAGTCTTTATATCTAGTTGTTTGATAGATGAGATGCGCGAAAAACTAGAAACTAGACCGATTAATGTTGTTCAAATCTTTCAAAAATAAAATAGTCTTGAGGTAACATACTGCCATACGTGATTTGCTGCAGAGAAGGCCAGAAGCAGTGTATTTGGAGACCATTCCTCCACTTATGATCAGTTATGATAGTACGTTGTGACGTGTAAGAGAGCAAACCTGGCAACCATATTTTATTGGATTACGACACGAGCACATGCCATTTCAAATGTCCCAACGAGATAGTCTCTTAGTGGCATTATTTGTTTCTTGTCACCAGACTTCACATTTTTATCTTTTTTAGGAACAAAAACAAGGGTAGGTTTGGATGTAACGTCAGCAGCAAGAGTAGATGTAACATCAGCAGGACAAGATAATTGAATGTGAGAAGGTTAACATACAGCACAGGGGCGTGTTCACTTCACAGGATGTTCATATTCATGTACCGAGTCATCCTTACCTTTCATCCACCTACGTTTGGATTTCACCCTTTTAAAAATTGAACTTGGTGTTACCGGATTACGCATAGAGTGTGTAACCCTTGGGGGGAGGGCAAAGGCAATTGCACTAAATCTTTGTCTTCTGAAAGTCGTGTGATCTTCTTATTCTTCTCCTCCATAATCTTATCTCTGATATGCATTTCCAACTGATAAAACTCATTAATCCCTTAAATTGTGTAATTGTGTTTTGACTTCAGTTCTTCAATCTAAGTTGTTAAATCCACAATAGTCTCTATCAACTCCTCTTGCAACTGCTTGTTCTCTCCAACAAGCCTCTCTTTCTAAGTCACAACATGGACTATAGTCTCTAATAGCATGTCGTCAATGCACTTTCATTCAACATTAAATTCATTGATTACTTCTTGAAATCTTTTTGTAGGACCTCAGGCGCAACCACTTATTCTAAAAGCAATTGATCTTAGGAAAGGCATATACCCTAACCTTATAGTGCATTCAACACATACAAGTGCCCACGGCATTCGACTATGACTTGACCCACACCCGGGCCTCCGCCACAAGACAATTGTTGCCAAAGCCCTGGGCAACAATCTCCCCCTCAGCAATTGCTCCCACTGGGAATCGAACCCGTGACCCTGGCTCTGATACCACTTGTAAGACCTCAGGTGCAACCACTTATCCTAAAACCAATTGATGATAGGAAATGCATATACCCTAACCTTATAGTGCATTCAACACACCCAAGCGCCCACAACATTCAACTGTGACTTGACTCACACCCGGGTCTCCGCCACAAGACAATTGCTGCCAAAACCCTGGCCAACACTTTTTTTTTTTTTCTTAATTTTTCTTCGTAACTATCGTTTTGATTCCTTGACACATTGAACTTTCTTTCTCAACCTTTTATTTTCTTCTATCAATCACTTTACATCGGTTGTCTGTGTAGAAACATCCCCTCGAATTCTCGCTTGATTTTCAAGTCAAATGATGAAAACTCATCCAGTTTCTTTTTGCCCTTACCGACGGGATGTTCATTCATTTTCTCCTTGCCCTTACCGACAGGCTTTTCAGTAACATCGCCATTCACAGGAAAGGCAACCCCCATCCTGATTTCCTCAATTTTCTCTTCCAATTCACCCGCAATAATCGGTAAACAACAAACAGTGTCGTTTATATATGATGTATGTAAAATGATTAATGTGATATTGAATATAACAAAACACACATGGCTATGTTGAATATAACACAAATGATGATTAATTTTGATGTTTAATACAACACAACACACATTTTTATGTTGAATATAACACGAATATAACAAAGTTGAATATAACATAATGTTCAATTTATATTCAACACACAAATTTGTATTTTTGCATACATCCTCTGGCTAAAGTTCAGATAGCTGTCGTGTGTTGATTGTGTGCAACAAGTGCCCGTATCCCATAATGCCCATTTTGGCACATGGTTGTTATGAGCCGGTGAATGCTCCATCAAGGTTGTTTGCTCACAAAGCCAAAACTGAATGGAAATAAGATTAGTATATAAGAAAATCTTTTTTAGAAAGAAGTATGGTGTCAATAAATAAATAAATAAATAAACATACCTGTAGTATAAGAGAGGAACTTGTGATAGTGGATGGGTTCTGGTAACCCGTTTCAACTGACAAAATCAACATTGCATGTATTTTATCAACCCAAGCAAAAGAAGACATCAAATAAAGGTCTTTTACCATGATTATATCAGACACACGAACTTCTTGTCCCTTATTAGCTAGAAAGCAGGTTGTCAACTAGTGGAGGCATATAAGACCTACTACCTTTTCAACATCATCTTTCGTCTTTCCAACAAGAGCTTGTTTAACCTTTTCCTTCGCCTCTACGACACTAAGTTTGTTAGTGTCAAGACTGCATTGTGTTAAAAATGAACTTCTACCCTTTCTTACTTATCTCCTACCAATTTCAACACCTCCCGATGGCAAACCAAAAATCAGTTGGATATTACTTACTCGCAATTGCACATCCGAAGTACCGAGTCTAAAATCTTTCCTTGCGAGATTGTATAAGCGAATGATAAATGTAATGACATTGTCCATTTTGTAAAAATTATCAAGACTCATAAATGGATCCATGAGGACATTTATGGTGTGCCAAAATGGTGTTTTTCTTAAGAGAACCTTGTGCTCCTCACGAAGGTTAGTTGTGTCAAGCAAACAGTAGGCTTGTGAAAGGTTTAACCTATACGTAATTGCAACAGGACCTCTAACACCACAATGAACTTGAAAGAAAATGTGGAAAAAAAATAACACATTAATAAATTTTATTAAAGTACAAATATTTCAAAAATTGTTTAATAAATGTTGAAAAAAAAACAATACCTAGTGAGGACAGAGCAGCTATTTGCGAAGCATTTTTAGGTTTTCTTTGTGAAAGCATTGTTAGGCTTTGTTTGTGACCAAACCTCGGGTTCTTTTGATTCTGGGGTAGTACATAACAGGAAATCACAAAACAAGCATTCAAGTTTTTCGATATGTTAATGTTATATTTAAATTTTTTTATGGATATTGTAGGAAGATTTTCTTGTTTACCTTTAGTTTGCAGGAAAGGTAGTGTCGAAACAAGTTCGTATGTGTCACCTGACAATGTTGAATTCAACACACATGAAACCTAAACTTTTGAGGGATTTTTTTTATTTTTTATTTTTATTTATTTATTTATTTTTATTTTTTTATGTATGTTGAATGTAACACATGTTTCATTCAACATAGCATCAGGCAACATAGTTTTTCATAACGCACATACAAACGGAAACGATAAAAGGACCTTGATCAGTTGTACTTGTGCTTTCCGACAAGTTTCGATTTTTTCTATTTTCGTTGTCTATGGTAAGAAAATGCAAGAGTTATTGATCAAAATGACAAAACATTATCAAATGCATAAACGAAATTATAGAACAAAAGGAACATAAATATCAACACGTTTTATTTTATGAAACGATTGAAACCATTTGAAAAAAAAAAAAAAAAAACATATAAAAAATGATGAGTGCAGTTCAAAGAAGACGTTGAGTAAATAATCGTGAACACAACTTATAGGTTGTAAACATATTTTTCTCCAAATATTGAAAAAGAGAAAGCATACAATTTCCAATTTTTTCACAAGAGACGAAAACAGAAATTGCTATGATTTTTGTACAAAAAATAAACATGAATCGGGGAGAATTACAGGATCATTCATCGTGTTTGGGTTCTTCGTTTTGAAGAACCTTCCTATATGAACCAGTTTGTTGGTTTTGTTAAAGGAAAGGAGAAGAGATTAGGATTTTGGATCAGAAAGGGTAAGAAAATCCTATGAATGAAGAAATGGAACGATGCTAAGGTGCATGTCCTCAAGTCACGTCCTGCAGTCTGACTTTTCAAAAATTGGCAATTTATGGGGCGTAATCCTCTCCTATGCAATGAGTAATTCATCTTACAATGGGAGTGTTGAATATAACACGATATTTCTTTATCAGTAATGATCTTGTGACATGCATCAATATTATCAAATAAACAGAATATGAAGATTATGTGGTCATTTTCCGAAGAAACAAATGTAACCATGTTGAGTATAACATGATATCATGTTATATTCAACATTGTAATTTATATTATAAAAAATTTGTTTTATTCGGCAACACAATTTCTTTTTAAAAATCATTTCATAATATATACGACATGATCTCGTGTTGAATATAAAACGACCTTGTGTTATATTCAACACTATTTTATTTTCCAACAATATTTCATTTTTAAACCATTTTCATAACTAATATATGACCATGGTAAATACAAACATGATACCGTGTTGAATAAAACATGATCTCGTGTTATAGTTGTTAAACCCAAGGTTTCGATGAACAATTAAGTATTTATATTTTTTGTGAAACTAATGTTTTATCGAGTGTTTCAGATTTAGAGTTCCATACATTTGATTAATAAGTAGATTTGATGAAGAAAACATAAAGGGTGCAAGATGGACATAATGAAGATATGAAGAGTTTTGAAGATATTGAAAAAAATAGGTGAAAACAACTCTTTACTTATGTACTCTTAATGCAACCCGAATTAAGATCACACATGACACTAAAAATGAGTTAATTCTATGTGTGTCATGATAAGAATTGATGAGTTTAAAATTTTAAAATAAGATATTGTTTATGCTCCTTGTGTGAAATGATTTTAATAATTGATCTAATTGAAAAATGTGTTTTAAAGTATAAAAAGTTGTGTTTTCGGGCCAATTCGCTCAACCAAGAAAAACAGTCGGTTAACTGAATCAAACAGTGAACTTTGGAGTTAAAACAAAATGCTACTGATCTAGTCGGTTAATTGAATAAATAGGATCAGTTAACCATTTGAAATAATAGCTAAAATATATAAGGAAGTGAGCACACTGATCCAATGGGTTAATCGAATGAAGAAGGTCGATCAACCATTTGAGTCAGTAAATGAAATGGTGGAAAATTGAAAGACACTGATCCAATTGGTCAACCGACTGGTGTTTTGCCAATGGCTAAATGGAAGCTTGGTACAGGTCGGTCAACCAAGTGATATGAATCGGTCAACCGACTGCTTTAGTTGGGATTTTGGCTGATTTGGTCTCTTGGTAAAAAATTATCCATTTTTTATGATTCCAAGAAAGAGATTTAGGGGATTTGAATATATTTCAAATATGAACAACCTATAATGTGATCCCTATTGATGTGATCAATATATTTTCAAATTCTCTTAATTTAAATGATTTAATACTTCTTATTTCTATGGTTTGAAATTAAGAAACATTTTATGGACTTAAATGAGATATTTGATAGTTATTTTTAAGTGGAATATACCATAAATGAAAGGTAATGATATGTGGGGTATTAGAGTGTCATTTTATGGCATATATTTTAAAAACTAGCCGTTGGAGGGCTAGTTATTGGTCTATTAATATAAACCTGTGGGAATTGAGTTAGACACATCAAGGATATCAGTTTTGAGCTATTATAAGAGTGATATTTTTACAAAGAGTTTTACTAGAAATTCTATATAAGTTTTTTTTTTATCTAAAGCGCTTACTGTTTGGTATCATCGATTTGAGTTCTACTCACTATATCGTTATTATCTTCGATGTTTTCCCAGTGAGATCCATCCAAACTTTATTACTTGCTTTCCAAAGTTATATTTATATTGATATTGATTGTTTGGTTTAGGATCACTAGAAAATCGTTTTGAACTTAAAAACTTGAAAAAAATTTAAACACTTTTTACCTGATTATCTGATTACATGTTAAATTAATACTACCTACTTTATTTATTAATCAAATTTTAATTCCCTCACGTTGTATCTATCAAATAGTAATTATTCAGGATATTAATCGAGTATATCTATATTGAGGTGGTGAGAGCTCCTTGTGAGAAGAAACTTACATTTTTTTTTGTATTTGTGAGTTTGAGCGGATTAGACACATTTTGGGCGGTGTCTATGTCACAACCCACCCCGGTTACCCAACATTCGTGGGCCGGTGTGACAACAATACAACTCATCCGAACAATGACTAACACTAATTAAAATATCTTACGCAAAAAGAATATTATTTACTATAGTTAACAAAAAAAATACATATATCCCCTTCCATTGGGACTCTCTTGATCTTACAACAAAAGTATTAGTTCATTTTAACCCACCAACATATACAACCAGAAGCAAAAAGAATCACTATTGAGATACTCCCCACTACGGCCCTTTAGGAATCGACCTACTGCCAGTAGGGGACAAACGTTTCTCTACAACACTTGCGAGTGTACTGCCTTCTTAGTAATTCTAAAACATATTTTTGAAATAATAATACATTCTCAATACCTTTTTAAAAGGGATCAAGCGTAATTATACGAATACCATAATACAAACATCTCTTCTTAAAATAAACAGTGAAAATAAATAAATAATTATATAATTATATATCTCTCCAATCCATTCAGTGTAAAACTATATCAATCATTATATGCAATAAATCACCAATCTTAGTAAAAACACCCCATTTCAAGTTTACCTATCACCCACATACACACCGACTAAACCATAGTGATCGTTTTAACCTCACGATCGGGAGTTGCAACGGTACCGTAACCATCCGTAGGATATGCCTTCCTAGCGGACCTAAATGCACAGATCACCACCTACCGGACATCTCCGGAGGCCAATAATATAAGTCACCAATTATATCAATCACCATAACAAATATCCATCTGCCGGACCACCCTCCGGACAGACCATAATATGAATCACCATCTGCCGGACCACCCTCCAGACAGGACATAAACTATGACATAGTCTAACCAACAACACAAATCAAGAAATAACACCATCGTCAATTCAATTACCGTCAATTTCCAACAAAATTATTTATAATATCCTTCTTTTTAAAACCCTAACAATTCTACATAAATTCATTTTACCAACTCACACAAAACCTACTCGATCCACCACATTTATAAAATCATGTAGTTTAAGTAAACATTTGGGTCGACATATAGAAAAATATTTTAGTAAGAAGACAATACACTCACCTGAAAATTTGTACTTGCAAGCTCCCCTGACTCCCAGCTACTAAGTTTCCGAAAACTGTGAACCTATTTGTGACAGGACCTAAATTAATAGTGTAATGAAAAACAACCTAATCGTGTGATGCAAACCCTAAGTTTATTAATTTTCCAACCCCACATTTTATCATTTGATATGTTAAGGCTATAAAACTAATTCAGTGAATCATAAAAACTAATAAGAGACGTTACTTATTTCAGAACGATTGTCAATTTTCTTTGAAATTCCCTAAAATATGCTTCTGCTCCCCACCGCCTAAGCGGAAATACATTGCCTAGGCGAACAGGCAATTTCTTGCTCTCTGTTGTTTTACCGCCTAAGCGATCCTCCACTGCCTAAGCGATCATGCGATTTTTTGTTCTCTGTTCTTTTACCGCCTATGCGATCTCCCACCACCTAAGCGATCACGCGATTTCTTGCTCTCAGTTCTTTCACCGCCTAAGCGATCCTCCATTGCCTAAGCAATCATGCTTCGTCCCTGACAAAACAGAACAGAACAGACCAGTCCTTTACCCCCTTTTCGTCACCAGCTCCGGCCCTTAAATTCTTCACTCCACCTCCACGATCAACCATCCCAAGTTTATAACTGATATTACCAACCTCATTCCCTTCACTCCAACTAAAACACCCACTAAAACAACACCCCAAATCATCGGTTGCAACTCCAAACAGCAAAAACAGAGCACAGACCTTCACACACACATACCTGCTTCCATATGACCCCAGAACATGTCACACTTGCATACTCCTACAGCCCAAACGACCCTCAACCCTGGGAAAATGCCCTGAACCAGCACTAGTGATCTCCGGCAACTTCTCCGATGGATTCTTCTTCTTCTTCGCTTTTCTCTCTCTCTCTCTCTTTCTCTTGGTTGTTTCTTCCAGAATGATGGAAACCATTTCTCACCACATTTATATATATATATATATATATATATATATATAGATTTGTGGAGCCAATCCATGCCACGTTGCCCTCCTCCTCCTCCCTCTCTCTCCCATTCCTCCCGGCGTGGGTTCACTGCACAACACACATGCACACTTATATATATATATATATATATATATATATATATATATATATATATATTATATGTATTTTTAAAATATCTTTATTCAAAATACTCTTTCCTCTCCCCAAACTTCTTATTTTTTTCATTCATTTATTTTTTATTTTTTATTTTTAAATCAGGGTCTTACAGTCTAGTTAGGGCAGCTAGGTTTCGATCTTTTTCTTGTGAAAAAAAATTAGGGTTTGATCTTTGTCCTACAAAAAGGTTAGGTTATTCTTTTCCCTTGAAAAAAACTAGGTTTCGATTCTTTCAGTAATAGAATTGAATGATTGGAAATGTTCTTCCTAACCTTGCGAAAAGGATAAATGTAAAAGTGTGAGGGAGTGGTAGGTTTGATCTTTATCCAATTAAAAAGATTAGTTTTTTATTCTTCCTGTAATAAAATTAGGTTAGTCTTGAGCCTGGAAAAAAAGATAGTGTTCTTCCTTGGCCTGTGTAAAGGATAATTGTAAAGGTTTATTCTATGCCTGCAAAAAGAATCATGAATTGTAAGGGTTTCGTTCCTACCTAGTAAATGAATCAAAGGATTTAGTGGATTGTGAATCTTCGTGGAGCTCGGGGGATTGGATGTAGGTAAGAGTAATTTACCGAGCTAAGATATATTGTTGTGTTGCATTGTCTTATTTTTTATTGTTTCGGTGTGCTTATAGATAAACACATTTCCACTGCGTAACAAGATAATAATCGATTTATGAAAATTGGTTATTTGTGTTTGAGTGTTTAATTGATTAAATTTGGAACTACCCAATTCACCCCCTCTTGGGTAGCTCTTTCGGCCAGCAACTAGTACCAGACCTGGTTTAGCTCGTCTAGTAGAAAATCCTAACTAAGAAAGATCACATGGCTCACCCCATAGGCACTCTTGGTGAGGGGCAGTTTACGCATCGTCCACCTTTGTTTGCAGGTGATAACTATTTATTCTGGAAAGATAGAATAATCGTTTTTCTTCAAGCCACTAATTATGATGTGTGGAGTGATAAAGAAAATGGAGTGATAAAGAAAAAGGAACAGCTGACTCCCTCAGATAAACAGAAATTGTCTATTATTTATCAAGTTATTAATACTCCGTTTTTCTATTTAGATGGAAATGAATATACCAGGGTTTTAAGTTGTGGATCGACAAAAGAAATGTGGGACACATTCCAAATCATACATGATGGGACAAATTAGGTAAAACAGTCCAAGATCAATGCCTTAGTTCATCAATTCGAGCTATTTATAATGAGTGAAGCATAATTGATTTCGGAAATGTACTTGAGATTTAATAGTATCTGCAACAACCTTGATTAACTCAAAAAGCCTTATACTATGGAAAACAAAGTACGAAAAATTCTGAGATCATTGACTAAAGTTTGGGTGCCGAAAGTAATTGCAATAGATGAAGGTAAAGATCTCACAGTTTACACCATTAATGAGCTCATTGCTAACCTAATGACTCATGAGACAGCTATACGAGGATATGAGGACGAAACAGAAAACATAAAAAAGAAGTCCTTGGTGTTGAAAGTTCAAAAAAATGAGGAAGAAGATGACAGTAATGACTTCACTCTTGATAACGAGTAAGAAAAGGAAGTGGCGCTTCTCACGAAAAATTTCAAAAAAATGACTCGATGAACATTCCGTGGAAAGAGAAATTTCAACATAAGTAATGTGGAATACTTCAACTGTCACAAGAATGGACACTTCCAATCTGTCTGTCTCAAAACAAAAAAGAAAAAAGAAAAAAAGAAAAAGGAAAAGAAAAAGGTGAAGAAGAGTAAAAAGAAATCAGTGAAAGCCACCTGGGATGACTTGGAGTCTAGTAGCTCAGAAAAATCGGACTGTGATAATTCATCTATGCTTACTTTAATGGCCCCTGGAGATGAGGTAACGAAATGTTTTAGTTCTTACTCTCTAGATTTTGATGATTTATTTTATGTTTATTAAGAACTAGCACATGATTATAAAAATTAGTTTTCTTGAATTCATACCCTATAAAGTATAATTAACACACTTAATAAACAAATGATGAAATTCAGATATGAAAACATTGAATTGAAATCCAAAATTTCGGATTTAGGTTTGATAGTTCTCAAATTCACGTGTGGTGAAAATAATTTAAAAATACTTTTGGGGAGTTCACGAGGTATTTTCGATAAAGTTAGAATTGGGTTTCAGAAAAACCTTAAACAAAAGAAATTTTATAAATTCTTTTTTGAAACCAAAAATCTTATTAGATATTTTAAATGTAACATTGTAGGGCATACTATCCGTAAATAGTTTTTTAAAGTATCTAAATGCAGACAAATTTGGGTTCCTAAATGAACTAAAATTGTCCCGACTAACAATATCAGACCCAATTAGATTAGGTACCATTTAGGAACTATTTGAGATGCTCCTTGCCAGTTACACTAAAAGCATCGATAGGCAAGAAAAAATGGTTCCTGGATAGTGGTTGTTCTTGGCACGTAATGGGTAACAAATCCAAATTCACGTTTTTGACACTTAAAGACAAAGGTCATGTGACGTTTGGAGACAACGCAAAGAATAAAATTATCACGATAGGTAATATCAATAATAGGTCTACCACTATTAAAGATGTTCTCTTAGTAGACAATCTTAAACATAACCTACTTAGTATTAGTCAATTATGTGATAAAGATTATAATGTGGTTTTTTATCATGATAGATGCATTATTAAGAATGGGCGTGATAGTAGTACATTACTTGTTGCATCACGATTTGAAAATGTTTATACATGTTCATTTGATAACTTCTCTTCTCAAAAAATTTCATGTTTAAATGTATTATCTAAGAATAGTTGGTTATGGCATAGACGACTTGAGCAAGCTAGTATAGAGTTAATTTTAAATTTGTCTAAGAAGAGTCTTATACGTGGCTTACCTGCATTGAAGTATATGAAAGATAAAGTATGTGATCATGTCAACTAGGTCGGCAATTTAGATAATCTTTTAAGAAGAAGTTGCATACATCCACATTTAAATGTCTTAAATTATTGCATCTTGATATATTTGGTCTGAATACCATTGCTAGTTTAGGAGGTAAATTTTAAGCATTCATAATTGTGGATGATTATTTTAGATTTACATGGGTGTTTTTCCTAGCTAAGAAGAGTGAAGCTGCTTCTATATTCTCTAAGTTTTGTAAACATGTTTAAAATGAGAAGCAATATTGCATTATTAACATCCGTAGTGATAAAGGCAGAGAATTTAAGACTGGTAAGATAATAAGCTATTGTGCTGAGCATGGGATGCTCATAACTTTTCTTCACCAAGAATTCCACAACAAAATGGTATTATAGAGAGGAAAAACAGAACGCTTCAGAAAATGACCAGAACGATGCTGAATGAAAATCGTCTTCTGAAATACTTCTAGGCCGAAGCCATAAGTACCACTTGAATTGTTATAAATAGCGTTTCTATACGAAGAGATTTTAATAAAACCCCTTCTGAAACTTAGAATGGTAAGACTCCAAATATATCCTATTTTAAAGTTTTTGGTTTCAAATATTCTATCTTAAATAATAAGGATAATTTGGGTAAATTTGATGCTAAATCTGATTACGGTATTTTTCTTGGGTACGCTTCTAATAGTAAAGCTTATATAATATATAATAAAAGTACCTTAGTAGTGGAAGAATCTATGTATTTCATATTTGAGGAATCTAATCCACTTGTATCGAGAAAGGTTTTAGATGATAATGATTCAGGTACACAAAATAAGCAAAACTAAGGAGTTGATGCAACAAATGAACCACAACCTTCAAAGAATGAGGAGCCAAAAGTCAAAGAGACGACTTTACCACGTGCTATAAAGACAATGCCGGGACATTCGCTAAATGAAGTTATTGGTAATTTCGAAAAAAGTGTAAGTACAAGATCCTCTCTTAGAGATATAATTAATCTTGCTTTCTTATCTCAAATTGAGTCTAAAAATATTAATGAGGCTTTAACTGATGAACCTTGGATCTCCGCGATGTAAGAAGATTTAGTTTAATTTGATAGGAATAAGATGTGGTCTCTAGTTCCTAGACCTAATTTCATCTTGTAATTGGTACTAAATGGGTCTATTGTAATAAAAAGGATGAAATGGCTTGAATGGCACTAAAGAGTACAAAACTTCTATGGCAACAGCTACAAAAAATAGAAAAAGGACAATATGGAAAAAAATGTTAATGAGAAAATATATCGAGGTATGATTGGTAGCTTGTTGTATCTTATAGCTAGTAGACCTAACATAATGTTTAATGTATGCTTGTGTGCTAGATTTCAGTCTTGTCCTAAAGAATCACATCTAACTGTAGTCAAGCGAATCTTATGATATTTGAAATGGACAAGTGATATAGGATTATAGTATCCTAGGGGGAGTGACTTAAAGTTAACTAGTTACTCTGACACGGATTTTTCCAGATACAAAATTGAGCGTAAAAGCACAAGCTGGTCATGCCACTTTTTAGGACATGCTTTAGTTTCTTAGTCTAGCAAGAAACAGAACTCAATTGCCATATCTACAATTGAGGCAGAATATATGGCAATAGGTAATTGTTGCGCTCAAATTCTATATATTAAGAAATAATTATATGATTTTGGAATATGTATGGAAGAGATTCCTATTTATTGTAATAATAAAAAGTACTATATGCTTAAGTAAGAATCCGACACAACACTCATAAATTAAGCACCTAGAGATTAGACATCATTTTATTCATGATCACATTCAGAAAAAGGATGTAACTATTTAATATGTCGATACCTCCGATCATCTTGCCGATATTTTTACTAAACCTCTAGAGGAAGATTAATTCATGAAAATTATTCGAGGTTTAGGTATGGCTAGGCATAACGATATATGCCTAGAATGATGTTTGTGGGTATCCGCCCCCACTTTTTGATGTGACAAAGGGGGAGAAGTTGATGTTTTACGAGTAGTTGATGTTTAAGATTTGTTCACCTAAGTATTGTATTGATTAAAGGGAGAAGTTATTAAGTTTTTTGAACTTATGTTGGGTTTGAATATCTTTATTATTGTTTACCTATGTTTTCATGTTTATGCTTAAATGAGTTTAAATTCCCGTCCTTGGATTTCAGGGGAGAGTGGTTACATTATATTTTGAAAAAAAACATCAAACTTAATTGTCATCATTAAAAATGGTGAGATTATTGAACCCAAGGTTTTGATGACCAATTAAGTATTGATATTTTTGGTGAAACTAATGATTTTATCGAGTGTTCCAGATTTAGAGTTAAATGCGTTTGATTAAGAAGAAAATTAGACAAACAAAACATAAAGGGTGCAAGATAGACATAATGAAGATATGAAGAGTTTTGAAGACATTGAAGAAAAATAGGTAAAAACAACTATTTACTTATATACTCGTAACGCAACCCGCACATACGACACTTAAAATGAGTTAATTCTATGTGTGTCATAATAAGAAATGATAAGTGTAAGATCCAAAAATGAGATATTATATGTGTTTCTTATGTGAAATGAATTTGATAATTGACCTAATTGAAAAATGTGTTTTAAAGTATAAAAAGTTGTGTTTTCGCGTCAATTCGGTCAACTGAGAAAAGCAATCGGTCAACTGAATCAAATAATGAGTTTTGGAGTTAAAACGAAGTGCAACTAATCCAGTCAGTCAACTGAATGAAGATGATCGGTTAAATATTTGAAACAATAGCTGAAATGGGTAAAGAAGTGAGCACACTGATCTAATGGGTCAACCGAATGAAGAGGGTCAGTCAACCGTTTGAGTTAGTAGATAAAATGGTGGATAATTGGAAGATATTAATCCAATCAGTAAACTGACTGGGTATGGTCGGTCAATCAACTGGTGTTGTGTTAATGGCTAAATGGAAGCTTGGCACAGGTTGGTCAACCGAGTGATATCAATCGATCAACTGGTTGTTTCAGTTAAGATTTCGGTTAATTTGGTCTCTTAATAAAAAATTATCCGTTTTCTATGATTCCACCAGAGGGATTTGGGAGATTTGAATATATTTCAAATATGAACAACCTATTATGTGATCCCTATTGATATGTTCTATTATATTTTGAGATTCTCTTAATTTAAATGATTTAATACTTCTTATTTCTATGGTTTTAAATTGAAAATAGTTTAATGGACTTAAATGAGAGATTTGAATGTTAATTTTAAGTAGAATATACCTTAAATGAAAGGTAAAGATATATGGGGTCTTAGAGTGTCATTTTATGAAATATCTTTGAAAAGCTAGCCGTTGGAGGGCTAATTATTGGTTTATTAATATAGACCTACGGGAATTGAGTTAGACATATCAAGAACATCAGTTTTGAGATAATATAAGAGTGATATTTTTGTTGAGATTTCTACGAGATATTCTATATAAGTTCTTGATATAAAGTGCTTGTTGTTTGACATCACCGATTTGAGTTCTATATGTTATATCGTTATTATCTTCAATGTTTTTCCGGTGAGATCCATCCAAACTTTATTATTTGTTTTCTAAAGTTATATTTATATTGATATTGACTTCTTGGTTTAGGATCTCTAGAAAATCGTTTTGAACTTAAAAACCTGAAAATATTTTTAAACAATTTTTACCTGATTATTCGATTACGTGCTAAATTAGTGTTACCCACTTTATTTATTATCATATTTTAATTGCCTCACATTATATCTATCACATAGTAATTATTTAGGACATTAATCGAGTATATCCGTATCTAGGTGGTAGAAGTTACTTGTGGGAAACAATTTACATTTTTTTTTGTATTTGTGAGTTTGAGAGAATTAGGCACGTTTTGGGCGGTGTCTAGTTAGGATATCTAGGTTTCGATTATTTTTCTATGAAAAAAATTAGGGTTTGATCTTTGTCTTGCAAAAATGTTAGGTTATTCTTTTCTCTTGAAAAGAACTAGGTTTTTATTCTTCTAGTAATAGAATTGAGTGATTATAAAGGTTCTTCCTAAGCTTGCAAAAAGTATAAGTGTAAAGTATGAGGGAATGGTAGGTTTGATCTTTATCCAGTTAAAAGGATTAGATTTTAATTCTTCCTATAATAGAATTAGGTAATCTTGAGCCCGGTGAAAGGATAGGGTTCTTCCTTGACCTGTGTAAAGGATAATTGTAAAGGTTGATTATATGCCTGCTAAAATAATTGTAATTGTAAGGGTTTGGTTCCTATCTAGTAATGGAATCAAGGTGCTTAGTGGATTGCAAAGCTCCATGGAGCTTGAGGGACTGGAAGGTAAAAGTACCTTACTGAACTAAGATATATTATTGTGTGTTGCATTATGTTATTTTTTATTGTTTGGGTGTGCATATAGATAAACACATTTTCGCTGCATAATAAAAAATAACCGATTTAGGAAAATTGTTTATTTGTGTTTAAATGTTTAAGTTTTTAAATTTGTATCTACCTAATTCACCCACTCTTGGGTAGCTGTTTAGGCCAACAATGTTCAACACGATTTTATTTTCCAACAATATTTACTTTTTAAGCCATTTCCATAATAATTTATGACCTGGGTAAATACAAACATGATACCATGTTGAATATAATACGATCTCGTGTTATATTCAACACAAGATCTCGTGGTATATACCAAAAGGAAAAAATACCAAATAGTCTCTTTAAATCACTAAATCTACAAAATAGTCCCATAACCTGTTTTTTGTATAAGTTAGTTCCATAAAAAGCGTTGGTTTGCATGAAATAGCCCTAAATATTTTTAATTAACGAAATTGCCCTTCTATGGTGATTTTTATCTTCCATCTCTTCTTTGTTTAGTTCATTGAAGTTGCTCTGTTGTTGAGGTCTTTTGAAACATCATCATCGTCGTTAGCTTTCTGCCGCACTATGGATTTGCTTCATCTCTAACCTCAATCAAGCTTATCTCTTTGTCTCATCTTCTCTCTCCAAATTCCACTGCTCAGATTCGTCTTACTCATCATCAGAGCCACCAATCGAAACCTTCGATGCTCAAATAGAGAATCGATTACGTTCTAGAGTTCAATCTCTTTGTACGTGCTACGCTACTAGATTTTTCATTGGATTACGCGAGCCAGAAGAAGCAGAAAATGAGAGGTAGATTCAACAGAACTCTAGCGACGGCGAGCCGCTGGGAGTCTCCGTACAAAGTGTTGGGCGTCTCTCTATCCGTATGTCCCGACAAAATCTAGAGTGATCTTCTTCCCTAAAAAGTAAATAGAAATCCAATCCCAACCCTAGGTCTTCAATTCGCCATTAATTGCATCATTTGTATTGATTTGTTTGGATTGATTTCGTTGGATTAATTGGTTGATTAGAATGGAATTTAGGGTCCATTTGGTTGAATTGATTTAGTTTGTATTGTTAAAAATCAAGCATATGAATGGTAGGAGAAATGAATTATCAATTTGAATGAAAAAATTAGAATGTAACACAATCTCATGTTGAATACGTCAGTGAATGTGAAATATAACATGAGCTCGTGTTATAGTCAATGCAAGGGGTAAAATCGTCACAAAAAGAAAAATGACTATCTTTTAACATGTTTTTCAAAAAGGTGTATTTGGTAGTTTTGTCTTCATATGAGTACTTCTTGGTAACTGCCCCATACAAAAATTAACAATGTTAAATATAACATGATCTCGTGTTATATTCCATTTTCGTTCAGAATTTTCGTCTTTATTTGTAATTTATTGTTCAACGTGTTATTTTTTTAGTATGTTATGTATTGTATCGTTACTAAATATACTTTTGATACATATTTTGAACTATTAGCTGTAAGACCCAATTTTTTCTATAGATTTGATAGTAGATGTTAATGGTGACTAAGTACTGGAAAAAAAAAAATTAAAAAAATGATAGATGGATGTTGAGGCAGTGGACTTCAACATAATCCTAATAATAATAATAATAACAACAACATGTATAGTAATTTGCTATTATATTTTCACTCTTTTCTCTCTCCCACTTTCTCTTTTGTTTACTTCTTTTTTTCCCCCAAATATCACATTTTCCTCCTGGTGTGTGGCTTTTTCTTTTTCTTTATCCGTATATATATATATATATATAGCATTATAAATAGGTTTAATATATATGCATATTGATTGATTGATTTTTATCAATTTATCCCCTAATGAATTTTATGGTTTTTTTAGCATTTCATTTGTGCTTTCAATGCTTTTTAAGTTTATTTATATAGGTGAGGTGAATTAGAGGAATTGGTTGAAAATCAAGGCTTTTGGAAGGAATTAGAGCGTAATAGGCACGCTGCATTAGAGATTAAGCCCGCTCCAGCACACTTCCAAACCAGAACATTGTTTGATTCCCGCTCTAGCGAGTTTTTGATTCAGTCTAGCATGCTCCCAAGCCAGACACTACCCTAACCCCGCTCCAGTGAGGTTTTATCTACTCCAGCACGCTCCCAAGCCAGACGCTACCCAAACCCCACTCTAGTAGGGTTCTGATCCACTCCAGTATGCCCCCAGACCGAACATTCTGCATAACACGCGCTCGAGCGCGCCTCCCTTGTAACCCTAGATATATGGTCGTGTTGGAGCACCAAAGAAGCCTGCTCTAGCGCCCTTTCTCATACAGGAGGAGTGTTTAAATCTGAAATAGGATGTTTTGAGGGCAATATATAAGGGGAGGTGAGTTAAGATTGAGGGGGAGCCTGGGAGCCAACTTTCAGAGACACCAAGAAGATAAATCACAAATTTGAAGGCTAGCTTTAGGATATTGGAGGATTCTTGAAGAGTGGAACTACTCTACAAACCAGATTTGGATTTCGTTCCTCATCTATCTATCTCTTATTTTAGATCTTGGTTTGTTTTTTGTTGAGTTTGGAAATTGAACATTTATTCCTCATATGTTATGGTAGATCTAAGAATGACTATGCATAACTAAACTTCCATTGTCTAGGGATTAATGTAGTTCACTCGTATAATGTTTGATTTATTTGAAGTTTCGTTAATTGTTATCGATATCTATTCAATTGTGTTTGCCTACTTAATACTTCCAACTTATGCTCCCATATGATATTTTAGTTGATTTGAGAACTTGAGATTTGATACTCGGGAGAGGTAATTTCGGGACCACAATGTAAGTTTTAATTGATTGGGAGATTATTAAAACTTGGGTAATCTATATAAGGTCGGGACATAACAAATATTCTCACCTAAATACTAGATAGGGATCTTGGTTTTGAAGTCTTTACATATTCTCTCACTTGACACTCAAGAGGGGTAGTGAGAGGGCTCGAGTGACCTTGATTATTGAATGGGTTGATAATCATTAGCATA
The DNA here is from genome assembly GCA_016647705.1 of Eucommia ulmoides. Classification (NCBI taxonomy): domain Eukaryota; kingdom Viridiplantae; phylum Streptophyta; class Magnoliopsida; order Garryales; family Eucommiaceae; genus Eucommia; species Eucommia ulmoides. Next base: position 35,632,803 of record CM028330.1, read on the forward strand.
AACTAGAATTAATCAAGCAAATGTACAAGTGAATGAAGTTAATCATTAGATATTTTATTCGCATAAAGATCCTTTCAATTCTTTTAATTTAATTTGTCTTATTTTCTTGGATTCCATATAAATCTTCGATAGTCTATATAAAATTGAGTTATTCTAATAGTGGTACTTAGCTTTTTCTGACTACAATCCTAGAGGACGATACTCAATCTTCGGATCACTATATATATGTATATGCTATTTATAGATTTAATATATATATATATATAAGCACGTGAAAAACATATATATGTGGGTTTGGGAATTGTAATGGGTTTATGTTTATATATGGAAATATCTAATTTGTGAAGAACTTAAATTAAAGTAAAAAATTATAAATTTGACAAAAATGATTTTTTTTGGTATTCCGTTGACTAGTAATATTGTTAATATTTTTCTTTATAGTAAAATTATTAACTGATAAACTTTCTAAATATAACTACAATATTTTAATTGTAAAATTAACATTGGGTTGAGAAAATAGGGCGTTTAATTTTAATAAATTTCGTATAATTAAGAAAATTTGAGAATGAAAAAAATTACATTTTAGTGTGACGCATTACACGCATTTCAATATTAGATTTATTTAGATAAATTCTTAGTTTAGGCCTTGTCGTTATTAGGTTCATAGGCGATATCTACTAAGTCAATATTACGGCGATAGGAAAATAGCAGTTCAAATATCAAGGTGAGTGTATTGTCCTCTATGTAAATTGTCAAATTATATTTTCATATTAAAATGTAATAATAAAATATTAAAATGAATAGTTTTACAACTTTAGATGGCTCAAGTAAAAAAGTTGAGTGTGGAAAGTAATTTTTATTATTATACCTGTATACCCTAGTGTGATCCCGACAGGAGGGCATGTCTTGTAGGATGTTGTGTTATGACCTGACAGAAGGGCAAGTGCTGCAGGTAGTGGTGGTGGTAATTGTTGTTGTTGACAATGGTTTATACCACGTGTTGACTCCTACCATTGGAGATATTGGATGGCCCTGACATTGATGGCAACCTTGGATTGCATAGTTGAACAGGTTACAGTACCATTATAACTCCCGATCGTGAGGTGAAACGATTCTACGGTTAGTAAGGATTTATATAAAAGCGATTTAATTGGTTGATTTATATTCCGCTGTTATAAATGGATGATATTTATAAATTTCATTACTGTTGAGTGTGGTTATATTTTGGTTTAGAAAATATCACTGTGATTATATTTTATTTTGGAAAGTTCTTTTGATAAATATATTTGATCCATAAATTGTTTTTATATTACGAAAACAGTACACCGATAAAATATTTTGTCTTAGGTACTCCAAGGAGATATGGGTCCACTATTGGCGTTAGATAAGGTTAGAGGGTGGTGTTGTTTTTTAGGCAGACGGGACAGTTGTTGGTAATCAGTGGTTCAAACTTTTGTAGTGTTAATTTATGTCGGTTGAATTTAGTTTATATTTATTATTGGTTGGGTAATAGAAAGTCGAGATCACGTCTATTATTATTTTATTTATCATAGTAGCGCAACAAAAGCATGGTGGTGGAGTGGTTTGTCTTTTGTCTCTATTTCTCTATAAAAATAGAAGGGAGAAACCAAGTGGCGGTTTTGGAAAACTGGGTCGTTACATTAGCTGTGATGATTGTAACAAGTTTATGTAAACAAGGCACAAAATATTAGAAATACGGATCTTATTTTATTCGTTTGTTAATAACGGTCACGAATATATATTTATTTTTAGCAATGAATCGATTTGTTTTTGTTGATTTTAGGATGGATTTTTAGTTGATTTTAGTTTTGCGACATTAAGGGAAATGAGTTTGTTAGAATATTTTCGCTCATCAATTGAAAAGTATGGATGGGCAAAATTGTCCAAAAAAAGGATTAATTGGTAACACATTTTTAAAAAAGTTTGTGCGGTAGTTTTGTCCTCCTATAAAGACTCCTTGGTAACCTCCCCCTAAATTGTATCTTGTGTTTTTTTAGTAAACTGTAATTGTAAAGTTTTAAGTAAAATATTATCTGGCTTAAAAACATTTATGTAATAATAAATACTTTTTATCTTACTTTTTAATTAAATGTGATAATAATTTGTATGTTTTAATCTAATTATTTATTTATACCAAGATAATAACCAAAGGTAAGTATTGCTCTTTCCCCCTTATTTTCCCTTTCACGATCTCGAATCATTTTCTCCTAAACTTAGAAACCCTACTGATTTTCTACCTTTTTCTTTCTCACGATTGGTCATCATCTTCGCTCCTACCTGTCGCTCCTGTGTCGCCGATGCTTTGCGTCTTTCCTGACACAGCCCGGACAAAGAGAGAAACACGAAAATTGTCACACCCCCACCCCCAATCTGTTGGATTGAAGTTGGAGAACAACAATTATTGATTATTTATCACCGTCGCATTGTAAAATTTATCGAATTTTATAGAATAAAATATTAGTCGTTCGGTTTTAGTACTGATTCTCCAATAGGAGAAACCGCGTGTCGCCCCTAGGGAACCGGGTCGTTACAAAAACAAACTTGCGTGTTGATCCCTAAGTTTTGATAAACAATTAAGCATTGATGTTTTTGGTGGAACTAATGTGTTTGTTGAGTATTTGAGAAAAGAGTTCAAATTTTTTGTTTAAGATGAAGACATCATGAAGAAAATGTAAAGGGTGTAAAGATGAATGCAGTGAAGAAATGAAAAGTGTTGAAGACCTTGAAAAATTTAGGTGAAAACAACTCTATACTCATATACTTTTAATGCAGCCCAAATTATGATCACACACGACACTATTAAACGAGTTATCTTTATATGTGTTTTGATATTGAAATGATAGAATTTAGGATCCTAATTATAAATTTGATATGTGCTCCTTATGTGAAATCAAATTGATAATTGACCTAATTGGAAAACAAAGTTTAAATTATAAAAAGGTGTATTTTCAGGTCTATTCAGTCAATCGAGAAAAGCAATCGATTAACTGAATCAATCAGTGTGTTTTGGAACAGAATTGGTAAAGGAAGTAGACACCTTGAACCAATCAATCAACTGATTTGAAAAAATCAGTTAACCGATTGAGTCAATGAGTTTGGCGAAGCAGAAATGGACTAACCTGTATCAATTAGTCAACCATTTAGAAAAATTCAGTGAACTGTTTGAGTCAGGGAGTTTTTCGGAGCAAATTTGAACTGTCCAGTAATTTTCGGTCAACCAAATAGGAAAATTCGGTCAAACATTTGGGCCTGAAGCTTGGTAGGGTTTTGGCTCTGAAGCAATCGGTTAACTGAATAGGAAAATTCTGTAAATTGATTGGAGTTTGATTTTTGGCTTTGTTACGAGGCTGATTTATTCGGTCAACAGAATCCTAAGGGTCGGTCAACCGACTGTTTCGATTATGATTTCAAGAAACTTGGTCTCCTGGTAAAAAGCTATGCATTTTTTATGATTCCAATTGAGAGATTTGGGGGATTTGAACTTACTAAAGATATGGTACATCTATTTGAATATCCCTATTGAATTTATCCACATAATTTGTGATTATCTTAATTTAAGTAGATAAATACTTCTATCTTTATGATTGAAAATTGAGAATTATTTTATGAACTTATTTAAGAGATTTAGAAAGTTATTTTAATGTGAAACATCCCTGAAATGAAAGATATTATTATATGGGGTCTAAGAGTGCCTTTTAGAGGTATATCTTGTGAAAAGTAGCCGTTGGAGGGCTTGATAGCAGTCTATAAATATAGGCCTGCATGATTGTGAGAAATTACATCAAGAACAATTAGTTCTAAGCTTTTCTAAGAGTGATTATTACACTAAGATTTCTACGAGATATTTATGCAAAGTTCTTGATCTAAAGCGCTATTGATTTAACATACCGACTTATACTATATTGCGATTTTATTTCAATCTTCGATGTTTTCCTAGTGAAATCTTTCCAAGCTATTTGTTCTTTACTTTGAATTCATATTATTATTATTTGTTTGGTTATAAGATCATTAGAAAATCGATTTCAAACTTAAAAGCCTGAAAGTCTTTTTTAAAACGATTTTATTTGATTATCTGATTACACGCTCTAAATTGTGCTACCCACATTATTTATTAATCAGATATTGTTTGTCTCACATTGTATCTATAACGTAGTAAATTTGAGACATTAATTGAGTATATATGTATTGAGGTGGTAGAAGCGCCTTATGGAAAAAAAACTCATACTTTTCTATATTTATGAGTTTGAACGGATTAAACACGGTTGGGACGGTGTCTAGTCAGGGTAGCTAGATTTTAATCTTTTTCCTGTGAAAAAAATTAGAGTTTGATCTTTGTCCTGATAAAAATATTAGGTTATTCTTTTCCCTTGAAAAAAACTAGCTTTTGATTCTCTTTGCAATTGAATTAATTTTGAGTGAATTGTAAAGGTTCCATCCTTACATGTAAAAAGGATACTTGAGAGTGTAGTGAGGTTAATCTTTAGCCTGGTAAAAAGATAGGGTTCATCATTGATCTGGGAAAAGTATAAATTTGTCATGGTTGATTCTAAACCTAGATTGTAAGGGTTTGATTCCTACCAGGTAAAGGAATTAGGGATTTAGAGGTTGTGTATCTCCGTGGAGCTCGGGGGACTGGATTAAGCAAGGCTAATTTGTTGATCTAGGATATATCTTTCTGTGTTGCATTCCTTATTTTTCATTATATTTTGTTTAGGTGTGCACCTAGTATTAAACACTTATCTGCTACGTAACGAAGATAATAATTAATTTTAGTAAAATTGATTATTTGATAATTAAGTGTTTGAATATTTAATTGTTTAACTTTTTGTAGCTACCCAATGCACCCTCATCTTGGGTAGCTCTTTGGACAACAATTGGCACCAGAGTTAGTTTTAACTCGATAGACTTAAAATCCTAACTAAACACGATCACATAGAGTGCATTGATAATGATATCGTATATACTATTATAGAGTCTCCTACTTCCTCTGATAGTCAAGGTCCCATTAGTGAGAATGATAAACTTGGTGAAAATGAGACTGCAGATAAGGCTATTGAGACATTGATTGCTCTTACTTATGTTTTTGGAAAAGATAATTTGAAACTTGGGCAAAAGATTGCAATTCTTGAAAATAAAAAGCTTAGAACTACTAAATCTCTTAAGAAGAAGAATTTAGACAAGTATTTTGAAAATACTAAATTTACATTTGTTTTATCTGAAATTGGTAAGTTTCTTGAAAAAATCGATTCTCTTGAAAAGTTTTGAAAATTAATATCCATGATTTTCAGCAAAATATTTTTAAAAAGAAAAATCTTGAAACTTTAAATGTGGCGGGGACTTCTCTCGTAGAGTGGCGTCTTTGATAAGACTTTTAGATCTCAGTGGAACTCAAAAAAGAAAGAGTTTGAGGTCTTTTGGCTTTGATTTTAGCCGCACGGGGCGGTTTAATATCGAGTTAGATAATGCAAGGGGTGAGCTTGATAGAGCTCATGTGAAAATTCATTCCATTGAAAATGAGTGCCATATTCTGAAGAATGGTATTGAATTTATACATAAGAAGAATTTTGGTCTACAAGTGAACGTTAGTTCATTGGAGCAATCAGGAGATTAACGAAGCAGTGGATAAATTCAAGGATATTGAGAGAACTAAACTTGTTGAAAAAACAATAGTTGCTAAAGCAGCTCCTCAATATCACCAACAATATCTTGCTCTCGTACAAAATAATGATTATTCGAAGAAACGTACTAACAATGCTAGATGTTTTTATTGTGAGAAGCATGGTTATTTTTAGAAAGTTTGTTATTTGTTGCATTGTTACTCGGTCGGATCTAGAAATAGCTGGATACCAAAATGAGAGAAATTTTTTATGCAGGTACAAATGGGAGATTCGATCAATCTAGAATATACAATGAATATTACACGCCATGAAGGGATTCAAGATTTAATGCATCAATACGGAAGAATCAGTATATGCAAAGTGGGAAGTTCAAAAAAGATCAAGTTCAATACATGAAATCAACTGATACTTATTCTCAAATAATGATGAGAAATCAATACCAGATAAGGACAATGTATAAAGTGGTGACAAAGCAAAATGAGAAAAAATAACTCAAAGTATCGTACAAAGGCAAGAAAATTATTACTGAACCAATCCAAAAGCCAATGCAAGTAATGAGGAAATCAAAGTGGCAAATCAAGCAAAGGAAAAATAGCGGATTCAAATGACAAGAAGCCTGAAATTAACAATCCACCAATGGTATACACACCAATTTCTCCCAAGGACGATCCAAGTATGTCAAATTTCCTAAAATTCAAATATAATAATTTTTTTTGGGAAGACTGATGCTTCGCATTTCTTAAAGTAGTTATTTGTGATATGTGTAGGAGGGGTGCGTATCAAAATAAGAAGTAAAAGTTGAGCTATTTGATCAAATAGGGCAAGAATTCACAAGTAGGTAGAAAGCCCTATCGATCAACCGATGAAAAAATAGTTTGTAGTGTGCAGACTATGTTTTGGTCAGTTAACCGACCAAGAACAATCGATCAACCAATTGTTGCCAGAATTAAATTCCCTTTAGATCTCATTTCACCCTATTTCAGTTTTAAAGTCTTCTCTCTCTAAAATCCCTTCACTTCCAAAGAGTTTTTCTCTTAAATCTACAAAATATCTTCACATATTGGCTTGGAATAGAAGATTAAGGGCTTGGATCTATCACTTGGAAGTCAAAAACTTCATCAAAAGGTTGGTTTCTCTTCTTCTCTTTAGGGTTTCGGTAGATCTACTTCATCTTGTTAAGTTTTGGATCTTAAATCGGTTGTTGAAATTACTATTGATAGAAAATGCCTGGTGGTAAACAACCTTACCCGGGAAGGACTAAGTTTGACACTATTAATTTTGAAAGCAAAGAGGATGAAGTAAAATACAAAAATGAAACCGTGAATCGAAAGGTTGTTTGTTGTAAACCGGTTGATTTTGTTGGATTTAAAAAGAAAAAAATTGATCTTGAGAAGTATGTTGAGAAGATGGGTTGAACCAATTTTGTTACCCAAAGCATTGAGTGGTTGCCCCAATGGGTAAAAATGTTTTATAATAATCTTACAGTTAAAGAGATGGATAGATGAGGTCATTTGTTAAAGGGGTTGAAATTAGATTTGATAAGGATGATCTTAGAAGCATTTTGAAGTTCAAAAGAGGAGATGTTTGTCCCTACAATACCACTTAATGGCTTGCGGTGAAATTTAGGAGAAATGAGATTGCTAATAGGTTTGGTTTGGTTGATGGTAGAGCGGGATCACAATCACTTGAGCATCATCTCATTCATTCGATGACTACTTATTCATTTGTGCGTAGAGGAGGAAGTCATGAGAATATTAAATAGTTTCATTTGTATTTGCTAAATGAAATTGTTGAGGGTAGAAAGCTTGATTTAGCCCACATTATGTTTGAGCACATGGAGTATCAAGTAAAGAAAACCGCAAGAGTGCTACCCTATGGCGATGCACTTCAAAGAATATTTGATTTCTTTGAAGTTGATAGCGATCCTAATGAAAGTAAACTTCTCATGATGACCCCTGCATGGCTAAGTATTAGTAGTTGTATTTTGATGGGCTTTGACACATTTATGAGACAATAGTATTGTGATTAAATTATAAAATTTATGAAATGATTTTATGAATTCCATTATAAATATATATGTTAGAATACTATTTATGTGTAGAATTAGTGATTTTATTAATTATAATGTTATGAGTATTTAATATTATGATAAGAGTTACATAATTTATACACTATGTGTGTATGTGTGTGTGTGTGAAAGAATGAAATAATATATAGAAGAGACAAATAAAGTGATGTAGAAAATAATTTAGAGATAATAGTGTGATACTATATTATGATAGTATATGAAATAATATATTTTTATTGAGATATAAAAATAGAGAGAAATTATATTTTTGTAATATTTCACGTATATTATATAGGAAAATTCCTCCAAAGGTCCCATAAGTGGAAAACACCACTTATGGGAGGATTATCCAAGGGTATTTTGTTGCCTTGGGATGGTCCTTAGAAAGTGGTGGTTCTCACTTGTGGAACCTCTCAACAAGAATCCCTATTATATACTTGATGGTTTATGAGCAATAAGGTTTGCGATCTGTTCAATAAAGGGATGTTATGCTTGCACCTTGACTCCCTGTACTGGGTTTTAGGATCGTCGGTTGAAAATTCTTCACGTGAGTTGTATTAGGTCTTGGGAAGACTAACTTGCTATGTCCATAGTCTTACTTCTCAAGGAGTAGTACCTGTAGAAGGCTTAAATCAGGATTTGTCCCGGTGAAACCCTTCCGGCATGAAAATAAGAGCTTAGAGAAAAAAGGTACAGAAATGCGTTAACTAAGCAAGTGAACTCAATGCATGCGCGAAATAAAGCGTACATTGGGCTTGGATAGCTGTACGCGCGAGGATTCAAAACCATCCTCCTCGCGGTAATTGGACTACTCGCAAGTGTACGAGGTCTAGTTTTAATATAATGGATCTTGTAAGATCGGATATCGTTCCACTGGGATTGACAGGTAATTCGGTTGAGTATTGCGATTTAGATAGTGTCATATTATCTCGACTAATCAAATTTTGTTTGTTTTCTATTTAATATACTAAGATAAACGACAACTATGAAGTTAGTTCTAATTACACTAATTACTTAGGTATTGATTTCTTTCACATAATGCATAATCGAAGTCATTAAGTTAGCTATAATGGTTTTCTATCTAGTCCGACAATCTCTGTATCAATAACTCCTCTGCTACCTCTCTTGAGTGTAAGACGGGCGATTACATGACTTCGTGTCAATGAAGAAGTCCCCTTCAATGCCTTAACGACCCTAGGTTGCGTGAGTCTTTAGCCAACATCATGGATTGCATACGTTCTAACGCCCTCCTGGGTCGTTAAAACGTCACGTTGTATTTACCCTAGTCCGAATCCAGGGTTACCTCTCCCGAGTGTCAAACCCCGTATTCTCGGTTTATTAATACAAGCATAATATCAAGAATAATGGTAAACACAATCGGATTTAGACAAACAACACATTAAAGTAACATTAATTCATTCAACTTAACAATTACATGATTTCAACTACACCTAAGTAACATTTAACTAATAGTATAAGATCTTAGCCATATACCATACAAAATAAGAGGGATTCAACATTCTTAGATATGAGAAAGTGATTACAAAGATAAAAACAAGAGAGAAACGATCAAATATGGAAGTGAAACGGTTCACTGTCGCTAATGATCGATCCACAAGTGATCCTTCTTTGTCCGAATGATGAACCTCCTTCTTGATCTTCAAAATATAACTTAAGAGCTTTCTACTAGGGTTAGGGTTCTTCAACTCCTTGTTTCAAATGTGGGAAAGGGGTATATATAGGCCTAGGGGTTCAAAAATATCTAAACATATATTTTGGGTTGTTCTGTGAATTCCGCCTAAGCGGTAGAATCTTCGCCTAGTCTGAGTTTAAGTCGGTTAGAATTCCGCCTAGGCGATGGTTTCTTCGCCTAGGCGGAGGACTAACTTCTTGGGCCCTCTTTTTTTCTGATGGATTTCCGCCTAGGCGGTAGCTACTTTGCCTAGGCGGATTTATAGTAGTGCAGCTCTTCCAGCAGTTCAGCACTTCCAGCGTTTTGATGGATTTCCGCCTAGGCGGTGGAAAATTCGCCTAGGTGGATTTCGATACTTTAGCCTTTGCAACCTTCTGATGGATTTCTGCCTAGGCGGTGGAAACTTCGCCTTTGAATTTTCGCCTAAGCGGTGGATACTTCGCTTAAGCGAAATTGCGCTGTTCTTTGAAACCTCATTTTCTCATCTTTTTGGCTACCATTTTCTCCACCATTTCGCTCGGTTTGCCGATTGTTTACTTCCCTTCTCCTAACTAATAAAAATAGCTAAAAAGGTATTCAAACTCCAATAAAATACTCAAAAACTGGCAAATTCGGTTTAGAATTAGAAAGTATTTTACACCTATCAAATACCCCCAAACTTGGAATTTTGCTAGTCCTCGAGCAAAACACCCTAATGCTAAATAACACTAACTACACTAATTAGCTACATTCTAAACTACAAATAAGTAATCATTAGCAAATAAGAAGTACACACATGTGAGATTTAAGTTTAGTCAAAGAAATCATGCTATTCTTCCCTCAACAACCCGTAATCAGATCCGGTTAAGGAATAACACACACCACGTGGTGTTCTAGAATTTCAACACTCAATATCAGCTAAAATCATTTTAGATCCTAATGAAATGTGTGTGTGAGAACTCGGATATATAACTAATCAAACGCCGGATTGGATTATTCAATGAATAAGGTCATGACTTAAACTTGTTAAAACATTTAGGAAAGCCGTATGCTTGACTAGGCTCAACTATCCACTAATGTAGGTTCGGACATTCACCGAGGTCAATAGGGCTTGGTTTGGCTTTGGAGAACGGCCAAGGGTATCGTAGAAATAGAAACTCGTTATAATTTTTAACGATACCCGAGATACAAATGCTTGTCGCTAAATCTCTCTCATAACCCCCTTATCTTTGAAGATATTACCCTGAACAAGATTTAGTAAACTTGTATTCACTTGTCACAACAACCGAAATTAAACACTATATTTACATAGGTTTTTTGTTTTTTTTTTAAACATACTCCCAAACTTATTCAAATTTATACAATTTTAGGGGCATGTTAATACAACTAAAGGATTTACAAGTGAATACTCTTATACTTAACCAAAAACATTTTAAACTGAAACCATGATTGCCCGCTTCAAGTTAGCATAATCTAATGCTACTTGTTTTCACTCAATTTTCACTTTTATTCCTAGCAACAATGGTTCTAAAAGATTTACTTGGTTAAAGTATAGAAACAAGTTCAGAAGTGAAATTTTTTTTATGGCTTCGACAGGAGAACGAGGGAATAACTTTTCAAGTTAGTTTCAAACGATTCAAGCGATGAAAATGAAGGCCTATATCATGCCTCCGGAATTACCTTACCTATAATTTCGCCTCAAGCCTCCCCCACTCAAGTTCTAAATTCCTCATTTCTGTCATGAACTTATTATTGAATAATCGGCGTTAAATTGTTCAACTAGTTATACAATAAGTTTATGCGATCGTGCGATTTAGGATCAAAACAATTTTCACCTAATCGATATGCTAAGCACACAAAACACGCGTGAATGGCATTACCCCCGACCTCAATATGCAATTTAGGGTGTAAGTTTCATCATCAGGATATGGTTCGGACGAACTCAAAAACTCAGCATGCACGTACAACTATATTCATTAACAAATCTACTCTAATTCTACAAACTAATATTACTTATACTAATGATCCTTACACATGCATAGCTAAACATTACACATACATAACAAAAAGAATTTCAAAATTTACAAAAACATTTAACATTAATATCATTATAAACTACAATTTGTACACAAAAAGAATTTTGTCCCTTTTTACATCAAAAAATTTTCATCCTTCATATCCCTCAAGAAAACAAAAAAAAAAAACTACATGCTTGCATTGCATATCATATACCCCCAAACTTAAACGAGGTAGTGTCTTCACTACCTAAGCAGCGAACCCAAAAGCAGAATAGACAAATATGTATAGAAAATTGAGGCGGACACATACCTAGGAGGGAAGACATACAAGTCTAACCTCCTACCGTTCATCGTAGAGGAGATGGTGGTAGTGGCTCATCAGTCTTGGAAGGAGACACTGGCGTATAACGCGCCATATCGATTCCGAGATGTTCGAATATAACTCTTTGATTTTGATCTTGTTACCGGATGTAGGAATCCATGTAGTTCTCCATCCGAGTCAAATTAGCTTGAAGTTGGCTCATATCGAACTGGAGACTACGGACGTCTCGTGAAATTTGGATGAGTTGGCCGTGGCTGGTTGAGGGTGTCGGTGGCTCCGAAAGGTCGGCTTCTTTCTCTTCCTGACCCTCTTCTCCTTCACCTGGTCCGCCTTTCCATACCCTGTTAATCATTGAAAGATCCAGTGGCTTTACAAGTGGAAAGGGGCTTGTGGACGTGATACGAACTCCGGCTCGTTGAAAGAGTGCGGTAAGGAATGAGGAAAAAGGAAGGCCACCATTCTTCATCCTGGAAGTATGAATTATGGAAGAATAAATATGCTAGCCGACATTGACGGGCGTCCCTCTATCAATGTCGTAGAGCATAAACGCTCGCTCCTTAGACACATCGGACACATTGGTGGTCGGGAACAGATTAGCTCATATAAATGAATGCCAAATCTTTGGGATCGGTTTCAGAAATTGAGACTTGAAGATTGCCTGACCTTGCCATATGTTTATCCACCAGGCATTTTTCGTTGTCAGGGTCTGAATCACCGCACTCACAGTCGGTGTGGCAGCATCGGATAAATCTCTGGAGGCTTTGGGCCCCGTCAATCCCAGCAATTCATTGAAATGGTCGGCACTGAACAGAACGGGAATATTTTGGACTCTTGTTTGAAATCCCGTGGCCTCTGCAATGTTCTCATAGAATTCTCGTACAAGGGCCAACTCCCCTGGTGGGGGTAGAGCACAGAACTGTTCCCATCGTCTTTGTAGAATAACAGTCCTGATTTCTTCCGGGAGTTCATTTAAAAGTCCGAACCCCCTCTAATGGATTCCAGGTCGCTTACCTTCATGCTCTTTGTACCGGTCCTCATCCTGCTTTGAAACAAATTTGAGGGAGTTGTAATCCGAAGCAGGCGGAGGTTCGTCTGTTCGTGGTTGCTTGGCTGCACGGCGCTTTGCCATTTTCCCTGAAAATCAAAATCACAACACCAACCACAATAATAACAATAGAACAAGCAATTCAAACCCTTGTCAATGAACACACAATGCCCTATTTTATCAAACATATGCTAACCAAAGCCAAACAATACAAATCTCACAAGATATCCTACCAACCATAACCAAATCACATTTTTGTCGCAATGTAGCGCAAATTAAATGATTCACATTGTATATCAACACAAAAATATGATAGGCTTTACCATTTATCATTCCTCAATCCCAAATAGCATGAAAACCGCAACTTAGGGTTTAAAGGGTTTTAGGGTTCTAATCAAATCCAATGATTTTTTAAATAAATGAGAAAATGAAGCAAATATTTCAACAACTAAATGAAAAATAGGATCATTGACACTTACTTGTTGAAACATTTTGATCAAATCACTGGAGAATGGCGATTTCATATTGTTTCACCGTTCAAACCCTAATTTTTGAGAATGGGAAGAGGAATTCCACGTTTAGATGAAGATTCTTGGTGAAAATCCAAGTTTTAGCAATATAGAATGAATATTTAACGGGAGGAAGGAATTTGGGATGGTGAAGTTGAGAGGTTTCTTGAAATTTTTAAGAGGGAAATGTTGTTTGCGAAGAGGACTGTGCGTTTTAAAACAGGGCTCGCATAAATTCGCCTAGGCGGTGGTTTTACCGCCTAGGCAAACTAGAGCCCTTTTTTTTTTTTTAAAAAAAAAAAAAAAAAAAAAAAAACTTCTGGTGTTAATTCGCCTAGGCAGTGGTTTTTTCCGTCTGGGTGAGTTTATACTAATGTGAAACCCCTGATTTCGTTGTAAATCCGCTTAGGCGGTGGGTTTTCCGCTTGAGCAAATTTACACCAGTGTAGGAACTCAGCTTTTCTTCATTTTTCTGCCTAGGCGGTGGTTTTACCGCTTGGGCGAAGTTACGGCAGTGTATAACTTCAGGTTTTTGCTTCCTATTTCCGCCTAGGCGGTGGTTTTTCCGCCTGGGCAAATTTACACCAGTATGTTTCCTCAGCCTTTTTGTCCAATTTTCGCCTGGGCGGTGGTTTTTTCCGCCTAGGCGAATTTTCGCCAGTGTGGACTTTAGCTGGATTCCTTCAGGTTTTCACATTTTTTCTCTACACCTCTTATTTCCTCTTTATTCCTCAAATGAGTTTTAGCATGCAAATCAATCCTAAGTGCCTAGCCTCATCAATTCACCACAAAAAATAGTATTACGAGATCAATACGATCTCCAAAAAGTATTTTATATAAAAGTTGGGAATATTCGTTACCCTTGATGACATATCAAAAGATGTTGCTTGGTTTTATGTCCCTAGCATGGACGTTGATGAATTCTGGCTCTATCCTTCAACGAGGGAGATGTTCTCCACAACTCGCTCTTCATCCTTGAAGTAGTGCTTGATCCGCTCCCCGTTGACTCAGAAAGTTCGTTCATCTTCTCCTTCTAGCTCGATAGCACCAAATGGATAAATATGCTTGATCCAGAACGGTCCAGACCATCGGGACTTCAACTTTCCGGGAAAGAGTCTCAGCCTTGAATCAAACAATAAAACCTATTGGCCTGGACTGAACTCCCTCCAGACTATTATTTTATCATGCCACCTCTACGTTTTATCTTTGTAAAGCTTGGCATTCTCATAAGCCTCGTGCCAGAATTCCTCCATTTCATTCAATTGAAGGAGACGTTGCGCACCAGAAGCTTTTATGTCAAAATTGAGTTTCTTAATTGCCCAGAATGCACGGTGCTCCAATTCAACGGGCAAATGACACGCTTTCCCAAACACCAGTCGATATGAAAACATGCCGCTCGGTGTCTTAAAGGCCGTGCGATAAGCCCATAAAGCATCGTCAAGCTTCACCGCCCAATCCTTGCAATTAGTATGAACCGTTTTCTCCAGAATTCTTGATTTCTCAATTTGAAACTTCAGCTTGGCCATTTGTCTGTGGGTGGTATGGTAGTGCCACCTTATGTCTAACCCCATATTTTACCAACAAAGCGTTTAGCATTTTGTTACAAAAGTGGGTTCCCTCATCACTAATTAAGGCTCGAGGTGTCCCGAACCGTGTCATGACATTGTGCTGAAGGAACTTCAAAACCACTTTGGCATCATTGGTAGGTGTTGCTACGGCCTCGACCCATTTAGACACATAGTCCACCGTTAACAGAATATACTCCTTACCAAATGACAGCGGAAATGGCCCCATGAAATCTACGCCCCACACATCAAATAACTCAAGCTCAAGAATTGACGTCAGTGGCAATTCATGCCTTCTCGATATGTTACCCACCCTTTGACACCTATCACAGGTTTTCACAAACGTATATGAATCTTTAAACAAAGAAGGCCAGTAAAAACCTGATTAAAGTACTTTCGATGCTATGCGAGTCGCACCAAAATGGCCGCCACAAGGTGATGAATGGCAATGGTAGAGAATACTAGTCATTTCCTCCTCCGGAACACATATCCGGATCACCTGATCAGTACATTTCTTGAATAGAAATGGCTCGTCCCACAGATAATACTTTGCATCAAAAAGAAATTTCTTCCTTTGGGCTCCCGTCAACTCAGGTGGTAACACGTTACATGCAAGATAATTAACAATGTCCGCATACCACTAAAGTGCATTTTCCACTGAAAATAGTTGTTCATCAGGGAATACTTCCGTGATGCTAGACTCCTCACCAATGTCTTCTTGAATCAACCTCAACAAATGGTCGGCAACAACATTCTCACTCCCCTTTTTGTCCCTTATTTCAGCATCAAATTCTTGCAATAGAAGAATCCACCTTATCAATCTCGACTTGGCATCTTTCTTTGCAAATAAGTACCGGATAGCCACATGATCCATGTAGATAATCACTTTTGACCCAATGATATAAGACCGAAATATATCACAAGCAAAGACCACCGCTAGCATTTCTTTCTCAGTTGTGGTGTAATTCTCCTGGGCATCATTCAATGTCTTACTTGCATAATAGATTGAGCGGAAGATCTTCTCCTTCCATTGGCCTAACACCACGCCAACGGCATAGTCACTCGCATCGCACATTATCTCAAATGGCATTTCCCAATCCAGAGCAACCATTATTGGAGCCGTGATCAACTTCTCCTTTATTGCTTGAAAAGCCTCCATGCAAGCCTCATTGAATTTAAATAAGGTATCCTTCTCAAGAAGGTGACATAACAGCTTTACCGTCTTCGAGAAGTCCTTAATAAAGCGCCGGTAAAAACCGGCATGACCCAAGAAACTTCGAACTCCTTTCACATTAATCGGTGGCGGAAGCTTCTCAATCGTTTCAATCTTTGCTCGGTCCACCTCAAGCCCCTTAGAAGAGACTCGATGACCTAAGACGATCCCCTCATTAACCATAAAGTGGCACTTCTCCCAATTTAGAATCAAATTCTTCTCCTCACATCGGTCAAGAACAAGCGCCAGATTGTAGAGACAGTGATCAAATGACGACCCAAAGACTAAGAAGTCATCCATGAAGATTTCCATTTTCTCCTCTACCATATCAGAAAATATCGCCATCATACACCGTTGGAAAGTTGCCGGTGCATTGCAAAGGCCAAACGGCATACGTCGATAAGCAAATGTTCCATATGGGCATGTGAAAGTAGTATTCTCTTGGTCTTCCGGTACAATGGCTATTTGATTGTAACCTGAATAGCCATCAAGAAAGAAATAGTACTTATATTCGGCTAATCGATCTAGCATTTGGTCAATGACAGAAAGAGGAAAATGATAATTCCTCATCACATTATTCAGTCTTCTATAATCAATGCATACACGCCATCCCGTGATGGTCCGTGTAGGAATAAGGTCGTCCTTCTCATTCTTCACCACCGTCATACCTCCTTTCTTGGGCACCACTTGCATCGGGCTAACCCACTCACTATCGGATATAGCGTATATAATTCCCGTATTCAAGAGCTTCAACACCTCCTCTCTCACCACTTTCTTTATAGCCGAATTTAGCCATCGTTGATGTTCAATGGAGGGTTTGAATTCATCCTCCATCAAAATCTTATGCATACAAATCGAGGGGCTAATTCCTTTTATATCCGAAATAGACCAAGCAAAAGCGGATCGGTGCCTCTTCAAGATTTTCAGCAGCTTACTATCCTCTTCTTCTGTCAGAGTTGATGAAATTATAACTGGATCGGTTAAATTTTCTCCCAAAACGATATACTGAAGGTGTCCCGGTAATTGCTTGAGTAATAACCCACCGTGAGGCAGATTTGATTTATCGGGAGAGTTTTCAACTTCTTCAATCTTTGCCACATGAATAGGATTTTCTACGTCTTTAGATTGAGCATCCAAAGTCAGCACATAGTCCACAACCTCAAGTTCCGTGGTAGAGCCTTCTTCACCAAGATCCCCCATAGATAAGGAATTGGTGAGTGTATGCTCTAATGAATCCATCTCCATAGTTACAAGAAAGAACTCATTCACGCAAGAGTCCACAACGTCAACTCGATTGCAATTGAGAGGTTCATTCGGAAAGTTCATAGTTCTAAAGATGTTGAACCTTATCTCTTCATCATTGACTTTTAACGTCAGATTTTCGTTATGCACATCAATCAAGGCCTTTCCCATTGCAAGGAAAGGTCTTCCCAGGATGATCGGGATTTCTCTATCTTCTTCCATTTCAAGCACAACGAAATCCACCGGAAATATGAATTTATCTGCCTTCACTAGCACATCCTCAATGATACCTTTCGGATAAGTTAATGAACGATCCGCCATTTGAAGAGAGATCGTTGTCGGCTTTGCACTTCCAAGTCCTAACTTCCGATAAACGAAAGAAGGCATTAAATTAATACTCGCCCCAAGATCACAAAGCGCCTTATCAAAATGAGATTTCCCGATAGTACACGGAATTGTGAAACTACTAGGATCCTTCAATTTGGTAGGTAACTTTGTTTGTAGTATTGCACTATACTCCTCAGTTAGCTTAACCGTTTCCTAATCCTCTAACTTCCTCTTCTTTGTCATGATGTCCTTCAAGAACTTGCCATAGTTGGGCATTTGTTCCAATGCATCCGCAAAAGGTATGTTGATGTGGATTTTCTTGAAGATTTCAAGAAATTTCTCAACTTGAGCATCCAACTTCCTCTTTTGGAATCTTTGAGGATATGGCAATGGGGTTGCTAGAATTGGTGGATTCTCTGAAAATGTTACTCGCCTCGGTATCACTCTTTCATCTTTTCTTCTCTCCTCAACTTTCTCTTTATTATTATCCCCATTCATGTCTTCACTCGGCTTCTCCTTTCCTTCATCGATGTTTACTTCAACTTCCTCCTCCGTACTAGTTCTTGGTTCATCATGCGAAAACTCACGACTCACACCCGGCTCGGTTTCCATAGGCCTTCTCACTTCCACGTCTCTTCCGCTCCTTAACTTAATCGTCTTGCATTCCCGAGAGTTGGTTTCCATGTTTCTTGGAAACTTCCCCTTTTGTTGCTCTTGAATGGCCCTAGCAAGTTGCGCGATTTGAGTCTCAAGAGCCTTCACCGTAGCGTTAGTGTTTGTACAAGTGGTATCAATAGAGTCCAGCCGTGTTTCATGTTTGTTCAGCCGATTATGCGTCTCACGCATCATAGTCTGCGTCTCCTTCATAAATGAACCCAAAACCTCATCCAAATTTGACTTCAGATTGTGCATTGGTGGTTGTTGCATTGGACGATTGGATTGCATTGGATACCCCGAAGCTTGATTTTCATAACCCGAAGGTGGCCGCAAAGCGTTCTGATTATTCACATATAAGAAGTTCTCATGGTTACGAAGTCCAAGATTGTAATGAGTCAGAATGTTGGTAGCCGGCCTGAAAGTGTATACACAATTGTTTAGAAAATAGCATTCCTCGAACTCGTTATGCAATCCGGATTGAAAACAACTTGCTGCTATCTCCTCTCCTTGACTCGACAAAGCTCATTTTGTAGACAAGGCGATCAATTGATCCAAGAGCTTGGACACTTGGGCCGATAACGTTGCAATATGGTCAGATTCTTGGATAGAAGTGACCCGTCTTCCCGTGTTCCTCTCATTCGGCCATTGATAATTATTAGCCACCATTTCTTCCAATAATGCATTTGCTTCGGTAAGGGTTTTGGACAACAACGATCCCTCTGAGGCTGCATCAACTATCGTTCTAGTATGTCCATCCAACCCGTTATAAAATAATTGGGTTTGAAACCAATCTTGATAACCGTGTTGGGGGCACCTTTTCAATAAGTCCTTAAATCTCTCCCATGCCTCAAATAACGGCTCAAAATCTCTCTGGCGAAACTGCACAATCTCGCCTCGGAGTTGAGAAGTCTTCAAAGGTGGAAAGAACTTAGTGAGGAACCTTTATACAAGGTCCTCCCAAGTATTAATGCTCCCCGGTTGAAACGACTGAAACCATCCCCTTGCTCTATCTTGTAAGGAGAACGAAAATAACCTCAACCTTATAACATCTTCGGCAACTCCATTAATCTTGACAGTATCACAAATCTCAAGAAAGGTTTCCAAGTATACGTTAGGGTCTTCATGAAGGTTCCCTCCATACTAGTTTTGCTGAACCATATTGATTAGGGCAGGCTTCAATTCGAAGTTATTTGACTGGATCGGCTGCCTTCGGATCCCTGAATAGTTATCCAACATGAGTGCCGATAATAGTCCCTAAGGACTCATTGTGGCCTCTCCTGCTCCGGAGGTTGAAGTGCTTGTGGCTCCGGTAGTTGTGGAACATTTTCACGTCCCCCGGCCATAGCGGTAGAATTTTTCTCTTTCTGTTTAGCAATACGTTGACTACACCGCATGCACTGCTCAAATTCAATAGATAAATCAAATAAATAAATGAATTGAATGAAATTTAAAAGCAAAAAAATTATTGTGATTAACATTCAACTACTTGATCTCAATATCAACTCAATTGAAAAACACATTGCCGTCCCCGACAACGGTGCCAAAAACTTGTACGCGTGAGGATTCACAACCATACTCCTCGCGGTAATTGGACTACTCGCAAGTGTACGAGGTCTAGTTTTAATATAATGGATCTTGTAAGATCGGATATCGTTCCACTGGGATTGGCAGGTAATTCGGTTGAGTATTGCGATTTAGATAGTTTAATATTATCTCGACTAATCAAATTTTGTTTGTTTTCTATTTAATATACTAAGATAAACGAAAACTATGAAGTTAGTTCTAATTACACTAATTACTTAGGTATTGATTTCTTTCACACAATGCATAATCGAAGTCATTAAGTTAGCTATAATGGTTTTCTATCTAGTCCGACAATCTATGTTTCAATAATTCATCTGCTATCTCTCCCGAGTGTAAGACGGGGGATTACACAATTTCGTGTCAACAAAGAAGTCCCCTTCAATGCCTTAACGACCCTAGGCAACGTGAGTATTTAGCCAACGTCATGGATTTCATACATTCTAACACCCTCCTAGGTCGTTAGAACGTCACGTTGTATTTACCCTAGTCCGAATGCAGGGTTACCTCTCCCGAGTGTCAAACCCCGTATTCTTGGTTTATCAATACAAGCATAATATCAAGAATAATGGTAAACACAATTGGATTTAGACAAACAACACATTAAAGTAACACTAATTCATTCAACTTAACAATTACATGATTTCAACTACACCTAAGTAACATTTAACTAATAGTATAAGATCTTAGCCATATACCATACAAAATAAGAGGGATTCAACATTCTTAGATATGAGAAAGTGATTACAAAGATAAAAACAAGAGAGAAACAATCAAATCTGGAAGTGAAACGGTTCACTGTCGCTAATGATCGATCCACAAGTGATCCTTCTTTGTCCGAATGATGAACCTCCTTCTTGATCTTCAAAATATAGCTTAAGAGCTTTCTACTAGGGTTAGGGTTCTTCAACTCCTTGTTTCAGATGTGGGAAAGGGGTATATATAGGCCTAGGGGTTCAAAAATATCTAAACATATATTTTGGGTTGTTCTGCGAATTCCGCCTAAGCGGTAGAATCTTCGCCTAGGCGGAGTTTAAGTCGGTTAGAATTTCGCCTAGGCGATGGTTTCTTCGCCTAGGCGGAGGACTAAATTCTTGGGCCCCCTTTCTTTCTGACGGATTTCCCCCTAGGCGGTAGCTACTTCGCCTAGGTAGATTTACAACAGTGCAGCTCTTCCAGCAGTTCAGCACTTCCAACGTTCTGATGGATTTTCGCCTAAGCGGTGGAAAATTCGCTTAGGCGGATTTCGATACTTCAGCCCTTGCAACCTTCTGACAGATTTTCGCCTAGGCGGTGGAAACTTCGCCTAAGCAGATTTCAACTCTTCAGTATTTGTAACTTTCTGATGAATTTTCACCTAAGCGGTAGATAGTTCGCCTAGGCGGAATTGCGTTGTTCTTTGAAACCTCATTTTCTCATCTTTTTTGCTACCCTTTTCTCCACATTTCGCTTGGTTTGCCGATTGTTTACTTCCCTTCTCCTGACTAATAAAAACAGCTAAAAAAGTATTCAAACTCAAATAAAATACTCGAAAACTGGAAAATTTAGTTTATAATTAGATAAGTATTTTGCACCTATCAATAGCCCCTAATATATATAGGCATCGTAGATGATTAGTCGGGCCTAAACACAGTTAATTAGTCAAAACCCTGTGTTTAGGCCATAATTTGGTCCATTTAGGAGATAATTATTGGGTTTGGGCTTTTGGGCCCATTTGGCAAAGCCCACGGGCCTCTGTCAGACATGTGATGGTGAGCTGGTAGAAGATAATGGAGATCTATAGAGTTTCGGTGGGAAAACAAGACGGAATGAGGAGTCGGTCGAGGTGAATGGCTGAGTCCCTGAAATTGTCCATTTAGGGCAAGGCACAGAGCTCAAGGTGACACGTCCATACGAGGCACCTTGCTCCTCCCTAGATGAAAAGAAGATTCCAGGGAGGAGTCGTGATCGGTGTATGTTCCAGTGTGAAGTTGCAGATTCCGAAATGCATATCAGTACAAGTACGGACAAGTGGCTGAGTCCTATGTACTGATTCAGTGGTGCCCAAAAATATTCTCATCAGTTTTCCCCTAGCCTTATGCGGCGAGGGAAGTGAGACGGTCAAGGATATCAATTCCTGGTTGGAATAGGTGTCCTAGAGACTTCGAAGTACGAGAAACTCTTATGGTCGACATTTTTCCAAAGGTTAACTTTTTCTAATGAGCTAATTCGAAATAGGCTCCCATACAATCAGGGTTCGGAGTCAGGTAGCATAACAGAGTGACCCCGAATTTCTTTGATTTTCAAGACAACACTTTTCCCACAATTAGCTTTTCTAGGGACGAATTTGAAATAGGCTGCCATTAAGTCGGGGTCCGAGGTCAAGTAGCACGGCAGGGAGACCTCGAATTTCTTTAATTTTCAGGACGACGCTTTACCCACATTAACTTTTCTAGGGAGCGAATTTGAAATAGGCTCCCATACGGCTCGGGTTCGGGGTCAGGTAGCACGGCAGGATAACCCTAAATTTCTTTGATTTTCACAGTGGTACTCGTTTGAACCATGAACAAATCCCTAGCATGGACAGGCCTTCACCACAGAAAAGATAAGAGCGTGCCCCGGAAGGGGGGTGCACGATGCAAACGGCCAGGGGACGAGGCAAGCACGACCCTCGGGGGTTCCAGGCATATATGGTGGGTAGCCGAGCTCCTCTAAACCCCTACTGGACCGCAATCGGCCCATAGAGCTAGTCCGCAAATGGCCTCTTGGGCCAGTATCCTCAATTGGCCCCCATGGGCTAGCTTCACGCTAGCCCACGTGGGCCAGTGCCCAGCACCCAACGCTGGCCCACATAAGTGAGTGCTTGGTCAGCCCTCATGGGCCAGCCAAAAGTTAGCTGGCAGGTGGCGCGCCGATAGAGCGCTACAACATTGCGCGTGTGGCGCCACCCCACAGCATCGGCATGTCTTTTTGTGCTCTATTTTTTGTATAAATAGGAAGCTAAGCCTCATTCAAACGTATTCAAGTTCTCTAGGCATTCTCTCTAAGAAATTTTTTGCACGGTATTTTTTTTCTTTATTTCAAAATGTTTTCTCGCATTTCTAGCTCTGAATATTCTTTCTTCTCTAGGAGCAGCTTAGGCTTTAGTGCATTGGAGCGAGTATCTCCTACTCTTGGGAATGCCGAACAACACATGAGCGCTCCAAGCTCGCCCTTTTCTTCTCTGGCGGTTGGGACACCATCACTTAGGGGAAAACCCTCCTTGACTAACCTGGTGTCCGTGGTCGATTACCCTGACGAGCACGGAGGAAAAGGTTCTTCGCGGGAGCCTATTTTTGTAGCCATTTCGGAGGAGGAGGATCGTGTAACAAAGACGATGTTTCTCCGGGCGATTCTACCATGGCCGGTATGCGGTCCGGGACCTGAGATTCTACTCTCTGATATTCCCGTCCAGAGTCTTCTTTGGGATCTTCATTCTAATGTAACCAAGAAGGATTTAATGAAAGCCCATAGCCTATTCACCTTTCCAGGTTCTGTCGTGACGAGGATCCCTAATGCTGACCAGAAGGCACATCAACCACCCTCGAGCTTCATTACAGTGTTTCTTCACCAGCTAGATATCGAACTTTTCTTTCCTATTCACCCCTGGGTCCGAGCGATTTGTAAGAAGCTCGGTTTGTGCTCATCACAACTAGCTCTAGGTGGCATGAAGATAGTGATAGCGGCCTACATTATCTTCAAGGCGGAGTGGATTGAACTGAGCTTAAAAAAAATTTGTGCTCTTTTCTCTGCTAAGTCCCTGTCTTTGGGTGTTGGGTGGTTCTACGTGTCCTCCAGGTCAGTGTTCCTAACTGACACGAATGCTCGTACGCAAAAGTAGAAACCAAGGTACTTTTACCTTGGTGGCGATGGCTGGGAGTTCAGCCCTGATGAGAAGAATCACTTGATTCCTATTCAATGGCACTGGGGATGAATTAGTAAGAAACTTTTAGTGGTGGTTTAGAACGGTACTCTAGCCATTAGCACTTACTGGGTTCCTATCGCATTTTTGCAGAGAGTGAAAAACAGGGCAGGAGGGTGCACAGGGCACAAGAGCTCCATCCAGAAATTGTTGTGCTGAGAGAGAAAGGATCTTAAGGACACCTTTCAACCAGCTAAACAAGTTGCTGAGCTTGATTCTATACGATATTCTCTTCTACTGAGCCCCGTCTCTGCCGTCCACTGAGCTTCCTTTGAGGCTTGAGAATAGTAAGAATTTTTTTTTATAAGCTATTTCTTATATCTGATGTTTGTTATTCTAAGTCATGATCTCTTGAAAAGCATAGATAATGTTACTTTGTTGAGGAAGCTTGCTGCCAAGAAGAAGGCTAGGGCCACAGAGCTCCACTATTAAGCAATGACAAACTTCTCAAGGTGGTAGCCCACCTTCCCAACTTCTGACTCACACTAGGGTGAAAATTAGAGAGTCTGGGCCCAGCGCACGGGGGCAGGATACTATGGTAACTCCGTAAGAGAAGGGCAAGCGATGAGAATATATCAGCTGCACCAAGAAATCCGTTGCATGTTCCAATTGGCCCAATAACAAAGGTAAGGGCAAAAAGATTTAAATAAGCACTTATTGGGCTTATTTGAGAGATTGGGGCTGAAACTACGATGGTAAAGCCTAAATTAGGCCCATCAGACAATCAAGACCTAGTCCACCTCATCAAGGTAAGCGAATGGGATTAAAGCGTGATCTTGAACGGGCTAAGAATGAGACCCACGAATTTTATTTTATTAATTTAAAGTCTTTTAATTATTTTTAGGCTAATTTGTAAGGTTTGATTGCAAAGTAAATCTTTTCCTTTTCCAACTAGGAATGTAAGACAAATTAGGAAGCTTCCTTATTAAGAATTTAGCAATTAGATTTTAGGGTTTCCTTTTTCCTCCGTGTAGACCCACAAATTTCCAAGTGTACTAGGGTTTCTTTCTTATTCTCTTGGCCGTCTATTTAAGGGGCTATGTAGACCTACGAATTTCACACTTTTGATATTGATTAATATATTTTGGGAGAGTTTTCTCTTGAGTTCTTCAAAGAACTTTTCTGAACTTATCAAGTTTTCTTGTGGCATTCAACTTCTTTGGTTCATGATTCTTTTGTAATCATTGGGTCAAAGATTCTCTTATACCTTTAGTTCGCGTTTCATTTATAAACGTCGGGTCAAGGTAATCTATCAACTTTCTGTATTTTCTTATGTTCTTCGTTTTCAAATCTGAATTTAGATTAGATCCTTTGCGAAGAAACCCTAAATTGGTTTCGGGTCTCAATAATCCTTGGTGAGGTTCGTATCATTTGGTATCAGAGTAAGGTTTAAATCAAGTTTCATCTATCGTTTTTATATTTTTTTTTCTTTCCTTCATTGTAATCAATTCATTCATACGTTAAAATTTTCTTGGCCAAAATATATAATCAAATCTGGTCAATTTTCGTTTTTTCTTAGTGTGCATTTTCAAATCTCAATTTAAAGTTGCTATATTTCAAAAAAAAAAAAAATCAGCAACCCCCCCCCAAAAAAATTGAGAATTATTTCTTCTTATTCTATGCCATAAACTTTTCTTTGTGCTCTTCTTGTTCGCTTTGTTTTCGTTCCTAAAATCTCAATCTTAGTGAATCAATTTGTTGAGTTTGGATTCCTACAAGGAAATTTCTGATAGAAATTGGTTAAGTTCAATAAATAACTAAAAAAATGAACTAAAGAGTGGAAAAAAACAAGAGAGTGTGAGCTCATAAGAGGGTAAAAGTCGAATTTGAGTGATACACGAGTGGAGTGACATAGTTTGAGTATAAACACGTGAGGAGTGTTTGTGAGGTTAGCTAACTTTGTTTTGCAAGTTACTAAACATGTCCCGAGAAACAAACAAAGGCTCGTCCAATGAAGCATTGGAAATGATGGACATCATGGACGTAAAAAAAAATTTACAAGGCCTTGGAGCAAAAGCTTCAACGGTTGAACTTGCGGTTTGACGAAGTGCATGAGCGACTAGACAAAGTTGAGTCTAGTACACAAAAGGGGCAGTCACCAAGAGATCCTAATGTGCAACGAAGGGAGAGGAATCAGCCTCGGTTCGAATATGAAGATGATTATGGGAATGACCTAGATGAAGACGATTGCGCCTCTAATGCGATCTTGGGTATATTTGGGCATGGATATGGAAATAGAGGAGATAGATATGGGGAGTGGCTTGATAATAACTTGGAAAGCATCAAGGTGAAGATACCGTCATTCCAAGAAAAAAATGACCCTGAAGTAGACTTGGAGTGGGAGAAAAAAGTAGAGTTGATATTTGAGTGTCACAACTACTCCGAGGAGAAAAATGTAAAACTTGTTTTAATTGAGTTTATTGACTATGCTATAATATGGTGGGATCAACTTGTGATAAATAGGAGAAGAAACCATGAGAGGCCTATTGACACGTGGGCGGAAATGAAAGTCATCATGAGGAGGCAGTTTATCCCTAGTCACTAGTATAGGGACTTGTATAAGAAATTGAAAAGTCTTACACAAGGTTCTAAGTGTGTGGAAGACTACTATAAAAAGATGGAAGTAGCCATGATTCGAGCCATTATGGAAGAGGACCGAGAAGTAACTATGTCTAGGTTTCTAATCGGGCTAAATTGTGACATTGCAAATGTAGTGGAGTTGCAGCATTATGTTGAGTTGAGTGACATGGTGCACATGTCCATCAAAGTGGAGCAACAATTGAAGCGAAAGGGTTCCACACAAGTTGGGCAATAATCAGATTCTTCTTCTTCTTGGAAACCAAATTGGAGCAAGAGTGAAGAAAAGCCTAACTTTCAGCCCAAGGCCTAACCTCCCAAAATTCACAAAGCTGGAGGTACACCAAACCAAGGTAAAACTGATTCCCAACCTTCTAGAAATAGAGAAATTAAATGCTTTAAGTATTTGGGAACAGGCCATATTGCATCTCAATATCCGAATAAGATAGTGATGATTATGATGGATGATAGAGGTATTGAGACTAAAGATGAGACGGATGATGATTCGATGCCACCTTTGGAGAATACACATGATGTTGAATACCCGGTTGATGTAGAGCTTCTAGTTGCAAGAAGAGCTCTTAGTGCACAAGTCAAAGTAGATGATACGATACAACGAGAGAACATCTTTCATACTAGATGCCACGTCAATGAAGGTATGTAGCATGATTATTGATGAGGGGAGTTGTACTAATGTGGCTAGCACTAGTTTGGTGGAGAAGCTGAATTTGTCAACTTTAAAACATCCTAGGCCATATAAGTTACAATGGTTGAATGAATGTGAAGAAATTAAAGTGACTAAACAGATGCTCGTATCGTTGTCAATTGGAAGTACAAAGACGAGGCTTGTGTGATTTGGTGCCAATGCATGCAGGATATATTCTTTTGGGAAGACCATGGCAATTTGATCGGCAAGTAACTCATGATGGTTATACCAATAGATACTCCTTTGTACTTAATAAAAAGCCAATTACTCTTGTACCATTATTTCCAAGGCAAGTGTACGATGATCAAGTGAGGTTAAAAAAAAGAGTGACAAGAAAAAAAAAAGTGAGAGAAAAAAAAAGTGAGAGAGAAAAAAATTCAGAATGCGAGGGAAAAGAAAAGAGGAAAAAAATGAGTTTTTATGCAAGAGAGAGTGAGATAAGAAAAAGTTTTGTTTTCAAACCAACCTTTGATTATACTTTTATACAAAGAGGTTTGTTTTGCCACTAACGATCTTAACTCTTCTCTTCCCAGTGTTGTTATTTCTCTTCCATAGGATTTTGATGATGTGTTTCTCGAAGAAGTGCCAAATGGTTTGCCACCAATGAGGGGAATCGAGCATCAAATTGATTTTGAACCTGGAGCATCCATTCCAAACAAACCCGCATATAGAAGCAATCCTAAGGAAACAAAGGAGCTTCAAAGGCAGGTTAGCGAGCTTATGGAGAAAGGGTATGTACGTTAAAGCATGAGTCCTTGTGCGGTTCCCGTATTACTTGTACCTAAGAAAGATGGTACGTGGAGAATGTGTGTGGATTATTGCGTCATCAACAATATTACAGTAAAGTATCGACATCCCATTCCTAGATTAGATGATATGCTTGATGAATTGCATGGTTCTTTTGTATTTACTAAAATTGATCTTAAAAGTGGATATCATCAAATTAGGATGAGGGAAGGTGATGAGTGAAAAACCGCATTCAAAACAAAATATGGTTTATATGAATGATTGGTTATGCCTTTTGGACTAACCAGTGTACCTAGTACATTCATGAGATTAATGAACTATGTTTTACGTATTTTATTGGAAAATGTGTGGTTATATACTTTGATGACATTCTGATTTATAGTAAAAACTTAGATGAGCATGTTGAACATTTAAAACTTGTTTTAGATGTTTTGAGAAAAGAAAAGTTGTTTGCTAACCTCAAAAAGTGTATTTTTTGCACTGACAAGCTTGTATTTCTTGGTTTTGTTGTTAGTGCTAAGAGAATTGAGGTAGATGAAGAAAAGGTTAAGGCAATCAAGTATTGGCCAAAACCTACAAATATGGGATAGGTGAGAAGTTTCCATGGGCTGTCTAACTTCTATCGGAGGTTTGTGAAAGATTTTAGTAGCTTAGCCGCACCTTTAACTGAAGTTGTCAAAAAGAATGTGGGTTTTAAGTGGGGTGATGAGCAAGAAAAGGCATTTAATTTGATTAATGAAAAATTGACTAATACACATTTGCTTACTTTACCTAACTTCACAAAAACTTTTGAGATTGAATATGGTGCTTCAGGAATAGGTATTGGAGCTGTTCTAATGCAGGAAGGGCGTTCGCTTTCCTACTTTAGTGAAAAACTAAGTGGCATAGCCTTGAATTACCCTACATATGACAAAGAGATGTATGCGTTGATCAGGGCATTGGAGACTTGGCAACACTATCTTTGGTCAAAAGAATTTGTGATTCACACGGATCATGAATCTTTGAAGCATTTGAAGGGTCAACAAAAGTTGAACAAGCGACATACCAAGTGGGTGGAGTTTATCGAAACATTTCCTTATGTGATTAAGTACAAGCAAGGTAAGGAAAATGTTGTGGCGGATGCATTATCTCGAAGGTACGTCTTACTTTCTACCTTAGATGCCAAATTTCTTGGTTTTGAGTACATTAAGGATTTGTATGTTGATGATTCTAATTTTGGTAATGTATTCAATTCATGTGAGAAAGTGGCATTTGATAAGTTCTTTAGGCATAATGGGTTTTTGTTCAGGGAAAATAAATTATGTGTGCCTAAATGTTTATTGCGTGACTTGCTTGTTAAAGAAGCTCATGGGGGTGGTTTAATGGGATATTTTGGCATATCTAAGACTTTAGATGTTTTGCATGAACACTTCTTCTGGCCTCATATGAAACGTGAAGTAGAGAGAATTTGTGAGAAGTGTATTGTTTGTAGGCAAGCTAAGTCTAAGGTTAAGTCTCATGGTTTGTACACTCGTTTACCTATACCTAGTGAACCTTAGATTGATATTTCTATGGATTTTGTGTTAGGTTTACATAGGTCAAAAAGAGGACGAGATTCTATATATGTGGTTGTAGATAGGTTTTCTAAGATGGCTTATTTTATTCCATGTCATAAAACCGATGATGCATCACATGTTACTAATTTGTTTTTCAAGGAAATAGTTAGGTGGCTAAGTTCTTAAGCTATTTTTGGAAGACTTTGTGGGGTAAGCTCGAAACTAAACTTTTATTTTCTACTACTTGTCACCCACAAATTGATGGTCAAACCGAAGTAGTTAATAGGACTTTATCTACTTTATTGCATGCTATAATATAAAAGAATTTGAAAACATAGGAAGATTGTTTGCTGCATGTAGAGTTTGCATATAATATGAGTGTGCATTCTATAACTAAGTTTTCACCATTTGAAATTGTGTATGGTTTTAATCCATTAACTCCTTTGGATTTAACTTCTTTACCTATGCATGAGCGTGTCAACTGAGATGGAAAGAAGAAGGCTAATTTTGTTAAGTAGATCCATGAGAAGGCCCGACAAAATATTGAGAGGAGAACTGAGTAATATGCCAACCAAGCTAATAAGGGGCACAAGAAGGTTTTATTTGAACCTGGAGATTGGGTTTGGTTGTATATGAGGAAAGAGTGGTTTCCCCTAAAAAAGGTGTTCTAAGCTACTTCCAAGGGAAGAAGGCCATTTTCAAGTGATGGAACGAATCAATGATAACGCCTACAAATTAGACCTTCCAGGTGAGTTTAATGCAAGTGTTACTTTTAATGTGACTGACCTGTCTCCGTTTGGTATAGGTGAAGATTTGAGGACAAATCCTTTTCAATAGGGAGGGAATGATGAGAATATATCAGTTACACTAAGAGATCCGTTGCATGTTCCAGTTAGCTCAATAAAAAGGGCAAGGGCAAAAAAATTCAAATAAGCACTTAATGGGCTTATTCGAGAGATTCGGACCGAAATTACAATGGTGAAGCCTAAATTAGGCCCATCGGACAATCAAGACCTAGTTCACCTCATCAAGGTAAGCGAATGGGCTTAAAGCGTGATCTTGAACGGGCCAAGAATGAGACCCACGAATTTTATTTTATTAATTTAAAGTCTTTTAATTATTTTTAAGCTGATTTGTAAGGCTTGATTGCCAAGTAAATCTTTTCCTTTTCCAACTAGGAATGTAAGGTAAATTAGGAAGCTTCTTTATTAAGAATTTAGCAATTAGATTTTAGGGTTTCCTTTTTCTTCCATGTAGACCCACGAATTTTCAAGTGTACAAGGGTTTCTTTCTTATTCTCTTAGCTGCCTGTTTAAGGGGCTTTGTAGACCTACGAATTTCACACTTTTGACATTGATTAATATATTTTGGGAGGGTTTTCTCTTGAGTTCTTCAAAGAACTTTTCGGAACTTATCAAGTTTTCTTGTGGTGTTCAACCTTTTGGTTCGTGATTTTCTTGTAATCATTGGATCAAGGATTCTCTTATACCTTTGGTTCGTGTTTCATTCATAAACGTCGGGTCAAGGTAATTTATCAACTTTCTGTATTTTCTTATGTTCTTCATTTCCAAATCTGAATTTAGATACGATCCTTTGTGAAAAAACCCTAAATTGGTTTCGGGTCTCACTAATCCTTGGTGAGGTTCACATCAGCAAGCGCATTGCTAGGGAGCCAACTAAGCAAAGCATACAAAATAGAAAACGACTCCCTAAGCTAGTCTGCTCTTCGGATAGAGAATCTCGGACTCCCTACTGATTAGCAGAATCTCAAGTCACAAATTAATAAGCTTAAGGTCAAGTTAGCCTCCTATAAGCAACGCACGAAAGACCAGGAGTAGTAGTCTCAGGCCACCGTTGCCCGGGATAGGGAGAATGGTAGGTCAAAGGCAGTGGGGCAATAGAGAAAGGGTCCCGCGTATCAGGAGCTTCAGGAGAAGATGGCTAACAACATCCTGGAAGTTGGGAACAAGGCCACAATGAAGGCCATCCACCGCTTGTACCCTGACTTCCCCTTGTCCATGTGAAGATAGAGTTCGTAAAGCTAGAGGATGGTGACAGGCATGAAGGCGCTGGGCAAAGCAATGCTGAGAGGGATGGCGCTGATGAGGGGGCCCTTAAAGATGGAGAGCTCGACGATTCTCTCCCCTCCGAGACACCTTTAATTTTAAGGGCGGGGAGGACTGAGCTTTGGGCCATCGCTTCCTTAGCACTTAGGATTTTATAGAATTTTTACTTATTCTTTTTGTCAACTTGTACTGGATGGACAACCCCATATTTATGTAATGGGCTAATGACCCCCTCTTGTACATCTCCTGAACATATGAATGTAAATTATATTTTGTGTACTTCTGCGAGTCTGTCCCTTCTTCCTGATGTTTTTGCCAATTCATTTTCTGCTCGTCATTATTTTTAGAGTTGTAAAATTTTGAAAAACATTTTTTAAAAAATATATATATTAAAGAGAAGGGGTTTTAAAAGTGTCAATTTTTTCATAAAATAAATAACTTAAGTCATTTTTTGAAAAATGAGTCCCCACCTAGCATTGAGTTCAAATGGTGTGCTAGGTCACCGAATTTTAGAAAACAAATGATTTGAAAAATGGCTTAAGTAAAGTTTTGACTCCAAAAATGCAATCCAACCAAAGATTCGTTTTTAAAGGGCTGGGGGGTCAGTTACGCTCGAAAAAGATGTTAGGCACCACAAGACGTCCGTCTAAAGAAGGTACCTTATCTAACTAAATCCAATTAAAATTTAAATCTAAATGTTTCATTTGATTTTGAAATCTCTTCCTATAAGTTTTTTTAAAAAAAATTTGATTCTTTTCTTTTTTTTTTTTTTTCTTCTATTGAGAAAACTTTTATTTTCCTAATGTTTTTTAGTTTATATATATATATATAAGGGAAAACATTTTTTTTTGGTTTTAGCTTTTTGTTTTTCTAAAGAGAAAACATTTTTGTTTTTAGGTTTCTTTTAAAAAATAAAAAATTAAAAGAGAAAACCTTTTTTTGAAATATAATTTTATTTAAATAAGGAGAAAGCATTTTTTTTTTTTCTTTTTCAATTTTTTCTTGCTTTTTTTTTCCTTTTTTTTAAAAATGGAAAAAAAAAATAGTTTTCATGAAATAAAATGGAAAAATAATTTTTTTTAAAAATTTTTGAAATGTTCCCCCATCATGGTTGCTTATAAAATATCGATGATCTAATAAGGATGACCCTCAATAGGTTTAATGTCTCGGGTTTTAAATTTGGGTTATTTTGATAAAATGAAAGATCATGGATGCCAAAATGTATTTTTTGAAAAACTCTTTTTGTTTTGTTTTTTTTATTTTACTAAATTTTCTCTCTTTTTTTTTTTTTTTTTTGAATAAAACATAAGGGGTTTGATTTGATTTAGAAAACATTATAAATCACATTTTGAGAAAATTTCATTCTTTAAAAAAAACCATTTTCAAATGAAAATAATTTGAAATAACTTCGTTTTTAGTGATTTTACAGAAATACTCCTCTCTTGAAAAGATTATATTTTCTTATTCACAAAAATGATTGATTTTTAGAAAACTCATTTTTACAAAAAAAAAAAACTATTTTTTTTTACATATTTTATAATAAAACATATATGAAATACATATAATAAAAATTCCTTCCATTTTATCAACTTATCCCAAGCTCAAAACCCTGCTTAAAGAAGTGCCCTCCTAAACCCACCGTTTGAAAATTTAACACTGTTTGAGAAATTTGAAAATGGTGGTACAGAAAAGTCTCCCTTTCTCAGATTTCAAGTTAAGATTTTTTTTTATTATTATATTTTTTTTTGTTTTTACGATTTTCATTTTTTTTGGATTTGTTTTTTCTTGATTTTTATTTTTATTTTTGGAACAATAGAGATCAATTCATTTCTTTATTTTCAGGTGCGAGAAAGTAAATATTTATAATAGCATAATAACATTCTATAAAGTGCGTAAAATAAAATTACAGAAATAAAATAGCAGAAAGGCGCAGAACAGGAAAATAAAAGCGTGGATAGGCGCGGAACAAAAAGCAAGAAACTTCTAACCATTTATATATACAAACATGTGTATGTGTTTAGTCACAGAAACCTAGTCCCTTTTTTTTTTTCTTCTTTTTTTTTCTTTTTTTTTTATGGTTGAAGGAACCTAAGGAACCACTCCCCACAATTTTTTTTCAAATCCCAAGAAAGAGTAAGAGGCTGCCTTTTATAGGTAGTCTCATCCCTATGTTCATGCACAAAAAAAAATAATGATAAAATTCTATTAATTATTCTTTGATTTAAGGGGACAGTTGTCCACGTGCAGGTAGCGTTGTTCGCGTGCGCGCACCCCAATTTTTTATTTAGTCTTTGCCTTTTTCCAAAATTTAAATCAAGGTTTTCACCTAGCAAAGACTTGAACCCTGGCCATTTACTTAAGAGGAAGAGAGTTCTTCCACCAATCTACTATGTTCAATCTCTCTTTTTCTTTCTTTTTTCCTTTTCTATTTTCTTTTTCTTTTTATTTTATTTTTTTTCGTTTCAATTTCTTTTATTCTTGATGTTATTTTCCCTAATCAATTATACAGAAACACAATTGGATTATCAAAAGTTCAATCGATCTTAAAATGGTTGTTTCCAATTGTTTACTAATTTCATGAATTTTCGAAAATACCCAAACTTTGGGGTCAAAATGAAAATTTCTTAAAACTTTCAATTTCAATTGTTTTTTGCCAAATTGAACTTTGAAAACTAGGATTAACAAAATAAAACATGAAAGTTTTTTTATGATTTATTTCAACCTGCTCAATTTAGCCTCAAAATAAATTTTCATTTTGACCCCAAAATCCTCTTTTGACTTTCCGAAATTAGAGTTTCGATTCGAGTTTTTTAAGAATTAATACTTTTAAAATATTTGATAAGAAAATTTGAATCAAAATTGGTCCATGTTAAATGACGATTTGAAGTTTCTCAACATTTCAATTAGGCGCCCTAAACTTTCTAATTCGGCAAACTGTCTCAATCAGCTTGCTCGGGGGACCAATTGGAATCATGAGACATTTATTTAACTCGTTTAAGATTAATTGAACATTTCAAAAATTAATTTCAAAATCTAAGGCCAAATATCAATCTTTCAAATTTTTAATTTAGTCCCAAAACTTTTTCAAAAGGAACAATTTTGATTCAACACCCATAATTGAATAACCTTTCGACTTAATCGGATTTTTGAGATATTAATTTAATCTTAGAGACTTAATTTATTATTTCAAACATCTAATGAAATCAATAAGGCTTCCAATTGCAAAATTCAAGTTAGAATTAATTCCTGAAACCTTCAAATCGACCCTCAATTTATTTGGATATTCTCAAAATTCATGAATAATTGACTCAGCAAAAAACCAACATTTTATTTTTATTTATTTATTATTTTTATTTTTTTAAATGCTATGCATAGGCGAGACAAAATGCGGTGTCTACAGCTGCCTCTTTTTGTCATGCAAGTTCACTCTTGATGACAAAGATAGGAGACACACACCATTTTGTTCCGCCAATTGAGTGAGTGCAATACAAGAAGATGATGAACAAAATCCTATGAAATGTTCCCTAGCCTATGGCTAGGGTAATGCATGCTTAGAGAAATAAAACTTACTTGGGAATCGACCCATCCTTTTTTATTATGGAAACCTTACCAAAATTATGACCGAACCCATGTGGGTTACCTATGTACTTTGGAGAAACCAAAGATTAGGTCAAATGTAGTTCAGCGAATGCCCCTCGGGGGGGCTGGAGAGAACACTCACGACGAACTCATTACGAACAATAATCGTTTAGAGGATTAATGAGTGGAGATGAGATGGAAATGGATCGTGACGAACGGAATTTATTTAGAGGAATAGAAGACAACTCATGACGGACAAAGTCTGTTTAGAGGAATGGGGAACGACTCATAACGAATAAAGCCCATTTAGAGGAATGAGAGATCACTCATGAAGAACAAAGTTTATTTAGATGAATGGAGACGACTCATGATGAACAAGGTTCGTTTGGAGGAATGGGAAATCACTTATGACAAACAAAGTTCGTTTAGAGGAACAGAGAAAACTCATGACAGACAAAGTCCGTTTGGAGAAAGGGAGATAACCCATGACGAACAAAGTTTGTTTAGAGGAGTGGGGACTACTCATTACAGACAAAGTCTATTTAGAGGAATGGAGACAACTCATAACGGACAGGTCCGTTTAAAGGAATGGAGACAACTCATCACGAATAAAGTCCGTTTAGAGAAATGGAACACAACTCATGACGAGTAAAATTCATTTAGAGGATTAGAGACTCATGCATAATGAACCAAATTCGTTTATAGGAAATAAAGACAACTCATGACGAACAAACTTCATTTAGAGAAAATGAGAACAACTCAAAACGAACAAAGTTCATTTAGAGGAATGCGAGATAACTCATGACGAACAGAGTCCGTTTAGAGAAATTAAAGATAACTTCATTGCTTACGGCAAAGGGAGGATGCAAAATAAACAACTCGTATAATATGTTCCCCAACTCATGGCTGGGGCAAGAATAACGAGACCTATGATGAAGATGCCCGAGCCTGCAACTGGGAAAATGACAAATTTAGAGCCTTAACAATGGGCAGACACAATATAATGTGCCGCAGCCTATGGCTGGGGCTAGTACTTACTTCGAATATACCTCTCAGGAATGGATGACTCATTAAGTCGATAAGTGTCACAGAATGAAAGATTACCTTGATCATCCAACCCTTCCGGAGAGTGATAGTGGCCTACGCATCTTAACTTGTAGGATTTCCTACAAATGATTGATCACAAAATTTCCCATAACATGAATAAAAATTGGACACTAATGAGTGATCCTGTTCCCTTCTCCTTTAGTTGCAATCCTTCGAACTTTTTCTTGGGTACTGAGGGTCATCTCTGCTTAGTTAATCTACATTACTCGAATTGATCTCAGAGTAATAGTAGCTAGGCCCCTTATGATCCTTCTCACAAATCCCAGAAGGTAATTAACTTGAACATGAAAATCTTATTTCCACTCAGAAGCAAAGCTCAAATACGGGTTACACAATTCTCATCAAATTGTCTCCGTTTAGCGTGCGAGACTCAAGTTTCCATCCCAGCTACTTAGCATTTCAGTGCTTAGGGTTTTGTATTCCTGCATGTTGTGTATTTCCTCAAGTCCTGCAAAACCAATTTAGCCAAAAACGGGCAAAATGTGTAAAATTTTACTAAAACAAGTACCTTAAACGCTAGGTATGATATTTGCGAGATTATGAGCCGGACTGTCTAGAGTATGATTTCAATACAATTCTAGACTACATCTAATGTTCATTTCACAAATTCTCACTCAAATCGATTCCATCAGGTTCTGACACTAAAGTCATTCATTATTGATGAAAGTCGGCTTATAGTAAGAAAATGAAAGGAGACCCCTGACGAATCGATCCGCTGCTTTTTAACTTTGCTATTCCATTTTGTTCACTTTTTGCTCGTGCCAATTTTTCCCTCAACGTACTTTTGGATTTTCACTAAGGCCGGCTCCCATATTTTTGCACCTTAGCGCCTTTTCGAGTTTTCACTCGGTCGGTGGTTTTGTATCTTGCTATGATCCCTACAATTTTTTCATGGCACTCTTTCGAGTTTTCACCACGTTTGGGTCACACTTATTCTTCTTCCATCTTTTACCCTCGTCACTTTTTGGTTAAGAGTCTGTTTTTTTTTTTTTTTTTTAACAGATAATCATGCTCGCAAAAGAAATTGGTAAGCAACTCATTTCATTAAACGAAGTACTTCTTTACAGAATCTGAGTTTATAGGTTCAAGAAATACATCACCATCTCTTGGAGAATCAACGCTCCACCGCTCAAGACTTTGTGGACTATGAAGGGCCCCTCCCAATTGTGGGCGAACTTTCCTTTAGCTTCATCTTGAAATAGAAAAAAAAATATTCAACACAAGCTTATCGATGCGAAAGACTCGAGGACAAACCCTTTTGTCATGGGCTCTCGTGATCCTTTGCCTATATCAGCCATAGTAAATTGTCTTCAACTATTTTTCATCAATGAGGCAGAGTTATTCCAGCCTTTGTTGTACCCACTCAATCTCTTCATGCTTGGCTTCCATAACCACTCTCAGGGAAAGAATCTCAACTTCCGCGGGGATCACCGCCTCTATCCCATAGACCAGAGAGTAAGGCGTCGCCCCCATTGAGGTTCGATAAGCCATTAGAGCATAGGGAAACATGAAGTCACATTCCTTGTAATTGTCGATCATCTTTCGAATAATTTTCTTGATATTTGTATTGGTAACTTCTACGGCCCCGTTCATTTTTGGGCGGTACGGTGTCGAGTTTCAATGCTCCATCTTGAACTGCTGACAGATTTCTTTGATGTCCAAGCCTTTCAAATTCTTGGCATTATCAGTGATTAAGGCCTGCAGCAAACTGTACCTTATCACAATGTTTTTCTTGATAAATTAGGCTACTATTTTCTGAGTTACCCGAGTCAGAGAAATTGCCTTTACCCACTTGGTAAAATAGTCGATTACTACCAAGATGAAACGATGACCGCTAAGAACCTTTGGAGTGATTTTCTTGATAATATCCATCCCCCACATTGAGAAGGGCCAAGGGTCCACCAGGAAATGGAGTTGTGAATAAGGGACACGGATTTGGTCACCATGGATTTGTCACTTATGACATCTCTAGACAAGCTGGACACAATCATTTTCTATCGTCAGCTAGAAGTGGACGGTCCTTAGGATCTTCCTTGCAAGCATAAAGTTGCTCATATAGGGCTCACATATGCCATTGTGGACTTCTTTCATTAACTGGATAACCTCTTCCGCCCCGACACACCTCAGCAATGCCATGTTGGGAGATTACTTGTATAAAGTTTCTCAGCTTATAAAGAACTGCTCGGTTAGCCTCCAAAGGGTTTTTCGATCCACTCCAGATGCTCCTTCTGGATATTCTCGATTCTTCAAAAAAATCTTAATATTATGGTACGATAGGTCCTCGGCAGATCTGGCCTCAAGTTAACAACAATGGGCCAATTGACGTTGAACCCGAATTACTATCGAGATTTAGTCAACGTCTTCTTAGGTCAGCTAGATGATAGACGCCAATATAGCCAAGGCATCAGTAAAATCATTCTGAAGCCTCAAGATACTCTCAAACTTGATCATGTTAAACTACTTACAGAGATCCAAAATATGATTGTTGTACACAACAAGCGTTGAATCCTTTGTCGCATACTTATCAGTCACTTGGTTGATAATTTGTTTTGAATCCCGTATACCAGCAACTCTTTGATTTTTGTATCGATGGCTAATTGAAGTCCCAAAATACATGCCTCATACTTCGCATGATTATTGGTGCTCTGAAACTTTAACTTGGAAGCCAGAGGATAATATTTCTTAGCTGGGGAACAGAGGACAGCTCCGATTCCTACCCCTCAAGAAGTCACTACTCCATCGAAGTACATTTTCCAGACTATCTCATCTTCTTCTTCATCCACCAAATAGATTGAATCATCTGGGAAATGGGTTTCTAGTGGCTGACGGTCCATTTCAATTGGACAACTAGCCAATTGATCTGTTATGTCCTGACCCTTTACTGACTTCCGAGTCTTGTAGATGATATCAAATTCCGTTAATAGCATTTTCCACTTTTCTATTTTTCCCAATAGGACTGGCCTCTCAAAGAAATACTTCAGGGGATCCCTTCTGGCTATTAAGTATGTGGTCAATAGAAGCATGTAATGGCGTAATCTTTAAGCAGGAAAGGCCAAGGCGCAACAGGTTTTCTCAAGCAATGTATAGTTCTCCTCGTACTTCTTGAAACGTTTACTTAGATAATGAATGGCTTGATCCTTCTTTATGGATTCATCCAGTTGGCCTAAGATAGCACCTATGGAGGAGTCTAATATTGACAAATACAGCAAAAGCGGAACTCCTACCGGAGGTCGTGCCAAGATAGGCGAGTTAGTCAAGTAAGTTTTAATCTTTTCCAAGGCAGTTGGCAATCATCATTCCACCATCCATCACTCTCTTTTTTAAGCAACTTAAAGATCAGCTCACAGGTGGTAGTGAGTTGGAAGATAAATCTAGCAATGAAGTTTAATCGACGCAGGAAACCACAAATCTCTTTTCTATTCTTTGGCGGTGACATTTCAATAATGGCTTGGGCTTTTGCAGGATCAATCTTGATCCCATGGTGATTTACCATGAAACCTAAGAGTTTTCCCGTTGTTACCCCAAAGGCGCACTTTGTTGGATTGAGCTTGAGCTAATACTTTTGAAGCCGATCGAACATCCTATTTAGGTGATAGAGGTGGTCCTCATTTTCTCGAGACTTGACAATCATGTCATCAACATAGACCTCCATTTCCTTATGCATCATGTCATGGAAAAGGGTTGTCATTTCTCTTTGTTACATTACCTCGGTATTTTTGAGACCGAAAGGCATTGCTCTATAGCAGAAAACTCCCCATAGTGTGGTAAAGGCTAGGCATTGCTCTATAGCAGAAAACTCCCCATAGTGTGGTAAAGGCTATTTTTTCTTGATCTTTTTCATCCATTAGAATTTGATTATAGCCAAAGAATCCATCAAAAAACGAGTAGAGTTTGCACCCAGCAGTGTTGTCGATGATTATATAGATGTTTGGCAGTGAAAAGTCATCTTTTGGGCTTACTCGGTTGAGGTCGCGATAATCCACACAGACTCTAATTTTTACGGAAGACTTCAACATTAGAATGATGTTGGAGAGCCATTCATTGTAGTTGCATACCTCAATGATCTGGGCATCAAATTGCTTTATAATATCTTCCTTGACCTCGAGACTAACAATAGGTCTTAACTTCCTCAACTTTTGCAATGCATCCTGGTTTTAGAGGCAGCCTGTAGGTCATAATGCTTTTGTCTAGCCCCACCATATCATTATAGGACCAGGAAAAGACATCTTCATAGGCAACTAAGAGAGCAATCAGTTCCTTCTTCTCCGAGGTAGTAAGCGTTGATCTAACTTTAACTTCTTTAAGATCCTCCAGGGGCAAATTTACCAATTCTGTTATATCGGCACTGGGAATTAGTTTATTCTCATATTCCATAAAGGCTTTCCAAATCTCACCATCATCCGGTAGAAATGAGTCTTCCTCTATTTTTATTCCCATCAGATCATAGTCTAGTTCAGTATTGAAGCATACTCATCGCATTCAAACTCAGTCGTATCACATTCATCATATATTGGTGATTTGGGTAACCTGAAAAAGTAAAAATTTAAGCATTTGAACCATAATTTGGGGATAGAGCAGAATTGCATTCATTGAGATAAGCCATTACGAAGAAAAAAATCTTTTCCATCCAGAAGACTAGCTGAATGGAAAGATGAATACAATATTTCCCCAATTTTACCAAAATTCCCGGTGCACCGAGATGACACAAGAGTCCCAATTTTATTTCTTTTCAATTCTTTCCACCTTGATGTCAGTCTTGTAACTTAGTCCCACCTTCAGGGAAATGACATTCACAGTTGCTTCATTAAGGACTTTTTTAGGATGAAGTTGGAATCCCACAGCCCTGTTTTCTTGGTTGATTGTTTGTACTAGATATGGGAACAAGACCCAAATGTGTGGGATTACTAACGGTTGATCACTTATGGGTATGATTTTTCTGTCCCGGAAAAACTTGGTCCTATCATCTTTGGTGGGTTTGTACCCTAGTCCGAAACTTCCTATTTTCTCTTGGACATCGATCGGCTTTGTCATTCCATCCATATTGATTCCAAGTTCCTTTTTGGGGACGCATCCTAGAGACCTCATCTCCTTGGCTATAGAGATTACGGCATTTGACAATGATAGGACTAACTCGTGTCTACCTTCCTTCACTATTGTGGTATTTACGACGTCAAACACGTGATAAGAGGCCTCAAGCCTGTCATTTTCTACTTTCTTTCCTTTAGCTATCAATGGTATATACCGACTTATTGTTTGACGAATAGGTGAAACATTTAGGTCTGCCTTGATTATATATAGCATATTGTCAATAATGAACTTGATTCTTTTGTGCAGTGATGAGGGTATTACACCAGCGCTATGGATCCAAGGCCTTCCCAACAACATATTATATGACACCTGTATGTTCAGCACTTGAAAAGTCACATTGAACTGGATCGGTCCAATCTCAATCGGCAAATCGATTTGCCCGATGGCATATCTTTTAGTTCCGTCAAAAACCCGAACTATTGTCTTTGAGAGACGGATGTTAGCTAAATCAATCCCCATATCTTTCAATGTTGTAATCGGTATAATGTTCAACGCTGACCCATTATCAATTAATACTCGGGATATGAACATCTCGTGACTCTCCGCTTTTATGTTTACAGTCTTGTTGTGACCAGTACCAACTTCATCAATGTCGG
The DNA here is from genome assembly GCA_016647705.1 of Eucommia ulmoides. Classification (NCBI taxonomy): domain Eukaryota; kingdom Viridiplantae; phylum Streptophyta; class Magnoliopsida; order Garryales; family Eucommiaceae; genus Eucommia; species Eucommia ulmoides. The sequence continues at coordinate 35,674,602 of CM028330.1, forward strand.
CATCAGTAAAAGTGATGGTGTCTGATCCTAGCATTTGTTGAACCAACAAAATAAACTTTTCTGGTGGGGTTGTACTCAACAAGTGGGTTTCGTTCATGAGTTTCAACAAGGCTTGTCGGTGTACCTTGAAGGATAAAAGTAATGACAGTATCGAAATCTGCGTCGAGACTTTGCTCAATTGTTCTACAACCTTGTATTCAGAATTCTTCATCGCCCTTAAGAAATCTTGAGCTTCTTGGTCAATCACGGGTTTCTTTAGGGCCCCTTTTAGATCTTTCTCAAGGACCCGAGTCAACTCATTTGGGGGTGTATACTCAATCGGATTGGGTAATCCCTCCACCTTCTTTGGATAAGATTGGAAATGCTTCACCATCTTTAGTTTTAGCAATAATTTTGTAATTCCAGGGTACCTTGTTCAAAGCTTTCATGGGCTCCTGGATTGGGAAAGACAACACCAGGGACTTTTCTTATTTTACTGCAACCTTCTTTAGGTGTAACTCGAATTCTCCTCTAACAACCTTAGGGAGCAAACATATTCCACCAGTATCAATCATGGCGACCTTTTCTTCAATAAAGATCATGTTTACCCTACTTTCTGAGGGGGCATGTTCTGGTAACAGATTCTGCTGGAAATTTGGCGTAGTGGCCTCAGCCTTCTTGGAAAATATGACGGCTCCAGTCCGAATGAACTCTCGAATCTTGTCTTTCAGCTGAAAGCATTGTTCTGTTGTATTCCCTCTGGCCCCGGAGTGATATTCGCATAATGCATTTGAGGATGAAGCTTGACTTCTTGGTTTAGGCTATTAAAAGTGAAGGGAGTTAGCATCCCTTATTTTAAGCAGTGTCGGAACAACTCAATAAGGGAGACTAGGAGATTCATCAACTCTTCATCTTTGTTCTAGAAACGTCCCTCTTCATCTTTGGATCTCAGGCTTGGGGGTGTTATGTATGATTCGGGGCAAGAGATTTGGGTTTGGTTGGTATGAGGAATTTGGTAGTCAGGGGCCTAATATCGGGGGTAGTTTTATGAATAGTTTTGTGGAGGATAACTTTGGTGAAATGAAGGCGTGTTTTGGTAGGCAATCGGAGAACGGGGTAATATGGACGGTTTGGATAAGATTATGATCGGTTATGGAGATAGTTTTGGTTTTGACGGTTTTGGTAGGGATAGTTACGCGGTTTTGATTAGGGTAGTTTTTGGTAGGGGAAAACTAAGGGTTGTTTCGGCGAGAGGCTTACTAGGGGTCCATAACGATAGCCACTTGACTTTCTTTTCTTTTCGGTGGAGCTTACTTCTTCACGGAGTCAGAGGATGGTTCTTCGACCCTTCCATTCCTTATCCCCTCTTCTACTATTTCGGCTTACATAATTGTGTCACCAAAGAAAGCTACCTCTATATTCGACAAGCTTTAAAACAATGAAGGCATCGGAATGGCTCTGAATATTGCTAACTAAGCTTCTTCACTTAATCTAGGAACAATTTTGGCGGCCTCCTCCTTCCACCAGGCAGTATATCTCCGGAAGTTTTCATCTTTTCTTTTTAATATTTGATACAGGGCACTGCGATCTGGTGCGGAATATTTGTTATACACATACTGCTCACAGAAGGCTTCTACTAGGTCTTCTAAAGTTTTAATCTGTGTCAAGTCTAACGTCATGTACCAGCAAAAATTTCTTGTACAGCTACATTCCCACCGACTTGCAATAAAAACTATGCGGTTGTGAGCCAACACTTAGTATAATTTTTTAACCTCTTTACTACATGCATTTAATCAATTCCCAAATAAAACACATAAATATATTTTTCACATAAATTACACATAATAATCCTAAATATTTCATGAAAATTAACAACTAAAAATTACCAAAAACTTTCGCATGACGCACATAATCAAGAGAGAGATCAAATACAAATATTAAAAGAATCAACAATTCTACCTCAAATCCAAAATTCCAAAATTATAATCGTTATCAGAATTTCATATGCTCTTCATTTCTTCCTCCTTTTAATCCCAAACAAGACACACTTTCATTATGAGTGGTGCCACTACTATCCCCCACTCTCTTTCTCTTTCCATTTCTATAATTCTTTGTGAAGTTCAATCCTTATCATCATTTGTCTTATATATATATAAGAATATGGTAAAAGCATGAGTCAACTAATCTTTACACGTGGTGGCTCAAATTTCTCACAAATAGTAACTTTTAAAATAATTATATAAACCCCCCTATGATGCATGTACTATTATTATTGACCAAACTAATTACAAAAATACCCCTATAATTCATATAATATTATTATTAAACCCTAAATTTATCAAATATTCATTTACATCATAAATTTTCTTAATATACAAAACAAACCCAAAAATATTAAACTTTTATAAAGTAATATTTTCAAAATTACAAATTTTCAGGGTATTACAAGCTAGGTCGCCTGGCGAGGCATGGAGTAAAGGTCCCTAAGAAGGATATGGAGGCATACCATAAAAGTAGGGGAGACGACTCGGTTAAGTAGGAACTAACATATGAAGCCCGTAGTATCTGGGCAGGGGATAGTTTGGAGCAATAGGATTTTGACTTAGTGAATGTTTTGTTCCCGAGCTGGGAAAAAGATTGTCATTTGGATTCTCGGTGCTAGACGGAACTGCAGCAGTCCCGAAGGGCAGATAGGCAATCATCTCTTGGAATTGCTGAGAGAGATCACCGACCATTTCTCTTAGTTGATTGACTGACTATTGCATGTAGGCCATTTCATTGGCCCGGGAAGGTTCGGCGTTATCCTCAGAGGCCATCCTAGCAACGATTCAAGCTCAACTGTGGGTGAGGATTGGACTTTGAAGTGGGGGAATAGGGATCACCTTTCTAGAACCAATTTTCCTAGGAATCAGTTGATCATGTCAAAACTGTTAGTCTACAAGGATTAAAGGGGGCCTTAGATTCACTCAAATTCAAAACTTCCAATCCCGGTGATGGTTCTCCAAGCAAGAAAAACTAGGTGAATGAATTTTCATTGATCTCAAAGTTATTAATTACAAACCAAACCAAAGAAAAAATTAAGACATATTACAACCATATCGAATGACTCAAAATTTACAACTCAAAATATTACAATATAAGTTGAGATAGTAAAGTACAAATTCACAAAATAGAATTACAGACTACTTTGAGATTTATGTAAATTCTTTCTCTATTTCACCGGCATTGGAAACTTTACATGCTTGAATCTTGGGCTTCTGAAAGAAATCATCCATCCAAACACAGTATATAAAGTCATCTTCCATTTCCTAGAATCAAGTGTCCTATAAAGGTTCGAACGGCACCTAGACCTAGGATTACTATATGAGACTCATGGCTTTTAACTAATACATCCTATTCAAGGCCCAGTTCCCAAATCTTCAAACCTCCAGCGTCCCAAAGGAACATCCATCTTTGGTTGGTGATCCAAGAGAGGTGAGTTTCGAAACCGGTCCCAACGTACAAACACGCACGACCTATTTCCTACTATCAACCTCTTTCCAGTCCTACAGGGTTTCAGAATTGGACCCCGCGGATGAACCGCGTAGCCCAGCTCCTACTATCGGCCCTTTTAAAGGGTTACGATGAGTATATATGTGGATGCAATGAAATTGTGCCCGTGCCTTGGAAGAGTGTACAATATAACAACAATACAAGAAATAAGAAGCAGATATATGTACAAAAATAACATGGGAAAAAGCGAACACTTATATACATCATAAAAAGAAAAGTAAAACTCAGCACACACAAACACACATAATTACTTACAAACAAAACTGAAGAGATAACAAAATGAAACATAATATTGGGATTTAAATTTCTTGGATTTATTTGGAAATCTTAGGCTCGACCGTCAAAAATAACTCCCCAGTGGTGTCACCAACTGACACACCCCGGATTTTGAAACACAAAAATAAATAAATAAATATAAAGCATTTTTTTTTTTGAAAAAAAAAATATTAAAGATAAGAGGTTTTTAAAAGTGTTGGTTTTCGTATAAAATAAATAATTTAAGCCAATTTAAAAAAAAAAAAAAAAAAAAATGAGTCGCGCACCTAGCAATGAGTTTAAATGGTGTGCTAGGTTGCCGGATTTTTGAAAAAAAATAATTTGAAAAATGGCATAAGTAAAATTTTGACTCCAAAAACATAGTCCAATCAAAGATTCGTTTTTAAAAGGCTCAGGAGTCAGTTATACTCGGGGAATGTGTTAGGCACCCCAAGACGCCCGTCAGAAGACGATACCTTATCTAATTAAGTCCAATTAAAATTTAAATCCGAATGTTACATTTGATTTTAAAATCTCTACCTAGATAATATTTTCTTTAAGTTAAATTTGTTTTACAATTTTTTTTATTTTGTTTTTCTTCTCATCTGTTTTTTAATAAAGAGAAAAGTTTTATTTTTCTAACGTTTGCATCTTCTTCTTTTTTGGGTTTTTTTTTCCTTTTTTTTTTTTTAGTTGGTTGTTATATATATATATATATATATATATATTTAAAGGAAAATATTTTTTTTTTGTTTATAGTTTTTTGTTTTTTTAAAGAGAAAACATTTTTGTAAAAGGTTTCTTTTTTTTTTCTTCTTTTTCTTCAAAAAAAAAAATTGTTTTCTTTTCATCATTTTTTTTAAAGAAAAAACCATTTTTTGAAATATAATTTTTTTAAAATAACTAGGAAGCATTTTTTTGTTTTTCAATTTTTGCTTTTTTTTTCCTTTTTTTAATATTTTTTTTAAATATGGAGAACATTTTTTTTTTTGAATTTTCATGAACAAAAATGCAAAAATAATTTTTTGTTTTGTTTTCATTTTTGAAATATTCCCCCGGCATGGTCGCTTATAAAATATCGATGATCTAATAAGAGCGACCCCCGGGGGGTTTAATATCTCGAGGTTTAAATTTGGATTATTTTGATAAAAGAAAGGATCATGGAGGCCAAAATGTATTTTTTGAAAAACTCTTTTTGTTTGTTTTGTTTTTTGTTTTTTTTAATAAATTTTCTATCTTTAAAAAAAAAAAAAAAAAAAAAAAAAAAAAAAAAAAAAAAAAAAAAAGAGCATAGGCGGGTTGATTTGATTTAAAAAATATTATAAATCACATTTTCAAAAAAATTCAATCTTTAAAAAAGACCATTTTTAAATGAAAAATAATTTGGAATGATTTTGTTTTTAGTGATTTTTCAAAAATACTCCCCTCTTAGAAAGACTATATTTTTTTATTCACAATTTTTTCTTTTTTTTTTTCTTTTTTTTTTTTTTTTACTTTTTTAATAAAAAAAATCCAAAATGATTGATTTTTAGAAAACTCATTTTTACAACAAAAAAAAATTCAAATTTTTTACATATTTTATAATAAAACAAATATGAGATACAAATGAAAAAATTTCTTTCCATTTTATCAACTTATCCCATGCTCAAAGCCTAACTTAGAGAAGTACCCTCATAAACCCACCGTTTGAAAAATTTACACTGTTTAGAAAATCCGAAACGGTGATATGGAAAACTCTCCCTTTCTCAGATTTCAAGTTAAGATTTTTTTTCTTTATTATATTTCTTTTTTTTTTACGATTTTCATTTTTTTTTTTTTTTGGATTTTGGTTTTTTTGTTTTTTTCTTGTTTTTTTTTTTTTTTTTTTTGGAACAATAAAGATCAATTCATTTTTTCATTTTTGGATGTGAGAAAGTAAATATTTACAACAACATAATAACAGTAAATAAAATGCATAAAATAAAATTGCATAAATAAAAGCCCGGAAAGGCGCAGAATATGAAAACAAAACACGACAAGGCCCAAAACAAAAAAATAAATACAACCAAAATTTAAAAAAAAAAAAAAAAAAAAAAAAAAAAGGGCAGAAAGGCACAGAATAAGTACAACAAAATAAAAGCGTGGAAAGGCGCAGAATAGAAAATAAAATAACAAAATAAAAGCAAGGAAAGACGCAGAACAAGAAAATAAATACAGAAACGTAAACCGATTTTTAAGTGTTCCAGAGGAACGTCCCTTTAAGTTTTGTCCAATTTTAGGTCCATCATTTCAAGCGGTTTAAACAAAAAATAAAAATGTAGTTCGAGAGTGGGAAAAACTTACCTAGACTTGGACAGTTTCTTCTCCTTTTCCTTTTCCTCTTCTTCTTCTTCAAAACTCTTCTCTCTCTCTCCCCTTTGTTGCCCAAAAATTCTCAAAGACAAGAAACTTCTAACCATTTATATATTCAAACATGTGTACGCGTTTAGTCACAGAAACCCTTACCATTTTTGTTTTTTTTCTTTTTTTATGGTTGAAGGAACCTAAGGAACCATTCCCCACAATTATTCATTCTTTGATTTGAGGGGACACTAACCTTTTCTTTTTCTTTTTTTTTGCAGATGGGCGGTGCCAGACATTTATTTTTTATTTTTTTTATTTTTATTTTTTGTTTTTTTCCATAAGAAAAGGGAGAAAAGGGGCAGGGGCAGCCATGCCCCCCCTACCCTCACATGGATAGCTTTCCACGCAGGTAGCCGACGTGCGTGCACCCCCCTTTTTTATTTTAATTTTTGTCTTTTTTCTAAAATTTTCCACTCAAATAGCAGTGCGGGCATGGACGCACCCCCCTTGGTTTACACTAGCAAGACTTGAACCCTGGCCATTTAATTGAGAGGAAGAGAGTTTTTCCACCAATCTACTCTTAGAGTTTTTGCTCTATTTTACTTTTCCTTTTCTATTTTCCTTTTCTTTTTCCTTTTTTTGTATTTTAATTTCTTTTATTAGTGATTTTATTTTCCATAATTGATTATACAAAAACACAATTGGATTTTCAAAAGTTCAATCGATCTCAAAATGGTTTCCAATTATTCACCAATTTCATGAATTTTCGAAAATACCCAAACTTTAGAGTCAAAATGAAAATTTCTTAAAACTTTCGATTTCAATTATTTTTTGCCAAATTGAACTTTGAAAACCAGTATTGACAAAATAAAACATGAAAAAAATTTCGAGATTTATTTCAATCTGGTCATTTTAGTCTCAAAATAATTTTTCATTTTGACCCAAAATCCTCTTTTGGCTTTCCGAAATTAGAGTTTCGATTCGAGTTTTTTAAGATTTAATTCTTTTAAAATATTTGATAAGAAAAAATTGAATCAAAATTGTTCCTTGTTAAATGACAATTTGAAGTTTCTCATAATTTCAATTTGGCCACCTAAACTTTCTAGTTCGACAAATTGTCTCAATCAGCTTGCTCGGGGGACTAATTGGAATCATGAGACTTTCATTTAACTCGTTTGAAATTAATTGAACATGTCAAAAATTAATTTCAAAATTTGAGTCCAAATATCAATCTTTCAAATTTTTAATTTAGTCCCAAAACTTTTTCAAAAGGAATAATTTTGATTCAAAACCCACAATTGAATAACCTTTTGACTTAATCGGATTTTTGAGATATTAATTTAAATATTAGAGACTTAATTTTTTATTTCAAACATCCAATGAAACCAATAAGTCTTCCAATTGCAAAATTCAAGTTAGAATTAATTCTTGAAACCTTCAAATCGACCCTCCATTTATTTGGATATTCTCAAAATTCATGAATAATTGACTCAGCAAAAAACCAACTTTTTTATTTTTATTTTTTTTAAATGTCATGCATAGGTAGGACAAAATGTGGTGTCTATAGTAAGGAAACATTCTTGTAGACTTAGGAGAAGGGTTTGCCAGGCTGGTCCTCTTGGTCTATAGGGGCTTAATATGGTGGTTGGTCTCCTATAGCCGGTCATTGGTGAGTTCTCCATAGTCAGGTTCATTCCTGAACCTTTTCAGGTTATCTCAATTTGGTCCATGCAAAAGTATCTTCCCCTTTAGAATATCGAACTTATACTCGACTAGTGGGGAGAGGTACTTAGCTGTAGGTCCTCACACCTGATCAATGCCCTGCCCTTAGTGGATAACCTTGGTCTTTCCTCGGGTACGGACTATTGATCTTCAGAGAAGGTCTGGTTGTCACCCTCAACGCTGAGCGTCGAGATGAAGCTTGTGTAAAGTCCTTCACTATACTGAGCGTCGGGAGGCCCTTTTTAATCCCCAACTCTGTCGGGGTGCCGTTATGGAGAGTCACCCGCGATACTAAGGGTCGGGATGCCATTCACTTGGAGGGAGCACAAAGCATATTGCACAGAACACCTTCTTTATTTTGAGAAGCGAAAACCATTACACTTTGTACAAACCAGAAGTTATTTACAAGGATGGGTCTTCCCTACAGAAGTAGCGCTTTAGATGGTCAACGTTCCACAGGTGCCTGAGCGGCACACCTTCCTCCATTTCAAGATCATAGGTTCTTGAACGCGTGATCCCGGTGACTCTATACGACCCTCAAGACCGCGATGTTCTCATGACTAGTTCGAATGGGCATGTGCTCGAGGGCTGCCCTCCACTTCGCAACCCTGAGTTTAAGGGATAACAGAGGCCCCCCGGCAAATACCAAGATCTCCACATCCCCTGCTGCATGAATTTGTGCCAAGGGACTTGTTAGTGTCCCCCTAGTGGTCGGGCTCCTTATTGCCCAGCCAGATCCAATCTCAGAGGCCGGCATAAATGTAAAGTTGGTTCCTACTCACTTCCCCCCCCGTTACACTACCGCCCGAGCTGCGGGCAGTTATGTACGGAATGAGCCTTGAGCAAGGAAGGCTGTAGAGCACCGCCTGGCTGACATGGAAGGCTGCAACCAAGAAGTGCAGGGAGGTCAGGTAGGATCGGGTGCTATTGTGGAGGTGAGGTCTTCTTTATGAAGGAAGTTCGGGAAGAAGTAGTGTCGAAGCACTTCACTTACCCCCAGATGAATCCGTATGATGGACGTTAGATCCCATTGACCACCTGTTCATGTTCAAGTCTCATATGGACATGCAAGTGGCCTTAGTAGCTCTACGGTGTAGAGCCTTTCCCATCACCCTCACAGTTACAGGGTTGAGGCCAGCATCCATCTCTACTTTCAGGGAGCTCATGTTCAAGTCTTATATGGACATGCAAGTGGCCTTTGTAGCTCTACGGTGCAGAGCTTTTTTGATGCTAATTCGCCTAGGCGATGGTTTTTTCGCCTAGGCAAAGTAGTACCTTTTTGTTTAAAGACCTTTCTGATGTTTGTTCGCCTAGGCAGTGGTTTCTATGCCTAGGCGAAGTTATGCCAGTGTGAAAAACATTGGGTTTTGACGTTAATCTGCCTAGGCGAATTTATGCTAGTGTAAAAACTCAACCAATTGCACTATTTTTGCCTAGGCGGTGGTTTCTCCGCCTAGGCGAAGTTACGCCAGTGTGAATTTTGGCTGGATTTCTTTATGTTTTCACAACTTCTCTCTGTGCCACTTACTTCCACTTCATTCCTTAAACGGGTTTTAGCACAAAACACAACCCTAAATTTCCAAACTCCTAAATTCACTTCCGAACACGTTTCGAAGCCATGCCGGCTTCCAAAAAGAATAAATAATAAAATAAATAGTAGCAAAAATCGAGTAACTTGATACCTTGAGTTTCATTTCAAAAAAGAAAAAAAAAAAGAAAAAATTGCGCTTGAGTTACCGTCCCCAGCTGGACTTTTGTGTGGCTAAGCATTTTCACCAAAATTCCCCATAAACAAGGTATTTGGGCTCAAATGCTCTGTTGGATCAAGATCATGGCTTGAAGTCGGCTTCTCCTCTCTATCCTTATCATTTTCAATATAAGCTCAATCTTGGGATTAAGAATTAAGAATTCCAATCTTCTTCATCGTTTCTCGCACGGCTTAATCACACTAACACAATGAAACAAAAATAAAAAAAATAAAAATAAAAATAAACGTCAGGATTAACATTCGACCACTTAGTCGCAATATCAACTTAAAATTCACACAATCCCCGGTAATGGCGCTAAAAACTTGGTAGCGTATGAAATACACCGCTACTTACACTCGCAAGTATACGAGGTCAAAGTTTTAGAATAGTGGATCGGTTAAGATCGGGTATCGTGTCCACAGGGAAAGTGTTAATACTTGAGTACCGCAATTTACGTAGTCTCATATTATCCTGACAATTCAATTAATATTTAAATTAAACTAATTAAAACTACTACTAAGGATTAATTCTAATTACACTAATTAACTAGAGATCGATTTCATTCACTTAGTATCTTTTTGGATTAGTTTAGTTATCAATAATGGTTATTATCACATCCAACAATCTCGGTATCTATAACTCACTCGCTCCCTCTTCCGAGTGAAAAATGAGCGAAAACATGACTTCGCGTTAACGCCGAAGTCCCCCTCGAACGCCTTTCCGAACACATAGTCACGTGATTCTTGACCCAACCTCATGGATTGCACACAATCCAACTCTCTCCCGGGTTATTGGATCATCACGTTGTGTTTATCTCTAGTCCGAATCTGGGGTTATCTCTCCCGAGTGTCAAATCCCATATTCTCGGTTTATCGTAATAAGCATAATAAACGTGAAATAACGGTAAACACAATTGGAATTGGATAACAAACCATCAAAATAACTTATATTCAACCAAAGAGATATTTACATGAATTATATCTAACCCTAACTAATATCTAACTAAACTAACATGATCTTAGCCATTACAATATTAAATCAAGAGGATATAATCATCATCAATAAAAACATTAAGTACAAATATGGAAACAAGGAAAGAAAAATCAAATCTCAAAGTGGAGTAGTCCGCTTTCGCCAAAAAACGATCCTCCCGAGCTTCTTCTTCTCCATTGATGATCTTCCTCTTTTAGCTCTTCAAGATTTAGCCAAGATAACTTCCTAAACCTAATCTAATCTACTCCTAAATTATCTAATTCTATCTATGGTGAAAGGGGGTCTCAAAACATCCAAGCATCCTAAGGGAAGTGGGAGAAATGATATAAATAGACAAAAGGGTTCAAAATATCTCAGAAAATATCTTTGTGCTGCCGGATTTTTGCCTAGGCAAAGGAATTTCCACCTAGGCGAAGTTAAGTCGGTTAACTTTCTGCCGCTACTTCGCCTAGGCGAAGTTATTTTCGCCTAGGCCGTGACACACTTTCTTGTTTTGGCTGTAACGTCTTCGTCCGAGCTCCAATTGAGGTGATTTAAAAACCTATGGAAAGCTAAGAGAGAGATATAAAACTTCCACGTTTTGAGTTGTTCCAAAATAGGATTGAATAGTAGTCAAGAATAGGCTTGAAGTTACAGTACTTGCACCGGTTTTGCACATTTTTACCCCTTTTCCACCGTTTTCGCTCGTTTGCCTCTTGTTTGCGTCCCTACACCTGAATTATATTAAAAAAAAACAAAAAAAAATTAAATATAAATAAAACACTCTAAAACTACTAAATACAGTTTAGAAGTAGATAGGTATTTTACATCTATCACTTTCCTATCACCCATACAGTTACAGGGTCTGAGGCCAGCATCCATCTCCACTTTCAGGGAGCTCTAGAAATTGTTCCTAGCTTGTTTTAGTCACTCCCGACGGAGGCCGAAGACTGTGGCTCATATCCTCAATCTTCGGCTAAAGCCCACCGAATCTTTGGGAGACTACGTTGGACGCTTCAACCAAGAAGCGAATACATGCGATGACCTATCTGAGAGTGTAGCACTGAATGCCTTTGTTGACGGGCTCTGGCATCAGAGGTTGTCCTATGACTTTTGCTCCAACCCTGCTCCCACTCTCGATTAAGCTCTGGATCGTGGGACTAGATTTTATGGTGCTGACCTCTTTGCTACAACTAGGAAAGAGAGAGAATGAGTAAACAAGCCGAGGGTCTTCTCTACCGCGACGAGGAAGCCACCACCAAGGCAGTAAGAATGCAGAGGATGCTTAAAATGTGAGCAATCCCTCGGTCTAGGTAGAAATTCCACCGCCTAGGTAGAGAAGACCCTCGGCTTGTTTACTCATTCTCTCTCTTTCCTAGTTGTAGCAAAGAGGTCAGCACCATAAAATCTAGTCCCACGATCCAGAGCTTAATCGAGAGTGGGAGCAGGGTTGGAGCAAAAGTCATAGGACAACCTCTGATGCCAGAGCCCGTCAACAAAGGCATTCAGTGCTACACTCTCAGATAGGTCATCGCATGTATTCGCTTCTTGGTTGAAGCGTCCAACGTAGTCTCCCAAAGATTCGGTGGGCTTTAGCCGAAGATTGAGGATATGAGCCACAGTCTTCGGCCTCCGTCGGGAGTGACTAAAACAAGCTAGGAACAATTTCTAGAGCTCCCTGAAAGTGGAGATGGATGTTGGCCTCAGACCCTGTAACTGTAAGGGTGATAGGAAAGTGATAGATGTAAAATACCTATCTACTTCTAAACTGTATTTAGTAGTTTTAGAGTGTTTTATTTATATTTAATTTTTTTTTGTTTTTTTTTAATATAATTCAGGTGTAGGGACGCAAACAAGAGGCAAACGAGCGAAAACGGTGGAAAAGGGGTAAAAATGTGCAAAACCGGTGCAAGTACTGTAACTTCAAGCCTATTCTTGACTACTATTCAATCCTATTTTGGAACAACTCAAAACGTGGAAGTTTTATATCTCTCTCTTAGCTTTCCATAGGTTTTTAAATCACCTCAATTGGAGCTCGGACGAAGACGTTACAGCCAAAACAAGAAAGTGTGTCACGGCCTAGGCGAAAATAACTTCGCCTAGGCGAAGTAGCGGCAGAAAGTTAACCGACTTAACTTCGCCTAGGTGGAAATTCCTTTTCCTAGGCAAAAATCCGGCAGCACAGAGATATTTTCTGAGATATTTTGAACCCTTTTGTCTATTTATATCATTTCTCCCACTTCCCTTAGGATGCTTGGATGTTTTGAGACCCCCTTTCACCATAGATAGAATTAGATAATTTAGGAGTAGATTAGATTAGGTTTAGGAAGTTATCTTGGCTAAATCTTGAAGAGCTAAAAGAGGAAGATCATCAATGGAGAAGAAGAAGCTCGGGAGGATCGTTTTTTGGCGAAAGCGGACTACTCCACTTTGAGATTTGATTTTTCTTTCCTTGTTTCCATATTTGTACTTAATGTTTTTATTGATGATGATTATCTCCTCTTGATTTAATATTGTAATGGCTAAGATCATGTTAGTTTAGTTAGATATTAGTTAGGGTTAGATATAATTCATGTAAATATCTCTTTGGTTGAATATAAGTTATTTTGATGGTTTGTTATCCAATTCCAATTGTGTTTACCGTTATTTCACGTTTATTATGCTTATTACGATAAACCGAGAATATGGGATTTGACACTCGGGAGAGATAACCCCAGATTCGGACTAGAGATAAACACAACGTGATGATCCAATAACCCGAGAGAGAGTTGGATTGTGTGCAATCCATGAGGTTGGGTCAAGACTCACGTGACTATGTGTTCGGAAAGGCGTTCGAGGGGGACTTCGGCGTTAACGCGAAGTCATGTTTTCGCTCATTTTTCACTCGGAAGAGGGAGCGAGTGAGTTATAGATACCGAGATTGTTGGATGTGATAATAACCATTATTGATAACTAAACTAATCCAAAAAGATACTAAGTGAATGAAATCGATCTCTAGTTAATTAGTGTAATTAGAATTAATCCTTAGGAGTAGTTTTAATTAGTTTAATTTAAATATTAATTGAATTGTCAGGATAATATGAGACTACGTAAATTGCGGTACTCAAGTATTAACACTTTCCCTGTGGACACAATACCCGATCTTAACCGATCCACTATTCTAAAACTTTGACCTCGTATACTTGCGAGTGTAAGTAGCGGTGTATTTCATACGCTACCAAGTTTTTAGCGCCATTACCGGGGATTGTGTGAATTTTAAGTTGATATTGCGACTAAGTGGTCGAATGTTAATCCTGACGTTTATTTTTATTTTTATTTTTTTTATTTTTGTTTCATTGTGTTAGTGTGATTAAGCCGTGCGAGAAACGATGAAGAAGATTGGAATTCTTAATTCTCAATCCCAAGATTGAGCTTATATTGAAAATGATAAGGATAGAGAGGAGAAGCCGACTTCAAGCCATGATCTTGATCCAACAGAGCATTTGAGCCCAAATACCTTGTTTATGGGGAATTTTGGTGAAAATGCTTAGCCACACAAAAGTCCAGCTGGGGACGGTAACTCAAGCGCAATTTTTTCTTTTTTTTTTCTTTTTTGAAATGAAACTCAAGGTATCAAGTTACTCGATTTTTGCTACTATTTATTTTATTATTTATTCTTTTTGGAAGCCGGCATGGCTTCGAAACGTGTTCGGAAGTGAATTTAGGAGTTTGGAAATTTAGGGTTGTGTTTTGTGCTAAAACCCGTTTAAGGAATGAAGTGGAAGTAAGTGGCACAGAGAGAAGTTGTGAAAACATAAAGAAATCCAGCCAAAATTCACACTGGCGTAACTTCGCCTAGGCGGAGAAACCACCGCCTAGGCAAAAATAGTGCAATTGGTTGAGTTTTTACACTAGCATAAATTCGCCTAGGCAGATTAACGTCAAAACCCAATGTTTTTCACACTGGCATAACTTCGCCTAGGCATAGAAACCACTGCCTAGGCGAACAAACATCAGAAAGGTCTTTAAACAAAAAGGTACTACTTTGCCTAGGCGAAAAAAACCATCGCCTAGGCGAATTAGCATCAAAAAAGCTCTGCACCGTAGAGCTACAAAGGCCACTTTCATGTCCATATAAGACTTGAACATGAGCTCCCTGAAAGTAGAGATGGATGCTGGCCTCAACCCTGTAACTGTGAGGGTGATGGGAAAGGCTCTACACCGTAGAGCTACAAAGGCCACTTGCATGTCCATATGAGACTTGAACATGAACAGGTGGTCAATGGGATCTAACGTCCATCATACGGATTCATCTGGGGGTAAGTGAAGTGCTTCGACACTACTTCTTCCCGAACTTCCTTCATAAAGAAGACCTCACCTCCACAATAGCACCCGATCCTACCTGACCTCCCTGCACTTCTTGGTTGCAGCCTTCCATGTCAGCCAGGCGGTGCTCTACAGCCTTCCTTGCTCAAGGCTCATTCCGTACATAACTGCCCGCAGCTCGGGCGGTAGTGTAACGGGGGGGGAAGTGAGTAGGAACCAACTTTACATTTATGCCGGCCTCTGAGATTGGATCTGGCTGGGCAATAAGGAGCCCGACCACTAGGGGGACACTAACAAGTCCCTTGGCACAAATTCATGCAGCAGGGGATGTGGAGATCTTGGTATTTGCCGGGGGGCCTCTGTTATCCCTTAAACTCAGGGTTGCGAAGTGGAGGGCAGCCCTCGAGCACATGCCCATTCGAACTAGTCATGAGAACATCGCGGTCTTGAGGTGTCTTTTCGGGCGCTGTGGTTTGGAGAGTTGGTCCACCCTGAACAGGGGCTAGCGGCAAGCGCGCGAAGAGGAGCTGTACACATGACTTAAACTCTCGCATTTGGCGTTCAAGAAGATCAACCCAAGATACCTCTACGGCTTCCAAGGTCTATCTTACAGCCCCAGGTGGCAGAGTGGACGGTCCTGCCTGGTCCTGGGGAGGGCAGTTATTCTTGTTGGTGGGAGTTGGAGGGTGTGCCCTTGAAGTTCTTGACATGTCTTCTCTTTCTTCTGTTCTGGGTCTGTATGTCCAACCAGACCTTATGATCACCCAGGCTCAGCTAAGCAAAAAGCAATGATCAGGGGAAGGATTTCTACACGATGCCCATAGACGACGCCAAACTGTTGGTGTATAAAATTGGAACACACCTCCAGTATGGTCTAGTCGGATGGCAAATATTTTTCTACTGAGGTGGAATCGTCGGTTGAAGTTCTTCATGTGAGCTGTATTGGGTCTTGGGAGGACTGACCTACCATGTCCATAGTCTTGCTCCTCAGGGAGTGATACCTACAAAAGGATCAGACTAGAATTTGTCTCGGTAAAGCCCATTCAGCATGAAAATAAGAGCTCAGAGAGAAAAGGTACAGAAATGCGTTAAGTATGCAAGTGAACTCAATACATGTGTGTAATAAAGCATAACTCAGGCTTGCATAACCCATAGTATATAAAGGCGTTGGAGATGATTAGTCAGGTTTAAACACGGTTAATTAGACAAAACCCTGTGTTTATGCGATAATCCTGGGCATTTAGAAAATAATCGTTGAGCTTGAACTTTTGGGCCCATTTAGCGAAGCCTGCGGGCCTCTGTCAGGCTTGTAATGGTGAGCCGGTGGAGAAGAGTGGAGATCCGTGGAATCTTGGAGGAGAAACGAGTTGGAATAAGGAGCCGGTCGAGGTGAACGGCTGAGTCCCTGAAGTTAACCGTCTAGGGCACGGCATAGAACTCAGGGCAGTACATCTCTGCGGGGCACTTTGCTTCTCCCTAGTGCAAAGGAGATTCCAGAGAGGAGTCGTAGTTGATGTATGTTCCAGCATGGAGTTGCGGATTCCGAAATGCGTTTATGTCACTACAAGGCAGACACGTAGATAAGCCCCAGGTGTTGACTCAGTGGTGCCCAAAAATACCCTTATCAAAATCTAATCACATGTAATTAGAATTAACTAATACGAAGTTTATTTTGGGATTGGTTAATTCCATGTTTTGTGATATTAGAGAATCATTATTAATGAAAATGTAATTCAATCTCATATTCTAAGCATAAAAATGGAATGGTAATTCTGATAACCATTCTAATCCCTTACCTAGTTACATGTAGCAAACATGTGGTTAGTACCTTGGAATTGCTGTAAGTGTGTCGCATGAGAGGAATTGGATCGTCTCTCCTCATTGTGTAGTACAAAATTCTCTGGCCTATATCTACACGGGCAGACATTCGGTTGAAAATATACGTTTACTTGGATGACCAATTGAAGAGGTAAGAATAAGTTCAGCAATGTGTGCTGTTTTGGTAAATAAAAAATCGAGAAAATGGCAGATATGAATAGTGCTTCACCATTTAAAAAACGTATTGATTAGTAAAGTTGATAGGCATATTTTGATACATATTTAGATCCAAATTAAAAGTCAAAATTGAATGGTATTTCAATATATACTAGTAATTAAAAGTCAATATTAGTCTAGTTTAGGGTTTACATGTGTTGCACAAAAATCATATTGTGTATTGTAATATCGAAATTTTATTAAGTAAATAATTCTTGTAATTGTAGTTAAGAAACCTATTTAGATTCACAAGAAAGTTTGCCATGGAAACTAAAACATTTCCTACCTAACTCTTATTACATGTTTGGTACATGGTATTCATGTACTGACCAAGAAATTGAAATGGTTATGAAAATTATCATTTCATTTTTATGTTACGTATATGAGATTAAATTTTATTTTTATTATTAAAAATTTTCTAATCCCACAAAATATGGGATTAACTAACTCAAGATAAATTTGGTATTAGTTAATCTTAATCACATGCAATTAAAATTTAATCTTCTGTCGGTCAAAAAATGCGACCAAACACTGACCAAATATAGAAATGAGAATGAAATTTAACTAAAATTTATTAAATTACTATTTTACTCTTTAAAAAATTCATTAAATTACTATTTTACCCTTTGAATTTCTAACAAATATATCCTTTCATCGTTTTTTAACACTTCCCTCCCCCTACTTCTTCCTCCCTACACCATTTTCTCAGACGAAAAACCAATTCTGGTAGCCAACGCTGAATTCTCTCTCTCTCCCTCCTATATATATACATACATATATACACCTCTTATTTGAAATTTTATTTTATTTATGTTCGATATTTTTTATTTAAAAAAATTATAATTGAAAATTTATATTTTTTCAAGTGGAATTTTTATTGGACAAATGTATTCAATTCTTGATTTATTCTCAACACTAATCAAACATTGAAATGAGAATAGTCATTCTAATATCACATCTAATCTCTTTTGTCACCAAATATAGGAATAGTAATGATCATTTAATTCCATTACCATTACCATAATAATTATAATTCTATTCTCATTTCATTCCATTCTTTTCTAACATACCAAAGGCAGTGTAATAGTTTTGGATATACCATTCTACAAAATTATATGAAATTTGTAACTTAAGAAAAAAAAAAAAAAAGATATATATATATAAAGGATATATGTCATTGACCTCTCCTATCATTTTGCACTATATTAGATATTTTCCTTATCATTTTATAAATATCAAAGATCTCCTCTGTTTTTTTGCACAAATACCTCTTACCACCCTCATTGATTAAAAAATAATAAAATTTTAATTATAATACTAATTTTACCCTTGACTATTTAAAAAATAATTAAATAATAAAAAACTAAAATACATAAATAACTCTTTAATTTATATATATTTATTGTCACCTCCTACCACCGCACCCACCGCCGTCGCCGCCCACCACCCACCCAACATCACCTCCCATCGCCGCCACCTCCCACCACCCACCACTTCCTACCACCACCACCACCTACCATCGCCGCCACTACCCACCCCCATTAACCTTTTTTTCTCTCTCTCTCTCTGGTAGTGGTGGGAGTTGGTGGTGGGGGTGGGTAGTGGTGGCGACAATGGGTGGTGGCGGGGGAGTTGGGCGGTGGGTGGTGGGAGGTGGCAATGACGGTGGGAGGTGGTGTTGGGTGGCGGCGGTGGGAGGTGATGGAGGGTGGTGGGTGGTGGCGGCGGTAGGAGATGGCTGTGGCAGTGGGTGGTGGGAGTTGGACAGTGGTGGTGGGAGTTGGGTGGTGGTGAGAGATAAGTATAATTATTTAAAAAGTTAAGCGTAAAAAATATAATTTTAAAAATATAAGGGTGCTAATGATTTTTTATTAAAAATAACCTAAGGGCAATTTTGTCCAAATGGAAGTAAGTAGTATTTGAGCAAAAAGACAGAAAATATCTCTGGTATTTATAAAATGACAGAAAATGTATCTGGTATAGTACAAAATGATAGGGGATGTCAATGGCATATACCCTATATTTAAATGAAGAAAAAAAAAAAAAAAAACTACTTAAAACTTTTATAGAAATTGGGTAGCTAAGGTAGCGTTTGGTAACTATTTCTATTCCCATTCCATGCAGTAGGATGGGATGGGATGAAAATTTTGTTTCCTTCTTGGGAGTAGAATCGCATTTGGTAACGATAATTTTTTTATTTATTTTGGGAACAAAATCACATTTGGTAACGATTTTATCCTAAATAAAAAAAAAATGTTTTGAGAACATTTTTTTTTTTTTTTTTGGCCTCATGGCAACGGCGGCGGCGACGGTGACCCGATGGCGACGCCGACGCCAACCGGACGGTGACCGACGGGTGGCTGACGATGGCCAGCCGACGGCGCCGGAAGTTGCCGAATAGTGGCCGGACAGTGGGCAGCCGGCAATGCCAGAGATGACCGGCGACGGTTGCCGGAGATGGCTGCCGACGACGGACAGCAACAGACGGTGGCCGGCAGCGGACGAACAGTGGTGGTGACCCTCTTTAATTTTTAAGAATGGAATAGGAATAATGAGAAACAACTTTTTTTTATTTCTCATTTCTTAAGAAAAAAAAAGTGGATACAATTCTCAAATGGGAATGGAATGAGAACGGGAACAAAAATTACCAAACGCTATTCCCAAACAGAAATCTCAAAAATTTGAGAATGGAATGGAAACGGTTACCAAACGGGACCTAAAAGTATCAATTAAAAAAATATTTTTTTACGATATAAATTTAGAAGTTGTATGGTACACCCAAGAGATGTTAGTTCGGTTAGCAAAAGGAGGTGTCCAATTTTCTTGTCAAATAAAATTCGACTCTCCTAAAGAACACTCCGGGAATTAAATCTTGAATTTAATTTTAAATGCACCAAATAGATGTAGGAGAATGCACCCTTAAATTCACTCAGGAAGATAATTAATCGAGATGCCATAAATTGACCTGAACAACACCCCCCACACACACACACAAAAAAAAGGGGGGGGGGGGGGCGGAAGCTGTATGGTACATTTAATTGTTTAGATGATGTAGGAAAAACATATATGCATGCATCCAAACTACTCCGCAATCTCTACAAAACAAACAGAAAGGGATAGGACGTAACTATAATAAGAATTCCAGTCAAACTCCGAATTATTTCATTTCACAATCTGGGCGAAGAGAACATAATCCCACGCAGAACCCTAGAGCGTGGTTTTATTTGTTGATCAAGTCGAAGGGGATTGCATATGTACACAAGAAAGAGAAGCAAGAGAAAAACAACAAAAATAACCCTTTGATTTGTACAAGATCCCCTTTATATGTATTAAACTAAAAGGGGAGAGATGATTGTGACAGTGCTGCCGCGGCCTTGCAGACGGGGCACCAGTTCTTGAGCCGTAGCCACTGGTATATACATTCCACATGAAACCCATGCAGACATCCTAGTTTTCCAACTTCATCTCCTACCACATACTCTTCCTGCAAAGAGCAACACATTCCCGTTCAAAGTGTATAATCAAAACAAAGATTTTGTAACAGATATGTAGCAAATTAGAGCATGCCACATCAAGGTGGGTCCCTAAGCGCAGGATAAAAACAGGCATCACTTCATTTTTTAGGCTGCATTTGGTGTTCGTTACCATTTCTGTTTTTGTGTTCTTTGCTCCTATTCTCTGTTTCCAGGAAACAAGCAAAGCAAAGTATAAAACACAGCACAAATAGAAACAACCAGTCAACTATACCAGATGAGTTATCTACCTCATATCAAAGACAAGAATTTTCAAAACCTTATCCAGATGGAAAATGTGTAAACAGCTAGGGATGCAATTTATAAGGAATGCAGCAATAAAAACAACCATGTGCCAAAAATATTTAGGAAAAATATACCACGTCAGAGACATCAAACAACAGACATAATGTGACATTCTTTCGTTCTGCCACACCATTTTGTTCACGTGTATAAGAGCAATTAAGTTGCTGAAAGATGCCTCTTTTGCTAGGTTTAGACCAAATTCATTGGTTAAATATTCTCGACCACTATCAAATCTGACATTGTGAACAACAATGTATGATTGAGTTTTTATATTATGAAGAAAGGGAGTAAAGGGTTTCAGACTTCTTTTTCATTAAGTATATCAAAGTGCAACACAGTTATTAATCATCTATAGATGTGACGTAGTAACAATGTTGAAAAATGACCGTGACAGGAGAAGAACCTCATACATCAGAATGAATGAGGTCAAAGGCACTAGGGGCATGATGCATGGGAGAAGTAAATGAAGTGCACGTATAGTTTGACAATTCATGCACCACACATTTAAATTTAAAACCTTTGAAGTTTTATTCAAAGATGGAAATAACCAACATAACTATTGAAAATTCACGTCTTAAACAGGCAATGCCAGAGGTCTACAGTTTTAAAAGAACAAAAACAATATCGAAGGCTGGTAAAACAGAAGCTTCCACTGGACGGAGGTACTAATGAAAAAGGTGGATCCCCAAAGTAGTAGAGTCCATTGCGCTCATATCCCCCACTAAAAATCTTCTGCAAAGTTAGGTCCTAAAAGAAAAAATGATCTGGTAAGAAAATAACTGCACAACTAAAATTCTTAGTAAGACTACTAACAAATAACAGATTATAGGCAAAGTCAGGGACAAAGTAAACCAAACAAAGAGTGATCTGAGGATAAGCAGTCATTTCCCTGACACTGGATGGAAATGAAGGTTCCATCAGCAATACGAATAGACTAGTCAATTGAAGTGACGAGACTGAAGTACATAGCTCAACAGTCATGTGATTATTGGCACCGGAATCCAAAATCCAAGTTGGTTGGTCTAAGTTCCCATGAAGAGCAGTAGGAATTCTTGTTGTTATGAACTATTGTTGGATTGGAAGATGATGTCAGACCCAAGTGCAGCTGTAGCAGAGCAATCTGAGATTGAAGTTGACTATAATCTAGTGCGCCGAGGTCAACTAATACGAGGAACACCTTTCCCTCTTACGCCTCCATGATTCCAAGAGTATTGTTGCTTCAATTCCGGGTGGAAAACAAAACAATTGTCAATGAGGTGACCGATCTTGCAACAATGTTGACCATGCGGATGGGTACCTATTGGGCGAGAACCAGAAGGTGCAGCGAAGGCCATCTGCTCTCTGACTGGAGGAGAGGGCTCAAGTGCTATCAGAACTCATCATCGTTCATTACCATCCAAGGTAGCAAATGCCTAGTATAAAGAGGCCATTGGTGATATATTTAAAATCCGAGTTCAAAGATTCTCAAACTAAAGTTTTGAACCCAGGGATTTGATTAGTCTAGCGGCAATCAAGGCGTTTAGTCTCAACAACATCATCATTGTAAAGTGTTAATGGTTAATACTAGGCCGGCTCTTCCAATCTAGTCTGAAGATATCCAAAGCAATTAGCGGCAGATAACTACAAGGTTGTCTAGGAGACAAGAGAGATCTCACGATAAAGCTCGAATATTCGGTAATCATGTATTGCATGGGCTCACATCTTCGTAGGGCAGCCCATAGCCCATGGGCTGTCTCATATTCATGAACATATTATGGATACAATCTTCCATTGAGTTGAACATCTATCCCAAGATGACACAATTGTCTGCATCCCACAGAGCGAAAGCAAACGGACACTCTGTTACCTAGATGACAAAGATTAAAAAACTATCATTTCCTAGTACATCAGGGACAACGGAGGAGACAGAACCAGCTGGACAACGCCGCTAATTCACAGCTAGGACAAGGCTACTGACCCAAAAGAAGGGCCGCAAACTGTTTGCCTGGGATAGAGGGATGGCCACAGGACAGAGGGACAACCAGGAAGTTGCTGCTGCGGGAGAGATAGGGAGTCCAAAACTGCTGCCATGGGACAGAGTAAGGCAGAGATGATGCTACTGTGGAACAGCCGAAAAGCCATGAAGATGCTGCCGCAGGACAGATGGGGGGCTGCAAACTGCTACGGCGGGGCAAAGGACGTGAAGCTGCTGTCGAAAAACGAGTGAGGGCTGCAAAATGCTGCCGCGAGACAGATGGCGGGGGGGGCGAAAACTGCTGCCGCAGAACAAAGGAGAGCCGTGAAGCTGCTGCTGCATGATGGACAAGGGGCCAAGAAGCACTGCAGGACAGATAGGCGGCCATGAAGCTGCTGCTGAGGGACAAATGACGGTGGGGGCCTAGATGTTCTAGCAGTGGCGGTGGCTAGGGTTTGAGGGCAGCAGGTGTTTGGGTATTTCCGCCTTTTTTTATTCTTTTGCTTTGGATACCAAAAAGAATATAAGCGAAAGAATATTTTTGTAAATTACATTGAGCCTAGGGTAAACAAGGAAGGAAATCACCCTAATAAATGGGCTGATAAACGAAATAATAAATAATACACTAAAAATAAATATTTCAACAATTTGCATTTCCAGCATGTGTTCACGGAATTAAATTCCACAATTAATTTGTTGGCTAATCTGGGTTGTTTTGAGAATAAGGAGTCTGCGCAGTGGGATGATCTTCCAACTCGGCTTAAAGGTCTTATCCGCATGGACAGACGTGGCAATACTTATATCAAGAATTAATTTCTTTAATTTTTTGGGCTTTTCAGACTGGTATCAATAGTAAACTTTGGATTAGGGGTTGTCCCCCCAGCTTCATGAGCTGTATTTCTTTGTTCGAGGGGAAGTTCTATGCTGCTTATTTGTATTCTTTTTCCAGACAGGTCTAGCCCCTAAATTATGATTTTGGTGATTAATAAAACTTCCCTAATCATCATCGTCGTCGTAGGAAAATAGTTTTGGTAAAATATCTTAATCGTCTGTTTATTAACCTATTCTAATATATTTGTTTGAATTGACCAATTTTCTTTAATGCACAATAGATACACTTGACGACACTTATTCATGCGGTTATTGCGAAGGCGGTGGCCGGAGAAGACGATGACAGCAGTGGCTGGAGAAGACAATAGCGGTGGGTGGAGGCTTATTAACTAATATTTTTAGATAAAAAGACCTAAATGCCCTCTTTGTAAAATATATATATTTAAAAAAAAAATTATTTTTTACAAAAATTCACAAAAGCTTGCTGCAGTTTCGGCAACGTTTTCAATTTGGGGGTAACTGGATGACCCTTTCCCATTATCATCTATGGATTGGGCTTCCAAGTAGGTGACACTGTCGATTAAACGACCAACTTCTCTTTCGAGAGCTTTGACTTCTTTGCTTGAGGGGAAGATCTATGCCGCTTATTCGTATTCTTTTTCCAGATAGGTCTAGCCCCTAAATTATGATTTTTGGTGATTAATAAAACTTCCCTAATCATCATCGTCATCGTAGGAAAATAGTTTTGGTAAAATATCTAAATCGTGTGTTTATTAACCTATTCTAATACATTTGTTTGAATTGACCAATTTTCTTTAATGCGCAATAGATACACTTGATGACACTTATTCATGCGGTTATTGCTCCTAACAAGCAAAGTTCCATTTAGAGAAAGAAAGAGAGGAGAATGTTACCATAGTGTGCTTGTGACATGTGACTTTAATATGATTATTACAATTGGAAAGGTGTACAAAATAATTCACTAGTAATATTTTTGCATTTATACGGGCTAGTTAGAAAAGTGTAGCACATGATTCAAGTGATGTTGCACATAATTTTTCATTTCCTTCGCCGAGTGTGTTTGTTTTCATATTATTTTCCACAATAACCTAATTGTATGATGAAATTTAGCGTTTGAGTTATGCACTGGAATAAATTGTACGTATTAATTGCCCCAATAAATATTATTTAGGGTATTTGTCACTTACCTCCCCGGTCATTTTACCTAAAACCACAAAACTTCCCAATCATTTGCAAAATACCGGTCTACCCTTATTATTTTGGTTAAACACCATTTGATTCCTCTCTAGGTCAAAATTAAAGAAATTTTAATTGTAATGATAATTTTACCCTTAACAATTTAAAAATAATCAAAAATTAAAACACATAAATATCCCTTGAAGGTTTTTTTTTTCTTTTATTTAAAAAAAAAAAAAAAAAAAAACAAACAAACAAACAAACAAACATTTCCTTCACCTTTTTGCGATAACATTCCGATTTTAAAAAATAAAGTTTAATAAATTCACTAATGCCCCTATTTAATAAAATATATTTTTTCACCCCTTTTATTTCTTAAGGAAAAAAAAAAGAAAACTTAAACCCCCCACCCACCCCTGTTGGATTTCTTCTTAACTCCCTGCCAGCACCCCGTCATCTTTCTCCTTCTTCTTTTTCTTCTTTCTTGAGAGCTGACGCTGCGTGTGACCGGCCACGCTGCTCGGATATCTACAGATTCGGCACTGCGACCGTTACCATTATGTAACCCCATACCGCGATTTAAATCCTAGCTCTAGATAGTCAATTTGTAATCCATTCATTTGATAGCAACTTTGAACACGATGAATAAATTGGAGTGCCAATAAGAATTTTTCAATAAGAAATTCTTTCTATTTTGGTCCATAAGAAGTATATTGAAGGTGCAAGGGCAAAATAGTATTTTCATTGATTATGTAACAGAAAATTAGTTTTGCACTTTAGTAGTCAAAGTGCCCATTTCTAAAGTCTAGTAGGCTAAAAGTTAAAATCGACCAAAGTACAAGGAGGCAAAGTGCAATAAAACCCCAAAGAAAAGTGTTCGCAACTAAACTATATTGAACATGATACTTCATTTCTAGGAATGTTACCATTGGTATTTCAAATTCAGTTGAATGATACCCAAAGGGTATTTTGGTTGTTTAATAATTAACGTTTTTCTATTTTAAGTAGATGTTATTAGGGGTGTTTTGGGCATTTAATATGATGTGTAGACTAACTTCAATTGAAATGCATTGAATAAAAACTTGAATGTCCTTGATAGACCAATTAGTTAGTAAGGACTTAATAAGATTCTAGCCCTCTCTAGATTAATTGTTAGTTTGTTAGAGATAGTTTGTTAGTAGAATCTGTTAGAGTGTTTGTTAAGTTGGGGTTAATAAATAGCAAGCATGGGCTTGAGGTTAGGGATTGGAAAATTGGGAATTGAATGGGAGAGACTAGGCTCTCGAAATCCTAAAACTAGGAGAGACCGGGCTCTCGAAATCCCGGCATTAATTCACTATTTCTGTTTTCAGTTGTATTTCTAATTCATTGAATTAGTGAATTTTCATCTCGTTTCCTTATAGTTTTGTTCCCAAATTCTTCATGTTAGTGGTTAGTTGTTTTTGTTCTATCACGCGTATTTTCGGGTTTAATTAAGTTTTTTCGGGTTTAATTAAGTTAGCAAGGTCATTTTTTTGAATTAAGTAAATGTTAATAAGGGATATTTTAGGTACTCAAAAAATTACAAAATGACATTACAGGGATAATTTCATCATTTACGAAATTATCTAATTAAGCTGAATGCCATTAAGGGGTACTTTTACTATTATGAAATTGGGAAGTTGACCAAGGAAACTGGATGGGCATATTGTCACATATTTCAGGTATGTGACAATATGTATTAGTTTGTTGCGACAGGAGTCATGGCTAAATGAACCTGATTTAGCCATATTCAACTACTACATATTTCAGGTAGTCTAGTCCTTCACGCGGATCAAAAAAACCCAAAACCACCTAGTTTGCATCTAAAAATGTGTTAACACCACTTTAACTAAGCTTCAAGTTCCCGGCGCACTTGCTCTAACATGACGTCAAGAAAATGGCAATCCTAGTGACACTGACCAGCACAAATGAGACAGTGCAACAATTTGATCATGAAAACGATCTTTAATAGTAGCTGACCTGGCATATACTGCATTGAGTATCATCTCCATCTCCACTACATTTGTTTAACTGTTCCTTGTGAGTAGTAGGCTGATAGATGCATCTCGTAAGACAATTAAACAACATCTCTTCTGGTAGTGCTGTACTAACATTACCCATCTTTTCCTCCAGCTCTAATAATTCCTGTTAGTAGTGGCAGACCATGTTAGAAATAGCACACTTATCTATACAAGCAGCATAGTGGTAGAAACAAACCTCATATGACATGTTATCAATATCCAGTCTCATGTCTCTATGCTGATCATAGAAGCCAAGCCCACCTAGGAATAAGTTTGTCTCCAGAGCAAGTAGTTGCTGCAAAGAGAGAAGTTTCAGACATCAACAGCCAATTCGGAAAATTAACAACCATCAATTTATTACCTCATATGTCAGTTCTTCATCTTGTTCAATCCTCTCAAGTGCTAGTAGTACCTGACAAGTAAAAGAATATCTCAGAATACCCATTGTTACGGTAAACAACACCACCAAGAACAACTATTATACACATACCTCTGCAATCCCATCCATGTTGTACCGTCGTAAGCGATCACGATTCATTAAATGGGAAATGCTGAGGTCTCCAGAGCTGTTGGGCACAACACTAGGTAAATTATCCTCATCATTACCCATACGGCTGTAAGATCTCAAACAAGTAGATGCTTCTGTAGAAAACTGGTGTGAGGAACTAGTAATATTCATACTAAATGGTGTTTCTGGTTGAAGCACTTGTGAAGTCATATCAGGAGACTCGGTCGGTAATGTGTCCCTCCCGCTTGCTTGATTAGGGAGGCCTATTCTATCGTTGGTCTTCACTATCCTTCGAGTTCTCACTGAAGAAATACCAATATCCCTGCCAGGAAAATTTCTGGCGGGTCTCGAATCAGAAATGGAGATTCCATTTCTAGACTGAGAAACACGGCTGTCTTCAAATGAAGGTCCAACAATCTTCTTCCCTTTGGAAGAGGAACTGCTTTCTCCTTCAGAGTTTCTCTTCTTCACCATATCCCTCTTCCTAATGCCATTTGATTCCGAGGATGAGGATGAACAGTCTTGTGAGACGACATCTGATATAGAGTTGCATCTAAGATTTCTCAGACCATACCTGCTACTATTCCTAAGCCACTGACCAGAGTTTTTAGATGCCGAGGTAACAGAAGAACCTGGTTGAGCATCTTGATTGCCCAATCCATAGTTTTGTCGAAATATTCTACGAGATCTATTTGATGCACTGGAGCTCCCATCTTCACCCGACTCATCAACTTTATCCTCTGCTTCAAATTTTGTTTGTGTCATATTTGCTGAAGTGGGAATCACTGGAACATCTACCTCATCCTGCGCACTACCAGATTCAGATGAATATGTCTCTGATTGAGAATCAAGCTTTTTTCTAGATTCCTGAAAACATTTTCTTGCACTGATCACCATGGAGGAAGTCCTGGACGGACTGGCAACTATCTTCTTACCACTTGAAGAACGGAAAGGCGACTTTGGGTATTTAACTTTCTCCGAAGATCCAATCTGGGACCTTTTCATATAGTTGAGTCTTCCACTGCAGCCAATCCGGTTGCAGAATTGAGTATTTGGTTCTCTGTTGTCAGCTGTACCTCTCAAGACTGGGCTGGATCCCTTTCTAGGGGCTACAACCCCACCAGCAGTTCTTTTACCAGAATATTCATCCATTTCTGAGAAAGCAATAATGAAATCGGCTTTAAGACTTCTGCATGTTATTGATACCAACTGCTCATACCTTAACGTTGCGTTTGGTAAGTTGGAATGGAATGGACATAATAGCTGTAGTACTGGATAAACATAATACCATTCTATGGTGGCATTCGGTACATCTATTATGGTCAATAGCAACAAAATTTAAATGACAATCTTGCAATCACCACTTCAAATAGACTTTAGTTGCCGCTTCAAATTTCAAACTTCAAAGTCACGATTCTGCAGTTCATATTATGGTGCTTACCGGGACTTCGCTCATGACAAAAACCTTATATTAGTCCATTAATATTCAAGTTCTTATATTGACAAACATTTTACTGGACCAACTACTACGGAGCAAAATATGGAAATTAAGCTGATCAAAACTAAACCAAAATAAACTTCTCAAACATCTAAATTAGCCAATATGAAATAAATGATCACGTCAGTGGACTGAAATTCAAATATGTAGTGAAAGCACTTCAAGACAGAAGATGGCGCTCGAGAAATTCCAAGCCTTCTATCAAGTCAAAATTCAAATACTAATTAAAAGATTATTTTAGAAGAGGCCATATATCCATCATTGAAAAAAAAAACAATCATATGATCAGCCATCCAGAAACACAACCCAAATATTGATCAGCTCAGGGCACAAATTAAAAGAACAAAAACAAAAAGACCATATGCTGACAGGGTCATAATTTCACAGGACATAGGAAAAAGAAAATTCATTCCCCTTTTATTTGTCAAAGAGACTTTGTCGTTGATTCACTGATTCGGATATCATCGTTCTGACTTTTCACTAATTAAAAACCATCTTCCCCAAAATTAAGCCGGCCATCAAACTGACCTAACAAACACAGAAGCAAGACGAATAGACGCACATACATATACAAACCAACATATAGATCATTATTTTTATCCATGACATGAAAATTAATCAAAGAAAAATCACGCAATCGATTACTCATAATTAAAAATTTAATTTTAAAAAAATACCTCAATAGGGGTTCAATCAATATATAAACGCGGACCAAGGAGAAGTATCGTTATTCATAATATTCCCATCTTGTATTTGAATTATTGTGAGAAGATGAACTATCGTTTTACCTTAGCTTGTCGTTGTTCTTCTTCTCCAGATGAAGGAAAAGAGAAAACGAAAAGAATAGATTTGTGTGTGAAGCAAAGCAAGAGACGCAAGGGAGAAGGAACAGAAGCAACGCGTAACGCAAGATCCGAGAGTGATGGAATGGTGGACGAAGCAAAACAAACCCACCCTGAATTGCCGTCCTGCGGGTTGATCCACAACCCTTGGATTCAATGAATTGGAGCGTCAGAGATAGCCGGCTGTGCGAGACGTCATGTCGTGGCCCATTTAAGTCAGCCGAACAAGAACCATATGCTTATTTCTTTTTTTATTTTTATGTTTTTTTGGCTGGATGGAACCAACCCCACCGCAAAGAGAGGGATTGAACTACAAAAAAGGAAAAAGATGGCCGCCTACCCATTATCACTTTGAAAATTGTATTTCATTGTTTCAAATTATTAATTTCAGATTCCTTTTATTTACGACCAAGTTAGGATGGATTGAACTCCAACTCATGGGTCACGGCCCATTCGATTTTAAAAATTAATCTTTTAGAATTAAAAATCAAAACAGTCCCCATTTGGTGGTCAGTGTTTTCATTCCATTCCAATTCAACCTAACCCAAAAATTCTGAATTTAATTTTTGAGAACACGTTTGGCAAACACAAAACTCAACCCAACCCAACTCAATTCAAAAAATAAGAATTAATTCTTAAAATCCTAAAAAAATAAAAAACAAAATTTTATTTTATTTTTTTTCCCAAAAAAATAACCAGTTTTAGGGACACACTAGGCATTATTTTAAATGTTAATGATCTGCTCTTCGATCCCCGCATTCTCTTTTTCTCTCCTTTTATCATTTTTCGTTGTTATGCTTGTGAGTCGCCACCGCCTTCATCCTGGCCATTGCCATCTTCGTCGACTAGTTCCTCCTCGTCGCCGTGGTCCATTCACGACTATCGACCAGCCATCGTTGTCTTCGTTGAAGCTCACCATCATTGTGATTTCGATTGCTTACCAAGCCAGCCATCGTCGTCTTCATCCAAGCCGGCCATCGTCGTGATTTCGATTGCTCACCAAGCCGGCCATTGTCGTCTTCGTCACCACCGGCCATCGTCTTCGCTATCCTCACTATCGTCTTCGCATAACTCATCGTCGTCTCCTTTCTCGTACTCGCCATCGAACAAATCGAACAGATCAAAATCATTCATCCTCGCCATTGCTCATGATTTTGATTTTGTTACTGAAATAACTAAATCGATTTAAGGTTCGATTTTGATTTCATTATTGAAATCGATCACGAAATCGATTTCGATTCTCGATTTCATTAACCAAATTGATTTATGGTTTGAATTTAGGGTTCGATTTCATTGCTCAATGTGCGGTATCATTATCTATTTTGATTTCGATTTCATCACGATTTTCGATTTCGAAATTGAAATCGATTTTTGGTTTGGTTCTTGATTTTTGTTTAGGGTTCGTTCTTTATTTTAGTCTAGGGTTGGTTGTAGGTTTGGTTTAATTTCATGAAATCAATTTTCGGATTGGTGCTTGATTTGGAGATTTTTGTTAAATTTGGGAGTTTGGTTGAATAAATTCTATAATTGGTTTATGAAATCAATTTTAGGATAATATCGTTACCAAACGTGATTCTATTCCCAGTAAAAAAAAAAAAAATATTGTCGTTACCAAACACAATTATGTTCCCATTAGGAAATAAAATTCTCAACTCAGCTCAACCCAACCTATCTCAGTTGGGTTAAGAAAAGTGGAACACTAACCAAACGTCACCTTAGTTTTTATTTGAGTTTTAATTTTAAGATAGTATATATATACACTTTTGTTTATTTATAGTTTGACCTCAAATATATATGATATGGATGTAGTATTTATTTCACATGTTGTATTTTAAACTTAACGGTTTTGCGATTTTATGATTTTTATTTCAGTCTATCGGTCTAAAAATCAACTTTAAAAAATCGGAGGCTTACGTTTTGGTTTGGGTTTGATGATAACAACACATTTGAGGTTTTTCATCATCTAATAAGTTGTTGTTCAGTTTGTATCTTAGACAAGTTAAATGGAATGGGATGAACTAATTTGTAAAACCTTTTTTTTTTTTTTTCACGTGCATATTTTTACTTGCATTTTAGAATATTTAGAAAGTAATAGGATCTATTGTGACATTTAAATTTTATTTTAAAAATTTTTAAGGTTTTAAAAATTTGGGGATTAAATATTAATTTTAATTTTGACTTTTAAAAATTTAAGAGTTCTTAAGTTACTTAAAATTAATTTTGAAATATAATTAATATTATCTTTATTTTAGGGATATATATATATAAGAGGTGAATGTGTTGTTACGAAGACAAAACATTCAACTTTAATTGTGACAAAGGCCACCAATGTCACCTTTGGCAAAAAAAAAAAAAAAAATATGTTGGCAATTGAACTTTACTTCATCTGTATATAAAATAAAGAGTGAAAAAAAAAACATTTTGTTTGTTCTTGACTTTCTCTCTCTTTTGAGTCTCTCATATTACCCTTTCATTTGGCTTGTTACTGTATAGCCTCGTTTGGCTTTTGCTCCAGTAAGTTCTTCAGGTTTTTTTTTTTTTTGTAATCAATTTATATATAGTTCATGTATATAAGTGTGTGTCTATATACAATATATGTAAAATATTTAAATTGTAAAAAAAATTAATTTAAAGTTAAAATTATAATGATAATTTTTTTGGTATTTTATTATCCAGTAATATTGCTAATATTAGTTAATATTTTTTCTATAGTTAAATTAGTAATTGATAAATTTTAGGGAAACTTTTTTAGAGGTCTCAAAATTTCAAAAATCATTTTCTAGGTCTCATCTCATGTGTAAAAAAATTACTGTTACAGGACTCTATAAAGTGATATTTTTATGGGATGGAATTTTTGGAGGAATTTCCCTAAATTTTATAAATGCAACTATCATAGTTTAGTTGTAAAATTTAGTTGTAAAATTTATTTTGTGTTAAGAAAATAGAGTATTTAATTTTAATAAATTTTATGTAATCAATAAAATTTGGGAATAAAAAAAATGTATTTTAATGTCACGCATTACACGCATTTCATTGCATATTAGATTTATTTAGATAAATTTTTAATTTAGGTCCTGTCGTTGTTAGGTTTACAGACGAGGCCGACCCTGTCAGTGACGGTAGTGTGAAAAGTAACGTAATTATCGAGATAAGTGTACTGTCTTCTATGTAAATTGTCAAATTATATTCTCGTACTAAATTGTGATAAAGAAAAGATTTATTAAAATTGACGACTTTATAACGTTACAGGGATCAAGTAAATTTTTAAGTGTGGAAAGTGATTTTATTTATTATACTACTATGTCACAGTATGGTCCCGACAGGAAGACAGTCCTACAGGATGTTGTTGATCCTAACATGAAGGCATGTCCTGTAGAACGTTATGTTGTGACCTAACCAAAAGAACAAGTCCCGCAAGTGGTGGTGGTTGTTGTTGAGTATCACCATGATATGATGGTTTATACCACGTGATAGATCTTACCATTGGAGATATTGAGTGGCTCTCACACCGATAACAACCTTAGATTGCACAATTGTACATGTTACGATACCGTTATAACTCCCGATCGTGAGGTGAAACAATCATATGCCTAGTAGGAAAGTATGTTTCTAGTATTTTATTATATAAAAGTGATTTGATTGGTTGATTTATATTCAATTGCTATATGATGGCAATATCTGTGAATTTCGTTACTGTCCACTGTAGTTATATTTTGTTTTAGAAAATATCACTGTAATTATATTCTGTTTTGGAAAATAGATTCTGATAAATATATTTGATCCATAAATTATTTTTTATATTATGAAGACAGTATACCAAAAAATTATTTTATCTCAGGAACCTCAGCTAAATATGGGTCCCCTACTAACTTTAGATAAAGTCGGAGGGTGGTATCGGTTTAAAGTAGTCAGGACTATTTTGGGTAATTAGTGGATTAGACTTTTGTGGGTTGTGATGATATAGTGGATATGTGTAACCACTGAATTTTGGGCTATATAAATATTAAAAAGAAAAAAAAAATTAATCATATAAAATATTACATATTCGTTTGTTTTTAGTTGAATAACATTAAAGTCAAGATTATGCTTGTCTTTGGGTGTTGGGGCCCGAGGTGGGGTGTGACAGTTTTTTGTATTAGAGCTTAGATGATAGGTTCTGTAGACGTGGCATTAGAGTGTCGTGTCAGTAGTGGACCATAAGATAAAGTGTTAATAGGTTAGTTCTGCACGTGAGTGATAATTATTTTTATTTGATTAAATAGTACAATTGAATCATGCACTGCTTGTTGTATTGTTAGCATTTTTATTTATTAAATTTCATTTCAGATCTTGAATATGGAATGTTGAAATGAAAGTAGTGGGAGTTCTAGAACCAAAGAAAAAGGAGTAGGGTGCAGAGATGATTAGATGTTGTCAAACAAATATTACAGGTTGTTACGCAACTGACTAAGAAGTATGCAAAGATGATGGAATGCTAGAAGGCCCAAACCGAAATAGTCAATCCTTAAACTATACTCTTGAAAAGATTCAAGGAGTTGGACCCCCCCAACTTTTATGGGAACTGCGGGTCTTGTTGATACGGAGAATTGGTAGAGGAGCATAGGACATGTATTTGAGGCGATAGGCATTACTAATAACAGTTGAGTTCGTCTCGCCACCCTCCAGCTAAAGGGGGAAGCCAAACATTAGTGGGAAGAAATAAAGAAGTTAATTTCAATTATAGACCAAGAGATCACTTGGGATCAATTTGTTGCAGTATTTAATGAAACATATTACCTTTAATCCTATCATTTTGAGATGGAGGAAGAATTCATATTACTGAAACAGGGGAAGATGTCAGTCCTTTAATCTGAAATCAAATTTGATGCCTTATCCCAATTCGCTCCTGATTTGGTAAAGATCGAGGACAAGAGATGTAGACAATTAAAAAAAAAAAGACTAGATTTGTAAATACGTTCAAGGTTAACTGCCTGACAAATAAAAAGTTATCTTGAACTGGTGAACACGGCGAAATTAATAGAGAAAGATGTGTAAGAAGCTGCTCAAAATCGTGAACAATACAAGAAGAGCAAATTTCCTTTAGCAGATATCCACGTCGCACCTCTCGGGGATTTGGACCTTGACCCAACTTCATTGGGCCCCGATAGTCGATCAATTAGCTAGGAGCCTAGGCCCATGACAATCATATTTTGGGCGACGACATAATGTACCCAGACAAAGTTCAAGTCAACAGGGGTAGGGTAGGGGCCAAACGTTTAGCTGAGCTAGGACAGCTATTTTATATCAATGTGGTTCATTGGACCATTTCATTAAAGACTATCCCATGGCAGGCCCAATATGTTATCGTTGTCATGAGTTGGGCCACTTATCTCTGTTGTGTCTAAAATTTGCTGCTACTCCTACACCCTTTGCAAGCAGTGTAGGCAGTATTGGCCCTAGCGGTGTTCAGGGACGAGGTAGAGAATCGACCGGTAGACCTCCAACACGAGGGTGTGTTTTTGCTACTACTCAGCAAGATGCCCAAGTTACCCCAAATGTGGTTATAGGTATCATGTCTTTACATGATAGAGATACACATATACGTATCGATCCAGGTTCTACCCATTTATTTGTTTCGATGACCTTTATGATGCATGTAGGGAAATTGCCTACTTCTCTGTCATATGATATTATTATATCTATCCCTGTGGGCGAATCAGTGTTGATAGATAGTGTGTACAAAAATAGTTTGCTTTGCATTGGTGATAGAGAATTGTTAGTGAATTTATTACCCCTGAGTATTCACGATTTTGATGTGATATTGGGTATGGATTTGATATCTAGCTATCATGCCACAACCGATTGGTTTAAAAAAGAAGTTACTTTTCGAGTCCCAGGCAACCCAAGAAACTATCATAACCAAGTCTAGTTACCCAAACTAACTAATACTTAAAGCTCGGTTTAAAACCAACCAAACTGAAATCCTATCGAGTCAAGCCATTAATGAATCATCAAATCAACCTTCCATCAAGTATTTAATGCTTGGGATGACCTTGGAAGACTACATTTAAGGTATCTATGTATTTTGATCAAAATATCTTAGAGAAACCAAATTGTTTGAAAAGTAACTACACGGTTACAAGACTAACCGTACCAATCCCATTACATTAAGGGCATTAAATACCCATCAAATCAAGTGTCATAATCATGTATTAAATGCAAAATGACAAGAAATGATTACATTCATTGAACCTCCAAAGCATTAAATGCAAAGTAATTGAATTAGTTCAAATAACTAATATTTAGCAAGCAAACCGAACCAAGAAGCATTACATCATGCATTAAATTCCCCATGTGCAAGCCAATCATTACCAATCATAAGTAATAATGATCAATTATTACCAATCATGAGTAATGATTGCCAATGATTACCTAAGATATTTTGAAATTTGGTAATCATTACCAAATCTTAGTGAATCTTCCAAAATTACCCAAAACCATCAAACTACAAGATATTAAAGCGTCACTCTTAGACCAAATAGTCCCTAAGGAGAAAGTTGGGATACCCTATGCGTTGGCCAATACGCAGGGTGCCCGAGCCTATAAATAGGCAGCCTGTTTTCAAAATTCAAAGGGCTTGGTCCAAGACTTTCTCTCTCTAGTCTCAATTTCCTCTCACAGGTCTAGGGAGTTCTCAAGCCTTCTATTCAAAAAACACCTCGAAATTCTGTCAAAATACCTTCCAAAAGGTGTTCTTGAGAATCTTAGAGGAAGATCTCAAGAAGTTATCGAAGAACGATCGAGAACAACCAAGAAGATTCAAATAATGAGAAAAAAGAAATCACTTGGGGAAATACTACTCCCCTAAGTTAGGCAAGTCTTCTTAAATGCCCTTCGAGTTGTCTTAACTACGGTTATGTTGCTTGTATATAGTATGTTTGTGTAGATCTTGGAATTCATATTCCATGTTCATGGTATACATATCAAGAAACTAGTCAAAAACGTCGAAAACGTGTCAAAAACATCAAAATATGTCAAAAACATCCAAAAATATGTCAAAAATATTGAGAACATCAATCACATCATGAGTTGTGCATAACATCTTTGATTTTCTCAAGAATACATGAAACCGAACTCCAAAAAATTCAAAACAAACCTCTAATTATTGACTGCTAATCACTCAATTGACTTTACATTTCTGCAATAGTCTAGATCATAACCTGGCACTGCAATAGTCAAGATCACAACTTGACACTAACGGCATGTTTGGTTGGACAGAATCGAGGGCAGAATGGAATCCATTCCGCCCTTGATTCTTATTCCATTGTTTGGTTCTCCAATGGAATCACTTTTGTGATTCCATTGGAATGAAAATCAAGGGAATGAGATTCCATTTGAAACGGGTTGGAATCAAGTTCAACCCAATGGAATCAAAACTAAAATTACAAAAAAAAAAAAAAACATCGTTGATTTAGTCCAATCCAGAAATTAGATAACATAAACAGATTTTAGAGAACATAAATAAATTTTAGAGAATAGAAACATAAATTAGAGAATATAAACAGAAATTAGTGAATAGAAACATAAACTAGAGAACAAAAACATAAATTAGATAACAGAAAATTGAGAACAGAAACATAGAATTGAGAACAGAAACTGAAAATTGAGAATAGAAACAGAAAATTGAGAACAGAAACTGTAAATTGAGAATAGAAACATAAAATTAAGAATAAAAAATATAGAACATAAATTGAAAATTCATAACAGAAACTAAAAATTGAATGAAATAATGAAATATAATAAAATGAGGGAAGAAATGAAATAGCAAAATATAATAAAATAAGGGTATAATGGCATAATGAAATTATAATAAAATAAGAACATAATGAGAATTTTATTATATTTCACTATTCTACTCCGTCCTTAATTCCATAACAACCAAACAAGTAAATGGAATAGTGATTTCATTGATAATTCCATTATTTATCTCATTTCATTACTTCTTCTATTCCATTCTACCCTCATTCCATTCCGTCCAACCAAATGAGTCATAAGTCTTCAGGCTCGTGGATTAACGCCATAAACATATATACCTATATACTACTCCTTCGAGACTTGTGGCTAAAAATTCAGGATAAAAGGAGAACCTCTATTCATTTGGGGATATATGTGCACCTTCTTCAAAACTATTTTCGTTTTTCTTAGTTACAAGTAGGATTGGGACATATACTATATATTTCCTTTCCTTTTTGAACTAATAACCTAAATCTAAACACTAAACTTTCCTAAAAAAGTGAATTCGGGTTGGAGTGTTCTTGACAAAATCAAAACTGAATATCCACATATCATTGGTGTGATTCATGTCTTTGTCTCATAAAAACAAATAAAAAACAAACAATCAGTTTATCTAGGGATAAACTACGTGCTGACCTGATTCTCAGCTACCTGAGATACGTAGGCAACCTAGGTACGGGTTTGATCACCCCTCTAAATAAAAATCAGTTCATCTTGAACAGATGAACCACATTTCGACCTGATTTCCCGTGAAAATTGGGATACGTATGCAACCTTTATAAGGTTCGGTCGGAAAAAAAATAAAAAAAATCATTTCGTATGCTTTATATGTTGTTGCTGATAGATAGTTAACTTTTACTTGCTTTTCTTACATTAAAAAAAATGCATGGAAAAAAAAAATGCATGAAAAAAAAATGGAAATTATTTTGTTAAACAAAATCAAAGAAAATTGCTTGAACTTTATTTAAATGTGAACATCTATTTAGACTGAGGTACAGTCTTCGGACGGGTATTTTGGGGTGCTTTAACACATTCTCTAAGTATAACCGACCCCCGAACTTAAAGAAATCTCTGGTAAAAGACCAACAGGTTTCGAGTCAAAACTTGGGTCATTTCAAAATAAAAATGAATCTCGGTGACCTAGCACACCATTTAACCTCATGCTAAGTGGCGACTCATTTTCTAACATAAATCCCAACTCGAAGGATGTTTTCAAAACCAGTGCCTAGAAAAGTCCTTGAAAACCATTTTCGAAAATGAACGGATTTTGAGGATTTCGAGAGGGAGAAATGAAACTTTGTTTTTCTCTTTATTCTCGATCTCTACTTCTTCTGCTTTCAAAAAATCTGGCGTGCATCAGTAAGATTGAGAAATTTTCTTTGATACAAAAGAAACAATATAACTAGAATTTAGGTAGTAGTTCTTCCAATGTTAATAGATATTGGGAGATTGAAGAGGAGGAAATATCGGCCAGAATTCTTCCTAAATTTCATGGAACAGACACTTCTAATCATTTCTAGTGGTAGGGTGACATTGTGGATATTGGAAAGAGAAACGACGCCTATTATGTAGTAGAAACTATTAGGGACTAGTTGAGCAGGACTGATTTCAAAAGATCAAAAAAACTCTTGGAGAGATGGGGAGAAGGAAAAACAAAGCTCGTACTCAAACATCCATGAATAAAATCATATTTCATTACTTCGACAAGAGTAAGGGTGCTTTGAATCATTAGCAACCCTAATCAAGTCCGATTGAGGAATTTCATACCTACTCCTCAATGAAGAAAAAAGATTTAGAGAAATAGGAGGGACCATAGTCCCCTATGAATGAGAAGGTTTGGACAAAGAAGCGAGTTTGACATAGCTAATATTCTTGAAATCAAAATCGGAGACAGGTTGACATCGACGACATTACCATTAAAACTCACAATTGGAACAATTTCCATGATTAAACTCTAAATAAAGGGAAGTTGGGGTTTCACAAGAGTGAAGAACAAAAAATAAGAATCGTAGACAAAAGGTGAAGTAATAATACATAAGAGAAACAAGAGAAAGGCAGAGACTTACAATTGCTTTTGTTCAGGAATTCGAGTTTTTTACTACTCACCTTCTTTCTTTAAAATTAGTTAAGAAGTCAAAGGGACAAATAATAGGGGTAAGATTCCCACCCAAGGTACCTCGGAATATAAGAAAATATAGGCATGCGACCAGCAGTGGGCCGAAGTCTTCAATGGCCAGGAAAACCTATCATATTGTGATTGGCTAGCCCAAAAAACTTTATGAAGAATCGTTTGGCCCAAGGGCATAGGCCAATAGGGGAATAGCCTAATATACCCAAGTTGCATATGGGCCTCAGAATCCAAACACCTAGTAGATAAGTTGCATATTGTGTCACGATAGTGAACATGGATCAGTTAAGCCTACATGCTTGCATGGGCTTAGTGGGGAGTTCATCGTGCAATCGTTGTCAGGATATGTCTCCCTTAATGTAATGAATGATGAGGTACAATACAGTTATAAGAATAAATACCTTCCATAAGTCTATTTAGAGTTTTTTACTGCCAATTTTATCTATACTAGAACATATTAATTTATTCTCACACTGAAGGATCGTTGGTCGACACTATACCAGTGTCACTTTACGTTAGGGGTAAATGTAATTTATTTATTTTTTTACTTTTTCTTTCCTTCATCAAACCATAAGTTCTTCCCGGTTTTCTTCTCACCCAACAACCACCACCACCACCTTCATCCACTGTCGAGATTTGAAGCCAACTATGAAGATCTAGGTCTATGGGATGGGTTCTTCCCGCCAACCACCAGATCTTACCTAGAGCACCAATCCACCGTGACGGTGGTGGCCAACCATCACTAGAATGTCTCAATCTTCATCTCCTCCTTAGCAAACCCTCTACTTCAAAAGGTAAGGATTCAAAATTTATTTTCTAATTTTTGCTACCTCTTATTTCGGATTGTAGTGTTCCAATTGCGGTTGGATTCAATTGCCCAAAAGGAGTCGGTGAGGCTGAGGAGGGGGCGAGGTTGTGTAGATGTTGTGAATGGTGGAAGAAGTGACGGTGGTGTGTTGCTCTAGAATGCTTTGGGTTGTCGAGAAATAGGGTTAGAGAGAAGAAAGCGAAAATAAAAAAATGAAAAATTAAAAGAAAAAAATAATATATATATATATATATATATATATATATATATATATATATATGTGTGTGTGTGTGTGTGTGTGTGTGTGTGTGTGTGTGTGTGTGGAATATTTTTATGTTTATTTAATTAATTTGGAAAGTGTTGTTGGTACTTCAAAATATTGATTTGGCCGCTAGTTATAAAGTTAAATAATTTGGGAAGTGTTTTTGGTACTTCAAAAATTCAACACCAGTATCCTAGAGTGCAAATAGAAATTTTGGTATTTTAATTGCAGTTTTTACAAAGGAGACAAACTAGATAACCACGGCATAATTACTAAAAATAACCAATAGACTAAAAGCTTGGGCTATAGCCAAGATATAGTGGTGCATTAAATTGATGCCCTCACATTTTAACAATATTTTATTTTGATCAAATAAAAAATATAGTTAAAATATTATTTTATGTATAGTGGTGACAGTTTAGTCAAAATACATGGGCATTTGGTGTCTAGTTTTACAGTACTAGGAGGTAAAAAGTAATTTTCTTAAACTACGTTAATTGTCCCTATAGAATAGGAAAAAAAAAAAAGAGAACTTGCACAGAATTATAGTGAATATATCATTTCTCCATTTAGCAAAGTGTGCAATGTACAACGTACTGCAAAGCAAATTATCATCTTATGTATATCAATATATACTTTCTTAATAAAATAGCATGGTTTACGCTAAACTTACATAAAAGGAACCTATCGTTTGCCATTCAAAAGATTTAACAGCCCCTAAGGCTTCTACTGGGCTTTCTTTCCTTCAACATTGTGACTTTCTTCCATGTTATCTCCACATTCATTACGGACAGACTGCGTTTTTTCTTGAACAATTTGTCCAACTTTGACATACTTCTCCATAAACTTGTACTCCCAATCTTGTAAAGCTTCAAGTTCATCAGGATTGAGACGATCAATGTTCCCAGTAAGGTCTCGAGGGTCAAAAGACATGAGAGCTAGGGCTCGGCTAGCATCCCTTCCTGCAAACAATGCATAAGGCCCACCAGGACCATAGAACATTCTGCACACAAAGGTTAAGTAATGTGTTATCTTTATTTTTTACCACAAGTAGATAACCCGAAGATCTCACAAGTTAGCGACACTAAATATATGCATATATTTAAATGAGAATACAATTTCTTTCTGGGCAAATTTTACCCCTTTACTTCTCATGCAACTTTGTATTGAAGTGCAAAATTAACATAATCTGCCTCTCAAAATTGAA
Source organism: Eucommia ulmoides (assembly GCA_016647705.1). Classification (NCBI taxonomy): domain Eukaryota; kingdom Viridiplantae; phylum Streptophyta; class Magnoliopsida; order Garryales; family Eucommiaceae; genus Eucommia; species Eucommia ulmoides. Next base: position 35,716,359 of record CM028330.1, read on the forward strand.
ACTTTAAACTATAAAAAATTGGAGTACTTGGCAAGAAATGAACACAGTAATTTTACAAGGGTTTTAATTTCTCTATCTAGCTTTAAACAATCTTATTTTGTGTATGCTACATTTTTTATTGAAGATTTGTTATCTGTCAGGAAGCGCCTCTCTTGTTCTTTCATAGTGTCGATGCCCTTCGGGTAAATAGTTTTACTGTAGCTATCCAGCAATTAACAAGTGTTTAGGGGCTCAATTCATTGTTAACATGTACAACGAACAAGAGAGGCCCAATGGCTCCAAATGACTCTCAACTGGCCCCCTTTTTCGATTGAGGGAGCGAGGATTGGGGAGGCGGGGGAGATTATCGGATGATTTGCTGTTTCCTTCTAATCTTTTCTTAATATTACTATTTTAGCCCTATTTAGTTTATTTTATTAAGGAGTACTTTTTCTTAATCTTCCACACACACACACACACACACACACATATAAAGGATCAGTCATATTACAAAATTAAATGTCAATATCCCTCCTTCATCCAAACAGAACAAAGTAAAGTCAATTCCCCTCCCCCTCCTCTTCCCTCTCCTCTCCTGCATCCAAACCAACAGTAAATGGACAACCTAAAGAATGATACTACTAAATTTCAACATTGATGACGATGATTGTTATCGTGAGATGTCAATTGCAATAATGTCAATTCATACGACACGAATTACTACCGAGATTTTCAATCAATGGAATCACTTCCGTCAGGAGACATGTGGAATTCATCTAGGAATGGAATGATTATAGGAACAACCATTCCATTCACGTGTTTAATATGATGGATTAGTTTTCATTCTCATTCCTAGGTATTCGCTAATCCTGCAAATCATGGGATTAGGCAATTCAATTTCGAACATGGGAGAACACACTAATGGGCTTTCTGCACTCGCGTAACATAGGTGTGAAGGGGTGGCCCTAGTTGATCCCCACCACTTAGGTAATTCATTTTTTGACTTACACCACTTGATCAAAAAGCATGTTCATGTCTGGCGGGTATGGGCGTCCTCATTTTCTAAAATTTATATTTGTTGCTGTCATCTCTAAATTGAGGGTATACTTTTGCTTAATTTCATTTTCGTTGGTCTATGGGATCATAAATAAAACACCTAACTCCATACCCACTGTCCTCACTCCCCTATGGCTCTGAGTTTTAGCTTCAAGGTGACCATTTTAGCACTGGCAAACTGTTTTATGTTATTTGCAGCATTAGAGTTGGTGGCTCACTGGCTATTAATATAATTATATGGTCATTTAAAGGGTAATTCCCTGGAGTCTAGGTGCAGTAAAATCAACATCTGTTTTCATAGTATTTGTATGTCTTTGGTTTGGATATACATGTTTATGTATAATATCCCTATTATTATTTAAATTAATTTTTAAAATTTCTTTTTAAGTTTTAACGCGTAATTTGTGCTTGGAGATTGATATATATGCTATTGCACCACCGGTCAATTGGCAGATCCGTGCTGGTTCCTGGAAAGAAAGCATTGGTTATTGAATGTTCTGGGAGGTATGTGAAGAATTTTGACCCCCATAATCCCCCTCCTAACACCGTTGCAATTCTGGACCTATAATCATAGCTTTGCTCTGATTCATGGGTTGATGTGAGTTGTATTTAGTTAATTGTCTTCTGGTTGAATGGCCTATCGTAGATTGTGGGTCCTCAAATTTTTCCAATCGCTTTTTTTATTATGATATCTAATCAATTGTATTGCTATAATTATGATGAGAGGTTTACACCAAATGGATGTCAAAAATTGTTAGAATAATTGATAATCGTTCATATACTTGCATGTGCATAGATTTTATCAACAGATTAGTAGGTTTAATGAACTTCATTAGTCAAACAAAATTCAATTATTGATCATTATTGTATTTTTATCAATTTATATTTGTGTGGTTACATAGGTTTTCTCAAAAGTTTTACTGTTGAGTTGTTATAAATTTTCATTTTGTTGCCAATTGACAATTGAGTTATTGGGATTTAAGATTAGAGACTCAATGAACTTATCGAAATTGAGGAGATGTACCATAGCAGTGCCTTTAGCCACAGGGTATATACTAGTCTACTATATTGTATAACAAACTACCCCAATGACCATGAAGGCATATTTCAAATTCAAGTTTGAGAGAATGAAAATTTACAGATGAGTTTCATAGAGTATAGTAATAAGTATGTTTTTTAATTTATGAAGCATCTATAAGCTCCAAATCTCAGAAATATCATGTCCATATATGCGATATATTTTTGCATAAAATCAAATATTTAAATAAAAAGAAATTCAATAAATCAACAAAGTGTAAATCTTACTTAAGTCGTAATCCTAGCATAGAAACATAATCCACCCAATTAAGCCGCAACCTTAGCAAAGCAGAAACATAATTTGGAAGCCAAAGCTTCCCTCACTTCCCCCCCCCCCTTTTTTTGTAATGCCCCTTTTATCCGTATTATTCTTCCAACATCAGCAACCAAATTGAAGACCATTCCACCAAAAAATAATTGAATATTTTATAGGGAGACCGTAATTGTTCGTGCTCCTGTTTTTTTATTTTGGATTATCAAAACACTAAGAAAAATAATAAAAAAATACTTCAAAAAATATTTGGAGGATTTAAAATACATTTCTTTTGTTTTCGTTTTTCTTTTCTAAATTTCCTAAAGGTACTATGATTTTGTTTATTTATTAGTTTATGACGGAAGATACAGAAAACAAAATGCAATAACTATTTTTAGAATCAACCACAATATTTACCTGTTTATATACGATAAATTTAGTTCAGTTTGCGCCCTATTTTTCAAAATAAAATTTAGAATACATCTTACAAATTTTATTGATTTTTGAAAAACGATTTTGAATTTGGAAGCAATTTCTTCGGACCACTATTTGTATTTGGTATGTTTTTGGCGGGGGGCAGGGGCATGGAATGGACAAAAGATGTGGATCCATAATTGAAACAAGGGGCTAGGAAACAAGCGAAGAGAACGAAGAACGGTATACCTAGAGCGAGAGACATCGTAGATCTGTCCTTTGATGGCCATCAACAAGGGCTTCTGCGGATCAGAACCGTCGTAAGCCCTGAGTTCCTCCTCAGTGACGTCGCCCAACTGAACTGGCTCACGTTGAACGTATTCGTTGGCCCGCTTGACAGCGGCGTAGTCTTCGGCGGCGACAAACATTCCACAGACGACTTTGTAGACAACGAACATGAGGGCCAGAATCGCGAAGAAGGCCGCCGGAGATATGCCCGTGTAGTGAGTGACAAAATCCATCACCATCGTATAAAATCCACCTATTTTACCTCTATTGCTTTCTGGTTGTTTGCCTCGGGGATCAAATTGAAGCAGGGAAAGTTAAACGTGCGACTGGATGAGTGCAGCGGCCAAAGCTGAATTTAGATCCACCTACCAAACACACCGTTTCATATGTTGATGATTTATTGACTTAAATTCCATTTAATAATAAAAATCATTTAAAATTCAATTCTATTTAATATTTTTTATGTAGTGTTTCTATTACAATTCTTTTCAAACTAACTTTCTCCTGATTTTTTAAACCAATTCAAAAAAGAGACGACCTTCAAATAAAAAAAATTATGAAACACATTTATTCATTTAGTATATCAAGAAATTGAACCATACTATTACAAGAATTGCAAAACTTATGGCAATCCTAAAATTCTTGTAAAATTTATAGTGCACTCAAAGATATATCAGCATAATTCTTATCTAAAGTAGTTTAAACTCTCAAAAGCAGTGTGCGGTATCTAAAGTAGTCAATAGAATGAATGTTGCAAGAGAACAAACTAACCCAAAGGGATTAGATCTCAGATGGAAATCCAAGGTATGGTCCCATTGAAAACCTCAGGAAGACTTCACTAAAATAACTGAATTTCAATCAACACTCTTTTTTTTAAGTGTCGTCAAAGTGGAACAAAAGAGTGAGTACGAACTATTAACCCAGGTTGCAATAACAGGTTTCGCCAAATGGTCGTGGTTTACTTTGGCCTTTTGTGCCTTTTCGAAATGAGTTGTTGAAAAAGAATTGTTAAAAAATAGTTGTTGAAAATGAATTGTAATTATTTAATAAATTTGTCAAAAAATAATTGTTGAAAATGAAAAGTATGCAATGAGCGTTTGGTGAACATGTCTAAAAATATTAAAAGATTATTAAATTATTAAAATGGACATATCTTCTATTTATTTATTCATAACACTACAAGAAAAATTGGCTATGAAGGAAGTTGTTTTGGGACATATTGTGCGCCTCGGATGTTGCTCGCTGTAGACACGCCATTTTGACTGTCCCCCAAAATAATTTTAATTTTAGTTTTGCAATTTATTTGTAATTTTTTTATTTTATTAAAGAAAAAAAGGGGAAAAGAAAAAGGGAAAAAAAGGAAAAAGAAAAAAAAAAGAGAAAAATTAAAAAAAAAATAGAAAAGAAAAAGAAGGTTTCATTTTCCTTGCCGAATTGGGTGTAGGTTTACTTTTTTCCATTTGTGTTATTTTTCCTTTCCTTTTTAGTTTTGTTTCATTTTCCTCGTTGAATTTGGACTAGAACTTCTAGGGTTTTTCACTCCCCATCTTTCCCTATAATTAGAACTCTCCTCCTCATAATTTAGACACAAAAATTTAGAAATGAACCCTTCGGGGGACATCCAAATTTAGAGAGGAGCCCTTCAGTAAATTTAGAGATTTATGGAGAAATCCTTGTAGGAAACGAGACTTCGAGAGAAAACTCTTAGGGGGTTTATTTTTAGAGAGAAACCTTTTGGAGAGACACAAAATTTAGAAGAAAAAAAACCTTTAGGATACACACAAAATTCAGAGAGAACCCTTTGAGGAAACACAAAAATTCAGAGAGAAACCCTAATAGAAAGTGACTTTCAGCGAAAACTCATTCGGGAAGCAGTCTTCGAGATATAAAAACTCGTACATCGGGAATCTTGGGTAGAGCAGGTATATTTTATTATCTTTTAATTTCCTTCATTGTTTTCTTAATATCGTACTTTAAATTCCTGCAAACTTTATTATATGAAAATCATTCGATGGCTCGATGAAAACGACGGGACGAGGTTCTCCGCTCTCAAGCCTAACCTCCGAGCGTTAAACGAGGATATTTTTTTTTTTTTTTATTATTATTATTATTATATTTTATTAAATTGTTGATTTTCATAAAATAAAATCTTAAAAATAAAATCGTCCGAGAATTCGATGAAAGCGCAGGGAAGAGGTTTTTCCTTCTCAAGCTTAACTTCCGAGCGTTAGATGAAGATTTTTTTTTATTTTTTATTTTACTATTTTTTTTTTTATTATTATTATTATTATTATTATTATTATTATTATTATTATTATTATTATTATTATTATTATTATTATTATTATTATTATTATTATTATTATTATTATTATTATTATTATTATTATCATTGTTTATTTAAAGAAAATTTTAGTTAAAAAAAAAACAAAAAATAAATAATAATAAGTTCTTTTTTGTAAAAATTAATTCTTACAAGCCTTAGGGTGAATTTAACGATTCAATATCTTGAGGGAAAGATTTCTATACTGACAATTTAATTTCTCAAATAAAATAAAATTTAGAAACAATCGGTTTAGTAAATTGTTTTCCTCGGTAAGTTGTTTCGTTGAATCCTACTTAAGTCTTGAAGGAATTAATTTCAACAAAACTTGTTTCCGTGATGTTTCATTGATTCTTACTTCCATAAAATTTAAGAGAATGTCAAATCAGAACTTCTTTAAATTAATTGGGCAAATAAGGAAAATAAGCATTCCATGACGTCACATTTATATAGAAAATAATGTAATATTTCACGTCATTTTGCATGCTGCCTATTGCATCACTTAAAAAATACTTAGATTCATTTGCCCACTTAAGCCAAAGAAGTTATCGGAAATATACATAAAATCATCCCCCGGGAACTATTCTTGTCAAATTCCTTAATATTTGATAAGTGGTCATACTGGGAGAATATTCAAAAAATGCCGAAAAAAATAAATTGTCTCATCTTAAGTTAGAAAATATGAAAAAGATTTCATAGGAATGATTTTTTTTTTTTTTTTAAAAATAAAATAAAATAAAATATTCGTACTTAAACTAATTGGATTTAATTGAATATAAGGTACTATTTTCGGACGAGCGTCTTGGGGGTGCTTAACATCTTCCTCAATTGTAATTGACTTCCGAACTCTTTAAATGAATCTTTGGTTTATTTGTGTTTTTGGAATCAATTTTACTTAGGTCTTTTTAAATTATTTTCCAAAATTTCGATGACTTAGCACACTTTTTTTTTTTTTAAACATGGCGTAAGTAATTTTTTGAGAAAACAGACTCTTTAAAAACCCCTTCTCTTTACACTATTATTATTTTATATCCGTTTTTTTTCTTTAGAAAATCAGGACGCGTCACTCGCGAATGACAACACCAATCGAGTGTCGATGTTGTATTCGAAATCCCATTTTTTTAAAGATAACTTATTCTTTAGAAATTTTTTTTGGATAAGTTTTATTTTTTAAAACAATTTTAGAAAAAAAACAAGTTCAAGAGATTTTCTAGGCGTCGATCTTGAGCTCATTCCCTTGGGCCGAATTTTATGAAAGATTTAGAGCTGCCAACTAGCATTGATTTTGAAAGAGTGTGTTAGGTCATCGAGTTTTAGAGAAAAGAGAAATAAAACAAAGAAAAATAAAAGTTTTTGAATGGCCCAAAAAAAAAATTTGACTCGACATGGTCTTAACCAAAGTATTCTTTAAGTTTAAAGGTTAGTTATGCTCGGAGAAGGTATTAGGCACCCTAAGACACCCATTCGAAAATGTACCTCAGTGTCTAAGTATTTCAAATTAAATCAAGTCCAACATTGTTTGATTTGTTTGATTAACATGATCGTTTTCTCTTAACATAGTTTATTATGATGTGTTCAGTGAGGTAAGGCTACTAAGCATGTAAGTAACATTAAATATACAGAAAAAACTAAAGCAAGTAATTAAAATGTAAAATGTCCCCTCTTTTAAATGACCTATCGATTATGGAAGAATCGACAAGTTTTGGTCCCGAAGGGAAAAATAATTTTTCTTTTTCTTTTTATTTATTATTATTTTTATTATTATTATTATTATTATTATTATTATTTAAGTTATGATGGGAAAATTTTATGTTTTAAGAGAAGGAAAAGAATGGAAGAAATAAAGTTAAAGGACTTGTCATTTATTTTTTTTGATAAAAGAGTTTTATTTTAATGAAAAAAATTAAACATTAAGAAAAACATTTGTTGTTTTTATTTGTGGGAAAATTATTTAAGAAAAAATAAAGATTCTTGTAAAATATTTTGAGAAGAAAAGAGATTTTTTATTAAAAAAAAAAAAAGGATTAAGAGAAAATTAAATTTTAAAGAAACATTTTCACTTTTGAATGGAAAGCAAAAATTTGGAAAAAAAAAAAATTGAGATAGAAAATAAAATTTTGGAAAGACTTAAGAAAAACAATTTGAAATAGAAAACAATTTTAAAATAAACATCTTTTAAGAAAATTTTTGTCTTCTTTTGAAAAAAACATTTTTTAAGATAAAAAAAATATTTTTAAAAAAATAAAAATTTTAGTTTTAAATGAAAACATTTAAGAAAATATATTTTTAATGAAAAGCATTTTAGGAAAAGTTTGTCATGTAATAAAGAAAACCATTTTAAGAAGAAAGATACATTTTCATGAAAATTTTGTCTTTAAGTGAAGAAAATATTTATTAAAAGTTTTTTGTCTTTTTTGTGAAAAAATATATATATATATTTTTAAAAAAAGTATTTTTTATTTTTTAGAAAAACAATTTTAAAAAAAATCTTGGCTTTGGAAAAGAAAACAAAATTTTAAGGAAAGAATATATTATATATATATTTTATTTATTTATTTACTTTTTGAAAGAAAGAAAAATTATTTTTAGAAAAACACTTTTATCTTTTAGGAAGAAAAAAAATATTCAAAGAAAATTTTTAGATTTTTTTTTTTATTTAGATGGAGATTTTATTTTTATTTTTTTAAAAGAACTTCTTGGAAGTAAAGAAAAGGAAATAGAATATTTTTTGAAGTGACATTCGTTTTGGAAGAAAACAATGAGACTTGAATTTTAATTTTTACTCAAAATGAGAAAAAACAAAATTTTGCCATGGTAAGTATAACTAAAATCATTTAGGGAATGATTTTTAGTTCAAGTAGAACCTCCTTTTTTATTTTTCATGATTTTTGTGTTTTAATATATAAACAAAAGAAAAATGATAAATAAAAAATGTATATATATGTATATAGATATGTAAGTATAATATATACCGCGAGTTCGAGAACTTAACTAAAAAAGGAAAAAAAAACGTGTCAGGCCAAAGACTGTGACTTAGTGTTAGTCTAAGTCCTAGACTTAAAAAAATACGAAAATGAAAAGCACGAAAAGACGCAGAGTGATAAAGTGAATGACAGTAAAATAAATGCAGAAAAAGTAAATTGCGAAAAAATAAATGACAGTAATGTAAAATGTGAGAAAAGTAAAGTGCTCTCTTGGAGAAAAGTCAAGTGCATTCTTGGAGAACGACTTGTTTTTTTTGTCGGGTTTTAACCTTTTTTTGTGTTTGTTTTTCTTTATTTGCCTTTGTTTTAGATATGTAAAGATGTTACGAGGTTTTGAGAACTTAACGTGCATTTTGGAAGGATGGTTCTTCTTCTTCTTCTTTGTTTATTTCTTCTTCTTCTTCTTAGATTTCTTTGTGTAGAGAATCTAGAATATCTAAAACTAAAATCTAAATTTGAGAAGTATTTTTCGGAGAGAGAATGAGCTCTTGGGTTCTAGAAAGAGAACATGTAAGAGGGTATATGTGAATTAACAACTAAAATAAAAGGGGGGGGGGGGGGGGGGGAAGGGTGTATTCAATTTATAGAGGAGGCTACCCGTGCATTCCCTAGGGCGTGTGCCCTGGGGAGTATGGCTCCGTCTTGTTTTTTCCCATGTTACTCTTATGATGACCCCTACCCCCTATTTCGTGTAAATTGCACTATAGCCCCTAGTTATGGTATGGAGTGCAAAACTCAATTGATGTGAATATCCCAGTCATGTGATTTTGTGTAATGAATTTGGAAACTCTCTTGGCTACTTTGGGTGCTCCAATTTTGAATCTTATGATCCATCTTTATTCCCGGAGGGTGCTTACTTAGCGTTCTTTGTTTTCTTTTCTTTATGATTTGTGCACTTTTTAGCAATTACACATGCCTTTTTTTTTTTTTTAAGTTTTATTGAAATTAAAATGATAAAATTTAAAACTAAACAATACAAATAAATATTGAAAAGTTAAATTTTGGAAAATGAAATATTTTTTGTCGTCAATTTGATAAAACAAACGAAAAAAATACAAATTTTGAGCTGAAACGAATAGTTGGAATTTGTGAAATTTCTTAAAATTAAGGGGTCGGAAACAAAATTAATTATATCCAAAGTGATATTCTATGAAAATATACTTTTAATTTAACCAATTTAGTCCTCAATAAACTTTTAAAAATTTCAATTTGAGCCCGAAACTTTATTTTTTTCCTAATTCAATCTAATTGTCAATTTTTATTTTTTTTATTTTTTTTCAAAACATTAAATGGAATTTAAACACATGAATCTAAGGCAAAAATTTGCCCCTTTAAACATGGTTTAAAGTTTATCTAAATTTTCACTTTAGACCCAACACTTTTATAGAATGCAAAAACGAGTGGAACAAAATGCGGTGTCTATAGTTGCCCCCTTTTGCCATGTGAAAGTACTTGTGATGACAAATATGGAAGACACACAACATTTTGTTCCGCTTGAAAATCTAAACAAAATAAACCGAACCAGAATGAGACTAGGTCGATTCTTTAATTTTTTTTAGCACGGAAGGAAATGAAAATGGTGTTTCTAGGGTATCCTGGAATCAGTGAAAACACATCCCGCTTTTTGGGAAAGTGAAAATTTCCAATTACCAACTTAGAAACTAAAGGAACAACAAAATGGCGCCGGGTAAGACCGGTCATCACCACTGAGGAAAACTTAAAACAAATGGCACTGGGTAAGATCGGTCATTATCGCTGAGGAAAATCTTAAAGCAAATGGTGTCGGGTAAGACTGGTCATCACCGCTGTGGAAAATTTAAACCAAACAACGCCGGGTAAGACCTATTATCACCGCTGAAAAACTTAAAACAAACGGCGTAGGGTAAGGTTGGTCATCACCATTAAGAAAAACTTAAAACAAACGGTGCCGGGTAAGACCGGTTAGAATTTTGCTTGTCTCGAGCAAAACACTCACACTAAAATAAAAAACCCAGCTAAATCAACTAACACAAACTAAACACGAATAAAAACACAAACTACCTAAACATAATGATATGCGAGTTTTGAATTTAACTATCGACCAAAACATTTTCTCTCAACAACCCCCTATCATATCGAGTTCAGGAGTAAAACGCACCATGTGAAGTTCTAGAATTTTGACATTCAATATTGATAAACGTCATCCTAGATCCTTTCCAAGTCTGTGTGTGAAAACTCAATTATATAACTATTCAAAGACCGGATTGAATTATCCACCAACGAAGCTCATGACTTATACCATAAAGGATTAGGATATCCATATGCCTGACTGAGTTCCACTCTCCACTAATGTAGGCTAAGTAGTTCATAAAGATCAAAAGGACTTTGTTTGGTTTGGAACATGGCCAAGGGTATATCGGGAATATAAAATAGGTTAACGTCGTTAACTTAACGATACCCAAGGCACAACGCTTGGCACACAATCACACTCGAATCCCCATACATAAATTTGAAACAACTCTGAACATTTATTTAAAAACGTTGTACTCACTTGTCAAAAGAAATGAAAATTTAACTATATTTACATTTTTTTTCCAACAACAACCACACCCCCAAAACTTATTCGATTATTACAATTTCACAGGTGTGGTTAAAACGAAAGAAAAATGACAAGTGGGTACTCGAATACCGAACCAATGAAAAGTTCGCCTAAAACACAACCGCTCACTTCAAGTAGCATACACGAATGCTAACTTGATTCACTCAAATTATGCCTTCAGTTTAGTGATACAGGTTTGGAAAAAGTTTAATTGTCTAGGGTATTTGTTACGTGTTCAAAATTGAAATGGCTAATTGGCTTCGACAGGGTAACGGGAGATAAACATATAGCAAGGTAAGCTTCAAAGGCCCAAGCGAATCAAATGAATGCCAAAATCACGTCTCCTTAACTATTTCGCCTAGGATTTCACTTCAAGTTTCCCTCAATCAACTTCTAGAATCCCTTAAATTATCATGAGTTTGGCTAATGGATAATCGGCCTCAAATTAATTGAATAGCTATACATTGAGTCTACGTGCTCATGCAAATTAGGATCCATAAGATCTTTTTTCAAAACGACATGCCAAGTACACGGAACACACATGAATAGGCATTACCCTTGACCTCGAAAAACAGTTAGGGGATAATATCATCATCGGGTAATTGCCCGGATGAACGCAAAACTCAACACATCTACAAACATAAACACATACTAACACTAAACTAAATAAGAATGCATACAATTAAACAATAAAGTATTTAAACTATATAACTAACACCAATAAAACATAATAGCATACTACACATCACCTCCAAACTTAAAACAGACAGTATCCACAGTGACTCAATCATCGTTCTCAACAATTGAAATATAGCATGCCGACGAAGGGGGTTTAGAACACGTACCTGGGAGGCGAGATTGTCTCGCCTCCAAATGAAGTATGCGGTGATGGATCTAATTTATTCTGAAATCCTGGGTTACCTCCCAAGAAGCGCTTGGTTTATTGTCCTCGGCCTAACACAAAGAAGGGCTCGTTAAAGAGCGGCTTTCGCCTATAGTATGTGTCATACAACACTACGTATGGGTCTTGGTTCAGAACGCCCTCAAGCTTGACGAAATGTGGCAATGTATGGCTCGAGCTCTCAACTTGATTTGGCTCCGTCTCATGTGCTTGGTAGGCATGGATGAACGGAGTTGGAAGTCGTGGAGGACAAGCAAGTCAAGTGTTATTTTGTGATTCTTCATCGTTGCTCAATTTTTGGGTTTCTTCCTCATTAGGATCTTCATCAATAATCAAACCCAATGTCCTCCCACTTTCATTTGGTTCCTCACGGTAGATTTCAATGCATGTGACGTTTGTGTCACTTAGTGCCATCGCTTCAGACTCGATCTCAATAAAGCAGATTAGCTAACCGATTTGCGTCTAAAGAGACATTATGGTCGTATCAATTTCTGCGCAGGTCGTCTCAATATTGTTAAGATGATTCTCATGCTCGTTGAGCCGGTAATTCGTTTTCCTTCAGAAAGCTTAAGTCTCCCCCATAAATTCAACGAACATTTCTTACAGGGTGGGGGAAGACTCTTCCTGTTGGTGAGGGATGTCAATCCATGACGTTGAAACGATGAAACTATCTTCCAAGCTTTGGTAGCTTGTTGAATAATTCCAACTCTGAAAATCAAGCTCCGCCATGTCTTCTAGTACCTAATAGGCTCCATCCACGGTTAGTTGGTCGAAAGAGGTGGTACCATTTCCTCATTCAACCCAATTTCTTGCTGCGACTTGTAACCCATCAAAGAAGTTCAGTAGTTGACACTCTCTCAGGAAACAATGATTTGGAAACCAAATAAGCAACTTCTTGTATCGATCCCAAGCATAATAAAACGACTCGGAATCCCGCTGAGAAAAATTTAAGAGGACTTGTTGATGCGCTATCTCCAAGTACCTCGAAAAACAAAACAAACTAAAAACAAAAATTATAAACTAAATGTCCAAATTAAAATCAAGTTACTTACTCACAATATCAACATGAATCTAAAAAACAATCCCCAGAAACGACACCAGAAACTTGGTAGCGGAATATTACGCCGCTACTTTCATTACAAGTGTACGGGTCAAGTTTTAGTATAATGAGAAGAATAGGGGTTGTTGTATCCACATGAATTGGATTAGATTATCATTAAGTGCCGCGATTATCATAACCGGATTTTATCTAGGTGACTCAAATGTAGTTTTTATAATAATTATAATCTACTAAACTAAATTAATTACTAAACTATAATACTACTATGACGTTTATGAGAATTTATTGTCTAGGGATTAACTTCGTTCACTAATATGTGTTCGATTCAATCTTGTTTACATTAACAATATTCAAATCTATCTGACAATATCGAAATTTTACTCATACCTCTCCCAAGTGTAAAGTGAAAGAATATGTGACTTTGCGTCAACGCCGAAGTCCTCCTCGAGCGTTTATACGATACTTGGTCACATAAGTCTCGCCCCAACCTCATGGATTTCATACTTTCTAACGCCTTCCTGAGTCATTAGATCGGCACGTTATGTTTAAACCCTAGTCCGAATCCAGTGTTACCTTTCCCGAGTGTCAAACTTCGTATTCTCAATATATCTTAACAAGCATATAAAAGTGGAAGAACGGTAAACACAATCGAATAGGCAAGAACAACCGATAACGAAATAAAGATTAAACAAATGATGTTTTTATTAAACATATTGTTCCCTAGACAATATATGTTTAGTTATACATGGCCATAATCAAATATACAACAACAAATAAGATAAACATAATCAAATACGAAAAAAGGGTTTAAGAAATAAAGAGAGAAACAAATGAGAAAAACCATTATCTGAAGGATGGATGGATCCACGTTCACTAAAACCACTTCGATCTTGTTCCCTCTTCTTGGAATTGTGTTCTCTCCCCTTGGTGTAATCTCGGAGCTCTCAAGAACACCCAAAAAACATGCCAAGTGTTTGGAGAGAAGAGGAAAGATATATGGCATCCAAAATATCTCAAAACTATCCCAAAATATCAATAAGATCTAGTATCGGACCGCTGTAGCGGTGGGAAATCAGTAGGGTTATTGATGGATAACCGCTGCAGCGGTGAGGAATTAAGCAACTCTCTATAATTTAATCAAACCATCGCTGCAGCGGTGGATGCAGGCTCTGAACTTTGATTTTTTTGCTCTTTTTCTTCACCGTTCTTCCACCGACTTGCTCGATTATAACTCGTTTTCATCCCAAACACCTGATTTATAACAAAACAAATAAAAACGTATTAAAATATATTAAAACGCGATAAAAATACTCAAAAGCTACCAAAATCAAGTTGAGAATAAATAGATCAATTACACCTATCACCGGTCATCAACGCTGAAGTAAATGAAAGTAGACGGCGCTGGATGTCTATAGCATCACCATTGGAATTAAACTAAAATGAACGACGCTGGATGTCTACATTATCACCGTTGGAAGTAAATGAAAGCAGGCGGCGTTAGATGTCTACAACATCATCGTTGGAAATTAAACTAAAGTGAACAACTCTGGATGTCTACAATATTAATGTTGGAAATTAAACTAAAGTGAACGACACTAGATGTCTACAACATCACAGTTGGAAGTAAACGAAAACAAACAACGCTGGATGTCTAAAACATCACCGTCGAAAGTAAATGAAGTCAAACGACGCTGGATGTCTACAACATCATTGTTGAAAGTAAATGAACGCAAACGGAGTTGGATGTCTACAACGTCATAGTTGGAAATTAAACTAAAATAAACGATTACGCTGTAGCGTAGGGATAAAGGATGATGAAACGCCATCACCTCCTAGTTCTGACCGAAACCTGACCAGATATTTTCCTACATATATCAAATATGCTAAGAATCAGGTCAGATGTAGTTCTAACAAATTTGACCATTAAGCAACAAAGCTAGAAGAGTTATTGATTTGTTGGAATCATCACATGGGGAATTTAAAAGGGTTCCTGACGTAGTGGATTACTCTAAGACATGAATTTTAAGAGAAATTATGATGATGTATGAAATGTGATAAGCTTAAATTGTGCCCCAACTCATAGTTAGGGTGATGGTGATTGTTGAATCCAAGGTTTTAGTGAACAATTAAGTATTGATATTTTTGTAGAACTAATGGTTTTATCGAGTGTTTCTGATTTTTAGTTTCATGCATTTGAATAAGAAGAAGATGTGATGAAGAAAACATAAAGGGTGCAAGATGGAAATGAGAGAAAAAGGGGGTGGGTGGGGGGTGGGTTATGTAGTTTTTTATTCGATCCGCGCTATTTGAGCTCAAATCTACACCAGACTTCCTTAAGGTTCAATCTCGGCACGCTTTCGATGCCATCTAGGCTTGTTCTCGCAGTTTTTGCTTTCCTAAAATCCTATTTCAAGTTTTTCCTATTTTCTTGGTTTTTCGTGAAATAAATATTCATTTTATCATGTGTATGCGTAAGATATGTGTTAAGAAGATTATTACACTTGTTTCTTGGCTAAAAATGCAAAAAATAAACGCTAGAGCACCTCATGGAGGCGGTGCATTTTTGCCCTATTTCTCTGCAATTATCTTATTTCTTTACTTTTTGAGCTTGGGTATATGTTTAGGAAGTGTATTAGATTATTATGGTAATATTTTTATGCCCCTTTGTTGTCCGAAATCTGCCAAACCCACATTTTTGTGCTTTTTTTCAGTTGTTACATGTTTTTCTTGGGTGCTTGGACTTAGGTTTAGTGTTTGGTTTTATCTTGAGGGGTTAATACCACTTCTACACCCTCAACTATTGACCGGAACCACGAAAATCCCCTCAACTTTAAAAACTACATAGAAAACCCCTTGATCTATTTGGTTAAAGAACACTGAGACCCCCTCCTGTTCATTTTTTTTTAATTTCGAAAATACCCTTTGAAAGTCAAAATTTTAATTTTAATTTATTGACCAAGTAAAATAACTGTATTACCCTTTGTACTAAATATAATGGTTCAAATTAACATTTCATTAAACTTTCAGGGTACATATTGTAATTAGACCCCCAAATTCCACCACCATGTTTCCAGCCTTCTAGCGCCAAATCCCCACCATCGTAAACAATGTTACTAACCCCAAATCCCAACTGCCTCCGAACCAAACACCACCATCGCCGAAGCGCCGAACACCACTACCGCCGAACACCAAAGGAACACCGCCAACTTCTTCAACTTCTCCATCAACTGAATCACTGCCATCATCACTATCATGGCTGCCATAGATGATCCGATACACATTCCCATCCTCCACAGAGGTCAAGCTTTTCTTCACTTTGGCTTGAGCATTACCGTGTCTCTTCAATAGGCCATGGATCTTGCTTCCATTTGTAGGGATTCTAGGGTTTTGAAGTTCTTCATCATCATTGTCGTCGTCATCCTCCATGGAAACCCTTGAAATCTCGCCAATTTTTTCGATTCTGCCTTTCAATTTCTTTATTGATTCTCTCACATCACCTCCCGTATCATCAAATTCAGAAGTAGCGATCTTATTACGATTGTATAAAACCCTAGATTTGTCGCCTTTGCAACCGGATCTCGAGCTCTTGGCAACTCTATTAGAAAGCTCATACGTTTTCATTGTGGCCGCATCGATGAATTCCATGAACCGAATTAGTTCTCTGCTAATCGATCTTTTCTCGTCTCTAATAATCGAATCATCACCCTATAAACAAACATCGCATCATATCTCATTCCTATCAGATCAAATGTATGCGTGTTTGTATGTGTGAGAGAGAATAGAAATCAATGATTTTTACCTAAATTGAGTCGAGTCTGATCAGCAAGTCGACGGATTTGTGATGGAGCGCTTGTGAATTGAAGCGGGAGCTCTCGGAGGCCGAGGATTTGAGTGTGTTGAGAGTTGACTTGATGGCGGCGAGGTCTTTTAGATGACGGAGAGTCTGTGATCTGCAAACAAAGAAGGCTCTGAAGTGTGTTTGGATAGTACGGGTGACGGCGGCGTAAATGGCTTAAGAACCAGAGGAGGAACGGCAGCGGAAGGCAGATTTGAGGATAGAGATGCGGTCAATGAGAGAGGAGACGACGTGATAAATCTGTTGTTCTTATTGTTGTTGTCGGTAGGTCCTAAGCAGCTGCGAATTTTGCAGGTAGATTTGAGGTTGGTAGTACTGGGTCTGGTGGTGGTGGGTGGTGGCAGTGTAGAGTGGAGAGTAAAGCTAGGGCTGAGGCGTGGGCTGGAGAAATTAGGAACTAAGGAGTGAAGATATGGGTTGGGTGATAGGTGTAATTTATCTATTTATTTCCAAGCTGGTTTTGATAGTTTTCGAGTATTTTTATAGAGTTTTAATATGTTTTAATACATTTTTATTTGTTTTATTATAAATCAGATGTTTGGGACGAAAATGGGTTATAATTGAGTAAGTCGGTGGAAGAAAAAAGCAAAAAGATAAAAGTTCAGAGCCTGCATCCACCGCTGCAGCGGTAAAAATACAGAGAGTTGCTAAATTTCCCACCATTGTAGCGGTTATCCATCAGTAACCCTACTGACTTCCTACCGCTGCAACAGTCCGACATTAGATCTTATTGATATTTTTGAGATATTTTGGATCCCATATATCTTCCCTCTTTTCCCCAAATACTTGACACGTTTTTTGGGTGATCTTGAGAGCTCCAAGACTATACCAAATGGAGAGAACACAATTCCAAGAAGAGGGAACAAGATCGCAGTGGTTTTAGTGAACGTGGATCCGTCCATTCTTCAGATAACGACTTTTCTCCTTTGTTTCTCTCTTTATTTCTTGAACCCTTTTGGTATTTGATTATGATTAGCTTATTTGTTGTATATTTGGTTATGATCATGTATAACTAAACATATATTATCTAGGGAGCGATTTGTTTATAAAAGCGCCGTTTGTTTAATTTTTGTTTCGTTATCGATTGTTCTTGCCTATTCGATTGTGTTTACCGTTATTTCACTTTAATATGCTTGTTAAGATATATTAAGAATACAGGGTTTGACTCTCGAGAGAGGTAACCTCGGATTCGGACTAGGGTTTAAACACAACATGACGATCTAATAACCTGAGAGAGCTTTAGAAAGTGTGCAATCCGTGAGATTGGGGTGAGACTCATGTGACCAAGTGTCGTATAGATGCTTGAGGGAGACTTCGGTGTTAACGCAAAGTCACATATTCATTCACTTTACACTCGGGAGAGGTAATGAGCGAAATTTTGATACCTAGATTGTCGGATAGATTTGAATACCATTAATGTAAACAAGATTGAATCGAACACGTATTAGTGAACAAAGTTAATCCCTAGATAATAAATTCCCATAAATGTTATAGTAGTATTATAGTTTAGTAATTAATTTAATTTAGTAGATTATAATTATTATAAAAACTACATTTGAGTTGCCTAGATAAAATTCGGTTATGACAATTGTGGTACTTAACGGTAATCTAATCCAACTTTTGTGGATACGATAATCCCTACTTTTTCTATTATTCTAAAACTTGGCTCATACACTTGCAGTGAAGGTAGCGACGTAATATTCTACTACCATTGTGTGACAAGGGTTGGTGAAATGAGGAGCAGGAGCAAGAGGAGCGCAACAACAAAGAGGTGGTTGCGATTGTAGCGGCAGTGGTGATGATGGAGAGCAAAGAGATCGTCGATGATAAGATGAAAAAAGGAAAACAAAAAAAACTAAAAGAAATAGACTAAGGGCAATTTGGTCATATACTATCTGAGATTATTTTATTATTTTTCTGGTTTTAATTAGTTAGGGTAAAATGGTAAGTTATTTTAAAAAACCTCTGGCGAGGGGTTCCCGTGGTAGTTTTAAAAATTAGGGGGTATATGTGAAATATTACTATAGTTGAGGAGGTATAAGTGATATTAACCCTTATCTTGAGTTGTTGTATTTTGTTTCTATGCCTTATCATTGGTAAAAAGAAGGTAAAAATGTGGGTCCCAAACCTTCGCACGTTTTCATTAAGCTTCCCAATACTATCGCGATTTCTTTTATTTTTGCTTAGTCTTTGGTGTTTCGACTTTGGATAATGCATTAGGGTTTTGGCTAATTATATTTTGATTAGGGATTTAATTGACGATCTTAGAATTAATTAACGTTAGGATTGAACATAAATACTATTTCATCATCCTATACTATTTTCGCATCCCCAAGACATCACCACTTGGTGACATCATTTTAAAATCACATCTTCCAATGAAATTGAAGGAGTATTTCCCAAGCCTAAATATTTTATGAAAAATATTTTTTTATGCATTTCAAGGAATTCGCCAAAATAATTTAGTAATAGGAAGGGTCTTGAAATTCTAGTTGTCCATCTGTTAACAAAATTAGTAGAACCAATCATGAAACACCGTGCAGTCGACGAGCGGCTGCCACCTGGAAGGGTGGGCTACAGTCCAACGTGCAACCTTACTTATGGGTGGCACCATGTGATGTGGACCAAGCTTTTTGGGGATATAAATACCCATGTTTACAAGTGCTTGGGGCTGGTTAATGGGGAAGTTCTCTAAAACACCGTTCTATTATTTTGCCCAAATTTCTGCCTCTCTCTCCCATATCCTCTCAAGACACTTTCAAAGGTCAATTGATGAAGAAATCCTACACATCCTTGTTCATTTTATTTCCCATTAGTCCTTTTTATTGGACCTTTTTAACTTTTCATGGACTTTAGATCTTAGATACGGGAATACTAGGCGGGATTACTATACTTATTTTCTAGATCCCATTGCAAATGGTGACAACTAGAAGTTCGAAGATCTCGACCAGAATTTCTATATCCTAGGATGTCATTGTCTACATATCGTCTTTAAATTATGCCATTTACTTTTCTCTTAATTTACCTTGTCTTTTAAATATTGTTTTACATGCGATGATTTGACGATATGCTAGGACGAGGGTAGCCTCTCGAGATTAGCCTCCGATCTTTAGATGAAGATGTGTTTTCATCATTTACTTTCCTTGTATTACTTTTACGCCCTTATTCTGTGCATTTAGATTCCTAAAAATAAAAATCTAAAAACATAAGTTGTTAAGTCCATTACAAAATTAAAAATCTCAAAAAATAATCCGTTAATACACAAAAATTTTGGCCTGAAAAAAATAAGACAATAATAAGTTTGTTTTTATAAAAATCAACCCGATAAGCCTTGTGATGAGTTAAACAATTTGAAGAGCTAAGGGAGAGATCCCTATATCACCATTTCGAATCCCTGAATAGAGCGAAATTTTGAAACGGTCAATTTAGTAGAGTGGAGCGGGTCAAGATCTGATCCGACCCGAACTCGAACCAACCCAGAACCTATACAATTTCAGGTCGGAATTGTTGGAATTTTTTTATTAAATATGGACTAATATTAATTGAATTAATTATTTTATAAAAATGGTTTAATGGATAGTATATTATATAAGCAGTCTAATTAAATAGTGATTACGTTTTGATTTGAGCTGTGACATCTTTTGAGTAGAAGCCTAGTTAAATGACAAATGTAAATTTTGAGTCGCATTGAAGCCCATTATGAGTAGCCCCAATGAAAAACCAGTATTATAAATACTAGGTCCCCTCGTTAGTTTAAATTTAGGATTTCTTCCCATTGAGAGCCGCCACAACAATAAATCTAGATCATAGAGAGGAAGATCTAATGTGTAATTTGTTGCGATGATCAATCATTTGTATTGGTTCAAACATATATGCTTTTGGTAATCGTTCTTAAAAATTGTTGTGTCATTTTAATTATATATGATTAAGATTTTTAATTAATTTGTTATATTGTGATTATAAGATTCAATTCTACAGGAATGACTCGACCCATACTAGAATTCGAACTCGAACCCGAATTCGGCCTGAATCGGCCGATAGTGGCAGCGTGCTTGTGTGGTTAAATATAGAACCCTCATAATGCACAAAGATAGTATGCCTAGTGGGTTATTTACTTCCAACTTATAACTTAATATGGTGCTCAAATTCTTCATTTACAACCAATATCGGGTTATTTGTCCATTCTAGTCTTCAACCAATCTCAAGTGGGCATTTTGAGAATTAAATTCGAATTCAAATCTTAATCATTTTTTGCATAAATATAGTACTATGTCAATCCCCAAAACAACGACGAACACATTAGAATACTAACCCGATGAATTTAATTAATAGGTCACACTTTATTTAATTAATTAAAGTAACCAAAAGTTCTAATAAAGACTTGCGTGACAAGTCTTTCATCATCTATAAATACTATAAGAAGGGCTCTAGCTAGTATGTGCACAGTTTTGCTAGCCTATACTTTGCTAGATTTCTCTCAAAACTCCCAATTGATTCTCACACTTGAGATGCAATGCCGGCAGATCCACCTACAATACATTGTTTTGCAAGAACTCAGGTTAGGGAAGATCAGAGTCCAAATCTTGAGAGCTATATCTAATGATCCAAATTTTTGGCATCATCAATTCTAATGTATTCAGTTTTATTACCGAAAAGAATTGCATAAATTACATCAAGTACTTGACCGACCGTATTATATTTAACAATGTGCTTTGAATAGTGTGGAGCTGTGCCTTGATTAGTGTTGGTCTATCTTTACTATTAGTGGGGAATCATAAAAATTATTGGTCGCGAATCATGAAAAAATTATGAGTGCTTATATATCTGGATTAGTTATTAGTCAGTCCATAATCCTATTACCATATAGAATTTAGAACAACGAATGACGGTCTTACAATTTAATTCATAAGATGTTATTGTAAAAACATAATGAAACTCCAAACATAATTAACTACGTAAATGCCAATATGAAAAAAAAAAAATGTATTTTAAAGGTTATCGCAGAAATTAATGTTGTCCAAGTTTTAGAGGATAAACTAGAAAGAAAGCCTTCTCTTACATGAGTAAGAGGGTAGTGAATACATGGGAAATCCCAACTCTGTAACTGTATCATCAACCAAGTCCCTCCATACGTAATCATGCAGAGCCAACCCTACTATGCCAACCTCACGCTTCTCTCCCTGGTCAATATCCCTACAAGCTTCATTAACACTGTCTATCATGGCTTTGCTCCTCCAACATGGTGAAGCAGCAGTCTCTAACATCGATTCTGTCTTGACATTGTTGAAGCAGCAAAAATCAATAGCTTTGTTTTCTCCGGGCTTTTTCCTTGCCGGTGGGTTTTGTTGTACGGACACTTGTCCTACTGCATAAGAGTGTTTTTAGTCAATCGTTAGTAACTAAGTTACAAAGACGTGGCAAAATTATAGAGGATATACAACTTAATTCATTACAATTGGATATCTTGTTTTACATAGCATCAAAAGAAAGAAAATTCCAGCTCTTTAATTCAACCGATAATTCTCTCTTTCTGCAAGTTTTACTTCTTATCACCATGACTAACGAGGCAAAAACTTTATCCAAAAGTGTCGATGGACCAAGCTCCAATGACACATACAATGTTTACTTTAGACATCATTCGGATCATCCGAGATGGTTCTTATTTCCAAGCCCCTCAACAGAGACAATTATGCAACGTGGTGTCGTTCAATGCAGTTCTCTCTTAGTGCAAAGTTGGGTTTTGTTGATGTGGTCGTTGATGCACCTTCTCAATACCAGATAAATATTGTCTGTGGAAATGATGTAATGACATGATCCTCTCATAGATCCTTAATTCTCTTGAGCCAGCGATCGCAGATACTGTCATATTATCAACAGCATATGAAGTGTGGCATGCAATTCTCCCAAAATAACGCACCAAGAATTTTTCAACAATAACATGACATTTCATCTCTCTAAAAAGTAACAATGTATGTTGCAACCTATTGCACAAAAATAAAAGGAGATGAGTTGCCTTCCTATGACAACCTACCTCCCTGCAGATGTGGTGCTATGAAGAATTTGGAGCGCAAAAAGAGAAATGCATTAATTTATTTTTTCATGGATTTAAGCAAGTCATATGCTGCTATCTGTGGAAACATTTTTCCTGTGTAGCCACTTGCCAAATATTTGGAAGGCTTATTCGTTAATATATCGAGAAGAGAAACAACTTGAATTCAGTGTTTCACTAGAAACCATGAATGTTACACCCATGGCAGTCTAACATAGCCAGCGCAAATCAAATCCAGTACACAATCCACTGAATTGTAGCCATGATGACTGGTATTTCCACACCAATAAGACATGTTATAAACTCCATGGATATCCAGAGGTACATAGGCTTCACAAACTGAATAAACCTAATGGCGACCGCAATAAAAAATGATATTCTTCTCCTCTGCCAATAACGTGGAAACCAACATTTCCTTGCATGAATTGCAAATTGTTATGCCCAACATTTCACAAGACAAATATCACCAAATTTTCTTGGTCATGAATGAAAAAAGGATTGATCTGGAGACTTCACAAGCTAATACAGTTGTACTCTCTAAGGTTTGTTCACACCTCTTGCATCTAAGACACAATAGAATATTGACAGCGGTAAGACGGACATCATTACTTCCTCCTCCCAATCAATAACCTCTAATGCCTACAATCCATCATTGCCTTCAGTTTTATTGCCTAGTGGTGACAACGCTCCAATCACTTCAGTTGGAAATTTATCATAGAACTCAAATGCAGGTTAGAAAATGTTTAGCATATGCCAACTTTCAAAGTTGATCTTCTGTTTGTGAGCAAAATTACATTGGACTGATATTGTTTTGTAACCTTTTATCCACATTGGTGCATTTTGCAGGATCTGGCTTTGAAGATGACTATTGGTTTCAGTAAACAAAGAGGTGGTCTTTATTCTCTTGTGACGTTTGAGAAGTCATCTCCTCAAATTGGACTAGCCTATTGTGTTGTCTCCACCAATACTTGGCAGCAACGTCCTGGTTATTTTTCTTTATCCAGGTTACAAATGTTATCTAAAACCCTAACAAAGTTTTCTTCTCATTTGAATAATGTTTGTGGTTTTGCCCCGTTAGCCAAGCAAACTCGTTTAACTTTTGGAACAAGCTCCATTTCTACTAAAACTTTTTTGTCTTCTTCATATTGACATTTGGGGGCCATATAAAATGACAACTCTTACTAGGGAAAATTATTGCTCGACTGTGCCGGCAATTTTACTGGATATACTTGGGTTTTTCTTATGCATCACAAACATGAAGCACAAACTCAACTTAAAAGCCTTTTTTTCCCTACATTCAAGCACAATTCAATATGAAAGTAAAAAAAATACGAGTGGACAATATAAGAGATTTTGCATCCATGGGAGGATATTTTTGAGCAAATGGAATAGTTTACCAACACCACTACATCTATGCACAACAACAAAATGGTGTCGTAGAACGCAAGCACCGTCATACTCTTGATACAGACTAGGCTTTTAGATTTCAAGCTCATCTTCAACTTCAATTCCGAGAAGTATGTATTCTTACAGATCTCTACTGAATTAATTGTTTTCCCACTAAAGGCCTTTCCAACAAAAACACATTTTGAATAACTATATTCCACGTTGCCCTCTTACTCACATATAAGAGTGGTTGGTTCTCTTGTTTTTGCTACTTCAATCCAACCTTCAACTAAATTTGATCCCCGGGCTCGAAATACATTTTTTTAGGCTACCCCAACAACCACAAGGCTTATAAATTATATGACCTTGTGCACTCATAATAATTTACTTTCCAAGATGTCACCTTCCATGAAAATTTCTTTCCCTACCAAGTCACTTCCTCCACACCAACTTATAGCACACATCCCACTAGCCCAGTCTTTCCCATTTCATCTGACTCACATGATGGAATTTTTCCACGACACCAAGCCAATACCGATCAGACTACCATTGATCTGCCTGTTTCCCCTTCACCTGCTCTTGTTCCACCCACATCGAAAATCTCTTCTAAACATGTGCCTCCCATTGAATCCACTGTACCACCACATCATTATTCTCAAATTCATAAGACTTCATCACTTCTTCTTAAATACTTAATTTGTTCACAGATTACACATCCCTCTACCAATCATGTGTCGTCTTCATGGACCAATCACCACAAAGGTACACGACATCTCCTTTGTAATTTTGTTTCCTACAAACGTTACTCATTATCATATTTTAATTTTATTTCAAATAATAGCAAGGATTTAGAATCTAATAACACTTGGACTCTCACCTCTCTTCCTCCTAGAAAGGATCCTACTGGATGCAAGTCGGTACAAAAATCAAACGGCATTCTAACGAAACCATTGAACGTCATAAAGCTCGTTTAGTGGCTAAGAGGTACACTCAAACTGAAGGTATCAACTACCATGCCACTTTTTCTCCCACTTCCAAGATGCTTACAATTTGTTGTCTCCTTGCTAGTGCCATTACACATCATTGGACTCTTAATTAGCTTGACGTGCATAATGCATTTCTCCGTGGTGATCTTCATGAAGAAATTTACATGTCTTTTCATCTTGGTCTTCAGCGACAGAGCGACAGGGGAAGAACTTAGTATGTCGCCTTAACAAAACTTTATACGGTCTAAAACAAGCCTCTCAACAATGGTTTACAAAGTGAACTTAAGCTATACAAAATTACAGCCTTATTCAATCCAAAACAGAGTAGTCCCTCTTCACTTGCAAAGTAAAGAAGTCTTGTACACCTCTATTAATTTATCTGGATGATAGTTTAATCACAAGCAATGACGATAAGGCCATCCAATCTCTCAAGAATTCTTACATACCAAGTTTCGAATTAAAGACCTTGGGGATCTCAATTTTTTTTTTGATAATTGAAGTATCACAATCGAAAAAGGGTTTTATGCATTTCGCAAAGCAAGTATTATTTAGACATACTTCTAGATGGCAGTACATTGGAGGTGAAGCCTGTCACTTTTCCCATCGAACAAAATCTTAAGCTCGCTGATTTTAGTGATCTTCTCAAAGATCCATCTTAGTACAGAAGGTTGGCAGGTTGCTTAATTTACCCCACCATCACAAGGGTCGACATCACTTATGTTGCGCATGTATTAAGCCGGTTCATGCATGAGCCACACAAACGTCATATGGATGTTGCTCATAGGGTGTTGCATTATCTCCAATATGCTCCAAGAGATTGCAAGCTTATTTTACTTAGATTGGGGAGGACGTCTAACCATTAGAAGATCAACTACAGGGTATTGTGTGTTCTTGCGGCAAGATCTCCTGGTTAAAAAAATCTATTGCATGATGGTGCTCAGTTACTTCATGCAACAACCAACAAGCTTTGGACATAGTTGCAAATACCGTCTTTCATCAAAGAACTAGGCACACCTAGATGGATTTCCAATTTATTAGAGACAAGATACAAGATAGCTTGATCAATACGAAGTATGTTGCTTCATCAAATCAAATGGCGAGCATATTCACGAAGCCTTTGGGAAGGGATACGTTTTCAACAATTTTGGTCAAGTTGGGAGTTTTTGACATTCACCCTCCAACTTGAGGGAGAGTGTTGAAAAATTAATAAAATCCGTGAAGTTTAGGAATCATATAGGGCAATTATTGGGTGATAATTGCTAATTGATTGTTTATTTATACTTACCTTGTATATACCTTAATTATAAGCATAGTTACATGATTCTAGGAACCTAATTCTAGAAAAGTATTTGTATAAATCTTTGACATTGTTCAACGATAATTCATTACTACAGAATACCTTGTTCAACTTATTATTTTAGTCATTTCTAATATCTTAGTTAACTTTAAATATGATATCAATTGCAAATTCTAGATCTAGTGTAAATTCACTCGATAGATTAAATTTAGTTAATAAGAATTAAAAATAAATCGGAATGACAAAAAAATCAAAAGAAAAATGTTGAGGGCAAAAAAAATAATAAGTTACTTGTTTCAGGACTGTGCTACTAATTCGAAATCCCAATCGCCAAATAAACTTATACCTTGGACATTGTTAAGTAAGATTTTTTTAAAGTGTTTTGCTTAATTTTTTTAATTAAATAAAAACATGACTTTAAATAATTTAAAAAATAAATAAATAGAATTATTTTTTATTGATTACCATATTATAAACAATAGAAATCGATAGACTAAAATCTCTACACTCACTTTATTTAAGTATCTATGTTTGAATAAGAGATTATTTATACCAAATATAATGCATATATTATTTCTATACCATCAATCTAATTTGTATTTTTTTTATTTTGTTTATAAAAAAGAATTCGTGAAATTATTTTTATTTTTTTGTTAATTTAAAAAATATTGTTTCTGTTGCATAAGGATACATCTTTTTCTCATATTTTTGCTTTCGCACTGCTTTTTTCCTTTGGTTCTTTTTAAGCACCTTTGACTGCATCATGAATGTCAGTCTTGAATATGATTTTTGGTGGTGTGTGGCGCCACCACGGCAAAATTTATGATTTTGGCATGGAAGGAAAGATGTAAATTTCATTTCACATTCTTCTCAGATAGACCTATTTTCACTTTTTGTTAGTTATTATCAAAGAAGCTTTAATTGCTTCTCTCTCCGGCAATAAGTGATGATGCCTCCCAAGTGTGTAATCATTAGATCCCTACCCAAATGCTCGAATACGTCTTAATCTAGAAACCACATATATCATCATATGCGTTTGGAATCCAAGCGGTTAGTTCAAGATATCTATTTCTTTTATCAATTAAGATTTAATTTTTTTGAAAAATATTTCAGGAATAAAAATCTTGAATACATCGTGAGAGGGTGCATCTTTAAGATCATTCAAGAAGGTCATTATTTAAAGTGTGCATAAAGTTGATCTAAAAGCACCTTACCGGATTAAAAAAAAAAAAAAAGATCATCATACACGTGTGGAACATGTATCTAATACGAATAATATGTATCTAATACGACGAGACACGGTAAAGGCGATGAGACATGTGCATCACACATATCAGGGTTTCCAGTAGAATTGATCTTGTTTTTTTCTTTTTTCTTTTTTCTTTTTTAAAAACCTACAGTTTATCGCGTTCAACTTTTAACTAAAAGAAACAAATTAATATTTTGTTTTAAAAAAAAAAAGTACAAAATAACTTATTTTTTACTCTATTTTTTTTATTTAAATTTTATACTTATAGTTATCAAAAGAGAGAAATTGGAATTCTCCCTCTATCGTTGACTTTTTTCTTTCTTTAATTCTATTTTTTTTTTTAAATTTTTAATAAAGGTAAACGATAAATAAAAATAAAAATAAAAGGAATAATTATGTTTGATGAGAGTATTTTCGAGCACCATTGAGTCAACACCTGGGACCCATCTACGTGTCTATTCTTGTAGTGATATGAACGCATCTTGGAATCCACAGCGCTACGCTAGAACATACGCTGACCAAAGATCCCCCCCTAAAATCTCCTTTGCACCCAAGAAGGAGCAAGGTACCCCGTAGGGACATTGGCGCCCTGAGTTTTGCGTCGTGCCTTAGACGGCCAACTTCAGGGACTTAGTCATTCATCTCGACTGGCTTCCCATTCCAACTCGTTTCCCCTCCAAGACTCCACGGATATCCACTATACTCCATCAACTTACCACCACAAGTCTGACAGAGGCCCGGGGGCTTCGCCAAATGGGCCCAAAAGCCCAAATCCAATGATTATCTCCTAAACGCCCTAGATTATAGTTAAACACATGGTTTCACCTAATTAATCGTGTTTAGGCCTAACTGATCATCTCCAACACCTATATATACTAGGGGCTATGCAAGCTTGAGATATGCTTTAATTACGCGCATGCCTTGAGTTCATTTGATTACTTATACATTTTTGTACCTTTTTTCTCTGAGTTTTAATTCTTACGCTGGAGGGGCTTGCCGGGATAATTTTGGCCAAAGCCTTCTACAGGTATCACTCCATGTGGAGCAGGACTCTGGACACAGAAGATCAATCTTCCTAGAACCTACTACAACTCATGTGAATAATTTTCAACCATCGACTCCACCTCAGTAAAAAGACATTTGTCACCTGACCGGACTATACTCGAGGTGTTGACCATTTTGGGACACCAACAATGTTTATTTTATTTAAAATTAGGATGGATAATTTAATTTCACATGTTT
This sequence comes from Eucommia ulmoides, assembly GCA_016647705.1. Lineage (NCBI taxonomy): Eukaryota > Viridiplantae > Streptophyta > Magnoliopsida > Garryales > Eucommiaceae > Eucommia > Eucommia ulmoides. The sequence goes on from CM028330.1 coordinate 35,745,337, forward strand.
ATTTATTTTATCATTAATTTGAAATGAAAATGTTAGTTTCCCAATTTAGTGTAAGTACAGGGGGGGAAGTATAAGTTTTTAAAGTGGAGGGGATAAAATAAAATAAGGTCAAAGTACAAGAGGGTAGAAGGCAATTAACCCTAATATAAAATAAACATAACAAGCTGATGAGAGGTATTTTCCCTTGTCAGAAATGCTTTCATTAGAGCATGTAAGTATACCCTAAATGGAAGAAAAGTCAGAGCCTCAATACTCCACGCGTAGACATAAGCAGGGGACTACTCACCATACGAATTTGACCACCCAACATTGACTAACCAAATGTTCGGGAAATCGCTCAGCCACTAGCCGATTAATAACTAGGGTTATTTCAAATGGGCTCTCTCAGTAGGCTATCCACACTCTTTGTCCTACGTCGGCCTATTAAATACACGACAAGGACCAGGCAGGTCCTCCGACGACCAGAAGGTTTTCTACTCTCCCGTGGGTTGGGCACCATTTCTTATTCCTTTTGGTAGGCCCATGGGTTCCATTTGCTAGGCTGATAGTTAGGGATCAAAGGACTAATCATGCACTTGCCATTTGATTCGTCATGTTTCAGATTATACTAATCCGAGCTCAGGGCCCTAATTTCTTAATGCTAATCCGACCTCTCACCTATAAATAGTGGGATAATAAATGCACAAGTTAATGAGTAGGTTTGTTGGTTAAGATTTCAACTTCGATTTTTCCCGAGCATTTAATCATAAGTCGGAGGGACTTCATTTGGAACACCCCCATGCGTCTTTGTCTAGGTACTTGCTTGGACCTCATAATCTCTTACCGAGGAACACTTACTATACAGAACAACACATTTGACACTAGGACACCAACTCATCCAAAATTACCACCTTGATTCTGATCGAACCAACTACATGCATTAACTAATCTCCAACACCAACAATTTGGCGCCGTTTGTGGGAAAACTACTAAAAGCCCCTTTAATCATCCCTCATTTCCCTACTAGGAATTGATGATCAAAAGGCTTGGTTAGTTCATTACATGAAGGAAAGAAAATACAGTCATTAATAGTCCTCTAAATGAATGACCTATGAGGGTTCCTGTAACAATGTCTACACAACCTAAATCGGACAACCACCCCTTGTCACCAATTACTATCTCTATCTTTTCAGCTAGACAAGGCCTTTGACATTGCCCTATGTCCATTATGTTGGTCTAACCATGGGGGCTGGGAAGGCATCTATAATTAATAACTTGAAGTGCCAATTCAGAGAGTTCTAGGTCTACATTAGAGCCTTCCTTGTTTGCTTATCATCAGTCGCTGCTAGGGTAGAATCGGCTCGCCTAATTGTAGGGCATAAGGAGCGGGCACACCCGTTTGAGGATCGAGTGATCTAATCCAACAGTAATAGTCCTAGGGATTTCCATACCTTCTATTCCCTAGTAGAGAGAAATAAAGCATGGTCCACCAGTCACGGATTGATCCATGTCTCTGCCCTGAGATTTCAGCATAACTGTGACGGCTTATCGTCGCTCATGGACTACTCACCAAGTTCGACAGTAAGGTATGAATTCGGGGAAAAATATTAATGGGAGTTTGAATCCTACTCACCACTTTGTCGTCATCATAGAGCCCAGGCAGCAGAAAGTATAGTACAGTTGGCTGACCACCCCACTCCAAGTGACGAAGTTATAGAGTGCCACTTGGATAAAAATGAGGCACTTTTGAAGGAAATCTAGCATGGGAGAACGACAATCAGGTCCCCCCATTGAGGGGAGGTCATCGTTCACCGAGGAGGTGCTTGAGGAGGTTGTTCCCCATTGATTCGTGCACCTTTACAACGGGCCCATGGATCCCATTGACTATATGTCCAATTTTTGCTCACATATGGACATATTAACGACCTTTAGGGAAATCATATGCAAATCCTTCCCGCTCACTCTGTTTGGCACTATGACTACCATGTTTCAAGTTTTGCCTAGCGACCATCGCCACTTTCTATGATCTTGAGTAGTAGTTCATGTCCCGTACAAAGAGATGAATAAGTGTGATGGTCTCTCTGATTGCATTGTCATGGTTGACTTTACATACAGGCTTTGGTATCCGAGGCTCTCTTATAATCCCAATGAGAATCTACCGAATAAATTATATCGTGCACTAGACATGGAATCCCACTTTCACATATATAGCCAATGTCCAAGCAGTAAACAAGTGAGAACATGATGGGGTACTGAATAAAGAAGAAAAAAATGGGCATGAAGGATCGAGCAAGGCTTAGTGATCAAGGAGGTTTCTGGCAGAGGGATGTCTCAGCCCCCTACCTTGTGACCGACGATCTTTCCCTCCACCAGTGTATTGTGCTTATGATTTTACCCCTTCACCACTACTTCGTCAACGAACTTCACAGAGAATCCTAAGGGAGACTTCTTTTTACCTCCTACACCTCTGAAGGATAATCCAATAGGGAGAGTGATGAACAAGCATTGCAAATTTTATCACGACCAAGGGCATTCCAATAAGAACTACTGCCAGCTCTAGGAGGAGATTGAATCCCTTATCCTGAGTTGGGTCCTCAAAAACTATGTATGTAGATGAGACAAAATGGAATACGAAAGAGATGATCGATCACACGAACACCGAGTATATCACTAATAAATCCGTGCTTAAGGCTAACTTTCAGGCTAATTTGACCCCTCACCAATAAATAGTGAGACAATAAATACATCAGGTAATGAGTAGGTTTTTTGCTTAAGACTTAAGCTCTTATTTTTCTCAAAACTCTTGTCCTTATGCCTGAGGGACTTCGTTAGGCACGCCCCCAATGGGTCTTTGTGTAGGTACTTCCTTGGACCCAGAATCTCACTAATATTTGTTTACCGGATAGACCAAAAACAGGATGCTAGCTCAATTTAAATCACCACGTGGGTTATGACCGGACCATTTGCAGGTGTTAACCAATTTCCGACACCAACGCAAGCTAATCCGCAATCTACCGAAAACATAAAATTAATCAATTAACTAATATGGTTCAGTTATGAGTCAAATACATCTTTTACGTACTGTCCATTGTCATTATTTTTCTAAAATATACTCTCCCTCCCAAATCTGCACAAAAATTTTACTAGTACGAATATTTTATGTTTTATTAAAATTAGAACATGAAGCTGAAAAAAGGTTACTTTAAAAATAATAAAAGTATATATTTACTTAAAAAAAATAGAAAAATCATAATTAATGTGAGAGATGATTTAAAAAAAATAAAAAATTGCATCAATTACTTTTGGCTTGACGGGTCGCTATCTCACAGGATCACTATCGACTTGGTGCGCCCACTAGCCTTCTTTATATTATTTATTTTTATATTTTAGTATTTTGGGTATTACGTAAGAGAGCTATGTGCTTCATCATACAAGGTACGATTTTGATCTACGACGATGAAAAATATGCTGCCAAGGTAAGAACAGGTAGACGCACCATTGTCATTGCGTGTTGTGAAGTGGCCGGCGCACGTAAATGGCGAATGACCGTTATTCATCTTCGTGAATGCATCAATTTTGTGAGTATCATCAATTTTGGCGAATGTCTTGTGAGTATCATCAATTTTGGCGGTCCGTAATACCTCGATTATCTTCTTTATTGCTTTCAAATCTCGGTCGCATTTTTCCAATGCTCCCATAAGATTCCTTTTCTTCTCCGTCGCAGACTGAGTTTCTTCCTGTGTAAACGATGCCGGCGGTGTGCTTCTAAGATTTCCCGATGGATTTAATGGCTTTGAGCACCGGATCTCGGGCGGAATTGTGGGGCTTCTCGGGGCATCACTCGATAATCTCCGTGCACCCTTTTTTTCATCTCCCTCTTTCTTTTTGCCTGCGTCTTCGCACCTGGGCGCTTGCATTACCATTGCTGTTTCTTTTGCTTTATTTTGAGGCCAATTTTTTTTCTTTTCTTGCTTTTTGCCTGGACAAACGAAATTGGTGATTATCACGGTTGGCCTCCAAAGAAACGAAAAATTATAGGAGAAATAACAACGATAATAAACATGGAGAAAAACTAACCAAACGTAAGGAATTTGCGCCCATGTTGGTGTTTGGATACAAAATGAAAAATGCTGGGCATGCAGCCGATGGCTTTTGCACGGAGTATTTCAGGCGGTGGATTTTCACGGCGAGATGACGATGGCAGCGAAGTATCTTTTTTCTTCAACATCATCTCCACTGAATATTTTATCTTCGGAGCAATGTATATAAAAGAAACAACAAAGTAAAAGGGCAACACAAAAGGAGAAAGATAGTTGGAGTAAAGGGGTAGCAACGGTAGCAAGCACAATGATTTGTGCTGGAACAGATGGATACAGAGAAATGCTCAAAATATACCACGATTGTATAAAGTGAATCATTCAAAAATACTGACACAGGAATGCTTTTAATATATTTCATATTACAAATTAATAACATATCACTTCTCATTATCTACTATTAACTATTTGATTATTTTCACTGGCCCTCTATTTTTTCACAAGTAGAAAAGGATCTGTGTAGATTTGATTCTTACATGTGAAAAGAATTAGTGGAGGGTTTCAGTGGATTAAATTTCCTGCGAGAGCTCACTGGAGCCGAACTACTATAAAATATTTGGTGTCAATTTTTTTTTCTCCCTTACTTTTTGTGTGTACATTTGATAATAACCCTTCTCAAGATAGAATTTATTAGGGTTTATTTAAATCGATTTATATTGAAACTACCCAATTCACTCCTACTCTTGGATAGATCTTTGGGCGAACAATTGACAACATAATTAAATTAGTTGATTAGACTTAACATCCTAGCTAATCAATTACTATGGCACACAACACAACTCACGTGATGATCTTTTATATGTATATGCTCTTGAATGTGATATGGATAATGAGTTTTATAGTACCAGTGATGCTAATGATAATGATGAGGATGCCCACATTGTTATATTAAAATTATTTATTTTTACACATTATTTTGATAAAGAAAACATGCATTTAAAAAGAAAAATCGATTCTTCGAAAAATAAAAGAAAAGATTTTCAAAAATCTAGAATGCAATATTGAAAATTATTGTGGAACAACAGAGTTTTTAGATGTTATTTTGGAAATAAACAATTTGCTTTTAAAATAGATTGTCTTGAAAGATAATTTTTCAAAAAATAATTTTAATACTTTAAAAGAAAATATTTCTATTTTTATATCTTTTGAGAAATAAAATGGGATTTTAAAATTTGATATTGAGATTTCAAAAATTGAACATAAAAAATTACTTTAAAAATCAAATAGATTGAAAATGAATATAGAATTTAAAAAATGATTTTGATAGTTTCCTCACAAAGATCAGATCTTGAAATAAATATTGATTCACTTGAGAAAAAATTTAAAAAATTAAAATCTGACCTCAAGCCTATATTAATTGAACCTAAGTAAGTTCACATGTCTTTCAAAACAATTTATAGAAGTGGATATACTTAATCGTCTCACTCTTCATCACAATCACATGATTGTAATTTAGCTATTATTATAAATGATACACGCTCTACTTCTCCTGCTATTTATCATGGTAATATCTTTAATGACCAATTGAAGTTGAGATGTAATTATTGCAATAGGGTTGCACATTTTAAAGTATATCATCCTTGCAAAAATCTTAAATTTGTTTTTAACAAAATAGATCCGAAATGAGATAGATACCAAAGAACGGAACACGAAAATCTTTTGCAGTGTTACATACTGATCGTACTAGAACAAAAGAAACAAACAAAAAACTATGCAAAAACTAAGGTGCGAAATCACCAAGAATCCAAAAGCGACACTTGCAAAGAAAAATGTCATCAATTAAAATGGTAACAATCAAAAGCTTGGAGGATGCTGACAGGTTGAGCAAAAATGCATATTCAAACTTATCAATAATGTGAATGAGGTAAAAAGTAAAGTAGTTTTCAAAGACATCATAAGTACTCCTAACCATTCTCAATTTAAATTCATTAAATTTGATAAAGATGTAGGGGTTTGGCTTGTTAATTAGGTAAGTCGGGAATAGTTTCTAAGACCCGTGGTAGATTTGTGTTGATTAAATGTCTTAGAAACATAGCACGGTGATTCTACGAATCACATATATTTAATTATATTAACATGTTTGTATGAGATTTAATCATATCATGCAATATGAGATTCAATAATTTGTATTTTTGATTATATGACGGATTACACTTATCTAATTTAATACTAATTCACTCAACAGGATCTTGAAGTATAAATTTTATAGTAGTTACTCTCATCTTTCTTGGTAAATAATGTCACGAGTATTTTTGTAGTACATGAGTAATTGCATTGTATAAATTTGTACTAGTATTGTATCATAGTTTAATTACTGTTACATGTCCATATTAGCAAAAAACCATTTGTGTAGTGTGCTTATATTGATGCTATCTATCTTTCATACAAATGTGTTGTATTAAGCATGAACTAGTTTATTAGCATGTTCGTTTATCCTCTTATGATATTAAAGTTACATGTTTATTATCTTTTATTGAATCTAAAATCATGTCAATCAATTCAGATACCGTTAGTACAATTATCCAAACATATATGGCATTTCAATCTATGCTTATTATTTTAAGATAAATTCCTTAAACTATTGATACTTTTGCATATGGTTATCTCTATTGGTATTAAATGATTTGTTTGTTCATGTTTCTTAGTGTAAACTATCTTCAGTTGTGTACAATTATCGCCTCCTGCTTTTAAATGGTTATTATTCTGAAAGTGAGATGGAATTTTATGAGATAGAAATTTGAAAATATGCAATTATACACCGTACATTAGAGTTATATCTATTGGTTTCAAAAATATCTATATCATTATGATTGAGTTATGTTCCATGTCCTAGTGCGTCAACGGTTATATGTATTTTGACTCCAATGGGAGATGACAAAGGGTATATCCTAAAACCCTTTAAGTTGCATTCTTTGAAATTATACACGATCCTATGAATTATCTATCTTATTGGTTGATTTTGATGACATCCCCAATTTTTGAGATGATAAAGGGAGAGAAATTGTACAATGTTTTTCCGTAGGATCAATGGGATAAAAAAAAATTTAAATTTAAAAAATTCTTTGTCGTACATGAAATTTGTACTTTAAAGGTTCTATTTGGTATTCATACTTGGTAATTCTAATTTTATGGTTCTAATTGCTAAAAAAATCGTTCTCGCATTTAGGAGGAGCACGTTTATATATTTTATAAAATTAGAAAAACATCAAGTAGGCTAATTTTGAAATCGACCTCGCATTCAAGTCGATTTCCATTGACTCCCAATTTATTTCCTTGTCAAGATTGTATTTCTTAAGTAACTAATTTTCGTTATTATATGTATTATGTTCATATATAATTGGGCACCTGAAACACAAATATGAAATTTGATTTTAAATATGATATTTTCTTTAATAATCATACAATATAGAAAATCAAATTACAAAAACAAAATCTAATGATAAGATAATCTCGACCGTCAATTGGCTAGTCAAATAGGAGAAAATGTTACAACTCCCAAATTACCACAACTCTCGGTGCACCAGGATTGGGCGAGCCTCCCAATTGTTGAGGTTTTATGTTGATTCTAGCTTTTGGATGATTTTTCCTTTATCTTCATCCTTTCAAAGGATTCCACAGACTAAACCTTCCTGGGATGGTGCTGGCAGGCTAATCTTGGCATATTTTGGGATTAATACAAATTTAGGTTCCTCTTTATTTTCCTCTTTATCTGATTGGACTATGCTGGCGGCGAACGGAAATGCGATCTTGATATGAGGGATTGCCTGGGTCCCTCATCTTTGTGGGTTTGATATCCATACTTATCTTTTCCTTTCGAAGTATAACCTACCCTATGGATATCTTGCTTCATTTGGTTTTGAATTGGACATGCACTCCTACCCAGCTTATTCCAAGACCTTTCTTTAAGTCGAAGCCCATAGTCTAAAAGTGATTGGCCATCATAATTGTGGTAGCTGATAATCTGGGTATTGGTGGAGGATTTCAATCGCGAATAATCGTGGCGTCAGCAATATTGAAAGTCTGGAACAAAGCTGCTTGTTCAATTTATTCCTCAAAGACTACTAGAGTGACTATGGATCGATAGATGGCGTGGTCATTGTACGCCGATGATTTACACGCTCGAAGTACATAACTACTCGCAAGTGTATGAGGTCAAAGTTTTAGTATAGTATGATCGTGAAATATCGGGTTATCATATCCACAGGGATTGGTGTCGTTACTATCGAATACCGTATTTGTCGTGACCTAACTTTATCTAGGCGAAAAATAAATGTATTTAATTAATTAAACTAATACTAATATAATCTAAATTAACTACACTAATATACTAATATGTTTTAGGGTGAAGAATTGCCTAGGGATTAAAGTGTTTACAAATATGTGTTCAATCTCGATTTACTCACGTTTACGGTGTTCGACCTATTTGACAATCTCGGTATGTAAACTCCACCGCCATCTCTCCCGAGTGTAAGACAGGGGAATACATGACTTTGAGTCAACGAAGAAGTCCCTTTCAATGTCTTAACGACCCTAGGTCACGTGAGTCTCGCCCAGCGTCATTGATTGCACACAAATCAACTCCCTCCCAGGTTGTTGGATCGTTGTGTTGTATTTATCCTATCGACAATCTCCATTCTAAAACTCCCTCGCCACCTCTCCCGAGTGTAAGACGAGGGATATAACTCGACTTTGAGTCAACAAAGAAGTCTCCCTCAATGTCTTAATGACCCTAGGTAGCGTGAGTCTTACCCCAACGTCATCGATTGTCCACGATTCAAACCCCGATCGGGTTATAAAATCGTGGCGTTTGTTTACCCAAATCCGAATCCGGGGTTTGTCAAAACCCCTTATTCTTCATTTATCAATCCAAGCATAATAAATAAACAATACGATAAACACAATCAAACTACGAAGAACAAACATAAATGCAACACCGAAATCATCCAAACAAACATATTTATAAATATACCGTTAATTCCTACTACAATCCATATTTAACTCATGTTCATAACCATATAAACATATAAATTGAGCTAAACATGCTCAAATGATCCTAGATAAAGAAATAAGGAAAAATAATCGACGAACTTAGCCTCGTCCGAAGATAAACTGCTAAGAATGCTCAACGATCGATTCGCTGTCTTCTCCACTTTGGGATGTGAGATCCACCTCTAAAACTCCTAAACCTAGGATTAAATATAGCCAAAGGTGCCTAAATGGCCAGGGGGGTTCACAAAAAGGGGAGAGGGAATGATATTTATTGCCAAAATATCTCAAAATATCTAATAAATATCAAGGCTGTGTCAGGGGTTTTTGCCTAGGCGCAGGATTTTTGCCTAGGCGGAGGTAGGTTGGTTAACTTTCTGCCGCTTTTCTGCCAGGCGGTGGAATTCTCGCCTAGGCGAAGGAACTGTAGGTTTGCATTTTATTTTGACTGCAACTTCTTCATCCGAACTCCGATTGAGGTAATTCAAAAACCTATGGAAAGCTAAGAAAAATATATACAACTTCCATGTTTTGAGTATTTCCAAAATAAGATTTTATCATAGTCTAAAATAACCTTGAAGTTACAGAACCTGTACCGGGTTTGCAGGTTTGGTGACCGCCTAGGCGAAGAAGTAGGCTGTGGACTGGGATTTGTTTCAGCTGGATTTCCACCTAGGCAAAGGAATTTTTGCCTAGGAGAAGGGCTGTTAGTAGCCTATCTTTGTTTCCTCTATTGGATTTCCGCCTAGGCGAAGGAATTTTTCGCCTAAGCGGTGGTCTAGCAGTAACCTTTGTTATTTTCTCAGCTTCTTCACTGCTGCGGCGGTGGTCTGGACGCCGCGGTGGTGGGCTTGTTTCATATTTTTTCCTCCGAGCTTGTTTATCTATCGTAACTTCATTTGCTTTTGGTTCCATCTCATTGTTTTCGCTCCAGTTTCCTATCTTTTTACCCCACACGCCTGATTTATACAAAAAAGTAAAAAAACTAATTAAAACATAATAAAATACTATATAAACACTCGAAAACTAATTTAATTTGGTTTGAAAATACGTAGGTATGTTACACCTATCAAATACCCTCAAAATTGGAATTTTGCTAATCCTCGAGCCAAACACAAACACTAAAATGAAAATACACAAACTGAATTAAATAACAAACAACCTAAAACAATCTAAACATAACAACATGCGAGTTTTAAATTCTTCTAACGGCCAAGTTATTGTTGTCCCTCAACAACTTCCAGTCATATCGGGTTCAGGTGGTAACACACATCATGTGGTTCTAGAATTTTGACATGTAATAATGGTGAACTCTATTTTAGATCCTGTATATGTGTTAGTGTGAGACTCAATAATATAACTATACAACGATCGGATTGGATTATCCTCCAACGAAATTCATGAGTTAAGGATTACCATAAGCCGGATTGGGGTCCACTCTCCACTAATGTAGGTTAAGTAGTTCGTAAAGATCAGAACGACTTGGTTCGGTTTTGGTATATTTGGCCAAGGGTATTTCGAAATAGAAAATGGGTTAATGTTGTTAACTTAACATTACCCAAAGCTCAACGCTTGTCACATTCACTCTCGAACCCCCATACTTAGATTGGAAACAATCCTGAACATGAATTTAAGACTGACGTACCCACTTATAAAAAAGACACGAAAATTAAAAACCATATGTACATTTTTTTTATTTTTTATTTTTAACGATCACACCCCCAAACTTATTTGATTGTTACAATTGAAAGGGTGTGTGAAATACAAACGAAAAATGACAAGTGAGTACTAAAATACCGAACCAATTAGAAGTTCGCCCTAAACCCAACCGCTCACATCAAGTAGCATTTACAATTGCTAACTTGATTCACTCAAATATGCCTTTAAATTCAGCAATTTAGGTTTGGAAAAAGATCTACTAGCCATGGTATTAGTTTATGTGTTCAGAATTGAATTTTCATTTAGGCTTCAACAGGGTAATGAGGGATAAACATATTACAAGGTAGGCTTAAAAAGGATCAAGCGACAAAACAACTGCCTAAATCTCGTCTCCTGAACTCCCTCGCCCAGGATTTTGTCTCAAGCTTTCCTTCAATCAAGTTCTAGAATACTTAATGTGTCATGAATTTGGCTAATTGATAATCTTTCTCAAGTCAATTAAATAGAAATGCATTGAGTCTATGTGCCCGTGCAAATTAGGATCTACAATAATTTTTACCAAAAAGCACAGTCAAGCACACAGAATCACACATGAATGGGTATTACCCTTGACCGCAAAAACAACCAGGGGAAATTATCATAATCGGGTAACGGCCCAAATGAACACAAAACTCAACATATAAACAACAACACAAAAATATAAACACATTCTAACCTAAACACACATGCAATACGAGAAAACAATAACACATAAACTAACATACTATACTACACATCACTTCCGAACTCAAAATGGACAGTGTCCTCAGTGATCTCAATCATCAATCTCAATATATGAAATTTAAAGCATGCTGACGAAGGGTGTTTAGAACACTTACCTGGGAGGCGAGAGGATCTCGCCTCCGAATCAAGTCGGATGTGACGGATTTAATTTATTTGACCTTGGGTTGTCTCCTAAGAAACGCGTGGTTTATTGTCCTCGGCCCGACATTTTCAGAACGCCCTCAAGATTGGTGAGGTTTTGCTTTGGATGGCTCAATCTTTCAATGAAACGTCTCACCAGATTATGTGCTTGGCCAAGCAATATAAAACAGATTGGAATCTCGTCGAAAGGGATGCATCAATACCCAACGATCTAATATCGCCAAGTACCCTAGATAAGAAACAAAAACAAAACTACAAACAAAAATTATATACAAAGAAATGCCTAAAGTAAAATTAAGTCATTTACACACAATATCGATAATAACCACAAAACAATGCCCGACAATCGTTACCAAAAACTTGGTTACGATCTCCGAGAACTGAATTCGCCTAACGACCAATCCCCGGCAACGACGCCAAAAACTTGTACGCTGAGGATTTACACCCTCGAAGTATATGACTACTCGCAAGTGTACGAGGTCAAAGTTTTAGTATAGTGTGATCATAAAAGATCGAGTTATCGTATCTACAGGGATTGGTGTCGTTACTATCGAATATTGCATTTGTTGTGATCTAACTTTATCTAGGCGAAAAACAAATGTATTTAATTAATTATACTAATACTAATATAACCTAAATTAACTACACTAATATGCTAATATGCTTTAGGGTGAAGAATTGCCTAGGGATTAACGTGTTTACAAATACGTGTTCGATCTCGATTTACTCACGTTTACGGTGTTCGACCTATTTGACATTCTCGGTACGTAAACTCCACCGTCACTTCTCCCGAGTGTAATACGGGAGAATACATGATTTCAAGTCAACGAAGAAGTCCCCCTCAATGTCTTAACGACCCTAGGTCACTTGAATCTCGCCGAGCGTCATTGATTGCACACAATCCAACTCCCTCCTGGGTTATTGGATCGTCGTGTTGTATTTACCCTATCGACAATCTCCGTTTTAAAACTCCCTCTCCACCTCTCCCGAGTGTAAGACGAGGGATATAATGCGACTTCGAGTCAACAAAAAAGTCCCCCTCAACGTCTTAATGACCCTAGGTAGCGTGAGTTTTGCCCCAACGTCATCGATTGTCCACGATTCAAACCCCGATCGGGTTATAAAATCGTGACGTTTGTTTACTCAAATCCAAATCCGGGGTTTGTCAAAATCCCATATTCTCCATTTATCAATCTAAGCATAATAAACAAATAATATGATAAACACAATCAAACTACGAAGAACAAACATAAATGCAATACCGAAATCATCCAAACAAACATATTTATAAATATACCGTTAATCCAGACTACAATCCATATTTAACTCATGATCATAACTGTATAAACATATAAATCGAGCTAAACATGCTCACATGATCCTAAGATAAATAAATAAGGAAAAACAATCGACAAACTTAGCTTTGTCTGAAGATAAACCGCTAAGAACGCTCAACGATCGATTCGCCGTTTTTTCCACTTCGGGATGTGAGCTCCACCTCTAAAACTCCTAAACCTAGGCCTAAATATAGCCAAAGGTGCCCAAATGGCCGAGGGGTTCACAAGGAGGGGAGAGGAAATGCTATTTATAGCCAAAATATCTCAAAATATCTAATAAATATCAAGGCTGTATCAGGGGTTTTTGCCTAGGCGCAGGTTTTTTTCGCCTAGGCGGAGGTAGGTCGGTTAACTTTCTGCCGCTTTTCTGCCTAAGCGGTGGAATTCCCGCCTAGGCGAAGGAACTGCAGGTTTGCATTTTGTTTTGACTGTCACTTCTTCATCCAAACTCCAATTGAGGTGATTCAAAAACCTATGGAAATCTAAGAAAAAGATCTACAACTTCCATGTTTTGAATATTTCCAAAATCATATTTCATCCTAGTCCAAAATATCCTTGAAGTTACAACACCTGTACCGACTTTGCAAGTTTGATGATCGCCTAGGCAAAGAAGTAGACGGTAGACTGGGAATTGTTACAGTTGGATTTCTGCCTAGGCGGAGAAATTTTCACCTAGGCGAAGGGCTGTTAGTAGCCTATCTTTGTTTCCTCTACTGGATTTCCGCCTAGGCGAAGGAATTTTTCGTCTAGGCGGTGGTCCAACAGTAACCTTTGTTATTTTCTCAACTTCTTCACTGTCGCGGCGGTGGGCTTGTTTCATATTTTTGTCTCTGAGCTTATTTATCCACCGTAACTTCATCCGCTTTTGATTCGATCTCATCGTTTTCGCTCCAGTTTCCTATCTTATTACCCCATACGCCTGATTTATACAAAAAGTAATAAAACTAATTAAAACATAATAAAATACTATATAAACGCTCAAAAACTAACTTAATTCGGATTGGAAATACATAGGTATGTTACACCTATTATAGATGTGATAATAGGTGTAGATGGTTATGATACTATCCTCGAATATGAACTTCATTTTTTGATGCAATGACAATTGGACTGCCCCAGCTAGAGTCCAGGGTTGATCGAGAAGTAGTTTATAGGAAGTTGGTATGTCCAGCATGTGTAGGTCTATTTGAAATGTTATTGGTCCTATGATGGTTGGTAACGTGATTTCCCTTACAAATTTCCTTTTTCACCTCGAAGGCTCGGATGGTGATGGTAGTGGCTTTGATGCGGTACTCTTTGATCTCCACTTTCTTGAGCATACTCAAAGGGCATATATTCAGTGGTGAGCCATTATCCACAAGGACTCGAGAAATGATTAAGTACTTGTACTATACCGATATTTTTAGTAGCTAGATGTGCCCAGTCCCATCAGAGGGTATCTCATCATCTGTGAATATCACGAGGTTGGTGCTGAAGATGTTCTCTCCACTATATTATTGGAGTGATCTTTTGATATGGAGCTAGGTATGGGTGCCTTGTTGAGAATTTTCAGTAGTGCCTTTCGATGGGTCTTTGAATTATTAGCAGTGACAACAATGATATTTGCGCGGATGCCTTGCTTAGTTGTTCAACGATTGAATACTTAGTATTCTTCATTGCCTTAAGAAATTCCTATACCTCTTTCCCAGTAATCGTCTTCTTGGGTTATTTGTTGGGTACCTTTAAGAGGTCAAGTGCAGCGAAAACTCTTCCGCTCTGGGTAATTCCTTTGACTTTTCCAACTTAACCTTCTTCCTTCTTTAGTGCCTCAGTTTTTATGGTGGTGGAGTAATTTCATGGTACCTCCTTTAGGATTTTCACTAACTCTTACTTTGGTGCTTCGAATACAAATACTTTTTCGAGCACAATGGCCATCACCTTTTGGGAAGCTTGCAGTTGTATGGTGAAAATGGAGACTTCTGAACTCTATACTTTCTTAGGGTCCATTTGTAGGAATTCATAGTCAACCAAGAACTTTATTTTAAAGATTTTATGTTTTCTTTTTATGAAGAAAATAATTTCAAAATAAAGAATTTTGGTTTGTTTTTATGAAGAGACTTACAAAGGATGAAAAATATTTCCATTTTCTTTTTATCAAGAAATAATTTTAAAGCATAGAGATTTTAAATGTAAAACAAAATATTTTTTATTTTCTTTTTATCAAGAAAATACATTTTTTAAAAAAAAACAATGATGCTAATTATAAAAGCAAAACATTTTTTTGTTTTCTTTTTATGAAAAAATAATTTTAAAATAAATAAGTTTGGTTATTTTTTATGAAGAGACTTATGAAGGATTTTTCTTTTTATAAAGAAATTTATTTTTAAAGTAAAAGAAGTTTATTTAGTTTGTCTTAAAAAAAATATTTGTTTTTTATGAAGAAAATTTATGAAAAATGTTTAAAGTTCTTTTTGTGAAGAAAATTATTTTAAGGAAAGAAAATATGTTTATTTTTTCTTATTATGAAGAAAAATATATAAAAAAAATATCTTTTTATGAAGATAGTGAAAAATTTCTTGTTTCTTATTACGAAAAACTTTTTAAGAAAAGGCATCTCCATTTTTAGTATGAAGAAGTTTTCTTCAAAGTAAAGAAAAATATTTTCTAAGGAATATTTTAGGTTTTAGAAATCACTCTAAAGAAATAACTTTTTTTTTTTTTATTTTTTTTTTTTTAAATTTCATCTTTTTATGTGGAAGTAGAAAAAATAGTTTTCTTATCATGAAGGAAACTCATTTTGTAAAGAAAAGAAAAAATTCTTCTGTTTATGAAGAAACTTACTATAAAGTAAGAACATTTCTTTTTATGAAGAAAATTAATGTTTTAAGTAAAACAGATAATTCTTACTTTCTTTTTATGAATAAAGATTATAAAAATGAAAAAAAACAACTTGGTGTCTCTTATTATGAAGAAAACTTGATAGGTAAACTTTTAACATAAAAAAACCACCTCTTATTATAAAGTAAGTTCTTATGCAAATGAAGAACACATATTTTTTTTCCAATATGACTTTAACTTAAAAAAAAAAAAAAAAAAAAGGAAAAAAAGGACCCTTGGGGGAAAAGTTTTCCTTAACCCATCATTTAAAGTTTCTCTCATAATCGGGAAACCTAGTAATGGGGTATAGAAAGCCCTCCCATTAAAGTTTTTAGTTTAGTAAAGTTTTTTTTGCTATGTTTTTATGAATTTAATAAATAGATACACATATGTATATGAATATACACAAAAAATAGAAACTTAAAGTGTGGATATACATATTCATATACACAAAAAAAGCACAAAAAGACGCAATATGGGAAATAGAAATGATATAAATTTAAATGCGGAAATGTAAATGACATAAAATAAAATGTAGAAATGTAAAGTGCAAAAAGACGCAAAGTAAAAATGTAAATAACTGAAATTTAAAGTGCGGAAAAGTAAATGACTATAAATAAAATGCAGAAAAATAAAACTTATTTTTTAGCGTTCACTTGGGAACATCCTCTTAGGTTATGATCGGTTTTGGGCCCTCCTTTAGATGGGTAAGAAAATGAAAATATTTAGGGGGTTTAGAAGACTTACCTTGCAATGGAGGAAGGCCCTTCCCTCTTTGTTACTTCTTCTTCTTCTTCTTCTTTTGTCTACTTTTTCTTTTTGATTTTTGATCTCTTATATGGAGTGTTTTTTTTCTAAGAATTTTAATGACTGTAAACTAATTTCAAGAGAATATTTTAGAGAGAGAGAGAGAGAGAGTGTGTGTGTGTGTGAATAACATCTATGAATGTTTGTCTATGAAATAGGGTGGCCAAGGCTACCTATTTATAGACAACCAAACTTGGTGCATTCACTAGGACGCACGCCCTGTTTAGTGCGCTAGCCCTGTGGCTATGGAACAGCATGACGCACCAAATAGAATAAAACACGTCATCGAATGTCTTGTTGACATGTTCATTTGTTTATTTTGAAAGCAAATATATCCTTTTTGAAATGCTTCTAGATAAGCTTATTATTAAAAAAAAAATCTTTTTCAAAAATAATTTAGGGGCTTTTATAGGCATTGATTTTGAAAACATTTTCTGTTTTTGGGTTGAATTACATTTAAAGTAGAGTTGCCGCCTAACATTAGGTTTTAAAAGGTGTGCTAGGTCACCGATTTTTTTTTTTTAATAATATTTTAAAATGGCCTTAATTTGAATAAAAAAATTAAGTCTTAACCAAAATATTCTTTTAAAGTTTGGAGGTCGGTTATGCTTAGGGAAAATGTTAGGCACCCCAAGACACCCGTTCGAACACCGTACCTAATGTCTAAATATTTTAAAATTAAACTAAGTCCAAGAAATTTGTTTTTGGTTGGTTAACATGATTTTTTTTTTCCCTTATCTATTTTATTTATGCAAAAGGTGAAACTTTAAAACAAATCGAAAAATAAATAAAATATAAAATATCTCCCTTTAAACCACCTATCAATTTTGAATGAGTCGACAAGTTTGATGCCCAATTTTTTTTTGGATGAGTCAACTAATTTAGTTGACAAGGAAAAGAAATAAAATAAAATTTGCTTATTAAGAAGAAAATTTGAACTTTTAATAAGGATTTTTTTTTTTTTTTAAGCAGAAAACTTAAGTAAAATACCTTATGTTGGCCCAAAGAGTTACCCAAGAGAGAGGGGAGAAGGGGGGGGGGAGGGGGAGGGAGAATTGGGTAGTTACTAAAATTAAACAATTAAGTTGTTTAAACACAAATAATCATTTTCCCTAAATAAATTATTATCTTTTCATGCCGCGTAAATGTGTTTAATATTAAATACACTCCCAAACACAATATACGAAAATAAGCAATGCAGCATATACAAATTTATCCTGGTTCGACAAGTTACTCTTACCTACGTCCAGACCCCCCGAGCTCCATAGAGATTTACAATCCACTAAACCCTTTGATTCCTTTACTAGGTAGGAATCAAACTCTTATAATTCACGATTCTTTTCACATACTCATAATCAACCTTTACAATATCTTGATTCCTTTCACAGGCAAAGAATCAACCTAACATTACCTCATTTATCCTTTTCACAAGGTTATGACGAACCTTTACAATTCACTCTATAATTCAATTACAGGCTGAATCAAAACTAGTTCTTTTCAAAGGAAACGAATAACCCAACATTTTTTAACAGGACAAGGATAAAACCCTATTCTTTTTTTTCAAGAAAAATATCAAAACCTAGCTATCCAAATTAGACACCGTCCCAAACGTGTCTAATCCTCTCAAATTCACAAATACAAAAAATGTAAGTTTCTTCCCACAAGGAGCTTTTACTACCTCAATGAAGATATACTCAATTAATGGCCCAAATAATTACTACGTGATAATTATAATGTGAGGCAAATAAAATCTGATTAAATAATAAAGTGGGTAGCACAAATTAAGCACGTAATCAGATAATCTAGCAAAAACTGTTTAAAGATTTTTAGGCTTTTAAGTTCAAAATGATTTTTTAAACAATTTTAAACCAAGTAATCAATATAAATATATATTTAGAAAGAAAATAACAAGACTTGGAAGGATCTCACTGGGAAACACCGAAGACTATATCGCAATTCACTACATGAAAAATGGGATTCAGCTACGAATTTTTTTGGCGACGACACAATAATAGTCACTAAATATGTCTATTGGAGACAAAATGAATAATCGTAGCCAAAGGTGACCTCCTTTGACGACGAAGTACAATTTGGTAGTCATAGATGGTTAATAGGTGACGAAATTTTAGAATTCGTCGCTGTTGATCTGATCAATTCTTGGCGCCAAACAAAAAAAGATTTTTTTTTCCTGCTAGCGTATTGGCGACGAAAATATTTCGTCGTCAATTTAGCACAAGATATGTTTTTAATTGGTGACGAATGTGGTTCGTCGCGATTAATAACCCCACTATTGTATGGGCAACAAAATAAGTTTGTCGCCAATGTGTCTGCCCATATTTGACATTGGGCGACAAATTGGTTTCATCATGGATTGTTTTCCCACCACATTCTTAGGCTTTATACCAAAATAACACCAAAATGGCATGGTGTTGGTTTTGGCGCAATCTCTCACTCTCTAACATTTGCTGGAAAAGAAAGAAAGAAAGAAAGACTCACACTCGTAATCTATATACCCACCCCAAACCCGTTCATTCATCTCAGTTCTCTCCATCGCTCTATCGCCGACGAACTCGCGATCTCGATCTCAACGTTCTCTCTCAATCTCAGTCGTCCACTACAACAAAAACTAGCAGTAGCGGCAATTATTTTAGCGGCAATTAAAAATAAGTTACTAATGATATCTTTTTAGTGGCTATTTATTTAATTGTTGTTAATTTATTCTAATTGCCGCTAAATGTTATAAATTTGATTTCAAATTTTGGCACAAAAATTTGATATCAATATATTTAATTAGCAAAATTAATTAAAATAAAAAAATAAAAATTAAATAGAATCATTCAATTAAGAAAACACTTAAATAAACTTAGGAAAATAATAAAACATAAAAAAATAGGAAGATGAAAAATACATTATTTTTTTTTTCTACTTGAAACGAGGTCGTTTTTACCCAAAACAACGCGTTTTGTATTGGCGTTACCTTTATTTGCTTTTCTTGCTCTACATTTCGTGACTTGCTACTTCGTGATATGGCTGTTGTTGAACCCTAAAAGCACACTCTTCTCATTTGTTTTCGTTCCTCCGACGATCATGAACCATCCACTGACGTGAAGAAAATCGATCGTGAACCCATCCACCGAAACACTTGCAGCAGCCACTGATCGATCTAAACCCTTGCAGCAGTGATCAATCGAAACCCTTTCATCATGAAATCATATTTGTTCTCTAAATTTTAGCATGTGTTCTCTAAATCATTGCTTCGTTTTCCTAAATTACAACGTTCTGTTCTCTAAATCATAATTGTTGTGTGTTTTCTAATTTTTTCTTCAAATCAGATTCTCCAAATCTGATTCGTTTCTAAATTGTGATTTTTTATTGGGTTCTAATTTGATTTTGGTTCTTAAATTTCAGATTATTGACTATTGCTTATTGTTTATCGCTTATTCTAGGGTTTGGCTCATAAATGCTCAAGATCTGGCTCCATCAATCGATGGCTCTTCAACTACTCGCGGCCAGGTAAGTCTTCCTCCTTCTATGTCAATTTTTTTTTGTTAGTAGAATTGCTTGGTTGCTTCGATTGGAACCCTGTGCTCTCTCAATCTACGGTGACGATGCTGTGTACCAACCACGCCAGCCAACGATCTGTGTTTTCTTTCCTCTCACATTGTATGCTTAAGTTTCCGATTTTGTATTTGATTTTTGATTTATGTTCTCTTTAAATTCGCTTGTATTTAGATTTTCGATTGTGCATTTAGGGTTCGTGAAATTGATCCTAAATGTTTGTATTTTTCTGCTACTCTCTCTGAGTTGAGATATTTGGCTTCCATGTGATGTGAATGCAACTAAATCATATGTGAATGTTGTGTTCGATGAAATGTCCATATGAATATACTCTTTCATATTTTGTTTTTTCCCCGATTTGCAATTGTAATTCCTTTGAACGTTATGTGTTTGACGAAATGCTCATATGAATCAACTCTTTCATATTTGTTTAATTTGCACATGGTAACAGAAACAGAAATATCGTAACTGAAACACTAAAAAACAGAAAATGGATGGAGACAACTCTATATATGTCTTTCTTCCCTTAAGTTTCCTATGGTAACAAAAACAAAAATATGGTAACAGAAACACGAAACAAACGGGGCCTATTCTGACAATTGAGATGGGGGGGGGGGGGGGTTGTAATTGGCTTGAACCCTTGGGAAAAAAAAATGAATGGAGGCAATGATGATTTTAATATTTGTTTGTTATGTTAAAAGTAGACATAGGAGGAACTATCTCGGTTGGCAACTTAGATGGCCTGTGAGAGACCATTTTGTATCATTTCTTATTCCAATTTTGATGCTCCACTTCCTTGCTGCCAAATGATGCTGTAGTAATCTATCGGTGATCTATTGCCATTGGCACTTTAGGGTCTTTTTGGTTTCACAACACTTCAAAAATAGGTTTTTCAAACTTTTTTTTTGGGGGTGGGTGGGTGGGGGGGAGGGGGTTTGAGGTACTTACATATGTACATCCCGTCTCATTATTTGCTTTCATCTTAAAGTCTATCTCAGTGCAGAACTGTTATATTCTGTTATCAGAACAATTATGTTCTGTTTTGTTCTGTGAACAGAATAATTCATTTCTGTTCTGTAATGAGAACAAAACTGTTCTTTCATATTTGTTTCTTTTGCCCAATTGGATGAAATGCGCATATGATTTTTGACTTAAAATCTAGGGCCTAACAGTGAGATTTAGATCTAGAATTTTAATGGCTCTTTTTCTCTCGAGGCATGCTTTGATCATAGGAAATGGCGATAGGGAAGATGATGAACCTGCATTTTGCTCTATTTTCTTACTTCATGCTGTCAGTTTTCTTCTTCCTTGCTACATTATGATGTGGGCTTTTAGTTTATTGTAGCGTCGAAGGGAAAGACAGGTTAGAAGGGAAAGATTTATAAACATTCATTGATTGATGAAATTATTTGTGACTTCTACTGTAGTGTTCGGTTGAATTCTAATTTCAATTATAAGGCTTCTGTTGAAATTATCCATGAATGCTGCTGCTGCTGCTGCTGCTGCCGTTGCTGTTTCCGTTTCTATTTCTGTTTCCATTGCTGTTTTTGTTTCAGTTTTTGTTTTGGTTTCTGTTTCTGTTGCTGCTACTGTTGTCGTTGCTGTTTCCGTTTCTATTTTTGTTTTCGTTGCTGTTTCTGTTTCCATTTTGGTTGTTGTTTCTGTTTCTGTTTCCGTTGCTATTTCTGTCACTGTTTTTGTTTCTGTTGTTGTTGCTGTTTATTTTCAAACATTAGGGGCAAAAAATATATTGAATAAAAGGAGGCTAGGATTCACCCAATTTATTATTATTTTTTTTATTTTTATTTTTTCTGTTTCTCGGTTTCTGTTTGTGTTTATAGATTCACATTAAATTTTTATTAAATTTGTGTCGGCAGATAAGGGCCTGCGCGCCAAAAAACATGGACCAACTATAGGACGCAGGACAAGCAAATTACAAAAGGCTAATGATGACAACCCATTGAAGATTGAATTTGATACCCTTTTTAATAGGTTAACGGATGATGATATGACAAGTAAGTTTTCAAGTGTGATGGGTGGGGTATATTGTGAGAAATTTTGCACCCATGAGTGGAGAAGTGAACACGTGGACAAAAGTGTCGGATGGAGATAAGATCATATTACTTGGATATCTTAAGGTATAACTATTGTAATTTAATTATTGTATAATTTAATAACTGCATAACTATTATAATCGGATGGAGGCATAATTATTATAATTTTTTTGTTTTTTGCTTTTGAAGGCTAAATGTGATATTGTTGGTTCACATTTGCCGGAAGTGAAGAAAATCATGAATATTTTGTGGTCAAATATGTATAGAGATTATAAATTTGATCTAGGCCAACATCACAAACGGAGGATATGTGAAGGAAAAGAATCACGTGAACATCCATATAAGCTAGATATGTAATTGGGTGATTCATTAAGCCTATGTGATTTGTTTGAGTCCACAAAGTGAAAGGTATGTATTCTTTTCAAAATCTAAAGGTCGTCTTAGTATTTAATTTCTAGTTAATTTATGTAGTCATACTTATATTCCCGATTCGTAGACATTATCTTCAATTAACTCAACCAATAGAAGTAAGCAATGCTATAATCATGTTTTGGGCTTAAAGTCATTCGACACAACATTCCGAAAAATGACATTTGTCAATTATTCTAATTCAATTTATATATTGATGGTCAATTATTGTATGTGATATAGATGAAAATTCAATAATTGTAGGCTCGGGGTAGGATTGATTTACATCGGATCACACATCAGAGGGCAAATGGGCAATGGATATCGAATGCCGTTGAAGAAGATAATGCGAGGCCTATTTTTTTTCAACTATTTTTATTTTTTACTCATTAAATAAAATTCAAATAATTTTATTATATTTACAACTTATAGATAAATATGGTGGTTCGTCTAGAACATACTCAAGAAAGTGAGAACCCAGAGATAGAGGATAACATATGCGATGATATTCTTGAGATTATATCTGGCTACATCAGGGGACTTGGTTTTGGACCAAAACGAACTTCATCAAATGAAATTTCATCCACACAGGGAATATCAAAAGGGGTTGAGTAGAAATTGCAAAATCAACAAAATAAGAGACACTACGGAAGTAGAGTTAACAAAGTTGAAAGAACTTATGAGATTGATGACAAGAGCACAATCAGGACCTACAGAATCTCTGTCTTCATAATAACACATTATGTTCAATCATTTTTTTAACATTACAATTATGTTTATTTTATTCTAAGTTCTAATTTTTTTTTACAATTTACAGATTCAATAAATTATGGAATCAATGATGTTGATCACTTATCATCTATCATTTGTTTTTTGGTTATTTTGTAATGATATTTTGTAAGACATTTTTTTTTTTTTTTTGGTTATATTAGTGTTTAATGATATTGGTATAGTTGGTATATTTTGACTATTTGATTTTTAATGTAATTGTATGGTTTTTTTTTACTTTTTGTTGATTGGTTGTGGTTATAAATTGACATTCATAGTTCTAAGTAAAGTAATTTGCTACAATTTTTATTTTTATTTTTTTATGTTTATTTTTTTTTTTTTTTTTTTTTTTAGCCAATGCATTTCTTGAAAAAAAAAATTATTTTTTGGATACAAAAATATTTGGTCGTAGAATGTTTTCCCGCAAATTTTGTTTTGGCGACCAAAAAAAATTCGTCACCAATTGTTTCCCACCTTCACATATTTTTGGCGACAAAAATAATTTCGTCGCCAAAACAATTTCCCACCATTTCAGTCTTTTTTGGTGACGAAAATTTTCGTCGCCAAAATATTATTCCCGCCATTTATAATCACTTTTTGGCTACGAAATAAATTTATTAGTTACAAATTTAGCTAAGAAAGAATTCTTCACGAAATAGTAGTCTTGCGCGACGAAACTAAAATTCGTCGCCAAAAACTTTCTACTCCGGCACATAGGCTACGAAATTGGAACAATGATTTTTTCGTCGCTAAAATATTTTTGCTACGAAATTAGGGATTTGGATACAAAAATTTTTTGTAGCCAAATCCCATTTTTCTTGTAGTGATTAGAACTCAAACCGGTAACTCCAAATAACAAGCGCTTTAGATCAAGAACTTGAATAGAATATCTGATAGAAATTTCGACAATAATATCACACTTATAAGAGCTCAAAACTGATATTCTTGATGTGTTTAATCTTATTCTCGCAGGTTTTATTAAATAAACCTAGAACTAGCCCTCCAACGGTTAGTTTTTTTAAAGATATATCATAAAATGACATTCTAAGACCCCATATAACATATCCTATCATATAAGTATATTTCATCTCAAAATATTTTTTGAAACACTCATTTTGGTCCATAAAACTTTTCTCGATTTAAAACCATAAGAATAGGAAGTATTAAATCACTTTAATTAAGAAAATATCAAGATATAAGGATCATATAATAGGTCATGCATATTTGAATTTCACTCAAATCCCCCAAATTCCTCTCTTGAAATCATAAAAAATGGATAGTTTTTTACCAAGAGATCAAATCAGTCAATCTATTAATTGAACTAGTCAGTTGGCTGGCCGAAGCCCTAGATCGACCGCCTTGTGCCAAGGCTGAAAATAGTCGTTTGCCTTATCCCCTATCGGTTGACCGACCTTCCCTGTTGGTTGACCGACTTGATCAGTGGTTTTCCCAAATTCATCAATTCAACCATTGTTTCATTCGGTTGACTGACTCGAACTCGTCGGTTGATCGAATTGATTAGATGCTCACTTCTTTACTCATTTTAGCAACTATTTTAAATAGTTGACTAATTGCTTTTCTTGATTGACCGATTGGATCAGTAGGACTTCATTTCTACTCCCAAGACTCACTGTTTTGATAAGTCAACTGACCCCTTTTGCCGGTTGACTGAATTGACCCAAAAACACGACATTTTATACTTTAAAACATATTTTTCACTTAGGTCATTTATTAAAAAAATTTCACATCAGGAGCACATAAAATATGTGATTTTAGGATCTTAAACTTATCACTTATTATCTAGACATATATACGATTAACTCATTTTAGGTATCGTGCGTGATCCTAATTCGGGTTGCATTAAGAGTATATGAGTATATAAGTAAATAGTTGTTTTCACTTAATTTTCTTTAGCGTCTTCATCATGTCCATATTGCACCCTTCATATTTTCTTCAATAAATCTTCTTCTTAATCAAAACACATGGAACTACAAATTTGAAACACTCAATAATTCCATTAGTTTCACCAAAAATATTAATACTTAATTATTCATCAAAATCTTGGATTTGACACTTCAATTCTTTTATAAAGAAATTTCTTTCATAGTAAAAACTTTTAAGTTTCTTTTCATTAAGAATTTTAAGAAAATAAAATATTTTTCTTTTTATAAAGAAAAAATTAAATACTTATTTTATTTTATTTTATTTAAGATTTTGTGCTTTCATTTTACTAAGAAAATAATTGAAAAAAAAAAGATATTTAGGGTTTCTTTTTATAAAGAAAAGATTTTTTCGTTTTTTTTAATAAAGAAAATAATTTTAAAGTAAAAGAAAGATATTAATTATAAAATAGTTTTTTTTTTTTCCATTTTATTAAGAAAGCAATTTTATAATCAAAGAGGTTGGTTTCTTTTTATGAAGAAAACACATTGTTTGGTTTCTCTTTTCTTGAAGATAATAATTTTCAAATGAAAATATTTAGGAACATAAAATATGAAAATATTTTGGTTTTCTTTTTATTGAAAATACTTTTAAGGTTATTTCTATGAAGAAGGTTTGTTTAAAAGGGAAAAAATTGTCTTCTTACACTCTTAAGTAAAAAATGTAATAAAAATCTTTTCGTGAAGAAAGTGAGAAATTTCTATGTTTCTTATTATGAAAAAACTTTTTAAGAAAATGCATTTTTATTTCACGTAGTTTAAAGTAAAGAAAAATAATTTTCCTTTTATGAAGAAAACAAGCTTCTTGGTTTTTTTTTTATGAAGAAAAACATTTTTAAGAAAAATATTTTTAGGCTCCTTATTATAAAGAAAATAATTTTAAGAATTTTTTTTTTTTTTTTTTTTTGAAGAAGTAAAAACATTTTTAGTTTTCTTATTATGAAGGAAACCATTTTAAAAAAATAATATATATTTGTTTTTATGAAGAAAACTGGTTAAAGTAAGAATATTTCTTTTTATGAAGAAAATTAAAGTTTTATGAAAAATCATTTTTTTGCTTTCTTCTTATGAAGAAAGCCGATAAAAGTTAAAAAAAATAGTGTTTCCTATTATGAAGAAAATGAAAAAAATAAAAATAAAATCTTATTATGAAATAAGTTCTTATACAAATTAAAAAAAACACAAACTTTTGCCTACATAACCTTAACTAAAAACACAACTTGGGTGAAGAATTTCCCTTAAACCACCATTTAAAGTTTTTCTCAACGTTGGAAAACATAAAAATGGGGTATGAAAAACCCTCCATTTAAAGCTTTTAGTTAGATAAAGTTTTTTGTTTGTTATGTTTTTATGAACATAATAAATTGATAGTATATATATAAGAAAGAAAAATGCTGAAAATTTAAAGCGCGGAATGACGCCAGATGAAAATTGTAAATGACATAAATTTAAATGCGAAAATGTCAATGACTGAAAATAAAGTGCAGAAAGGTAAAGAGTGAAAATGTAAATTCCAAAAATTAAAGTGCGGGAAAGTAAATGACGGGAAATAAAAATGCAGAAACATAAACTTGTTATTCAATGTCCACCTAGGAATATCCTCTTTGGTTATGATCAGTTTTAGGTCCTCCTTTAGATGGAAAACAAAAATAAAATTATTTTAGGGGGTTTAGAAGACTTACCTTGCTATTAAAGAAATCTCTTCACCTTTGTTGTTTCTTTGACTTTGATTTTTGATCTTTTGTATGAAGAGTTTTCTAAGTATTTTGGAAGAAAAACTAGCTGAGAGAGAGAGAGAGAGAATATTGGCATTTAAGGATGCAAGGGTGTATGAAAAATGGTTGCAAAGGCCGCCTATTTATGGGTAGCCAAAACCAACATATTTGTCAGGGCGCATGCCTTGGTGAGTACGCTAACCTTCTGGCTACAGGAGTAACTGTCCCATAATGGGTGGCTATTTTCCCTATTTCTTGTTAATATGTAATTTATTCCCCTAAATTAGAAAATTGAGTTGTTGATTTTCAATTTCAACCACCTTAAGTCTTATCATTCATGGTATCGCTTGGGTGCTCTCAAATAGGCTATCGCAACTTCCAAGACAACATCGTATGCTCTTTCTCATTCCCAGGCGGTGGACATGAAGTGAAATTAGTGCTTTGAGCACTGATTATTAATAAAAATGCATTTTTTTTTTTATATTTTTAATGAAATTAAAATGAGTAACATAAAATTAAACTATCCAATTTGATGAAACTGGCACAAAAAAAAAAAAAAAAAAACAATTTTGGGGCCAAAATGTAAAGAATATGTAATGGGTAAAATTTCTTAAAATTAAAGGGTGAAATCCAAAATTTACTATATTAAAAGTGATATTCTATGTAAAACCCATTTCAATTTTGTTGACTCAATGAGCTATCCAAGATTTTGGGGGGGGGGGGGGGGGAGGGGGGGGGGGGGTTACAAAATTTAAACAAATAATTCTTTACACACTTAATTATCAAATAATAAGTTTTTCTAAATTAATTATTATTTTAGTTACGCAGTGGATAAGTGTCACACCCCACCCCGAACACCCATCACCGTGGGGTCAGCATGACGTCGACATGATATCACCTAACTGACTAGATAACCACAATACAACAATATACAAAATTTAAATCTATACAACATATACATAATTCCATCCATTTTAAGGGATACATCGTCCCAAATATAAGAACAACGAAACGAATCTCATGAACCTCACTTAGATTCATCTCTGACACCTCGCCTCAAAATTTCCTCTCAAAAGACTCCATCGCATGACCCGCAAAACTCTATCTAGCGCCAGTACGGGACCGACCGACTCTTAACTATTTCACCTGCGAGTGTACTGCTTTCTTAGTAAAAATATTTTATAATAATAATCCGTTCTACAATATCTAAATGGATCAAGCGTAAGTATATAAACACCACATAACTTGTAGAATCTCCAGTATATATATAAGCAGTGAAAATAAAACGATATAAATAAGTTCCATTCAAATCCATCTAGTATAAAATCATACCAATCACCATAATAAATAATAAATTACCCAATATAGGAAAAACACATCTCAAACACAACACACACTAGCTAGCTATAGTAATCGTTTTAACCTCACGATCAAGAGTTACAACGGTACTGTACCATCCGTAGGATATGCCTTCCTAGCGGAACAAATGACCATATGCCCGGACCACCCATCGGACATGTCATAATATCAATATCCACATGCCGGACCACCCATCGGCTGAATATAATATCAATAATCATCTGCCGGACCACCCATCGGCAGGATATAATATCAATAATCATCTGCCGGATCGCCCATTGGCAAAAAATAACATCAACAACCGCCTGCCGAACCGCCCATTGGCAAGACATAAAACCAATAACATCATCAAATCAACAACATCATCACTAACTACAACTCAATAAAAATCAACGCTCTGCCGAAGCAGATAAAATCAACAATATCGTCAAATCGATAACAATATCATCAAATCCACAACATCAATAACCTCGTCTCATCAATATCGTCAAAATCCCCAACATCCACCTCTTTTTCTCCAAAGCCAAATTTTAATCCAAAAATCATATTTTTCGCTTTCGTTTGAAAACCGTCTAATTTCAACAAAACTATTTTTCCATTTCTTTTTAAAACCACTATAATTTAACGAAAATCCATTTCCTTAACTCACCCAAAACCTGCTTGATACATATCATTTATAAAATCGTACAGTCCAAGTAAAACCATTTTACACACACATTTTTATATATAAAAATAGTTTGGCAAGAAGACAGTACACTCACTTGATATTCCACTCTCAAAAGCTCCACTGACTATCCGCTACTGAACTTCCGATAATTGTGAACCTATTTGTGACAAAATCTAAATTAATACTATAGAGACAAATAACCTAATTATGTAATACGAACCCTACGTTCATTAATTTCCCACTCTCCATGTTTTGTTATATGAAAATATGATTCAACGAGTTTTAATGTTGTTAATATTTATATTATTAAAGTTGATTCGTATAAACGATCTCATTAATCATTTTCTTTTAACAATTCTAAAGCTAAAATAAACTAAGTTTAGAAATCATAAAACCGCAGCGAATATGCTCCTTCTCTTTCCCAGTTCACCTACTAACGCTTCTCCGCCTCGGCCAACGCTCAGCAGCTTACATTCCTAACTTACTAACTTATCACTGCCATGGCTACGGATCACACCGCCAAGGCAACGGATCGCACCGCCGCGGCGATCGTGCGACAGATCCCCCTTCCTACTTCACTGAATTCCCACCGCTGTGGGGAATTGCCTCACCGCTGCGGCAGTGGTTATCTTTCTCTCTCTGCTCTGTTTTGAATCTCAGCAGCCTCACTCTCTCTTCTTATCACCAACTCTGGCAACCACCACCACCAATTAAACTCTATACTCATACAAAACACACCCAAATACACACGGTGATAACACATATACACCCACATACACAACACACACACATATACACATACACACACACACACACACACACACACACACACACTACTTTCTCTCTCTAACCTACCCTCACCGCCAGCCAAACTCCGACGACACCTTCACAACCAAACGAACACATAGAACACACACCTATATACCTCCTTTAACGGACCACCACCGGAACAACCACCACTACCGAAGAACAGACAACACACACATACCCACTTCTCGCTCTCTTAAATGCTCACGTACTGACGGCCCCAAAATTTGGACAGAACAACATCCACACACACATACATGGGAGCACATACATACACACACCAAATGGAAATAGAAAACAGGGAACACAAACAAAGCAAACACAAACACACCCACATACCTACATAATCACCGGCTGAATAGAGCACACATACGCTGTCGAAAAAAATCGACAATGAACAGCACCTCCAACCCACTCTCTCTCATCTACTTTCGGCTTTCTCACAGCCGAATGGCCGGCCACCGCCGGCCACCTTCTATCTCTCTCTCGTTTTCTCTGGATTCTTCCCAGTCCTTCTCTCTGCCGTGCATGCGTGAATGTATGTCTGTATATATATATATATGTGTGTGTGTGTGTGTGTGTGTGTGTGTGTGCTGAAAACAAAAGCCAAGCCCCATATCGACCTTACCCTTATCTCTTTTCTATGATCTTATATCATCTCTATCTCTCTATATATATCCCCCCCTTCACTTTAGTTAAGATATTAATTGAACCAATTTTTGATTTTAATGTTATATAAATTACAATTTGACCTCTAAGCTTTCTAAATCCCCCAATTCATATTGCAAACCGTCCCGTTATTTTAGTTTGAATGCTAATTAAGCTCATTCTTAGTTTTAATGTATTGAAAATTTGCGCTTTATCCTCTAATATCGCCATCCCTCCCGTCATTTTAAAATGTGACTCTAATTTACACGTATGACGAAGATCAGGGTCTTACAATAAGTGTTTAATACTAAGTATATGCCCAAACACAATATAAAGAATATAAACAATACAGCACACCAAGATATATCCTAGTTAAGCAAACTAGCCTTGCCTAATCTAGTCCCTCCAGCTCCACAAAGATTCGCGACCACTAAACTCCTGATTCTTTTACAAGGTAGAAACTAAACCCTTACAACTCACGATTATGTTTCCAGGCTCAGAATCAACCTTTACAATTATCCTTTTCGCAAGCTCAGGAAGAACCTTATATTTTTACCAAGTTTAAGACTAACCTAATTCTATTACAGAAAGAATCAAAATCTAATCCTTTTAACATGCTAAGGATCAAATCTAACCATTCTCTCACTTATCATTTTCACAGGTTTAGGAAGAACCTTTATAAATCACTCAAAATAATAATTTAATTGCAGGGAGAATCAAAACGTAATTCTTTTCAAGAGAAAAGAATAACCTAACCTTTTTGCAGGATAAAGATCAAACCCTAATTTGTTTCTTAGGAAAAAGATTGAAATCTAGCTATCTTGATTAGACACTGTCCTAACCGTGTCTAATCCGCTCAAACTCACAAATACAGAAAATCATGAGTTTCTTCTCACGAGGAGCTTCTACAACTCAATACAGATATACTCAATTAATGTCCCGAAAATTACTACGTGATAGATACAATGTGAGACAAACAATATCTGATTAAATAAATAAGTGGTTAGCACAATTTAGAGCACGTAATCAGATAATCAAACAAAATCGTTTTTCAAAATGATTTTTCAGGCTTTTAATTTTGAAAACGATTTTCTAACAATCCTATGACCAAGAAATCAATAATAATAAAAATTGAAAATAAAGAACAACGGATTGGAAAAATCTCACGAGGAAAACACTGAAGATAGAAACAAAATTGCAATAGAGCACAAATCGGTAATGCCAAATCAACAACGTTTTAGATCAAGAACTTAGCACAAGTATCTCCCATAAATCTCAACGTAAAAATCACTCTTATAAAAGCTCAAAATTGATTGTTCTTGATGTGTATTCTCTCAATCCTGCAGGTCTATTTTTATAGATAGATATCAAGCCTTCCAATGGCTACTTTTCAAAAGATATGCCTCTAAAAGGCACTTTTAAACCCCCATATACTATTATCTTCCATTTAAGGGGTAATCCACTTAAAAACATCTTTTAAATCTATCAAATAAATCCATGAAATATTTCTTAATATTTACAATCATTAAGATAGGATGTATTAATCAGCTTAAATTAAGAGAATCATAAATTTTGTGGACCAAATCAATAGGGATAATCAAATAGATGTGCCATATCTTAAATCATTTCAAATCCCCCAAATCTCTCCTTTTGAATCCTAAAAAATAGATAGCTTTTGACCAAGAGACCAAGTCACACTAAATCACAACTGATACTGTCGATTGACCGAACCAAATATTTCGGTTGACTGAATGAATCAGAACCAAAACACATCCAAAATCTTAATCCTAGTCGGTTGATCGAATTTCACCATTCGGTTGATTGAATGATACAAGGTGGTTCAAATTTGCTCCGAAAAACACACTGACTCAAACAGTTGAGCGATTATTTCCAATTGGTTAATCGATTGATACAGGTTGGTTCAATCTTGCTTCGACAAACTCACTGACTCAATCGGTTATCTGATTTTTTTCAATCGGTTAATCGATTGCTTCAAGTTTGTCCAATTCTGCACCAAAACTTAATGTTTGATTCAATTAACCAATTGTTTTTCTCGGTTGACTGAATTGACCCGAAAATATAATTTTTTACACTTGAATCATGTTTTCTAATTAGGTTAATTCTCAATTTGATTTCACATAAGGAGAAGATATAACATCATTAATTAGGATCTGAAACTCCATCATTTAAATATCAAAACACATATAAAGATAACTTATTTAAAGTGTCGTGTGTGATCCTAATTTGGATTGCATTAAGAGTATATGAGTAGAGAATTATTTTCACCTAATTTTCTTCAAGGTCTTCAACACTCTTCATTTATTCATTGTGTCCTTCTTTGCACCTTTTATGTTTTCTTCTTGAGCTCTTCTTCTTAAACAAATATAAGAAACTCTTTCATGAAATACTCAATAAACACATTAGTTTCACAAAAAAACATCAATACTTAATTGCTCATCAAAATCTAGGGTTCAACAATCTCCCCCTTTTTGATGATGATAATTAACTTTGATATTTTCTTCAATAAAGAATATAACCATGCTCCCCCTAAATTTGAGGACGGGTATTTAAACTTATTTAAGCACAATAATAAAAACATAATAAAATTATAATAAAGATATTCAACATAAGCTCAAGCTCTTAATAACTTCTCCTTAAACATCAACTTCTCCCCCTTTGTCATCTCAAAAAGTGAGGAACTTAAAACATCACTCTAGACACATATCGTTACGCCTAGCCATACCTAAACCTCGAATAATTTTCATGAACTTTAATATTCCGCTAGAGGTTTAGTGAAAATATTAACAAGCTAATCAGAAGTATCAAAATATTAAATATCCCCCTTTTCAATTTAAGCATAATATATTATTGCTCCCCTTATAATAACTTCTCCCGCTATATAGTTGTTAACAAGCAAATTCATACTTAGGAGAATAAACTTGAGGCAATCAAAATATTTCAATAGTATAGCATAAAATCATATAATTTTAATTAAATCAACATGCTTTACTTATGATACCAATTAATATCTTCCCTTTTAGAATAATAATCATTTAAAAAACAGAAGACATTAGATGAATGCTAGAAATTTAATGCCTATAAGGTTATCCATGTGCAACCGTGTGTGTATATATATATATATATATATATATATATATATATATATATATATATATATTCAGAGATCATGGAAATTAACAAATCAACTTAATTCAATGATGAGCAAGTTATTAATTGATATAACATGTTTCGCATATTTTTAAACATGACTTCTAGTGGATCTCATAAAGCATAGCATAAGAATATCACATACAAATATGTAAACTTATCTGATTATCATGCAATAATTATAAGATAACAAAAGAATATGTAAAATAGCACATGTCTTAGAAATTTTTACCAGCTTATTTAAACTTATTTTCTTACTCATGGCATAGTCTTTGGAAATCACATGACTTTCATCTTTAGGTGTTAAATACGTAAGTTTTACTTTATCCCCTATCACGTGGTGAGAACAACCATTTTCTAGGAATAATTTATTCTTACTCATAGATGCTTGTTAGATTAACCTACAAGGAGCACCTCAAAAAGTTCCTAGGTGGTACCCAATCTAAATGGGTCTGATTTTGTTAGCCAAGACAATTTAAGTTTCCTTAGGAGCCCAAACTTGTTTACATTTAGATACTTTTGAAAAACATTTGTTAGTGGTATGGTCCACAATGTTGCATTTAAAACATCTAATAAGATTTCTGGTTTCAGAAAGAATTTATGAAATCTCTTTTGTTTAAGATTTTTTTGAAAATCAATTCCTAGTTTATCAAAAATCCCTCTTCAACTCTCCAAAAGTATTTTTAAATTATTTTCACCACCCGTGAATTTGAGAACAATCAAATGTAAATCCGAGAAATTAGATTTCAATTCAATATTTTTAGATTTGAATTTCATCACTTGCTTGTTAAGTGTGTTAATTATACTTTGTAGGGTATTAATTCGAAAGCACTGTTTTTTATAATCATGAGTTAGTTCTTGATAAACATCAAATAAATCTTCAAAATCGAAAAGGCAAGAACTAGAATATTTTGTTACCTCAACTCTAGTGACCATCAAAGCAAGCTTTGGAAATCACATGACTTTCATTTTTAGGTGTCAAATATGTAAGTTTTACTTTATCCCCTATCACATGGTGAGAACAACCATTATCTAGGAACAATTTATTCTTACTCATAGACGCTTGTTAGATTAACCTACAAGGAGCACCTCAAAAAGTTCCTAGATGGTACCCAATCTAAGTGGGTCCGATTTTGTTAGCCAGGATAATTTTAGTTTCTTTAAGAGCCCAAACTTGTCTACATTTAGATACTTTTGAAACACATTTGTTAGTGGTATGGTCCACAATGTTGCATTTAAAACATCTAACAAGATTTATGGTTTCAGAAAGAATTTATGAAATCTCTTTTGTTTAAGATTTTTTTGAAAATCAATTCCTAGTTTATCAAAAATCCCTCTTCAATTCCCCAAAAGTATTATTAAATTATTTTCACCACTCGTGAATTTGAGAACAATCAAATGTAAATCCGAGACATTAGATTTCAATTCAATATTTTCAGATTCGAATTTCATCACTTGCTTGTTAAATGTGTTAATTGTACTTTGTAAGGTATTAATTCGAAAGCATTGTTTTTTATAATCATGAGTTAGTTCTTGATAAACATCAAATAAATCTTCAAAATAGAAAAGGCAAGAACTAGAATATGTTGTTACCTCAACTCTAGTGGCCATCAAAGTAAGCATAGATGAATCAGAACTGCTCGAGTTTTTCAAGCTACTAGACTCTGAATCATCCATGGTGGCTTTTGTTGACTTCTTCTTACCCTTTTTCACCTTTTTCATTTTTTTTTTCCTTCTCTGGGTCGGGACATTCGGATTGAAAATGAACAGTTTTGTGACAATTGAAGCACTTAACACTACTCATGTCGAAGTTTTTATTTCCTCAGAATGTTCGTCGGGTCATCTTTCTGAAATTTTTCGTGAGAAGCGCCACATCTTTTTCTTGCTTGCTATCAAGACTAATGTCATCACTATCGTCTTCTTCCTCAGTCTTTTCAACCTTCAATATCAATGACTTCTTTTTGCAATCCCCTATTTCATTCTTATATCCTCGAATAGTCGTCTCGTGAGTTATTAGCTTGCCAATAAGTTAATCAATGGTATACACTATGAGATCTTTAGCTTCCTCAATTGTAGTTACTTTTGGCTCCCAAACTTTCATCAACGATCTTAGAATGTTTCATACTTTTTCCTCCATAGAATAAGGCTTTCTGAGTTGACTAAGGTTGTTGCAGATATTGTTGAATCTTGTGTATATTTTTGGAATTGATTCTGCTTCACCCATTCTGAATAGTTCGAATTGACGAACTAAGACATTGATCTTGGACTGTTTTACCTGATTTATTATTTCGTGGGTGATTTGCAGTGTGTCCCACATTTTTTTCGCTGATCCACAACTTCAAACCCTGGTATATTTATTAGCATCTAAAGAACAAAACAAAATATTAATAGCTTGAGAACTAATAGAAAGTTTCTATTTATCAGAAGTGGTCAACTGCTCTTTCTTCTTAATCACTCTATTCTCCTTAGGAATGAATGGACTGTCCTTAATAGCTAGACACACATTATAATTGGTGGTTTGAAGAAACACAATCATTGTATCATTCCATAATGAATAGTTATCACCTGCAAACAAAGCTGGACGGTGCATAGACTGCCCCACACTTAGTGTGCCTATCGAGTGTGCCATGTGATCTTTCTTAGCTAGGATTTTAAGCTAAACTAGCTAAACTAACTAAACCAGCTCTGATACTAATTTTTGGTTCAAGGAGCTACCCAAGAAGAGGGTGAATTTGGTAGTTACAAAATTTAAATAAATAATTATTTAAACACTTAATTATCAAATAATCAATTTCCCTAAATTAATTATTATCTTAGTTACGCAGCAGATACGTATTTAATGCTAAGTGCACACCTAAGCACAAAATAAAGAATATAAACAATGCAACATACCAAGATATATCCTGATTCAGCAAACTAACCTCTCCTAATCCAGTCTCCCCAACTCCACAGAGATTCGCGACCACTAAACTTCTGATTCTTTTACCAGGTAGGAACCAAACCCTTATAACTCATGATTATTTTTCTAGGCTCAGAATCAACCTTTACAATTATCTTTTTCCCAGACTCAAGAAGAACCTTTACAAATATCTTTTTCCCAGACTCAAGAAGAACCTTATCTTTTTACTAGGCTTAAGACCAACCTAACTCTATTTTAGGAAAAATCAAAATCTAATCCTTTTAACAGGCTAAAGATCAAACCTAACCACTCTTTTATTTATCATTTTCATAGGTTTAGGAAGAACCTTTACAAATCACTCAAAATTACAATTCAATTGCAGGGAGAATCAAAACGTAATTCTTTTCAAGAGAAAAGAATAACCCAACCTTTTTGAAGGACAAAGATCAAACCCTAACTACCTTGACTAGACACCATCCTAACCGTGTCTAATCCGCTCAAATTCATAAATACAGAAAATCACGAGTTTCTTCCCACAAGGAGCTTCTACCACCTCAATATAGATATACTGAATTAATATCCCAAAAATTACTCCGTGATATATACAATGTGAGGCAAACAATATCTGATTAAATAGATAAGTGGGTATCACAATTTTGAGCACGTAATCAGATAATCAAACAAAATCATTTTTTAAAAATATTTTTCAAGCTTTTAATTGAAAATAATTTACTAAAAATTCTACAACCAAACAGTAAATATTAATATGAATTCATAATAAAGAACAAAGGTTTGAAAAAATATCCTTGAAAAAACACCGAATATGGAAACAGAATCGCAATAGAGCACAAATCGTTGACGCCAAATCAACTGTGCTTTAGATTAATAACTTAGGACAAATATCTCACATAAATCTCGATGTAAAAATCACTCTTATAAAAGCTCAAAACTGATTGTTTTTGATGTGTATTCTCCCAATCCTGCAGGTCTATTTTTATAGACAGATATTAAGCCCTCCAAATGCTACGTTTCAAAAGATATGCATCTAAAAGGTACTCTTAGACCCCATATAATATTATCTTCCATTTCAGGGGTAATTCACTTAAAAATATCTCAAATAAGTCCATGAAATATTTGTTAATTTACAATCGTAAAGATAAGAAGTATTAATCAACTTAAATTAAGAGAATCATAAATTATGTGGACCAAATCAATAGGGATAATCAAATAGATGTACCATATCTTAAATAAGTTCAAATCCCCCAAATTTGTCCTTTGGAATCCTAAAAAACGGATAGCTTTTGACCAAGAGACTAAGTCATACTAAATCACAACTGACACTGTCGGTTGACCGAACTAAATATTTTGGTTGACTGAGTAAATTAGAACTGAAACCTGGCTGAAATATTAAGCCCAATCGATTGACCAAATTTCACCATTCAGTTGACCGAATGATAAAGGGTGGTTCAAATTTGCTTCGAAAAACACATTGACTCAAACGGTTAACCGATTTTTTCTAATCGATTGACCGATCGATACAGATTGGTCTAATCTTGCTTCGACAAACTCACTGACTCAATCAGTTGACCAATTTTTTTTACTCGGTTGACCGACTTCTTCAGGTTGGTCCAATTCTGCTCCAAAAGTCATTGTTTGATTCAGTTAACCGATTGCTTTTCTTGGTCGACCGAATTGACCCAAAAATACAAATTTTTACACTTTAAACCATGTTATTTGATTAGGTCAATTATCAATTTGATTTTACGTAAGAAGCACATATAACATCTTTAATTAGAATCTTAAACTCTACTATTTCAATATCAAAACACACGTAAAGATAACTCATTTAAAGTGTCGTGTGTGATCCTAATTCAGGTTGCATTAAGAGTATATGAGTAGAGAGTTGTTATCACCTAATTTTCTTCAAGGTCTTCAACACTGTTCATTTCTTCATTGCATCATTCTTTGCACCCTTTATGTTTTCTTAATGAGATATTCTTCTTAAACAACTATATGAAACTCTTTTATAAAATACTCACAAACACTTTAGTTCCACAAAAAATATCAATACTTAATTGTCGATCAAAACCTAGGGTTCAACAAATTTATTCAATTTTGTTTTGAATTAACTTTTAGAAATTTCAATTTTAGCCCGAAACTTTATTTCTTTGTCGAAACTTCTCCGAATTGCCAATTTTTTTTTCTTATTTAAAAAATTATGCAAAAGTAAACCTGAGAATTGAAATATAGAATTTGTCTCTTTAGACATTGGTTTAAAATTTGTCCGAATTTTCACTTTAAGCCCGAAACTTTTTATTATGCAAATATGGACAAAATGCGGTGTTAACATATACCGTGCGACCATATTGGGAATTGAAGTACAAAATTGTTTCTTGCTGCAAATATAATTGTATCCAGAAGGGAACCTCCATCAACAAGCATTGTTATACCCTTGAGTCTCTATCTGTAACAAAGGGAAAACTTTGTAGTCCCTTCGGTATATAAAAAAAGAAACGAAAATCTCTTTACTATTTAGTTTTCTGGACTTGATTACTTTGGTACTAAGTATCAACTGCAACTGTCCTAGTGCACAACATGGTGTACAACAAATCTGTACTACAACTGCATATAATACTTTTTATATATAATTCTAGGACTTGGCTAACCTACAGTTAGTGGTATAACTGTATGGAATAGAGCCGAAACCACCACCGTTGGATGGGTTGAGATTCAATCTCAGCCCTCTATTTCTCCAAAACTCAAAATCGCTATCTAAAATTCAAAACCACCTTAAAAAAAGAAAAAAGAAAAATAGTTACCGGTTGCACCCTTCTCCTACATATTACCATACATTTCGCGCTTCTTTATTCTAGCTTGGTCTTTCATCTTCTCAACTTCCCTCTGCACTCTCTTTCTTTCTCTCTCTCTCTCTCTCCCTCTCAGCGATGGGTTCTTTCTCTCAATCGGTGTCCCATTTTCTAGTGTTTCTCTCTCTTAGCAATGGTTTCTTTATCTCAATCAGTGTCCTGTTGGCTAGTGTTTCTCTCTCTCGACAGTGGGTTCTTGCTCTTAATCGGTCTCTCATTGGCTAGTGTTTCTCTTTCTCGGCGGTGGGTTCTTTTTCTCAATTGGTGTCCTATTGGATAGTGTTTTTGTTGTCAAGAACATCCTCCTCTCTCGTGAAGAACATTAGGTTTGTTTTTTTATTTCCCTCTCTCGCTCGGTCTTTTTCTGTGGTTTGAAAATAGATGTCTTACGTTACATCGCTCCAGTGTCCTAACTT
Organism: Eucommia ulmoides; assembly: GCA_016647705.1. Classification (NCBI taxonomy): domain Eukaryota; kingdom Viridiplantae; phylum Streptophyta; class Magnoliopsida; order Garryales; family Eucommiaceae; genus Eucommia; species Eucommia ulmoides. The sequence continues at coordinate 35,785,256 of CM028330.1, forward strand.
GGTTTGACCTATATTTGTAAATAGTTGTCTTACATTTTTCTATTTTTATACTGAAAGTGGTTTTGAAATTGTTCTTTTTTTTTTCTTTTTTTTTTTTATTTCGAAATTGATTTCTAAACCGAGTTGGGACACCAATGGTTGTTTATTTCTTTCTCCCCCTTTGGCTTTACTAATTTTATAGATATTTAATGTTTAAATAATGTGATACAATTTGTTAGTTCATGGTATGTGGTTTTAAATATTTGTCCATTTCAGTTTCTTGTTTCATTTATTATTTTGTGATATTTGTGAAGTGTAGTAGTTTTAATTTGTTGATAAATTTTTATTTTTGATTAAAGTAAAGGAGACAGACAATTAGAAAACAAGGAAAAGAGGTTTGAAGCGCAAACGTAATGCGCAAAATTTATCTGTGTAAGTATTTCTCTAAAAATTAATTGTTGCATTTGTATTTATTTTATTTAGACGTGTGTCTACTGCTTATTGAGGTCTTGTTAATATTGTAGTGATGATGTTGATTCCAATGTCAACAAACGTGGATCGGAGGAGAAAGTGAAAGTTTTAAAGGGTACAAGGTAAGTATTTATCTTAAAATTAATCAATGCATTTGTATTTATTTTGACATGCATCTACTGCTTGTTAATCTATTTGTAATATTGTAGTACTGATCGGAATATTGACAAACGTGCTCCGAATGAGGAAACTAAAGTCCCCAGTGATGGGGCAACAACAAAGGGTACAAGGTAAGTATTTATGTTAAAAATAACCAATGCGTTTGTCTACTATTTTGATATGTGTCTACTACTTCTTGAAATATTTTTAATTTTGTAGCCTGGAGGACAATTGCAATGTCACCAAACATGGTGACGAAAAGGACGAAGAGAATGTCTCTGGTAATTCACCAATGGTAAAAGGTAAAGGTTATATGGTATGTTATTTATAGTTGGTTTAAGCAATTGTGTTATAGAATTGTTTGTAAGTCAAGTGATTATTATTACTATTATTTTTTTATAATGTTACTTGTTGAATTTGTCTATGGTCATGAATTGTAATAGCATTGGAAGCATGTTACAAGTTCTTTTGTGAATGTTACAATTTCATTAAGCAGCGTTAGAAGTTTTCCATCTTAGTTTACAAGTTTAGAGTTAATACTTAATAGTTACGAGTTATTTGACTAATATTTCAATTTATCACAAGTATTCGGTCAATATAAGTTTCATTTCTCCTAAATTGAAGTGGTTTGAATAATTGGACATTTGTTTTCTTCAATGTTACAAGGTTGGGATGAAAAGTTTAGGGTTAATAGTTACAAGTTCTAATGAATTTACCTGTGATGATTAATAAATATATGATGTTTCTAAAATTTGAATTGTTTGTCTTTGAAGGCCCCCATTGGTATGAGGATAGCTATGCATTCGATATTTGGTGTAATTAAGTCTCTTAATGAGTTGCAGAGAGCAGTTGTTGTCGAAATGAGATTTGGAAGGGTCCTTGGGATAAATTTTAGGCTACTGTCTTTGACATTTTTGAGGTGGTTAGTGGGAAGATTTGATTTTATTTCTTGCTCTCTAACAATGCATGGCAGGAAATTGGAGATTACTTCGAAGCATATGCACGACATCCTTGGAATAAATTATGAGGGACTTCCTACCAAGAAAGATGAGGAGGTTGATAACATTAAGGAATTGAAGAGTCTGCCCGGTTTGGGGGGTTAATGTGTACCATTAAAGGTCCTACGAGATGAACTATGTAAAATGCAGACGGATGAGGTAGAATTCCGCGTGAAGTTCCTATTGTGGTTGATTAGGGGTTTTCTTTGTCCAACTAGCAAGACAAAGGTGCCACTATCGTATTTGCATGCCCTAAACCCGGTGGATAAAATCGCCAATAGGAATTGGGCGATGTTCACCCTTATTTTCTTTGTAATGGTTTGAAGAAGAGGGCGAAAAGTTACGTCAGAGGCATCTGGATGCCTTTCTCTCTTGATGGTAATCTATATTGTTCTATTATTGATGTATTATTTGTTGCCTATTCATGTTGCTTCCAATTAACTTGTTCTCTATAACATATTTTTTACTTTAAAAATTTCATGCCTGCTAGGGATGTTGTTCTTCATTCCCTAGATAATATGACCTTACCCTCGATAACTGCTTGGGGGTAAGGATAAGATAAAACAATATATTGATCATCTAAAAGAATTAAGAGCGTTTGATACAAAAGAGGTATTTTTTTGTAGCCTGTAATTATTTGTCTATTCATTTATTTTCTTTTTCATGATGGTTATTATTGTTTCTGTTGACATTTTTTTATTTGCTTTAGATTTTTCTTGTGCCAGTTGTCGGGCCACAAAAGATAGAGAAAATTGCGGACATTCAGGAAAGGAAGGATGAGAGCAAAAAGGAGAAGAGAGACGAGCTTAGGAAATGTGATCTTGATGATATCCAAAATATTTTGAATATCTAAGGGTCAAACATTAAGGAGGTGAGGGCTGAGTTAGGTGTAATATGGAAAGATATGACCGATCTTAAAACAACATTCGTTATATTCACTTCACGAATGTTGCGTGTGCTCCATACAACGTGGTTGCATGGGGAGCCATTAGTTGTGGGAGAGTCGTCCATGCAACCAGAGATACGGGACATCCCACCATCTGCAACTGTTCAGGTTGGCAAAGACAACATGAAGACTGACCCTCTTGAACGTGTTGGGGATGCGGGTTACCCAAAGATTGTGATTTTTGTAAAGGTCTCGAGGGACAATGTTGAATCATTGATGCGGGGCCCTTCCACTGTGGTTGAAATCAACTTGGAGCGCGCGTTCGATGCAATACTAGGGCATCTTGCAAAAGATGAGGAAAAGGTCGAAGATTAGGATGCAGTTACGGTAGAGTTGTTGATGTACCTGGATGCCTTGGTCAGGGATCAAGTACTCGCAGTACTAGACAATCAAAATGAATATATGATGTCGTTGAACGTTGAAGACATGCCGAATACGGTACTACCTTTAGAAAATATGGATGTTGTACATTCCTTGGAGTCGGGTACTGCACGGAAGAAGCAAAAGAAGCCTTTAATCAGGCTGAGAAAAAAAATGAGTCTGTGCCAAAAAAAGATATTGCTGTTCGAATGTCGACGAGGTATTTTGTGAGTAATGCACTTTTATTATATTTTGTATTATTTTTTTATTCCATTATATTCATTCTTGCCCTTCTTTCCTAATGCAATGTAAGTAAATGAATTTGTTTTGCTTTATTTATGTAGATTGCTAATAGCAGCAAGGTAAATTTATTGATACGACTCACACCTGGGGAAGAAAGTGTGCGAAAGTTCATTTTCAACCCCAAACTAAATCAACGGTATGTTATGTTATTCATATTTGAACGGGTTATTAAATCATCATATATGTTGGTTTTTTTGTAACTTACATTGGTGTTCCGACGTATATTACATTGAACGTTGGTTGATATTATAAGTGTTTGAGGCGACTCAGTCCTGGGGAAGAAAGTGTGCGGAAGTTCATTTTCAACCCCAAACTAAATCAACGGTATCTTACGTTATTCATATTTGAAAGGGTTGTTAAATCATCATGTATGTTGGTTTTTTTGTAACTTACATTGGTGTTCCGTTGTATATTATAGTGAAACGTTGGTTGATATTATAAGTGTTTCTGTTACCAGGTCGGATCTTGCAACGCTTGCACTGAGAGCATGGATTGGTGGAGAGGTTAGTCTTTCATCATGGACCGTTGTCCCTAAAATTATAGCACCAATGTCGTTAGCATTAATTTGATTGACGATCTCGATATAGGTGATTAATTGTATTGTTGCAAAGCTCACATATGATCAAAAGGTTAGACACCATCCAGGTCTCAATTGGCCGTCTTAGTATTTTCCCACATATGTCTAGATAAACTCTATGAACATTACTCTTAGTTAGAGATTTTTCTCAATGAGTACCTCAGAAAGCGAATGAATTTTTATACGTAATATTTATTTTTTATTTTTGGTAATGTTTGTGTGATAGAAAAAGCTGCTAACACCGGGTAACCTAAATGTGAAGTCTATAGTTATTACTTCGATGGGAGAACATCGTTACACTAGTGATTTTGTTTTGTGTCGTATGGTATGAAAAAATAAACCTCAGACGTACTTTTTTTGTGACCTATTTTGTAAGTTTAATTTAATGATATCAATACCCACTGCTTGTTAGATATATTTGCCTATCAATATAGATCAAGTACATTGATTTCTCGTGGTTGTGAATTTTATTGAAATGAAGGTTTTTGTTCTTGATTCGTCGGTGTGCCAAAGAACATCCAATGCCCACGAAGATAGGGCTAAACGCTTGGTAAGAATATGACATGGTTTAAATTTGTGCTTTTAGTTTCAAAGCAGTATGTTGATCACTTTATTGATGTTTGTCGCATCGTACATGTATGTAGGTGAAACATCTCCATGAGATGTGTGTAGAACATTTAGATACGAAGAAGAAAAATGTTGACATGAGGAGTTTTCCAATTGAAGTTGCAAATTGGGCACCATAGCAGCCAAACATGTAATCATTCAACAATTCATTAGAACGAACTAGTATTCCTCTATTTCGTATATATATATATATATATATATATATATTTTTTTTTTATATTTTTATTTTTCTTTTATACTTGTTTCAGATTTGATTGTGGAATGTATGTAATCAAATTGATGTAGGCCGAGATACTGTATCCTGGAATAGATTTGAAGGTAGGCAGGCTGCATGGTCGTTTTCCCTCTAACTTTGCTTGTCCTGGAATGAATACGTTACTAAACATGTTCTCAATTTACTTTCTATTTCAATTCGACTCCAATGTATCTAGGGTTCGACTTGCATTGGATTTGGAAATGTCCGACGGGAATTTAGTCCGGGATCAAGTGGTGCATAAAGTGAAGGAATTGGTTAAACAAAGTGATCAAAGGTAATCCGGGATCAAGTGCTACGAATCGTCGGTACTCTGAAAGATTGCGGGACCACGCGGTGCCTCCATATTGAGTGAAGTTCGGTTGGAATTGTCAGGCCATTCTCAGGCCAAAAGGCTTTACTTTTGACACCTATAACACGTGTCTTTGCTCATTTGATGGGAGAACAATAAAGTTTCACGCCCGATTGTTGATTGGTTCTGATTCTGAGAGTGTAGGATTTATGTTACCCTAAAAATGGAGTCACAGTCTCGAGGTTAGAACCGATCGGCGGTCGGGTGATAAATTTTTTCATTCTCCCATCGAATGAGAAAAGACACTTATTACCGGTGTCAAAAGAAAGACCGCTGGGCCCAAGTCACATGTTTCCTGTATCGAAAGCAATACGACTGAGTGGTGGTGTTCATGAAAGTAGAAGGTGAATATGTTTTGTGATCATTTCATATTCGGTGAATATTTTTTTGTTTGTTTGTTTTGTTACATTGTATTGTTTATTCATGTTGTTGTTGAGTTATTTTAGAGTTGATATTTTGCTATTTGCTGTTTTGTCCATACTGCTGTTGCTTGGGTTGGATGCTGCTTTGTCCATGCTGTTGTTGTTTTGTCCATGCTACTATTGCTATTTGTTGGAGTTGTTTACTGTTTATATTTGATTGGATTGGTTATACTTGTAGCTATTACTAGTATATCTCTCGGGATCTTTAATTCCCCTTGTAATACAAGACACATTTAACCAAACATAAAAAATCATTAACTTGTATTGGGTAGGTTGTTAACCTGTATAAACTGTGTCAACAAGTTATTAAATTGTAATGACCAGTTCCTTCGACTGTTATTGTTAGGATCTAGGTTTGGTATTCTTGTGTAGGCACCTATTTGCTCTCCTGTTTGGTTTCCTCATTGTTTGAGGTTTTTGTGTTTTGCTTGTATTACTACTACATTTCCATCTCATCGGGTGTAGGCAGCATTTTGGTTTGGTTTGCTTTTGGATTCTACTGTGTTCTTCTCATTCAAATTTTTGATTTTGGATCAAGCTTGGAAGTTCTGATTGCCGACCTGACTGTAGGCTGTCTTATTCGGTCAGCTGTTTTGTACTCTTTGTTTGAGGATGTTCTGTTTTTGTATGGTTGGTCTAGCCCTTGCTTGTATATCTTTTCTTTTGTATTTCCTAGGGTTTTTAATTCCCCTATTAATGAAATTATCCCTTTATTGAAAAAAAAAATAAAAAATTATTAACTTTTAATAGGTAGCTCATGGGTAAACAGGTAATGTCTTATTGGATCTTATCAACCTGTTAGGTTTCCTGTTCTTGTGTAACACGATAATTTTCGTGTCTTGTTTGTTTTCAAGTTTTATGACAACTTATCTTGTCCTGCTCATGTCAAACCATGACATGACACGACACAAAAATGTTCATTCCTCATCCCAACAACTTAAATGGATCAATTATAATTTCCACCCAAACTTTTAAACAAATTGAAGACATTTATCCAACCTAAGGGTCATAAAAGTTTTAATTAAACTTTCAACCCATACTCATAAACAAATTAAAACAAAATGAGCACCAATTAATTATACTTTTCATAAAAGATGCAAGAATGAATTAATTACACTTTCAACCCACACTCATAAACAAATTAAAACAAAATAGACACCAATTAATTACACTACTTTCCACCTACACTCATAAATAAATTAAAACAAAATTAGGCACCAATTAATTACACTTTTCATAAAAGTTGGAAGAATAGATTAATTACACTTTCCACCGAATCTCAAACAAATTAAAACAAAATAAGCACCAATTAATTACACTTTTCATAAAAGATGCAAGAATGGATTAATTACACTTTCCACTCAAACTCGAACAAATTAAAATAAAATAAGCACCAATTAATTACACTTTTCATAAAAGATGCAAGAATGGATTAATTACACATTCAACCCACACTCATAAACAAATTAAAACAAAATAGGCACCGGTTAATTACACTTTTCATAAAAAATGCAAGAATGGATTAATTACACTTTTCACCCAAACTCAAACAAATTACAACAAAATAGGCACCAATTAATTATGAAAATATGCACTAAGGCCTTACACTTTTCATAAAAGATGCAAGAATTAATTAATTATACTTTTCACCTAAACTCATAAACAAATGCAAACAAAATAGGCACCAAATGCTTACACTTTTCATAAAAGATACAATAATGGATTAATTACACTTTTCACCCACACTCAAATAAATTCAAACAAAATAAATACCAATTTCAATGGCTTAAAGTTAATTGGAATTGTGTGAGTGTGTGATGAGGGAAAGGTAGGTCTAATTCTCGCCATTTAGTTACTTCATTAACCTCTCACCTACCTCATATCTATCTCCCTTAAAAGACAAGCATACAAGCTATTGTTTCTTATTTTGAAGGATGGCTGAAGAAGATAATATCAATGGCGGGAGAACAATGGTAATAAACTAGAGAAGAGAAATGCTGATTTTTTGTTGGTGCCAGAAGAGAGCTTGTTTGAGTATTTCATGGACGAGGGACAATAGAAAAAATTGCATTGGGAATTTTATCTTACTATTTTACCAATTTATGAAAAATTGAATCAGGAATGATGAGCTTTGAAAGTGACATATTGTGTTTTTATTGTAGAGGGGAATATGTTGTGATTTTTTTAGCATGATCAATCAATATGTGATAGAGAAAAACAAGTGATTCTAGGTTTGATTAGAGTGATCGAAGCACATCAGAAAAATGAAAAAAAAATTTGCATTTTTTTTTACCATGAGTTGGCTAGCTCTTATTTTGGAAATGTATTTTTATTTTAAGGAAATGTATTAATAATGTACAATATTATATTGATTTTAGTGCAACTGTATTGACAATTGATTTTTATGCATGTTTGGGAGTTTGGTTGAACTAGTTTTTGGAGTATGTTTGATATGGAGTTTGGTTGAAGTTATATGAAACCGTACACATGTCATTTTGCTTAGTATGTTCGGTTAGATGAATAGAAGGAGTGAAAATAATATGTCTTTAAGAAAGAAAAATAAAACAAAAGACAAAATATACTTATGTAATTTACTAGTTTACCCATATATATTACAATAAATAAATAAATAAATAAATAAAAATAATAATAAAATAAAAAAAATCTAATAGGGGTATCATGGTAATTTCAATATATTTCAATTTAATGGTAGCTTAAATGTAATGATTACACTCAAACCCCAAAATGGGGAGCAACAAGTACTATTATGGTAGGTTTCACATATGTTATTTTAATTGTATCATTTAATATCTCAATTATCCAGTACCATCAAATGGTGTTATAAATAGTAAATCTTGAGTGAAGCATACTTGCTGAAAATGGAGGGAGATAGTGGTTGAAGTTCTTACTAGTAGGCCCTGTAAAGAAGTTGTCATTCCACAAGAATAAGGTATCTCTTGCTCTAGGGATTTTACCTAATACCATTGTTTTCTAATTTAGTGGCACCGAGAATGAAAGTATTCTCCCACCGACAGAATGCATGCATGCATGGTGTGTACGTCGGTTTGGCAATTAAATGTTTAATTTTTTTTTTCTCTTTCTTTTGCCGTTGAGAAATGTTCTTAAAGACTGAAACCCTTTTTTATTTCAATTGTTTATTAGTTCTTTTTCTTTATTTTTATTTTTTTATTTTTTATTTTTGGGAGACCCTTGAAATAAACTAATTTTGCTTAAAAAAAATAAATTAAAAGAAACACTATATGTTTTTGTAGAATTCCTCAATCACTTTGTTTCACTTATTTTAGTTAAAAAGTTTCATTTTTAAGCATATTCTAGTCGGTTATTAACAAGTACTTGGTCTTCATGGAATGTTATGTGACTTACGTCTAAACCATGCAATAAATAGAGCAAAACAATAACTGCTAAAGGGAAAGCACCCTTGATTAAATTAAGTGACACGAAGGTGGATTCCAATGAGTATGATGAAGTCTTTCTCGACCACCGAGATGTGAAAGAGGTTACAAATGAGGAGAGAGAAAAGGCACTGGCCTCAAATCAAGGGTTGGATGAACTGTTCGACATTCAAATTATTGAGAAGATGTTTCTGTCGATTCGACATGCACAAATATTTTAGTATAACCATGCTAATGCTGTCGGCTTTTGTGCACAAAAAATCTACTATAAACGCGATAAAGAAAAAAATGTCATAGGCCGAATGTTGCTACCTGCTCGAACTAGGAATAGACGGTCCGGGCTACAATTATGCATCGAGTGCAGTGTCTGTCTATGGGTCTAGTAAGATCTAGAGGTAAAGAGGTTTTTGCTTTGGAAATTTATTAGAAACCATAATCACGATATTGGGAAACATATCCCCCTTTGCCGATGAAAGATACATTATGATTTTTGTGGGTAATTGTCTTATCATCTCTATTTACTTTTTTTTTTTTTTTTTTTTTTTTTTTTTTATTATTATTATTATTATTATTATTATTATTATTATTATTATTATTATTATTATTACTTCAAAATTTATAATAAGCAAACATTCGCTATTTTTATCAACCTATTTTCAAACACCCGATGACATAACCAAATCCATATATAATTCCAGTAACTCCGCAAGCATGTTCCAGCAGGAAAGGAGGCTAGTGAAGAACTAGCATTACGTAAACAAAAGAAACGACGATGCAAATTTGGAACAAAAAACACTAGCACGCCCGCTATTAAACAGTTTTCAAGAAGAACAAACCTGCGATTTAAAAAATAAAATTTGAAGATTCATCAATGAATCAACTCAAGAAATGAACAGCTCCACCTAGAACCAAATGAGTAGGTGATCTCAGAAAATTTACAATCAACGTAAAGAATAGTAAGTTAAAACATTGTTATATTCCCCTTAAGCAATATGACAAGATTGAGCATTATAAACATAAACATAAACATAAACATGAACCAACACGAACCATGAGATTGTACACAAATTGCACAACCCTTTATTTTAAGGGACAAATTGGCAGCCGAAAGAAGAGCAGTAACAGCCATTTATCCTTAAATATATAATTATATATCAAATTAAGAAAATTAGTAATACCAAAAAAATCAATTAAATAAAAACATAAAAAGTTCAAAAGTATGGAATTACCGTTCAACCCTATCCTATGAATTGGTGTCAGGGACCAACATACTTTCAAGCCAATAACTTTTGGTTTTATAGGTTGGGGAATTTCACTACCAAATATTGAAGAACTTACATGGTCTTTAGATTCAATAAAAAAAATATAAGAAACAGAAGGAATTAAGAATTGAAAAATCATTTATTGAGCTCAATTTGTAAGGAAAACAATATAAGAAAAAATACAACTACATAGATAAATTGTCAACTTAGGGGAAATTTATGCATCCACGACACACATACTCCACCTTCAAAAGAAACACTTGCTTTTTCTATTGAATCACAACGTGCAATAGCTACATGTATGTTGGAGAAGACGAACATAAATAAATCCCGAAAAATAATCCATTAAATAAAACTCAATGAGAAAACATAAGACAACATTAAACAATTATAGAAGTGTGTGTCGTTACCATTAATCCTCTGTCGCATTGTTAGACGTACAACTTTCAACATCTTGCGCTGAAGTGATAAGATTTTCAATGTCCACTATTTTTCAATCGATGTGAGAAATATTGTCCGAAAGTCATTATAGAATTTGTGCAAACCCATCCTGGACCATCCTTTCTAATATCCCCACCCGATAGGCTAAATCACCATTACGACATCGTGTGAGACGGGTTTCAGTTTCAGGCCATGGGGGACGGGGTGTGGAACATACCTCATCCGCCCCTTTTGGATCAGTCCATGTACTATCATCGACTCTCTCCACATCACTGTCTGCAATTTTCATCTCTTGCAACGTCCATTCATTAATGCAACTCTTAGGGGAACAACACTTATCTCCCTCTAGAGACAGACCAAAATATTTGAATAATCCTGTTAATAATCTTGGGAATGGCAGGATTAATGCCTTCCCTTCGTCTCTAACAACTTTGGCCATTTGTTTCGAGATTAAGTAAGAGACTAAGAACCTAGTACGACATATAAAATCATATAACACCATACGGTGGGTGTACTTTACAATATCATGGAGTCCCCCCGAGGCATTAACATACCTTTCATGTATTGGTGAAGGAGGCGTACACACGATCTAAGCTTGGTAGAAATTAGATAGCGACCTTTAAATGTACTTGTTGTTAATGCCCTATACATGTCTTCGGTCTCATGGTGTAGGGCATTGTGTAAATCTAATTGAGAGTCAAATTAGTACTTCCTAGGTTCTTTGGGGATCTCCAAGATTTCACTCAAAATGGCACAATTCAAACGAATTACCTTCCCTAGAACAAACGACATTATGCAAACATCTTTTGGATTTACATGTTCAATCACTTTCATAGTGCTATAAAATACACGAACAGGCATTTTGTAAACGAAATACGGGAACCTACTTAAAGTCCTAATGCCTTGGCCTTCCAAATACCTAAACAATACACTTTTAAAGGAACCCTTTTCAAATTTTAGGTCCCTTTTGTTTTTTTAAGGTTCATGAAGTAAAGATACAAATATACCGTTGCATAAAAGCTTCATTTTTTGAAAAACTTACTATGCCTCTTGCTCGTGACCATATTAGTCAACCCTCTTCTGAGGGAGTTGTCTCCCAGGGTAGACGATTAAACCTTACTCTCCTTAGCACACGGGATTGTTGCACCATCCACCACGTCGGTTTCATTTTGGCAGAACTTTTCTTCCCCTTTGTCTGCAACCCTTTTCTTTGGCCTTCTTCGAAGGGAGTTGTCTTCTAGGGTAGACGATTGAACCTCATCCTCCTTACCACATGTAGTTGTCATACCATCGACCAAGTCGGCTTCATTTTGGGACAACATACCATCCCCTTTTACCGCGACCCTTTTCTTCGGCCTTCCTTGATGAAAGTTGTCTCCTAGGGCAGGCGATTGAACTTTACCCTCCTTACCACACGTAGTCATCACACCATCGACCAGGTCAACTTCATTTTGGGAAAACATACCATCATTTTTTACCACGACCCTCTTCTTCGGCCTTCCTCGATGAAAGTTATCTCCTAGGGCAGACGATTAATCCTCACAATCTTTACCGCACTTATCTTTTCCACTATCCACTAGGCTAGCTGCCACACCGGCCTTCGTTCCAACATACGTCGTCACCTGCGAAGCATTCCTATTCACAGATCCATCCATTGAAGAGTCTACCTTGTGTTTCTTCGCTGATCTACCACGTGTAATAGGATCTGTCGACTTAGGTTTGGAAATTTTGGTTTAAAAATGAAATGAATAGTGAATGAAACCATAGGTTAAGGTTGAGAGGAGGAAGATAAGAATGATTGTGTGGATTCTTAGGTAAGAAAAAGCTTCTCTAAGAAGCTTAAAATTCTATTTCATTCGTGGTTAATTAATTACATTAACCATACATCGCCTTTAATATATGTCACATTAATATCTTCTTATTTTATCTACGTAAAATAACCTTATGATTTTTGTTATTTCAATTTAAACCCTAATGTTTCTAATAAGGCTTGATTTACACAATTATCCCAATTTCTAATGTAATTGATCTTGTTAATTAATACGTTACGTCATTGAATTACAAAATTATCACAGGACACATCCCATAATCTAATAATTTAATTTGTAATTTTTTTTTTCAATAACATTATAATTACTATAATTGTGGGGGTCTAGATATAAGAATATTTAACTTCTATTACATTGGGTTCAAGTAATTACATTAAGCGCCTATATCATTTATCATAGGTGACATTAATATCTTATAATTTTAGTTTTATTAAATTAATCCCAATTATTTTACGAATTACTCGTTAATGTTTATAATATTTCATGATTTAAGAAAATATCTCAATTTATATTGTAACGGATCACGTTAATTGACAAGTTAAGTAATTCAATTGGATAATTATTAAATGACACATCCAACAATATGAAATCTTAATTTATAAATTACCTCTCCATTGCTCAATTACACCATAATTATTGCAAATAATATGTTCTTGTTCAACAAATGAAGAAATGTTCGTAAAATTGGGATTCAAAGTTTAGGGTTCAGGTTTCAGGGTTATGGGTTTAGGGTTTAAACATATTTCCCAATTGAAGAAGTTTATATAACAGTTAATAATTATTCGATTTATATTAATCTGCTTATTTGATCGTCCAATTGAATGGTTCAATCTATAATTACATATTGAATTTTGATATAGTGAAATTATCCCAATTTATAACAATTGCATAATAGAAAATATTTATTCGATTTATATTCTGCTTATTTAATCATACAATTCAATAATTGGATATGAAATTAATTATTGAATATTGATACAAAGATGTAATAAATTTAATAATAATTGAATAATTTATATTTTAAAAATTACCCCCTAATATTTCTACAATCGAGAATATTATATCAATTTTTGTTCTAATAGTTCAATTATCCAACTAAACACTTCACTTTACAAATTACATATTACATTTTGATATCAAAATGTAATAAATTTAATAACATTTCAATGGATTAACTTTAACAATTTAGCCCCTCATATTTATATTAATTCAAATTTGTATCATATTTACTTATTTAATTGTACAATCATTCAATTAAACTATAATTAGTACAAATGTAATATTTTATGTTGAAATTAGAACTTAGGGTTTAGGACTCAAGGGTTTACGGTTCAACGTTTTAGGGTTTGGGGCTTAGGGTTCTGGGTTTTCATATGTTTCCTTATTGAAGAAGTTAAAATATAATACGACATAATAATGTTCTACTATTTATTTTAATCATACAATTGAAAACTTAAATTTAAAATTAATTATTGAATTTGAATAGTTTAATAAAATTAAATTAATCAAATTTATATAATTTTTTTTTTTACAAATTAGTCCCTAATATTTCTGTAATAGAGAATATCTATTCAATCCATAATTCACTACTTATTTAATTGTCCAATTGAACACTTCAATTTACCAATTACACATTGAATTTGATAGCAACAACACACTAAATTTAATAAGAATTCAATGAATTAGTTATTTCGAAATTAACCCCTAATATTTTTATAACAACTTAAATTATTCAATTAGTTTTGCTTAATTTAATCATACATTTCAATACTTCAATTTACAACTTTAATTTTCATATCAGGAACATAATAGAACAATTTAATAACAATGTAATAACTTAATTTTCCTCAAAATTGCTGCTAGTATTTCTAAATATGTGATAATTAACATGCAAGTTCACAATTCGTAAATTTGTTTCATAAACGTTACAAGTTTATCTAGTAACTTGTAACTTTTATAGAAGCAACTTGTAACTAGGAGAGAGAAATGACACACTAGGAGAGAGAAATGGCACACCAAGGTGGTTTTGCAATATTACAAGTTTGTTCCATAAAGGTTACAAGTTTTTCTAGTAACTTGTAACTTTTATGGAAACAATTTGTAACTAGGAGAGACAAATGACACATTAGAATAGAGAAATGACAAACCAACGTGGTTTTGTCAAGTTACAAGTCCATTCCATTAAAATTACAAGTTTGTCTTGTAACTTGTAACTTTTATAGAAGCAACTTGTAACTAGGAGAGAGAAATGACACACTAGGAGAGAGAAATGACACACCAATGTAGTTTTGCAAAGTTACAAATTCATTCCAAAAACATTACAAGTTTTTCTAGTAACTTGTAACTTTTATGGAAACAACTTGTAACTAGGAGATATAAATGACATACCAAGGTGGTTTTGCAAAGTTACAAGTCCATTCCATAAACGTTATAAGTTTTTCTAGTAACTTGTAACTTGTAATTTGTATGGAAGTAACTTGTAACTAGGAGAGAAAAATGACAGACTAGGAGTGAGAAATGACACACCAAGGTGGTTTTGCCAAGTTATAAGTTTGTTTCATTAAAGTTACAAGTGTTTCCAGTAATTTGTAACTTTTATGGAAGCTACTTGTAACTAGGAGAGAGAAATGACACACAAAGGTGGTTTTCCCAAGTTATAAGTCCATTTCATAAACGTTAGAAGGTTGTCTAAGAATTTGTAACTTTTATGTAAACAACTTATAATTAGGAGAGAGAAATGACACATTAGGAGAGAGAAATGACACACCAAGGTGGTTTTCCAAAGTCACAAGTTTGTTCCATAAAAGTTACAAGTGTTTCTAGTAACTTGTAACTTTTATGGAAGCAACTTATAACTAAGTGATTTTGCCAAGTTACAAGTCCATTCAATTAAAGTTACAAGTTTATAGACAAACTTGTAACTTTTCAGACATACCTTGTAACTTACCTGCTAACTGTTGGTGACCTGCTAGCCCAAAAAATGACCTTGGTTTTTGCGAAAAAAGACATGGAATGGACATCAACGGTTCAGATGGTGGCACATGGCTGATCCTACAGTTCAGATTGAAACCCTCGCATAGGCTGTATTCCATACAACTATACCACTATCTTTAAGTTAGAGTTTTCCATAATTATATTTTCCTCATGCCTAATTTGGTCTAGAGGACTGATTGAGGTCATAAATAGAACCTCTAAGATGACAAACTTTGTACTCGTCTTTTAACCTTCAAATCAAGCAGTTGATCTATATAAATCTCCTTGTTTAGTTTTCCATTGATAGTTGAAGTCTTAACTTCTATGTGAAAGAGTGTTAAATCCACGTGTGCTACATTAGCTAGAAATAGGCGAGTTCCAAAAAAAAAAACTTACCAGTAGAGAAACAGTTCTGTAAATAAAAATGGAAACAAAATTATTTTTGGTCAAACAAAACTGTTTGTGTTCTTTTTCTGAGAAAAGAAACAGAATTATTTTTGTTCCAAAATAGAAACTGAATAGAACTTTTCTGTTCTATTTCTATTCCTGTTCTAAATGGAACATAACAAAAAATGAAACAATATAAAAAGAAATCAGTTCAAAACAAAAACAAGTGATTTCGAGTGATTATTTGGTCTAAAATTATGAATATTAGTTCTTTATGCAAGGGATAATCGGTGATTTTTTAGTGTTTCTATTGTTTTACTTTTGTTTCTTTTTTTCCCCCCATAAGTTTTTCCCACCTAGATTTATGTGTAGATTTCAATAATACTAGGTATTTAATTAATATATTATTGATATGCTATTTTATTTTAGATTGTAGATGAAAGCCCGAAAAAAAAAAGAGACAAGCGCTTCTTCGTAAATGATAAAAGAGAGACTTTATACTTTGACAATCCTTGATTAAGGTATGATCTAGTAGCCCTTGACGGTGAACTCCGGTGTCCTGGGTGGTGGAGTTATGTTTTTTTTTTATTTTTTTTATTTTTATATTGGTCTTTTCGAAAACAATTATTGAAAACACTTTGTTTGTTATGGTTGTGTTGGCTATTGTTTGTATTGGATATTTTGTTATTTAGGTGACAATTACTTTGAGAATTTTGTATGAACAAAAAGGATTATGTCAAAAAAATTGTGTCCTTAAATTTATTATTCAACTACGACAAACTCTAAAATAAATGTTGCATTAATGTTTTTATTGCTTCTATTTCTTTTGTATTTCTGATGATTCTGTTGTTTATGTTTCTGTTTCTGTATACACGTAGGTATGTTTTTTTTAGCTTATTGGGCGTTTAATGTTGATTTCATTATCTTCCAAGGGAATTTGTTGTTGATTAATAAAGTTCCTCTTATTTCATTCAGATTCTCTTAAAATATTTAGAGAATCTTTTTGGGAAGTCCCAAGAGTACAAATCACCACTCTGTAGAGTCCTTTTTTTTTTTTTTTTTGTAAAGAAGGATGAGACTCTACAAAGTGATGATTTCCATTCTTGGGACTTTTGAAGAATTTTCCCTATTTTTTTTTACTACATAAACAATACAAACATTTAGTTATTTTCCACTAAATGTTAATTTTTTTTTTTTTACCATTTTTTAGTGGGATTTAAATCTACTCAATACAAAAATAAATAAATAAATAAATAAAAATAAAAAAAATCAATAGTCTGTAAATGTAAAACATTTACCGACTATATCGTTATTTGACACTAAATATAAAAGTAAACAATTAATTTTATTTTTTTAGTAACAATTAAATTTGTCGCTATACGAAATCTAAAGAGTCTTTAAATCTTTCATATGTAGAGGCTAAATCTTAGCGGGTAATTATAAATGAGCCATTATATCTTATAACGACTGCAGTATTAGCGGCAGTTAAATGAATTGTCATTAAAATTTTTAGTGGCTAAAAATGAGTTTTTAGCAACATATTGAACTGCGGTTAAAACCCATTTTTCTTGTTGTGACTTGGTCATTTTCTTGCACTCAGGTAAAGAGAACTAGTAGCAAATTCCTAACTTAGAGGGAAATCAAAACTCTTTTCACATGTAGTTGTCAAACTACTTCCCGTTATCCACTACAATCATCCTGGTGATTACAAAGTGGCACACAATGTTATTTTAACTGAAATTCGTTATCCTTTCCTTAGTGATAGTGACTAGAGATTCAACCCCGTTCTTGATATATCCAAAATCATATCCATCAAGCGTGGGACATTCTAAAGACATCACTTAGTCATTGGGCCCAGGTTCGTTGATGCTAGGCTTGCAAAGGACCTCCACAAGTACCCATTAGTATCCTTTAGGAGGATTGGTTAATGCCAGATTTACTACCGTAACATCATGGCAATTAGAAACCCTTAGATTATGAGAAATTTCTATCTCAGACCATTCTTCCCAGTGGTCCCTTACTTTGTTTAAGTACCTCATCATTGTGGTATACTTTGCTTGATACTCATCTTTGACCTGGTTCACCACCAGTTGAAAGTCAAAAAAGATAGAGAGACTTTTATGTTGATTATTTCTCATAATCACAATAACATGAAATTAAACAATAATTTAATGCATACATGATTATTAGGACACAACAATGAAGAACAGTAATTAAAAGCATACTTGTCTCGGTCATCGCAGGAGATTGAATCTGTCGCAGTGGATTATTAACTAGGTTTTCCTCCCTATGATCTAGATTTCGTGCTGGAGGCTCTCAATAGAAAGAAACCTTTAATCTAGATTAGGGAGGAGACCTAGTTATATATATTAGGGTTTCTCGTTGGGCCCTCCTATAACGGGTTTCAACGAAACCCTAAGCCTACACTTGTCACTTAACTGGGCTCTACATAAAAGACCCCATAGCCCAAATCAAAATATGATCACTGATTATTTGGGCTGCTTAAATAATAAACTATCCATTAACCCATTTTTGTAAAACAATTAATTCAATTAATGTTAGCCTAAATATATATTCCAACATTCTCCCACTTGGACTACATTAATTGAATAAATTTAATTTTGAAAATAAGACTCTCGGATTAATAACAGAAAAAATTTATTTTTGGTGTGGCCACACATTTTGTTTAAAGAAATGATAGTTTATAAATAGCATCTTGATAAACTTATCCAGTCCAAAATGATCTTAATATTGGATCAGGATAGTCTATATGTTAATCTCAACAAATATAAGACTTTCACACTCACAAATACTTATAATCATATCGACGTAGATCGTAAACCCAATAGCGTAGTAAGAAACCAATGCCAACATGTGATCATGATCAATATTCATTGTTCTAATCGGTCCTCATTACAATTCCTCAACAAAATAAAATTGTAATTGCAGTTTCTCAACAAAATAAAACTGCTGCAATTTCTCAACAATATGAAATTGCTAATTGCAGTTTCTCAACAAAATGAAACTTCTGCAATTTCTCAACAATATGAAATTGCTTGACTTTAATAAGTCATCTGTCACTAACAATACATCATGAGATCTCAAAATAGTGATTTATGACAACAAAAAATATACAATTGTAATTTTTAAGACATAATATCTTAAGATACTATATTGTATAATCAATTTAAATAACATGATATACAACAATATAATATATAATAATGATGATCATCAAATAAATTTTAATTTTGCAAAATGCATAACAATAGTTGTCACAACAGAATCAACAAAATAAAGGGAAATAAA
Source organism: Eucommia ulmoides (assembly GCA_016647705.1). Classification (NCBI taxonomy): domain Eukaryota; kingdom Viridiplantae; phylum Streptophyta; class Magnoliopsida; order Garryales; family Eucommiaceae; genus Eucommia; species Eucommia ulmoides. The sequence continues at coordinate 35,804,317 of CM028330.1, forward strand.
TAGAATACAAAGGCTCCCACTAAACCAGAGAATCAAACGACTCAATGACATCCATATTCATAACATGTTACTTGAACTCTATGGGCCTTAAACCTTTAGTTAAAGGATCAACAAGCATGGACTCAGTTCTTATATGTTCGATCACGACATCTCCCTTCTTTTCCAAGTCTTTGACTGTGAGGTACTTAATTTTCATATACTTGGAACCTGTACTGATCTTATTGTTCTTAGAGTAGAACACAGCTGCATTATTGTCACAATAAATTACAATGGGTCGATAGATGAAATCAACAACTTGCAGCTCCGAGATCAGATTTCGTAACCAAATAGCTTGAGATGATGCACCATAACAAGCTACAAATTCAGTATACATTGTCGATGATGCAATTAGACTCTATTTGACACTTTTCCATGAAATGGATCCACCAGCTAGAACAAAAATATATCCTAAAGTAGATTTGCGATCGTTTGAACAACCACCAAAATAAAAATCTAAGTACCCAATCACTTCGAAATTATCAACTTTCTATACACAAGCATAAAATACTTCGTTCTTTGTAGATATCTCATGACTTTCTTTGCAGCAACCCAATAATCATGCCCAGGGTTCGACAAATATCTACCAAGAACATTAACAAGGAAGACAATATCACGTCTCGTACATACTTGTGCATACATTAGGCTACCAATTACACTGGCATAAGGAACAGTCTTCATGACATCATTTTCCAAATCATTCTTTGGACATTGTTCATTGCTGAGTTTATCTTCTTTCACAACAGGTACATCACCTGCCTTGCATATCTGCATATTGATCCTTTTAAGCACACGATCGATATAGGCTCTATGAGATAGTCTGAGAAGGTTTCGAGATCTATCACGACGAATCTCAATACCCACAACAAAAGATGCTTCTCCGAGATCCTTTATGTCAAAATTAGCAGACAAGAGACGTTTGGTATCATTCAAGAGATTTACATCGCTACTAGTAAGCAAGATGTCATCAACATAGAGAATCATGTAAGTGAACTTGCTCCCATTGATTTCCATATAGACGTACTGATCACACTTGTTTTCTACAAAACCAAAAGATGTCACAACTTTGTCAAATTTTAAGTACCATTGTCGAGAAGCTTGCTTGAGACCATAAATGGACCTTTTCAATCTGCATACCATGCTCTCTTTTCCATTTTCCTTAAATCCCTCAGGCTATGACATGTAGACTTCCTCACTCAAATCTCTATTGAGAAAAGTTGTCTTGATATCCATTTCATGAAGCTCTATCAAGTATTAAAAGGAAAATTAAATTCTTTCTAAACGAAGGTACACATAAAATATTGGCCAAAACAAGCTAAAAACCAGAGTCTAAATCTAAAACAACAATCCCGATGTGCTCAACACCAATCTCGATATCACCGCCAACTTTAAACTTTGACTCTTTCTCACTTGACTTCCTCAAGTTTCTTATTCTCTATAAGGAAGTTGCAACATGAACGGTAGCACCATTGTCAAGCCACCAAGAATTTAAAGGAACATCAACTAAATTAGATTCAAAACAGACATAGGCAGATAATATACCATGTTCCTTCTTCTTCTCTAGCCAGCTCTTAAACTTAAAACAATCAACCCTCTTATGACCCTCTTTGTTATAGTGAAAGCACTTAATGACTCTATTATTGACATTTCCATTTCTCAGCATCTCACTCCTATTTTTCTTGAAATTCTACCTTTTCTTGTGATCGTGGAAGTTGGGATTTCTAGTCTTTTCATCCTTCTTCTGATTTTTCTGCTTCCCAGGAGTAACAAAATGAGCAGATTCATTCCTTTCTCTTTTCAGCTTTTCTTCCTCAGCCACACATTTTGTGATTAGATAGTTTACACTCCAAGTCTGATTTTGGGTGTTGTAGGCAGTCTTGAGTTGGCTAAAAGAGGCTAACAAAGAGTTAAGAGCGTGATGAATAATGAACTTATTGGGAAGCGAAATGTTTTATGCCTTCAATTTAGTTTGAAGATTCACCATTCTCAAGATGAATTCGCGAATGCCTTTTGTATCATCGTACCTCATATTGATCAATCCATCTATAAAATACCCAGCCTCGGCGTTGTCCAATGTCTAGTATAAGTTTTCTACAACAGTGAGAAATTCCTTAGCGTTTCTTCTCTTAGGTATTCCTCCAAGGAGATGCTTAGCAATGGACTTCTTGATTGAAATGAGGCTCAAACGGTTCGACCTTTTTCAATTTACATAATGAGCTTTCATGGCTTCAGTACTCTCATTCGTAGGTTGAGGAGATTCATCCTCACGCAGGGCTAGGTTTAAGTCCATAATTCCCAAAGTGAACTCTATGTCTAACCTCCATCCCTTATAGTTTGACCCATTTAGAATTTCAATGGTGGCGTTATTGTTGTTCACAACAAAAGAATATGTTTTTCACAAAAATTGCAACTTAATCAATTATGGGCAATAGGCAAAATGCTCAATTAAACATAGACAATACAATATAAGAATCAATTGTATTATTATAAAGTCCCCTTTGGGCAGAGTCCACAATAAATAATTATTCTTTAATAATGAGAATTAACAAAATAAGAAAAATTTACAGATTTAAAAATTCATCCTCTTTGGGTAGATTGACCTTCAAATCCATATATTTCTTTCAAAATATAATGAAACAAATAACCTTTCAAAATTCATTCTCTTTGGGTAAAAAAAATTATCAAATTATTTATCTCACATATTATCCTCATGAAATTAAATTAATTTGCACAATAATCTCCTTTGGGCATGTGAATGTACAAATTAATTTAAAATTTTTTCATCAAGAAAATAGGAACGCGAAAACTTACAAATTATGTTGGTTAAATCACTTTGGCAAAATAACTTCAACAATTCACAAGCAACCGTTTCAAATTGGGAAAATTAAACTTTATTACCTAACAATTAAATTAATCTACATAATAACCCCATTTGGGAAGATGAATATACAAATTAATCTAAAATTAATCACATCAATAAAATAGGAATTCGAAAACTTACAAATTATTTTGGTTAAATCACTTTGGTAAATTAACCTCAACAATTCACAAGCATCCGTTCAAAAGTGAAAAAATTAATCTATATTGCCAAATCATAACAGTGCATATTAGCGACATATATGAATATGATAAAAAAACAAGATGAAGTACGTCACAAAATGTACTTTCAGAGATCAACAATCAATTATAGTTGTAAGGATTTGAACAACAATTTTACCATATTTTAAAACTAATTATTAAACTAGTTTTATGTGATTTAAAACTAACTAGGAGAGTACACATCAATAAATCTTAATTTAAGAAGAGTAAGTATTGTAATCCTGTCTCAAATCATCCAATATAATTTCTGTAAAATTTTAAAAACAAAATCATGCCTAAAAATAATTTTAAGTTAATTAATTAACATAATAAGTAGTAATTAACAAAAAATTATTTTTAATTCTAAAAAAATCAAATAAATTTTACAGAAAATTAGAGAGCATGAAAACAAGTGCACAGAAAAAAAAAAGGGACTTAAAACGGGTCCTAGAACATGTCTCACGCTCTCCCACTCTCCTGTTGCACGAGTGGGGAAAGTCCGGACCAGCTGGAGGTTTCTTCAACCTCCAGTCGGGTCTGAACCGGGTCGTTTCGACCTAGTTTCGGCTTGCTTTTGTAAAACCCTAAAATCGCGCTATTTTCTCTAATTTTTTTATGGGTTTATGTAGATCTATATTTTTCTAACACGTCTATAACAATTAATTGAACAAAAATTAAGAGAAATATCACCAAAAATAAAAAAACAAGTCGCGATTTTGAGGTTTCTCACTCCTCCATGACCAAAAACTTAAAACTTGATTTTAACCTATATTTCTACCGAATTTTAAATGGGTTTATACCTAATATTAATTTAAAATATTTATATGATGTTTAACTGTATCAAAACCGCGTTTATATCCTTCGATTTTAAAAACGAATCTCGGTTTCACTAGGGTTTCGAAACCGAAAATTAAACCACGAAATACTTCCTAATTACACAACCAAATAACATGTATAATATATCAAATTAAAGATTGAATCAAAAGGAATAAAATCCCTAAGTTATTACATTCAATCAAATAAAAAAAATACATGAAATCATAACCCCAAATTTCGGTTTCAAGAGTTTTCTAGGATTCGTAGCCGAAATTTCAACGTCGAAATTCTCTCTGATTACACAACCAAAATTGAAGTTTCGGTTTCGTAAATGAACAGATACAAAAAGAATTTCGAAAACTAATTGTAGATCCTAAATCATGTATGTAGGCTCCGATACTACATATTGATTATTTGTCATAATCACAATAAGACGAAATAAAATAATAATTTAATGCATACATGATTATTAGGACACAACAATGAAGAACAATAATCGAAAGCATATCTATTTCGGCCATCGTAGGAGACTGAATCTGTCGCAGTGGATTACTAACTAGGTCTTCCTCCCTATGATCTAGATTTCGTGGTGGCGTCTCTCAATGGGAAGAAACCCTTAATCTAGATTATGGAGGGGACCTAGTTATATATACTAGGATTTCTTGTTGGGCCCTCCCGTAACGGGCTTCAACGAAATCCTAAACCTACACTTACCACTTAACTGAGTTTCTACATAAAAGACGCCACAACTCAAATCAAAATATGATAACTGATTGTTTGGGCTGCTTAAATAATAGACTATTCATTAACCCATTTTTGTAAAATAATTAATTCAATTAATGTTAGCCCATAAAAATATTCCAACATTTTATCCCTAGATGCTTATCCAAAGCGAGTTCGACGATGAGAGCCTCTTACTTAGCTTTGTTATTCATAACCTTGAATCTAGATTCAGTGCCTATTCTATTTTTTCTCAGTCGAGGGTAAAAAGAAAAGGGAAGATTCTGGATGCAGGGCGCGTGTTGGCCCCTTCTCCTCTCCCTCATGTGCATACACATACACATGGCCAAGGGGGACCCACATCTCTCTCACTTTCTCTCTCTCCTCCCTCCCTCTCTCCTCCCTCTCTCTTGGTTTTTCATGGTACATGCACACACACATGGATAAAAGAAGGGCCCACACTCTCTCTCCTCCTATTTTCTTTCTCTCTCTTCTCTCTCTCTTTCTCTCTCTCCCCTCTTGTTTTTTTTTTTTTTTTGTATTTTATATTTCAAAAATAAATAAAATAAAAACAAAGTTAAACAATACAAAGTCACCTAAAATAAAGCAAAAAATTTTTGTGGGGCAGTCAAAATACTGTGTCTACAACCATTCTTCCCAGTGGTCCCTCACCTTGTTTAATTACCTCATCTTCGTGGTATACTTTGCTTGATACTTCTCTTTGACCTAGTTCATCACCAGTTGAAAGTCGAGAAAGATAGAGAGACTTTTATCCCTAGATGCTTATCCAAATCGAGTCCGATGATGAGAGCCTCTTACTTAGCTTTGTTATTTATAGCCTTGAACCTAGATTCAGTGCGTATTCTATTTTTTCTCAGTCGAGGGTAAAAAGAACAAGTTTGGTCCAACTCCCTTACTGATTGACGATCTATTGGTGAATAATGCCCATCCTTTAATAGGAAAAGAGGCTCCATGTTGGGCACCTATGGTAGGCTGTCCCAAGAGATAATTCATAATGTCTTGTTTCTCTTCATCCAATTACTTCAAGAAATGTTCTTTGGCTGATGGATCTTTCTACGAGAATATGAACTCGGCGATAAATTCAGCCATAACCTATCCCTTGATCATGGTGCGGGGTCAGTAATTAACATAAAACTTGGATAGTTTAAAGGACAATTTAATGAGCCTTCTGGATGTGTTCGGTGCATGGAAAATCCAGCGGAGTGGATTTTTTGTCAGGATTACAATGGCGTACACGTGAAAGTTTTGCCTTATCTTGTGAGAAGCTACCAATAAGGCGAAGCCGAACTTCTCTGTCCTTGGATACCTTGTCACGACCAGAGTCAGTATTTGACTGGAGAAATACAATGGGCTTTGTCCAACACTTACGGCATGTTTGGTTGGATGGAATCGAGGGCGGAATGGAATCGCATTCCGCCCTCGATTCCTATTCCGTTGTTTGGTTTTCCAATGGAATCACTTTTGTGATTCCATTGGAATGAAATTGGATGGAATGGAATTCCATTTGAAATAGGGTGGAATGGGATTCCAATCTAATGGAATCAATATTTTAAATTACAAGATAGCCCTTGTAATTAAACTCTTAAAAATTTAGAACAAAAATAGAAATTAGAGAACATAAATTGAAATTAGAGAACAGAAAGTTGAGAATAGAAATAGAAAATTGAGAACAGAACTAGAAAATTGAGAACAGAACTAGAAAATTGAGAACAAAAACTGAAAATTGAGAATAGAAACAGAAAATTGAGAACATAAACCGAAAATTGAGAATAAAAACAGAAAATTAGAGAACAAGAAATTGAGAACATAAACTAAAAATTGAGAATAAAAACAGAAAATTAGAGAATAGAAAATTGAGAACAGAAACAGAAAATTGAGAACATAAACTGAAAATTGAGAACAAAAATATAAAATTAGAGAACGGAAAATTGAGAACAAAAACTGAAAATTGAGAACAAAAACAGAAAATTGAGAACAAAAACAAAAAATTAGATAATAGAAAATTGAGAACGGAAACCGAAAATTGAGAACAAAAAAAAATTGAGAACATAAACTGAAAATTGAGAACAAAAAATAGAAAATTAGAGAACGGAAAATTGAAAAAGAAAACTGAAAATTGAGAACAAAAACAGAAATTAAAGAATAGAAACTGAAAATTGAGAACAAAAATAGAAATTAGAGAACAAAAACTTAAAATTGAGTTGAATAGTGAAATATAATAAAATGAGAAAATGAATAGAATGGTGAAATATAATAAAATTTTATTATAACCAATCAAGAAGAGAATGAAATAATAATTTTATAAAGGCAAAATAGAAATTTTATTATATTTCACTATTCCATTCTTTCTTTTATTCTATACCAACCAAACAAGAGAATGGAATAGTAATTCCATTCACAATTCCATTCCATTCTTTCTCTCATTCCATTACTTTTTTCATTCTATTCCACCCTCATTCCATTCCGTCCAACCAAACATGCCGTTACTTCTTGGGACGTAATTGCACTCATGGAAGTTAAAGAAATGGCTAGGTGTGTGTGTCATAGTAGTAGGATGCAGTGCACTTACCTTAGAGGTCTCAAGTTTAATTCTCGCTTATAGAATCCTACTTGTAATATTTTTAATATAAATTAACTCTATGCTCGATAAATTTATTGCATAAAGGATATAAATTTTGTTGGCAAAACAATAAGATTTTTTGAATCTCTTTAGAAGGTCGCGAGTTTGATTTTTTTGACAGTCACCTTTTATATTTTTGAGTATATTATGCTTTAATGTTGGTTATTATATAGTGCGATATAATAATTCCCAATGAGTTATTTATTCTCGAATCAATGAATTTATCCACTTTTTATTTGAGGAGAATTCACACTTGTTCAAATTGTATAATCATTAATTATTGGTGCGTTATTGTAGCGGTTGTAAGGTGTTGTTTTCATTTTTGAGGGCTTGGGTTCGATTCCCTTTAGGCTCATATATTTATATTTTCTTTTCATGTCCATATTTTCAATGAAAAAGGTGAAAAATAAATGGGCGTGGACTTAAACCCAACACCTCCTCCATATTTCTAAGGAAGACTTACAAATAAACCAACAAAACTACTCATTTTATGGTCACGAATAAATTCTAAAAATGAACACATCTTTTCATAAAATAAAGGGACATTTGATGAACAGTTCCACCAACAAAAAGAAATCCATAAAATGTCTCACTTTTAAAAGCAACTTAGGCTACAAATATAATAGTTATTTGACATGCATTATTTAAGGTAATGTGTTAATACATTCAATATCATCGAATAATCAAATTTATGAACACTTTAAATATGAAATCAGTAGTTTTGAACTGCAAATTTGTGATATACATTAAACGATGATAATACTGTTGACGAAAATTACTCAAATTTTAAAATAAATGCTTAAATAATATGAAACAAAAGTAATAGTTGTTAAACAATGTTAATGTGACTATTTACTAATTATGTATGAGCAGTAAAATCAAAATACGAAAATTTTGTGAATCAATATAAAGTGTATACTAAACCAAAATCATAACGTGAATGTTTACGTAAAAGAAACAAAAGCAACAACAGAGAAGGGACATAAACATTTATGTAATAGAGAATAGAAGAAGAAGCAGAGATAGACTGTGTAAATATTTACATAACAGAAACCATGAATCAAACTTTAAATAAAGACTTACCTGAACATTCAAATAATGAATAAAGTTGAAGTAGATCGAGATTAGAGTTTGACTCTATGCCCTTAAAGCAGATTCATGCCCTCTATACTAGTGCTAATGATTGAATGAACGTTTGCCTCCCGGGGTACAACGATCTTCAAATTTCTGGTACAAGTACTTGAAATCAAAAACTTCGCCGAACTAGACTTGTGCTTGAACCCTCACAAAATTCTAAATGTTTTGTACTTTGGTGGTAATATGAAGTGATAATATTGTGAATTAGACTCATTGAAATGAATAAGATGTCTCTTATTTATAGAAGACCAAAAGATACCATTGAATAGATCCAACTTTAGAAAAATATTTGTTCGTGTGAACATTAACGCGAACCATCATCAATGAACCTACATGTTTATTCATCCGACCCAAACTCGATCTAAATATGGATAAAATTGACCCGACCTGACCCCGACCCACGCCGATTCAAGTTTAAATATTTGATGGATAGGGGCTTGTCTTTATTCCCAACTCATAACATGATACAAGCTTAAATTTTTCCTCCACAACCAATGTGAGATAACTTAGAACTTACAACTTCACTTATATCTTGACAAGGTGCTCAAGTACTCCCTTCTCAAGCAATATGGAAAAACACATCCATTGTAGTCTTCAACCAATCTCAAGTGGTTCCTTTGAGAATTAAAATCGCATTCAAAACTTAATCATTTTTTGCATATCAATATACTACGTTGGACCTCAAACGGCGAGGAATGTAACAAAATACTAACCCGATTAATTAAATTAATGGGTCTAACTTTAATTAATCAATTAAAATAGCCAAAATTTTTAACAATCCCCCACATGAATGAGATTGACTGGATATACGTGCATTTGCAATGTTGACACACTACAAAGAGTTCAAATAGAAAGTAACTGCATTGAGATATGTAGTTTTTGACCTTGAACCTTCTCTAGTAAAAGAGTATCAAATTTACTTGGCAAACCAGTGAACATGATGTCTTGAACTGCTCAACCATTTATGGAAACCAAGACAATAGAATTCACACAGATACTTCCTAACACAGTCAGTTATCTGGTTGTGTTCATTTTAGCCTTGAACATCCTAGTGTTTTAATGACTGCTTTAGAGAATTTAGCCTTCTAATTCCCATAGAATCGACCTTGTTCTTCAATAATCTAGGTGATTAACCTATTAAGAGTATCCTGTATACCCTACTTGAATTTTTTAAGCTATAGGAATTGATAGGTGTGAAAAATCTATCTATTTCTAAACCAAATTTGTTAGTTTTCAAGCGTTTTAGTTATATTTAATTGTGTTTTAGTTTGTTTTAGTGTAAAATAGATGAAGGAAAGTTAAAGGGCGATAAACAAGCAAAAACGGTGGAGAAACGGTGAACAAAATGTGAAAAATAGGATTTCGGTGAATGAAGACCACCGCCTAAGCGGAAGTACCACCGCCTAGGCGGAAAAGAGGCAGAATGTTGGAGTACTGAAGGGCTGAACCACTGCCTAGGCGAGAAAAGATTAGAATGTTATGCCAGCAGTTACTGCCTAGGCGGAGAAGCCACGCCTAAGCGAAGATCCGACAGAAACTTAATCGACTTAAGCCACCGCCTAAGTGGTGAACCACCGCTTAGGTGGTAACACTCTGCACAGAAATATCTAGTTTTAGATATTTTGAAGATATTTTCCAAATCCCTCCTTTCCCCTTTCTCCACCAAACCTCAAAGACCCTTAGACGTGAGAGGAGGCTCTGGTTGATATTCTAGAGAGCTTCCTTCCACCTTAGTTAGGTTTAGGTAATATAGGAAGTAGATTAGATTAGTTTAGAAGGTGTTCTTGGCCAATCCTTGAAGAGCTAGAAGTGAAAGTTCATCAACGGAGAAAAGGAAGCTCGGGAGGATTGTTCTTTGGCGGAAGTGGACTACTCCACTTTGAGATTTGGCTTTTGTTTCCTTGTTTCCATCTTTGTATTTAATGTTTATTGTTTATATTGATGATCTCCTCTTGATTTAATGTTGTATTGGCTAAGAACATGTTAGTGTAATTTAGAGATTAGTTAGGGAAATGTGTAGTTGTGTAAATACTCGTTTGATTTAATATATGTTTATTTAACGGTTGTTGCTTTTAAGTCCAATTGTGTTTATCATTTGATGACGATCTTAGTATGCTTGTTATGGTATTAGGGTTGAATTTGAGAATTTAGGGTTTGACACTTGGGAGAGGTAACTCTGGATTCGGACTAGGGTAATCATATCGTTACGACCTAACGACCCGGGAGGGCGTTAGTTAGTGTGAAATCGATGACGTTAGGTCAAGACTCACGTGACCTAGAGTCGTTAAGACATTGAGGGCGACCTCTTCGTCGACACGAAGTCGCGTATTCTCTCGTCTTACACTCGAAAGAGGTGGCAGAGGAATTTACGAACCGAAATTGTTGGATACCTAAACTCTGTCATTGTTAACTAAACGAAATCAAACATGTATTAAGTGAATGAAATCAATCCCTAATTAATCAACTTAGTTAGGATTAACCCACTAATTGTAGTTTAGCTTAGTTTAATTTTAATTAATGTCTTTCGTCGTCAGGATAACATGAGACTACGTCAATTGTGGTATTCAATTATTCACACTTTTCTCTGTGAGAACGATATCCAATCTTCAAGATCCACTATATTAAAATTTAGACCTCGTATACTTGCGAGAGTAAGTAGCGGCGTATTTTTCCTGCGCTATCAAGTTTTTAGCACCGTTGCCGGGGATTAGTGTGAATTTTATTGAATATTGCAAAAGATAAGCGGTAACAGCTCAAGACTTAGGTTTTAATAGGAAAAGCAAATGTTTCGTATTCTAGTCCAGTCAACGCACCAAGTTTTTGGCAGTGTTGCCGGGGAATTAGTGTGAATTTTAAGTTGATATTGCGACTAAGTGGTCGATTGTTAATCCTAACATTTATTTTATTTTGTTTTTAATATAAATTTTTGTTTCATTGTGTTAATGAGATCAAGCAGAGCGAGAAACGATGAAGAAGATTGGAATTATTAATTCTCAATCCCGAGATTGAGCTTATTGCATATGATAAGGATTGAGAGGAGAAGCCGACTTCAAGCCATGATCTTGATCCGACTGAGCATTTAAGCCCAAATTCCTTGTCTATGGGGAATTTTGGTGAAAAATACTTAGTAACATGAAAGTCCAGCTGGGGACGGTAACTCACGCTATTGTTTTTTGAAATGAAACTTAGGGTATCAAATTACCCAATTTTTGTTACTATTTATTTGATTATTTATTCTTTTTGGAAGCCGGCATGGCTTCAGAATGTGTTCGGAAGTGAATTTAGGAATGCAGACGCTTGGGGAAGTATTTTAAGTTTAAACACGTTGAACAAGCAAAGTGGAAACGTACGGGGTGGAGCCTTATTTTGAAAATTTGAGAAAAACATGAAAGTAGGAGCTCCAGGCCCACTGCCTAAGTGGTGAACCACCGCTTAGGCGGTAAAAATACAGGTTGTGTGTTTTTCAGCAAAAACGGCCCACCGCCTAAGTGGTAAACCACCGCTTAGGCGGTAAAAATACAGGATGCAACAAATTTTGAAAATACACTTTATCGCCTAGGCGGAAAAACCACCGCCTAGGCGAAAATAGTGTAGATGGCTGAGTTTTCATACTGGTGTAACTTCGCTTAGGCAGAAAAACTACCGCCTAGGCGGATTATCGTCAGAAAGGCTTTCTTTTTAAAAAAAAGGGCTCTACCGCCTAAGCGGTGGACCTTCTGTAGTTAAACAGCCTCCGTTCGTTCAAAATTGCAAATCGCAAGGCTCCTTCCCCGCAAAACCTCCACATTCTCTCTAAAACCTCACTTCCAAACCGTTCCACTACTCAAAAATCATCATTCCATTACAAAAATTTTGATTTCCACCCCAAATCATCCATCTCAAATCAATTTTCAACCCCATTTACGCGATTTTCTTTATCACTTTGGGATTTTGGTTTGTTAGTTTCTATGGATTGCTAAATTGTGTGAAACAAAATTGCATGCTATATTGTTCATATTTTGTTGAAATGTTGTGATTAGTGTGTGCGCCAGATCAAATCCAAATGTTCACGTGCGACCGCTTCGGCATTACCGCCACACTTTTTGCAACTGCCATAATTTTCATTCCGACTTGATAGTGGTGGAGAGGAATTTCCTGTCAGGTGAACAGTAGGAAATAAGTCTTATTTCCTAGGTATGTGTTCAACCCATTTTGTTTGCATGCATGTTATATGTCTATTGGGTTCGCTGATGTTGGAACACTGCCATGTTTAGGCCTGGATGGTATGGAATGGATGATAGTTTAGTAGATGTTCATCCATTTTGATTTTTTTGTAGAAAAAATATGAACAATTATTTTTTTTTTGAACAAAATGAAATTTTTTTGATGTACAAATCTATGTTTATGTATGTATTTTATTATGAATGTTTTAGTTTTTAAATTTTTAGTTTAGTTAGTTTAATTTTTGTTTTTGCATGTTTAGTGTTAGATTAATTTATGTATGTTAGTATTAGATTTAGTTTAGATTTGTGTATGTATAAAATTGTGTTTGCATGTTTAGATGTGAGTTCATTTGGGCCAAGACCTGATGATGAGAATTATTCTCAAATTGTATATTGAGGTCGGGGGTAATACCTTCCTTGTGTGTTTTGTGTGCTTAACTTGTCGATTGGGTAAAAATTATCTCGATCCTAAAATCGCACGACATTTGAACTCAATGTATAATTATCTGAACAATTAGACGTTGATTATTCGATATTAAGCTCATGATAGAAAATGAGAAAACTAAAACTTGATTTGGGGAAAACTTGAGGCAGAATCCTAGGTAAGGTAATTCCGTAGACGTGATTTAGGCCGTCAATTTTTCGCTTGAATAGTTGTAGCAAACCTAAAAATTTTCATTCCCTATTTCCCCTATCGAAACCGATAACGTAATCAAATTCTGAAAACGTTCAAATACTTATTTCAATTAAATTTTTCCTAACCCAATATCGCTAAGCCTAATTTTCAAAATTGAGTGAAATCAAGTAAGCGGTGGGGTTTCTGATAAATTTTTATTGATTCAGTATTAGTGTATTCACTTGTCACTTTCGTTTTTCTTTTTTTGCACGCTCCTGAAATAAGTTTGGGAGTGTGTTTCTATCATTTCTATCGATCGATTAAACCGATTTGCTATTTTTATTCCAGTGATACCAGTGGTCGTTCTCCTAAGCCAAACCAAGCCCTATTGATCTCTGTGAATATCCGAGCCTACATTAGTGGATAGTAGACTCCAATCAAGCGTATGGTTTTTCTGAATCCTTCAACGGTTTAAGTTATGAGCTTAACAATTGAATAATCGAATCTAGTATTTGACTAGTTATACATTTGAGTTCTCACACACACACTTCAAATGGATCTAGAATGGTTTTTATTGATATTGATCGTTGAAATTCTAGAACACCACTTGGTGTGGGTTACTTCCCGAACTTGATCCGATGTAGGGATGTTGAGGGAGGAACAAATTGGTCATTTCGATTGAACTTTATATTTACATGTCTATACTTCTTTCGTGTTAGTTTAATTTTTCATTTTTAGTTGGTTAGTTCGTTAGTTAGTTTAGTTTAGTGTTAGTGTTTTGCTTGAGGACTAGCAAAATTCTAAATTTGGGGGTATTGATAGGTGTGAAAAACCTATCTATTTCTAAACCAAATTTGTTAGTTTTCAAGCGTTTTAGTTATATTTAATTGTGTTTTAGTTTGTTTTAGTATAAAACAGGTGAAGAGAAGTTAAAGGGAGATAAACAAGTAAAAACGGTGGAGAAACGGTGAACAAAATGTGAAAAACAGGATTTCGGTGAATGAAGACCACCGCCTAGGTGGAAGTACCACCGCCTAGGCGGAAAAGAGGCAGAATGTTGGAGTACTGAAGGGCTGAACCACTGCCTAGGCGAGAAAAGATTAGAATGTTATGCCAGCAGTTACTGCCTAGGCGGAGAAGCCACGCCTAAGCGAAGATCCGACAGAAACTTAATCGACTTAAGCCACCGCCTAAGTGGTGAACCACCGCTTAGGTGGTAACACTCTGCACAGAAATATCTAGTTTTAGATATTTTGAAGATATTTTCCAAATCCCTCCTTTTAACCCCTTTCTCCACTAAACCTCAAAGACCCTTAGATGTGAGAGGAGGCTCTGGTTGATGTTCTAGAGAGCTTCCTTCCACATTAGTTAGGTTTAGGTAATTTAGGAAGTATATTATATTAGTTTAGGAGGTGTTCTTGGCCAATCCTTGAAGAGCTAGAAGTGGAAGTTCATCAACAGAGAAAAGGAAGCTCGGGAGGATTGTTCTTTGGCGGAAGTGAACTACTCCACTTTGAGATTTGGATTTTCTTCCCTTATTTCCATCTTTGTATTTAATGTTTATTGTTTATATTGATGATATCCTATTGATTTAATATTGTATTGGCTAAGAACATGTTAGTGTAATTTAGAGATTAGTTAGGGAAATGTGTAGTTGTGTAAATACTCGTTTGATTTAATATATGTTTCTTTAACGGTTGTTGCTTTTAAGTCTGATTGTGTTTATCATTTGATGAAGATCTTAGTATGCTTGTTATAGTATTAGGGTTGAATTTGAGAATCTAGGGTTTAACACTCGGGAGAGGTAACCCTGGATTCGGACTAGGGTAAACATATTGTTACGACCTAACGACTCGGGAGGGCGTTAGTTAGTGTGCAATCGATGACGTTGGTTCAAGACTCACGCGGCCTAGAGTCGTTAAGACATTGAGGGGGACCTCTTCGTCGACACGAATTCACGTATTCCTTCGTCTTACACTCGGAAGAGGTGGCAAAGGAATTTACGAACTAAGATTGTCGGATACCTAAAATCTGTTATTGTTAACTAAATGAAATCAAACATGTATTAAGTGAACGAAATCAATCCTTAATTAATCAACTTAGTTAGGATTAACCCTCTAATTGTATTTTAGCTTAGTTTAATTTTAATTCATGTCTTTTGTCGTCAGGATAACATGAGACTACGTGAATTGCGGTATTCAATTATTCACCCTTTTCTCTGTGGAAACAATATCCGATCTTCAAGATCCACTATATTAAAACTTAGATCTCGTATACTTGTGAGAATAAGTAGCGGCGTGTTTTTCCCGCGCTACCAGGAATCATTAAAAACAAAGCTTATCTTTGATACTTATATTTATCACTAGTTCACCATAGGAATGGGTATAAGACTTATAGTCTTCCCGTGATTACCTAGTCCACACATAATTCGGTTGTTCCTCTGAACCTAGATCTTGGGATCTTCAGTCAACTAGGTTGGGTTTCTATTAAGGTGATTATTTAGTTGTAGGCTTTAAACCCATTCATCTCGATGAGCAATGTACTCTCTCTTGTTAATCATTTGGTTAGTGGATCCACAATATTATCTTTTGACTTTACGTAGTCAATTGTAATAACTCTATTTGAGAGTAACTGTCTAACGGTATTATGTCTAGGTAGTATGTACCGAGATTTACTATTTTACATACTACTCTGTGCCCTACCAATTACAAATTGGATATTACAATGGATGCAAATAGCTGGCACATGTTTCGTCCATATTGAAATATCTTCTAAAAATTAACCAAGTCATTCTACTTCTTCACTTGATTTGGCTAAAGCAATAAACTCATATTCCATTGTAGATCTTGCAATATATGTCTGTTTGGAGGATTTTCTTGAGACAGCTCCTCCTCCAAGTGTAAAGATGTATCCACTTGTGGATTTAGTATCTTGACAATCTGTTATCCAATTATCATCACTGTAACCTTCAAGTACAACTGGATATTTGGTGTAATGGAATCCATAGTTTGGGGTATACCTTAAATATCTAAGAACCCTAACTATCGCATTCCGGTGTCCATGTCTGCGCTGCTAGTATATCTGCTCACTTTGCTCATCGTGTAGGCAATATCAAGTCTAGTATAATTCATTAAGTACATTAGACTGCCTATTATTCGAGCATACTCTATCTGAGAGATACCTTCACCAGTATTCTTAGTCAGATGACAATGCATATCAATAAGTGTTTTAGCTAGGCTAGTATCATACTTATTAAATTTCTCAAGTATATTCTCAATATAATGAGATTGAGACAATACTAGTCCTTCAATAGATCTAAAAATTTTAATTTCTAAAATTACATCACAACAACACCTAAATCTTTCATATCGAACGTACTGTTTAACATATTTTTGGTAGATTTAATGATATCATTGTTGCTACCAATATTCACATGTCATCTACATAAAGGCATACAATGACATAATCAGATTCATTATGTTTAACGTAGACACATTTGTCACATTTATTGATTTTAAATCCATTTGACATCACAACTTTTTCAAATTTCTCATCTCACTGTTTTGGTGCTTATTTAAGTCCATATAAAGACTTAACAAGTCTACAAACTTTGTTCTCTTTTCCAGAAACAACTAACCCTTCAGGTTGTTCTATGTAGATTTTTTCATCTAGTTCACTATTTAGGAAAGGTGTATTAACATACATTTGATGTATTTCAAGATTATATATAGATGCTATGGCTATCAACAATCTAATGGATGTTATTCTAGTAACCTGTGAGTAAGTGTCAAAGTAATCAACACATTCTCTTTGCTTGTAACCTTTAGCTACAAGTCTAGTTTTATACTTATCATTTGATCCATCTATTTTCATCTTCTTTTTGAAGATCTACTTACACCCTAGTGGTTGGAACTGGATGGAAGACCCACTAGTTCCCATGTATGGTTTTGAAAGATGGATTCTATTTCACTATTTACTATTGTTTTCCAAAATGGTGCCTCAGGAGTTGACATTACCTCCTTAAAACTCTTAGGATCACCTTCTACCATATAGGTAAGAAAGTCAGGACCAAATGACTCTGTTGTCTTAGCCCTTTTACAACGTCTAGGTTCATTATCTATAAACGATATTTCATTTTGGACTTCACCAATCATAGTATCAAATGTTATTTTTGAAGAACTAGACTCTCAATGAGTCTTACAAGGAAATATATCCTCATAAAATAATGCATTTCTGGATTCCGTTATTGTATTCTCATGTATATCTTCAATCTCAGACTTGTGAACTAAAAACCGATAAAACACTATTGTTATGGGCGTACCCAATGAATATGAAATCAATCGTTTTGGGTCCTATTTTAGTCCTTTTAGGAATAGAAACCACCACCTTAGCAAGATACTCCCACACTTTCAAGAATTTATAAGAAGGAGCCTTACCTTTCCCTATTTCATATGGAGTTTTATCTAATTTCTAATGCGGCAACTTGTTAAGAATGTAATTGGTGGTAAGCAATGCTTCCCCCCACATGTTCTAGGTTAGACCATAACTTATCAACATAACATTTATCATTTCCTTTAAAGTTCGATTCTTCCCATCAACTACTCCATTTTACTGAAGTGAATAAGGTACAGTTGTTTGATGAATTATTTCGTGTTGAGCACAGAATTCCACAAAACAGTGATTCATATTCGCCAACTCGATCATTTTGAAGAACTTTAATTGTTTTGCTAAGTTAACTCTCAACTTCGTTCTTATATTGCATAAACTTTTCTAAGGCTTCATCTTTACTCCTTAGAAGATAAATATAATAGTATCTTATGCAATCATCAATAAAAGTAATAAAATACTTTTTACCACCTCTAGTTTATACAAATTTTAAATCACAAATATCAGTGTGAATTAGCTCTAGAGGTTTAGTACATCTTTCGATGGATTAGAAAAAAGTTTGAGTCAACTTGGACTTTACACAAGTCTCACATTATGATTTAAACCAATTTTGCATTTTGACAATAAATATAAACTAATAAATTTACATAAAGAATCATAATTAACATGTCATAATCTAGCATACCAAACATCAATTGACTCAATCATATAAATGGAAGATGTAGATTTATTATCTTTTAAATCACAGTCATTACATTCAATTTGAAGAGGCCTTCATTCATGTAACCCCTTCCCACATACACTCCACTTTTGGTTATTTCAACCTGTTCAACCTCAAAGACCATTCTAAAGCCCTTCTTACTCATCAAAGATCCAAAGACTAGATTCTTGTGAATGTCCGTCATTTGAAGCACATCATTGAGAATAAGCCCCTTTCCAGAAGTCATTTTTAGCACAATTCTTCCTTGTACTTTAACTTTAGAAGTCGAGGAGTTTTCCATATAGAGTCGTTCATTTTTATCCACTGGTTGATATGTGGTGAACATTCTTTACTGAGCAGATATAGCGTGTAGCTCTAGTGTCCATTTAATATTCTTTTGGGTTGCCAACTAAGTTGACTTCAAACACCACTGCTGAAAGATTCATATTGGAAACATCTAATGTAAGGTGATTGACTTCAGTTACATCAGCTTGATGTGTAGGACTCTTTTCATTACGTTTCACTTGACATTCACTTGCGCGGTGTCCAGCCTTTCCACATGAGAAGTAGTTTCCCATGAATTTCTTCATTTTCTTTCCTTTGAGACCAAGGTTTTGACTCGTTCTAAGGTTATGAAACTTTCATTTCTTATTGGTCTTGTGCACCTCCACAACATTTGCCCTTGAGTTCATGGTATGTCGACCATCAGGATTTTGAGCAAACTAATGTTCTTTTTTAATTCTAAGCCTTACAATCAGATCTTCAGTGTTCATCTCTTTGCGTTTATACTTTAGATAATTTTTGAAAACACTCCAAGTCGGTGGTAACTTCTTAATGATAGAAGCTACTTGAAATGATTCACTCAATGGCATTCTCTTAGCTAGAATGTCATGTATAATGACTTAAAGATCTTTGGCTTGATTGACAATTGATTTGGAATTCACCATTACATAATCAAAGAACTTTCCAACTACAAATTTCTTTGAGCTGGCATATTCTATTTTATATTTTTTGTCCAAGGATTCATTCCCATAGTTCTTTAGCGGTTGTAATCCTTCCATATAATTTATGTAAAGAGTTGTTGAGATCATTGAAGATATAATTCCGACACAGATAGTTAGATTTCTTCTTCCATGACCTTTGTTTGAGCATTGACATTCTTTGTCAAAATTGGAGTATCTTCTTTAAGAAAATGGACTAATCTCAAAATCGTAAGATAGAACATCTTCTTTTGTTGCTACCTCTTAAAATTTCTCCCATCAAACTTGCCGGGCTTTTCAGCCTTAGGCAATGGAGTAGGCATTTTAGTGATAATATCCCGAATAACAGAAGGTGTCACATTTGACGTCTCAATTGGCGTAGTGTTTTCACTTACCATCATAGAGTAGTATGTCTATAATTTAACGAATGTCTAATAAATATTTAAAAAATTAATAGTAAATACTTTACAACCAAAGCACAGACTAAGGATTATAATGTTTCACAAACCAAAAACTGGTTTTTAACGTTCAAATCTGAATGTTAATATTCACACAACAATCAGAAATCAAATCTGAATGTTAATATTCACACAGTTGATTCAGTACGTGAACGTTTACGAAATAGATACAAAACGTAGATGTTTTCGATACAAATTCAGTATGTGAATATTTATGAAACAAATTTAAAAATGCACATTTTACTGATTTGCACAATAACTAATTTCTTGTTCACACATACAATATTACCTAAACATGCCCCCAATAATATTCTAACGAAGCATTTAAGATAGTCAAATATTGTTTCAGAATCTAAGTGATCAATAATTTCCAAATTTAAAACTACACTAACTCGAAAAAATTATTTATTTTAAAATTTCAAAATATAAAATTCGAATCTACTTTAAGATTGCTGCCGAAAAACACTGAAATTTCAAAATAAATACTTAAATAATCATGAAATAAAGCTAATAGTTGTTAAATAGTATTAATGTAAACATTACCTAATCATGTATAAACAGTAAAATCAAAATACGAAAATTCTATGAAGTAAAATAAAGTGTATACTAAACCAGAATCATAACGTGAACGTGAACATAACAGAAACAAGAGCAACAATAGAAAAGGAACGTAAATATTTACGTAACAAAAATAGAAAAAGAAGCAGAGACAAAATATGAAAATGTTTACATAACAGAAACAATGAATTAAGTTTTAAATAAAGACTTAGCTAAATATTCAAATAATGAATAAACTTGAAGTAGATCGAGGCTAGAGTTTGACTCTATGCCCTTAAAACAGATTCGCGCCACCACACTGGTGCTAATGATTGAATGGATATTTGTCTCCCAAAGTACAATGATCTTCAAGTTTCTGGTACAAGCACTTGAAAATAAAAATTTCGTCAAACTAGACTTGTTATTGAACTCTCATAAATTATAAATGTTTTGCACTTTGGGGGTGATATGAAGTGATAATGTTGTGAATTAGACTCATTGAAATAAATAAGAAGTCTCATATTTATAGAAGACCAAAAGACACCATTGAATGAATACAATGAATCTACATGTTTGTTCAATGGTGTTAATTCAAAATTTACCGTTAAGTAGTTAATTAACTACTTAACCCAAACCTGACCTGGATCTGGCCCAAAGAGATCCAAATATGGATCCAATTGACCTAACCTAAAACCGACCCATACCCGGACCCAGTCCAATTCGAATTTAAATATTTGATGGTTAGTGGTTTGCCTTTATTTCCAACTTATAAGTTGATACAAGCTTAATGTTTCCTTCACAACCAATGTGAGATAACTTACAACTTAACTTATATCTTGACAAGGTGTTCAAGTTCTCCATTCCCAAGCAATGTGGGATAACACATCCATTATAGTCTTCAACCAATCTCAAGTGGGTTCCTTTGCGAATTAAAATCTCATTCAAAATTTAATCGTTTTTTGTATATAAATATACTATGTCGATCCTCAAATGACGAGGAACGCAACGGAATATTAACCCGATTAATTTAATTAATGGGTCTAACTTTAATTAATCAATTAAAGTAGTAAAAAATTCTAACAAATATACATATTCATATTTTGAATTTTTAAAAATTTGCAGATGTTTTAATTTCGATACAGTAATATATGATGTGGAATGAATGTGCATCACATGGGATCTTATCCATTTTTAAATAATTCAATTTATTAACAAATTTGTAGATGTGTTAATTTCAACAAGAAATGAATGTATGCAAAATGGGATCGTCTCTTAAAATAATCTAATTTATTATGAATTTCGAGGGGTGTTAATCTTAACATAATGTTATCTAATACAGAATGAATGTGTATAACATGAGATCTTATTCATATTAAAATAAGAGGTTTTTCTATTGACTACATGAGTGAATAGACTATTAAATATATATATATATACACACATATATCCACTATTTCTCTATCCTCGTTCTTAAGCCGACCGCACCCTTTCTCTCTCTTCCCTCTCTCTCTCTCTTGTCACTCTCCCACAGCCAGCAGCACATCGACATCAGCACCGAAGGCACTCCGATGAACAGCCTCGACAACAGCTACGGTTTCAGCTCTGGAACTGGCTCTGGGTCAGAATCTGGATCTGGGACGTGGGCGCACCACCTTTACCGAGGGTTCGTGATGTCGTCGAAGGTGGAGAACGTCGAGAAAAGTAGCTTGCCGGAAGTGGAGGTTGGACTACAACATATCGTGTAGAAAGGAGATCGAATCCTCGCTTTAATTTTTTTCTTCTTCTCTCCCGTGGAATGAGACTCTCGCTCTCTCTCTCTCCCTCTCTCTCCCTCTCTCTCTCTCTATATATATATATAAAAGAATGCTTCCTAATTTCAAATGCCTCCCGATTTTTTTAAAATTCCGAGAAAATTGAAATTCAGAAAGGGGGCATGTGTAATCAGATCTAAAATTTCAAATGTTTCTTATTAGGAACTCTATGTGAAGGTATGCTTGCTCATTCGTTTCATTTGACATTGAACTTTCTCTCTCTCTCTCTCTCTCTCTCAGTTTTAGTGTATCTGCCAAATGATGAATTTGGATTAATTTTTCTCGCGACAGTCGTCTGAGATTCGACACCTCGAAGTGTCGCTATTGATGTATCGATCCACATATTCTTATGGTTTATTCAAATCCATGCAGATTAAGGTCTTTTTAATTTTTGTTTTTATGATTATTTTAATTTGTTTGAATTTAGTTTTTAATGATGAAATTGGTGTTGGATTGAGCATAATGAGGATAAACATAACGTAAACCAATACAATTCAAATGTTTTCCCGATTATGTTCGATTTTTTTCTTGTTTGATCTGTTGGTTTAGAAAATTCTGATCCAGATTTTCAGATCTGCATTTCGTTCTTAGTTAAATTATGTGAATGTTAGCGTGTATGTTTTTCTTATGTTCGAACATGACATGTAAACGTCAATGCAAATTTGTAAACTGCGTTGATAAGTTAATATTTGAGTAAACAAATTGTATTTGAATTTTTTTGAGTGAACATTCACGCAGTATATTGGGTGAACATGAATTTGAGTTAATTGAAATAGTTTTTGATTTTGAATGTTAGCCCCCCCCCCCCCCCCCCCTTCTCTCTCTCTCTCTCTCTCTCATTAACGTGATCACACACACGCAAAAAGAACATGGAAATGCATTAACGTTAACACGGCGAGACCCAAAAAATATGCATTAACGTTAATAAACACCCAATCCAAATATACAAACAACAGATATAGTACGATCATATTAACATTAACACACAAAATTCCAAAAAATAAGAATACATTAACGTTAACACACACAAGCAGATGAAGAAGATGCATTAACGTTAATACACACACACATACACAAAAAGAACATGAAAATACGTTGACGTTAACACAGAGAGGCCCAAAAAATGTGCATTAACGTTAACGCACACCCAGTTCAAAAAGACAAAATATCATATATAATGAGTTAATGTTAATATAAACACACAGAGAGACAAAAAAATCTGCATTATCATTAACGCACATCTAGCCAAAAAGACAAAATATCACATACAATGAGTTAATGTTAACGCAAACATACGGAGAGTCTAAAAAGTGAAGTTGCTTTGATGTTAAAACACAAAACTCACAAAAAACAATATACGTTAACATTAAAGCACAATATGGATATGAGATTCAAATGTAAGATTCAAATCATAGTTTGTAATATAGGCAAGATGTATTGCTTGAACATTTATATTAACGTTAACGTCTTTCACCTTCAGTAATTAAGATTTACGTTAACGTTTACGTATTATTTTAAAGTGAACAAAAAAAAATCTGATTACAACATCATGTATATATTTTTTTGCAGATTATTTTGATATTTTTTTTTTTGTTGAAATTTTCTATTTGTTTTATACTTTTGAGAATGGATTTTGCATTTGTGATATTTTTGTTGTAAATATAGAATTTTATTACTTTTATCTTATTACATAGGACAAAATGGCAGAATTCGTAAATATGAGTGAACAATTAGGGGTAATATTAAAGACATTTTTCTAAAAATTCTATATGAACTAAATTTTTTATTATTTGAATTGGAGGTTTATTTTTTAGATTTACCATCTTAGGGGGACCAAATAATAATTTGCCCTTAAAATAATCTAATTTATGTTAGTTTCAACATATTGTTATATTATACCGAATGATTGTGTGTAACACGGGATCTTATCCCTTTTCAAATAATCCAATATATTAACACTTTTTTGGGTGTTTTAAAAGAATCTAATTTATGTTAATACATTGTTGTATTATACAAAATGATTGTGTGTAACATAGGATTATCCTTTTTCAAATAATCCAATATATTAACAATTTTTTGAGTGTTTTAAAAGAATCTAATTTATGTTAATACATTGTTGTATTATACAAAATGATTGTGTGTAACATAGGATTATCCTTTTTCAAATAATCCAATATATTAACAATTTTTTGGGTGTGTTAATTTCATCAAAGTGTTGTATGATACGGAAAGAATGCACGTAACATGAGATCTTATTCTTTTTTTTGAACCGCCATCTTTTTCAACTTCCCATAACAATTCCACGATATTGATTTGCTTGTTAATTACAAAAATATGGGAATGGTGATTATATTAGTAAACTTACCCAGACCAAGCACAAATTTCATTCTAAAAAATCAAATAAAAATCTCTTTATCTTGAAAACCCTCTCGAGAACTCAAAACACAATCCTCCTAAAACTCAAAACCTTTGTCGGGGACGATGGTGACAGCGGAGCTTCGTGACGAAAATTTTGAATCCCACTGATGCATCGGTATTTTCAAAAAAAATATAAACATATAGCTAAAATCAATAAAACACAAATTGGGTTTGAAATGAATTGATAAAAATATAAAAAAAGTTATTGTGTTGAAATAAACATTGTTGAAATCAACACACAAAAATTAAACAGAAAATGGTTGCATTCTTAAAAATTTACGTCGTGTTTTTCAATCAGAAAAGTGACAACAATAATTCTTTGCTTTTATCTCTTTTACCAAAACCTTTTTCGCAACGAGGGAAAAATAAGAAAATGTCAATTGCTTTGTAGAAAGATAGTACATCTCCACACTTAATCTACAAGCCTCTCTAGAAATCATCAGTAATAATACGATGTCTTGAACCGAAATAATACGGTGTCTTGAACCAAAAAAAAAAAATTTGGAAAATACGAAATATAATTATGTGAAGGAAATCCAAATTTTTGAATTTTGAAAGCGGTGATTCTAATATTAAGGTTGATTAGTTATAGAAAATGCATGCCTAGAATTTCGAAAATTATATATAAATGATATTGACAATTAATATTATCTTTCATTTACTAAAATAATTGAACATTTTTGGGCCATGTATAATTGTCATTCAAAAATTTACATTTTAGAGAATGGGATTAATATCATTGGAAAATTAAATTTCAAGGCTTATAATGGAACAAATTTTAAGTGGAATAGTTTGTCCACTGGGTGTTTAGTTAGGATAATGAATATATTTTTCCAAAAATAAACAAAATGGCGTCGTTGTGTCATTTTCTTCGACAACCAAAAAATCCATAATGAACAGTAATCTAGATAAATTTTATATTTTTCTCAATCTTTGAAAAATCATATAAAATCAACGGTGAGACCAAATTTCATGAAATTTAAATCGCTGAACTCGTAATGACAAGTAGATTTTTTTTATTTTTTATTTTTATACAATTTTCCCCCAAAAAAATCAATTTTTTTTAATGTTCGTCCATAGTGGAAAACACAAGATTTCTTCTTGAAAAATTACTATTCCTGCTCTGTAAAGAAATAATTAGGTGGAACGAGTTTATAAGGCTCAACTAGCAATGCAAACTAATGCAGAAACAGTAACGAAAGCATACCTATTTTATTTTGAAGATCCATTTACAACTTGTATTTTTTTGTTCCTTCCCTCGGTGGTATGAAAAGTTACTTGTCTTTTTTTGATAATCTCCATACAGTCACTAATTAAGGCACCTCAAATTTTTCTATAATTCTATGGAATTAAAAACATTAGAAGTATTAATGCTTATTTATAAAAGGAATCAAAAAATACATATACTTTTTCAACGGATGTCTGCTAGATAGATACGATTCTTGAGATCAAGTCATATCAATTCAAATAGTGCTTGTTCATGGAATTTTGGGCCATATAGAGGCTGGCCGGGCAAACCCGCTCCATGGTCTAACAAAAACAAAGGACTTACCCGAAGAAGACCAAATTAATACAACAAAGCCAGAAAAGTCACTTTATTTTTAAAGTGGGTACGAAAAATAATATATGAACAAATATAAACGACTTGTACAGTATATGAAAAAAGAGTGAAAATAAAAAATAAAGCATTTGGGCGGCTGGCCACATTTGTAGATATGATGAAGAACGTCTCAGACACGAAGCAGATTTGTAGATATGAAGGACGTTTCAGACACTGGTGGAATTGTCTTTTTTAAAATGGCTTGGTGCCTGCGGAGAAAAAGGAGCAGCAGCATCTCCGGTACTACCGGGTGGTGGTATTGGAACCCCAAAAGCCTGAACGTGAGTGCGCAAGTCCTGTCTACCCTTCGCTCTGCCGAGAAAGTAACACCCAAAACCAAGCAACAGCGAGAACAGAATCAATGGGAGCGAAATCACAACTACCATACCCATCCCTGCCAAGCTCTTTTCTCTTCCAGAGGAGAACAGAGTAAAGAGAGAGTGATCTAGCCGAAGTCTACGACAAAAGCTAATGATTTTTTCCCCCTTGGTCAAGGCGGAAGCAACTGATGAGGCACCGGAGATTTCAGATTCCTAATCTCTACAAAAGATAATCTCTTAAATATAGCCTCTTCTGCGATGGCTCAACGTTCAGGTTTCCAACGGATAGTTTTTAAGTGGGCCCATGTCGTGAGGCAGCTGTCCGTTGATTGTTCTTCACATCATGTTTGGATTTTATTTTTTTTTGGGTGGGGGGGACCACTATACTTTAACTTAGTATTATTTAACCCCAACTTTAAAACGATAGCCTTAAACTCCTCTTACTTCCATACAAAGAAAACTTTACATCCCGTTAAAGCATCTCCAAGGACTGTGATATTTACTGTGCCATACCAAATATGACGTTTTTAAACCCAAAAAATCAGCTCCAACGGCTGTGCTATTTGATGTGCCATTTTGGCATATTAGGTTTGCCTATGCCATATTTGGCACAGGCAAAAGGCGTGTCATTTGATTGTTGAAGTAACAATGACTACTTCAATGGTCCGAAATCTCAAGAGCAACGAGAAGAATTTTGAAAAAAAACAAAGCCACAACATTTATATAATTGGAGGAACAAATGAAAATCAAATACTGAACTAGATCTGTGAATTGCCATCTCGAATCGCAAGCCTCTATCGCCTTCACCAAGCTAGCACTTGTTGTCGCCTTCGCCATCTGGTCTCTCTCTCTCTCTCTCTCTCTCTATATATATATATATATATACCAAAAGTGATTGCGATTAGGGCATGTTAATGTGGGTGATTTGGGAAGGCTGGGCAATTAGGCTTGTGATTTGGGAAGTGCGCTAGCAATTTGGCTTGTGATTTGGGAAGTGCGCTGGGCAATTAGGCTACTGATTTGGGCGATTTTTATGATTAGGGGGTGGTTTGGTTTTGGGTTAGTTTGTTGGGTTTTAATTAGAATTTAAATTGGTGTAGTTTATTTTAATTTTTGTTTATCGATTTGGTGTAGTTTTAATTGGTTTGTGGGATGATGGTTTGGGTTTTAATTGGTGGTTTAATTGGTTTGTGGGATGATGGTTTGGGTTTTAATTGGTGGTTTGGGCTTTAATTGTTGTAGTGTATTTTAATTTTTGTTTACTTGGGTTAATTTAGCTTAATTAAAATTGAAGTCGGTCCGATTTATTTACTTTAATTTAATACATGCAGATGGATTCTGAATCAAATTATTATTTCACGACTCTTCTTTTGGATGATTTTTCTGAAGATCAACCGGAAATTGAATCAATAAATTACATGAGATTCAAAGAAATAGTCATTAAAAAGTCTTTCATGACCAGAAATTTGATCATGAAATATAGAATTGTGACCTGGGACAGAACTACGTTGGTGCATTTTGACTTACGTGTTCATCTCCTATAACCACACTTGCTAACAGCTCGAATTCTTCATCAGAATCATCCTCACATTTGAGAATATCTAATATGTTGGAAAAGTTGGGATAGTTAGACATGAAATGATATTGATAGGGAATGTATGAAAATGAGAGAGGAAATGAGTGTATAGATTTGTATTGCTAGGGATGTGTGAAAATGAGTGTATTTATAGATAGTTTGGGCGGCAAAACTAAAATTTCAAAATTGAAATTTGGCGGTTAAGTTAAAACCTAAAATTTCAATTTTGGCACTTTAGTTTAAAACCAAAATTTGAGATTTGGTAGTAAAGTTGAATCTAAAATTTCAATTTTGGCGCTTTAGTTTAAACCAAAATTTTAGATTTCGCGGTAAAATTAAAATCGAAAATTTTAATTTTTGTGTTTTAGTTTGAAACAAAAAATTATACCCTTTGGCAGTTTCATTAAAATTTAAAATTTTAATTCTTACGCTTTAGTTCAAAACTAAAAAATAATGTTTAGCGGTTAAATTAAAATCCCAAATTCAATTAGATTAATTTGTTAATTTCATTTTTTAATAAAATAAAAAATGGCTCCCAAAATAACACCTCCCTTGGAGTGCACTTTTTTTTTTTTTTTTTTGGGTGTGCCATAAAGGATTTTGGTATGTTATTTGGGCAAATGGCACACCAAATTATAGCATGTTCCTTGGAGATGCTCTTAACAAATAGTGTTAAATGACTTTAGTAATCTTCTGGGATCAAGTCTTGGGAACTATCCATATTAAGGATGAACAATCAGAATAGGTATATTGATTAAACATGATTTAATCTTTATTATTTTATTTGTTTTATGTTGATACGGACAAATAAGGATTAAAGGAACTAAGTTTATTGAATGTGATTTAATTTTTGTTATTTTTTTCTTTTTTTTCATATGTGATTGTGTAAATATAGTAATTTTAATATCCGGGTTTTTCAAGTGGTATGAGAGTCACGTCTATGATTGAGAAAAAAAAATTGTTATAGTTTCACTAAATGTTGGATTGTAGTAATATTGATGAAAAGATTATTTTTAAGTTTTCCCAAAAATAATAGCAAGAACATTTAGATCTGAAATAGGTTTTTAATTAATTGTATAAAAATTATTTTTATTATCATAATTAAAAAACTTGAAATCGGATAATTCAAGGAAATGATATAGCGACAGAAACCCTAACATCGATGGGTCTTTCTAGTGCCCCTAGAAGTAGTAGTAGTAGTAGTGGTGTCACTGCTGGGCATTGCTTTTCGCACTGCTAGGAGGCACTACCATGACAGCGCCTGCCAGGCAGCCACAATGTGCTAACATTGTGGTCATTTCCACTACAATGGTGTTACGCTAAAACCTGTTGGGGTGACTTGTTTTTATTAAAGCAAATTCCAACTGCCTGTGATTCTGTTAGATTCTACAATATTTAATCTTTAAGATATATAGGATGAAAAACTCAAGAGTTACCTATCAAATTTCAATTTTGAATCATGCCTAAATCAGATTTGATATCTTTAAAAAAAAATTCAAAAATTATCAAATCTAATTTGGTGTTTTATTCAAAATTTAAATTTCAAAATTCTTAAATTAAATATTTAATTAATTATTGTAAATTGTTATGGGATAAAAATTTATGAATAATGATTATTATTTATTTAAGTTTGATATCTATATTTACGTTTAATGTATTTTTAAAATTTTATTTAATAGATAAAGTCTTTAAATTTAAAATATTGAATATTAAAAAATTTACTTGTTTTTTTTATTATAATTTTGATGAGGGAAAATTTGACAGGCTTGAAAGGGTGTCACATGTCTCAAACATGCGACTGGCCTAGGGACTCTAAACACGCCAGCTCAACCAAACCTCATCTCCACACCTAACCACGGTCATGCCTCCTCGAGTTCGAGTGCCATGATGCTCCTATTCTTTAGCAATCCAAGCCACCTCCGCCAGATAAAGAAAGTACCGTTACTCGCTCTAGAACATGGCTCCACAATCTCCTCTTACAATCACCACTATCTTTATGATAATGGGACCGGGATTAGTGTGATCATCATAATGGTGTACCAAGAATCAGAGAGAACTTACTAAACGAGTCTTATCCCCTTCTTATAAATATCAAAACACAGAACGTCTAAGGAACGGTGAAATATATGCCTAAATATGCTATATTCATAATGTAATACACGTTGATATATGCTTTAAGACACATTTATTTAAACTTAAGAGCACTCTTTCTCCAAGCTACCACTTTACCAAATTCCAATTCAGAACTCTCAACCAATTCTCACACTGAAGGTTCAACTTTTATAGGCTCACCCGCAGTGCATTATTTTGTAGGAACCTTAGCCAAAAAAAAGCGAGAATTGATGTGTCTGGTGATCCATTTTTAAATATCATTAGATTTGCGTCGTTTGTAGAAACAACATACAGTTGTTCTTGCAATTAAACAAATAATTACTTCGCGGTCTGAAATCACTAATGAAGATGTAACCAATAGGCAACCACTCTGCACAGCTGCTTATAAAGTTGGCCCATCAAGAGGATTACTATTGCTCTTGATGGAAATAATGAGAGAAGTAAGAGATCTCTCTCAAATTATTCGATACTTTACCGGATAGGCCAATCCCAGTTAACTTTCCCCATTGCCATTTGCCTTAAAGGATTTGTGTTGCCTGTTAGCAAGGCGTAATTTATCATAGACAAAGGCAAAAGACTCGGTGTGAGTGTCAACAGGAAGGAAAATGCTGCCACATGCAACACGATCTCCAACGAGAGATAGTAAGGATTTGCGCAGAGAGGTATGAGCTGCGCCGGTAGACCTAGAACCGATGACACGACACCGAACCCCCAAGGTCAAAGTAGACCCCTATTATAAATTCTCAGATAGGCCCGAGAGCATCCATGGAAAAACCAAGGGATAGAGCACATGCCGCTCTCCCACAAAAATACAAGGCATGTTACGCTCACTCCTTGGGAAGAACTCGTGGCACGTCTCGACGAACTCCATCAAGCGCAGTGGAAACTTTCTCAATGTCTTGTTTAAGGCCTCAACGGTATGACTCATGCCAAAAAATTGATAAAGACTTTCGCGAGTAGGTCAAGGACATCACTGAGAAGTTGGGTCAGATTGGGAGGAATGAGCCGAGCATCTACGAGATAGTAAAACAAGACACGTCTCCCCTCACTAACAACGTGCTACAAACGACAATACTAGTCAACTTCAACATGCTGTCCCAGGTTAGGCCACACTAAGGAAACTTCAATCCCACGAAGCACCTCGATACCTACTGGTAGCGCGTGAATACACCGCTACTTATACTCGCAAGTATACGAGGTCAAAGTTTTAGAATAGTGGATCGGTTAAGATCGGGTATCATGTCTATAGGGAAAGTGTGAATAATTGAGTACCACAATTTATATAGTCTCATATTATCCTAACGATTCAATTTAATATTTAAATTAAACTAATTAAAACTACTTACACTAATTAACTAGGGATCGATTTCATTCACTTAGTACCTATTTGGATTAATTTAGTTATCAATAACGGTTATTATCACATCCAACAATCTCGGTATCTATAACTCACTCGCCCCCTCTTCCGAGTGAAAAGCGAGCGAATACATGACTTCGCGTTGACGCCGAAGTCCTCCTCGAACGCCTTTCCGAACATATAGCCACGTGAGTCTTGACCCAACCTCGTGGATTGCACACTCTCCAACTCCCTCCCGGGTTATTAGATCATCGCGTTGTGTTTAATAACCCTAGTCCAAATCCGGGGTTACCTCTTCCGAGTGTCAAACCCTGTATTCTTGGTTTATCGTAAGCATAATAAACGTGAAATAACGGTAAACACAATTGAAAGTGGATAACAAACCATTAAAATTAACATATATTCATCCAAAAAAGTATTTACATGAATTACATCTAACCCTAGCTAATATCTAACTAAACTAACATGATCTTGGCCATTAAAACATTAAACCAAGAGAAAAATCATTATTTACAATAAGTACAAAGATATAAACAAGTAAAGAAAGATCAAATCTTAAAGTGGAGTGGTCCACTTTCGCCAAAGAACGATCCTCCCGAGCCTTCTCTTTTCCATTGATGAACTTACTCTTTTAGCTCTTCAAGAATTGGCCAAAATCACTTCCTAAAACTAATCTAATCTACTCTTAAATTATCTAAGGTGTAAGGGGTCTCCAAGCATCCAAGAGTTCTTAAGGGAATAGGGAGCATAGGTATTAATAGGTAGAAGGTTTCAAAATATCTCAAAATATCGATTTTGATGTGCAGAGCCCAAGGCCGCGGCGGTGGGATAAGTTGGTTACATTCTGATCTTTTATGGCCGCAACGATAGGATCACGGTCGCGACGGTGGGATAAGTCAGTTACATTTTGATCTTTCACGGCCGCGACGATGGGATCCTGGTCTCGACCGTAGGAGTGGCTCTAAACCTTCTGTTCTTTCACCGCCTAGGCAAAAATTCCACCACCTAGGTGGTGGGCCTTGCTCATTTTCAACACTCTCTGCATTTCTTATCGTCGCGGCGGTGGCTCTTGTGATCTTGAAATCTTGTTTCTTCACCATTTTTCTACCGTTTTCGCTCGTTTGTCGCTTTTTTGCATCCCTACACCTGAATTACATAAAAATAAACTAAAAAGAAAATAAATACAACTAAAACAATTGAAAACTACCAAATCCGATTTAGAAGTAGATAGGTTATTTCAACCTATCACCTACCACGCGCATATAGATTTGCGATGGGCGTCAGACTCGACGAAGTGCCAGGCCTTTCAGGTCACTCTTGCTGGTGCAACACGCAAATAGTACAAGAACCTAAATCTAGGTAGCTTAAACTCTTTTGAATCTTTTAACCTTGCTTTTATACATAGGTTTGCAAAGAGAAAATGGCAAGCCAAAAACCAGTCACAACTTATATCGGTGATATAGAGGAGGGACAAAAGACTGAAAACCTATATTGAAAGGTTATATCATAAGTCTGATAACCTCAAAGAGCCTTACAATAGAGTGGTGATAATTACCATAATGGAAGGGGTGTGAACAGGTCTGTTCCTACATGAAATGGCCCATTTCCTACCTAAGACCTTGGCCACGACCTTTGATATCTCCACTGAGTTCATCACTGCAAAGGACGTCTATCAAGCCTAAGCCAAGGAAAATAAGGACACCAACAGAAAGAGAAAGGCTGACGAGCCTAACACCAACAAGTCAGGGAGAAATGACTCTTGGTCGAAGAAGAGATAAAATAAGTCGGAATGAGGCAATAATGACAAGAATTCGGGGATAAACCGAAGACCTTGGCTACGACCTTTGACATCTCCATTGAGTTCATCACTGAAGAGGACGACTATTAGGCCTAATCCAAGAAAAAAAAGGACACCAACAGAAAGAGAAAGGCTGATAAGCCTAACAACGAAAAGTCAGGAATAAATGAATCCTGGTTGAAGAAGAGGTGAAATGAGTCAGAATGAGGCAATAATGACAAGAAGTCAGGGATAAACAAATCTTCCTAATGCTTCTCCAACTATACGCCTCTCAACACTTCTTTAGGAACGATCCTGACATATATCGCTGACATGAAGATGTTCAAATAGCCTCCATCAAAATCATGGCCACACCATCGATAATGCTGTAGACACCTAGCGTTGTTTGCTTTAATTTACTTTCAACGGTGATGACCAATCTTACTTGGTACCATTTGATTTAGTTGATTTCAATGGTGATGCTGTAGACACCCAGTGTCATTTGCTTTAATTTACTTTCAACGGTGATACTAGTGACTCCTAATGCCATTTGCTTTAATTTACTTTCAACGGTGATACTAGCGACACCTTGTGCCCGTTGCTTTAATTTATTTTTAATGCTAATGCTATGGAAAACCAGTGCCATTTGCTTTAATTTGTTTTCAAGGATGATGACCACTCTTACCTGACATGGTTTGCTTTAATTTACTTTCAACGGTGAAGACCGATCTTACCTAGTGTCGTTTGCTTTAATTGACTTTAAACATCGATGACCGGTCTTAATCTATTCCGTTTGGTTTAGTTTACCTCAACAGTGATACTGGAAATAACCAACGCCATTTGATTTAGCTTTCCTCAACAGTGATGGCCGACCTCACCCAATGTCGTTTGTTTGTTTGCTTTACTTCCTAATAATAATTGGCACTTTTAACTTCCCTTGAAGAGTAAGGTGTGTTTTTGTGATTCTAGGGTGTCCAGGAAACACCGTTTTCATTTCTTTCCTTGTTAACAAAAATGGTGCATATCTTCTATCTTTGTCATGAGTACTAAACTCACATAACAAAGAGGGATAGCTGAAGACACCACATTTTGTCCCGCCCGTTTTCGTGTTTTGTAAAAAGTGTCGGGTCTAAAGTATAAGTTTGGACAAAGTTTGAACTATGTTTAAAGGGAAACATTTGTGCCATAGATTCATGTATTTAATTTTATTTAATGTTTTGAAAAAAGAAATGCAAAACAATTGGCAATTTGATTAAACCTAGCAAAGAAATAAAGTTTCGGGCTAAAATAGAATTTTTTAAATGTTAATTGAGGACCAAATTGATTAAATTGAAAGTGTATTTTTATAGAATATCCCTTTGGATATAGTTAACTTTATTTTTCACCCATTAATTTTAAGAAATTTTACCAATTCCAAATACTAGCATACCCTGGATTTTGGAAAAATAGAAAAAGAGAATGGGAAAAAGAAGAAAACAAAGTTTTGTTTTCTCCCTCTCCAAATCCTAAAAAATCATTCATTTTAGCACAACAAGTTTTCAGGGAATTTTCTTGGCGCCGGTTTTAAAAACATTCTTTGAGCCATGATTTATTTAAAAAATGGAGTCGCTATTGATGCACCCCGGATCTTGATAGTGGAAGAAATAGAGAATCGAGAAGATGATGAGCATAAGTTTCATCCCTTCCTCTCTAAATCGTCCAAATCCATTCATTTTTTTTAAAATGGTTTTTCTAAGGCTTTTCTAGGCGTCGTTTTCGAAAAACTTCTTGGTTCTGTATTTTCTGTTAAAAATAGAGTGGCCACCTAGCATGGGGTTAAATGGTGAGCTAGGTCGCCAAGATTTTGGAAATTCATTTTTCCTTTTGAAATGACCCATGTTTTGACTTCCATAGGTCTATGTACTAGATATATTCTTTAAGTTCAGGAGTTGGTTATGCTCGGGGAAGGTGCTAGACACCCCAAGACACCGATCCGAAGACAATTCCTCAGTCTAAATAGATATTCACTGTTAAACACTATCTGAGCAATTTTCTTTGATTTACTTGAACACAATAATTCCCTTTTTTAAAGTTTTTGTTCTTTTTATGTATTTTTGACATGATTTAATGGAAAGCAAGTAAATATTACAACTACGACTAGTCAGTGACACCTAATAATAGTTTATATACATATATATATATATATGTAAATATGCAAGTTATACTAAATGAAATGTAAACTAAGACTATGTTGTTTGGATACGCAATCGAACCCGCACGTGGATTGCCTACGTATCTTGAATGAGAATCAGGTCATCACGTAGTTCGTTCTAATTAGGGTAAAGGGTATGATTTATTGTTAGAGGTATGACCGAACCCTTATGGGTTGCCTACGGACTTTGGGTTGTTACCAAATATCAAGTTAGATGTAGTTCATCCTTATCTCGTATAAAGGAAAAGGGGTTCATTATTAAAGGTGTGACCGAACCTGCATGGGCTGCCTAAGTACCTTGGGTGATTACCAAAGATTAGGTCAGATGTAGTTCATTCTGGTGTGTTTGAAAACCTGGGTTGATTTTAGTTAAAAGCTGAGTTAGTTTTAGTTAAAGACTAGTTTGTTTTAGTTAAAGAATGGGTTGTTTAGTTTGTTTTGTTCAATTATCACTTAGTTTTGGTTGTGAACAACCTGAATCACAACCTTAATTAGCTATTATAAGCCATTCTTAGAGTTATGAACAACTTGAATCACAACCCTAATATATACATAACAACCCTTTGATTTTGTCAAGAACCTTAAACAAACTCCTTTGTTTTGGTTAGTTTAGTGTTAGTGTGTGAGTTGTTAGTTAAAAGTGAAAAGAAGTACCATATATTTATGCTAGATCTACTCGTAACTAAGGAAAACAGGAAGGTTTTTGAACATGAATCACATATATCCCCGAAGGAATAGAGACCCTCTCTTTATCCCGAGTTCTTAGCCACAAGGATCTGTCGGTGTATGGTAGCGCATAAATACGTTACTACTTTCACTCGCAAGTATACGAGGTCATGTTTTAGTAACGGTGGGGAGAGTAAGGGTATTGTGTCCACAGGGATTGGTTGTGATTATTATTGAGTACCGCGTTTATCATGACCTAACTTTATCTAGGCTAAAATGAATGTATATAAAATTAATATAAACTAATACTAAAATACTAATTAAACTATACTAATACTAATATGAGATGTTTAGGGAAAGCATTGCCTAGGTATTAACTTTGTTTACAAAAACGTGTTTGGTCTTGTTTGACTTTACATTAAAGGCGTTCAAGTATCCGACAATCTCGGTTTGTAAACTCACTCTCCACTTCTTTCAAGTGTAAGACGAGTGAATACGTAACTTCGCGTCAACGAAGAAGTCCCCCTGAACGAATTAACGATGCTAGGTCACGTGAGTCTCGCCCCAATGTCATTGATTGTACACTTTCTAACGCCCTCCCGGGTCGTTAGATTGTCGTGTTGTGTTTAACTTAGTCCGAATCTGGGTAACATGACAACAAGGAAAACACAATCGAAATTATTATAAAACACACATTAACAAAACACAAACTCAAACAAACAACACTTTTATAAATTACATTAATCCCTAGATTAAAACCCGTTTAGCTCATGGCCATAGCCGGTTATACAATGAAAATAGAGCTAAACATGCTCAAACAACAATCCTAAGTTAAGAAATAAAGAAAGGAACGAGAGAAACTTAGCCTAGTCCGAAGATTTGTCGCTAAAAATGTTTCGAGATCGCTGCCCATTCTTTGCTTTGTGATCTTCTCCTTAGGATTTGAATGAGCACTCCCAAAACCTCTCTTTAAAATATCCCTAGTCTAATGGGGCTCTAATGGCTGGAGGAGAGGAGATAAAGGGGTATAAATAGGGCAAATATCTCAAAAATATCTAAAATATGGTGCAGAGATGACCGCCGCGATGGTGGGATTCACCGCTGCGGCAGTGAGGTAAGTCGGTTGATTTTTGCCGCAACGATGGAGAAGGCGGTGGATTTAGGGACTTCTTTGTATTTTTACCGCTGCAGTGGTGGATCTCATCACTGTGGCAGTGGATTTCCAGTAGATTAGGCCCTCTTTTCATTTTCACCACCGCGACGGTGGTTTGGACGCCGCGGCAGTGGGCTTCTTTTCAGAATATTGTCTCCTTACTTATTTTTCCACCGTTCTTCCACCGTTCTTGATTCGATATCATCGTTTAACATCTACTTTCATACCTTTTCACCCCCACACACCTGATTTAGTACAAAAAGAATAAAAATACATTAAAATGTATTAAAACGTAATAAACGTACTCAAAAA
Source organism: Eucommia ulmoides (assembly GCA_016647705.1). Taxonomy (NCBI): domain Eukaryota; kingdom Viridiplantae; phylum Streptophyta; class Magnoliopsida; order Garryales; family Eucommiaceae; genus Eucommia; species Eucommia ulmoides. The sequence continues at coordinate 35,841,917 of CM028330.1, forward strand.
CTAACAATGTTCGGTTTGGAAATAAATAGGTAAATTACACCTATCAAATACCCCCAAACTCGGAATTTTACTAGTTCTCGAGCAAAACACCCACACAATAAAATAAAATATAATAACTAAAAACTAAAAATGAAAAACACGAAAAACAAATATGTGCAAGTTTTGAGTATCATCTACTGGCCAAACGAATTATCCCTCATCGGCCGCCAATCCTATCGAGTTCAAGCATAAAAACACACTATGTAGTGTTCTCGAATTTCAACATTTATAATAGTAAGTGCCATTATAGATCCTGTCAAAGTGTGTGTGCTTAAAACTCAAATATATAACTATCCATTAACCGAATTGGATTATCCACCATATAAGCGCATGACAGAAAAAACCCAAGTGTATAGGGAATCCATAGGCTTGACCCAAGATCTATTCTCCACTAATGTAGGCTCGGAGGTTCAAAAAGATCAATAGGTCTTGGTTCGGTTTAGGAATATAGCCAATGGTAAATTGGAAGAGAAAACGGGTTAATGTTGTTAACTTAACGTTACCCAAGACACATCGCTTGGCACACTCACACTCTAAACCCCACAGATAAATTGAAACAACCCTGAACAATCTATTAAGACCTATGTACTTACTTTTCAAAAAGAAATGGAAATAAACTATATTTATATAGTTTTTTATTATTATTTTTTATTTATTTTTATTATTATTATTATTATTATTATTATTATTATTATTATTATTATTATTTATTATTATTATTATTATTATTATTATTGTTAACAACAAACACACCCCCAAACTTATTTGATTTGTACAATTTAAGGGGTGTGTGAAATACAAACGAAACACAACAAGTGAGTACTCAAATACCGGACCAATATAAAGTTCACCCTAACCTAACCGCTCACTTTTAGTAGCATTTGCAATCTACTTGCTTGATTCTCTCAGATTGTTCCTTCAGTTTAGCGATGTAGGTTTGGAAAGAAGTTTTATCTGTCAAACGGTATTTGTTAAGTGTTCAGAATTGAAATGACTATTAGGCTTCGATAGGGTAACGAGGGATAAACATTTTACAAGGTAGGCGTCAAAGGCTCAAGCGATAAAAAGGAATGCCTAAATCATATCTCCTGAACAACCTTGCCTAGGATTTCGCCTCGAATTTCCCCCATATCAAGTTCTAGAAACCCTAATGTCATGAATTTAGGTGACAGATAATTGTTTTTCAAATCAATTAGACAGTTATACAATGAGTTTACGTGCTCGTGCAAGAAGGATCTAAATAGCTATTACTAAAACATAACGTTGAGCACACAAAACATACATGCATGAGTTTTACGCTCGACCTCCATAAACAACCAAGGGACAGACTCATTATTGGGTAATGGCCTAAATGACATCAAAACTCAGCACATGCACAAAACCTACCCTAAACAAACATGCACATGATAAAAACAGTAAAATATAAACTACAACTAAAACATACTAACACATCACCACCAACTTAAATAGGAAATGCCTATAATAACATAGTCAGCAATCCCAATGACATGATAAAGCATTATAATGAAGACTAGGGTTTAGAACACATACCTAGGAGGCGAGAGAATCTCGCCTCTGAATCAAATCGATTGTGACAGATTTAACTTATTTTTATTTGGGTTGCCTACGAAGAAGCGCTTGGTTTTTGGTCGTCAGCCCGACACACCGAAATGCTTATCAAAGAGCGGCTTCCACCTGTAGTATGTGTCAAATAACACCACATACGGGTCTTGGTTTAAAACACCCTCAAGACTGGCGATATATTTCTTTGGATGGCTTGAGCTTTCAACGACATGCCTCACCGACTCATATACTTGGTGGGCATGAAAGGTCATTGCTATTGGAGGCGAATGACAAGTGAGCCATATCAAATCCTCTTAGATGTGACCGTCTTAGATCGAGTGAAGCGTCATGAACTGGAATTCAAATGGTAAAAATTCACAATGATTAATATGTGGTTTTTCATCGCTCTCACCCAAGTACCTCCTGTTTGTCTCTGGTTCCTCATAGTGGCTTTCACTAAATGTAGCATTGGTATTTCTTAGTGCCACTGTTTCTGTCTTGGCCTCAATGAAATAAAGAAGATGATCGATTTGCATCTACAAAGACGTTATGGTCTCATCAATGTCGGCGCAAACTGTCTCAATATGATCAAGACAATCCTCATGCTCATTGATCCGGTCATGAATCTTCCTCAACAATCTCTGAGTCTCTCCCATAACGGTTGCGAGCATTTATTCTAGATTGGGGGAAGACTCCTTGTTGTAATCCGGAATATCAATCCCTGGTGCTAAGGTATTGGAAACATTCCTCGAGATTTGGTGACTCGGTGAATAATTCCAAATTTGATAATCATAGGCCACTATTTCCTCCAACGACCAAATGGCTTCGTTCGCGGTTAGGTCGTAGAAGGAGAGGGTACTATTTTCTCCTTCCACCCATATTATGGTTGCGACTTGTAACCCGTCAAGGAAATTGAGGAGCTGACATTTCCTCGGGAGATCATGGTTCGAAAACCGGAACAACAATTCCTTGTATCGATCCCAAGCACTACAAAACAACTCTGAATCCTATTGAAAGAATTGCATCAATACTCGTTGATCTAACATCATCGATTACCCTACAAGATAAATAGAAAACAAAAACTACAAAGAAACAATTATAAACACTAAAAATGCCTAAAGTAAAATCGGGTCATTTACTCACAATATCAATAATGAACCTCAAACACAATCCCCGGCAACGGCGCCAAAAACTTCGTAGCGTGTAAATATGTTACTACTTTCACTCACAAGTATACGAGGTCAAGTTTTAGTAAAGGCGGGGAAAGTAAGGGTATTGTGTCCACAGGGATTGGTTGTGATTATTATTGAGTACCGCGTTTATCATGACCTAACTTTATCTAGGCTAAAATGAATGTATATAAAATTAATATAAACTAATACTAAAATACTAATTGAACTATACTAATACTAATACGAGATGTTTAGGAAAAGTATTGCCTAGGGATTAACTTTGTTTACAAAAACATGCTTGGTCTAATTTGACTTTACGTTAAAGGCGTTCAGGTATCCGATAATCTCGGTTCGTAAACTCACTCGCCACTTCTTCCGAGTGTAAGAGGAGTGAATACGTGACTTCGCATCAATGAAGAAGTCCCCCTAAACGTCTTAACGACGCTAGGTCATGTGAGTCTCGCCCCAACGTCATTGATTACACACTTTCTAACACCCTTCCGGGTCATTAGATTGTTGTGTTGTGTTTACCCTAGTCCGAATCCGGGGTTACCTCTCTTGAGTGTCAATCTAATTATCTAAACAAGAATAATAACATGACAACACGGCAAACACAATTCAAATTATTATAAAACACACATTAACGGAACACAAACTCAAATAAACAACACTTTTATAAATTACATTAATCCCTAGACAAAAACCCATTTAGCTTCTGGCCATAGCCGATTATACAATGAAAATAGAGCTAAACATGCTTAAACAACAATCCTAAGTTAAGAAATAAAGAAAGGAACAAGAGAAACTTAGCCTAGTTCGAAGATTTGTCGCTAAAAATGTTTCGAGATTGCTCCCGCTTCTTTCCTCTATGATCTTCTCCTTAGGATTTGAATGAGCACTCCTAAAACCTCTCTCTAAAATATCCCTAGTCTAATGAGGCTCTAATGGCTGGAGGAGAGGAGAGGAAGGGGTATAAATAGGGAAAATATCTCAAAAATATCTAAAATCTGATGTAGAGGTGATTGCCATGGCGATGGGATTCACCGCCGTGACGGTGAGGTAAGTCGGTTGATCTTTGCCACAGTAGTGGAGAAGGCGGTGGATTTAGGGACTTCTTTGTATTTTCACCTCTGTGGCGATGGATCTCACTGCTGTGGCAGTAGTTGTCCAGCAGATTAGGCCTTCTCTGCATTTTCACCATCGCAACGGTGGGCTTCTTTTTAGAATATTGCCTCATTGCTTGTTTTTCCACCGTTCTTGATCCAATATCATTGTTTAGCATTCGTTTTCATATCTTTTCACCCCACACACCTGATGTAGTACAAAAAGAATAAAAACACATTAAAATGTATTAAAACGTAATAAACGTACTCGAAAACTAACAATGTTTGGTTTGAAAATAGATAGGTAATTTACACCTATCAGTGTAGTATATAAGTATATGTATATAAATATGGATGTGTTTTGTTTAGCTAAAAAAGAAAAGAAGTACGATGTTCTTGGGGGAATTGTATAACCTATGCACAACTCATGGTATGATAGAAGTTTTGTTTGAATCATCACATGTTCTTAACATGTTGTTGTCTGATTTAATGTTTTTGAATGTTCTTGAATGTTTTTGAATGTTCTTAAGATGCTTGGAATGATTTTGTATGATTTGACATTAGTTTGGTTGTTATAGTTAAGATTAGGTGTTTGTTTGTTGTTCTTGACAAAATCAAAAGCTTGTTTGGTTGTTTTATAGGTTTTATGTGCTATATACATAAGAATAAGTGTATTTTTTCCATGATCCTACTATATACAAGAGATATGCACAAGATTAACCAAGAATCCTAGTTTTTTTAAGAAACATACCTACTTAGGGGATGTTGTCTTCTGCAAGTGTTTACTTCATTTTCCTCCTTGATCTTTTGGGTTGGCGGTTGATTGATAGTTGATTCCATGAGTTCTTAGACAAGAACTCAAGAACACCCTACTTAGGGGATGTGGTCTTCCCTAAGTTGCTTATTTTCTTTTCCCTCTTTGCTCTTCTTGGCTCTGTGTTGATCAGTGATCGTTGATCCTTAAATTTATTATTTTAAGAACTTCAAGAACACCTTCCAAGATCGTATTTTGGTAGAATAATGATGCGTTATTTAAGAAATATGCTTGAGAGGTCTAGGACCAGAGAGAGTTGCTTCAGTTTAGAGAGAGAAGTTAGGACTTCAGGACTTGAAAAATGAGAGGGATGACCTGGGTGCATTTATAACTTGATGTGGTGGATCCGATTTGATTTAGGGGCTAAGTACCAGTTAGATCGACTATTTCGGTTTGGTCATCATAAATGCATCCAAGGTTCATTGCATCTAATCCTTAAGTGTCACTTTTCATTTAATGCAAGGTGATGAGTCATGATATGGAGGGAACTCCTAAGCTTGGATTTGGATGGAATCAGGTTAACTTACCTTGTAACTGATGGTTAGTTTCTAAGTTCCTAGTTAACCCTTAAGATACTTTGGTTAAAATATCTATATCTTTTGGACCTAGCCATTCCATGTCATCCCAATCATTTAATACTTGATGGGATATGCATTTATTGGATTGCTTGGAGGCTACTCATCCAGTTTGGTTTCAGTAGCAGGTCATTGCGATTCAAGGTTTTTCAATTGATTCTTAGATATTTTGCTTAAAATATCTAGATACCTTGAATATGGTCTTGCCATGTCAAACCAATAATTTAATTCTTGATGGGATAGGCATTCAATGCTCATTGAATGCCTTACTTAGGTAGTGAACCGAATCGGTTTAGTTTCAATAATGGTTGGTTGTACCCTAAGTGTCTTAGTTCCCTTCCTTTCCGATTTTGTAGGCAACTTCTAGGAAGGTTCCTTAGTCTTTAGTAAAGTCATTTTAGACCTACTTAAATCATGGGAATTTTGAGTTTGACCCAAAACTTTTACTTAATTGTGTTCCGTCAAATTCAACATTTTTGAGTTTTTGTCATGTTTTTGGTTATTTTTGTATATTGTATATTGTGATCTCAGGTAGAAATTCATTCCCTTTAAACCCAATTTTAAAGTTTATCTGAACTTGTACTCGATTCGACATTGAATAGGCGGGACAAAATGCGGTGTCTATAACTGCCCCTTTTTGTCATGTAAATTTACTTGTAATGACAAAGAATGAGACACTAACATTTTGTTCTACTAGTCATGAAATATAAAATACATATATTTAAATCTATCCTAAAAGATGGAGACGTATCTGCTGGAGGATTTCGACGTGAATGACGTTTGATCATTTCTACCGTTGAATGCTTAAGAGGATGACGAATCGATCAATCTCAAAATATTACTTTTGGAAGAATGGTGATAGATCTGTTTCCTTGTCTATCTAAATTCCTGAAGGTTGGCGATACACCTAATCCTATAGGGCATGGTGAGGATGACTGTCTAGTACTAGCCCTCCTAATTATATTACTATTCTATACCTTAGAGTGGTGATATAGTACAAGCCCTCCGGTTATACGAGCCCCGGGGTTATTTGCCATTCCTTACCTGATCTTGGCTCTAGAGGTCTTGGTGAAGAATACGGTATAGTACAAGTCCCCTGGTTATCTACTTTTCTATACCTTAAAGTAGCGACGTACCTGGCTTTGAAGATCTTGGTAAGGACAACAGTATAGTACAAGTCATCTTGGTTATATACTATTATATACCTTAGGGAGGCGATGTACCTGAATCTGAAGATCTTGGTAAGGACAACGCTATACTAGAAGCCCCCATGTTATATATATACACCTAAGGATGACACATGGTCTATCTTATAGGGTGCGGAGAAGATAACGCTTGGTCAATCAACTCCGGGATGCGGAGAAGATGACGCTTGGGTCAACCGACTCCTAGTTATGACCGTACCTAAAGGATTCTCCTACATATATCAAATTAATGAGAGTTAGGTCACATGTAGTTCTAGCATTTAAAGTAAATCTACTCTATATTATACCATAGAAAGGTAAAGTACCTGGTTCTAATAGTCTTGGAGAGGATGACGGTAAAGTACAACCTCCCCGGTTGTCTCATATTTTATAGGTTAGAACATCGACATACCTGGCTTTGAAGGTCTTAGCGAGGACGACGGTAGAGTACAAGCTCCCTAGTTCTCTACTATTATATACCATAGAGCGACGAAGCTCCTGGCTTTGAAGGTCTTGGTGAGGATGACGGTATAGTACAAGTGTAAGACCCCAATCATAGCACATACATCATTTTAGTTGCTTTTTAGAGTAATTGGGAAAATTCGGGGTGAAATTGGATAAATTAAAATCCAAATTAAAAAGTTGAAGGGTTAAATTTCAAAGTTAGAAAACATTCTATCCAAAATTGGCATTTAAGTTTTGAATTAAAGCTTTTTGGGGTGAAATTACAATTTAGAAAATCTTAAATGTGAAATTGGACTAAAAAGAAGACTTAATGAAAGTTAGGGGGAGAAAAGTGCAATTTAACAAAAGATTTTTTTTTTGTCAATATATACATATATATGTGTCTAAAACCCATAAATCTAAAACGGGGCATGGAATGATCGAGAAAAAAAAACTGAAGAAAGAGGGAGAGATCGACGTGGTAAGTCAAGGGATCGAGAGTTACCACTATTTTCATGCACATAAATATACCCACGTAATTGAGATCATGAACGTCGATAGAAGAAATTCAAAAAATTAGTGGAGAAAAATCTAGAAAATCTAGAGAGAAAGAATCGGAGGTGGGTTCTTCAGCATGCGTTTGTGTATTTCTTTGGTGGATTTGGCAATTTTATGGGTGCATGAGCGGAGTGTGGGTTCTGTTGGGTCGGTGAGTCTATCTTGTCCGACGACGTGTGTAAGTGTGTGGAGGTGTTTGTGATCCGCTCGGCGTCGACGGTGGTGGGTGTGTGACGGTACATATGGGTGTGTGTTGTTCTGGTAGTCCAACATGTGTATGTGTGTGTGTCGACGGTGTTGTATTGTTGATTGCCGGTGGGGTGGGTGTGTTCATCCGACGAATTGCATGTGGGTATCCTGATCATCGACTATGATCGTGTGATCGTGTGTGTGTTCAGCTTGTAAATGTGTGCTTTGTTTTGATTAGTGTGTGTGTATGCATGTGCTTGTGTGTGTTGTTGATAATCGTTGTATTGCCATCGATTGTGTGGACATGCATGTGTTCATCGTGTATGTGTGTGTGTTCTGTTTTAGTTTATCATTGTGTATTGGTGTTGACCATTGTCGATGGGGAATAGGTGTGTCACCAGCCATCGAGTTCTGCCGTGCATGTGTGGGTGTGTGTGTGCATGCTCTGTTTTTGTACCGACTGTGTGTATGTGTGTGTGTGTATGTGCATGTGAGTGTCTAGTCGATCAGATGAAGATGAGTGTGGGTGTTTCGGCTTGAGAGTGGGTGGTCGCTGCGGTGTGTGCGTGTGTTGTAGTATGTGTGTGTGTGTGAGAGTGAGCTCGATGATCTTGTGGGTGTGCGTGGTCGGCTGTGGGGTGGCCGGTGGTGGTTGTTGAGCGGTGGTGGGTGTTGTACAGGATCTTCGGTGAGGGTCGACTGAGCGTGGGAAGCCGCCGGTGGATGGCGATAGTAGAGAGAGAAAGAGGTCGTCCGTCTGGTCTGGAACCAGAAAAGAACCGAAGAAAAAAAAAAAGAAAAATGAAAGAAGAAAAGAAAATTTTGCATGAACAACCCCCGATAAAAATTTAAAATCCATTTCGTGGCCGACGTACGATTTAGAACGGGTAACGTTTTTCATTAAGTTTATTTTAGTTTATTAAATCAAATTCTAGCATCAAATTGTTGTAACTGGAATAATAAATTTGGGACTGTTCACATGAATAAATTTTATAAAGTAATTAGTGATAGAGCGAAATTAACCAAATAACAATTTTCATAAATAAAATGTGGGAATGGAAAAACAAAGAACTTAGGGACTGCATTGCATGATTAGGTTATTTTCACATAAAATATTAATTTAGGCCTTATCACTATTAGGTTCGCAGGCACTGGAGTATCGGTAGAGAGTAGTCAGTAAAAACTGTTAAGAGTGAATAGCCAGGTGAGTGTATTGTCTTCTAGTAAATTTATTTTCATATATATAATGGAAAAATGTGTTTACTTAAAAACTGGATGAATTTATAACTTATATGGATCAAGCGAATTTAGGTGTTTTGGAAATGTGTATTTCGTTGGTTTTAAACAGAGGGTGGAAAAATTATAGTTGGATTAAATCGGTTTTGGAGGTAGAGATCGATGCTATTGATTTCCAGTTTGACGATGTTGTTATTGATTTGACGATGCTGTTGATTTTACCTGCTTCAGTAGAGCGTTGATTATTTATTGAGTTGTAGTTTAATGATGAGGTTATTGATTTGATGATGTTGTTGATTGTGGATAGAGTTGTTGTTGTTGAGGGGGAATGAGTTGTTGTTGTTGAGGTGAGGTGGAAGTTGGTGTTGGATATTCACTTAGTTGGCATAGTCCAGCAGAGCGTTGTTTCACCCGCTTGGCATAGTCTAGCGGAGCGTTGTTCACCTGTTTGGTATCGTCCAGCAGAGTGTTGTTATGTCCCGCTAGGAAGGCATATCCTACGGGTGGTATGGTACCGTTGCAACTCCTGATCTTGAGGTTAAAACGATCACATGGCTAGCCGGGGTGTGGTGTGGTATGGTGTGATGTGGTGTGATATAGTGTGGTGTGAGAGTGGTATAGTGTTTTTTCGTATATGGTAATTGGGATAAGTAAATTTATATATATCATTTTCTACTGGATTGGCCTATTTATTTGTGTTAGTATATCTATTGTTCTGATTTCATATATTTTGGTTGACTTTCACAGATTAGTTGAGGTGGGATATATATATATATATATATATGTAGACGTTGATTCTGTGGAGGCAGGTAAAGGAATATTTCTTATATGATGGGATATTTATATTATGAGATTTTTATATTATTGGTCGCTATGTGATATTTACATGTTTTTACTTGATCCATCTAAAATATTTTTATTAAGAAGACAATACACTCGCAGGTGGAGCAGTGAGGAGACGGTCCCCTATTGGTACTAGGTAGAGTCCGGCGATGGTGTAGTATGGCAGTATTTTGGGAGGAGCTGTCTGAGGCAAACTTGTGAGAGGTTAATTGTTGTTATGATTTTGTTGTTATTATAATTCAGGGACGGGTGTGTCCTCAGTTAGAGAGGATGTTTATAATCTGTATATGTGATTGTACATTTATGTATGCATTTTATCGTTTTCTAGTTGGTTGGACATCCAGGTGATGTCATGTTGACATCACGCCGGCCCCAGGGTGACGGGTGTCTGAGGTGGGGTGTGACAACAAGCCCCCTCGGTTGTCTGTTATTACTATTTGGTCATAAAAAATGACACATGGTCTATCTTATAGGATGGGAACAAAATGACACTCGGTCAATAAACTCCTAGTTGTGACTGTACCCAAAGGGTTCTCATACATGTCTCAAATTAATGAGAATTAAGTAATATGTAGTTCGAACATGTAAAGTAAATCCTAGTTGGGTAGAATGGTTCTTGGTTAGAGAAACCAATTCCGGGGTGTCTAGTCAGTCTGAGACTAAAGTCAATGTTAATCTTCATGGTGGCTTGATTGAACCCTATCGGGGTGCCTACATATCTCAGACTTAATTGAGAATTTGGCCAAATGTTGTTCATACTTGTGATGTGGATCAATATTTGGTAGAACAGGTTCTTGGTTAGGGAAGTTTTTTCCTGGGTCGTCATATCAATGCAGGATAAAAAATGACTGAGAGAATTCACTACGGGAGAAGACTTTCAGGGAAATCAACACTTAGTGGAGTTTCTTGGCTACATCCCACCTAGGATTGTCGGACAAGGACTAAAAAATTTACTAGAGAAAATTTAACCTCGGGTAAAATGTACCCTAGTTATAGACTGGGGCTTGATGATGCTTTTTCATTTTCTGAGATTATAATTTTTAATTGGTGATTTTTACATTACTTATGATTGGTTTTAGGGCAAGTCTTATTATATCAAGAAACTCTATAGGGAGAATATCAGATATATTGTGCCCTAGCTCTAGCTAGGGCGACTCTTATTATCAAATCTTAACGGAGAAACCGGATATAATGTGCCCCAGCTCTAGCTGAGGCTAGTCCCGCCACAGATTCTGAATGAAGAAATCGAATATAATGTGCCCCAGCTCAAGCTGGGGCGTGAGACTATCTCCTGAGCATTCCAAAAATGTGGCAAAGCCTACATAGGTTGCCTCTATGTCATGTACTGAGCATGTGATTATAGTATTTGTTTTAGTATGGAAACCCCCAGTGGGTTGTTTATGTATAATTGTATTATTGTTTTGGATGATGATCATTGGATGACCAAAACCCACCTGGGTTACCTACATACGTTGAGTTCCTAGTTTAGGAATCTAGTCAAAATGTAGTTCGGCCATCGCTGTGCAATCTCAAATTGTCAACTATACCCACAAAGGCTTCCTATGTACTTCGGTAATCTACCAAGGATCAGGTCGACATGTAGTTCAAGCACAAGTATCCTTTGTTGTCTACTTAACAAAAGGATTGGTAGTCGATTTCTCAAGGAAGTCAAGGGACTTCTCAGGAGATCTGCCTTGATACAGGGCTGAGAGAATGTTGTGATATGGATATTTCTCTGGCTTGGACAGATTTGAGTTTGCTATGGACCTTGGTGATCTACCAATGAAAAGTCAAAGCGTGGTCTGCTAGGGATAGAGGAATTTTGTTTAAGGTAACGACCTAACCTGGAAAGGTTTCGTGTATCCTGGTGTTTACCAGGAATCAGGTCGACACTTAATCCTTCCTTGGCTAGTTAAAGTCTAGTATCATTAGATGCAAATTGATGGGTTATTGTCATGTTTAGTATGGTTCAATCCCAATGGATTGGGGAATTTATTATTGAGTAGCTCTGTGGGGATTTTATTGTATGTCATGATTCATTCTCAATTGGCGTGGGATTTTAAATGTTGATGCGAGTACATGGGGAGTTTTAGCGTTTACGACATGATTTAATCCCAATTGACGTGGGATTTTTTTAGTGGCGACAGAAAAGGTTTCTTATGTATCTCTGGTTTTGTCAAGAGTCAAGTTGGACGTAGTTTCCTAGTTAAGTATCATCTATTGTTTGCTAAGAAAGGAGAGTGCATATATATATATTGTTAGGAGAGTCAATGGGCTACTCCAAGAGATGCGCCCTAGTGTAGGGTTGAGAGAGTGTCATAAATATGATACTCGTCTCTTCTTTTGATTTTGACTGAACCCACTTGGGTTTCTTACATTCGTTGGTGATCTACCAAGGATCTAGTCGAAATGCTACTGGGGATTCTTGTTTTGCACAGGGAATCTGGTTGACACTTAGTTCAATGCGTATGAATAGTTTGTAGCTTAAAGGGTGCAATTGAACCTTGTAAAGCTTACCTACGTATCTCAGATAACTGAGAATCAGGTTGGCACATAGTTCATCACAAATGGTTCATTTGAAGCTTGTCAACTGAACCCACGAAGGTTTCCTACGTATCCCGAATGTTTCCAGGAATCAGGCTGACACGTAGTTCTTTTGTCTTTGATAAGTTTAGACTTGTTAACCGAACCTACGAGGGTTTCCTATGTATGGCTGGACAATGTTGGGAATCAGGCTGACACACAGTTCCTAGGTTTTGGAAAAGTTCCGTTAGGGAATCTAATATAACATTTCCTATTGTGCGATTCGCGATTATTGCTAGTAAAATTTGCCTCAGTCTGCGGGATGTGGAGGATATTGATTAGCTATCGGACTGCGAAACTAAATTGGTCTTTTTCGCTATTTGTTGGCGTGACGAATTCAGGATTTTGTTGATAGATCCCAGAATATACCTAGCCAACAGGTTTCATTAATTTTTTATTTTTTATTTTTGTTTCTTTTAGACTGTGAGGTTTAATCTTTCCTGATGTTCATCCATTTGTACACCGTGCCATATATGTAATTTTATAGTAAGGATTTAATTGGTAAAATTTGGTTGTCAATTTTGCTTTATCGTAAAATGAAACGATTCGATCATGATTTAATCCTTTTTTAATTGATGCTCTTCTGATTTGACGTTAGTCATAATTTGACGTTTGCTTTACCAAGACTTATGACGATGCAACTCGAAGCCTCTTGTCGATGCGTAAGACATCAACTCAAGCACATCTTTTAATACATCACGCGTCTTGAGGTAAGTTTGATTCTTTTTTTTCCCACATAAAATTGGCTTGAAAATAAAATTTTAAAAATTGGGAAAAAACCATTTTTAACTAAAAGAGGGTCCAGGCATCGTTTTTGCATCCCTGCACATTGGCCCATTGATAGGTGTAAATTACCCCTATATTTCCAAATAAAATTTGTTAGTTTTCGACTACGTTTATAGTTATTTTTATATGTTTTAATATATTTTTATTCTTTTTATATTAAAACATGTATATGGGGATGAAAAGGTATGAAATCGGAGCATAAATGATCAATTCATATCGAGAACGGTCGGAGAATGGTGAAAAAATAAGTAAGGCGGCAAGATTCAGCAAACAAGCCCACAGTCGTGGGGTCTAGACCACTACCACGACAGTGAAGATGCTAAGAAAGACCAAAGGCCACAAACGGACCATCGCCGCAGTGGTAAATCCTACCGCTGCGGCGATGAAGAAACAAAAAACAAAAACAAGCTACTGACTACCCAGTGCCGCGACTATAAAATCCACCGCCGCAGCGATGAACCAGCAGAAATTTTTTCCAATCCACTGCCTACTCCATCATCTAGGAGAACCTTAACCAACGTACTCCACCGCCGCGGTGGTGGACTCTGCGCGGTGTTATATATTTATTTATATATTTTGCTTATAAATACCCATTTCCTCCTTCCTCCTTTGTGAACCTCCGGCCATTACTGCCCTGAAGGCTTAGGTTAGGATATAGAGAGAGTATGGGCAGTGCTCAAATATATCGGAAGGCGAAGATCAACATTCAGAGAAGGAGAATCATTCGGTGGACGGTTTTAGTGACTAATCTTCGGATAATGGCTAAGTGCATCCATTTTTCTTTTATTTCTTATCTTCTATGTATGTTTGAGAATGTTTAGCCTAGTTTCAATTGTATAAATGGCTATGGCCATAGGTTAAACGTGAATTATGTATGGGATTAATATCGTTTATAAAAATGTAGTTTTGGTTGAGTTATGTTTCTTTGATGATTGTTCTTCAATGTTTGAGTGTGTTTATCATATCGTTTGTTTATTATGTTTATAATGATATATTGAGAATACGGGGTTTGACAAATCTCGGATTCAGATTAGAATAAACAAACGCAACGATCCAAATAACCCGGTCGGGGTTAGGATTGTGGACAATCTATGACGTTGGGGCAAGACTCATGTGACCTAGGGTCGTTAAGACGTTGAGGGGGACTTTGAAGTTGACACAAAGTCGTGTATTCCCCCGTCTTACACTCGAGAGAGGTGACGGTAGAGTTTTAGAACTGAGATTATCGATAGGGTAAACACAACGCATGAAATCATTGACGTTGGGGCGAGACTTACATGACCTAAAGTCTTTAAGACATTGAGAGGGACTTCTTCGTTGATTCGAAGTTACGTTATATCCCTCGTCTTACACTCGGGAGAGGTGGCGAAGGAGTTTTAGATACCGAGATTGTCAAATAAGTCAAACACTATTATTGTAAACTAAACGATATCAAACACGTTTAAGTAAATAAAGTTAATCCCTAGATAATCCATCCCATAATTATCTTGTATTAGTAATTAGTATAGTTAAATTAGTATTTTAGTATTAGTATTAAATTATATTCCATTTTTGTCGCCAAGATAAAGTCGAGTTGTGATAATCGCGGTACTCGATAGTAATCTCAACCAATCCCTGTGGATACGATACCCGACCGAAAGGTCTATTATACTAAAACTTGATCCGTACGCTTGCGGTGAAAGTGACAACGCTTAATTAGCGGCCACCACCCATGCGCAGGGATACTTTCCTATAAAAGACAGGCCAATGGCTTGTCTACTATTTTGGGAAACAAAAACAAAATCGGGAGCGAGAATAGTAATCGCAGCGAAACTCTTGAGCTTTCTCACTTCCTCCTTTATTTTCTTCCATTTTCTACCCATTAGAAGGTAAGTGCACACCATGAAGATCGTTTTCCATGTGTGTTTTTTTCCCATGAAATGGTTGCACTTTAAACCCTAAGCAAGGGTTTTATCATTTTTGAAAAATCCTATTTCTTTCGAAAACTTATGAGATGATTTTGCGTTTTGATTTTGTATATCACATGAAAAGAACGATTTTGAGTTTATTTCATGATTTAGACTAGAAATTGGTAGTGTTCTTCCCTAGCCCAAGTGAAGTGGCCTTTTTTTTTTTGGTTGTGTGATTTTTAGGGTGATGTAGTATTGTTTTTCCTTTTCTTCCCATGCATGATTGGTATTTTTAATCATGTTTAGAAGATAACTTGGAGATTAATTTTGTTCGTGATGTATTAATGTGTAGGCATCCAATTAAATTTTGTATTTTAGGAGAATTGTTTTTTTTTTTTTTTTGTTTTTTTTTTTTTGTTTTTTTTTTCTTTACCATAGAATGTAGAAAAATTCTTAGCGTGTGAATAGTTATAGCACAATTTTCGTGTTGGGCTTGTTTTGTATATGTGTTTTTAATTTGAGAGTCTTGGACATCATCTTGATGACATAATTGAATTAGCATTGTTTGCTCCTATAGTGGTGTATTTGTTTAGAATGTTTTGATGTTTCTCTAAAGAGAGATGGGTTTGCAAATATCTAGTATATCGCACTTGTAGGGGTGGGAGTTTTCGACTTGGTTTTCTGGGTTATGCCTTAGTCTTAAGTAGTAAAGAATGCGCTTGGACATAACCATTGTTCTTGGAGAGCTAAACTCATTCCTCTACCCCGAGTGCTCAGCTAGCGATGAATTATTAATGATTAGTTCTGGTCAATAGAAATTGCTTTTGTAGAATAATGGCAGTGGTGAGTCTGACATGTCTTTCAAAATCCATGCATGAATCTTAGCGATTCCAACTTTTCTCTCAAGTTGAAACCCTAATGATAAAGCATTGAATTTCTTTCTAGACATTATTATGTGAGGCACGAGTTTTTCAGGTGATGGTGGTCACCGTCCTTCCTGCTCTCGTGGGAAAGACAAGGCCCCTGAGACCTCAATCAGAGCAAGTGCTACAAAGCTCTCCTAAGGTCGACCCAGGACATCGACATTGAGGTTTTCAGATGACGATCCTATCATTTCCTCTTCTTTAGGTGAGGAGACCTTCAGGGCTTCTAGAGTCGATGACCCAACAATGGTTGGTCCATCAGACGCTCTTATGGATCAACCTTTTGTTGGCCCTTCTGTCACAACTGAGATGGCGACGAATCCCAACTACGTCCCTCCCAAGAATGAGATGCCCAAGTAGGGGCATTCCTGACAATTTTTAAGGAGATGATTTTAACCTAGGGGATCCCATTCCTAAGCCATTTCGAGATAGAGCACTTACCTTCGATGCAGCATGACTTTATCCCGTTGAGCTTGAGGATTAGTCGCTAGTAGGAGATCTTCATGACCATCCTTCTGTTTTTTTCCATTCTGCTCAGGTTTTCTATTGAAACCTTTCCTAATTCACCTCTTTTTTAAAACAGAAAATATTATATTTTTGTGGGTAAAATTTTATAGGTCGACCCCCATTGCAATAGGAACTTTAGGGGGTCATGGTGGACTTTTTATACCTTTTACGACAGGAGGATGTACGTCGACTATTGCTTTTTCCTCTAAAGATGTGGCTTTAGGGATTTATTTACTATCCAGGCATCTCATATGGATCACAGGTATCCTAATGCCTTGATTGACCGCTAGATCCGGACGATGAACTCTTTTCACTTAGTTTGTAGAGAGTTGCTTCGGAGGACGAACTGTTCCTTTGAGGGAGACGTCTTGGGCTAAGGCAGAGAGCCTCCTAGGTAGGATACCGGCAGAGGCGAGGGCCAAAGCACATATACGACCAAGCAACTTGGTGCATGAGTCAATATTCACTCTCTTACCTCCAAAGGACCCGGTGGCAAGGGATAGATGCAATCGTGTTCTACTGCTTCAATTCCTTAGCTGGACTTTTATGACTTTATCTAGTTCCACCATCCCATTCCACTGCGTGGGGGCTCTAAGTGACTTGGTTGACTTGGAGAGCTTGATTGGGGTAGCTTCACCTTCGCAACCTTCCTGGCAGGGATACGGTCTCACATATCAGCTTGAGTTGACAGCGTCACGGGGTTCTGACAGTTCCTACTCGTGAGTTCATTTTAAATATTTTGTCTTTCTTTGTGTTCTTTGATTATGTTACGTAGCTTCTTTTTCCTCTCTTATTTTTCTTACAATATTGGGCATATGAGTATCTTTCCTCATGCTAGCCCTATTATACTACTAAGGACAATTTCCTCCGTAGGACGAAGTGGCATCGTTCCATCCTAAAAGATGGGTCATCCTTCCGAGATCAAGTGGTGGCCCAGACTCAACTATAGTTCTTAGCGCGTAGAGACATCATTTGGCATCCATACCTTCGTGCCACTCATTGAGCAGACATCCTTCCAGAAAGGATATTATCCACTCAGCATCGCATCTTCAAAGGTTTGACTTCCTGGGAGTTGTAAATGGGTAAGAGAGAAACTCCTCAGATTTTCGGTATCTTGTGATAACCTGCTACCCCTCCATCTATATGGTTGGAAACCTATACTGATGCTGATATGGATATACTCAACCCAATGGCTCCAGCAGACGTATTGGTTGTTCCCCGATTTTTGAGGAGAAGTACCTCCAATGGTTCTCATGTCTATTGATAGGTGTGAAAAACTTATCTATTTCCAATTCGGATTGGTTAGTTTTCGAAGATGTTTATAGTTATTTTTATTATGTTTTAATTAGCTTTCATACTTTTTGTATAACTCAGGTGTGTGGGACAAAAAGATAGGAAATTGGAGCTAAAATGATGAGATCGAACCAAAGCGGTTCGAAGTTACGGTAGATAAACAAACTCAGAGGCTAAAAGATGAAATAGGCCCACCGCTTAAGCGTCCAGACCACCTCTTAAGCGGTGAAGATGCAGAGAAGAGCAAAATGTTACTGAGGGACGACCGCCTGAGCAGAAATTCTACCGCTTAGGCAAAAATCCAGCAGAGGACGAAGAAGGGCTACTGATAGCCGCTCGCCTAAGCAGAAATTCTACCGCCTAGGCGAAAATCCAACTGAATGTTCTCCAGTCCACCGCCTACTTCACCGCCCAGGCGATCAAACTTAACCGACCTAATTTCGCCTAGGCGGAATTTCCACCGCCTAGGCGAATTTGCCCTGCACAGTCTTTAGATATTTTTAGGATATTTTTGCTATAAATATCCCCTCTCCTCCCCCTTTGGAAAAATCTCTCTCCTCTCTCTTGCATTTTTGAGCCCTTTAGGCTATACTTAAGCCTAGGGTTAGGAATTTTAGTGGTGGAGCTCGCATCCCGAAGTGGAGAAGACAGTGAATCGATCGTAGAGCGTTCTTAGCGGGTTATCTTCAGACGAGGTTAAGTTATTCGATCGTTTTTCCTTATTTCTTTATCTTTGGTGTATGTGATCATGTTTAGCTCGTTATTTCCGTGTATATGCGGCTATGGCCCCGAGTTAAATATGGATTGTAGTAGGGATTAACACTATATTTATAAATACGTTGTTTGGGTGATTTCGGTATTTCGTTTGTGATTCTTCTTCGTAGTTTGATTGTATTTATCGTATTGTTTGTTTATTATGCTTGGATTGATAAATAGAGAATACGGTATTTTGACAAACCCTGGATTCGGAATAGGGTAAACAAACGCCACGATTCTATAACTTGGTCGGGGTTTAAATCGTGGACAATCGATGACGTAAGGCAAGACACACGCTACCTAGGGTCGTTAAGACATTGAGGGGGACCTCTTCGTTGACTCGAAGTCGCTTTGTATCCCTTGTCTTACACTCGGAAGAGGTGGCGAGAGAATTTTAGAATGGAGATTGTCGATAGGGTAAATACAACGCAACGATCCAATAACCCGGGAGGGAGTTGGATTGTGTGCAATCAATGACGCTGGGCGAGACTCACGTGACCTAGGTTCGTTAAGACATTGAGGGGGACTTCTCCGTTGACTCGAAGTCATGTATTCCCCCGTCTTACACTCGGAAGAGGTGGCGACGGAGTTTACGTACCGAGGTTGTCAAATAGGTCGAACAACGTAAACGCGAGTAAATCGAAATCGAACACGTATTTGTAAACACGTTAATCCCTATACAATTCTTCACCCTAAAACATATTAACATAATAGTGTAGTTAATTTTGGATATATTAGTATTAGTTTAATTGATTAAATACATTTATTTTTTGCCTAGATAAAATTAGTTCACGACAAACACGGTATTCGATAGTAACGACAACAATCCCTGTGGATACGATAACCCGGTCTTAACGATCACACTATACTAAAACTTAGACCTCGTATACTTGCGAGTGTAAGTAGCAGCGTGTATTTCGCGTGCTACCAAGTTTTTGGCGCCGTTGCTGGGGATTGGTTGTTTGTCAAATTTTGTTGCCGGCCTCATCACCAAGTTTTTGGCGCTATTGCCGGGGATTGTTTTGATGTTATTGTCGAAAAAACACGGTAACGGCTCTGGACTTGAGTTTTAGATAGGAGAAGCAAGTGTTTCGTACTCCTGGGATTAGAGATTTTGTTAGTATTGATATTGTGTGTAAATTACCTAATTTTACTTTAGGCATTTATTTTGTATATAATTTTTGTTTGTAGTTTTGTTTTTGTTTCTTATGCAGGGTACGTGCCGATGTTAGATCGATGGGTATTGATGCATTCCTTTCGACGGGATTCCAATCCGTTTTATGTTGTTTGGCCAAGCACATAAGCCGGTGAGGCGTTTCGTTGAAAGATCGAGCCATCCAAAACAAAACCTCGCCAATCTTGAGGGAGTTCTAAAAATGTCGGGCCGAGGACATTAAACCACGCGCTACTTGGGAGGCGACCCAAGTAATTCTTTTTGTTCCATCCCATCCGACTTGAATCGGAGGCGAGACCCTCTCGCCTCCCAGGTAAGTGTTCTAAACACCCTTCGTTAGCATGCTTTAATTCCATATGTTGAGAATGATGATTGGGTTCGCTGAGGACACTGTCCACTTTGAGTTTGGGGGTGATGTGTAGTATGTAGTATATTAGTTTATGTGTTACTGTTTCTCCGTATTACATGTGTGTTTAGGTTAGAATGTGTTTATATTTTTGTGTGTTGTTGTTATATGTTGAGTTTTGCATTCATCTGGGCTGTCACCCAATGATGAAAATTACCCCTGGTTGTTTTCGAAGTCAAGGGTAATACCCATGCATGTGTGATTCTGTGTGCTTGACTATGCGTTTTGGTCAAAATTATTATAGATCCTAATTTGCAGGGGCACATAGACTCAATGTATAGTTATTCAATTGATTTGAGGACGATTATCGATTAACCAAATTCATGACATATTAAGGATTCTAGAACTTGACTGAGGGGAAGCTTGAGGTAAAATCCTAGGCGAGGTAGTTCAGGAGACGTGATTTAGGCATTCTCTTTGTCGCTTGAGCCTTTTGAAGCCTACCTTGTTACATGTTTATCCCTCGTCACCCTGTCGAAGCCTAAATGCAAATTCAATTCAGAACACATAAACCAATACCATGGCCAATTGAATTCCTTCCTTAATCGCTAAATTTAAAGGCACATTTGAGTTAATCAAGTTAGCCATTGCAAAGGCTTCTTGATGTGAGCGGTTGGGTTTAGGGCGAACTTCTAATTGGTTCGGTATTTGAGTACTCACTTGTCGTTTTTCATTTGTATTTCACATACCCCTTCAATTGTAACAATCAATTAAGTTTGGGGGTATGTTCGTTGAAAAAAAAATAGAAAAAAAAAAAAGAATCAAATGTAAATATGGTTTTTACTTCCGTTTCTTTTGACAAGTGAGTACGTTGGTCTTAAATGCATGTTCGGGATTGTTTCCAATCTTTCTATGGGGATTCGAGAGTGAATGTGCCAAGCGTTGAGCCTTTGGTAATGTTAAGTTAACAACGTTAACCCGTTTTCTATTCTGAAATACCCTTGGCCAAATTAACCTTAACCGAACCAAGACCTAATGATCTTCATGAACTACTAAACTTACATTAGTGGAGAGTGGACCCCAATCATGCTTATGGTAATCCTTAACTCGTGAATTTCGTTGGTGGATAATCCAATCCGATCGTTATATAGTTATATTATTGAGTCTCGCACTAACACGTTTACAGGATCTAGAATAGCGTTTACCATTATTGCATGTCAAAATTTTAGAACATTACATGCTGTGTGTTACCGCCTAAACTCGATATAACTGACGGTTGTTGAGGGAACAATAACTAGGCCGTTAGAAAAAGTCAAAACTCACGTATTGTTATGTTTAGATGGTTTTTAGGTTGTTTGTTATTTATTTTCGTTTGTGTATTTTTCATTTTAGTGTGTGTGTTTGGCTCGAGGACTAGCCAAGTTTTGAGTTTAGGGGTATTGATAGGTTTGAAAAACCTATCTATTTCCAATTCGGATTGGTTAGTTTTCGAAGATGTTTATAGTTATTTTTATTATGTTTTAATTAGGTTTCATACTTTTTGTATAACTCAGGTGTGTGGGACAAAAAGATAGGAAACTGGAGCTAAAATGATGAGATCGAACCAAAGCCGTTCGAAGTTACGGTGGATAAACAAGCTCGGAAGCTAAAAGACGAAACAGGCCCACCGCTTAAGCGTCCAGACCACCGCTTAAGCAGTGAAGATGTAGAGAAGAGCAAAATGTTACTGATAGACGACCGCCTGATCGAAAATTCTACCGCTTAGGTGAA
The DNA here is from genome assembly GCA_016647705.1 of Eucommia ulmoides. NCBI lineage: Eukaryota > Viridiplantae > Streptophyta > Magnoliopsida > Garryales > Eucommiaceae > Eucommia > Eucommia ulmoides. The sequence continues at coordinate 35,863,664 of CM028330.1, forward strand.
AATCCAGCAGAGAACGAAGAAGGGCTACTGACAGCCGCTTGCCTAGGCGGAAATTCTACCACCTAGGCGAAAATCCAACAGAATGTTCTCCAGTCCACCACCTACTTCACTGCCCAGGTGATCAGACTTAACCGACCTAATTCCGCCTAGGCGGAATTTCCACCGCCTAGGCAGATTTTCCCTGCACAGCCTTTAGATATTTTTAGGATATTTTTGCTATAAATATCCCCTCTCCTCCCCCTTTGGAAAAATATCTCTCATCACTCTTGCATTTTTGAGCCCTTTAGGCTATACTTAAGCCTAGGGTTAGGAATTTTAGTGGTGGAGCTCGCATCCCGAAGTGGAGAAGACAGTGAATCGATCGTAGAGCGTTCTTAGCGGGTTATCTTCGGACGAGGCTAAGTTCTTCGATCGTTTTTCCTTATTTCTTTATCTTTGGTGTATGTGAGCATGTTTAGCTCGTTATTTCCTTGTATATGCGGCTATGGCCCCGAGTTAAATATGGATTGTAGTAGGGATTAACACTATATTTATAAATACGTTGTTTGGGTGATTTCGGTGTTTCGTTTGTGATTGTTCTTCGTAGTTTGATTGTATTTATCATATTGTTTGTTTATTATGCTTGGATTGATAAATGGAGAATATGGGATTTTGACAAACCCCGGATTCGGAATAGGGTAAACAAACGCCACGATTCTATAACCCGGTCGGAGTTTGAATCGTGGACAATCGATGACGTAGGGCAAGACATACGCTACCTAGGGTCGTTAAGACATTGAGGGGGACCTCTTCATTGACTCGAAGTCACTTTATATCCCTCGTCTTACACTCGGAAGAGGTGGTGAGGGAGTTTTAGAATGGAGATTGTCGATAGGGTAAATACAACGCGACGATCCAATAACCCGGGAGAGAGTTGGATTGTGTGTAATCAATGACGTTGGGCGGGACTCACGTGACCTAGGGTCGTTAAGACGTTGAGGGGGACTTCTCTGTTGACTCGAAGTCATGTATTCTCCCGTCTTACACTCGGAAGAGGTGGCGACGGAGTTTACGTACCGAGGTTGTCAAATAGGTCGAACAACGTAAACGCGAGTAAATCGAAATCGAACACGTATTTGTAAACACGTTAATCCCTATACAATTCTTCACCCTAAAACATATTAACATAATAGTATAGTTAATTTAGGATATATTAGTATTAGTTTAATTAATTAAATACATTTGTTTTTCGCCTAGACAAAATTAGGTCACGACAAACGAGGTATTTGATAGTAACGACAACAATCCCTGTGGATACGATAACCCGATCTTAACGATTACACTATACTAAAACTTAGACCTCGTATACTTGCGAGTGTAAGTAGCGGCATGTATTTTGCGCGCTACCATCTATCGATTAGCTCTCAAATGGACACAACACACCTAGTGGGCAGTACCTTATTAAGTCACAGGGTTCTATCCTTCTAGGCTAGTCTCAGCAAGGAAAAAGTGGTTCCATCTTCTAAGCTTACTGCTATCAAAGCTGAGAGGGATGCTCTTAGAGAGGAGTGCGATCAGCGTTATCGTTATGGTGAGGACTTGCAACGAGAGATCTATAGACTTCGGGGGCTATCTATTGGTTACCAGACTCTGGATCCTCCTTTTGAGGCTCATACAGCTACTCCAGGTACAACAAAGTTCATAGCTGACCTGGAGGCCTCCATCCCTTTTGCTACACCGACCCCACCGACTTGGGGTTCTGGAAGGAGTACAAACTGACCTAAGTTAGATCCTCGATAGGCACATATATTGCTTCTCTTTTTTCTTTGGATTAGATTGTACAATTGTATCATTTTTGGAGATATATATTTTAGTGGACATATTTTGTACATATATTTATTATTGGAGATGTATCATTTTTTTTTGGGATGTATTACTATTGATGTATGTATCATAGCAGTTATGATTATATTATGTATTGGGATGGATGTATACGCTTTTTCCTTCTTGATGCGTACTTCTGCCTTTTATTATTGTACTTGTGCATTTATTATCAATGGGATGACATGTCGGTAGCGTAGATAGGTAGAACTTGTCTTTGATTATTAGCATGTATTTCTTCGAACATCTTATGCTAACATAAACCTAATCATGATAGCAAATTTTATGCACAAACGTTCTTTATTATATCAGGATATTATGTCTGGTTACTTTGGATGTCGCTCATCTTCCCAGGCAAAGGAGAAGATATCAGCCTACTTTTCTACCCGAACGGGCTGGTTTCCTAATCATATTGTCTCATCCCCGGAGGTGGGGATCCCTAGCGATAGAATAACTCAGTCTAGATAGGTAGGATCACTTTAATTTTTTATGTAACAGATATATGTTATATACCGTATTTGTTTGGCATATGTTTGAATGATATTTTTTCCACAGTGGCTTGTTCGGAGTTATTCGTCTCTGGTATTCATTCCATCAGCCGAGCCACTTTTCTCTATCTAACTGGGGAAAAGTCATTGACTTCAGATGAGTGGCACTCTTGCGGTCTACACTCGGGCACATTACAGAGTATTGTCAAGTCACTGTGGATAGGCCATTTATCAAGAGTCTAGTGCAACTCTGGGTATCGGCCTCTTCGTGCTTCTATTTCGGGGTGACCGAGTTGACTCCGTGTCTAGAGGAGGTATCGTTTCTACTAGGACTTCCTTTGACAAGAGAGATCCCTCATCTCCCATTATTGTCATCAAAGAATCGGTTATCGTAGGTTTTGGGAGTAAAGTGCAAGCACCTACTATTTCGTCAGAATGTTGGTAAGGATTCCTTGCAGTTCGACACGCTCTAGAGGTGGTTTTTAGATGTCTGCGGCTATTCGGAATACAGGGTCATTTGGAGTAGCTACGTGAACTGACGTGGGCACCGAATGATCGTATTATTGCTCTGTTGTTGCAGGAGATACTATTCCCTAGGAAGGGAAGTGATCTCTTAGGCCAGACAATCCTCCTAGCAGAAAGGATACTTGCTGATTCATCCTGCCAGATAGTATCTCTCATGTTGGCAGAATTGTATCGGTCGCTGACTACTTGTCAGGCGAGTGACCACTATTTCTTTGGGAGTTGTATGCTACTACAGATATGGATCATCTCTAATCTGATTAAGCTACCCATGGCAGCCTGGTGCACAAAAAATCCGATAATAGACCAATTTTGTTCTCAGTTCCCTCAGATCACGCAGTGTCTCAGCTACGCACCAAACTGGGTTTCACTTTTTGTAGAGATGGTTAGCTCTAAGGTAGTATGGACTACGAGGCATATGATATCGACCGGTATCTATCTGGATTGCGTAAACCTACCTCTCATCCCACTATTAAGATTCCGAGGCTGTGTCCCCTATATTCCTGGTCGCGTACTCCGTTAGTTTGGCAGGACTCAGTATATTCCATTGGTTGATGGGACAATGAATGCTCAATTTACTTTTGATTTAGGGGACGGGGCTAAGATACGACGACTTATGCTCAGTAGGAGTGTCATCGCTTGATATCTGACAAGATTCCCTTCTCAGCTTATCCATAGGCAGTGACAGCATATATGATCTGGATAGACCTTCACTACGTCCCGTGATCTCACCGTCCATTGAGATATCTATGGACAAGGCTCCTTCTTCATTGGCAGAAGATACTCTACCTGTCTCAGACTATCCCTTTGCTTTCACAGAGGAGAAGCTCGCCTGGATTTGCTCTTGTGTAGAGTCTCTAGATTACGTCTGATTCCTATGGTCGTTCCTCACTCTCTAATTGTATTGCATCGACTAATTTTGATTGATCTGTTTGTTTTTGGGATTGCATTTAAAACACTAGTAGTTTTGATTTTTACTCTGCGCGTGACACTTTTTTTTTTTTTTTTTTTGCTTTTTACTTGAATGTTTGTCTTATGTAAAATTTTAGATTGGTAATCTTTGTTTGGGTATTATTGTGCTTTTGCTATATATGAATTATCATTATCTATTGTGATTCTGCTTTAGAGAAAGACTGAGTACTTGGGATTTCCTCCAGGCTTAGGGATCTTGGTAATAGGAAAGCCTATCTTCTTTTGGATGATATAAACTTCGCTTCGTAATTACGCTTCCTTCTTCTAATGTTCTTTGTTTCTTTTTGTTTGGTTTTCTGATCATAGGGGTAGTAGATTGTCTTCGGTTGATTTCAATCCTTTCACTACTCCTAGATTGCCTTTAGTTAAAATTTTGATGTTTAACATTATAGTCCTTGTTGAGCCTTTGTATATATCCCTATTTATCTCTTACAAGATTATTTAATTAAAGTATGCGTTTTAATTTTCATATTCTGGAATTCAAAAGTTGGTCTGCCATCATAATCTCTTACTTAGGAAAACATTTGGGATATGGTAAGTATAGTTTTAACAGGAATTTGGAACAATCACCCAGTAGTTTGTTATCCGGCATTATCTAATCCAATACCATCAAGTTTCGATATTTGTCTAAGATTGTTATTTGGATTACCTAGGCCCTGAATGCTACCCGAGATTTCTTCAATGACTCTACTTTACTTCTTCTGTATTGGAGTGAGAGTAGTAGGACTGGGCCTTCCCGAGATGACTCAGAGGAGAGAGAATAGAAGTAACGGAGAAACAAGTGTTAGTTACTGACTACTAACAAATGTTGTTGTTGTTGTTGTTTTTTTTTTTTTTTTTTTTTTTGTGTGTGTGTGTCTGTGTGTTAAGAGAGGTTTCTATTATTTTCTTCACTCCAACAAGTAGGAGTCATACTTCCTATATAATCCATGAAGCGAGCTTCGAGTAATGATCCTGGTCTAGTTGTCCCAAGTCACTAGGTGTTGAGACACTCTTATGACTTAATACTCGGATTGTAAAGAGAGCGTGATTCACCTAATGGCTCTCGTGTGACCACTCAGTGTTTATAAACTTTATGAGACTGGTTTTTCTTATTTCTCTTAACACTTACTTTTAGAATTTTACATTTTCAGGGGATTATGGTAATTTGAGTTGGTCTCGAGGCCTTTGTTGGTTCTGCCCTTATCCTAACTACTTTGTTCGTTCGTCCGATATGGGTTATCGTTCTCTTCTAGTCTTAAATGTATTCAGTTATACGAGGTTTGTCTTGTTTTTTTTCAAGTAGGTTTTTCACGGCATCTCTGAGGAATTCTTCTGTATTTCTTTAAGGTTACTTGGATACTCTCTGGTCGGAACATGTGTAACGATTCCACAATAAGGGTTCTAGGTTTTCCTCCTAACTTTTTCAAATTTTATTATCAATATCTAACCATCATTTGGTAGAAATAAGACTTTTCCTTTTGACTTATACTTTAGTTTATGTTCCAATTAGATGTTAAAACTATTTTTTGCATAGCCTTAGTTTTTTCTGAAGTGTTTAAGTTATGATAGACATGTCAACTGTAGAAAACCGGAAATGGAGATTGGAGTCAAGCTTTAAGTACATAATACTGTACTTTATAATAGAAGGGTTATGCCTTAGCCACTTATGGACTTCATTTAAACACCAAAATTCCCTATTCGTGACAAACTAGCAAAAAACAGAAGGTAAATAGATACAAAAAATAAGTTAGAGCTTACTACACCCTTACCCTGGCTTAGTTCATGACTTTGTCGAAGTTGATTGAACCATACTAAATGAGGTCCTCAATGTGGTTCGGCATAGTGTAACACTAATTGGTATGATGACCCACTCCTCTGGAATAGTACTCGCAGAAGGCATTCGGGTTGAACTGTGGGGAATGCGGGTTAGGTCGGTGGGGATGAAGATGTGTAGGTAGGTTATCTACAAGGTATTCGTGGTATATTTGGGAGAGATGAACGAGAAGTAGAATAAAGCTTATACACTCCTGAGAGGTTCGAGTGCTGGTAAGATGAGGTATGGGGGTAAAAGCTTATCGTTTGGGGTAAGACCATTTTTCTACAGTTGTGGGGTACATATTTCCTCTCCTCGGCTGGCTCATGGGCATAGACTGTCCTAGATCCTTAATGGTTTGATCCATGTTGCCGATCCGGTCCCATATCCTGGATATCTTTCCCTAGACTAGGTCCTACGTAGAGATTTCTTCCTCAAGTTGCTGTAGCGGTGGAATTTTAGTTATTGGATCTATATAAGATGCCTATTCATTTCCTAGGTCTTTTTCATTGGTGACATATCCTTCGTACTCGTGTTCCCACTTGATGCCAGTGTTGTTAACTTGTTTCATCGGCTCAGAATAGGTTACCCAGTAGGTTTTCTCGTAGTTTTTCGAGGTGATCTTAATGCAAACCTCACCAACTATTAGTAAGACCCGAAACCAATTTAGGATTTCTTCGCAATGATCGAACTAAATTCAAATTTACCAACGAAAAAGGAAGAACATGAAACTACAGAAAAGTTTGGTAGATTACCTTGTCCCAATCGTTTATGAATGAAATGCGGACCAAATGTATAAAGTAATAAACCTTAACCCAATCATTATAAGTGAATTACGAACCGAAGATATAGAGTTTGCACACCACAAGAAATTCTTGATAAGTTCAGGAAAAGTTCTCTGAAGAACTTAAAAGAAAACTCTCACAAGTATATTAATCAAAAAGTAATGTCTCATCCTTGCATCGTTTCTTTAAATAGGCGGCCAAGGAATACAAGAAAACCCTAGCCATGAATAGTACACATGAACAGTAGCCCATGAATAGTGGTGGCCATAATAAAAAAAATACAAAAAAATCCTAGTGTCTCACACTGCAAGACAAAAGAAAGAATAAGGAAGTTTCCTTATCTTACCTTATACTCCTAGTCTGAAAAGAAAAAGACAAATTGGTAATCATGACTTACAAATTATTGAATAAATAACCTAAATTAAAATTAAAAGACTAATAACTAAAATAAATTAACTAAAAAATTTGTGGTTGTCATGCTTAATCCCTTTCAATTTCAAGCCTAAGCCCATTCGCTTACCTTGATGAGATTGACTAAGCCTCAATCGTCATTGGGTCCTAATTTGGGCTTCACCATTTTAGACTTAGTACAAATATCTTAAATTAGTCCATTGAGTGCTTCTTTGATCTTCTTGGATCTTGCCCTAATAATTGGCCTACCTGGAACATGCAGGGGATCCTTTAATTGTGCTTGTTGGTTCTCATCATCCCATTTTTTTCTTTAAAAGGATTCGACCTCAAATCTTCACCTACATCAAACAGAGAAAGATTAGACTCATTTAATGTATCACTGATGTTATACTCCCTGGGAAGATCCAACATATACGCATTATCATTGATCTTTTCTCAGGACTTGAAATGGTCATCTCCTCTAGGATGTAGTTTAGACCACCTATGGGCTAGAAATCTTTCTAATCTGATACGCACCCACCCAATCACCCAGTTCAAAGATGACTTATCTACGGCTCTTGTTTGCTTTGGTCGCATATTACTCATTTTTCTTCTCTATGTGTTGTTACACACTTTCATAGAGTTTCTTCACCATCTCAGCCTTCTTTTGTCCATCCAAACTAACCCTCTTATTAATTTGAAAAGGCAGCAAATTCAAAGGACTTAGTAGATTAAAACCATAAACAATCTCAAATAGTAAAAAATAAGTAGTAGAATGAACACTCTTATTGTATGCAAATTCAATGAATGGCAAACAATCCTCCCAATTTTTCAAATTCTTTTGAACTATAGTACACACCAAAGTAGATAAAGTTCGATTCACTACCTTGGTTTGTCCATCCATTTGGGGGTGACAAGTAGTTGAAAATAATAATTTAGTTCTCAACTTTCCCCACAAGACGTTCTAAAAATATATAAGAAACTTAACATCACGATTAGGCATGATACTTATTGGAACGCTATGGAGCCGTACTATCTCTCTAAAGAACAAATCAACAACGTGGGTTGCATTATCGGTTTTATTACAATATATGAAATGTGCCATCTTAGAAAATCTATCAACAACAATAAAAATTGAATCCCTACCTTTCCTTGACCTTGGTAGGCCTAAAACAAAGTCTATGGAAATATCCACCCGAGGCACACTAGGTACGGGCAAAGGGGTGTATAATTCATGTGGTAAGACTCTAGATTTGACCTGCCTACATGTAACACATCTAGCACAAACCCTTTCCCCATCACACTTCATTTTTGGCAAAAAAAAAAAAATGTTCACATAATACGTCTAAAGTCGTTTTTCACAACAAAAAAAACCCATCAAACCACTCCCATGTGTTTCACGCACAAGCAACTCATGCATAGAACTATTAGGCACACAAAGTTTATTCTCTCTATACAAGTACCCATCCATTCTATAGAACTTATCAAACTCCATCTTCTCACATGCCCCATACACATTGGCAAAGTCATCATCATTAGCTTACAACTCTTTAACATATTCAAACCCCAATAACTTTGCATTTAAAGTAGAAACAAAGGCGTACCCTCTGGATAGTGTATCAGCCACAATATTTTTCTTACATTGTTTGTATTTGATTACATAAGGGAAGGATTTAATTAATTCCATCCACTTGGCATGCCTTTTATTTAACTTACCTCTCCTACATTAAGACAACTCATATACCTATTCTTGAGGCATCACACTCAATTTTAAAAAATTTAGAAAAATTAAGTAATACTAATAAGGAATCACCACATAACTTATCTTTAATATCATTAAATCCACGTTCTTGCTCAATACTCCATTTAAAACCTATTGATATTTTAACAATTTCAATGAGTGGTGTGGCTAGTGTACTGAAATCTTTAACAAATCGCCGATAAAAACTAGCTAAACCATGGAAACTTCTTACCTCCGTGATTGACTTAGGTGTGGGCCATTCTTTGATAGCCTTCATATTTTCCCCATCCACCGCAATCCCTTTCACGCTAACGACATAACCAAGAAACACAACTTTGTCCAAGGAAAAGAAACATTTGTTTAAATTTGCATATAGTTTTTCTTTTCGTAGAACATCAAGAACACAATGAAAATGATCAATATACTCATTTAAGCCTCCTACAATACACCAAAATATCAACAAAATGGTTCGCAACAAATGTGCCTATAAATGCACGCAATGCATGATCCATTAATCTCATGAATGTACTTGGTGCATTAGTTAGCCCAAAAGGCATTACCAACCACTCATACAATCCATATTTAGTTTTAAAGACAGTTTTCCATTCATCACCCTCTTTCATCCTAATTTGGTAATACCCACTTTTCTAACATGTCATCTATCCTAGGAATGGGATGTCGATACTTTACCGTAATGTTGTTAATAGGTCGGCAATCAACACACATGCACTAAGTTCCATCCTTCTTAGGCACAAGTAGTATTGGTACTGTGCATGGACTCATGCTCTCTCTTACGTGTCCTTTGACCAACAACTCTTCCACTTGCCTTTGAAGTTCCTTCATCTTCTCTAGATAACTCCTATAGGTTGGTCGATTAGGAATTGTTACGTCCAGTACAAAATCAATTTGAGCTCTATACCTCAAATAGGTGGCAATCCACTAGGCATGTTGTCAGGAAACACGCTCTCAAAATCATGCAACAAAGAAACCACAACACTAGGCAAAGATTAGTCAAGTTCGTTAGTACTAAAACATACCTCTTTGTACAATAGTACAAACATAGACTGGTTTTCATATAAATCACTCTTGATATCACTTGCCTTAGTATAAAAGCTTACTTGTTTCTCTGTTTTTCTCTCATTTGTTTCACTATCTCTTTTCTTTTCACTCTTTTTTTCTCATCTTTTTTTAAACTCTCAGTCTCATAAGTTTTTTTCAACTCATTTTCTCTTTTCAATTTCATTCGATCCTCATGTAATTGTCTTGGACTCAATGATACAAAAGTAATAGGTTTATTGTATTTGATAAATGAGTGCCTATTCTTGAACCCATCATGAGTGACCTTCCTGTCAAATTGCCATGGCCTGCCCAATAATATGTGACCTGCATGCATTAGAATAACATCATCAAGTACTTTATCCTTGTATTTTCCAATTAAAAATGATACTAACACTTTCTTATGTACCCGAACTTTCCCGAAATCATTCAACCACTGCAATTTATACAGTCTAGGGTGTTTCAAGGTTGGTAAATTTAATTTATCTACTAAAGTAGTGATAGCCACATTAGTTCAACTTCCCCCATCAATGATCATACTACATACCTTGCTGTTGACATGGCATGTAGTATGAAAAATATTCTCTCTTTGTTGTTTCATGTCATCCTCCGTGACTTGGGCACTTAGTGCGCGCCTTGCCATAAGTGACTCTCCCTCCACTGGGTACTCCACATATTTATTACAAACATCCTCAAGTGGTAGCATCTGGTCTTCATCACTCTCGCTTTCAGTTTCCACCTCTTCATCAACACGTGCTATCATGGTCCTCTTATTTGGGTATTGTGAAGCTATGTGACCTACTCTCAAACAAAAAAAAAAAATTAATATCATGGTTACGAGTTTGGGTTTTCATTTTACCTTTGTTAGCATTGGTCATATCATCTCTCATTTTTAGTGGTTCAATTTTGGACTTTAAAACATCCCCGTCGTCTTTCTTCCCAATTACCTCCATGAATTGGAGGAGCTCGAGTTTTGAAATGACAGAGTTCTTTTTCTTTTAAACTGTCATTCCACCTATATGGACATATGAATCATGCCCTCCAACTCCACATAATGTTGCAACTCCACCACGTTGGCAATGTCTCGATTTATCCCATTCAAGAACCTTGCCATGGTAGTTTCTCTATCCTCCTTGACATTAGCCTGGATCATAGAGATTTCCATCTCCTTGTAGTAACCATCCATACTCTAATATCCATACGTAAGGCTTTGTAATTTTTGATATAAGTCCCTATAGTAGTGACTAGAGAAAAACTGCCTCCTCATAATGGCCTTATTTCCGTCCACGTCTCAATAGGCTTGTCATGGTTTCTCCTCCTGTTCATCACAATTTGATCCTACCATATTATAGCATATTCAAGAAACTCAATTAAAATTAGTTTTACCTTTCTCTCCTTAGAGTAGTTGTGGCACTCAAAGATCAACTCCACCTTCTTCTCCCACTCCAAATATGCTTCAGGATCGTTTTTTCCTTAGAACGATGTTATCTTCATCTTGATGGTTCCCAAGTTATTATCAATCTACTTCTCATAACTATCTCCTCTATTCCCATATCCACGATCAAATTGTCCAAGCTCGCATAGAGATGCGATCTTGTTCATCTAGGTTATCCCCATAATCATCTTCATATTCAAACCAAGGCGAATTCCTCTCTTTTCAATGCACATTAAGAGCTATAGGTGGATTTCTATTTTGTAAATTAGACTCAACTTTTTCTAGTCGGTCATGAACTTTATCAAACCATGAGTTCAATCGTTGAAACTTTCGCTCCAAGGCCTTGTAGAAATTTTTGACGTCCATGACGTCCATATTTTCCAGTGCTTTATCAGACGAGCCTTTGTTTGTTTATGGAGACATGTTTAATAACCTGCAAAACAAAGTTAGTAAACCTCACAAATGCTCCCTCATGTGTTTACCTCAAGATTGATGGAACTCACACTAATGTTTCACTCAAATTCGGCTTTTACACTCTTATGTTTCCATACTCTCTTGCATTTTTTCACTCTTTAGTTGACTCTTTTAGCTCTTTATTGAACTAAACCAACCTCAATCAAATATTTCTTGTGACAATCAAAACTCAATGGTTCACTTTTCTAAGAATGAGACTTAGGAAAGAAATCAAAACGAACAAGAAGAACACGAAGGATAAGCATATGGAATAAAACAAGAAATTTTTGAATCTCAATATGTGTTGCTGATTTTTTTTTTCTTTCTGTTTCTGTTTTTGCCTTCGTCCGTTCATTTTATTTTATTTTGAAAATCAACAACTGTAAATTGAAATTTGAAATATGCACAGCGATTTAAATAAACCTGTAGATACACAATGCTTTAAATGAAATTTGAAGATGCATAACAATTTTAAACGAAATATGACCAGATTTAACAATGCAATTCGGGCAAAAAAAATTAAAGAACCTTACCAAATGATTTAAAACCTTGATTTGAATACCAAATGATGCAAACCTCGCTAAGGATTACTGAGGCCCGAAACCAATTTAGCGTTTCTTCGTGAGGATCGAACAAAATTTAGGTTTACAAACAAAAAAGGAAGAACATGAAAATACAGAAAAGTTTGGTAGATTACCTTGACCTAATTGTTTATGAATGAAATGCAAACCAAAGTTATAAAGTAACAAACCTTAACCCAATGATTATAAGTGAATCACGAAACCGAAGGTATAGAATTTCAACGCCACAATAAATTTTTGATAAGCTAAGGAAAAGTTCTTTAAAGAACTTAAGAGAAAAATCTCACAAGTATATTAATCAAAAGGTAATGTCTCATCCTTACATCTCTTCTTTAAATAGGCGGCCAAGGAATACAAGAAAACCCTAGCCATAAATTGTATGAGTAAACAATAGTCGTGAACAGTAACTCGTGAATAGTGGCGGCCACAATAAAAAAATAAAATAAAACCCTAGTGTCTCATACTATAAGACCAAAGAAAGAATAGGGAAGTTTCCTTATCTTACCTTACACTCCTAGTCTAAAAAGGAAAATACAAATTGGTAATTATGCCCTACAAATTATCAAATAAATAACCTAAATTAAAATTTTAAAGACTAATAAATAAAATAAGTAATCTGAAAATTGTGTGTCTCTCATGCTTAGGCCCATTCAAGTTCAAGCCTAAGCCCATTTGCTTGGCTTAATGAGATGGACTAGGTTTTGATCATAATTTTGGCCTAATTTAGGTTTTACCACTTTAGACTTCGCCCAGACCTCTTGAATTAACCCATTGAGTATTTCTTTGATATTTTTCAATCTTACCCTAATAATTGGCCCAACTAGAACATGTAGCGGATCCTTTAATGGTACTTATTGGTTCTCATTAGATCCATTATCTGTGTATGGGGTTTAGGGTCATTTCTCCAAGGACCAAGGTTACCAAAGTTATTCACGGGTGTCATATCTACTATAAAGCTAGAAGACTCATCATGGTAGGTCCTAGGTGGGGATATGGGTTCTTGCTTGATTTTCTCAAAAATTGGTGTCGAGTTCTTTTTGCTTGTGGATTTCTTCAACGTCACTACTATCTCTTGCATCTTGTTGGAATGACATATGTCAATCTCATCTTAATATCTCTAGCGTATGAGCTTTAGGATAGTTGTTCAATAAATTGTATTTTTTGACATGCTTATTCTAAGGTCGTTTTTTTTTTTTAAGTGATGATACTGTTGATTTTGTTAAAGTATTTTTGAGTCAATTATTATGGATGCAATGGGCATTACTATCTTTATGATTTATGTTTGATGGTTTATTGGGTCAAGTGAAGTAAGGATTCTTGTTCTTTTTTGTAACTTACTCTGTATTCAATTTTTTGCGAACGTCTTCGGTACTAAGCAAGCTAGCAATGCTTGGGATAGAACAAGAATTCTTACACGAATTATCTTGTCCCTACTTGTCCTATAAGTTTTGTTCTAATACCTTAATGCAACAATAGCGTAAATAACTATACAGAATTTAAAAAAAAATAAAAAAAAATTGACATATCTTTCCCAAATAAATGTCCTAAGTAAAATAGGGTTTTGGTTATCCTTAATCCTAGGCTCACTATATACGGTTTTGGATTTTCTTATAGCACATCCTAAAAATAGCTCAGTTCCCAAACCTTCAAACCTTCGGCATCCTCCCCAAGGAAGCATCCATCTTTGGTTGGTGGTCCGAGCGAGAAGAGGTTCGTAATCGGATCCCGGGGGATGCAACCCTTGGCCTTGCTTCTACTGACTTTTCTTTATAACCTAATGGTTTTTTAGGGCTTAGATTGGTGCCATAAAACCACCGATGACAGCCCCTACTGTTAACCTCTCTATCCCTAAGAGGGTTACGGCTTGGGTTTTCATCATAATATGCACTGCAAAGTGAGTGTTCATGTGTTGGAGAGAGTATACAGTAATGTAAATGCAGAAATATAAAGATAGTATTTAAATGCGATAAATTAAGACAGTAGATATGTAAGCATGATGATATATACACATGAAATGATATGCTTTGTATTCTTTTGTTATTTATTATTATTGTTATTGTTATTGCTATTGTTGTTACTGTTATGTTTTTGGTAGGGAATTATTTATGTTTAAAATCAACAACGTAATGCTTGGATGCTATTAAACAGTGAAGTCCCCAGTGGAGTCGTCAGCTGAAGTACCCTGGATTTTGACAGCTGAAGAAGTAGAGAATTGGAGAATAGGATGAACACAAGTTTCATCCCTTCCTCTCTAAGTCATCCAAATCCATTCATTTTTTAAAATAATTTTTCAAGGGCTTTTTTGGGCGTTAGTTTTGAGAAACTTCTTGGGCCGAGATTTTATGTTAAAAATGAAGTCTCCACCTAGCATGGGGTTAAATGGTGTGCTAGGTCACCGAAATTTTGGAAATTCATTTTTCCTTCTGAAATGGCCCGTGTTTTGACTTCCATAGGTCTATATACCAAAGACGTTCTTTAAGTTCAGGAATCGATTATGCTTAGGAAAGGTGTTAGGCACCCCAAGACACCCGTCCGAAGACAGTACCACAGTCTAAATAGATATTCATTGTTAAACACTATCCGAGCAGCTTTCTTGATTTATTTGGACACAATAATTCCCCTCTTTTAAAGTTTTTGTTCTTTTTATGTATGTTTGACATGATTTAATGGAAAGCAGGTAAATACTACAACTACTACTAGTTAGCGACACCCAATAATAGTTTATATAAAAATAGATATATAAATATGCAAGCTATAGTAAATGAAATGCAAACTAAGACTATGTTGTTTGGATATGCAAACGACCCTACACATGGGTTGCCTACGTATCTCGAATGAGAATTAGGTCATCACGTAGTTTGTTTCGATTAGGGTAAAGGGTATGGTTTATTAGTAGAGGTGTGACTGAACCCTCATGGGTTGCCTATGTACTTTGGGTGGTTACCAAAGATCAGGTCAGACGTAGTTCATTCTTGTCTCATTTAAAGGAAATGGGTTTATTATTAAAGGTGTAACCAAACTTGCACGGGATGCCTATGTACTTTGGGTGGTTACTAAAGATCAGGTTGGATATAGTTCATTCTGGTGTGTTTGAAAAGTTGGGTTGATTTTATTTAAAAGCTAAGTTAGTTTTTGTTAAAGACTAGTTTGTTTTAGTTAAAGAAATGTTGTTTTGTTTGATTATCAGTTAGTTTTGGTTGTGAACAACCTGAATCACAACATTTATTAGCTATTATTAACAGTTCTTAGAGTTGTGAACAACCTGAATCACAACCCTAATTAGGTTTATTAACAGTTTTTAGAGTTGTGAACAACCTGAATAATAACCCTAATATATACATAACAACCATTTGATTTTGTCAAGAACCTTAAACAAACTCCTTTGTTTGGGTTAGTTTAGTGTTAGTGTGTGAGTGGTTAGTTAAAAGTGAAAAGAAATACTATATATTTATGCTAGTCCTACTCGTAACTAAGGAAAACGGGAAGGTTTCTAAAGAGGCCTTAGCCAAGTTCTTAGCCACAAGAGTATGTCGGTGTAGTTAGTGTATGTGTGTGTGTGTGTGTGTGTAGGTGTGTTTTGTTTAGCTAAAAAAGAAAAAAAAAAAATATGTTCTTGGGGGAATCGTATATCCAATGTACAACTCATGGTTTAATAGAAGTTTGTTTGAATCCTCACATGTTCTTAACATGTTGTTGGATGATTTGATGTTTTTGAATGTTCTATAATGTTTTTAAATGTTCTTGAGATGCTTGGAAGGATTTTGTATTATTTGACCCCTAGTTTGGTTGTTACTATTACGATTAGGTGTTTGTTTGATGTTCTTGACAAAATCAAAAGCTTGTTTGGTCATTTTATGGGTTTTATGTGTAATGTACATGATAGAAAGTGTATTATCAACATGCTCCTACTATATACAAGTGATATGCGTAAGATTAACCAAGAATCAGAGGTTTTTTTTTAAGAAACATACCTACTTAGGGGATGTGGTCTTCCCTAAGTGTTTACCTCCTTGATCTTCTTGGTCAGTGGTTGATTGATGGTTGATCAGTGGTCATCAATTCCTCGAGTTCTTACCCAAGAACTCAAGAACACCCTACTTAGGGGATGTGGTCGTCCCTAAGTAGCTAGTCTTCATTTCCCTCATTGCTCTTCTTGGCTAGGTGTTCATCAGTGATCGTTGATCCCTAAAGTTCTTGTTCTAAGAACTTCAAGAATAGCTTCCAAGATAGGATTTTAGCAGCATAACAATGCATTATTTGAGAAATATTCTTGAGAGTCTTAGGACCCGAGATAGTTGCTCGAGTTTAAAGAGAGAAGTTAGGCCTTCAAGACTTGCAAAAATTAGAGGGGTGGCCTAGTATTTATAGACCTAGGGGCTTATGGATTTACCAATGTGCAGGCCAATCCAGGGTATTCCCTGGGCAGTGTTTGGCCTAGGGTACTTCTTTCTTTGTTATGATTTTGTTTGGCTTGGAACAAATTTAGGATGAGAAATGGGATTCTCAAAGAGTTGGTGATCGTTACCAAATCTTTTCAAAGATTTGGTAATGCTTAGCAATCATTACTAATGATTGGAAATTATTACCAATTATTTTCTCTCCTATAATCAAAATCCTTGCACATGGGTGCATTTATGACTTGATATGATAGATTAGGTTTGGTTTAGGGGCTAAGTACCTGATAGATCCATTATTTTTGTTTGGTCATCAAAATCCATCTAAGATTCATTGCATATAGTCCTTAGGTTTCACTTTACATTTAATTCAAGGTGATGAGTCATGACTTGGAGGGTACTCGTAAGGTTGGATTTGGATGGAATCAGGTTAACTTACCTAATAACCGATGGTTGGTTTCCAAGTTTCTAGTTAACACTTGAGATATTTTGGTGAAAATGTCTACATATTTTGACCCTATCCATTTCATTTCATCCCAATAATTTAATGTTTGATGGGATGTGCATTTAATTCATTTCTTGGAGGCTACTCATCCATTTTGGTTTCAGTAGCAGGTCGTCACGATTCAAGGTTTTCAGTTGGTTCTAAGATATTTTGCTTAAAATATCTAGATACCTTAAATGTGGCATTGACATATCATCCCAAGCATTTAATTCTTGATGTGATGGGTATTCAATGCTCATTAAATGCTTTATTTAGGTGGCGAATTAAATCGGTTTTGTTTTGACAACGATTGGTTGTATCCTAAGTGTCTTGGTTCCCTTCCTTCACCATTTGGTAGGAAACCATTAGGAAGTTTACTTGATCATTATAAGGATCCATTTTTGGGCCTTAAATTATAGTTAGACCCTTGATATCTTGGGCCTAGGGTGGTTTGTCAAGACTACTTGGATTTGGTGTAAATCTAAGTCACGCCCAATCATTAAGTCACCTTGTGATTTAGGGCTTTGTCATGACCCTTCCTAGCCTTGATTAAGGTTTCTTGGATTGTTTATTTGTTGTATTTGATGTATTATGCATAAATAAAATGAATATGTTTGGTGTTAAATTGACAAGAGTCAGGGATAGTAAATGTTTTAAGGCCGGATTGGGTTAATTATTCGAAATGTCCTATAATTTAAGGGTGGTGACTAAGATGTATCTGTACTAAAGATGATTTGATAA
This sequence comes from Eucommia ulmoides, assembly GCA_016647705.1. Taxonomy (NCBI): domain Eukaryota; kingdom Viridiplantae; phylum Streptophyta; class Magnoliopsida; order Garryales; family Eucommiaceae; genus Eucommia; species Eucommia ulmoides. The sequence goes on from CM028330.1 coordinate 35,881,361, forward strand.
AAATCAAACTTTAGTAAATTCATTTAAGACTTCCTTAAATCATAAAAATTTTGAGTTTGACCCAAAACTTTTACTTAACTGCATTTTGTCAAATTCAATATTTGTGTATTTTTGTCATTTTTTGATTGTTTTCGTATATTGTGTAGTGTAATCTCATGTAGAAATCCATTTCCTTTCAACTTAAGTTTAAAGTTTATCTGAATTTGTACTTGATTCGACACTAACTGGGTGGGACAAAATGCCATGTCTACAGCCACCTAGCATTAAGTTAAATGATGTGTTACATCACCAAGATTTTTAAAAATCATTTTTAAGTTTAAAATGGCCCAAGTTTTTTACTCGAAAACAATTGGTCTTTATTAGATATTTATTTAAAGTTCGGGGGTTGGTTATACTTGAGGAATGTGTTAGGCACCCCAAGACACTAGTCTGAAGACGGTACCTAAGTTTAAATAAATCTTCACATTTAAACAAGTTCAAGTAATTACCTTCAGTTTTGGTTAACACACTAATTCCAATTATATATATATATATATATATATATATATATATATATATATATATATATATATATATATATATATATATTTGTCTTTTTATGCATTTTTATGTGAGGAAAACAAGAAAACTTTATTTATTTAAAGCAGAAACAAATAAAACAGATTAAAAAAAAAAGTAACAAATGTTCCTGATAGGTGTTAATAACCTACGTATTTCCATTCCGAATTTGTTAGTTTTCGAGTACGTTTGTAGTTATTTTTATTATGTTTTAATTAGTTTTCATACTTTTTGTATAAATCAGGTGTGTGTGGTATAAAGATAGGAAACTGGAGTGAAAACGATGAGATCGAACCAAAGCGAGTCGAAATTACGGTGGATAAACAAGCTCGGAGGCTAAAATTTGAAACAGGCCCACCGCCTAGGCATCCAGACCACTACCTAGGCGGTGAAGAAGCTAATAAAAGAGAAAAATGTTACTGAAGGATGACCGCCTAGGCAAAAATTCCTTCACCTAGGCGAAAATCCAGCAGAAAACGAAGATGGGCTACTAATAGCCGTTTGCCTAGGCGGAGAAATCCACCACCTAGGCGAAAATCCAATAGAATGTTCTTCCACATCCACCGCCTACTTCACTTCCTAGGTGATCATCCAAACCAACCTAACTCCACCTAGGCGAAGAATCCACCACCTAGGCGGAATTCCCCTGCATAGTCTTGAGATATTTTTAGGATATTTTGGCTATAAATACCCCATCTCCTCTCCCTTCTCCGGTCACTATCTTGATCTCTTGAATTTTTAAGCCCCTTAGGCTATATCTAAGGGTATATTTAGGAGTTTTAGAGGTGGAGCTCACATCCCGAAGTGGAGAAGACGGCGAATCGATCGTTGAGCGTTCTTAACGGTTTATCTTTGGACGAGGCTAAGTTCTTCGATTGTTTTTCCTTATTTATTTATCTTAGGATCATGTGAGTATGTTTAGATCAATTTATATTTTTATGCGGCCATGTCCACGAGTTAAACATGGATTGTAGTAGGGATTAACGGTATATTTATAAATATGTTTGTTTGGATGATTTCGGTGTTTCGTTTGTGATTGTTCTTCGTAGTTTAATTGTATTTATTGTATTATTTATTTATTATGCTTAGTTAGATAAATGGATAATACGGGATTTTGACAAACCCTGGATTCGGATTAGGGTAAACAAACGCCACGATTCTATAACCCGATCGGGGTTTGAATCGTAGACAATCGATGACGTGGGGCAAGACACACGCTACCTAGGGTCGTTGAGACGTTGAGGGGGACTTCTTCATTGTCTCAAAGTTGCGTTATATCCCTCGTCTTACACTCGGGAGAAGTGGGGAGAGAATTTTAGAACGGAGATTGTCGATAGGGTAAATACAACGCGACGATCCAATAACCTCGCGAGGGAGTTGGATGGGAGTTGGATTGTGTGCAATCAATGATGCTTGGTGAGACTCACGTGACCTAGGGTCGTTAAGAAGTTGAAGGGGACTTCTTCGTTGACTCGAATTCATGTATTCCCCCGTCTTACACTCGAGAGAAGTGGCGGTGGAGTTTACGTACCTAGGTTGTCAAATAGGTCGAAAAACGTAAACGTGAGTAAATCGGAATGAACACGTATTTGTAAACACGTTAATCCCTAGGCAATTCTTCACCCTAAAACATATTTGTATAATAACGTAGTTAATTTAGGATATACTAGTATTAGTTTAATTAATTAAATATATTTGTTTTTCACCTAGATAAAATTAGGTCACGACAAACATGGTATTGGATAGTAACGACACCAATCCCTGTGGATACAATAACCCGATCTTTCACAATCGCACTATAATAAAACTTAGACCTCGTATACTTGCGAGTGTAAGTAGCAGCGTATTTTACGCCCTACCAAGTTTTTGGTGTCATTGCCGGGGATTGGCGATTTTGTTAGTGTTGATATTGTGTGTAAATGACTTAATTTTACTTTAGGCATTTCTTTATATATAATTTTTGTTTGTAGTTTTGTTTTTGTTTCCAATGCAGGGTACTTGGCGATGTTAGGTTGACGGGTATTAATGCATCCCTTTCAACGGGATTCCAAATCATTTTATGTTGCTTGGCCAAGCACATAATCCGGTAAGGCGTTTCGTTGAAAGATTGAACTGAACAAAGCAAAACCTCGCCAATCTTGAGGGCGTTCTGAAAATGTCGAGCTGAGGACATTAAACCACGCCCTTCTTGGGAGGTAACTTAGAGTCAAATAAGTAAAATCTATCACATCCGACTTGATTCGGAGGCGAGATCCTCTCGCCTCCCAGGTAAGTATTCTGAACACCCTTCGTCAGCATGCTTTAATTCTATATGATGAAGAATGATGATTGGGTTTGCTGAGAACACTGTTCACTTTGAGTTCGGTGGTGATGTGTAGTATGTAGTATTCTTAGTTTATGTGTTATTGTTTTTCCGTATTGCATGTGTGTTTAGGTTAGAATGTGTTTATGTTTTTGTGTTGTTTTCATGTTGAGTTTTGTGTTCGTTTGGGCCGTTACCCGATGATGAAAATTACCCTTGGTTGTTTTCGAGATCAAGGGTAATACCCATGCATGTGTGATTTTGTGTGCTTGACTATGTTTTTTTTGGGTAAAAATTATTGTAGATCCTAATTTGCACGAGCACATAGACTCAATGTATAGTTATTCAATTGATTTGAGGACGATTATCGATTAACCAAATTCATGACACATTAAGAATTCTAGAATTTGATTGAGGGGAAGCTTGAGGCGAAATCCTAGGCGAGGTAGTTTAGGAGACGTGATTTAGGCCTTCTCTTTGTCGCTTGAGCCTTTTTAAGCCTACCTTGATATTTGTTTATCCCTCGTTACCCTGTCGAAGCCTAAATGCAAATTCAATTCTGAACACATAAACTAATACCCTGGCCAGTTGATCGTTTTCAAACCTATATCGCTGAATTTAAAGGCACATTTGAGTTAAGTTAGCCATTGCAAAAGCTTCTTGATGTGAGCGGTTGGGTTTAGGGCGAACTTCTAATTGATTCGGTATTTGAGTACTCACTTGTCATTTTTCATTTGTATTTCACACACCCCTTCAATTGTAACATTCAAATAAATTTGGGGGTGTGTTCGTTAAAAAAAAAAAAAAAAAAAAAAAAAAAAGTCAAATGTAAATACGGTTTTTATTTCCGTTTATTTTGACAAGTGAGTACATCGATTTTAATTGCATGTTCAAGATTGTTTCCAATCTTTCTATGGGGGTTCGAGAGTGAATGTGTCAAGCGTTGGGCCTTGGGTAATGTTAACCTATTTTCTATTCCAAATTACCCTTGGCCAAATATACCAAAACCGAACCAAGTCCTAATGATCTTCATGAATTACTAAACTTACATTAGTGGAGAGTGAACCCCAATCCAGCTTATGGTAATCCTTAACTCATAAATTTCGTTGGGGGATAATCCAATCTGATAATTGTATAGCCATATTATTGAGTCTCGCACTAACACGTTTACAGGATCTAGAATAGCGTTCACCATTATTGCATGTAGAAATTCTAGAACATTACATGTTGTGTGTTACCGGCTGAACTCGATACTACTGGTGGTTGTTGAGGGACAATAACTTGGCCGTTAGAAGAATTTAAAACTCGCATGTTGTTATGTTTAGATTGCTTTTAGGATGTTTGTTATTTATTTCAGTTTGTTGTATTTTTTATTTTAGTGTGTGTGTTTGGCTCAAGGACTAGCCAAATTCTGAGTTTTGGGGTATTTGATAGGTGTTAATTACCTACATATTTTCAATCCGAATTTGTTAGTTTTCGAGTACGTTGGTAGTTATTTTTATTATGTTTTAATTAGTTTTCATACTTTTGTATAAATCAGGTGTGTGGGGCATAAAGATAGGAAACTAGAATGAAAACGATGAGATCGAACCAAAGCGAGTCAAAGTTACGGTGGATAAACCAGCTCGGAGGCTAAAATTTGAAACAGGCCCACCACTTAGGCGTCCAAACCACCGCCTAGGCGGTGAAGAAGCTGAGAAAATAGCAAAATGTTACTGACAGACGACCGCCTAGGCAAAGGCAGAAATCCAGCAGAAAACGAAAATGGGCTACTGATAGCCGCTCGCTTAGGCAGAGAAATCCACCGCCTAGGCGAAAATCCAACAGAATGTTCTTCCACGTCTACCGCCTATTTCACCGCCTAGGCAATCAGCCAAACCGACCTAACTCCGCCTAGGCGAAAATCCCCTGCACAGTCTTGAGATATTTTTAGGATATTTTGGCTATAAATACCCCATCTCCTTCCCCTTCTCTGGTCTCTCTCTTGCTTTATTTCATTTTTGAGCCCCTTAGGCTATATCTAAGGGTATATTTAAGAGTTTTAGAGGTGGAGCTCACATCCCGAAGTGGAGAAGACGGCGAATCGATCATTGAGCGTTCTTAGCGGTTTATCTTCGGATGAGGCTAAGTTTTTCGATTGTTTTTCCTTATTTCTTTATCTTAGGATCATGTGAGCATGTTTAGCTTGATTTATATGTTTATGCAGCTATGGCCACGAGTTAAACATGGATTGTAGTAGGGATTAACAGTATATTTATAAATATGTTTGTTTGGATGATTTCGGTGTTTCGTTTGTGATTGTTCTTCGTAGTTTGATTGTATTTATCATATTGTTCGTTTATCATGATTAGTTAGATAAATGGAGAATACGAGATTTTGACAAACCCTGGATTCAGATTAGGGTAAACAAACGCCACGATTCTATACCCTGGTCGGGGTTTGAATTGTGGACAATCGATGGCATGGGGTAAGACACACGCTACCTAGGGTCATTAACACGTTGAGGGAGACTTCTTCATTGACTCGAAGTTGCATTATATCCCTTGTCTTACAGTCGAGAGAGATGGCGAGGGAGTTTTAGAACGGAGATTGTCGATAGGGTAAATACAACGCGACAATCCAATAACCCAAGAGGGAGTTGGATTGTGTGCAATCAATAACGCTGGGCGAGACTCACGTGACCTAGGGTCGTTAATACGTTGAGGGGGACTTCTTCGTTGACTCGATGTCATGTATTCCTCCGTCTTACACTCAGGAGAGGTGGCGGTGGAGTTTACGTATCAAGGTTGTCAAATAGGTCGAACAACGTAAACGTGAGTAAATATGAATCGAACACGTATTTGTAAACACGTTAATCCCTAGGCAACTCTTCACCCTAAAACATATTAGCATAATAATGTAGTTAATTTAGGATATACTAGTATTAGTTTAATTAATTAAATACATTTGTTTTTCGCCTAGATAAAATTAGGTCACGACAAACGTGGTATTCGACAGTAACGACACCAATCCCTGTGGATACGATAATCCGATCTTTCACGATCATACTATACTAAAACTTAGACCTCGTATACTTGCGAGTATAAGTAGTAGCGTATTTTACGCCCTACCGGTCCCCCTTTCAGACCACATGTCAATTATGGAAGAATCGACAAGTTTGGCTCAGAGGGTTTTTGTTTGAACACTTTATTTAACAAATTTAGTTTATTTATTTTTTAGTTAACGACCGAACCTGCGAAGGTTGACTATGTATCTCTGTTTTCATATGAAATCAGGTCGAAACATAGTTCACCACGAGATGATTTTATTTATTTATTTATTTATTGTTTCTTTATTTAAGACCTAGTTTACAAAACATTTATTTATAAAAAAAAACATTTTACAAAGACAAAGCTTTATTTTTTAGAGTAAAACACTAAATATTTTTGTATTGAAAACTCTCATATGAAAAACTCATTTTTTTTTATTATTATTTTACTTTTTATTTCCTTTTCTGTTTATTTAAGACAAGATAAAAACAAAAATGACACTAATGGTAAGTGGATATGAACGTTTGATTTTTTTTCAAGAACACTCCAACTAAACTTACTTGCTAAGACAAGTTTATTATTAAGATTTACTTTAATAGTTCAAAAAATACGAAAAAAATGTATAATATACGCGCCAATCCTACTCGTAACTAATGAAATTGAAATGTTTCTGAAGAAGGAATAAAGGTCCTCCCTTTATTCTGACTTTTAGCTACAAGGGTCTAGAAAGAATAATATATATAAAGATTGTCAGTCCTACTCGTAACTAAAAAGACGAAAACATTTCTGAAGAAAGGGCACACTTATTCCTAAAGAAATACAGGTCCGCCCTTTATTCAAACTTTTAGCCACAAGGGTCTAGACATAATAGTATGTATAGGGTGTCAGTCCACAAGCCTGAGACATGGGCCAGTATGTAATCTAAGCTATAGCAGGAAGAGTAAAGGTTAGTTTAGTAGTTAGTAGTCCATTATTAGTGGTTTAGTTTAGGTTCGTGGGAGTTCGGTTTCATGTGTTATTGACCAAGCCAAATATGCTATACATGAACCATAGTGTTCTTGATGTTCTTGTCACAAAATATGATATTTACACTATATACATGATCTAAGACTCTACGAAAAACCAAAGTCCACTATATACAAGAAATATAAAGTTAATTAAACAAAGATTAAAGAGAAGTTTAAGAGAACTTACCTAACTTAGGGGAAAAGTATTTCCTCAAGTGTTTTTCCTTATTCTTCTTCTTTAATCTTCTTCCTTCTTCTTGGTTGTTCCTCAACAACTTCTTGAGCTCTTGTTAAAAGAGTCTCAAGAACACCTCTTTGGAGCCTTTTTTGAAAGATTTGAGTGTGTTTAAGGAGTAGAAAGTTTAGGAAATCCCAAGACCCGAGAGAGATATGTGAGTCTAGTGCGACAAAGGATCTGGCCAAGATTGTTTCTGAATGAAAACAGGCTATTATTTATAGACACAGGGTAGCTTGCGCATTCACCAATGCTCAGACATGCCCAGCATGTTGCATATGGTCATTTAATTCTACTTGAAGCCATTAAATGCTAAGCTACGAGGCATGTGCTCAAGATCTCCTTAGATCTCATAGGTAATCAAGTGGATTTTGTTATGATCACCAAATCTTGAAAATATATTGAATATTTAATTCTATCATACATGCCATTTAATGAAATTTTAATGCACGATTTGATGGAACTCGGTTCAGTTAGCTTGGTAAGTACTGGTTACTCTTGGTAAGTAAGCTACTTGATTTGATTTTTGCTAGAAAATCATGTAAAAGATCTTTTATTTAATGCCCTCATTTTGGCATTCATTGAATATGTTCATTAATGGAATTTAATGCCATGATTAGACCATGATTTGAAGGGTATTAAATGCATTGACATGATGGGAACCGATTCGGTTACCTTTGTAACTACTAGTTACTTCTAAGTAACTGGACTTTCATCATGAGATATTTGTTAGAGAATCTATCCAATAGATATATTATTGAATTACATTTAATTCATCCATAAATTCCATTTAATGGTTGATTAAATGCATGATTTTAAGGGTCTTAAATGCTTGACATGATAGAAATCGGTTTGGTTAGTTTTGAACTATGTTTCAAACACTAGTTACTTTAGGTAACTAAGCTTTCATGATGGAATTTTGGCTAATCAAGGCTTTTTTCTTGATTTTGGGAAATTAATACTTTAAACAAGAAAATTAAAGAAATATTTTTTGTGTCAATTAAACAAAAACGGTGATTGTAAAAGTTTCGAGTGTTAAAACGGGAAATAAAGGTAATTGATGAAAATTCCTTAACTTAGAAGGGTAGAAACTAATTTAATCATATTCAAAGTGATTTTCATGAAAAACTACCTTTAATAATGTCATTTTAGTCCCTATTAACTTTAAGAATTTTGAAGTTGACCCAAAACTTTTATTTATATAGAATTTCAACCAAATTGGCAATTTTATGTTTTTCTTATGTTTTCTTTGGATTTTTTGTAGTATCAAATATAATATAAGGTGGAAATTCATTACCTTTAAACCTCAGTTTAAAGTTTATTTGAACTTACACTTTAGATCCGATACTTAAATGAGCAGGACAAATTGCATTGTCTAAAACTACTTCTCATTTTAGCTCAAAAACTGTATTTTTCTTCTGTTTTGTCAAATTGGTGACCAAAAATATTCTATTTTTGAAATTTCACTTTTCAATATTAATTTGGATAGTTTAACTTCACGTTTTCCATTTCAATTTCAATTAAAAAAAAAAAAAAACAATCACATGTAATTGACAAAACAAATGTCTAAATCACAAAAATCACTTAATGTACACCTCCCAAGAATAAGAAAAGAGCCTTGGATCCTAAAATTTGAGTGCCCCAAGAACCCCAGGGAGTCCTCCATGCTATTTTCCTTAATGGCATGATTTGTGGAGGTCAAATCACAAAGTCGATGTTGACCCTAGATGTTGTGATGGATAATTAAACTTTGATGTTTTATAGAACTAATAGGTATATTAAGTGATTTTTGATTAAGAGTGTTGATCCTAAGATTTTGATGAACATTTAAAGGTTGACATTTTTTGTGGAACTAACGGTTTGATTAAGTGTTTCAGTTTATTAGTTCCAATGATAAATATATGATGACAAGTAATGAATACATGCAAAAGAGACTGATAAAGACGATGGACATTAAGAGACCGAAGATTTTGAATAATCTAAGGGAAAATAACATTAGAATCATATACGACACAAAAAGTTTTTAAATTTATGTGTGTCTTGATAGGATCTTAATTAGTGAAATTATCTGTTCCTATGTATAATTGAAAAAAAAATATTGATAATTAATTAAAATTGAATTTAAGAATTTAGTGGAGCTAATTGAGAAAAGAAATTAGTTGAATGGGCAAAAATGTTGAAGAAAATGAATTAAAAATGAATTTAGAAGAGGTTCCCAGCATTGACAAGTCAACAGGTAAGTCGACTGGAGCATAAAAGAAAAAGTCTCTGAATCTCCCAGACAACAGGTAGGTCAACCTATGCTTAAAAGATGAACTCCCTGAATCGTCTGGTCGACAAATGATGGATGGGCAGTCGACCAATGGGTGAAGGAATTTTGGCTTGGCTAGTATCCTAAATCGAGCAGTCGATTATGGGTGTTGGTCAGTCAACTAATGAGTCTATTTCAGGTTTAGAGAATTTCGAGGATTTTGTTTTAAAACTAGCCATTATCAAGTCGTTTTTGGATTACCTAATTGAGATATTCTAAGAATCTGTACTTAATTGAGATATGGTCTATATATTTTATTATCCCTATTAATTTGGTCTATTTAATTAAATATTTTTTTAATTAAAGTGCTTTAATACTTTCTATTTTGATGAATTTCGATTTAAAAATGTTTAAGGACCAAAATAAGATTTTCCAAGAATAGTTTTAAATGAAAAATATATATTTTGATTAAATATGATGTATGGGATCTTGGGGTGTCATTTAATGACATAATATTTGAAAAATAGTTGTTATAAGATATCTTTGAAATTCCTATATCTAAACCTGCAAATTTTGAGTTTAAATATTGTTATTTTGGTGGAAAATAATTTGGGCCTAAATATGGGAGAGATTTAAGGGATTTTATTTTGATCTTACGATTTAGTCCATATATTTAAATATAATTATTTATATACTTTCCTTGATTAAAATCAAATTATTTGGGGGATTAAATTGAGAGCTTTAGAAGTTATATTGTTGGTTAAATATAGCCATTATAAATCTATATGATATATGAGGTCCATATGTGTCATTTATTGACATAATATTTGAAAACTAGCAATTGGAGGTTTAGTTTGAGGGCTATTAAAAGAGAGTTGCAGATTTCACATAAGTGAATATAATATCAAGAACTATTCAGTTCCTAAGCTTTTCTAAAAGTTTTCATTCTAATATTAGACTGAAAAATATTGTGAGATTATTCTGAAGTTAAAGTTCTTGAGTTAAAGTGCTAATTTATTTGGCATCACCAATCTAAGTTATCTAGCGATCTGTTTTGCAATTCAATAGTGTTTTCCTGGTGAGATCATTCTAAGCTTATTCTTTAATTGAGTATTTGATTATTATTACTTGCTTGGTGAATTGATCTTTTTGAGAAATCGTTTTTGAACTTTAAAAGCATAAAAATCTTTTAAAATGATTTGTGTGTTAATCTGGTTACGTGCTTAATTGTGCTACATGTATTCTTTATTATAATCAGATTTTGTTTCATCACTTTATTTCTATCAGTAGTATCGGGACATTAATTAAGTATTAATTAATCTGAGGTGGTAGAAGCTCCGAGTGAGAAGAACTTATCAATTTTTGTAATTGGTAAGTTGTATGTAGATTGAATAGTATTGGGAGTGTCTAATCAGGGATAGCATGTTTCAATCTCTTCTAGTAAAGAGATTAAGGTTTTGATATTTTCCTAGAGTATAAAAAGATTAGGTGTTAATTCTTCCTTGATTGAATTGATTTGTAATGGTTCAATCCTTATCGGGTAAAAGAATATTTGGAGTATTTGTGAGGTTTTGATTCTTTAGCCTAAGGTATAAAAAGAATTAGGTTATTCTTGAGTCTGTAAAAAATAGAGGTTATTCCTGAGTTTGGAAAAAAGAATTTGTAAAGGTTGATTCTGATCCTGCGAAAAGAATCTTTGTGAAAGTTTAGTTCCTACCTTTAAATGAATCTTGAGTTTAATGGGTGAGAATCTCCGTGGGGCTCGAGGACTAGATTAGCCAAAAGTAGTTTGGTGAACCAAGATATATCGGTGTGTACTGCATTGTTTATTTCCTTTATTTTATCTTGTGTTATTTTGGTATGCACTTAGAGCTTATTACATTTATCCGCTGCTATAAAGATAATAATTAATTTTAGAATAAAATTAATTGTTTGATTTTTGAAGTGTTATTATTCTGATTATTTTTAATACTACCCAATTCAACCCCCCCCCCCCCCCCCCCCCCTTCTCTCTTGGGTAGCTCACTAGGCCAACAAAGAGTTTTATTTATTCAAATGAGAAAAAGATTGAATCAAAAAAGTAAATCGTTGAAGATTTACAAGACAAGATTTTATAAGAGGTTCAAAATGAATACAAAGTGAAGACATTGAAGATATTTTATATTTTTAGGTAAAACAACTCATTACTCTTATGCACTTAAAGCAACCTGATTAGGATCACGTACGATACTTTAGAATGAGTAAGCTTATGTGTGTTATTGTCAGAAGTGATAAATTTAAGATCCTAAAATATTTTATTAAGTGTTAAAATCATAAAAGTATTTTTGATAAAATGTTGAATTGAGAAAATGTTTTAAACACATAAAACGAGAAGTTTCAGTCAATTCGATCAACCTACGAAAATGGTCAATCGACTAACTAAAATAGTAGCTTGAAAGAAAATGTGTGAGAAAACTACTAGTCAATTCAGTCAACCAACAAAATAGGTTAGTCGACTAACGTAAATAGTAGCTTGAAGAAAATTGAATATGGAAGCCACTGGCCAAATCGATCAATCGACCGTAGGGCCGGTCGACTAACAGTTGTGTAGAATGAATTGAATTTTGAATGCTAGAATTACCCGGTCAATCGAATATTAGGCAATCGACCGACGCTGGTAAGATTCAGTCAACTTGATTATTTCGGTTTTCGTGATCTTTTACCCAAATCTTATGGTTTTGAACGTCAGAAAATAAGATTTTTGGGAGATTTGAGTATATTTCCATTATATATCATATATTACTAATATCCTAATTAATTGGCAATTATATTAATTAAATTAGTAAAACTAATTTTTATATTTAAGAATTTTGAATTAAAGAAGTTTTGGGGACCAAATCACGCATTTCAAAGAGTATTTTTAAATCAAATATATCTATTTTGAAAGTATATTATATATGGGATCTTAAAGTGTCATTTAAGATCTTATGTTTTGAAAAGTAATCATTATGGGCATGGTTTGAAATCTATATTATAAGACTTGCCTTTCAACTTTTAGTAATAAAGAACAATCAACCTTTGCTTTAAAGAGAAAGTGATTTTGCTGAAATATTTTTAAGAGAGTAATTTTGAAAGTGTTCTTATCAAAGCACACAAAAGTTTTTATCACTGGTTTTTGTACTACACTGAGCTATCTTATCTGTTTTCAAGAAATTATGATGAGATCTTTCCAAGTTAATTTATGTGCTTATATTATATGATCTAATTGATTACTTGGCATATTTGTGTTTGAAAAATCGTTTTCTAGTTTGAAAATCTTGGATAACTTAAGAAATAATATTTTCCTATGAAATCGGATCAAATATTATTTGTAATTTAATTGAGATAAATCACATTTATTTTCTCACAAAGTTCTATCACTTAGAATTCAGGACATTAATTGAGCATAAATGTTTTGAGGTGGTAGAAGCTCATGTGGGAAGAAACTTTTCGATTTTTTACATTCGTGAATGAGTGTAGATTGGACATATTTGGGACGGAGTCTAATCCGGGTAGTTAGACTTGATCTTAAGCCGTGAAAACAATTAGGTTTTATTCTTCTCGTAATGAATTAGGTTAATTTTTAACCTAGTAAAAAGATGTAGTTCTTCCTTAGCATATGAAAAGGAAAAAGTGTAAAGGTTTGATGCTAGCCCTATGAAAAGAATTAGGTTAGTCCTGAACCTGTGAAAAGGATTGTAAGGGTTTGGTTCCTACCTGGAAAATGAATCAGGGATTAGTGGATTGTGAACACCCTATGGAGCTCAGGTGATTGGACATAGGTATTAGTAGTTCACTGAATCAGGATAAATCGCTGTGTGTTACTTGTTTATTTCTATTGTTTGCTTGTGCACTTAGTTAAATTCGTTTTAATTGCAATACAAGACAATAATCAATTAGGAAGATTAATAACTAATGTGTTTGATAGTTTAATTGTTTAAATTTTTATCACTACCCAATTCACCTCTCCTTCTTGGGTAGATCTGTGGGCCAACAATCAACTCTCCATTACCTTAATTAAGGGGGGCTAAAGTGTGTAATTCACCAAATAGAGGTAGCACTCCATCAATTGATGCAACAAGAAGCTATCAGGGAAAGTTGGAGCACTCCCCAAGGTGTGCACCCTAAGGAGTACGTAGAATGCCACTCCTATAAATAGGGGTATACTCCTTCCATTTTTCATTGCTAATTCACATTCCCTTGCATGCATGTTCTCTCTCTACATGCCAAGAGAACTTCCTCTCTCTATAAAAACTCTCTTGAATATTCAAAAAAATAGTTTAGAAGAAAAGAATAAGAAGAGAAAGGAGAAAAAGAATTATCTTCCATCGAAGCAAGGTAAGTTCTCAAAACTCCCCTAGCATTTTACATTTTGTCAAACACAAGAAAAATTAAAAATTAAAAAAAAAAAAAAAAAAAAAAAAAAAAAAAAAAAAACAAAACAAAACAAAACAAAACAAAAATGGTCAAACCCAACAAAAATAAAAGTCGTTCTCCGAGAACTCGCGAAACAAATTTACTTTCTTGCACTAACTTTTACTATTATTTACTTTTTCTCCATGCGCTTTTTCACGCTCTCTTACTTTTCTCCATTTACTTTTCTATCATGTACTTTATTGCTCTGTGCCTTTCCGTGTTTTAATTTCTTGTATTTTTTTCTTTTTGAGTCGAGTCATTGGACTGGCACTAAATCACAATCCATGCACTGACATTTCACATATACTATCATATATACTGAGTCAAGACCTTGCACTTGCACTATATATGTACTTATATATATATATATATACACACACACACTTATATTTATTCTTATCTATTATTCTTGTTATATACATACATATATTTTCTTATGTTTTTCTCCATATAAGAAAAATAAAAAATAAATAAAAAAGTTTACCTAAGCTAAAAACTGTAAAGGAAAGATTTTATATTTCTTATTTTTAGGTTTCACAACTTGAGAGAAACTTTAAATGAGGGTTAAGGAAAAACAATTTTCCAAATGGTTTCAGTTAAGGTTATTATGGCAATGAAAATATCAATGAAAATTTTGTTACTTTCACTTTACTAAATATAAGAAAAGCCAAGTCTCATTGTCTTTTTTCAAAATAATGAAAAATATAAAAATAAATGTTCTTTTGTTTTTTTTCTACCCACAAAGTTCTTTCCATAGAATTATTTTTTTTAAAGAAGTATCTTTCCTAAAAAATTATTTTCTTCTTCGAAAATATATAACAAGAAATGTTTTTTTTTTTTTTTTTTTTTTTTTTTCTTAGAAATTATCCTTTAATTAAAAAAAATTCCTAAAAATGTTTTCTCTATAAACAAAATGTGTTTTCTTATTTAAAAAAAAAAAAAAAAGTAAAAGTTCTTTTTCTCTTAAAAAATATTTTTTCAGTCAAAATGTCTCCTTCATAGGAAGACCAATTTTTTTCTAAAAAAAAATATTTATTTTCTTAAAAATTCTTCTCTTTCATTTGATTTTAAAACATGGTTGTTTTATTTTTTTTCATAAGAGTACAAAAACTTATTTTTCTACTTAAAATATTTTTTGCAAAAAATAAATCATTTTCAAAGTTCCTTTAAAACTCTTATTTTTCTTTAAAAAAAAATCGAAAGTCTAAAATGTTTCTTTAATAATTTTATTTTTTAAAAATAGTTGTTTCTTTTATTTTGTTAATCATTTTTCTTCTCTAAAAGTCACAAGACATTTTCTTAGTTTTTAAATCTTTTTCTTAAATAAAGGAAACATTTCTTTCAAAAAAAAAAAAAAATGGACAGTCTTTTACTTTAAAATTTTCAGTATCTTATTCTAATACATAAGATTTGCCATCATAACTTGAACTAAAATCAAAACCCTTTCCCCGGGACAAAACTTGTTGATTCTTCCATAATGGATAGGTAGTTTAAAAGGGAATATTTTTGTATGTTATTATACTTGTTTTATTTTACTTGCTTTTTTTTTTCTTTTTTTTGTTGTTGTTGTTGTTGTATGTTCATTAGTTTTACTTCATTTGCATGATATAAATAAATAAATAAAAGATAAGGGAAAAAAGACTGTGTTAACCAATCAAACTAAATAAAATTTGCATTTAGTTTAATTTAAAATACTTAGACACATGGTACCATTTTCGAACTGGTGTCTTAAGGTGCCTAACACCTGATTCGAGCATAACTGACCACTGAAGTTAAAGAATACTCTCGTTAAGACCTTTTGAGTCAAAGTTTGGGTCATTTTAAAATGTTTTTTTTTCTTTTTTTTTTTTCCTTTTTTTTTCTTTAAAACACGGTGACCTAACACACTTTTTAAAAATCGATACTAGGTGACGACTCCAAGTTTTCATAAAATTCGGTCCAAGTAAATTAGTTCAAAACCGACGCCTAGAAAAATCCCTTGAACCTATTTTCTAAAAATGTTTTTTTTTTCTCTCATCAAAATTAAATCTTATCCAAAAGCATTTTCAAAAGGATAAGTTGTTTTCAAAAAATGAATGGGATTCCGAATATAACGCTGGTAATCAGTTGGTGTTGTCATTCGCAAATAATCTAGGGCGCGTGACCTATACAAAGATCAGGAGTCCAAAGGTCCAAGGTATGTTCAATCTTTTGTAAAATAGCTCTTGCACATACTACCTTACACTCTCTCTAAGTAACCTCGATTGATTCTCATACTAGAGGTGTAACGCCCACTACAAGAAAAATGGCTTTATTTCACGCTTAGTAAATATAATTTATCTCGTTTTCTAAATAAACTTTGATTAAAAATATATAATCTCAATTTAAAATTTAAACCGTAATAAAAAAAAAAAAAAAAATTATCTGATTATTTTAATAAACTGTGATAATAAGTTGTAGTTTTTATAACAGTTATTATTTAGAAGTGAGATTAATTGATAATTAAGTAAAATTGCGCTGACGTTCCCCTCCCCCCCACCAAAAAAAAAAGGCGCTTGAAATTTCGTGTTCCCGTTCCCCGACCAAATCCTCTTCTTGCCTATTTTTTTGGTCAACCTCTTCTTGCTGCTCGCTCTCTAAAAAACCCTAGACGATAGAGGTTGCTTTCCTGCCTACCAATTCTCTCTCATCTCATTCTCACTCTCACTCCCAATTCCCACAAGATCTTTCTCTCTCAATCTCGCTCTCGCTCCCTCTCTCTCTCTCCCTCTCCCTCTCTTTTAAGTTATCGCAAAGACGACTTCCCTCGCCGCCAATCTATACATTGATCTCACTCTCTTTCTGATCTCGCAACGACACTTCCAATCTGTCATGAAGACAAAGGCACTCGCCGCCGGTGTCGCCGCCGATCTCAAATCTGAAAATCCCCACACTCCGGCTCTGCTTTTTCGCCTTTCACCTTCTCGATCTCGTGATTTATCTGTAAAATCCACTCAACTGGCGATGGCTACGGGCCTGGACGATGGCTACGTGATTTTCCTCTTACCAGGTTCTCAATATCAAAGGTATGAATTACGCCTTCGTGATCTCGATCTGATTTCAATTATCAAAGGTATGAATTACGCTTCATTTTCTCTTTCTAGCTAACTGCTGAATACGATATATATTTTTTTACTCTCTTTTTGTACTACTAATATTATATTGAAGTATAATTGATCTCATGAACTCATGTAAGGTGTTTATTTTCTTAATAGATTCAATTTTCTTTTACAAGTTACTGATCCTTTTAGTGATAACGTTGTTTGCATATTTCTTGTTTTGTTCACAGTAACATGGAACAAAATACTCTTTTATATCTACTCTCTACGTTGAATTGTCACTTACCTTGGATGTTTTCTTCCTAACTACTTGCTTATTTAACTTACATATTGACTACGTTTACCGGGTGATTCATGTAATGAGCTTGAATGTTTGAAGTGTGAAACATTCCCTTTCTCTCTGTGGAGCCTTCCCTCTAATCTCCTTGATGCATCGGATTGCAGGTAGTAAAGGAAGCCATTGATAAAACTAGATTAACTGAGAAGTATCTTTCAGAAGTTGTTGTGACTATTGGTCTTGGTCTAAGCCTTTGTTTACGTGGTAGTTTGTGTCATTAGATTTAACTCTTTCATACACCTTTAAATATGCATTGTAGCTTATTACCCCCCATGTGGGGTAAAAAGTGAAAGAAAAGGTTGATAAGATGATAGGAAATTGATGATTCTTGTTTCATAATTTGTGCATCGGATTGCACTTTTATACCATTTGTTGTTTTAGATATGAAAAATGATAGGTGTGAAAAACCTATCTATTTCTAAACCGGATGTGTTAGTTTTCAAGCATTTTAGTTATATTTAATTGTGTTTTAGTGTCTTTTAGTGTAGAACAGGTGAAAGGACGTCAAAGGGTGAGAAACAAGTGAAAACGGTGAACAAAATGTGCAAAATAGGATTTCGGTGAATGAAGATCACCGCCCAGGTGGAAGTTCCACCGCTTAGGCGGAAAAGAGGAAGAATGTTGGGTGTTGAAGGGCTAAACCACCGCCTAGGCGAGAAAACGACAGAATATCTTGCCAGCAGCCACCGCCTAAGCGGAAAAACCACCGCTTAGGCGAAGTTACCGATAGAACTTAACCGACTTAAGTCTACCGCCTAAGCGATGAACCACTGCTTAGGCAGTGACACTCTGCACAGAAATATCTATTTTTAGATATTTTGAAGATATTTTCCAAATCCCTCCTTTTAACCCCTTTCTCCACCAAACCTAAAGAAAGCCCTTAGACCTTAGACATTCCTTAGATGTGGGAGAGGGCTTAGTTGTTCTTGAGAGCTCTCTTCCACCTTAGTTAGATTAGATTAGTTTAGGGAGTAGATTAGATTAGTTGTAACGAGTGTTCTTGGCCAATCCTTAAAGAGCTAGAAGTGGAAGTTCATCAAGCGAGAAGAGGAAGCTCGGGAGGACTGTTCTTTGGCAAAAGTGGACTACTCCACTTTGAGACTTGGATTTTCTTCCCTTGTTTCCATCTTTGTATTTAATGTTTATTGTTGATGATGATGATCTCCTTTTGATTTAATGTTGTATTGGCTAAGAACATGTTAGTGTAATTTAGAGATTAGTTAGGGAAAGGTGTAGTTGTGTAAATACTCGTTTGGTTTAATATACGTTTCTTTAACAGTTGTTGCTTTTAAGTTCAATTGTGTTTATCATTTGATGCCGATCTTAATATGCTTGTAACGGTATTAGGGTTGGAATTGAGAATCTAGGGTTAGACACTCAGGAGAGATAACCCTGGATTCGGACTAGGGTAAACACATCGTTACGACCTAACGACCCGGGGAGGGCGTTAGTTAGTGTGCAATCGATGACGTTGGGTCAAGACTCACGCGGCCTAGAGTCGTTAAGACATTGAGGGGGACCTCTTCGTCGACACGAAAGTCGCGTATTCCCCCGTCTTACACTCGGAAGAGGTGGAGAAAGAGTTTACGAACCGAGATTGTCGGATACCTAAACTCCATTATTGTTAACTAAACGAAACCAAACATGTATTAAGTGAACGAAATCAATCCCTAATTAATCAACTTAGTTAGAATTAACCCACTAATTATAATTTAGCTTAGTTTAATTTCAATTCACGTCTTCCGTCGTCAGGATAACATGAGACTACGTCAATTGTGGTATTCAATTCAATTATTCACACTTTTCTCTGTGGGAACGATATCCGATCTTCAAAGATCCACTATATTAAAACTTTAGACCTCATATACTTGCGAGCGTAAGTAGGCATGCACAAAATCGCCCCTACCAAAAACTATATTTTTATGTTATTTCCCTGTTCAAAAATGTTAAATAAATAGTAGGTCGGTCAGACTTGGAGGCTTATTCATTCTTTGGGCACTTTCTATGTAGTTGGAGTGTAGAAAGCTCAAAACATTGCTGGTACGTTCAATTTGCCCATTGTTAGCATCCATCACATGGAAGCTCATGCTTTGCTAGGGATGGTTATGAGCTTGGGAGCCCGCCCAGCCCAGCCCAGCCCAAAATTTTTAGGGCTTGGACCTAAACTTTGAGTCTATGGTTAGGGCTTGCGCTGCAAAGTTTAGGCCTGAGTAAAATTAGGGTCGAGTTTGGGCAAGCCTAATATTTTTCTAGGGTCGGGCAGAGCTGGGCCAGCCCGAGGATTAAATTAAATTGAATTAATATATATATATATATATATATATATATATATATATATATATATATATATATATTAGGGTTGGTCATGAACTACCCTATACGTCGCTTCTATTCTGGCCTCCTACCACACACATAAATATATATAGACATTATAATTCTCAACCCTCTTTCATGCGTCGCTCGCCTCCTTCCTGCAATTGCCGTCACCAATAATACTCTCTCAACCCTAAATTATTTACACCTTACGTATCTCCTACCTCCTGCCTCCTACTCACAAGTCGCAACCTCCCTCTCTCCCTCCCATTTCATTTGCAACCTCTCTTCCTCCCTCTCTGCTTGTCTTTCGTCACTACTATTGTTATTCCTTTCGTTCGTCATGAATCACTTCTATTCACCGTCAAACTCTTTGTGGAGTTGTGGTTGATCGTCGATTTCGAGTCTCGCCTGTCGATCGATCACCGCTGCAACAGATTTAAAGTATATTCCACAGAATACTACTACGTTTGTAGTTTAATCTCTGATTCTTTGCATAAATTATTTTGTAGTTTGATCGCTTTGTGGATTTGGGGTTGATCTTTGATTCTTTGCATATATTATTTTGATTTGTATTTATCAAAATTCTTGTAGTGCTTGTTTGTCAAACATGTGTAGAACAAAGTAAGCAAATTTGTTTGTTTAATTGGCTTATGTTCATTCAATGCCATTGCTATTGAAATTCTTTTTTTTTTGTGTTAGCATTTGTTTATTGTCGTGGCTTGTCGTGGCTGTTGAAAATTTATGTTTATGTTAGCAACTTAGCATTTGTTTATTGTGGTGTTTATTTGTTTCATATTAGCACATATGGCATTTTGTTTTACCATATTTTTATTTAATTTTTAAATTAAAAAAAAAATTATAGGGCCGGGTCTGCCCGAGGGCTAGCCGAAGGCCCTAATTATTTTGATAGGGTCGAGCTTGGGAAAAAAAAACAAGGCCCGATCTTAGGGCCGGGTCGGACGAGGGCCTTGCATATTTTTGTAATTTCCTACCTAAAACCTGGCCCGAGCCCAGCCCATGACCAACCCTATGCTTTGGTATCCAGGTAATGATGTCAATTATTTGAAATACTAATGTTGAAAGCAGAGTTATAAATATATGGACTATAGAGTGTAAATTTCTACTTGCTGAAGTTGGTAGCAAAAGTAAAAAGAACTTTCTACAGGTAATTTCTTCGGTCGTTTGTTCTGCATTAGCTAAAAAGAGATGAAATTTCATTAGCTAAAAAGAGCTGAAATATTTCTACATTTTCTGCAGTGTTTAGGTTTTCTTTCCTGTTTTATTTCAAAATTCTGAAATGATTTCCATCGCATTTGGTTCTAGGAACAGGACATAAAAATATTGAGATTACACAAATTATTTTTCAGCTGTTGTATTTTTCTGGTTTTTTTTTTTTGGAGAAGCAAATGGCAGTTATCTTTTTGAAGCATTCTTGCATTAGTTTCTTGAACTTATTAGGCTTCGTTCTGTTCTGTTTGTTGTTTTTTAGGTCTATTATTAACTCTTCCCAGTTTATTCGCTATTTTTGTTATGTGGTTATGTGTGTTGTTTTCAGGTTCCCTTGATGAAGTTGATGAAAAAGAAAATGAAGTTGATGATGTGGGTAATAATGTTTTATTTGTGATTGGAGCTGATGACCATATTTCGACATTTGTACATGATAGAAAATTAATGTTCATGATTATTGTATTGAAAAACAATGTTACTAGTGTTTTTCATGTTGATGTAAAATTCTTATGTTGGTAGTATTTTTTTATATAATAGTGCTATAATTTTTTGGTAATTTTTTTTTAATATAGTTATGAGAAATTATCACAGTTTTTAAATGTGATAGAAAATAGGGTAAACATCTCAGTTTGATATAAAACTGGGATAAATATTGTCTAAATAATCACGTTTTTTTTAAATTTCATCACATATATATGATCTTTTAATCACATTTGAAATCAAGATATTAGATGGACTAATCATTTCGGTTTTTAACTGTGATAAAAAATCTATCATCTCGGTTTTTAACTGTGATAAAAAAATTTACTTTTAATTACACCTCATTTTATCACGGTTTGTTTTGGGATAAAAAATCGTGATTAAAACTTTTCTATTGCGATTTTTAACTGTGACAAAAAGCTTTTTTTCTTGTAGTGGCCGACAGGCCCACCCGCGATGTATTGCTTTGTAGGAACCAGATCAAGGGACAGTGAGATAACCCCAGCAATCCACAGCTCCCATATTTCAGAAGTAATGTATCCAGTAATCCATTTTCATGCATCAAATATTATGTTGACTATTTAAGTTGATTTACTGCCTTATGAAAGATAATATTTTTGATTGAAGTTATTTTTTTAAGTTCATCCCTTTAGACGAAGATTATAAGTTAGTATATATATATATATATATATATAAACTAGATATATGTTTCTAATAACAAAAAGAGCGAATATATATATATATATATATACACACCAGTTTCTAATAAAAAAAAAAAAAAAAAAATCAGAGAGCAAAATAAATTAACCTGAAATTTACATCAACATATATACAGATAGGAAACTAGATTAAGAGACCTAAAGTTTACCCTATTGACACTAACACCCCTTAAATTTACGTGATATTATTATTATATTTTTTTAATTTAAAAATTAACAAAATTATAAAATATTCTTAAAATTATACTTCTAACCCATAAATTAATATGAAATTATAAAATACTCATTATATAAAATTATTAATATTAATTAAAAAAAAATTGGATATTAGACAGAGCAAATGATAATTTAATCATATCATATTTTAAAAGGAGAATTGTGGTATTGGTGTTACTAGAAAAGATGCATACCGACCTAAGAGGTGTAGTTCGATTGACAAGGGGAAATACATCATTTTTTTCTTAACTAGGTTTAATTCTTCAGATGAGTACTTCGGGAATTAAATCTTGAATTTAATCATAAATGCATTAGGTCGATGTGGTGGAATTCGTTCTTAAAATCACTCGGTAAAATAATTAATTAATAAAGGGACGTGTAAGTTGAACCAAACATACTTGTAAAAAAACATCGCAGTAGCATACAAAATGGTTAGAGAAGTAAGTCGTACAAACCTCGGTGTTGAAACTTTAGGGGGTAAGCGTTTAATTTAAAAGTGAATCAATGTACATGGGTCACACTTCAAAATGCCATGAAAGAAGATGTTATTGACCCACCTGAAAATATGGAATCACGTAACGTGTTAGGTAGTTTGGCCTCAACTCAAAGCTCAAATTTATGTGTAAAACCAAATGGTTGTTTTCCTAATTTTGCCCACTTATCAAGTCGTCTCATGTGAGTCAAAACAATCACTTTTTTCCCTCAAATCAGTTGCTTCAGTGCGTGCCCAACCGCGTATCCTTTTTAAAATTTACAATTCACGCAGCCACCATTATCTAATAATTAAACCCATCCAAAAAGATATGGCATCGAAGCAGCTCAGACAATCAAATCTCTCTTCTTCGAACTTATTTTCACCATTCCAGCTCTCCGCCGCCCCCACACTCCGCTTCCATTTGCACCAACATCAACACATCACTACAAGAAATTACAGAGATATTTAAAAATAAATAAAATTGCGGCCCATTTAGTGACACCAATCTATTGACATTTAAAATAAAAATATATGTCACAAAAATTTATTTCAGTCACATTTCAAAAGAAAAAAAAAAAAAAAACAGAAGAAATTGCATTGTAATATGGTGACATTTTAACCATAAATGTCGTAAAAATTAATTGGTGTGACAATTGAAAAGAAAATGCCACTCTTACCTTATCTTAAAATATAGTGTCATTTTATTAACAAAGAATCACTAAAAATTAACATGGTGACACTTGAAAATAAAATGTCACTCTATCTGTTAGGTAGGTCTAGTCCATATGGGGATGGATCTAACTTAAAAAGTCACCAGAGCCTTAAAAAAAAAAATTAATAAAAAAAAAAAAAACTTAATTAAAAGAAAACCCATCGGGGCTTAAACATAAAAGTAAAAATAACAATGGAAGAACCATTAGGGTTTAAAAGAATGATCATATGTAAGGCACAAGAAGCAGTAGGTGAATTATAGGAGAAAAGGCAGCAGTGGAATTAACAGAAACAAAGTCCATTCATACGGCCATAGGGGTAGACTCATATATGTGTGGCACTGCGCATCAATGAGTATCAACTATCAAACCCTCTTTTTTGGGGTTTTTTAGAGCACAAAAAACAAGAGTTCATAGATTGCGGCAGTGCTTAGAGAGAGAAAAGGAAGAAAAGTGAGAATTATTTCGGTGTGATGGTCGGACGGCGATTCAGATTCCGATTGGGCTGAAATTTCACGGGTTTGTTCTTCGTATCAAGTACTTCATTTCTAACGGTCTTGATCTTCAGTAACCTTCTTCCAATTGGTATTCGATATTCCTCTCGTATTTAACATTTCATATTGTATCCACTATTTTTGGTGATATTTATGTGGTAATCCAAGAGTTTTTCTCTTAAATGTATGAACAATTGTAATTTCATTATTTTTATGATAGTGGATATTTGAGATCAGACATCGGTCCCGTGGCTTTTTACCTGCCTTGGAATTTTTCACGTAAAAATCGTGTCTCCCACTTTATTTGTTATTTGGTTTATCTTGGTTAATATCTGTGGGTATTAATATCAATAATCTCATTTTAATTAGAGAAAATAAAATCAATTTAATTCGTGAATTTTCCCAACAAAGTGATATCAAGAGCTTCAGGTTATTAGGAAAGCAGCTCAGGTGTATGCGTGTAGATAATAGTGGTGAATAAAGAGGTTCGTTTGAGGAATATTGCAGGAAATATGACATCAGACTTGAGAAAAGAGTACCTAAAACTCCTACACATAATGTAGTGGCCAAGAAAATGAACTGAACCATTTGTGAACGAATCAAGTACATACTTTCCCATGCAAAGTTGCATAAATCATTTTGCGGTGAGGCAATAAGGACCACAGTTGAATTGATCAATTTGTCTCCATCAGTTCCTTTGGATGGAAATATCACACAAAGTGTGTGGATCGGAAAAGACATCTCCTACAAGCATCTAAGGGTATTTGGATGTTGGGTATTTGTTCATGTTCTGAAGGATAAGAGGTCCAAGCTTGATTATAAGACAAAGCAGTGCATGTTCTTTGGCTATGTTCATGAGGAATTTGGTTGTAGATTGTGGGATCTAGTTGACAGGAAAGTGATTCGTAACAAAGACATGATATTCCTCGAATATCAGACTATCGATGAAGTTGAGAAATGCGTTAAACCAAAATCCTTTCTCGAGTATCTAGTCAACATAGATTCAGTTCTAGCACCCTTGATAGATCTAGAGAAAGAGCAGTTCCATGACACTATCAATGAAATACATGTCAGTGATAAAATAGTGCACAAGCAACTATCTCCACCTCTTCTAATTGATGTTCAGTTGAGAAGGTCCAACATGGATTAAATGAATTCTACAATATATCAGTCCAATGAGTATGTGATGTTCCAATTAGGTTGAAATTCAGGAATTTGTTCTCAGCATCAATTACTTTGTTTCCATGGATCTTGATATTCGGTAACGCTCTTCCAATTGGTGATTTGGTATTTCTCTCTAAACTTGTATTTAGCGTTTCTTGTTGTAACCTATTTTCAGTGATATTTATGTGGTGATTTTTCTCTTGAAAGTATGAACAATTTTAATCCCATTATTTTTTTGATAGTGGAAGTTGAAATCAGACTTCGATCCCGTGGGTTTTTTTTCGCCTTGGAGTTTTCCACGTAAAATTTTTGTCTCCCGCTTTATTTGTTATTTGGTTTATCATAGTTAATATATGTGGGTATTAAAATCGTAATCCCATTTTAATCTAAATAAAATTTAATTAATTGGTAAATTTTCTTAGCACTATCTTATAATACAATGTGATTTTCCTAATAAATGTCACTAAATTGTTTGGTGGCAACACTTGAAAAGAAAATGTTACTTTATCAATAATAATGTTATTTTATTAATAAATGTCAATAAAAATTAATTGTTGGTGACACATGGAAAGAAAATGTCTCTATCTTATAATATAGTGTCATTTTACTAAAAATGTTAACGTATTAATATTTAATAAAAAAATAAAAATAAAAATTATATTATTAATTAAATTTTGTATATTTATATATAAATCAAGACGAATAGACATTTTGACAGTCTGGATCGTTCTAAAGAAATAGATTGCTGAGATTAGGTTAGTGTCAATCTAGGTTTTCTTTCTTCCTCTCTCTTCGCTAATCTGTTGAGTGTTTTTTTTTTTTTTCAATTTTGATTTAGTTTTTTTTGAATTAATTTTTATTGATCACATTTGATTAACCTATGAGATAGTCTATTGCATTTTATTCTCAATTTCTTTGCATTTTATTCCCAGTTGACGCACCCTGGAAAAGGAAAAAAATATTAATTTGTTTCTCCCTACTCATTTTTGAAAAAGGACTTATCCTTTAGAAATGATTTTGGATAAGTTTATGTTTTTAAAATCTTTTTAAAAAAGTTTAGGGGCATTTCTAGGCTCCAGTTTTTAAAAAGAATTCTTTAGGCTGATATTTATTTAAAAAATAGAGTCGTCACCTAGCATTGAGTTAAATGGTGTGCACTAGGTCACCGGTATTTTGAAAAAATCATTTTTATCTTTTAAAATAAAATAATATTTGAGTCAAAACATTTTATCTCTTAACCTGATTGTTGGCTCATAAATCTACCCAAGAAGGGTGCATTGGGTATTTATAAAATTAAACAAATAAAGTATCAATCAATCAATCAAATTACTAATTTCACTATCCAATTATTATCTTGATTCCTTTCCCAGGTAGAAACTAAAACCTTACAATCATTTTTATAGGTTCAGGACTAACCTAATTTTTTTTCTAGGCTCAGAATCAAACATTTATAATTTCTCTTTTACCAGGCTCTAGAAGAACCTAATTCTTTTGCACGCTAAGAATCAAATCTATCATCTTTTTACTAGGTTAAAGACTAACCTAATTCTTTTACAAGATAAGAATCAAACGTAAACCCTTATTAAAATTGATCCAATATGTCTAATCCTCTCACACTAACCAAATATAAAAATAAAATAAAAAAAATTCTTCCCACAAGAACTTCTACTACCTCAATACAAAATATGCTCAATTGATATCCCGATATACTGTGTGATAGAACTACGAAAAAATACAAATGTGGTTTTAATAAATTAAAGCATGATGATTATGTAAATTAGATTTTGCAAGCAAAAATCCTTTCACTAGATTTGTAGGATATTGAAAAATTGCGATTTTTCTTAACACGAGATTACTATGAGCTCACAAATTTTTATATATGTGTGTGTGTACATCAATTAATCCATGTAATATTGAGCACGTAAAGTATTTGGAAAGATCTCACCAGAGTTTCTTTGAAAACATTAGAGACACAAATGTAGTTCAAAAATCGGTGGAAAATCTATGAACGCCTTGATCAAGAAGTTCTTCAATAAACTCTCAAAAATAATTTCAACAAATATGATGCTCTCTTCCGAAAAAAGGCTTATTTAAAACTCTTGTTTCTTGATTGCTTTCATTCAAATTCTCAAGTCCATATATATAGATTTTCAAACAAATCCTATAACGGCCACTTTTCAAAACATAAGACCATAAATGTCATATATAGACCCCGTATAATTTACTTCTTTAAATTTAAAATGTTTGACCCAAAAATATTCTTTTAAAAATATTAATTCAGTCCCCAAAATATTTTAATTCAAACCCCTTAAAAATAGAAAGTAGTTTTCCTAGTAAATCTCATAGAATCAAGTAATACAAAGATTAAGTAATAAGATCTTCAAAATATATAGTATATATAAAATATATTCAAACCCCCTTGAAATAAAAATTTATAATGTTGGTTGAAGATCACGAAAATCGAATTGATTAAATAATCAGAAAATTGCACTTTCGATTGACCGACCATCCTAGTAGTCAACAAGTTGCTCCTTCAACAGCACATTTTTCAACCGCTGACAATCAGTCAGTCAACTAGATGATCGACCACCAAAACACCATCTTGAATCTCCCAGTCTACCGACCTCTATGTTCGTCGACCATTTAGGCTTAAAATCACGATTTTCCTAACTTGAATCTCCCAGTCGACTGCCCATAATGTTAGTCGACCGTCTAGGACAAAATATTTAGACTCTTGAATTTATCACTTCTGACGATAACTCACATAATTGAATTAATATCATGATTGTCATGCGTGATCATAATTGGGTTGCAGTAAGAGCATAAATGGTAATTAGTTGTTTTTACCTTGAAGTGTAAAAATATTTTTTACTCCAAAAATCATTAATATCTTCATCACAACTATCTTAAATCCTTTATCAAATGTTATCTTAAAATCCATCATCAAATGTTATCTAGAAATTCATCATTTTTCTCATTTATTCAATTGGAACATTAAATCTAAAATCACTCAATAAAATCATTAATTCCATAAATAAATAAATAAAAAAAAATAAAAAAAAATCAATGTTAACTTATCCATCAAAACATATAGTGACAACAAAGAGAATTATTTAAGGAGCGAATGTCAGTTATGTTTGGAGAAGGTGTTAAGCACCCGAAGACACCCGTTCGATGACAATTTCTTTTATGATTTGATTAACATAATAATTCCCCTTGTTTGTGTTTTATACGTTAAAACTTAAAGAAAAATATGAAAATAAAATAAAAGACCAAATGTCCCCCTCTTTTTAAATCTCCTATCAATCATGAATAGAATCAACAAGTTTGGCTCCCTGGGGGAGAAGTTTGTTTTTTCTCATTTTTTTTAGTCTAGGTTATCTTGGAAAAAATAAGATGCTACATTGAGTATGAGTAGGTGATGTTATAACTTGATAAACAAAAGTGATTAATAGTAATATCTAAAATGGACCTCATTTACACTAATCGAGTCTAAACTATTGTAGGACCACCCATGAGGAAATCATTCCCATTGGGTGTAATTGGATCTTTATGATAAAAGAGGACTCAGAAGGTAAAGTGCACATGTTCAAGGTAAGTCTGGTGGCAAATGATATATTTAACGTAAACGAGTAGACTATGAGGAGACCTTTTTGCCGATAGCCATATTAAAGTCTATCAGCATTTTATGGGTTATAGCTAAATACTATGACTATTAAATTTGGAATATGTACGTAAATATTGTTTTTTTCAATGAAACCATAGAAAAATTGAGTTACATGGGTCAACCATAAGGCTTCATAGCCAAAGGCGAAAACCAGAAGGTGTGCAGGTTGCAAAAGTCCATTAAGAATTAAGCAAGCTTTTAGAAAATGGAACATTACTTTCATGGGTCAATCAAATTATTTGGTTATATACAAAGCATGGATGATACATGAGTGTACAAGAAAATAGATAGAAAGACCATTTGTTTCTTTGTGTTGCACATTGATTATATTCTACTGATTAGAAATGATGTCAGAATGTTATCAGCTACAAAAATACAAAATTCTTAAAATTTCTTCATGAAAGATTTGAGAGAAACATCCTATATACTGGGTACAAAGGTATATAGAAATAGATCTAAAACGATGCTTGTTTCATCCCAACCCGAGTACAGAGACAAAGTGAATAAGCAATTCAACATAGTGAATTCCAAAAGGAGCTATCTACCAGTCCAACATTGAATTCATCTCTCTAAGAAGATGAGTTCTTATTATTCTTAAGAGAAGGTTACGATGAGTAATGATGATTCCTGAAAATGGATCACTGGAAATGTCACTCCGAATCCAAAATATCGTCTAGGCTTTCTTGCTTGTCCCTCGGCTAAGGTTCTTGCAAAATAATGCATGTGGGTGGGCCTGTAGACGTTGCATCTCTGGTGTGAGAATCAGTCAAGAGTTTTGAATAGGAGCTTAGCAAAGTAGTAGCTAGGAGAAAGAGTGCGCTTGAGACAAGTGGATGCATCTTAGAGCATGTATAGTGTGTAGTATGTATATCTCACATAAACATCACATTATCCAACATACCTTAGACAATCTGTGTTATCATATTAACAGAAAGAGGAGGAGACTTGTTTGGCAAGTCGTCCCTGATTCTCAGTGCGCCATTATTGTGATCCCACTTATTTTGGTCTCATTACCATAGAGATGGAGTTGATTATAGGAGAAGATCGTGGAGTCATTATCTAGAGAGAGTAACAATACCTTTCTTATTTAGCAGAGGCAGCTCGGATTGCTTGAGAACAGGGCATCGTGGCACTCACGCTAGGGGAAGTATAACCCTGGCCGGGTAAAAGGATGGAGCCTAGTAGAGTTGGCCAGTTTGGAACTCTCATGCAAGTCTCATGTTTGGGACACGAGGCATCCTTTCAAGTTTCTTCAATTTTTCCCTCATCAAATACCCATTATTCCTAGGTGTATAATGATTCGCATTCAAGGAATAAAAGGTGTTTCTGCCTGGAATCGATCACTATTGATTTTTTTTTTGTCCATACCCAATCAATGTGTTGGTTACGGGCAAATGCTTTAGCCTTTCTCTTTTGATAGTGCTCGGTATTTAATAACTCATGACTGGTTATACGGCTAGCAGATTCAGCTTTTTAAGCGATAGTTGAAGGAGAGTCATGCTCGCACCCTTAAATGAGAGAAAATTTATGTACTTTCCCACTTGTGCTTTTTTGGATAACCTCTCTTATCTTCTCCCTTGGTGAGATTTCTGTAGGCTTAGTTTGCACATTAAAAATGTTGACAAAATCTAAGTCGTGGTTTTGGCATTCTGGAAGCAATGACGGTGGTGAGGCTGGATCATTTTTGGTGGTGATACAGTCATCCTATCGGCTATGCACGATCATAGGAAGGTGGTAGAGCGAGTTAGAGATTCACGTTTTCTTGTCCCTAATATTGCAGTTTCGCCAGCAATACCGTATATGCTTGAACCAGATGAGGTTGAGCTTGTGTCCAATTGATTGATGAAAGACCAGGTTCATGAGATGTATAAGGACTACTCCAGACCTCCTGGCATGTTCTTGTTTAATCCTGACTCGTGGCGTGTGTTTTCCTGCTCGCGTGATTGCATCATTTTTTATACCGATGCTTTCACTGATGGGATACACTTTTCTTTACATCCTTTCCTCTACAAAATTCCTCATTGGGTAAATTTTGTGCCTTCCCATTTTTCTCCCAAAGTGTGAAGGTTGATGGTCGAGTTTGTCATCCTCTACATAAAAAATAGCGTGTCTCCCATGTCTTTCTAGTTCACGAAAAATGCAAATCCATCTAATCATTGATTTTAGTTTTGTATGTAGAGTGGGTAACTCATAGTGGGGATCTCAAAAAATAATCCGAGGTGAAAAAATAGGTTGTTCATGGTACAGGGGCCTTGAGAATAGCCAATTGGAGAGAAGGGGCCTTACCCGGTCTCGAATCACTGTTTGTCGCTGACTAAGATTATTTTCCCCCTTTTATTATCTTGCATGACTAGTTACCCCTTTTGATTACTTTTCTTTCATCACAGGGTACACTCATCGCACGCAACGGAGGCGGCTTCAGTGGCCTTCTTAGTAGGGCTTCTCGAGGCAGGAAATAATTTCACTTTTCTCAAGCCTAATTCATTTTATCTCTTTTCTTCACTACCCCCACTGGGGAAATTCAGGCTCTAGGTTTCTGGTCCAGATCTTCATCAGGATCCGACTTGTCATTCTCGTCTGTGACTGCTACTGGAATAGGTAAGACATTCAATCTTTCCAAGTTTCTTTGTCCCCTTTCTCTTATAAAAGATTGTAATTCCTATTTTTTCAAAAATGACGAGGGGATAGACTGACCCTAAGATTAGGGAGGCCTTTCACCAGCAGTGTTGACGCACTCCGAATTTTTTGAAAGCAGATGAAATAGAGAACGGGAAGAAGATAAAAACAACTTTTCATTCATCCCTCTCAAAATCCTCAAAATTCATTCATTTTTTAAAATAGTTTTCAAGGGCTTTTCTAGGCTCCAGTTTTGAAAACATTCTTTGGGTCGGAATTTATGTTTAGAAAATGAGTCGCCACCTAGTATGGGTTAAATGGTGTACTAGGTCACTGGGATTTCAGAAATTCATTATTTCGAAAAAGGCCCAATTTTTAACTCGTAAACTATTGGTCTTTTACCAGAGATTTCTTGATGTTCGGAGGTGGTTATTCTTAGGGACAGTGTTAAGCACCCCAAGACACCTATCTGAAGATGATTCCTCAGTCTAAATGGACACTCACGTTTAAACAAAGTCCAAGTAATTTCCTTTGGCTCTGTTTAACAAAATAATCCCCATTTTTATGTTTTTGTCTTTTTTATACTTTTTTTTACATAAGGAAAGCAAGAAATATTACTATCTATCAGCAGCAACAAATAAAGCAGATGAAATAATAATATTTTTTTAAAAAAAATTATGACCGAACAAAGGTTACCTATGTATCCCAATTTTGATGGGGAATCAGGTGGAAACGTAGTTCATATGTTCAAGATGAACTGATTTTTATTTAGACAAGTGACCGAATCTGTACATGGGTTGCCTATTTATCTCAAGTAGTTGAGAATCAGGTCAACACGTAACTCATCACGAGATGACTTTTGGTTTGAGTTTATTAGAGTTCAATTTCATTTGTTCTTAAGAGAATCAAATATGCTATGCACAACTCAAGGTGTAATTGATGTTTTTGTCATGTTCTGGACATGTTCTTGACATAATTGTTGATCCTAAGATTTTGATGAACAATTAAGTATGGATGTTTTGGTGGAACTAATGGTTTAATTGAGTGTTTCAGTTATTTAAGTTCTAGTGATGAAGATGTGATGACAAATGGATGCTACATGAAGATGTCAAGATGATGATGAAAAATTAAGAGTTTGAAGCAATTAGGGAAAACAACTCAGGTGAATCTTAACTCTTAATATCCCATTTAGGAACACATACATGGCACAAAATGTATTTTATCTTTTATGTGTATTTTGATTAAGTTAAATTATTTGCTCCTACGTGAAATAAGAAGAAATAATTTTGAATGACCAAAATGGAATGTAAGAATATTAGTGGAGCTAATTTAAGAGAAGAAAATGATTAAAGGGGAAAAATCGTAAAAGAAAATGAGTTAAAAATGTATTCAGAGAAGAGATCCAGTAATAGTAGTCGACTGGTGAGTCGACCGGTGAAAGAAGGCTGAACTCTCTGAATCAAGGAGTCGACTGATAAGTCGACCGGTGAAAGAAGACTGAACTCTCAAAAGGTAGACTAATAAGTTGACCAGTGAAAGAAGGAAGAATTCTCTGAATTGACAAGTCGACCGCACAGTTGACTGATGAACTACATTGTCTACATCCTGAATCTCTCAGTCGACTGGGCAGTTAACTGAACGCGCTATTTCAAGTTACTATTTGATCTGAGATTATATCCAAAAGTAGCCGTTTTTGGTTAAGATTTGAGAAATATTTCGGGGATATTCTCTATATTTAATATATGGTTCATATACTAATTAAATCCCATTGATTTGGTACATTAAATATTAATGTTTCTATTCCATCTAATTGAGTTTGAGAAATACTTGGGGGATTTAATTGAGAGATTTGAAAGTTATTATTAAATAAATTGAACCAAAATGAAGCCATTAAGTTATAAGGGGTCTACAAGTACTATTAATTGTCATGACACATGTAAACTAGCCGTTAGAAGACTGATTTCATACTCCTTTAAATAGACCTGCAAATTTCATATATCATTAAGCAGTAAACAAGAGAGAAATCATATCATATCATTTGTGAGCTTTTATAAGAGTTATCCTTTTAAAATATTGTGAGCTTTTGTAAGAGAAGATCTTGAAGATCAACTACTGTTAATCTTTATTGCTATCGGATCTGAAGTTACATTGCTTTATCTAATTATTTTGTGGATTCCGGGTGAGATCTTTCAAATTAATTTTTATTGTACATTACTTGTTTATTATTGGAAATTGATCTTAGAAATTGTTTTTGATTTTTGAAGAAAATATTTTTACAAACAATTTCTTGAATCTGATTACGTGCTCCAATTTGCTACCCACATCTTGTTAAAATCAGATTTTCTATCTTACATTTTTCTATCACTAGTTGGGATATTAATTGAGTTATTATTTATCTAGGGTGGTAGAAGCTCTGAGTGATATTTTCTGCTTATCAGTTTGTATTGGTGAGTAGTGTGACGGGTTAAATACTGTTGGGGTATTTAATCAAGGGTAGCCGGCTTTCAGTCTCTTATTGTAAAGAGATTAAGGTAGTAATTCTTCCTGAATAAAATTGCATTTTGAGTGAATTTCTAACGATTCAATCCTTACCGGGGAAATGGATTTTTGTAGTGATTGGAGAGGTTTTGATTCTTTAGCCTTAGTGTTAAAAAGAATAAGGTTTTTCTTGAGCCTGTAAAAAGTAGAAGTTATTCTTGAGTTTTGAAAAATGAAACTGTAAAGGTTATTCTTGAGCTTGTAAAAAGTAGTGGTTATTCCTAAGCCTTGGAAAAGGAAATTATAAAGGTTGATTCTGAGCTTATAAAAGAATCATTGTGTGGGTTTGGTTCCTACCTTTAAAGGGATCTTGATATTAGTGGGTGCGACCCTCCGTGGAGCTCGGGAGAACTAGATTAGCCAAGAGTAGCTTGGTGAACCAGTATAAATCTTTTGTGTGCTGCATTACTACTTTGTTATTTTTGCTGTTTGGGTGTGTACATAGATTGATAATATTATGCCGCTATGTTATAAAGATAATAATTAATTTAGGCTTAAAATTAATTATTTGATTTATTCAAATTTTATTCTGATTATTTTTTAATTACCCAATTCACCCCCCTCTTGGGTATTCCACTGAGAGAACAATTGGTACCAGAGCTGATTTTAGCTCATTAGGCTTAACATCCTAGCTAAACTGGTCACGTGCACACACCATGGATGATTTATTTTGTGTATCCTCTTTTGATAGTGGTAAATGCGTATATGATAATGTGGTTTTTTATTCTTATGATTTTAGTGGTAGTGACGGAGATGATGATAATGAAAATGTCCATATTGTTATAGAAAAATTACTTTCTTTCACACTACTTTTCGCTAAAGAGATCTTGAGTTTAAAAAGAAAAATCGCTTCTTTTGAAAATGGTGAAAAAAGTGTTCAAAAATCTAAAATGCATTTGGATAATTGATAGGTGTAAATTATATATCTATTTCCAAACTGAATTTGTTAGTTTTCGAGTACGTTTATAGTTATTTTTTACATGTTTTAATATGTTTTTATGATTTTTGTATTAAAACAGGTGCGTGGGGTGAAAAGGTATGAAATCGGAGCATAAACGAGCAAATCGTATCGAGAACGGTGAAAAAATGAGCAAGACGGCAAGATTCTCCAAACAAGCTCACCGTCGCGGCTTCCAGACCACCGCCGCGACAGTGAAGATGCTGAGAAGACATAATTGTTACTGGAGAACCACCGCCTAGGAGGAAATCCAGTATATTATTTTCCACAACCACCGCTGACTCTACCACCTAGGTGAACCTTAACCGACATACTTCACTGCCGTGGCGGTAAGTTGTTGCGCAGTGTTAGATATTTTGTCTATATATACCTCTTTCCTCCTTCCTCCTTTGCTCCTCCCCGGCCATTATAGCCCTTAAGGCTTAGGTAAGGATATAGAGAGAGTATGGGGAGTGCCCAAACATATACGAAGGATAAGATCAACACGTGGAGAAGGAGAATTGTTCGGTGGACGGTTTTAGCGGCTAATCTTCGGATATCGGATAAGTTCATCCGTTTTTCCTTTCATTTCTAATCTTCTATGTATGTTTAAGCATGTTTAGCCTAGTTTCAATTGTATAAACGGTTATGGCCTTAGGTTAAACATGGATTATGTATGGGATTAATATCGTTTATAAAAATGTAGTTTTGGTTTAGTTGCATTTCTTTAATGATTGTTCTTCAATGTTTGAGTGTGTTTATAATATTATTTGTTTATTGTGCTTAGATTTATATATCAAGAATATGGGGTCTGACAAATCCCGAATTCGGATTAGAATAAACAAACGCCACAATCCATTAACCCGGTCGAGGTTAGGATTGTCGACAATCTATGACGTTAGGGCAAGACTCACGCGACCTAGAGTCGTTAAGATGTTGAGGAAAACTTTTTCGTTGATTCTAAGTCACGTATTCCCTCGTCTTACACTCGAGAGAGGTGGCGAGGAAGTTTTAGAACTGAGATTGTCGATAAGGTAAACACAACGCATGAAATCAATGACGTTGGGGCAAGACTCACGCAACCTAGGTTCGTTAAGACGTTGAGGGGGACTTTTTCGTTGACACGAAATTGTGTTATATCCCTCGTCTTACACTCGGGAGAGGTGGCGAAGGAGTTTTAGGTGCCGAGATTGTCAAATAGGTCGAACACTATTATTGTAAACTAAACGATATCAAACGCGTTTAAGTAAATAAAGTTAATCCCTAAATAATCCATCCCATAACTATCTTATACTAGTAATTAGTATAGTTAAATTAGTATTTTAGTATTAGTATTAATTAATTAAATTTCATTTTTAGTGCCTAGATAAAGTCAGGTTATGACAATTGCAGTACTCGATAGTAATCTATACCAATCCCTATGGATACAATACCCGACTGAAAGGTTCATTATACTAAAACTTGATCCGTACGCTTGTAGTGAAAGTGGAAACGCTTATTCAACTTCCACCAAGGATTATTATTGTTCAAAAGAGTTTTCGGACGTTGTTTTTTAAATTAATAATTTGCTCTCTAAAGTGGATTCTCTTGAAAATGAAAATAGAGTTTTAAAAAAATAATTTAGATATGATTTCTAGGCAAAGGTCAGATCTTGTTTCTAAAATTGATTTAATTAAAAAAAATTGAAAAATCAAAATCCAACCTTAAGCCTATTTCGAGAGATTCTAAAAATGATTTTTCTAAGCAAAGTAGATATGCGTCATCATCTCATCTTTCATCACAGGTCAGTAATAGTTATGCTTCTATTGTTAGAAAATATTTATGTTTTACATCTCGTGCTTTCTATGATAAATCAGATTTGAGATGTTATTATTGTAATAGGGATGGGCATTTTAAAGTATCGTGTCCGTTTCGGAACCCTAAGATTATATCTAACAAAGACGGATCCAAAATGAAATAGATACCGAAGAAAATTGTTGAAATGTCTTGTGCAGAATTACAAAATATTGGAAGTGGACCTGAAGGAACAGTTATGGAGTTTATATCAAATCCAAAACAAGAACTCATCAAAGATCCACAAGCGACGTGTGCAAAGCGAAAAGATGCACTAAAGACAAAGTATGAAATTGCAAAGAAACCACAAGAGAAATGTGCAAAGAGAAAAGTTGTGCAGAATCCAAAATGGGATATCACCAAGAAGCCACAAGTGATACGTGCAAAGGGAATCGTCAATGAATCAAATGACAAAAATCAAAAGTTGAGAGGATATAGACAGGCTAAGAGGAATTATGCACCCAAAGCAATCATGAGTACAAATGAGGTAAAAAGTAAAGTTGCCCCAAATGATAGAAAAAGGTACTCCTAACCCTCTGCATTTTAAATTTATTAAATTTGTTAAAGAGGGAGAGTCCCAATTTGCCAAATAGGTAAGTTGGTAATTGTTTCTAAAACCTATATTAAATGATTCGTTTACTTGTTGTCTTAGAAACATTATATGGTGATTATGAAAATCACATTTAATAAAAGTGTAATTACATGTTTTTTATAATGTGCTTATATGCTTATATGTTATTGAGATTTAGAAATTGAATTGAGCTAAGTTTTTTTATTAATCTTGATTTATTAAAATGCATGATATTTTAATTGAGGTGAATTAAATGATAAAGAATTATTTATTTGATTTGAATTGTTCAGGATCATGATTGTATGCTTACATAAGATATATTTATATGAATTAAGTATCTGGCTATATACATGGTAATAGGTCATTCTTATATGTCTCATATCCTCTGATTTTTAAATAATTATTATTGTGTAAAGGATTGAGCATGTTACGAGATAACATCTTTAATATGCATGTTATTGATTGAGATATGATTTATTTTATTGAGCATTAATGATTATGTATTAATCAGAAGCAGGTTACTTGAGAAGACTCGATCTGAATTGATTGGTTTATAGGATTAAGATTGCTTGGAATTGATTAGTGATCATACATGTTGATGAGAATAAATAATAAATATATATTCACTTAATTTCTACTAATGATCTTCTTCCAAGCATGTTGAAAAGAATTTCAGGTTTTAAGATTACGCAAGGAGAAACAAATATTCATACCGAAACTCAAAGTTGAGTCAAGAATAAGAACGAGGTTGATTCAAGGAGATAATCGATTAGAGTTGAATCTTCATTCAACTAAGTGGTAAAACAATCTCATTCTTGCATATTATGAGAGAAATTTAAGTATTATGATTTAATTATATGACTATGCTATATGAGATTCTCTAAAAGTCATGTTTAAAATATGCAAAATATCTTGTATCAATTCATAACTCGTTTATCATTGAATTATTTGTCAATTTGCCTAATCTCTAAATATATATAGCATTAGTTATTCGTTAATGATTATTATTGAAAAAATGGAGCTGAATTTTTATGAAATAAGATGCGTTATATTGAGAGCTTCATAAACTATCATTGGGAGATATTTCATGTCTTAGTGTTTCAAAGATTATATTTATTTTTTCTTCTTAAAATGAATTAATTTGTTTACATATATATAGTAGGAGATTACATGATTAAGAATGATATTTTTGGTATAGATTTTGATGGATTGAGTAGACTTTATATTTATCTATAAAAATGATCCATATAGTGTTGATGTTTTATGCTTAAAAGTAATTTATTCAAATGAGTTTTAATTTTTAAAGTTGATCCAATATGCTTCTATTATATGAATGCCTAGAGTGAATTATCTATGTGTTCCCCCTCCCTAAATTTTATTTTTTGAAGATGACAAAGAGGGAGAAATTAGTGACGTTTTATTTAAGGGGGTTTTATTTCAGGGGGAGTATTTTTAAAATTGTGCTTTAATTGAGTATTTTTAATTTGTGCAAAGGGGGAGAAATTAGTGATTTTTATTGAGGAGAATTTTTAAAATTGTGTTTTAATTGAGTATTTTTAATTTGTGCATTATTGAAATCTTCATTATAATGCTTTAACGTATTAAAGAACTCGTCCTCAGATTCAAGGGGAGTGTGGTTATATTTTTATTTTAAAGAAAACATCAAAGTTAATTGTCATCATCAAAAAGAAAGAGATTGTTGATCCTAAGATTTTGATGAACGATTAAGTGTTGATGTTTTGGTGGAACTAATGGTTTAATTAAGTTTTTTAGTTATTTAAGTTCTAGTGATAAAGATGTGATGACAAATGGATGCTAAATGAAGATGTCAAGATGATAAAGAAGAATTAAGAGTTTAAAGCAATTAGGGAAAACAACCTAGGTGAATCTTAAATTTTAATATCCCATTTAGAAACACATGCATGCCACAAAATGTATTTTATCTTTTATGTGTGTTTTGATTAAGTTAAATTATTTTATCCTATGTGAAATAAGAAAAAATAATTTTGAATGACCAAAATGGAATATAAGAATATTAGTAGAGCAAATTAAGAGAAGAAAATGGTTAAAAAGGCAAAATCGTAAAACAAAATGAGTTAAAAACGTATTTAGATAAAAGATCCAGTGACAGCAGTCGACTGGTGAGTCGACCGGTGAAAGAATGCTAAACTCATTGAATCAAGAAATCGACTGATAGGTCGACCGATGAAAGAAGGCTAAACTCTCTGAATCAAAAGGTCGATTAATTGGTCGATCGGTGAAAGAAGGAAGAACTCTCAGAATTGACAAGTCGACCGCACGGCCAACTGATGAACTACATTATCTATATCCTGAATCTCCCAGTCGACTGGGCAGTCTACTGAACGCGTTGTTTCAGGTTACTGTTTAATCCGAGATTATATCCAAAATTAGCCATTTTTTATTAGGATTTGAGAGAGATTTCGGGGATATTCTCTATATTTAAGATATGGTTCATATACTAATTAAATCCTATTGATTTGGTACATTAAATATTAATCTTTTTCAATTTGGTACTTGAAATAATTTCTATTCCATCTAATTGAGTTTGAGAAATACTTTGGGGGTTTAAATGAGAGATTTGAAAATTGTCATTAAGTCAATTGAACCAAAATGAAGTCATTATGTTATAAAGGGTCTATAACTGTTATTAATTGTCATGAAACATGTAAACTAGCCGTTAGAAGACTGATTTCATACTTCTTTAAATAGACCTGCGAATTTCATATATCATTAAGCAGTAAGCAAGAGAGAAATCATATCATATCATTTATGAGCTTTTATAAGAGTTATCCTTCTAAAATATTGTGAGCTTTTCTGAGAGACAGTCTTGAAGATCAACTACTGTTAATCTTTGCTGCTACCGGATCTGAAGTTACATTGCTTTATCTAATTATTCTATGGATTCTGGGTGAGATCTTTCTAATTAATTTTTATTGTGCATGACTTGTTTATTATTGAAAATTGATCTTAAAAATTGTTTCTGATTTTTTAAGAAAATATTTTTACAAACAAATTCTTGAATCTGATTCCGTGCTCAAATTTGCTACCCACATCTTGTTAAAATCAGATTTTCTATCTCACGTTTTTCTATCACTAGTTGGGATATTAATTGAGTTATTATTTATCTGGGGTGGTAGAATCTCTGAGTGAGATTTTATGCTTATCAGTTTATATTGGTGAGTAGTGTAATGTGTTAAAAACTGTTGGGGTATTTAATCAGGGGTAGCTGGCTTTCAGTCTCTTCCTGTAAAGAGATTAAGGTAATGATTCTTCTTGAATAGAATTGCGTTTTGAGTGAATTTATAACGGTACAATCCTTACCGTGTAAAAGGATATTTGGAGTGATTGATGAGGTTTTGATTCTTTAGCCTTAGTGTTAAAAAGAATTAGGTTTTTTCTTGAGCTTGTAAAAACTAGAGGTTGTTCCTGAGCATTGGAAAATGAAACTGTAAAGGTTATTCTTGAGCCTATAAAAAGTAGAGGTTATTCCTGAGCCTTAGAAAAATAAATTCTAAAAGTTGATTCTGAGCCTATAAAAGAATCATTGTGTGGGTTTGGTTCCTACCTTTAAAGGGATCTTAGTTTTAGTGGGTGCGACCCTCCATAGAGCTCAGGAGAACTGGATTAACCAAGAGTAGCTTGGTGAACCAGTATAAATCTTTTGTGTGCTGCATTACTACTTTGTTATTTTTGTTGTTTGGGTGTGCACATAGATTGATAATATTATTCCGCTGTGTTATAAAGATAATAATTAATTTAGGCTTAAAATTAATTATTTGATTTATTCAAATTTTATTCTGATTATTTTTAAATTACCCAATTCATCCCCCCCTCTTAGGTATTCCCCTGGGCCAACAATAAGTTTGGAGATGTTTTTGACATGTTTTCGACATTTTTGGACTTGTTTGTTGATATGTATACTATGTACATGGAATATGAATATAAAAACTACCTAAACATGCTATATATAAGCAATATAACAAGATTTAAGACAAGATTTAAGGGTGTTTAAGAAGACTTACCTAGTTTAGGGGAGCGGTCTCTCCCTAAGCGATTTCCTTCTTCTCTTTCTTTAAATCTTCTCGGTTGTTCTCGATCGTTCTTCGACGACTTCTTGAGATCTTCCGCCAAGATCCTCAAGAACACCTTTGAAAAGGTATTTCAATAGAATTTCGAGGTGTTTTTGGAATAGAAGGCTTGAGAACTCCCTAGACCCGAGAGAGGAATTTGAGACTAGAAAGAGAAAGTCTTGGATCAAGCCCTTCAAATTATGAAAAAATAAAACCCCTAATTGTAGGCTTGGGCACACTGCACATTGGCCAATGGTAGGGTATCCCAACATACTCGTTAGGGACTGTTTTATCTAGGGGTCACCCTTTGATGCCTTGTAGTTTGATAGTTTTGGACGAATTTGAAAGATTCAGTAAGATTTTCTAAGATTTGGTAATGATTACCAAATCTTAAAATATCTTAAGTAATGATTACCAATCATTACTCATGATTAGTAATGATTGCCCATCATTAGAAATCATTTCCCTTGATTGGATTGCACATGGGCAATTAGCGCATGATGTGACACTTTTCGGTTCGGTTTGCTTGCTAAGTATCGGTTACTCGAACTATTTCGGTTAGATTGCATTTAATGCTTTGGAGGTTCAATGTATGTAGTCTCCATGTGTCATTTGGCATTTAATGCTTGATAATGACACTTGATTTCAAGGGCATTTAATGCTCTCTAATGGGATGAAATTAGTTCGGTTAGTCTTGTAATCGTTTAGTTACATTTCAAATATCTTGGTTTCCTTGAGATATTTTGATCAGAATATCTAGATACCTTGAATGTAGTCCCCCAAGGTCATTCCAATCATTTAATTCTTGATTGTAAGTTTGATTTTATGGCTCATTTATGCCTTGAGTTGATGGCGAACCGAATCCGTTAAATTTGTAACCGATAATTACTTTTCAAGTAACTTGGTTTCTACCCTAGATGTTTTGGTAAAAATATCTTGGAAAAATCTTTTCATTTAATTATCATTCAATGAGTCATTAAATGATTGGTGGGGCCTTTGATGTGATGGGCTTTAATTGCTAATCATGATGACTTCAGTTTTGTTGGTTTCGAACTAAGTCCAAATCCTTAGTTACTTTGGGTAACTTAGACTTCTCATGGCAATTTTTTTGAC
This sequence comes from Eucommia ulmoides, assembly GCA_016647705.1. Classification (NCBI taxonomy): domain Eukaryota; kingdom Viridiplantae; phylum Streptophyta; class Magnoliopsida; order Garryales; family Eucommiaceae; genus Eucommia; species Eucommia ulmoides. The sequence continues at coordinate 35,923,758 of CM028330.1, forward strand.
TTGATCAAGGAATTTGGCTTCATTTACAGAGGATTAATGATTTAAACATGAATTTAGAGAAGTATTTTTGGCGTCAAATAGACGAAACTGGTGATAGTAAATGTTTCAGGAGTTAAAACGGATAACAAGAGTAATTGATAAAATTTCCTTAAATAAAGGGTAGTAACAAATTTTTATTCATATTAAAGGCAATTTTATGAAAATAACTTTTAATAATGTCATTTTAGTCCCCCTCCCCCCTAACTTTAGGAATTTTGAGGTTGACCCGAAACCTTTGCTTAACCAAATTCAGTCAAATTTGACAATTTTGTGTTTTCTTATATTTTTTGCTATTTTTCTGTAGTATCCAATGCGATCTAAGGTAGAAATTTGTTTCCTTCAAACCAAAATTTGAAGTTTATCTAAACTTGTACTTTCGATTCGATACTAACTGGGAGGGACAAAATGCAGTGTCTATAGTTGCCCCTCTTTGTAATGCGAGTTTACTCATCATGACAAAGAAGAAGACACTAATATTTGTTTTGTAAGATATGAAATTTAAAGACTGGAATTTAAATTTAACTGAACAAAGTCAAGAGCGTACCTAAACATTGCTGCATCTACCCTATGAAAGCGGTAAAGAATTTTCTCAAATGAGACTAAATGACCAGTCCTTGATGATCTCAAAAGAGGTTGAATGACTAGTCCTTGAGGGATGTCACAAAATCTCTTCAAATGAGGCTAAATGATCAGTCCATGAAGATCTCAAAGGAGGCTAAATGAACGGGTCTTGAGAATCTACAGAATCTCTTCGAAGGAAGCTAAATGACTAGTCCTTGAAGATCTCAAAGGAGGTTGAATGACCGTTCCCTGCGAATCTACGAAATTTCTTCGAAGGAGGCTGAATGACGAATCCTTGAAGATCTCAAAGAAGGTTGAATGATCGCCCTTGAGTATACTATGAAAGTTATTCAGAAGAGGCTAAATGACCAGTCCTTGAAGATCTCAAAGGAGACTGAATGACCGGTCCTTGAGAATCTACGTAATTTCTTCAAAGGAGGCCGAATGACTAGTCCTTGAAGATCTTGAAGGAGGCTGAATCACCAGTCCTTAAATACTACGAAATTTCTTTAGAGAAAGTTGAATGACCCATCCTTGAACATCTCAAAGGATGTTGAATGACTGGTCCTTAAGAATCTATGGGATCTCTTTAAAGGAGACTGAATGATCGGTCCTTGAAGATATCAAAGGAGGCCAAATGATTGGTCCTCGAGTATACTACAAAAATTATTCAAAGGAAGCCGAATGACCAGTCCTTGAAGAGCTCAAATGATGACGAATGACCAGTCTTTAAGGATCTCAAGGGAGGCTGAATAACCAATCCTTGAGGATCATTGTAGTTTTTGTGAATATGATGACTTATTGCTATCTCTTGTCTATGATCGTGCCTATTTAGGAGATTTTCTTCATATCTTAGACTAAATTAAGAATCAAACCAAATGTAGTTCTAACAGGTAAAGTAAATCAGGATTGGGTAGAACAGTTCTGGGTTAGAGAAACCAATTCCAAGGCGTCTTATCAGTCTGAGACCGAGGTCAACATTGAAGTAGTAAATTTAGACATGTATTGATTGATTTATTTATTTAATTGAGCTGGATTGCCGAACCCCATTAGGGTGCCTACATATCTCAGATAGCTAAGAATCAGGTCAAACAAAGTTCGGGCAGGTAATGTAAAATTGATATTTGGTGGAAAGGGTTCTTGGCTAGAGAAACCGATTCCTGCGTCGTCATATCAATACATGATTGAAAATGACTAAGAGAATTCTCACTGGAGAAAACTCTTAGGGAAACTCAACACTTAGTGGAGTTTCATGGCCATATCCCACTTGGGATTGCCGATGAGGCCTAGAAAACTTCCTGTGGAAACTTAACCTTGAATAAAACATGCCTCAGTCATAGACTAGGTATTGATAATGCTTGTTTTTTTTTTTAGAGATTATGGATTTCATTTCTTAGATTTTGAATTTTTTTTGCCAGTCATAGCTGGTGTAAATCTTATCAAGAAATCTCAACGGAGAAATCTGATATAATATACCCCAGCTCTAGCTAGAGTGAATCTTATTACAAAATCTCGATAGATAAACTAGATATAATATGCCCCACCTCTAAATGGGGCGCAGGATTATATCCTGAGCGTTCAGGAGAATATGACAGATCCCACATGGGTTGCCCATGTATCCCAAACTGAGCGTGTTATTTTAATGTTCGATTGAGACTGGAAACCTCGTTGGGTTGTTCTTTAAGTTAGAAATCATGTCAAGTTATTATTTCAGGCAACGATCGTTTGATGACCGAAACCTACCAACGTTATCAATATACCTTGATTTCTTAGGTCAATAATCAGGTTGAAATGTAGTTTGGTCCTCGTTGTATTGAATTTTTTTTTCAAATAATCAATCGAACCCACAAGGGTTTCCTACATACCTTGGTGATCTACCAAGGATCAAGTTAAAGCGTAGTTTGTGCACAAGTATCCTTTATTGTTTACCTAACAAAATGATTGAAATGGTTTTCTTAGGGAAGTTGAGGGACTTCTCCAGAGATATGCCCTGATACAGGGCTGAGAGAATGTCGTAAGGTTGACACTTCTCTAATTTCGACCGAACCCGCTTGGGTTTCCTACGTACCATGGTTAATTACCAAGGATCAGGTTGAGATGTAGTTCCACACTTTTGATGAATGATTTTTATTTTTCTTTAAGAGGAAAACTGAACCCATATGTGGGTGCCTACATATCCCAGAGAACTAAGAATCAAGTCGATACGTAGTTCAATGTTGATGAGTTTTTATGATTTGGGTGTTACATTTTACGTCGTGGGACGAAAACAAATGTTATTTCCATCGAGAAATCCTAAAGATATAATTTCGTTGGGGAATCTTATCCGACATTTCTTATTGTGTGATTTATGATCATTGATAGTGTAGAAGCTGGGTAGAAAACTGATTAGCTACTAGATAAGAAAGTAAATCGGTTTGTCTCACTATTTGTCGGAGGTGATGAAAAATGAATTCGAGATCATTGTTTTTTAATCTCTGAATGCACTTGACAACGTGTTTGATGTTTGATAGAAAAGGATTTCTGAAATGTGAAGTTAATTCTTAGGATTCACCAGTTGGTGTAACACCTGGACCATGAAATTTCATTTAGTCTAGATGGAGTTTATAGAATGGATTACCTATAGCACCAAGGCTTGTAGATTATTTGTTGGAATTTGGATGGTAAACCTCATCATTTCCATTTGGTTGTTCGCTTTAAGTGTCTTTCTTTGAATGTCATCATATAGGGATCATGTATATATTTAATGTATTTTTTGACATCCTAAATTATTGTTAGAAGAAAAATCAACCCCGTCTCCGTTTCTTGGTATTGTCACCGAAATGGTGTGTGGTGGCCTCTCTCTTTAGGAGTTGGTTAATCTTCGTCTATCGATGGTCTTATTATTTTTTTCAAAAGCTCAAATCCTGAAGGTAACTCTGGGGTGTACCAATCTTGTCTCCAAATTGATTGTTTGTATCGAAACTCAAGTATTTTATAGTGTACAATGATTTTTTCTGGGAAGTTGGATTGCAGGATAGGATTGAATAAGGCTTTTTGACTTCGATATATCTGTTGTTTTAATAGTGGTATCATTTTGATGTTTTGTGCATTGTTTGGTTTGGTGACGACTGTAGGCTACAAAACTTGTTTCGAAATTAACTATCATTTATCAAAATCAAGAGTTATCATGAAGGTATGATGGTATGGTAGAACCTTCGACCACTTAAGGTACGATGGTATAGCAGAATCACCAACCGCTTAGGTAGGATGGTATGGTAGAATTTTCGATCGCTTTAGGTAGGATGGTATGGAAGAATCGCCGACCGCTTAGATAGAATGGTAGTGTAAAATCTCTAATCGTTTAGGTAGGATAGTATATTAGAATCTCTGTATAGGATTGTGTGTAGATTCTCCGACCACTTAAGGTAGGTATTTTTCTTCGACCACTTGAGGTAAGAACGTATGTCAAATTCTTCGACCAATTAAGGTAGGACAGTAGGTATTCTTCTCTGACCACTTCAAGTAGGAATGCATGTCAAATTCTTCAACCAATTAAGGTAGGGCAGTATTTCTCTTCCCTTTTTCTTATGTCGTTTGTTCTGCCCTGAGATGTTAGTTATGGAGGTCATAGTTTGCTATGTAGGTTTACTAGATTTCGAGCAGTTTTTTACCTTTACTCCTTCTAATCATGAAGAATTCTGAATTACCAGATGAATTTTATTGATTTCTCAGCCTAATTTTGGAATTTGTGCCTTTAAATGTACCCAAGAACTTCATTGGATGCAATAAGTTTACCAAAATCTCATGTCTTTTCCTTTTTCTTTTTTTTTTTCTTTTTTTTTATTTTTTTGTTATTTTTACCCCTAGCATCCCTTAATAGGGAGTGAATATGTGGACTTAGGCCCTCAATGCTTGGTGGAGAGTGTACAATGGACTGAATTCATGTATGATGATGAAAACTATGAGAACGCGCTCTAGCCCATAGCTGGGGTTCATACAATTGGATGACCGAACCTTAATAGGTTTCCTACATACCTTGGTGAGTTACCATGGATCAGGTCAAACGTATTTCTTGTAGGAACCTACCATTTTGTTTGAATAACAAAGAGAGCGAGAATAGTTTTCCCAGGAAAGTCGATGGACTTCTCCGAAGATGCACCCTGGTACAGGGTTGAGAGAATGCTATAAAGTTGACACCTCTCCTTCTTTTCATTTTGACCGGGCACGCTTGGTTTTTCTACGTACCTTGGTGAGTTACTAAGGATCAGGTCTTATCATAGTTCCAAGCCAACAAGATAATTTTAAGGATCATACCTGCCGCAGACAAAGATAACTATGTTTACTGGCAGTAATCTCTTCTAGCGTAATGGTAACATCGACAAATCCCAAGTGTTAGTTAGTTAAAGTCTTTAAATAACGTTATTTTAAGTTTACTGCTGAAAACCTGGTGCTTAGAGTACTTAAACTATGTTAGGACTTACTCAATTCTTGGAAGATCTTGTTAGATCCCGTCAAGGTCAATTTTCTAAGGACACTCTACTACATGCCAATGCTTTGCAAGAATGAGTAAGATCTATTATCAAGACACACCTTATGTGAGGTCAACCTCTTGTCTATGTCCTAATTTGGTTGAAGCCACTATTAGAGATGGACAATGGTAAGGTGAATGGTGAGGTATCTTGACCATTATATGTCCGAGGATTACCTATTATCCTACTAGAGCTTCCAAATAAGGTGTATGGGTGCAAATGTTATACTAATGATGGTCTATTGATGCAAAATGATATACATGATGACACAGGTTTTTGTTGAACTAAGATGACTAATTTTTCTCATGTGTATGCAAGTTATGTATGCCTAAGTGAAACGTGATGCATAGTGTTTGTGTAGTTTTTCGATACTCACTTATGTGTTGTATGATTTTATGAAGCCCAAATCTTTTACCTAGAATTGTTTCCTAGGGAATGCATCGTCTATCTAGAGATGCAAGTTTTTTCTTAGAATGTTTCCTGCAATATTTGCACTAGGTACTATTTCCTATTAGCCATGTACCCTAGTTGTCTCTATATTATCTCTAATACGGAAAGTTAACCGGCGCTCCTAAGAGGCTTTTTCCTCATTTTGCTTCTACTTGCATTGCAACTAAAATTTTGAATGGGATTTCTCATCGAAAATTTTTTGGTTATAAGATGAAAGGGTTCGGACAGGAATGATGGAAGGTTATTTCATGTTGATTGGTTGAGCTCGGGACATCCCAAAATGGGAACATCTGGCTTGGAATTGAGATTTTTGTTAATCTGGCTTGGGCTTTGAATGACTTTTTGGATGATTTTCGAGAGAGGGTTCAATCATCTCAGTGATTGTCGCTCTGAGAGTGAGTCTATTTTACAGTCTCACGGGTGAACCATAGTTGGCTTCTTAGTCGAACAGGTTTTAACTTGCCTGAGGCATTTTCAAGCTAAACCAAAAATATCTTCCCTATGGTTCATAATTCCTATTGTACAAACTTTGTGAGAAAGGACAATATACTTAGGACACGTCATGTAAATCCTAGGGACATGTGACCCAATGTATGCTTATTGTTGGATTTTACAGTTTTAATTTGACTGGGTGGTGACACTTTCTTTCATCTTGGTAAGATTGGCATGATTTTGCACGATTGACATCGATTCTTTCATGTTATCTTAGTGGACGAACATTAGACGAATTTGTTTACCAAAGGCTATTTTTTAGATGACTTATCGACCACATTGAGTCATAAACATTGTACATAAGGTAGAAATAAGAAAGTTCTATCTCCAAGACAGTGTCCTAAGTACAACGGGGTTTTGGGTACCATTCTATCCTAGGATCATTATATGTGGTTCATGGTTTTTCTACTAACATATCCTAGAAAAGTTTCAATTCCCAAATCTTCAAATCTCTGGCATCCTCCCCGAGGGATTATCCATCGTTGGTTGGTGATCCGAACAAGGAAAATTTCGAAGCCGAATCCCAGGGGATAAACCACCCTGCATTGCTTCTACTGAATTCTTTTTCTAATCCTACAGGGTTTCAGAGCTTAGATCGGTGGAATCAAATCGCATGACTTCAGCCCCTAATAACGTCCTTTCTATCCCTAAGAGGTTTGCGGATTTGGGGTTTTATCTCATGACATGCAATGTAAAGTGGTGCTCGTGTGTTGGAGAGAGTTTACGAAAAGTAAATACAGATATTTAAAGACAATAAATTAAATGCAGTAATAGTAAATGACATTAAATAAGTACATGCAAATATAACCAAAGCATGTATGATTTTTTATTTTTTTTATTGATTTACTCTTTTTTTTTTCATTTTCTTTATTTATTTATTTTTTAAAAAAGAATCATTTATGTTTAAAACCAAAGACATATTTCATGGATTTTATTTAATCGTGAACATAGATTTAGACTCCAACTAAGCTTGACCTTCAAGAAATCCCCAGCGGAGTCGCCAACTGACGTACCCTAGATTATTTGAAAACAGTGGAAGTAGAGAACGAGAAGAAGAGGAAAACAAGCTTTTATTCCTCCATCTCGAAATCCTCAAAATCCATTCATTTTCGAAAATGATTTTTAGGGACGTTTCTAGGCGCCAGTTTAGAAAACATTCTTTGGGCTGGGATTTATGTTTAGAAAATGAGTCACCACCTAGCATGGGGTTAAATGGTGTGGTAGGTCATCGGGATTTTAGAAATACATTTTTATTTTGAAAATGGCCCAAGTTTTGACTCATAAACTATTAGTCTTTTACTAGAGATTTCTTTAAGTTCGGGGGTTGGTTATGCTTGGGAAAGGTGTTGAGTAGCCCAAGACACCCGTCTGAAGACAGTACCTCAGTCTAAATGGATGTTCACATTTAAACAAAGTCTAAGTAATTTCCTTTGGTTCTGGTTAACAAAATAATTCTCATTTTTATGTTTTTTGTCCTTTTATTCATTTTTTATGTAAGGAAAGCAAGAAATATTACTATCTATCAGCAGCAACAAATAAATCAGATGAAATATAAATATTTTTTTGTATTTTTTACGATCAAACCTTGTACAGGTTGCCTACGTATCCCGATTTTAATGGGGGAATCAGGTCAAAACATAGTTCATTTGCTCATATGAACTTATTTTTATTTAGACCAGTGACCGAACCCATACATGGGTTGCCTACGTATCTCAGTAGCTGAAAATCAAGTAAGCACTTAGTTCATCTCGAGATGACTTTTGTTTTGAGTTTACTAGAGTTCGGTTTCATTTGTTCTCAAGAGAATCAAATCTGTTATGCACAACTCATGGTGTAATTGATGTTTTTGTCATGTTCTTTATGTTCTTGACATGTTCTTGATGTTCTTGATATATTTTTGGATGTTTTTAACATATTTTGATGTTTTCTACATGTTTTCAACGTTTTTTACTTGTTTCTTGATATGTATACTATGTAAATGGAATATGAATCTAAGAACTACACAAATATGCTATATACAAGAAATATAACAATATTTAAGGCAATATTGAAAGTCATTTAAGAAGACTTAGCCAAATTAGGGGAGTGGTCTTTCCGTAAGTGATTTCCTTCTTCTCCTTTTTTGAATCTTCTCAGTTGTTCTCGATCGCTCTTCGACAACTTCTTGAGATCTTCCTCCAAGATCCTCAAGAACTCCTTTTGGAATATATTTCGATAGAATTTCAAGGTGTTCTTGGAGTAGATGGCTTGAGAACTCCCTAGACATGAGAGATGAATTTGAGACTAGATAAAGAAAGTCTTGGATCAAGCTCTTCAAATTATCAAAACAGACCCCCTATTTTATAGGTCGTGTACCCTGCACATTATCCAATGACAAGGGTATCCCAGCTGGCTCCTTAGGACCTATTTGGTTTAGGGGTCACCATTTTATGTCTTGTAGTTTGATAGTTTTGGACGAATTTGAAAGATTCAGTAAGATTTTCTAAGATTTGGTAATAATTACCAAATCTTAAAATATTTTATGTAATGATTTCCAATCATTACTCATGATTGGTAATTATTGACCATTATTAGAAATCATTACCCATGATTGGATTGCACATGGGGCAATTAATGCATGGTGTGACACTTTTCGATTCTGTTTGCTTACTAAGTATCGGTTACTCGAACTATTTGGGTTAGATTGCATTTAGTTCATTGAAGATTCAATGTATGTATTCTCCATGTGACATTTGGCATTTAATTCTTTATAATGACACTTGATTTGATGGGAACTTAATGCTCTCTAATGAGATGGAATTGGTTCGGTTAGCCTTGTAACCGTTTAGTTACATTTCAAGTATCTTGATTTCCTTGAGATATTTTGATCAAAATATCAAGATACCTAGAATGTAGTCTCCCAAGGTCACTCCAAGCATTTAATACTTGATGGGAAGTTTTATTTGATGGCTCATTTATGGCTTGAGTTGATGGCAAACCGTATCGGTTACATTTGTAACCGATAGTTACTTTTCAAGTAACTTGGTTTCTACCCTAGATATTTTGAAAAAAATTATCTTAGAAATATCTTGGAATTTAATGCTCATTTAATGAGTCATTAAATACTTGGTGGGGCCCTTGATGTGATGGGCTTTGATTGCTAATCATGATGACTTCGGTTTAGTTGGTTTTGAACCGAGTCCTAAGCCATGGTTACTTTGGGTAACTTAGACTTTTCATAGCATTTTTTTTTAATTCTGCCCAACCACCACTGCAGCGATGGAATGACAGAAGGCCCACTGTATTACCATCGCTGCAACGATCAATCAACTAGCTGGCTAAGATATTTTGGGATATTTTTAGGATATGTTCGGCCAAGTTGATGTACACCCCCTTCCTACCTTGTATCAAGGACGTTTTTACACTTGTGAGAAGCCATAGTTCAAACCAAGAAAGAGAAGAACTCATTTGTGGAAGAGAAACTGATCTCGGAGCGATTTTTGCAAAAGTGGAACACTTCACTCTTTAGATTTGACATTCTCTCTTTGTTTCCATCTTCGTTTCTAAACTTTTCATATTGAATGATGAAGTTATTCTCATGTTTTAATGCATATTTGGTTGTGATCAAGGTTGGCTAAGTAAATATTATCTAGGGATTAATTAGTTCATATATATGCATGTTTGAGTGAATATAGGTTTCGTTAACGGTTGTTTATCTTGATCCGATTGTGTTTATCATTTTATTACATCCTTGATATGCTTTTTATGGTATTAGGGTTGGTTTTAGAATACGAGGTTTCACAATCGGGAGAGGTAACCCCAGATTCAGACTAGGGTTAAACACAACATGACCGTCTAATGTTTCGGGAGATTATTAGAACGTGTGCAATTCGTAAGGTTGGGTCAAGACTCATGTACTCGTTTAGATGCTAGATAGGGATATCGGCGTTAATACGATGTGCATATTCGCTTACTTTACACTCGGGAGTAGTAGTGAGCGAGTTTACGATCCCTAGATTGTCGGATAAGTTGAACATCGTTAATGTAAACTAAATGAAATCAAATATGTATTAGTGAACGAGATTAATCCCTAGGTAATCCATTTTCATAGATTTAATCCCTAGTTGTTAGGTTTAATTAGTTTTCAATTTGCAAACACAAATCAATTCTTGAAACGTCTAGATAATATTAAGTTATGTCAATTGTAGTACTTAACTAATCGTTCGACAAATCCCAGTGGACGACACTCGATCTTAGGATCCACTATATTAAAACCTGACCTCGTGCACTTGCGAGTAAAATCAAAACGTTAGAAAATAGCAAACAAGTTTTTGGCGCCGTTGTTGGGAATTTTTATTAGTGATTTGGTTGATATTACTATCAAGTAGTGCAATATTAATCTTGACATTCTTTTTGTTTTATTTAGTTTCAATTTGTTTTTGTTTAAATTGTTTTCATTTGTTGTGATCACAAGCAGTGTATGCGATGTAGCCAGAGTCTGGAATTCTTAATTTTTTATCTTAAGATTAAGCATACATTGAGGAAATCAAAGAGAAAGAAAAGAAACCAAACTCAAGCCATGGCCGGCGGTGCTTATGATCATATGCCACAACAACCGTCGGTTCACCAGGCGCTACCGCAACAGCCGCCGGAACCGAAAGTTTAACAACGGGTCCTTAGGGACTACTATCGACCCATGATGTTTGACAATTATTCTAGGATTCGGAGGCAGCCAATCCAAGCAAATAACTTCGAGTTTAAACCTGCCTTAAGCAACATAGTTCAGCAAAACCAATACGGCGGGAATCTTCACGAAGATCCAAATATCCACTTGGCAAGATTATTAGAGATTTGTGTTACGGTGAAGATAAACGGAGTTGCAGAAGATGTAATCTGACTGAAGTTGTGGTAGCGCGAAAATATGCCGCTACTTTCACTCGCAAGCATACGAGGTCAAGTTTTAGTATAGATCAGGAGAGTTAGGGTTATCGTATCCACAGGGATTAGTTTTGACTATTATTAAGTACCGCGTTTGTCGTGACCTAACTTTATCTAGGCGAAAATAAATGTGTTTAAAATTAATAAAATTAATACTAAGTTAATTAATATAATTAAACTAACTATACTAATACTATTATGAGATGTTTAGGGAAAATATTGAATGAGATTAACTTTTGTTTACAAAAACATGTTTGGTCTCGTTTTAGTTTATGTTAACGGCGTTCAACTTATCCGACAATCTCAGTTCGTAAACTCCCCCGCCACCTCTCCCGAGTGTAAGACGAGGGAATACGCGACTTCAAGTCAACGAAGAAGTCCCTCTCAATATTTTAATGACCCTAGGTCACGTGAGTCTTGCCCCCAACATCATTGATTGCACACAATCCAACTCCCGACTTGGTTATTGGATCGTCGCGTTGTGTTTACCCTATCGACAATCTCAGTTTGTAAACTTCCACGCCACCTCTTCCGAGTGTAAGACGAGGGAATACGTGACTTCGTGTCAATGAAGAAGTCCCCTTTAACATCTTAACGACCCTAGGTCATGTGAGTCTTGCCCCAACGTCATCGATTGCCCACAATTCAATTCTCTCCCAGGCTATTAGATCGTCGCGTTGTTTACCCTAGTCCGAATCTGGGGTTACCTCTTCTGAGTATCAAACCCTGTATTCTCGAAATATCTATCTAAGAATGATAAACAAACAATGCAGCAAACACAATCAAAATAATGAAGAACAACTGCTAACCAAACACAAACTCAACAAAATAATATTTTCATAAATATATTAATCCCTAGACAAAAACCCCTTTAGCTCAAGGCCATAGTCCGGTTATACAATGAAAACTAAGCTAAACATGCTCAAACAACAATCTTAAGTTAAGAAATAGAAAAAGGAACAAGAGAAACTTAGCCTAGTCCGAGGATCTATTACTAAAAACATTTTGAGATCGCTTCCCCTTCTTGGTAACGTGATCTTCTCCTTAGGATTTGAATGAGCACTCCCAAAACCTCTCTCTAAAATATACTAAGTACTATGGAGCTCTAATGTCCGGAGGAAAAGAGAGAAGGGGGTATAAATAGGGAAAATATCTAAAATAAATATCTAAATCTGTGCAGAGGTGACCGCTGCGGTGGTAGAAGGACAGTTAGATTATCGTTGCGGCTATCATTTGATCGCCGCTGCAGTGGAACAGTGGCCTTACTCTCTGTATTTTGTACGCTGCGGCAGTGGTTTTTGCACCACAGTAGTGAATTTATAGAGAGTTTGGGCTGGCTCTGAAGTTTGACCGCCGCAGCGGTGGTTTAGTCACCGCGGCAGTTGGTGCAGGTTCTGAATTTTATTTTCTTTGCCCTTTTTCCACCGTTCTTCCACCGTCTTTGATCTGATATGAACGGTTTTGATCCGTTTTCATACCTTTTCACCTCAAACACCTGATTTAGTACAAAAAGAATAAAAACACATCAAAATATATTAAAACATACTAAACATACTCAAAAACTAATAACGTTCGGATTGGAAATAGATAGGTAATTTACAACTATCAAATACCCCCAAACTCGAAATTTTTCTAGTCCAAGAGCAAAACAACTACACAATAAAAGAAAATATAAAAACTAAGTACTAAAAATGAAAAACACGAAAAACAAATATGTGCTAGTTTTGAGTATCATCTACCGGCCAAACGAATTATCCCTCATCGGCCCCCAATCCTATCGAGTTTAGGCATAAAAACACACCATGTAGTGTTCTAGAATTTCAACATTTATAACAGTAAGCGTCGTTATAGATCCTACTAAAGAGTGTGTGTGTGTGTGTGTGTTTAAAACTCAAATATATAACTATCTGTTAATCGGATTGGATTATCCACCATATAAGCACATGACATAAAAAACCTAAGGGTATAGGAAATCCATAGGCTTGACCCAGGATCTATTCTCCACTAATGTAGGCTTGGAGGTTCAAAAAGATCAATACGTCGTTAACTTGACATTACCCAAGGCACATCGCTTGGCACACTCACACTCGAAACTCCACAGATAAATTGAAACAACCCTGAACATAAATTTAAGATCGACATACTCACTTGTCAAAAATAAATGGAAATTGTACTATATGTACATAGTTTTTTTTTAAAAAAAAAAAACAAACAACACACCCCTAAACTTATTTGATTTGTACAATTTGAGGGGTATGTGAAAAACGAATGAAAAACGATAAGTGAGTACTTGAATACCGAACCAATTAATAGCTCGCCCAAAACCCAACCACTCACATCAAGTAGCATTTACAACTGCTAGCTTGATTTACTCAAATCTGTGCCTTCGGTTAAGCGATAAAGGTTAGGAAAAAGTTCAATCGGCCACCTGGTATTGGTTAAGTGTTTAGAATTGAAATGGTTTAAAGGCTTCAACAAGGAAATGAAGGATAATGATATATCAGGGTAAGCTTAAAAGGCTCAAGTGAGAAAATGAATGCCTAAATCATGTCTTCTGAACTACCTCGCCTAGGATTCTGCCTCAAATTTCCCCCGAATCAAGTTCTAGCAACCGTAATGTCATGAAATTAGGTGACAGATAATCGTTTTAAAATCAAATAGATGGTTATATAATGAGTTTTCGTGCTCGTGCAAGTAGGATCTATAATAACTATTACTAAAACATAACGTCGAGCACACAGAACATACATGCATGAGTTTTATGCTCGACCTCAATAAACAACCAGGGGACAGACTCATCATCGGGTAATGGCCCAGATGACATCAAAACTCTGCACATTCACAACAACTAAACTAAACAAACTAATCCTAAACAAGCATGCATACATAGAAAACAATAAAACATAACTAATACATCACCACCAACTTAAAACTGTGATGTTCAAAACAACCCATCAGCGATCCCAATAGATAGAATATAGCATGAAAATGAAGACGGGGACACATACCTGGGAGGCGAGAGAATCTCGCCTTCGACTCAAATTGGCAGAGATGGATCTAACTTATTTTTCCTTGGGTTGTCTCCCAAGAAGCGTTTGGTTTAAGGTCGTCAGCTCGACACGCCGAAGTGCTCGTCAAATAGTGGCTTCTGCCCATAGTAAGTGTTGTACAATACCACATACGGGTCTTAGTTCAGTACGCCCTCAAGACTGGCAAGATGTGGCAATGTATAAGTCAAGCTTTCAATGAACGACATGCCTCACCGGCTCATGTACTTGGTGGGCATGAAAGAGCATTCCTAATGGTGGCAAAAAATACATGTCAGTTACATCAGATCCTCATAAATGTGATCGTCTAGAATCGATGGTGGCATCACAATTTGGATCTCCAATGGTGACGAATCACAATCATCGATCCATGCTTGGGTTCCTGTCTCATTCGGATAAACATAGGTGAACTCTCCCAAGATTCTTCCACTCATTTCCGGTTCCTCACGGTGGCCTTCACAATAGGATTCGACTTGTTAGTTTCTCAGTGCCACCGTGGCTGACTCAGCCTCAATCAAGCAGACTAGCTAACTGATTTGTGTCTGCAAAGATGTTACAGTCATATCAATGTCGATGCAGACCATCTCGATATGATTAAGACGATCCTCATGCTCGTTGATCCGGTCATGCATCTCCCTTAACAATCTCTGAGTCTCCCCCATAACGATTGCGTGTGTTTCTTCCAGATTGGGGAAGGACTCCTCATCATGATCCAGAATGTCAATCCATGGCGTCATGGTGTTGGAAAATTCCCCAAGTTTTGGTGACTTGGTGAATAATTCCAACTCTGAAAATCAAAGGCCTCCATTTCCTCCAACGACCAAATGGCTTCGTCCACAATTAGGTCGTAGAGAGAGGGGGTACCGTTTCCTCCTTCCACCCATATTTTGGTTACGACTTGTAACCCGTCAAGGAAATTGAGGAGTTAACTCTCCGTTGGGAAATGATGGTTCAGAAACCGGAGTAGCAAATCTTTGTATCAATCCTAAGCACAGTAAAATGGCTCAAAATCCCATTGAAAGAACTACAAGAGTACCTATTAATCTACCATCTTCAAGTACCCTGCGAAAAAAGAAAAACAAAAACTACAAAGAATAATAAATCTCAAACACAATCCCCAGCAACGGCGCCAAAAACTTAATAGCGTGAAAATACGCCGCTACTTTCACTCGCTAGTATACGAGGTCAAGTTTTAATATAGATCGGGAGAGTTAGGGTTATCGTGTCCACAGGAATTAGTTTTGACTATTATTGAGTACTGCGTTTGTCATGACCTAACTTTATCTAGGCAAAAATAAATGTGTTTAAAATTAATAATACTAATACTAAGTTAATTAATCTAATTAAATTAACTATACTAATACTATTATGAGATGTTTAGGGAAAGTATTACCTAGGGATTAACGTTTGTTTACAAAAACGTGTTTGGTCTCATTTTAGTTTACGTTAACGGTGTTCGACTTATCCGATAATTTCAATTTGTAAACTCTCCTTCCACCTCTCCCGAGTATAAGACGAAGGAATACGTGACTTCGTGTCAACAAAAAAGTCCTCCTCAATGTCTTAACGACCCTAGGCCATGTAAGTCTCGTCCCAATATCATTGATTGCACACAATCCAACTCCCAACCTGGTTATTGGATCATCGCGTTGTGTTTACCCTATCGACAATCTCAGTTCGTAAACTCCCCCGCCACCACTTCCGAGTGTAAGACGAGGGAATACGTGACTTCATGTCAATGAAGAAGTCCCCTTTAACATCTTAACGACCCTAGGTTACGTGAGTCCTACCCCAACGTCATCGATTGCCCACAATCCAATTCCCTCCCGGGCTATTAGATCGTCGCATTGTTTACCCTAGTCCGAATCCGGGGTTACCTCTTCTGAGTATCAAACCCTGTATTCTCAAAATATCTATCTAAGAATGATAAACAAACAATACAGCAAACACAATCAAAATAATGAAGAACAACTGCTAACCAAACACAAACTCAACAAAACAATATTTTCATAAATATATTAATCCCTAGACAAAAACCCCTTTAGCTCAAGGACATAGTCCGGTTATACAATGAAAACTAAGCTAACCATGCTCAAACAACAATCTTAAGTTAAGAAATAGAAAAAGGAACAAGAGAAACTTAGCCTAGTCCAAAGATTTATTACTAAAAACATTTTGAGATCGCTTCCCCTTCTTGGTAACGTAATCTTCTCCTTAGGATTTGAATGAGCACTCCCAAAACCTCTCTCTGAAATATACTAAGTACTATGGAGCTCTAATGGCCGGAGAAGAAGAGAGAAGGGGGTATAAATAGGGAAAATATCTAAAATAAATATCTAAATTGTGCAGAGGGCCACGACAGTGGAAGGTCAGTTAGATTATCGCCGCGGCTATCGTTTGATCGTCACGGCAGTGGAACAGTGGCCTTACTTTCTGTATTTTGTATGCTACGGTGGTGGTTTCTGTGCCATAGCGGTTGCTGTAGGTTCTGAATTTCATTTTCTTTACCCTTTTTTTCTACCGTTCTTCCACCGTCTTTGACCCGATGTGATCGTTTTTTATCCGTTTTCATACCTTTTCACCTCAAACACCTGATTTAGTACAAAAAGAATAAAAATACATCAAAATATATTAAAACATACCAAACATATTCAAAAACTAACAACGTTCGGATTGGAAATAGATAGGTAATTTACACCTATCAGGTTGTTTCCATTTTCCCTTCGAGATAGAGCACCTGTTTGGTTTCAGTCAATCCAACCGGGGAGTATCATTACTTGGGAGGACCTAGATCAAAGATTCCTCACCAAGTTCTTTCCACCTTTCAAGACATCACAATCGAGAGGTGAGATTACACAATTTCACCAATGGGATTTCGAGCCACTCTTCGAAGTTTGGGAAAAGTTCAAGGACTTACTGAGAAAATAACCCCAACACAAGTACCATGATTGGTTTCAAACCCCACTCTTTACAACGGGTTGGATGGCCAGACTAGAACAATTGTGGATGCTGCCTCGGGAGGAGCTTTGTTATCAAAAACTTCGAATGAATCTAATGCACTTTTAGAAGAAATTGTGGCCAACAACTACCAGTGGCCAAATGAGAGAAATACGGGATGAAAGGTAGTTGCAATTTAGGAGACCAATCCTCTTTCTACCTTATCGGCCCAGATGTCAAAGCTCACGGAACAGTTAGTTGCCTTTTCTACCAGAGATGTTTCGTCGAGTCGAGAAGTGAAAAATATGGCAAGTACATCGTAACCGGGAGGGGATAGCGAGTTTGAAGAGTACCATTTTGTCAATAATTGGGCCTACACATTTAGGACCACCAATAATATTCCAACTCATTATCACCCCAAAATTTGCAATCATGAGAATTTTTCTTATGCAAATAATCAGAACACATTGCAACCTCCTCCCGGATACTCGTCACAATCTCAAGGTTATCAACTGATGCAACAAAACCATCCTATGCAACAAACTCTGGTGCAAATCCATAAGCCGCAGTTAGAAGACATGCTTGGCTCGTTTATGAAGGAATCATAAAGCAGTATGCGAGAAACGCATAATCGGCTCAACAAGCATGAAACAAGGCTTGACAATATTGAGATAACGTACACCAATACTAATTCAAAGTCATTAGAGACTCAAATTGGTCAACTTTGTAGTGCCATCAAAGGGCAAACCTCGAGAAAGTTTCCAAGTGATACGAAAACTAACCTGAGTGAGTGTAAAGTTATTACCTTGAGGAGCATAAAAGAATTCGAAGCAAATAAGCCAATGGAGAAAAAGCCAAGATAGAAAATTGATGTTGAAAAATATGTGCCAAGGGAGAAATTTGAAGAGAAAGTTAAGGAGAAAGTTGAGAAGAAAAGGAATTCATTTTGGTTGAGGAGAAAAAAGAAGCACCAAGGGTGATTCCGGGAAGAATCTCATTTTCGAACAATCCACTGATACTTACTACGCCTTTACCATATCCACAACGGTTCCAGAAGAATAAATTGGATTGTCAATTTGCTAAATTTCTTGACATGTTCAAGAAAATTCATATCAACATACCGTCTGCGGATGCCTTGGAACAAATGCCCAATTACGGGAAGTTCTTGAAAGATATCATGACGAAGAAGAAGAAACTTGAGGAATATGAGACGCTCAAGATGACAAAGGAATGTAGTGAGATACTTCAAAGAAAGTTACCTCAAAAGTTGAAAGATCCCAGGAGTTTCACAATTTCATGCACTATTGGAAAATCTCACTTTGACAAGGCACTTTGTGATCTAGGAGAGAGCATCAATCTAATGCCATCATCCATTTACCGGAAGTTGGGGCCTGGAAATGCAAAGCCGACTACATTTTCTCTCCAAATGGCGGATCGCTCATTGACCTATCTAAAGGGCATAATTGAAGATGTGATGGTAAAGTTGGACAAGTTCATATTTTCGGTGGACTTTGTTGTTTTGGAAATGGAGGAAGACCAGGAGATTCCAATAATACTTGGGAAGCCTTTTCTTTTCATGGGAAAGGCATTAATTGACGTTCATAATGGGAACTTGACATTGAGGGTGAATGAAGATGAAGTGAAATTCAATATTTTCAGCACAATGAAATTTCCAGATGTTTGCCCAACATGAAATCAAGTTGAAGTGGTTGACTCATGCGTTAGGGAATTCTTTCATGAAAATTTAAATCGGGATCCATTAGAGCATACTATCACAAACTCCCTATCTATGGGGGATTTTGGTGAAAACGGCTCAACCATGAAAGAAGGAGTTGTTGACTATGTCCTATCTATGGAAGCCGTACCTAAAGAGGTAGTGGATTCGGTTTGAGTGGAGGCCCTTGACAATGAAGTTAGTTCACCAGAACCCTCAAATCCACCTCACAGTAGGTTGATTCTAAAGCAATTACCGGATTACCTTCGGTATACTTTCTTGGGAGAGAACTCAACCGATCCGATTATCATCTCATCATCCTTGACTCAAGAAAAAGAGAACAAGCTGCTAACTATCTTGAAACGATATAAATCCACTTTTGCGTGGTCTATTTCCGACATCAAGGGAATTAGCCCAACAATTTGCATGCATAAAATCTTGATGGATGACTCATTTAAGCCTTCCATTGAGCATAAAAGAAGGCTAAATCTAGGGATGAAGGAAGTGGTCCGAGCCAAGGTATTGATGTTGTTGAATGCCAAAATTATATATAATATATTGGACAGTGAATGGGTGAGTTAAATGCAAATGGTTCCTAAGAAAGGAGGCATGACGGTGGTCAAGAATAAGATGAATGATCTAATTCCTACACGAACCATCACTGGATGGAGAGTGTGTATCGATTATAGAAAGTTGAACAAAGCCACACGGAAGATTCATTTCCCTCTGTCGTTCATTGATCAAATGCTTTATCGTCTTTTCAGTTATAACCATTATGGCTATTCAGGATACAATCAAATATCCATTGCACCGGAAGACCAAGAGAAGACAACTTTCACATGCCTGTACGGTACCTTTGCTTACCGTTGTATGTCGTTTGGTATTTGCAATGCTCTGGCAACGTTCTAATGGTGTATGATTGCTATCTTTTTTAATATGGTAAAGGACATAATGGAAGTATTCATAGATCACTTCTCGGTCTTTGGTTCATCCTTCGACCATTACCTCTACAACTTCTCACTTGTTCTCAACTGATGTGAAGAGAAACATCTAGTTCTTAGTTGGGAAAAGTTTCATTTCATGGTCAATGAGGGAATTGTCTTAGGCCATCGAGTCTCTTCCAAGAGGCTTGAGGTGGACCGAGCAAAGATTGAGACGATCGAGAAACTTCCACCGCCAATCAATGTGAAATGAGTCCGAAGTTTCTTAGGCTATGCTGGCTTCTACCGACATTTCATAAAAGATTTTTCTAAAACAGTGAACCCGTTATGTCATTTGATTGAAAAAGAAGCCTCGTTTATTTTTTATGAAGCTTGTATGGAAGCATTCAATGCTATGAAGGAGAAGTTGATCTCGGCTCCAATTATAGTCGTTCCAGATTTGAATGAGCCTTTTGAAATTATGTGTGATGCGAGCGATTATGTGGTTGGAGTTGTTTTAGGCCAACGCAATGAGAAGATCTTTTGATTCATATACTATGTAAGTAAAAAATTAAATGACACTCAAGAGAACTACACCACCACTGAGAATGAGATGCTGTCGGTGGTCTTTGCGTGAGATAAGTTTCGATCTTACATTATAGGATCCAAAGTCATCATCTATACAGACCATGCTGCCATCCAGTACTTATTTGAGAAGAAAGATGAAGAAAGATGCCAAGCCATGTCTAATCCAATGGATTCTCTTGCTCCAAGAATTTGATGCTAAGATTAGAGATAAATAGGGGAGTAAAAATATGGTTGCTGATAATCTATCCTGGCTTGTGCAAGAAGATGTTGGTGAGGAGTCTTGTATCATGGATGTTTTTCCAAATGAGTAATTGTTCAATGTTGAAACTAAACTTCCGTGGTTCGCGAATATCATCAATTATCGTGAGTGCAAGGTGTTGCCGCCAGACTTATCAAGTGCTCAATGGAAGAAATTCTTATTCAATGCGAAGCATTACATGTCAGGTTAATCCGATGTTGTTCAAAAAATATGCTGACCAAGTCATTCGGAGATGTGTTCCAGAATAGGAAATGGCAAACGTTCTATATCATTGCCATTCATCACCGTGTGGGGGGCATTTTGGAGCGACACGGACAGCCGCTAAGGTGCTTCAGTCAGGTTTTTATTGGCCAATGCTCTTTCGTGATTCATATACATTTGTAAAAACTTGTGATCGATGCCAGAGGGTTGGAAACATCTCAAGACGGAATAAGTTTCCATTAACATCCATTCTCGAGTTGGAGCTTTTTGATGTGTGGGGGATTGATTTCACAGGGCTGTTTTCTCCATCCTTTAGTCAGAAGTATATCTTACTGGAAGTAGATTATGTGTCCAAATGGGTTGATGTTGTGGCCACGCCAACCAACAATGCCAAGGTGGTTCTGAAATTCCTTCAAAAGAACATAATGACAAGGTTCGGAACTCCTCGAGCCATTATCAATGATGAAGGAACCCACTTTTGCAATAAAATGTTCAAAACTTTACTAACAAAGTATGGAGTCCGACATAAGGTGGCTCTTCTATACCATCCCCAAACAAACAGCCAAGCCGAAGTATCCAATTGAGAGATAAAGCAGATCTTGGAGAAGACGGTTTACACCAACCGTAAGGACTAGGCGTTGAAATTAGATTATGCATTATGGGCATACCACATGGATTTTAAAACACCGATTAGAATGTCACCGTATTAGTTGGTGTTTGGAAAAGCGTTCCATTTGTCGGTTAAATTAGAGCACCGTGCCTATTGGGCGATAAAAAAGTTGAATTTTGATCTCAATGCTTCGGGGCAAAAACATCTCCTCCAACTCAATGAGATGGAGGAATTCTGGAATGAAGCATATGAGAACACCAAGTTGTACAAAGACAAAATAAAGAAATGGTATGATAAGAACATAGTCAAGAGGGAGTTCAGCCCAGGACAACAGGTTCTACTTTTCAATTCTCAGTTAAGACTCTTTCTCGAAAAATTGAATTCCAGATAGTTTGGACTGTTCTAGATCAAGCATGTATTTCCATTCGGCTCAGTTGAATTGGAAGGTGATGACTGACGGATTTTCCGAGTCAATGGGGAGAGAATCAAGAACTATTTTGGGAATGAAGAACGAGTTGTAGAGAGTATCTCCCTCGTTGACGGCTGATGTGGAAGTTTGCTAACTCTAGCTAGGGACGGTAAAACAAGCGCTCTTTTTTATATACAATGGATATGTAGTTAACTTTAATAGTTGTTAAATGTTTTGAAGTTTAAGTTAATTTGTAGTTTGTTTATGCATGTTTAGAAGTTTATTGTTGTGTTGTGAATACTTAGTGCAATGTATGCATGTTTGTGTTTAGTTTTAGTATTAATGTGTTTATGTATGAAGTAGTAACTGTGTGTTGAGTTTTTGAGTTCTTCTAGGCCATTACCCGATGATGAAACTTACTCCCAAATTGTTTATCGAGGTCAGCGGTAATGCCCATTCATGTGTGTTCTGTGTGTTTGACATTTCGATTAGGTAAAAGTCGTTTTGGATCCTAAATTGCACGATCACATAGACTCAATGTATGGTTATTCAATCAATTTGACGCCGATTATTCAGTAGCACGTTCATGATAATTTTAGGGATTCTAGAACTGGATTTGGGGAAACTTGAGACAAAATTCTAGGCGAGGTAGTTCAGGAGACATGATTTAGGCATTCATTTTGATCACTTGAGTCGTTGAAGCCTACATTGTTATATGTTTTATCCCTCGTCACCATGTCGAAGCCTGTACGCCGTTTCAATTCTAAACACGTAACAAATGCCCCGGCCAATAAAACATTTTCCAGACCTATGTCGCTAAACTTAGGGCACAATTTGAGTCAAAATCAAGTGAGCATTTGTAAATGCAACTTGAAGTGAGCTGTTGGGTTTTGGGTGAACTTTTGAATAGTTCAGTATTCGAGTACTCACTTGTCATTTTTTCTATCATATTCCCACACCCGTGAAATTTTACAAATCAAATAAGTTTGGGGGTGTGGTTTTGATTAAAAAAAATATGTAAATATAGTTCTATTTTTATTTCTTTTGACTAGTGAGTACAATGTTTTTAAAATATGTTCAAGGTTGTTTTGAATTTATCTTTGGGGTTACGAGTGTGATTGAGCGTCAAGCGTTGTGCCTCAGGTATCGTTGAGTTATAACGTTTACCTGTTTTCTATACATGATATACCCTTGGCCGTTTACCAAAAAACGGACCAAGTCCTTTTGATCTTTTTGAATTTCCAATCCTACATTAGTGGAGAATGAAACCCAGTCTGGCATATAGATATCCTAATACTTTATGGTTTAAGTCATGATCTTTGTTGGTAAATAATCAAATTCGGTGTTTTAATAGTTGTATAATTGAGTTTTCACACACACACTTTGAATGGATCTAGAATGGCGTTTACTGATATTGAATGTTGAAATTCTAGAACACCACATGGTGTGTTTTATTCTTGAACTTGATTTGATTCCGGGCCGTTGAGAAAAAAATATTTTGGTTTATTAGTTGAATTCAGAACTCGCATGTCATTACTGCTAGTTCGTTTATGTTTTTTTTTCATTTTTAGTATTAAAGTTAGTTAATTAGACAGATAGTTTATTTTAGTGTTAGGGTGTTTTGCTCGAGAACTAGCAAAATTCCAAGTTTGGGGATATTTGATAGATTGAAAAACAAAAACTTATCTATTTCCAAGCCGAATTTGGTAGTTTTTTAGTGTTTTTGTAATATTTTAAAGTGTTTATATTCGTTTTTATGTAAATCGGGTGTAGGGAGGTAAATGGTTGAAAATCGAGCAAATCAGTAGTAAAACAGTGGAGAAACATTGAAAAATATCAAAGAAAAAAAACTGCAGCCTCACCGTTGTAGCGGTGAGCCCCATTGCTGCAGCACGGCGTGCCCCATCGCTGTAGCGCCGGCGTCAAGGGCTACTGACCCATGACCACTGCAGCGATAAAAGGTCGGTAGACCTTCTACCCAACCACCGTTGTAGCGATGGCCCTCATCACTGCAGCGATGGAAGGGCAGAAGGCCCATTGCATTACCATCGCTGTAAAGATCAATCAACCAGTTGGATTAAATCTTTTGGGATATTTTTAGGATATTTTTGGCCAAGTTGATGTACACCCCTTCTTACCTTATATCAAAGACATTTTACACTTGTGAGAATCCATAGTCCAGACTAAGAAAAATGAGAACTCATTTGAGGAAGAGAAAATTTCGGAGCGGTTTTTGCGAAAGTAGAACAATCCACTCTTCAGATTTGTCATTCTCTCTTTGTTTCCATATTCATTTCTAAACTTTGTATCTTGAATGATGAAGTTATTCTCATATTTTAATGTATATTTGGTTGTGATCATGGTCGGGTAAATAAATATTATCTAGGGATTAATTAGTTCATGTATATACATGTTTGAGTGAATATAGGTTTCGTTAACGATTGTTTATCTTGATCCGATTGTGTTTACCATTTTATTACATCTTTGATATTCTTTTATGGTATTAGGGTTGGTGTGAGAATACGGGGTTTGACACTCAGGAGAGGTGACCCCAGATTCGAACAAGGGTTAAACACAACGCGACGGTCTAAAGTTTCGAAAGATTATTAGAACGTGTGTAATCCGTGAGATTGGGTCAAGACTCATGTCACAACCCACCCCCGGGGACCCGTCACCCGAGGCCGGGCGTGACATCGACATGGTGTTACCTGCCCAAATCAACTAAATACATACAGATATACACATATACATGTACTACTGTAGATGTATTTTTTTCCAAAAATACCTGAACCTTCTACGTACGGTTCACCTCCGACCGGCTCACCTCTAAAATGACACTACCTTCCGACTCTACCTAGTACCAGTAGTAGACCAACTCCTAGCCACGGTACCTGAAACCCAAATATTTTTATCAGTGTATTGTCTTCGTAATAAAAAAATATTTAATGGATCAAGCACAAACAATAAATACAACCTTTCAAAATATAATATTTTATAGTTACATACCCGGTAGAAAATCCAGTTCCACTGCCACCAATGAAATGAAATACGATAAAGATAATACCATACATCGCATACCATATTTGAAACCAATTTTCAACTGCCACCAATGTAAAGAAATAATTCATTTAAAATACCAAATACAAATATTTTAAGATAGCCAATCCAAATATTTTGAAACAGCCAGTCCAAATATTTTATATCAACCCGTCAAAGCATTTTAACCAAACCAGTCCAAACTTTTCAACATAATATAAAATACTTCTCACATCTTCTCCTACTAGCTATAGGATCGTTTTTACCTCATGATCGGGAGTTGCAACGGTACCGTACCACCCGCAGGTTTTACACTCCTGACGGGTCAAACCACCCTGCAGGACTTTGCCTAGCAGGTAATCCACATCTCGCAGGACATATCCTCCTGATGAGAACAAAATCTACATCCCGTAGGTCACACCCACCTAACGAGAAGAAAATCCACATCTCGTAGGTCATATATGCTTAACGAGAAGAAAATTCACATCTCGTAGGTCATATCCGCCTAACGAGAAAAAAATCCACATCTCGTAGGTCATATCCGCCAAACGAGAAGAAAATCCACATCTCATAGGTCATATCTGCCTAACGAGAAGAAACTATGGCATAGTCGGACTAAACATCACTTTCCACCTTAAAAATCGACTTCATCCAAAAATCATTTTTCCACCTTTAAAACCAACTTGATCCAAAAATCATTTTTCCACCTTTAAAACCAACGTGATCCAAAAATCATTTTCTACCTTTAAAATCGACTTGATCTATATAAGTTGCAAAATTGTCCATTTAAAATAAGCACATTTTCAACAATTTATACGAAAGTAAGATTTGTAAATTTACATAGAAGACAGTACAATCACCTCATTCTCCGCACTGCAAAAATGGTCACCGTCCAAAACCTACTTGGATGCTGACGCCTGTGAACCTAATAACGATAGGCCTAAATTAATATTTTATTTCAAAATAACCTAACGTGCAATGCAGACCCTAAATCTCATATTTCCCATTTCCCAAATTTTTATTATGAAGAACTATTATTTTGTCCGTTTCACTACGTTAATATTTATCGTACCAATTTTTCTAAGATTAACGATTATAACGACATTATTACGGTTACGAAAATTACTATTACGATTTCGAAACTTTTAATACTTAATAATTTAATTTAATCGATAATAATTTCCGATTAAAATTTTACCTGTTTCCAAATCGCTCGTGGGCCAAGAAATTTGATTTTTGAATTTATTTTATTTTTTTTCCTTCCCTTCTTTTTCTCTTTTTTTTTTCTGTTTTTCTGTTCTGCTGGAACTTCATCGCCTCGGCGATACGCTACCGCTGCGGCGAACTCCTTCGTCCCTATTCTGTTTCCTGGTTCAACAACTGGTCGTCCCTCTCTCTCTCTTGTGTTTCCATTTGGTTTCAGCCAGCAACGCACAAAAACACCACTCACCCACCGCCGGTGGCGACATACACAGACAGACGATCACCCACGCACACACACCGGCACTAACAGCACACACGCACATACACCATCACACATACACAGTCGAAGCAACACACACACACATATTGTCGTCGACACACACATACACAGTCAACCAGCGACGAACACACCCACACCATCAAACAAAACAGCGACGATCACGCCCTCACACAACGACGACGATGAACAGAAAACAGAACATACCCACAGTCACACACACACGCGCGCGTCTAATCAAATACACCCACACATACGCAGCAGCACACACTAACACACGACGAACACACACACTGCCGACGATCACAAACAGCACCGACGATACCCACCGAACCGACCAAACACCTCACCTCCGATCCTCTCTCTCTCTTCTCCGTTTTCTCATTCCTTCTTTTCAAGTTTATGATCACGATTTGCATGGATGAATTTATATGCATGATCATAGTGGATCTCCCTAATCCCTTGCATTGCCACGTCGCCTCACTCCTACGTCGTCTCTTCCACTGAATGACTACACCACAACACTTCTTCTAATGGAGTCGTTTTCGTCCGCAACACCTGATCTTTACGACTCAAAATCTGGACTGGCTGCTCAACGTATGTCAAATCTTCTTCCAACTCGATTGGTTGAGAAGTCAACACATTCGAAGGATCTGGTACATATTTCCTAAGCATTGACACGTAGAAAACATCATGTAATCTAGACAGTTCTGGCGGTAGGACAAGTCGATAAGTTGTCGCACCAACCCGTTCTAGGACTTCGTATGGCCTGATATATCTCGGACTTAGCTTCCCTTTCTTCCCGAACCTCATTATGCCCTTTCACGAGGATATACGCAAAAACATATGATCGTCCAATTCAAATTCCAACTCTCGCTTACGCTTGTCAGCATAACTCTTTTGTCGACTCTGAGCAATCTTCAATCTTTCTTGAATCACCTTTACTCTGTCTATTGTCATTTGAGCTATATCCGGCATCAGTAATTTGTTTCTCCCACTTCAGTCCAGCAGACTGGGGTTCTGCATCTTCTGCCATACAACGCTTCATACGGGACTACTTCGATCGTTGAATAGTAGCTGTTATTGTAGGCAAATTCTATCAACGCCAAGTGATCATCCCAGCTACCAGAAAATTCCAGAACACAACCCCTCAACATATCCTCCAACGTCTAGATCGTACGCTCCGATTAGCCGTCAGTTTGCGGATGAAAAGTGGTACTGAATTTCAACTTGGTACCCAAAGCAACTTGGAGACTCGGCCAGAACTTCGAAGTAAATCTTGGATCTCTATCCGAAACTATGGAAACTGGAACACCATACAATCGAACAATCTCGTCAATATACAGTTGGACATACTTATCAAGAGAGCACATCGTCTTTACAGCTAAAAAATGAGTAGATTTAGTAAGCCTACCAACAATCACCCAGATGGAATTATGCCCCTTTTGAGTACGAGGTAATCCCGAAACAAAATCCATCATGATATGCTCTCATTTCCACTCTGGTATAGGTAGAGACTGAAATAACCCACCTGAACGTTGGTGCTCGACTTTGACTTGTTGATAAACGAGACACCTGTCAACAAATTCAGTAATTTTTCGTTTTATTCCATTCCACCAATAGTATTCTCGCAGATCCCGATACATTTTGGTACTGCCCAGGTGCATTGCGTATGCTGAGCTGTGTGCTTCCTCCAAGATATCCTTCTTCAGATTAGCATCATTAGGTATACACAGTCTATTTTCCACCATCAAATCCTCATCGTTATCCCTGACACGATAGTCTATTTTGTGAC
The DNA here is from genome assembly GCA_016647705.1 of Eucommia ulmoides. Taxonomy (NCBI): domain Eukaryota; kingdom Viridiplantae; phylum Streptophyta; class Magnoliopsida; order Garryales; family Eucommiaceae; genus Eucommia; species Eucommia ulmoides. The sequence goes on from CM028330.1 coordinate 35,951,721, forward strand.
CACTCTTTACTTCACTCTAATCTTCCCCAATTGGGCATCTGTCTTATGTGCTTCAATAATACGGTCGATTAATGTCAGCCTCAAAGTCAAAGTCACAAGCAACATTGTCGTCTGACCAACCACCAACTGAACTCGCAACGATCTCAACTCGGCATATAGATTGGTATGAACAACTTGAATGTGCGCGACCGAACCCGCCGATTTCCGACTCAAAGCATCCGCTACAACATTGGCCTTTCTAGGGTAATAGTGGGTAGTACAATCATAGTCCTTGATTAACTCTATCCAACGTCTCTGCCTCAGATTTAGATCCTTCTGAGTAAACAAGTATTTCAAACTCTGGTGGTTGGTGTATATTTCACAAGTCTCGCAATATAGGTAGTGTCTCTGGTGGCCGCTAAATAAGCACTGCCACTTTCACCGCAAGCGTACGGATCAAGTTTTAGTATAATGGACCTTTCGGTCGGGTATCGTATCCACAGGGATTGGTGTTGTTACTATCGAGTACCGCGATTGTCATAACCTGATTTTATCTAGTCGACCAAAAATGTAATTTAATTAATTAATACTAATATATTAATTTAACTATACTAATACTAATATTAATATGAGATAATTTTGAGAGAATAGGTTGCCTAGGAATTAGTTTCGTTTACGAATGCGTGTTCAGTCTCGTTTTAGTTTATGTTAACAGCATTTAACTTATCCGACAATCTCGATATCTAAAACTCCTCTGTCACCTCTCCCGAGTGTAAGACGGGGGATATAACACAACTTCGTGTCAACGAAGAAGTCCCCCTCAACGTCTTAACGACCCTAGGTTGCGTGAGTCTTGCCCCAATCTCATTGATCGCATACAAAACCTCAGTTTGTAAACTCTCTCGCCACCTCTCCCGAGTGTAAGACGAGGGATATAACGTGACTTTGTGTCAACGAAGAAGTTCCCTTCAACGTCTTTACAACTCTAGGTTACGTGAGTCTCGCCCCAACGTCATTGATTTTGTGCATTATGTTTACCCTATCGACAATCTCAATTCTAAAACTCCCCCGTCACCTCTCCCGAGTATAAGACGAGGGAATACATGATTTCGTGTTAACACTGAAGTCCCCCTTAATATCTTAATGACTCTCGGTTATGTGAGTCTTACCCCAACGTCATTGATTGTCCACAATCCAAACCCCGACCGGGTTATAGGATTATGGCGTTTGTTTATTCTAGTTCGAATCTGGGATTTGTCAAACCCCGTATTCTCGATATGTAAATATAAGCAATATAAATACACAATACAGCACACACAATCAACATAACGAAGAATAATCGCAAACAAAATACAAACTCAACTAAACAACGTTTTCATAAATTATATTAATAATCCCTATACAACCTATGTTTAGTCAATGGCCATAACCACGTATACAATGTAAAATAGCGTAAACATACTCAACAACTACCAAAGTGAAGAAAACAAAGAGAAGAAATGAGCGACTTAGTCAATATCCGAAGAATAGCCGCTAGAACCATCGAACGATCACTTCTTTCTTCATCCTCCACCTCAGGTTGAGAGCTCTCCCTCAAAAATCCTTAATCCGACTCCTAAAATATGGCCTAAGGCCTTAGGGGCCGAAGAGGTCTAAAGAGAATAGGAAAGAAGGGTATTTATAGACAAAATATCTAAAAAAATATCTAATACTCTGTAGAGGCCACTACCGTGGCGATGGTCGGTTAAGGTTCACCACGGTGGTGGAGAAAGTAGTGGCTGTGGAAAACATTCTGCTAAATTTCCGCCTAGGCTGTGGAATTTCCGCCTAGGTGGTGGGTGATTTTCGCCTAGGCCGAGGAATTTTCGCCTAGGCGATGTGTGATTTCCACCTAGGCCGAGGAATTTCTGCCTAAGCCGAGCGCAATCAGCAGTAATTTGTTCTTCTCAACATCTTCACCGCCTCGGTGGTGGTCTGGACGCCGCAGCGATGAGCTTGTTTGCAGAATATTGCCGTCTTGCTCATTTTTCCACCGTTCTCCGACCGTTCTTGATACGATTCACTCGTTTATGCTACGATTTCATATATTTTCACCCCACGTACCTGTTTTAATACAAAAAGAATAAAAAAATATTAAAACATATAAAAATAACTATAAACGTACCCGAAAACTAACAAATTCGTGTTAAAAATAGATAGGTAATTTACACCTATCAAATACCCCCAAACTCATAATTTTGCTAGTCCTCGAGCAAAACACCCACACAATACAAGAAAATATAAAAACTAAGTATGAAATTGAGAACTAAAAATGAAAAAAAAAACACTAAAAACAAATATGTGTAAGTTTTGATTATCATCTACCGACCGAAAGATATTTCCTCATCGGCCCCCAGTCCTATCAAGTTCAAGCATAAATCACACCATGTTATGTTCTAGAATTTCAACGTTCAAAAATAGTAAGCGTCATTCTAGATCTTGTTTAAGTATGTGTGATTAAACTCACATATACTATTATCCATTGATTAGATGGGATTATCCCTAAATATAGTTCATGACTAAAACCTTTAAGGTATAGGGAATCCATATGCCTGACCCGGGATATATTCTTCACTAATATAGGCTTGGAGCTTCATGAAGATCATTAGGGCTTGGTTCGATTTTTGGGAAAATGGCCAAGGGTAAATTTGGAATTGGAAAATGGGTTAACGTCGTTAACTTAACATTACCTGAGGAATATCGCTTGGCACTCTCACACTCGAAACCCCATAGTTTATTTAGAAACAACCTTAAACGAACGTTTAAGAATGTCGTACTCACTTGTCATGTCAAAAAGAAACGATTTTTTTTAACTACACATCACACCCCCAAACTCATTTGATTTGTAATATTTAAGGGGTGTGTGAAAAACAAACAAAAATGACAATTGAGTACTCGAATACCGAACCAATATAAAGTTCGTCCTAAACCCAACCGCTCACTTCAAGTAGCATTTGCAATTGCTAACTTGATTCTCTCAAATTGTGCCTTTAATTCGGCGATATAGGTTTGGAAAAAAATCAATCGGCTAGGGTATATGTTAAGTGTTCAGAATTGAAACGGCTTTTAGGCTTTGACAGGGTAACGAGAGATACTGATATTGCATGGTAGGATTCAAAAGGCTTGAGCAACAAAATGACTACCTAAATCATATCTCCTAAACAACCTCGCCTAGGATTTCACCTCGAATTTCTCCCAAATTAAGTTCTAGAATCCCTATTGTCATGAAATTTATTGACAGATAATCGGTTTCAAATCAATAAGATAGTGTTATATTGAGTTTACGTACTCATGCATTTAGGATCTAAAATAACTTTTACTAAGATGATACGTTTAGCACACAGAACATACATGAATGAGTGTTACGCTCGACCTCAAAACAATCAGGGGACAGAGTCATCATCGGGTAAAGGCCCAGATGACGTCAAAACTTAGCACAAAACAACAATTAAACTAAACAAACTAATCCTAAACAAGCATGCAAACTATAAAAATAGTAAAATTTAACTAAAAACATAAACACATACTAAAACATACTACACGTCACCACCAACTCAAAACAGGTGATGTCTAAGACGAGCTGTCAGCAATCCCAATAACAGTAAATAGTATGATATTGAAGATAGGGGTTTAGAACATGTACCTAGGAGGCGAGAGAATCTCGCCTCCGACTCAAATTGACGGAGATGTATCTAATTTATTTGTGACCCTGGGTTGCCTCCCAAGAAGCGTTTGGTTTAATGTCCTTGGCCCGACACATGCCCTCAAGACTGGCGAGATGTTGCAATGAAAGGAGCACAAGAGTACGTGTCGATCTAACATATTCAAGCATCCTGTAGGAAAACAAAAACAAAACTACAAACAAAAATTATATACAATAGAAATGCCTAGATTAAAATCGAGTTATTTACTCGCAATATCGACAACAATCAACAAGACAATCCCCGGCAACAGCGCCAAAAACTTGGTGGCCGCTAAATAAGCGCTACCACTTTCACCGTAAGCATATGGGTTAAGTTTTAGTATAATGGACCTTTCGGTCGGGTATCGTATCCACAGGGATTGGTGTTGCTACTATCGAGTACCGTGATTGTCATAACCTGACTTTATCTAGTCGACCAAAAATGTAATTTAATTAATTAATACTAATATACTAATTTAACTATACTAATACCAATAGTAATATGAGATAGTTTTGAGAGAATAGGCTGTCTAGGGATTAGTTTCGTTTACGAATACGTGTTCAGTCTCGTTTTAGTTTATGTTAACGGCATTCGACTTATCCGATAATCTCGATATCTAAAACTCCTCCGCCACCTCTCCCGAGTGTAAGACGAGGGATATAACGCAACTTCGTGTCAACGAAGAAACCCCCCTCAATGTCTTAACGACCCTAAGTTGTGTAAGTCTTGCCCCAACCTCATTGATCGCATACAAAATCTCAGTTCGTAAACTCCCTCGCCACCTCTCCCGAGTGTATGACGTGGGATATAATGTGACTTTGTGTCAACGAAGAAGTCCCCCTTAATGTCTTAACGACTCTAGGTTACGTGAGTCTCACCCCAACATCATTGATTTCGTGCATTGTGTTTACCCTATCAACAATCTCAATTCTAAAACTCCCCCATCACCTCTCCCGAGTGTAAGACGAGGGAATACATGACTTCGCGTCAATGCCGAAATCCCCCTCAATGTCTTAACGACTCTAGGTTACGTGAGTTTCGCCCCAACGTCATTGATTGTCCACAATCCAAACCCCGACCGGGTTATAGGATTGTGGCGTTTATTTATTCTAGTCCGAATCTGGGATTTGTCAAACCCCATATTCTCGATATATAAATCTAAGCAATATAAACAAACAATACGGCATACACAATCAACATAACAAAGACCAATCGCAAACAAAACACAAACTCAACTAAACAACGTTTTCATAAATTATATTAATAATCCCTATACAACTTATGTTTAGCCAATGGCCATTACCACGTATGCAATGTAAAATAGCGTAAACATGCCCAACAACTACCAAAATGAAGAAAACAAAGAGAAGAAACGAGCGACTTAGCCAATATCCGAAGAATAGCCGCTAGAACCGTCGAACGATCACTTCTCTCTTCATCCTCCACCTCGGGTTGAGAGCTCTCCCTCAAAAATCCCTAATCCTACTCCTAAAATATGGCCTAAGGCCTCAGGGGTCGAAGAGGTCTGAAGAGAAGAGGAGAGAAGGGTATTTATAGACAAAATATCTAAAAAAATATCTAACACTGCGCAGAGGCCACCGCAGCGGCGGTAAAGTATGTCGATTAAGGTTCGCCATGGCGGTGGAGAAAGCGGTGGCTGTGGAAAATATTCTGATGGATTTCTTCCTAGGCGGTGGGTAATTTCTGCCTATGTCGAGGAATTTTCGCCTAGGTGGTAGGTGATTTCCACCTAAGTTGAGGGCAGTCAGCAACAATTTGTTCTTCTCAACATCTTCACCGCCGCGGCGGTGAGCTTGTTTGCAGAATCTTGTCGTCTTGCTCATTTTTCCACCATTCTCCGACCGTTCTCGATACGATTCGCTCATTTATGCTCCTTTCATACCTTTTCACCCCCACACACCTGTTTTAATACAAAAAGAATAAAAACATATTAAAATCTATAAAAAATAACTATAAACGTACCTGAAAACTAACAAATTTGGGTTGGAAATAGATAGGTAATTTACACCTATCAGTCTCCAAATCTTCAGGGCAACCACAATTGTTGCCAACTCCAAATCATGCGTTGATAATTACGCTCACAGTTCTTCAATTATTGGAAGGCATATGCAATCATGTGCTTATGTTGCATCAGTACACACCCTAGCCCTTGGTGTGACGCATCGCTGTAGATCACAAAGCCACCACCTTCAGTCGAAGGAGAAAGTATTGGCGCCGATATTAGTCTACTCTTCAGCTCTTGGAAACTCTACTCATATTTGTCAGTCCACTCGAACTTAGATCCCTTGCGAGTCAATTAGGTCAATGGGACAGTTATGACATAAAATCCCTGCACAAACCAACGATAATAACCCGCCAATCCCAAAAAGCTTCGAACTTCGGTCACACTTTTCGTCCTTTCCCATCGCACCACGGTTTCAACTTTCTTTGGATCCACTTGAATACCATTCCCCCAAGATAACATGCCCTAAGAACACAAATGTATCCCACCAAAACTCATATTTGCTGAATTTCGCGTACAACTGCTTCCCTCGCAAAGTCTGCAATACAATATTGAGATACTCCGCATGTTCTTCTTTATTTTGAGAGTAGATTAGTATATCATCAATGAACACGATAATAAACCGATCTGGTTAAGGTTGGAAGATCCGATTCATCGAATCCATAAAAGTAGCTAGGGCATTCGTCAACCCGAATGGCATAATCAAGAATTCATAATGCCCTTACCTCGTCCGGAATGCCATCTCTACCACGTCACTGTCTCTGACTTTCAACTGGTGATATCCCGATCGAAGAACTATTTTGAAAAATACCCTAGCCTTCTACAGTCGGTCAGACAAATCAACAATTCTAGGCAACAGGTATTTATTATGAACCGTCACCTTATTCAACTGTTGGTAATCAATACATATCCTTAATGTGTCATCCTTCTTCTTCACGAATAACACTGGGGCTCCAATACCCAAGCTCCATGAAGAGAAACACTAGGTCTGATAAAACTGCGGTCTAACAGATCTTGTAACTGAATCTTCAATTTCTTTAGCTCAGTAGGCGTCATACGATAGGGTATGATTGATATCAGAGAAATTCCTAGAAGTAACTCGATAATGAATTCCATCTCCTTATCCACTGGAAACCCTGGAAATTCTTCTGGAAAAACATCGAGAAAATCCCTGACCAATGAAATATCCGTCACCTGAACTTTATTCCGTCTGGTGTCAATCACATGCGCGAAGTATTCCTAACATCCCTTCTTTAGTAACTTCCTAACCTCCAGGACTGAAATCAAACTGACTAGGGTAATGATCCTGTCCATCGAAAATACCAACTCTGGCTCGCCTAAGACCTGAAAGATAACTTCCTTTTTAAAACAATCTACCGTGGCATGATAATCGGATAGCAAATCCATACCCAGTATCACATTAAAATCGTGAATACTCAGGGGTAATAGATCTACCAATAATTCTCTATCGCCGATTCGAAATGGACTGTCCTTATACACACTATCTACCAACACGGACTCACAGTTCTTGACTGCTTCCTGCACAACATTCCCTATTAATTTCGTTGTGCTTACCAATTTCGCATTTCTTTTAATTTTGCCTGCCCGTCAACCTAGAACGTATTTCCAAATTAAATCTTTTCTAGAATGGTCTACATCTTGTCTCTTCCGTTTTTACCAAATTAGGAACAAATTAGAACTAAACATCGAATTTAATCTCATACTACAGAACGGTCATCTTTCCTGTTTCAATAATATGAATTCCCCCTCCAATAAAATTATAAGGGTTCCCCTTAGTATTGCCTAGAAGGCAATTTTATACACACCCTTGGATGTTGTACATTATGATAGAATCCATGTATATCAAAGAGTAGCGCAAAGGGTTGGGTAGTCCCACAATATCAGTAAGGTATTATCTAATAATCCAATTAATAACTTAGCATTGGATGAATTAAGTGTGCTCTGTCACTCTATTGATTTAACAACTAAAATATTAAGGGGTTCCGACAGTGAATCCCAACATCAAGTAATACGAATATGATTGTTTATCAATTATAATTTAACATTTTCAACCACTAGCACCCCTACAATCGTGATCCATCCATTACCACTACCAATAACACCACCCAAACCACCAACTAGTAATATCACAACTTCGTCGCACCCACTAATTACCAACAAGACAAATAACAATGCACGACGCCAATGTACTATCTAATGCAATGAAATAACTATCACTCACGTGCTGAACCTACCTATCGATACCCTATCTCATGGCCCACCACTGGCTCGACATCACCTATCGACACCCTATCTCATGGTCCACCACTGACTCGACAAACTGACATGTCTACAGAACCTATAACCCAAGCTCTGATACCAAAAATATCACAACCCACCTCCCGGGGACCTGTCACCCGAGGCCGGGCGTGACGTCGACATGGCACTACCTGCCCAAATCAACTAAATACATACAGATATACACACATACACATACTACTGTAAATGTATTTCTTTTCAAAAATACCTGAACCTTCCACAGTTCACCTCCGACTGACTCACCTACAAAATGACACTACCTCCAGACTATACCTAGTGCCAGTATTGGACCAACTCCTAGACGCGGTACCTGAAACCAAAATATTTTTATCGGTATACTATCTTCTTAATAAAAAAAAAATTAATGAATCAAGCACAAATGTTAAATACCACATTTCAAAATATAATATTTTATAGTCACAAACCCAATTGAAAATCCAGTTCCACTACCACCAATTAAATGAAATACTAAAAAGATAATACTGTACATCGCATACCATATTTGAAACCAATTTACAACTGCCACCAATATAAAGAAATAATGCATTTAAAACACCCAATACAAATATTTTAAGGTAGCTAATCCAAATATTTTGAAACAATCAATCCAAATATTTTATTTCAACCCGTCCAAGCATTTTAACCCAACCAGTCCAAACTTTTCAACATAATATAAAACACTTCCCACATCCTCTCCTACTAGCCATAGGATCGTTTTTACCACATGATCGAGAGTTGCAACGGTACCATACCACCCGCAGGTTTTGCACTCCTGACAGGTCAAACCACCCTGTAGGACTTTGCCTAGCAGGTAATCCACATCTCACAGGACATATCCTCCTGACGAGAAGAAAATCTACATCTCGTAGGTCACACCCGCCTAACGAGAAGAAAATCTATATCTCGTAGGTCATATCCGTCGAACGAGAAAAAAATTCACATCTCGTAAGTCATATCCGCCTAACAAGAAGAAAATCCATATCTCGTAGGTCATATCTGCCTAACGAGAAGAAAATCCACATCTCGTAAGTCATATCCATCTAACGAGAAAAAAATCCACATCTCGGAGGTCATATCTACCTAACAAGAAGAAACTATGGCATAGTCAGACTAAACATCACTTTCCACCTTAAAAACTAACTTGATTCAAAAATCATTTTTCCACCTTTAAAACCAAATTGATCCAAAAATCATTTTCCACCTTTAAAACCAACTTGATCCAAAAATCATTTTCTACCTTTAAAACCGACTTGATCCATATAAGTTGCAAAATCGTCCATTTAAAATAAGCACATTTTCTACAATTTATACGAAAATAAGATTTGTAAATTTACATAGAAGATAGTATACTCGCCTCGTTATCCACACTTCAAAAATGGTCATCGTCCAAAATCTACTGGGATGCTGGCGCCTGTGAACCTAACAATGATAGGCCTAAATTAATATTTTATTTCAAAATAACCTAATGTGTCATGCAGGCCCTAAATCTCATATTTTCCATTTCCCAAATTTTTATTATGAAGAATTATTATTTTGTCCATTTCGGTACGTTAATATTTATCGTACCAATTTTTCCAAGATTAACTATTCTACGACATTATTACGATTGCGAAAATTACTATTACTATTTCAAAACTTTTAATACTTAACAATTTAATTTAATCGATAATAATTCCCGATTAAAATTTTACCTATTTCTGAATCGTTCGCGGGCCAAGAAATTGGATTTTTGAATTTATTTTATTTTTTTTCTTTCCTTTATTTTTCTCTTCTTTTTTTCTATTTTTCTGTTTTGCTGGAACTTCACCGTCTCAACGATACGCCACCGCCGTGGCGAACTCCTTCGTCCTTGTTCTGTTTCCCGATTCAGTAATTGGTTGTCCCTCTCTCTCTCCTCTATTTCTGTTTGGTGTCCGCCTGCAGCGCACATAAACACCACTCACCTACCGATGACGACGACATGCACAGACCGACGATCACCCAAACACACACACCGGCATGAACAATACACACGCACACACATCGTCACACACACACAGTTAAAGCAACACACACACGTACACAGTCGACTGGCGACAAACATACCCACATCGTCGAACAAAACAGCAACGATCACGCCCTCACACACCGACGATGATAAACAAAAAATATAATACACCCACAGTCACACACACACACACACGTTTGATCAAATACACCCACTCACACAACAGCACACACCAACACACGATGAACATATACACTGTCGACGATCACAAATAGCGCAGACGACACCCACCGGACCGACCAAACACCTCATCTCCGATCCTCTCTCTCTTCTCCATTTTCTCGTTCCTTCTTTTTAGGTTTATGATCACGATTTGCATGGATAAATTTATATGCATGATCAAAGTGGATCTCCCTAATCCCTTGTGTTGCCACCTCGCTCCTCCCTCTCTCTGTTTTCGATTCCTGATCCCGACAGTATATATATATATATATATATATTTGTTGATCCTAAGATTTTGATGAACAATTAAGTATTGATGTTTTGGTGGAACTAATGTTTTAATTGAGTGTTTCAGTGATTTAAAGTTCCAGTGATGAAGATGTCAAATTAAATATGCTAAATGATGAAGTTGAAGATATTTAAGATCAAATTAAATAGATGTTAGATGATGAAATTGAAGATATTCAAGATCAAATTAAATAGATGCTAAATGATGAAGTTGAAGATTTAAGGGTTTGAAGAAAATAGGAAAAACAATCCAGGTAAATTTCAACTCTTAATATCTCATTTAGGAACACACACAGCATAAAATGTATTTTATCATTGATGTGTGTTTTGATTAAGTTAAATTATTTGCTCCTATGAGAAGTAAGAAGAAATAATTTTGAATAATTAAAATGGTATTTGGGAAAGTTAGTGGAGTTAATTGAGATGAATTTATTTGCTCCTATGTGATTTGAAAAGAAATAGTTTTGAATAACTACAATGAAATATAAGAATATTAGTGGAGCTTATTTAAGAGAGAAAGTGGATAAAGGGGTGGAATTGTAAAAAGAAAGTAAGTTAAAAACAAGATCAGAGAAGTGATTCAGAAGGAAGAAGTCGACTGAGGAGTCGACCGGAGAAGGAAGATGAAACATCCTGAATTGAAGAGTCGACCGACTAGTCGACCTATGAAAACATCTGAACTCTTTGAAGCTGCGAGTCGATCTAGCAGTCGACCAATGAAAGCTTGACAAACTCTCTGAATCTGGGAGTCGACCGAGCGGTCGACCGATGAACTGCATTGGCTACATACTGAATCTCCTAGTCAACTGGGCAGTCGACTAGTGGCTCTGTTTCAGGATAATGTTTGATCCGAAATCACATCTAAAAGTAGTCGTTTTTTGTTAGGATTTGAAAGAGATTTAAGGGATTTTGTGATATTTAAGATATGGTTCATATATTAATTAAATCCTATTGATTTGGTATATTAAAAAATTAATGTTTCTCAATTTAGTACTTGAAATAGTTTCTATTCTTATTAATTGATATTGAGCAATACTTTGAGGTTTTAATTGAAATATTTTAAAGTTGTTTTTAAGTGAAATTGAACCTAAATGAAGTCATTATGATATAAGGGGTCTATAAGAGTATTTTATTGTCATGACACTTGTAAACTAGCCGTTAGGAGGCTAATTACATTTGCCTTTATATAGGCCAGTGAATTACATTAGTAATTAAGCAGTAAACAAGAGAGAAATTATATCATATCATATTGTGAGCTTTTATAAGAGTTATCTATCTTAAATATTGTGAGCTTTTCTGAGAGACGATCTTGAAGATCAATTGTTGTTTATCTTTACTGCTATTGAATTTAAAGCTACATTATTCTAATCATTATTTTGGTGTTATCCAGGTGAGATCTTTCTAGTTATATTCTTTCATTATATTATTTGATTATTGTTTGGAAATTTATCTTAGAAATTGTTTTTGATTTTTGAAGAAAATATTTTTATAAACAATTTCTTGAATCTGATTATGTGCTCTAATTTACTACCCATATTTCTGTTAAAATCAGATTTTTGTATCTCACATTTTTCTATCACTAGTTGGGATATTAATTGAGTTATTATTTATCTAGGGTGGTAGAAGCTCCTGAGTGAGATTTATCAATTTGTGTATTGATGAGTTGTGACGGATTAAATATCATTGGGGATATTTAATCAAGGGTAGCTGGGTTTCAATCTCTTCCTGTAAAGAGATTGAGGTAGTGATTCTTCTTGGATAAGAATTACATTTTGTGAGTGATTTTCTAACGGTTCAATCCTTACCGGGTAAAAGGATATTTGGAGTGTTTTAGTGAGATTTTGATTCTTGAGCCTAAGTGTTAAAAAAAATTAGGTTACTCTTTAGCCTGTAAAAAGTAGAGGTTATTCCTTAACCTTTGAAAAAAAATTGTAAAGGTTGATTCTAATCCTGTAAAAGAATTGGTGTGCGGGTTTGGATCCTACCTTCAAAGAGATCTTGAGAATTAGTGGGTGCGAATCTCCGTGGGGCTCGGAGGACTAAACTAGCCAAGAGTAGCTTGGTGAACCAGGATATATCTTGGTGTGCTGCATTATTAATTTGTTTATTTTTGCTGTTTGGGTGTGCACCTAGTTAATTGATTTATTCCGCTGTGATATAAAGATAATAATTAATTGAGGAATAAAATTAATTATTTGATTTATCAAATTTTATTCTGATATATTTTTTTAATTACCCAATTCACCCCCCATCTTGGGTATTCTACTGGGCCAATAATTGGTATCAGAGTTGGCTTTAGCTCGTTAAGCTTAACATCCTAGCTAAACCGGTCACGTGCACACACCACGGATGATGTGTTTTGTGTATCTTCTTTTGATAGTGGTAAATGTGTATATGATAATATGGTTTATGATTCTTATGATTTTAGTGGTAGTGATTGAGATGGTGATAATGAAAATGTCCATATTGTTATGAAAAAATTACTTTTTTTCACACTACTTTTTGCTAAAGAGAGCTTGAGTTTAAAAAGAAAAAGTGTTTCTTTTGAAAATGGTGGAAAAAGTGTTCGAAAATCTAAAATACATTTGGATGATTATTGTGGTTCAAAAGAGTTTTTGAAAGTTATTTTTTAAATTAATAATTTGCTCTCTAAAGTGGATTCTCTTGAAAATAAAAATAGAGTTTGAATAAATAAATTTGATATGATTTCTAAGCAAATGTCAGATTTTGTTTCTAAAATCGATTTACTTAAGAAAACTTTTGAAAAATCAAAATCCAACCTTAAGTCTATTTCAAGAGATTCTGAAAATGATTTTTCTAGACAAAATGGGTATACTTCATCGTCTCATCTTTCATCATAGGCTAGTGATAGTTATGTTTCTATTGTTAGAAATAATTTATATTTTACATCTTGTGCTTTCGATAATAAATCATATTTAAGATGTTATTATTGCAATAGGGTTGGGCATTTTAAAGTATCATGTCCGTTTCGGAACCTTAAGGTTATGTCTAATAAGGACGGATCCAAAATAAAATGGATACCGAAGAAAATTGTTGAAAAGTCTTGTGCAGAATTACAAAATGTTGGAAGTGGACCTGAAAGAACAGTTAAAGAGTTTATATCAAAGCCAAATCCACAAGCGACGTGTGCAAAGCGAAAAGATGCACCAAAGACACGAGGTGAAGTTATAAAGAAACCACAAGAGATATGTGCTAAGAGAAAAGTTGTACTAAAGCCAAGATGGGATAGCACAAGAAAATCACAAGCGATCCGTGCAAAGGGAATCCTCAATAAATCAAATAGAAAAGATCAAAGGAAGAAAGGATACGAACAATCCAAGAAGAATTGCGCACCCAAATCAATTATGAACTCAAATGAGGTAAAAAAAAAAAGTAAAGTCAACCCCAAAAGATAAAAAAAAAAAAAAAAAAAAAAAAAAAAAAAAAAAAAGGTACTCCTAACCTTCCGCATTTTAAATTTATTAAATTCATTAAAGATGGAGAGTCTCGACTTACCAAATAGGTAAGGTGTGATGGTTTCTAAGACCTATTTTCAATGATGTGTTCACTTGTTGTCTTAGAAATATTATTTGGTGATTATGAGAATCACATTTAGTTAAGGGGTATTAACATGTCTTTATATGCTTATATCAATTAGTAATCATGTGTCAATTTTAAAGCATGTTATTGAGATTTTGAAATTAAAATAAGCTAAGTTTTTTTTATTAATAATGATTTATTAAAATGCATGTTATTTGAGGTGAATTAAAAGATAAAGAATGATTTATCTTATTTGAATTGTTCAAGATCATGATTAATTTCTTACTTGGATATATTTATATGTCTTTTATCTGCTGTTTTTTTAAATGATTATTATTATGTAAGGGATTGAGCATGTTACGAGATAACATCTTTAATATGCATGTTATTGATTGAGATATGATCCATATTCTTGAGCATTAATGATTATGTATTAATGAGAAGCATGTTACTTGAGAAGACTCGATCTGAATTAATTACTTGAAATTGATTAGTGATCTCGCATGATGTTGAGAATAATTGATAGAATATCATTGAGAAATGCTTCATATCTTAGTGCGATAAAGATTATATGTTTCTAGATTCTATCTGTAAGGAAGATATATTTTGGTATCATTAGTGAGGTATGCGAACTTAACAGAATATGATTACATGCTATATTATTAAAAGATTTTGATTGCCTCGACGAGTTTTTCAAAAGAGTTAATATACTTGCGAAAAATTAATATCATGCTATATTGTTGAAATGTTATGATTATTCACCTATACATGAATATTATTCATTTAAAATTTGATAAAGGAATATTGCATGCTCAAAAAGATGTTTTGGTGTGGATCTTATTGGATTGAGTAGACTTGATATTTATCTATAAAAATGATTCACATAGTGATCATGTTTTGTGCTCAAAAGTTGATTTATGAGTTGATCCGATATGCTTATATTATATAATTTCCTAGAGTGAATTATCTATGTGTTCCCCTCCTACCTAAATTTGTTTTTGAGGATGACAAAGGGAAAGAATTAGTTGATGTTTTATTAATGGGGAGAATTAGTTGATGTGTTATTAAGGAGGAGTTTATTGATTAAATTTGTGCTTTATTGATTATGTTTTATAATATCTTTATTATTATGCTTAAATGAGTTAAAGAACCCGTCCTCAGATTCAGAGGGAGTGTAGTTATATTTTTATTTTAAAGAAAATATCAAAATTAATTGTCATCATCAAAAAGAGGGAGATTGTTGATCCCAAGATTTTGATGAACAATTAAGTATTGATGTTTTGGTGGAACTAATGTTTTAATTGAGTGTTTCAGTGATTTAAAGTTCCAGTGATGAAGATGTCAAATTAAATGTGCTAATGATAAAGTTGAAGATATTGAAGATCAAATTAAATGGATGCTAAATGATGAAAATGAAGATATTGAAGATCAAATTAAATAGATGTTAAATGATGAAGTTGAAGATTTAAGGGTTTGAAAAAATTAGGAAAAACAGCCCAGGTAAATTTCAACTCTTAATATCCCATTTAGGAACACACACGGCACAAAATGTATTTTATCTTTTGTGTGTTTTGATTAAGTTAAATTATTTACTCCTAGGAGAAGTAAGAAGAAATAATTTTGAATGATTAAAATGGTATTTGAGAAAGCTAGTGGAGCTAATTGAGATGAATTTATTTGCTCCTATGTGATTTGAAAACAAATAGTTTTGAATGACTAAAATGAAATATAAGAATATTAGTAGACCTTATTTAAGAGAGAAAATGGATAAAGGGGTGGAATTATAAAAGAAAGTAAGTTAAAAACGAGATCAGAGAAGTGATTCAGAAGGAGGAAGTCGACTGAGGAGTCGACCGGAGAAGGAAGATGAAACATCCTGAATTGAAGAGTTGACCGACCGGTCGACCTATGAAAACATATTAACTCTCTTAATCTGCGATTCGATCTAGGGGTTGATTGGTGAAAGCTTGACAAACTCTCTGAATCTGCGAGTCGACCGAGCGGTCAACCGATGAACTACATTGGCTACAAACTGAATCTCCTAGTCGACTAGGCAGTCGACTGGTGGCTCTGTTTCAGGATAATGTTTGATCCGAAATCATATCTAAAAGTATCCGTTTTTTGTTAGGATTTGAAAGATATTTAAGGGATTTGGTGATATTTAAGATATGGTTCATAT
Source organism: Eucommia ulmoides (assembly GCA_016647705.1). Taxonomy (NCBI): domain Eukaryota; kingdom Viridiplantae; phylum Streptophyta; class Magnoliopsida; order Garryales; family Eucommiaceae; genus Eucommia; species Eucommia ulmoides. Next base: position 35,967,980 of record CM028330.1, read on the forward strand.
ATTAATTAAATCCTATTGATTTGGTATATTAAATATTAATGTTTCTCAATTTAGTACTTGAAATAGTTTCTATTCTTATTAATTGAGATTGAGAAATACTTTGAGGTTTTAATTGAAAGATTTGAAAATTGTTTTGAAGTGAAATTGAACATAAATTAAGTCATTATGATATAAGGGGTCTATAAGAGTATTTTATTGTCATGACACTTGTAAACTAGCCGCTAGGAGGCTGATTACATGTGCCTTTATATAGGCCTGCGAATTTCATTAGTAATTAAGTAGTAAACAAGAGAGAAATTATATCATATCATATTGTGAGCTTTTATAAGAGTTATCTATCTTTAATATTGTGAGCTTTTCTGAGAGACGATCTTGAAGGTCAATTGTTGTTTATCTTTACTGCTACCGGATTTAAAGTTACATTGTTCTAATCATTATTTCGGTGTTATCCGGGTGAGATCTTTCCATTTATATTCTTTCATTGCATTATTTGATTATTGTTTGGAAATTGATCTTAGAAATTGTTTTTAATTTTTGAAAAAAATATTTTCATAAACAATTTCTTACATCTGATTACGTGCTCCAATTTATTACCCATATTCTTATTAAAATCAAATTTTTGTATCTCACTTTTTTCTATCACTTTTGGATATTAATTGAGTTATTATTTATCTAAAGTGGTAGAAGCTCCTGAGTGAAATTTATTTCTTATCAATTTGTGTATTGATGAGTTGTAACGGATTAAATATCAATGGGTATATTTAATCAAGGGTCGCTAGGTTTCGATCTCTTCTGTAAAGAGATTGAGGTAATGATTCTTCCTGGATAAGAATTGCATTTTGTGAGTGATTTTCTAACGGTTCAATCCTTATCGGGTAAAAGGATTTTTGGAGTATTTTGGTGAGATTTTGATTCTTGAGTCGTGTTAAAAAGAATTAGGTTATTCTTTAGCTTGTAAAAAGTAGAGGTTATTCCTTAGCCTTTGAAAAAGAAATTGTAAACGTTGATTCTGAACCTGTAAAAGAATCAGTGTGCGGGTTTGGTTCTTACCTTCAAAGGGATCTTGAGAATTAGTGGATGCGAATCTCTGTGGGGCTCGGAGGACTGGACTAGCCAAGATTAGCTTGGTGAATCAGGATATATCTTGGTGTGCTGTATTATTAATTTATTTATTTTTGCTGTTTGGGTGGACACCTAGTTAATTGATTTATTCCGTTGTGATATAAAGATAATAATTAATTTAGGAATAAAATTAATTGTTTGATTTATCAAGTTTTATTCTGATATATTTTTTAATTACCCAATTCACCCCCCCTCTTAGGTATTCTACTAGGCCAACAATATTAATTGTTTTTTTTTCAAATTACATTATCCTCCCCTAACTTCCTTTAAGTTGACATTTAAATCCCAAGATTTGAAATGAATGTTTCTAAAATTGCTAATTGATCCCCAAACTTTTAATTTAAATATTAAATAAGACATGTCCACCTCGTATTTTTCTAAATGTTCTAAAATGCAACTAAAATTATGTACGTGCGAAAATTAGGGTCTTGCAACTCATGTACTCGTTTAGACGCTAGATAGGGATATCGGCGTTAATGCGAGGTGCATATTCGCTCACTTTACCTCAGAAGAGATAGTGAGCGAGTTTACGATAGCTAGATTATCGAATAAGTTGAACACCGTTAATGTAAACTAAACGAAATCAAATATGTATTGGTGAATGAGATTAATCCCTAGGTAATCCATTTTCATAGATTTAATCTCTAGTTGTTAGGTTTAATTAGTTTTCAATTTGCAAACACAAATCAATTCTTGAAACGTCTAGATAATATTAAGCTATGTCAATTATAGTACTTAACTAATCGCTCAACAAATCCCAGTGGACGACACTCGATCTTAGGATCCACTATATTAAAACTTGAACTCGTGCACTTGCTAGTAAAATCAAATCATTAGAAAATAGTGAACAGTCACACTTCAAAATACTATGAAATAAATCACAAGATTTGTAACCTAATGGACATCTACCTTACTTTTTTGTAGAAGATTTAGAGATCAACCTTCTCCCCTAACATATTTACCAAAAAAAATAAAATGAAATAAGCTTTTATTGACCCTACTAAAATGAGTTCTCTAACTTTTTAATTCAAAAAAATGTCAAAATTACCTGACTAGTATGAGTTTAAACTTATTTTCCAAATTATAGCAAATCGGTCAAGATTCATCTCACCAACAACTACCGAAACTCGGTCAGTTGCTTGTGAGATAAGGGCACAGGCCCAAAATGGGTCAATGACCACATGTAGCCTACTCCACATAGGCTACATGAGAGGGGGCAATTAAGGGGCCTGCAAATGTACAGGCCCCCACCTCCAAGGTTATTATTATTTTTTTAAATTTTAGATTTTAAAAAATTAAATAAAAAAAATCAATTTTCCTTTTCTTTTTTTTTTAAATTAATATATTTATCTAATTTTTTTTAACATTAATCAATATAATAATCTATTTTTTCTTATAATATATTTAAAGATATTGATTTTGAAAAAATAACAACGAAACACCCAATACACAGTCTCTCTCTGCTATTTACTTTATTTCTCCAAATTCAAATATATTCATTTTAAATTTAATTTAAAAAAAAAATATTGATATACGTTTTATCTACTTCTATTGATGTATATAATACATTAATTACTTTTAGTTAGAAAGAAATCGACTGTACTTTTCGTTTATGTATATGTATGCATACAAATTATTTGTTTTTGTTTGCATGCAAATTTTTGTCCATTTTCACTTTTGTAAGTTTCATTATGGAGTGGTCAACGTACCCCAAATTTTTTGAAAGCAAAGGAAGTAGAGAACGGGAAGAAGAGAAAAATAAAGTTTCATTCTTCCCTCTCGAAATCCTCAAAATTCGTTCATTTTTTAAAATGAGTTTTCAGGGGTTTTTCTAGGCACCGATTTTGAAAACGTTCTTTGAGTCTGGATTTATGTTAGAAAAAGATTCGCCACCTAGCATAGGGTTAAATGGTGTGTTAGGTCACTGGAATTTTGGAAATTCATTTTTATTTGAAATGGCCCAAGTTTTTACTCGAAAACTGTTAGTCTTTTACCTGAGATTTCTTTAAATTCGAGGGTCGGTTATGCTTGGGGAAGGTGTTAAGCACTCCAAGACACCCGTCTGAAGAACAGTACCTCAGTCTAAGTAGATGTTCACGTTTAAACAAAGTCCAAGAAACTTCCATTGTTTTTGCTCAACAAAGTAATTCCCAATTTTTGTTTTTTCTTTGTTATGCCTTTTTTATATAAGGAAAGCAAGAAATATTACTATCTATCAGCAACAACAGATAAAGCATATGAATAAAAAATATTTTTGTATTTTTTATATTGACCGAACCTGTAAAGATTGCCTACGTATCCTAGTTTTCACCCGGAATCAAGTCGAAACGTAGTTCTTCTATTCAAGATAAACTAATTTTTATTTAGACAGGTGACCGAACTCGTACGTGAGTTGCTTACGTATCTCAGATAGTTGAGAATTAAGTTAACAAGTAGTTCATCTCGAGATGACTTATATTTTGTTTCTTATTTATTTTTTATGAGATAAGTACATGAATCGCATCAATGATATGTGGATATATATTTTTTATTTTGTCAAGAACACTCCAACAGAATTCACTTGCTTAGGCAAGTTTAATGTTTAGGTTTAGGTTTTTAGTTCAAAAAGAAAAAAAAAAAATATATATATATATATATATATATAGTATATGTGTCGGTCCTACTTGTAACTAAAAAAAACAGAAATATTTCTGAAGAAGATGCACACATATCTCCGAAGGAATAGAAGTCATCCCTTTATTCCGATTTTTTAGCCACAAGGGTCTCGACGGAGTATATATATATGGTGTCAGTCCACAAGCCAGATGACTTAGTGCCAGGCTGTAAGACCTCGATTTAGCTCGTACGTCATTTTAATTTCAATTGAGAGCATTTAGAAAATTTCGGGAGAAAATTGGAAAAAAATAAAATAAAATAAAATAAAATAAAATAAAAGTAAAGTAAAATAATAATGCTAATAATAAATAAAAATAAAATAAAATGATTATTGGGTCAAATTGCAAATTTGGGAACTTATTCTGAATTTGAGATGTACAAATTGTAGTCAAATTCCAGAATAAATTATTTTAAGAATCGAAATGCAATTTAAGAAAAAACTTAAAAAAATAAATGAGATTAAAATAAAACATAGGGGAAGATGGGGGGAGAAAAGGGTAATTTAAATAAAGATTTTTTTTATGTATAAAATATATATATATATATATATATATATATATATATATATATATATATATATATATATATATATATATATATATATATATATATATACATGTGTGTGCGTTGGAGGGATGCAGCCGGCCGACAGGGAGATCGAGAAGATGGAGTTCAACGTGGTGGACGATTGATCAAGCCTACACCACCATTCTCATGCATATATATACACATGCACACCACGTCGATTTCACCTCGGAAGAATGAACCATGATCTCAGAAATCTAGAGAGAGAAAGAGAGAGAGAGAGGAGGTCCGGCGGTCAGAGGGGTGTACTGGGTCGCCGGTGAGAAAGGTGATCGACAGTGACGTAGAGGCAGTCGACGACGTGGCGGTGTGTGCACTCTGTTCGTTGCGTGTGTGTGTGTGTCCAGTGTTCAGGTGATCATCGACGTCGGTGTGTGATTTCGTGCTAGCTGAAGCAGAGCAGAAACAAAAATGGCAGACGGTTTGATCGTTGCAGGTTGGTCTGTTCCGTTCCGTTCCGTTTAGGGACTGGTGAGTGTGTGTGGGTTTTGTGTTGTTGTTCGGCGCATGGGTGTTCCTCCGGCGGTGACGGTGTGCGTTAGGTGTGGGGGTTGTGTGTGTCCAACAGATGGGTATGATAGTTCGGTTGTAGAAGTGTCGGTGGTGGTTGTTGATCAACGGTGCCGTTGTGCAGAACCGGCGGTGAGGATCAGCTGAGGGGTGAGAAGTGGCTGGCGGTCGACGACAGTAGAGAGAGAGAGAGAAGTAGGCCGGCTGAACTGAAACGGAACTGTGAAGCAGACGCTGAAACAGAGAAAGAAGAAAAAAAAATTACGCAAACCCCCCCAGTAGAATCCAAAAATCCATCTCGCAGCAGACGAAAAATCCGAGAGAGGTAGAATTCCGAGCTTTCTTAATTGATGAATTTAATTGTCTCGTGGGTGGGTATGAAACTAATTATTAGTATTGAAATGTCAAAAACAAAAATAATAAATAATGGGACCGTTAATATGAACACAGTTTATATAGTAAACCGGAACGAAACAATGCTGATTTAATAATAAAATTCCAAAAGAAAAGGCGAGAAATAGGAATTAAGGAAATTAGGGTTGCATGGCGTGGTTTGGGGGTTTTTATACAAAATATTAATTTAGGCCCTGTCACTATTAGATTCGCAGGCACCGGAGTCCTAGTAGAAAATAAGCGGTCGAGTCTACGGAAACGGATACTCAGGTGAGTGTACTGTCTTCTTGCCAAACTATTTTTCTATGAATATATGTGATGAAATATGTGATTATTTAAACTGTATGAATTTGTAAATGATATGGATCAAGCAGGATTTGAGTGAGTTGGTAAAACTGGATTTTCGGAAGATTTCGATAATTTTCGAAAAGAAGTGGAGAATGAATTTTTGTTGGATTTGGTGAAATTAAACAGTGTTTTTAAAATAAAATAGAAAACATCTATTTTTCTAAAATGCCTGGTTTTCAAAAAAAAATAAGGGGTGAAAAAGTGGTTTTGATAGAATCGGACGTTTTCTTTAAAAGGAAATGCGAAATATGATTTTTGGATTTAAAAGTTGGTTTTGAGGAAAAGAGATAGACGTGGTGATTTGACGATGTTGAGTAAACGATATTTATGGAGTTATGATTCGATGATGCTATATTTGATTTTGACGATGCCATGGTTGTTCTCCCCGAAAGGGGTGTGGTTTCTCCCCGTAAGGGGTGTGGATTCTTCCCATGGGATATGGATGTTTCTCCCCGTAAGGGGTGTGAATTATATTTTTCTCCAAAAAGGGGTGTGGATATTTCGTAGGAAGGCATTCCTACGGATGTTACGGTACCGTTGCAACTCCCAATCGTGAGGTTAAAACGATCACTATGGCTAGCCAGTGTGTGTGTTGTGGTGGAGTGGTGTGTTTAAGATGTGTGTTTGAGGTGTGTGTTTGAGATGTGGTATTTTACTCATATTGGATGATTTATTATTTATTATGGTAATCGGTATGATTTTATACTAGATGAAACTTATCTATATCACTGCTGATATACTTATGCTTGATTCATATTTAATTATGGTGATATTTGGAACGTGTTATTATTTTAAAAAAATGTTTTACTAAGAAGGCAGTACACTCGCAGGTACAACAGCTAGGAGTCGGTCCCCTACTGGCACTAGGTAGAGCTATGTGATGGAGTCATATAGGCAATCGATAGAAGATGTCAAAGGCGAACCTATAAAAGGTTCATGGATAAATATTTTCAGTTCATAAATTTCGGGACGGGCGTGTCCCCCATAATAGATGTTTGTATTATTAAATGTGTGTATAGTTTATTTCATTAGTTTATTTGTGAATTTTGGAGATGTCCTGTTATAGTCACGCCAGTCTCGGGATGACGGGTGTCCGGGATGGGATGTGACACAGGCTGTGATCTAGACTATTGCAGAAATGTAAAAGTTAGTTGTTAGTAGTTAGTGGTTAGCAGTCAATAATTAGAGGTTTGTTTAGAGTTTTTTAGAGTTCGGTTTCATGTATTCTTGAGAGAATCAAAGATGTTAGGCACAACTTATGGTGTGATTGATATTTTTCACATGTTCTTGATATTCTTGACATATTTTTGTATGTTTTTGACTTGTTTCTTAATATATACACTATGTACATGAAATATGAATCTAAGAACTAACCAAACCTACTATACAAGCAATATGACAATATTTAAGCAATATCGAAGGGCATTTAAGAAAACTTACCTAACTTAGGGGAGTGGTCTTTCTCTAAGTGATTTCATTCTTCTCCTTCTTTGATTTTCTCAATTGTTCTTCGACAACTTCTTGAGATCTTCCTCCAAGATCCTCAAGAACACCTTTAGGAAGCTATTTTGATAGAATTTTGGGGTGTTTTTGGAATAAAAGGTTTGACAATTCCCCAAACCCTAGAGAGAAATTCGAGATTAGTGAGAGAGTCTTGGATCAAGCCCTTCAAAATGTGAAAACAGACTGCCTATTTATAGGTATGGGGGAACCTATGCATTGGCCAATGCTCAGGGTATCCCAGCCTGCTCCTTAGAGGTTGTTTGGTCTAGGTGTGGCCCTTTAATGTCTCCTAGCTTGATAATTTTTGACAAATCTTAACAATTCACTAAGATTTCCTAAGATTTTATAATGATAGCAAAATCTCAAAATATCTTAAGCAATTATTGACAATCATTACTCACGATTGGTAATGATTGATCATCATTAGCAATCATTGGTCATGATTGGCTTGCACATGGGATATTTGATGGTATACTTTTCGGTTTGGTTTGCTTGCTCAGTACTAGTTATTCGAACTAGTTCGGTTAGCTCGCATTTAATGCTTTGGAGATTCAATGTATGTAGTCTCCACTTGTCATTTTTTCATTTAATGCTTGATTTGAAACTTGATTTGATGGAAATTGAATGCCCTTGATAGAATGGAATTGGTCCAGTTAGTCTTGTAACCATTTAGTTATTTTTCAAATAACTTGGTTTCTCTAAGATATTTTGCTCAAAATATCTAGATCCTCCTAGGTTATTTTAAGCACTTAATGATTGATGGGAGGTTGATTTGATGGCTCATTTAATACTTGATTTGATGGGAAACCAAATCAATTGAATTTATAACCGTTAGTTACTTTTCAAGTAATTTGGTTTCTTCCCTAGATATTTTGATATGAAATATCTTGGCATTTAATGCTCATTAATGAGTCATTAAATGCATGATGGGACTGTTGATATGATGGGCTTTGAATGCTAATCGTAATGACTTCAGCTTGGTTGGTTTCGAAACCGAGTCCTAAGCACTAGTTAGTTTGGGTAACTATATTTGTCATAATAGTTTCTTTGATTTGATAAAGGTTTTTGGCTTGATTTATGGAGGAATGATGCTTTAAACAATAATTTGAAAAGTATGTTTGGTGTCAAGAAGATAAAACCGGTGATAGTAAATGTTTTAGGGGTTAAAACAGGTAACAAAGATAATTGGTGAAATATACTTAAATTAAATAATACTAACTAATTTTTATTCATATTAAGGTAATTTCATGAAAAATAACCTTTAATAATGTCATTTTAGTTCCCCTTAATTTTAGGAATTTCGAGGTTGACCCAAAAATTTTACTTAACCAAATTCAGTCAAATTTGATAGTTTTATGTTTTCTTGTATTTTTTTTATTTTTCTATAGTATCCCACGTAATCTAAGGTAGAAATTCATTCTCTTTAAATATCAGTTTAAAATTTATCTGAACTTATACTTTCGATCCGATATTAATTGGGCGGGACAAAATGTGATGTTTATAGTGGTGTGAATAGAGTTTATGTTAAAAAAAAATTGAGCGCCATTTGGCTACAGATAGGATATTGTTTGTACGTTCAAAATGAGTATTATGAACGGATTTTATGCATGCAGATTGTTCATCTCTTTGTCAAATATTTGCATGTAAACAAACAATCTGAATGCATACATATAGAGAATCGAAAAGCGAGGTCGATTTCTTTTCAACTAAAATTAATTAATATATTATAAACATTAATTGAATTAATTAAAAAGTACATTGATTTTTTAAAAAAAAAATTAAATTTAAAATAAATATACTCGAATTTGGAAAAAAAAAAAAAAAAAAAGTAAATAGCAGAGGGAGACAGTGCATTGGGTTTTTCCTTATTATTTTTTCAAAATCAATATCATTAAATATATTATAAACAAAAGTAGATTATTGTATTGATTAATATTAAAAAATTAGATAAATACATTAATTCTCTTAAAAAATATTTTTTTATTCAATTTTCTTATAATTTAAAATTAAAAAAATAATAATAACCTTGGGGGTGGAGGGCTGCACTGTTGCACCCCCCCCCCCCCCCCCCGGTACCGCCTAGGTGGAGTAGGCTGCATGTGGGCACCGATTCAATTTTGGCCTGCAACCGGTCGAATTTTGATCTGAGAACTAAAAAAAAGAAAAAATTGGTCGAATTTGAGTTAATTTGCTCTAATTTGAAAAATAAGTTCAAACTCACACTGACAAGGTAATTTTAATATTTCTTGAATTAAAAATGTAAAGAACTCAACTAAAACCATCGAGTCACGAGATTTGTTAGTTAGCTTCGCTTCAGTTGAACGCTCAAATTATTTATAAATATTTTATATGTTTTTTGCAAAACCTAATGGCTGTATTCCGCCCGCTAAGCAAGTCGTAGCATGTGAGTCAAAAGAATCACTTTTTCCTCAATGCAAGCGTGAGAAACGCACTAAAATGGGTAGCTTCAGTGCGTGCCCAACTGCGTATCACTTTAAAATTTATAATTCACACAGCCACCATTACCAATACATTCTTTTTCTTTTAATTATTAAACCCGTCCAATATTCTACCGGACGAACCACGAAAAAGATATGGCTTTAAACAAGCAGCAGCTCAGAAAACCTCTTTTCTCCCTGCAATCAAATCTCTGCACAACTCTCTTCTTCGTAGTTCTTTTTACCATTCCAGCTCTCCTCCTCCTCCACACCCCCACCGCTTCCATTTGCACCAACTTATCCTCCAACATCAACACATGGTCCGGGGATCTCCGTACAGCCGAGTTTTCGTGGAACCGTCTGAAATTTCAGCAAGAGACTCCCCCGCCCGTTGCTCTCAAAATTGCTGTGTTCACTAGAAAATGGCCGATCGGTTCCACCCCGGGTGGGATGGAGCGTCACGCTCAAACCCTCCACAATGCCCTTTCTGGTCGTGGACATCGAGTTCACATCTTTACGTCTCCGCCGGACCATACAAGCCCGTCATCCTTATACCATCAAGACCTCAATGATCAAAGCAATTTATTACCTATAATTCATCGGCATGAGGGAGAACCAGGCCGGTGGCGTTACAACAAAGCATGGGAACAGTTTGAAGAAGAGAACAAGCTCGAGCAGTTCGACGTAATTCACACCGAAAGCGTGGCTCTTCCACATTGGTTAGCACGGGGCATCCCCAATATCGTGGTCTCATGGCATGGCATAGCCCTCGAGAGCGTCCACTCCAGCATCTACCAAGATTTGGCCCGTCCATCGAAGGAGCCCATGCCCCCGGCTTTCAACAACAGCCTCCACGGTGTCATTCCCAAGGTGCTCAGCGAAATCAGATTCTTCAAGAACTATGCCCACCACGTTGCTATAAGCAACAGCTGTGGTGAGATGTTGAGGGACGTTTATCAAATCCCCAAAAATAGAGTTCACGTGATTGTCAACGGGGTTAATGGGGAAGACTTCAGAGAAGACTTGAGATTAGGACATGAATTCAGGCACAACATAGGAGTACCGGAAAATGCCAGCTTGGTTCTAGGGGTGGCCGGAAGACTGGTGAAGGACAAAGGCCATCCACTACTCTATGAAGCCTTTTCCATGTTGAAGGCTAAACACCCCGATGTTTACCTAGTGGTAGCAGGATCTGGACCCTGGCTTCATCGTTACACCGAATTAGGGTCTCAAGTGATAGTTCTGGGTTCTATGAAACCATCCGAGTTACGCGCTTTCTACAACACCATTGATATTTTTGTGAACCCGACCCTAAGACCACAAGGGCTTGATCTTACCCTTATGGAAGCCATGATGAGTGGGAAGCCGGTAATGGCATCAAGGTTTCCAAGCATCAAAGGAACAATTGTTGTAGATGATGAGTTCGGGTTCATGTTTTCGCCAAATGTTGAGTCTTTGTTTGAGACGATGGAATTGGTAGTATCTGAAGGTTCTGGCAGGCTATCAAAGAGAGGAAAAGCTTGCCGGGATTATGCGCAATCCATGTTTACTGCAAGCAAGATGGCAATGGCATACGAAAGGTTGTTCCTTTGTATCAAAAACCAAACATTTTGTGTGTACCCATGAGTAAATTAAACGCATTAATTCTTTTTCTCTTATATTTTGTTTCTTTTTAGTTATTCAAAAAATTTGTTCCGAAGTTAGATATTTTCCCATTTAGAAGATTATTGCAGCAGTTTCTCACAACTCGTTAATTGTACTATCTCCACCTACTTTGACTCATTTGTCTTTTACCCGCTTTAATTTTGGAAATAAAAAATTGGGACAGTTACCTGATTAAAATTACTAAGTAAACATTTTTAGTGAGTTATCAAATAATCTTTTGTAATTATTCAGACAGATATGCTCTTATAATTATTTATTTAATGTACAACTTCATAAAAAATAGGGATTCAACATTATTTTATTAAAATCAAAATAATTATTATTATACATACTTTTTTACAATGTAATTATATCAAATTCGTCTTTAAAAAAAAAATTCAAAATGATGTCGATTCACTTTTTTTTCATTCACTATTTATTTTCACATTCGTGTTACATTCTACATGATTTTTTGGAACCATCATAGTTTTTCACATTACGTTGAATTCAACATGGTATTTTTTTTTTCATGCTTTAATTACATATTCAAATTCTTCTGAACAAGATCTTTAAGATTTATCACGTTCATTATTTATTTCATCAAAAATTTAGACTCGTGTTACATTCAATATGGTACTTTCAGAAATTTTAATTTTCACATTCGTGTTACATTCAGCATGTTACTTTGGAAGTTTCGTAGTTTTTCACATCATGTTGAATTCAACATGGTATTTTTTCATGAAATAATTATATATTCTGATTCATCTGAATAAGATCTTCAAGATAATATCACATTCATCCTTTTTTTATATCAAAAACTCACATTTGTGTTACATTTAATATACTACTTCCAGAATTTTCAATTTTTATTGCACTGAACATGCTATTTCGGAATATTCGTAGTTTTTCACATCGTGTTGAATTCAACATAATATTTTTCATTATCTAATTATATAATCAAATTCGTGTAAATAAGATCTTCAAAATGATATCTTGTTCATCATTTTTTCAATCAAAAATTCACATTCGTGTTACATTCAACACAAATTTTACGTTCGTCTTACATGCAACATTAAGGAAGGGCAAAATCGTCCAAATCTAATTTTGCATTTAAAATTGAGACTATTCAGTATTACAATTTCGCATAATTAGGACCATATTGTTCACTTAGAAAATTGTGGAATAATTTGATAGATTTGGACCCATATCAAGACCATCCGATCATTTTCCCCTAAAAACTTTAACCTATGCACTTTGGACAAAAATGCAAAACTACATTATATTTTTCTTGGTGAACAAGTTTACTAGAAGACCAAGTCGGATTGGGTAGGAAGTAAATTCTAATAACAAGAGCTCACCCCTTGCTCGTACCAAAACTCGGAGATCGCAACTCAGCGAATGCTTCATTTAAGTGTGTCTTATGTTGTTAGAAGACTTTTGCAAAAATTACCTTTAATATCCCATCAAACCCAAGGTGGTAAGGTGGAAACACTTTATTTTTTAAGTCAAAACGTGAAATCAGCTTGGCAAACTTGATTTGGTGAAGATATAAATAGTTTGATTGGTGGATCTAATAGATTGAAGTTGAATAGTATCACGAGTAATATGTTGACGAATAAAGTGCGATCAATATCAATGTGTTTAGTATGATCAAGAAAGACATCATTGTGGCCAATTTGAATGACACTTGTATTGTCACAATGAACAGTAGTAGTGGCCAAAGTGTGTCACACCCATGTCAGAATGTAACCAACAAAACTACAAAAGTACTTGGGTCAAATAAACAAGGTCTTGATTTCTCAAAGTACTTGGGCCAAAGTGTGTCACACCCATGTCAGAATGTAACCAACAAAACTACAAAAGTACTTGGGTCAAATAAACAAGGTCTTGATTCTCAAATTTTTACAAGATTGAATATTATTTCTTGCTCTTACAAAAGAGAGGACAATCACCTAAGAAGAAATGATATCAGTGGTATACCACCTAATAGTGGGATCACCAGCCCAATCAACATGAAAATAGAAATATAACTTCTTAATATAGGAAGACGAGAAGCGAAGTACATTAATTAAGGTCCCCACATAAATAATAGTATAATAATGTGTTGTCTGAGAAGTAATTATGAATCGCATGAGTTGGTGAACAACATCAACGATGTGTGAACAAGTCACAATGAGATATATCAAACTTTCAATTAATTGGCATAGAGATTAATGTAGACCTCATGAAATTTAATGTCTAACTCACTCCGAACGATCCAAGTTCTCCAATTCTGTCAGCAAAAAGGCAATAGAAGGTTAAAAATTTATCTTTAAAAGACGACCATTGCAATCCTGAGTCCTCAACAATTAATCCAACTAGTTTTAGCCTGCGCAATACTCGAATTTAGACAAAAATAAAGAAAATTCATATTAAGTTTATTTATAATAATACGAAATAGTTGTTTACTATTTAGATACTAAATCAATAGGAATTGTATTTTCTTCCTCATGATATTTGCATTTGATACTCTTAATAAAATTGATTGAATACCCAATTTTTTTTTAGCAAAACCCGTTTCGAAAAAATATAACAGAAGTTAGAAGTCATAAAATATAAATAAACAAAATAAAAATCACAAAATTATGGAATGGTAAAATTGATTTTTGACCTAGGAGCCAAAAAAATTCACAAAATTATCAACATATTGCATATTTTTCAAGTTTTGTAAAATTACTATGAGTTAGTAGACTGTATAGACGTATTTTTTTGTGTGTGTGAATAGTATACGAACTTAAAATTTTAGTCAATGTATTCCATGTTAGTACAATAATTTTTTATGAATCTAAAATTATTGTACTACTTTAAAATAACAATAATTTCCACAAAAAAAAAATTACAATAATTTTGTGACGTACAATGACTTTAAATTTTTTAGAGAATTATTTTTTTTTCTTAAAAGATCACTGCATAAAGTGAATTAGATAAATAGTGAATCGTAAAATTTGGATTTAAAAAAATATATCTTTAATATATGAAATGCTCATCAAGAATCCATTGTTTTCAATTATGGAAAAAAAAATACATTCATTTAGGATAAGATTAATGTTAAAATAGATTATAGGGAAAAAGAATGTATTTGAGGGACCATCATTTTCTAGCCCACATAATTCATCAATTTTTTGAAAAAAAAAAAACTTTAATTATTTTTTTAAAAAATCCAATATTATGATTTTATTTTATTTTTTTGAAAAATGAATGAAAGTTCAAATTGATAATAATAACGAAATAAAAATAAATAAATAAATAAATAAATAGAATTATTAATTAAAAATTAATTTTATTTGAATTAAAATTAATTTAATTTTTAAAAAAACAATATTATGAATATTATTATTTTTTTTAAATGAAATTTTGAATTGATAATAAAAAATAAAACAAAAATAAATAAATAAATAATATAATTATTAATTAAAAATAATTTATTTATTATGCAAATATAGAATGGTGGTAGTGTCTAGCACAACACCACATACACTTTCATTTTGAGATTGGAATTTAAAGGAGTTTTCAATACCATATAGAATTGGAATTGAAAATTAGAATTGGAAATAATTTTCTATTCATTTTCAATGTTATTAATTAGAATTGAAAGTAAATTTTATTCATTATTGGTAATGGAAATATAAGAATTTAAATATTGATGTGATAAGAATACGAAGATTTGAAAGATTAATCATATTTGAATATAAAATCTTGTATTTCACTTTTAATTATTTTAATAAGATACTACCTCTATCGATTGAGTCTAAAACAAGAATCTGACCAAATTCACGACCAAGTTGTGAATTGCCAAAAAGTCTCAATTGAATCCTTAAAAGGATATCATCACCTAGCTGACTAGATTGATGCTAACGAAGGGTGTTCAACATTAAGGAATAAGGAGAATAAAATAAAAATCCCATTTTAGGCTTTCCCAAAATGACGTGTCCCCCAAAAAATGGAATTTGGCAGCTTGAAAATACCACCACATGAAGGTAGTGCAGTCTGAGAATAGTAGGAAGAATAAGGACCAAAATGCATTTTTTAAGTTTTTAATCAGTCAACCGTTTTTAATTTTCCGGGAACATGTATTAATCAATCGATTGATTTTTCTAATCAGTCGACCGTTTTGTTTCATTTTATTAAACTTGTGGTCCCTATATCTAGCGGTCAACGGTTTGATCTTATTTTTCAAGTTTTTAAATTTTTTTAAAAATGGTTACTATCAGTTGACTGATTTTTTAGGTCGGTTGATTGATTTTAACTACCTTAGTTTGTTAAGCACATAGTAAGGCAATTTTAAAATACTCTTAAGCATAAAATCACAACATAAATGCATATGAATTCAATTTTTCGTGCAGTAAATGGTCCTAGTCACGTTATCAAGATTTTATCAATATGAGTGTTGTTTTACCTTAGGAATATAAAAAATAATTGATTCAAAATTTTCTTATTCACCATGTCTTCAATTGGCATCCACTTGACCATTTATATTCCTTCTCATTTCATCAACTCATTATCTTGATCCACCATTGATCAACACTAATATATTGTAAACATATCTCAAGAACGATATTAGCACAATCAAACATCCAAGTTAATTGAATCATCAAAACCATTAAATAGAACTTGAATCATGATAATGCCTGAAAATTGATCACCGGACACGTCACTCCTAAGATCCGGGAGAGAGCTAACGAGGTTTTCTCATTGTCCCTCGATCTAGGTTCCTGCAAAACAATGCACCGCGGGCGGACTTGCCGGCATTGCACCTCCAGTGTGAGAATCAGTCAAGGGTATAGAAAAAATGTATGGTTACGCAGTAAGCGTAAGAGTTCGCCCAATGCTTGTGTATTGTGAGTATCACATATATTTTGCTTAAGTTCGCATACACTTGCATCCCTCAAACCTCTTAGGTCCTGACCTTTATATAGGGAAGGAGGAAACTTGTTTGACAAGTCTTCCCTAATTCTCTGTGCACCGTTATGGTGATGGTATGGATCTTGATCCCATTACCAGGGAGATGACCGTGATTACGGAAGGAGATCGCGGAGTTGTTATCTTGGGAGAGTAACGGTACCATTCTTTTTGGGATGAGGTAGCTAAGACTGCCTTCAGAGTAGAAGTATCGTAGTGCTTGCACCCAAAGAGGTGTGACCCAGGCCGGCTGTGGAGATGGTGCTTGATCGAGCTAGCCGATACTAGGGTTCTTGGACCAGTCGCATGTTCGAGGGCACATAGCGCCTTTGTAGCTTTTCAAATGCCCCATATTCCAAGGTGCATAATGATTTGCGCCCTAGGAATATTTGGACATTTCCGTGAGGATCCGATCTCTATAGTTTCTTCGAGGGTTGCGCCCTATCGATATGTTAGCTTTGGTCGCAAACTTCAACTTTTGTCCTTCGAGAGTGTTGGGCGTTAAATATCCCATAACTGATTAGACGACTGGTCGATTAAGCTTTCCAATCGATGGTTGGCAGGGAGTCATGCTCAAACCCATTTAAAAGGAAAAATCTATGAACTTTTCGGCTACACTATTTCAGATACCATCCTTGTTCTTGAGCTCCTTGTTATACCCAATTTGCACATTTATAATGGCAAGAGACTCTAAGTTGTGGTTTGATTCTTTAGGAGGCCATCATCCAAGATGCCTTCTATCAAGGGTCAAGGCGCTGCTCACAAGGTTCCCCGGCAAAGTCTATAGGTTAGACCCCCTGCTGCTAATGGCACAAAGACAGCTAATCCGTTGATTGTGCGAGGTTATGGAGAGGAGGCAGAACCGGTTGAGGTTCTACACCTTCCTACTTCTGACGCTACGGTTGCTCCTAGAGTAGCTCGAGCGCCTGAGTGGTAGGAAGCTAGGCTTATGGTAAGTCACCTGACGAACGCTCAAGTCCACGATATACCCAGGGAATACTTTATTCGTTCTGACGTGCTCTTGAACGCTCCTGAGCCGTCATGAAACGTGCTTCGTTGTCCGTTTAGCTTCTCCGTGGTTTACACGGATACTTTCATTGGCGAGGTGCGTTTTTTCCTTCACCATTTCCTTCGCTAGGTTCTTCATTAAGTCAATATGGAACCTTCCCAGTTAGCGCCCAACGTGTGGAGGCTTATGGTAGGGTTTGTCATCCTGTGCATGAGGAACTGCATGCTTCCTTCGTCTTCCCTATGCTTCCATTTCTACTACGTTGCCAAGAACTTGATGCCTTTTTACTACTAGTATTATTTTCGAACTCGGAGTGGGACTCTCATAGTAGGAATCCCAAAAAATAATTCGAGGTGGAAGAATAGGTTAATTCTGGTGAGATAATTCTAGGAACGGCTGGCTAGAAGGGTGGGGTCGCATCTTGTCCAGAGGAGATGGTCAACCTCGTGTAATTTTGTTCCATTACCCTTCTTTTTGTTGTGTATTGCTCCTCTTATGATTTTTGTTTCCTTTCGCAATCTATCCTTCTTGTTTACCCCTCACTGAGATGAAGGAGACTATAATTGCTCTCTTGTCAAGGCTTCCTGAGGCGGAGAGGAACTTTACTTTCCTTATAGACAACTCATTTGTCTCTTCTTCACTGCCCACTAGGGCGGTCGAGTCTTAAATTCAGGGTCCGGTTTCTCATCGGGATTCAAGTTATCTTTCTCAGCCGTGGCGTCCGAGAATAAAGTAGGGCACCATTTTTTTTATTTTCTTGAACCACCCCTTATGGTTAACAGAAACATTTGTAAGCGGTTTATTAAGTAGTAATAAGAAACCGAGCATGATCATCCTTGATATCTTATATGGCAATTTCGCTCGATTCAAAATAGGATGTTTGAGGTATGATGTATTATGTGACATTTTTTCTTGAGGTTTTGTTTATTAAATGTGTGAACTGCTATCTTTTGATAATACTAAATTTTGTTCTCTAACCATGGGACTACAAACATATTCATTGGGTATAGTGGGATATCCATAGTAATATACGAGCATGCTAAAAGGGATCTATCACTCTTAGCAAAAATAGATGTGACCCATGTGATTTAATTTAATATAGTTCACCCATGACTCTGGCCAGAGCAGTATGATGATTAGGATGAGATTCCAATTAAGTATCACAAGGAATTATATTATCAACCAAATACATATGATTGGTCTAAGGGTTTTTGACATAACCATATCCTATTCGTCTTTTCTGGTACACAGATAGCGAGATTGTGGAATACACATACCATGCCTAAGAGGTATCTTGGTTAAATTCCTACCAACTAGATATGGCTACGATACAAGAGATGACGTCACTCACAGACGAACAAAAGCCTTGAGGGAAAATTGTTCTCTTCTAGAAAGGCAAAAATAGAATTGTTCCAAATTTATTAGTTAATTGATTAGTAAAATAATTAATTATTTATTTTCATTATACAAATGTAGGTATGAACATAATGGGTCACACACAAATAAAAAATTGGATTTAGAAGAGTCCTTGAAAAAGGAATAGGCTGTAAGGCTTAACTTAAGAAGTTCATGGGCTAAAGTAAAATTAGGAAAAGAATGGGGTCCAGGGTTTTGAAGCCTAGACCGTATTAATAAGGAGTAGAAAGACACATGGACACCTATCATATATAGAATGTTTAAGCCTCTATCATCCATCTCCTATTTGTTTTCTCTTAGTCTTGGTGTCTGTCAGATTTGTTTCATATTCTGCACCACTGGTTTGAATCCGGCTATCTTGTAGATTCGAATGAGATCTATATTATATTCCTGGGATTATACTTGATCATAAAAATCTCAAGAACACTCTTCTTTCTGGAGATTCTGTATATGGATACTGTTAAAGGTAAGACATGTGTGTCACTTCTAAGAGAATCAACCTCTTGTAGTTGTTTTTTCGTGTTAAGACGTTCTCAAAAAAATGTACTCAGATCATGCCTTGGGAACTACCGGCTTTGATGTTGAAGTACCGGAAGAGGTATTTTTAAAAGAGATTCAATGTTACCTATTTTTATTGTTCTTATGTTAATATGGTTAGATTCGCCTAAGGGAATTGGATATTATGTTTAGATTTAATTTTTAATATTTTAATGCGTAGATCTAATAGTTGTAGTATCTGATCCCATTCACTAAGCTAGCTTTGATATAAATCTAGGAGATAGAAGGATTCAAACCAGTGGTGCAAAATGAAACTAGATCTCACGGACAAACAACTGAGAGAACAGAGAGGAAAGGGACAACCAAATTCATCTGCCCAAATTCCTATGGGATAGGAGACAATATGGTCTTCCCCCCTTTATAAATACAGTCCAGGGTTCAAAACCCTGAACCTCTTCTTTTCTTAATTATACTTTGGTACTCGAACTTCTTAAGTTCAGTATTACTGCACATTTCTTTTTCACGGACTCTACCAACTTCAATTTTTTATTTGTGTTAAGCCATTAAATTCATACCAAAAACTGGATGGTGAAAATAATTTATTAATTACTTATTTTACTAATAAATTAATCAAAAAAAATTAGAAAATTTTTAAATTTTTTCCTTCCACAAGAAAATGATTTTTCCTTCAGGCATTTTCTTCGTTTATGAGTCATTTCTACCCACTTATCATAGCCACGTACAACTGGAAAAAATTTAACCAAGATAACTCCCTCAAGTATGATATGTTTATTCCACAATCTCTTTATCTATGTACTAGAAAGAATCAACAGGATATGGTTAAGTAAAAAAATCATAGTCCAATCTTATGTCTTTGATTGAGAACACAATTCCTTATGATACTTGATCGAAATCTCATCCCAATCATCATATTTATTGGCCAGAGGTTTGGATAAATTATATTAAACCAAATTATATGGATCACGTCCCCTTTTGTTAAGAGTGATAAATCATTTCTTACAAACTCATATATTATCATGTATGTCTCACTATACCCAATGAATACATCTGAAGGCCCATGGTTAAAAAACAACACTCAACATTATAAAATTATAGAACCCACACATATAATACAATACCTCCAATAAAAAAGTTCACGAAATACATCACATCTCATATGTCTTATTTTGACTCAAGTAAAATTATCATATAAGATATAAAGAATAATTATGTTCGGTCTCTTACTACCACTTAGTAAGTCCCCTTGCAGATGTTCCAATATCTTATACTGATGGATTGAGACTTACTATTCTCAAAGAGATAGCATCAGATCAAGCTAGTCTAGATTGTTGAAGATTCTTTTCCACAATCCAATACTGACTAAGAATAGTTTATAATATCGAGCTACCAAATTGGTATCCTTCCATTTAATTACATTAAACAGTAGAACATTCTACTTGATATCCAGGGTCTACGGTGATAAAGATATAATTAAAAAAATAATATCAAGAAATAACTTTTATTAATACTTGATATCAAAATATTTTTACAGATACATGCCTTAAATATAAGATTACAAGATTGACTAAAGAGTTTACATCCAACACGGCTAGGGTTACCTGGAACGTATGGCACTTTATTGACTCCAACACCCCTTATAGATCCATATGGGCATGATAAGTGTCGACGTGCTAGACCGGGTCACTGTTACCTTGGTATGTCCTGATATGAATCGACAACTTGAAATTGGTAGAGGCATTCTCTCACAGTACCCAAGCATTGAATAGAAGTGCGTTCTTTTTAACTATCTCATGCATGTAAGGCTCCATTTTCTCAATTTATCTGTCCTTTTCGTTGATAAAGTTAACTTGATCTTAGAGGTCATTGTTTGTTTGTTGGTTTCGATAATACCGTCGAATCTTTGACCAAGTACTTGATGAGGCCTCCATATAATAGGGTCCTCTGGATCCCTTGAAAGTTGGGCACATCATTTCATGGAATAGATGCCCCATTTCTCCTTTCTTTCATTAATGCAGATTGTCCCCAGGGTCCAAGTAGTGAGTGCACACTGGCCGCTCGCTTAGGAGGCAACACTTGAGCTATGGACGGTTAATCGGGTCATCACGTTGCAACTAATGTATTTCTCTTCACAACCTTTCCATATTGCAATAGAGGTCTCACTACTCCCTTCGTTCTTCCTCCTCATGATGTCATTCTAGCCACAACCTTCGCTTGTCATCCGTAATTGTATGTGCCTTACTGTAGGGCAGCACATAGCCTTGCTGAACTGGGGAAGGCAAAGGCAACTGGTTTTGTTAAGCCATCATCTACACGCTTTGGGAGAGATCACATATCTCTCTCATCAGCGCCATCAGTAACGAGGGCAACTCAACTGAAAGACCGGTACAAGGTTCAGCCATATAAAATGGCTAATTCTCGCCTTCCTGTTCGTTTGTCATTATTCTAGACGTCAAAGAAACCATAAAACTTTAAGTTTGAGAAATCTTTCGTTTCTACAGAAGGCGCCAATTTAATGAAGTCAAAATCTGGTTCGTCAGGGGTGGTCCTTCGAGATTCAAAATGAGTAGTTCTCCAAGTTGTGGTTCCTACAAAATAATGTACCGCTGATGGTCCTGCTGACGCTGGACCTCCGGTATGAGAATTAATAGAGTTTTCTTGTGAGAATTTGACAAAGTGTTAACTAGAAAAAATGTGTGTCTACTTGGCTAAACCCTCTTCCTAATATTTATAGTTGATGGGAGACATGTTTAGTCTCCCTTGAATCTCAGCACATCCCCATTAATGTTGTGGATTTTGTGAGATTTTAACAACTCTTTCCCATATGAGGGATTGTTATAATCACTCCCAAGTGAGTGTCATTGGGGTTGAACACGCCATGAGGGTTGATTCCCCAACGGAGATGCGGAAAATCCTTGGCCAGTCAAGCCAAGATGGGATGTCGATTGTCCGGTTCTCCTCAAGGAAAATGATGCTCAGTACCACTGCGTTCCAATGATCCTATCTACATGCACTCCATTTTTGTAGACGTTCGTTGGCGGGTCGGTTTGCTCGGAATCAAGGGCGGAGCACGGGACTAGTGATGCAAGACACATGGCATGGACTCAGGTGATTCGCCATAAAAAAATAAAACATCTTTATTTTTATTTTATTTTGTCTTTTAGCAAAGTGTAGGTTTTAAATAAGGCTCTAAATAAAAGAGATAAAATCAAATAAGATGAAAGTACGGGTAAAAGACAATTTACCCAAATATCAATATAACTGAGCGGATGCCGGGTAATTTCCTTGTAGAACGCTATCTCCAAAACTCTCCGACTTCGCAACCCTACCTCATACCACTACTATACTTCACCGAGTTAAGTTCTGATGGCGAAGAAGCGAAAGCTTAACTCCAGATTGGCTGCGCATCCCGAATCCTCAAAGCTAGAAGCAGAAACCGAAGGTCAAGTTGAACAAAATGAATTCATCGAAGAGCAAGACCCCGATGATATAGAAAATCAAGATGGCGTTGAAGAAGAAGAAGAAGAAGAGGAAGGAGACGAAGAGGATGACGAAAACCATGCGATCCAAAATCAGATTCCTGAATCGTCTGATGTCAATCAAAACAACAACGCGGCGGACGAGAGTGGTGATGAAGCGGTTCGGGAGCTTCTGGAGCCATTTAGTAAGGAGCAGCTTATCAATTTTCTCTCAGAGGCGGCAGCTAAGCACGGTGATGTGGCAGATCGAATACACGGACTGGCGGATGAGGACCCCTCCCACCGCAAGATCTTTATTCACGGCCTTGGGTGGGACGCCAACACCGAGGCACTCATGGATGCCTTCAAGCAGTATGGCGAGATGGAAGACTGCAGGGTCGTGACCGATAAGATTTCTGGGAAATGCAAGGGTTATGGTTTCATTTTGTTCAAGAGTAGGAGTGGCGTCCGTAAGGCTCTGAAGCAGCCACAGAAGATGATTGGAAATCGGATGACCGGCTGCCAGCTGGCCTCAACTGGTCCGGTTCCATCAGGAGCTGTTGCCACCACAGGTGCAACCGCACCGGCACATCAGGTGTCAGAATACACTCAGAGGAAGATATTTGTGACCAATGTGGGGGCTGAATTAGACCCGCAAAAGTTGATTACTTTCTTTTCAAATTATGGTGAGATTGAAGAGGGTCCATTGGGGCTCGATAGGCAGACGGGGAGGCCAAAGGGATTCTGTTTGTTTGTTTACAAGACAATTGAGAGCGCGAAGAAGGCATTGGAGGAGCCTTACAAGAACTTTGAAGGCCACACTTTGCACTGCCAGAAGGCAATTGATGGTCCAAAAACAAATAAGCCCCACCCTCATCCACGGAAACATAATAGTCATGCTGCTCAAAACATGGGCTTCGTTGGGAATGCTAGAGTGGCCAGTGCTGGGACTGGGGCTGGTCATTTGATGGCACCTGCAGCAGCTAGCGGAGCACCATTTAATCAAGGTGCTGCTGCTACACAGGCTCTAAACCCGGCTTTAGGACAGGCTTTGACGGCATTTCTCACTCAGGGTGCAGGTTTGGGACTGCCCAACCTGCTCGGTACGCTAGGGGCAGCGGGAGTCAGTGGAGTTGTGAATCCTCCTACTATGCCAGGCACCGGCGCCAGCACGGCCCCTGCAATGCAGGGTGGGTTTGGGAACCCAGGGGTCGCTGGTGGTGCAGTTGGAGGGTATGGTGGTGGTGCAGTTGGAGGGTATAGTCATCAAGGGGGTTACGCAAACCAGCAAATGGGGCAGGGAGGTTCTGGTAGAACCCAGCATGGAGTTGGGTACATGGGTGGAATGGGTCACTAAATGTCATATGGGGTAACATTTTTCTCACCTATCTGGATATCTTCAATTTTTGTTGGTTTCTTGCCTTAATATTTTTTTCAGTTTGTACTTGGGAGGTAATTGTTCTAGTTGACTTTTTAGCCATGAGATGTATTTGGTGGTTGGATTGAACATTTGTTATTTTTATGCTAGGAACTTTGAAAAAATCTTAGCAACTTCAAATGTCACAATTGTCTAATATTTTCAATTTCCGAGAAGGCAAAAAGTTGAAGAGAAAAGAGAGAAATCATCATAAAAATTTCAAAAAGATTGTTTAGGTGTCAAAAGAAAATCAAAGAGATCAATATCTAATATAATCAATGCTACCGAATTAGACTTTGGTAGAGAAAGGGTGAGCTTCAAATGTTTTATAATTGAGAGATGTATTATGAACTTGGGGCTTTTTTGTAACTTGGCGTGCTTGTAACAGCCACGCTACTATAGAACACTTACAAGTCATTAATTGGTGAAATGAGAGTAGATGAAAATTTGTCAAACAACATCAATCATGCACCTCTTGCCTTGAGTCTAGGCTCCTAGATGTACACTTGTTGAGTGCACCTTGCCTAAGGTTAGGGGAGTTGCAAGAGATGTATTGTGTGTCTGGAGTCTAGGCACACCTTTGACTACTATGGTGGGATATACTACACATTTTGCATTTCGAAGTCACTTGAGGTCGAGTTTGAGTGAGGAATCTGTTGTCTCCAATGGGATAAATTCTTATATGGTATTTCCGTAATGGCAATCAATTACTTTTTCTACTTTTCTTGTTTTAGCTATGGTTTCTGCATAGAATCAATCCTTTTATCATACAAAAAACTTTTACATGTTCACTCAGCCAATGAAAGGTTGTTAGACACTCAGCTGTTGGTAAAGATGCGTCTAAATCAAAGACAAAAAAAAAGGACTTCGACCTACTCTTCTATTTGGATTTTAAATCCACTTATGGGTACTTGGTAGCAGCTCTTTGTATTTTTTTGCAACCTGCAAAGGTTTAAATCGAGTTATCAGACTATGTAAATGGTAATGGTAATGGTAATGGTTGCGGTGTAATGGTGTCGAACATGATCTACCATGGATCGAACGACAATATGTGGATTGTCATAAATTCTGAAATCATGTCTACCCCCAAACTCTATAGCACTCATATTTTAGCTCTCTTAGCTTTATCTATTTTACTTCGATTAAATGTTTTGCCACTCAAGCATTAAAAGACAATGGGTTCTTGATGATAGATACTAAAAGGTATAGATACTGCTATATAACAAAAATTGGTACCCGGGATCAAGGTAATTAAATCTAGGCTCGAAAGTCTTGATTTAAGAGTTACAGTCTTGGGTTGGGTTGGCTTTAGAAGGGATAAGTTGAGTGTAGATTAAAAAACAAAAGGCTGGGTCTTGTTGGTGGGTCATACTGTCATAGGGAAAACCTTGAATAGTTGCGTCTTCTTTGGCTGTAAAATAATTGAAGACCAATGACCAATAATGGGGAAGGCAGAACTATCAATGAAGGCCGCGATGATGATAAAAACGGGGAAGGTCTCAATAAGCAGGGAATCCAATGAGCCCTTTAGTTCTTCATTATTTGACGAGGTATATTTCGGGACGTCCCAAATAAAAACACGTGTAAAGAGAAACTCGCGTGCTTTGCGCTTGAGTCCAAACGCGACTCAAGGAATCCGAGGATTCTGTCTGGAACCTAAGTTTGGGTACCGAGTTCACCTTGAGAGCTTACCATAATATTGAAATACCCGAGGATCTAACCCGGGTCTACCCAAGATGGCTTATCCCTTGGGATAACCAGGAACATCCCAATCCATGTCCCTTGCTGGTTTTTTGATCCTTGCTCGGGGGCGATTTACCGAATCCTACTATACAGGAGAAGTGAATCGTATATCTAATTTAACGAGCATGGTCCCCTTAATCCCACGAATCCCAGGGGGGCTGCCATGCCAAGGTACTGACAAAATCCTAGGCTTCTGTCAAAAATCTACCAAGAACACTAAAACTCACACCGGAGGTGCAACGCTGGCAAGTCCACCCGCGGTGCTTTGCTTTGCAGGAACCCAAGCTTAAGGTCATATTCTGTAATTTCTGTTACAATGGTGAACCTTATTTGACGATTTAGATTCGGACATCATCAATATTTATGTGAAATAAGTAGCTTAGATAAATATAGATGAGAAGAAAGGGACAAGGTGGACAGAGCTTGAGTTCTAGGTCCGATAGATACATGATTTATTCTAACATGCGCATGATATATGATTTCCCACCCATTGTGTAAGGCCTGTTTGGTTTGGTTTTCGACAATAAAAATTCAGCTATTTTAACAACACAAATCAAAAACAACTTTCAGCAATACTCTATCAATCACATCACCTAATTATAATATTCAATTTTAATTATAATTTTTATGAGTTGATTTTTTACTTTTTTCTCTATATCTTTATTTTTTTCAATTCCTTTGCACATTCTCTCTACCCAAACATTCACCCAACAAATATCATATGGGTGAATTAAACCAAGCAACATTATATGGCAATCACATCACTTTTACTTTTCTATTTTTGACACATTATTAATAAAGATTCTATTTTTCATAGTTCTTTCAAAATTAAACCAGGCAGCTTACAATTTTCAAAATTGTTTTCTACTTTTTTTAAAACTATTTTCGAAAAGTAAGCCAAGCAATACCTGAACAACCTATTTTTTGTCCAAAATGTGGGATGATTCTGCCACTTTTCTGTTTGCCTTCTTCCTTGAAATGAAAATGTCAAACCCACCA
Organism: Eucommia ulmoides; assembly: GCA_016647705.1. Classification (NCBI taxonomy): domain Eukaryota; kingdom Viridiplantae; phylum Streptophyta; class Magnoliopsida; order Garryales; family Eucommiaceae; genus Eucommia; species Eucommia ulmoides. The sequence goes on from CM028330.1 coordinate 35,994,674, forward strand.
CCTAATTGCCATTGTGTTTTCTCCTTGCCACAAAAAAAAATGCAATTTTACATATTTGCTGAAATTGGAAAATTATGAGTTTCAGAGAAAAGGTAGGGAGTGCCTTTAAGTATGTATGGTCACTTGTTTGTAGATAAATAATCTTTTAAAGCTAAGAATAAGGAAACACAACTGTGTACATCTAAAAATATGGAATGCACCTATTGACATTTGTAGACGGAGTTCCGAAGAGACAAACCTGTAAGAAAAGCAATGCATGTACATTGACGTATTTCCAATGGAGCTGTTTTGTCTTATGTTTTTTCATAGGATCCTCTTCTTGTATATGTAATGTTTTTGAAAGGGTTGCTAACTAGCCATCCTACTGGAAGTCAGGAGTTTCTTGATTTTCTAAAGAACAGGCTTCAAAGTTGTACAGGGTTGATGCCCCTCATATCTTGGGTCTCTCTTTTATTCATTCAATATTCTTGCTTACCTAGCAATATATGCAATTTTGAAGCCAAGCTGAAGGGAATGTATACAAATGGGAGAAATGTGGCTGCTTCCAAAGATTGTAGCTGGTAAATGATCATTGCATGTTTGAAATCGGACTGTCATTGTATTTCGCTGGCTACATACCTAGTGGTAGCATGCTAAATGATAGCCTCTAATAGATATTTTTTTTGTTGTATATTTTGGAATTTCAGACACTCAAATATTGCTTATGCGGAACTATTATGGAAGTTCAATGGTAAATTATTTTAGAGAGCCACTTGCTTTTGTCTTTTCACTATGGTAGTTAGAAAATATCTCTTTCATACTACATGGACCACGCCTCGCTTGTTTTGTGTTGCTGATGCTTTACCTCAGGAACTTAACTTTTTCGCTTTAAACTGTGCGGTTCTTTGCAACTGACTAATCCCATGGCTACTGCTAAGCTATATTTTTTTAAACCTTTATTTCCTTGATTTTTAAATTTGTATCTTCCTGAAAATTTTCTTTAGTTACATTTCTATTTGATTAGTGATTTAAAGAATGTGGTTTTGGAAACTTTTTCTTTCTGAATTTGTTTTTTCCATCGTACTAAAATATTTTGCAGATCCTTATGAGCATCAACTTTTTTACCCTGGCCTGGTGACTCTTCTGAAGTTTCAAGAGCTCAAGCAAATGTCTTTGTTTTATGTTGAAGTGGTGGTGTTCTATTATAAAATCTAGAATATTTTATTACCATAAAAAACGGGTTTGAGTTCTACTCTTCTACTTTTCATCTACTTCAAAATCTGATGTATTGAATTAAAGTACTTGATTTACAAGCTTGGTACCCATTGAGTAGTGTTAATTAGTCAAACTCTTGCTTGATGTTCTTTACATAGCGAAAAAATGATGCTTTTAAAAAATGGTGCTTTTACTAATCAACTTTATGGATTAACCAATGATCTCATCTGATACGTTATGTTTATATAATATCCATGCCATTCCTTGGATAACTCCGCGCACTTATTTTTTCCCTTCTCAATATTTCTGTCTACGTGTTTTTGTTTTTTTTTTGTGAGCTGTGCTGCTTAATTTTATTCCGTATTTACTTTGGTTTATGTCTAATGTGTGGCTTTATCATTGCTTGCTGTACAAACTGTTGTATACTGTTATTCTAGTAAAAAAAAGCTGCACTGTCCTATATTTGGTGAGCACAGATAATCACTACTGTTTAAATGTTGAGGCTAGCCTTTTTCAGGTACACATTTGTTGATGAAGCAAGTCCAATTCCTCAAATTTTAATTGATCTTAAATTATCTTCGTCTCTATTATGTTATTCTACTGTTAGTATGTGTATCAGATGTCTATGAAGTGATTCAGTTTCAATGCAAGTTTTATTTTCATGTATTACAAAAGCATCATGTATCAGAGAATAGTTTCAGTTTCTTAATTAGATTTTTTTTTTTAATCGTCTATTGATGATGTCCAAATTTGAATCGTCAAATATGGTACTTTCCAATGCCGGAATATGATCTTCCTAAGTCTTGGTTCTTGCACAACATTGCACCGCGAGTGGCCCATTGGCATTGCACCTCCGGTATGAGAGTGAGTATAGTTTTCTGATATGAATTTGACTGAGTCTTGGCTTAGTTAATGCATGCATAAATCTGACATCCCCGCTCAATATAGGCATGGGAAGAATTTTTTGGTAAGTCTTCTCCTAGATCCTAGTCAATCCCCATTAATGGTTGTGAGATTTGTGATTGAGGCGTTATGGCCGCTAAATTAGCGATTCCATTCCCTTTTCTTATATTGTGGGATTCGGTAATCGTTTCCGAGCAGGGGCCATTGCCCGAGCTTGGGAAGAAGCTTGAGATGTCCTCAGTTATACCGAGGATGATTTATTTACTTGTAGACCCGAGCTAACTGATCAGGTGAGTCAAGGTTCGTGATCAATAACAAGAACATTCTTGTTATTCCTCGGGTACCCGTGAGTTAGGTTCGGGCTCACGTGCGTTGCACTTGGACTTTTTTCTTACACGTGTCCTTATTCGGGACTTCCCGAAATACCCCTCCTTGGATGCCCCCAATTCTCGAGACCCAAGAACTCTGGCGGTCAGGAATATTTGGTTGATGTGGAAGATGGAGTCCAGAGACTCAAAATGAAATTTTGAATAGTTGTGTCGCTTCGAATTTCGCTCCTAAAATTTGATGTGCATTTAATGACCTTGTGATTTGACATGGGTGATTTGACAAGGGCGTCATTTCATCTCCCGGATAGCGATTAACGTTTCCTGCCTTCAGATATCGGCGATGGATCTGGACCCTTGGGATCCCCTGTAAAAAGCAAAGAGTCCCCATCATTAGGATCTTTACACTGAAGTTTTCCATCTCTCAAAACCTTTCCAGCCTATTAAGCTCCTCCTGCTCTTCTTTTCTGGCAATCTTTCTCAATTCAAGTGAGTTTTTCGAAATTCCAAACTATAAATTCTTCACGATTTTCAATTTCCTTCATTTTTATTGATTTGCTTATTCGTTTTGCGTTGTTTCTTTGTTCCTCTTCGTTTTCGCCATGTATCTACGTGTCTCTTTTTACTTTATCTGTAGTCAACTTCTCTAGCAATGCGTAAAGAATTTCAACGTCTATGATTTCACCCGCTGGTTCAGTGACATCCTTAGTGACGAAGCTGGACCTTCGAGGGAAGTCGACTCATCATCCTAAGCTGGTGAAGGGTTAGGCCTTCTGTTAGGTTCGATGTGGTTGATGTCGCCGAGCAGACTCATGCTCCAAGGGAGGAAAATAGTCCTTGCCAATCCAATCTCACTCCAACTTGGGTTGTTATGTGCCCTCAGCAAGAGCTGTGAGCAATAAAGGATACTGAGAGCATCTTGACCCTTGGCTGGCTGGCGGAGCTCACTGCAACGTTCTTTTGTTTTTTTTGTTTGGGGGGGAGGGGTGTTGTTCCTATACAAATTCATCAGGGAGAGCTTGCATAGATCTAACCTATACCCTGCCCAATTGACACCTTACCCTTGGAGGATGGTCAGGTTCATTATCCTCTGTCGGTTGAACAGTATTAACCCAACCTACTCTATTTTCTCCAATTTTTTCTTGTGGGAAACATTTGAGGCCTAATAATAGTTGGTGGTATTTCTACATTCAAGCAAACCAGACGAAACTTGTCCAAAAGTACAGGGTGGAAGGGTCGTTGGTTCCATGTCAGCAAGAATAGAGAATAATCCGACCGACGAGGCCAGGATTTCCCAGTTCCTCATCAGTGGAGGGTTCCTTGTACGTCCTAACCATTATTGTATTTTTCTTTCTCAATTTTAGCAGTTCTCTTGCAAATGTATATTATGTCATTTTTTTAATTGCTAAATTAATAATTAATTCAATATAAAAAAAAAAAAAAAATTAATACAACTGATTGACTATAAATGAACAATACATAAAAAAAAATACCACAAAATTAAAAAATGAACATAGATACTGATAATTTTAAAAAAAAAAAAAAAAAAATTGGCCACATTCACTTTCTTTTGCAATATTATGAAATTATCTAATTTTATTTTCAAATGAATACAACAAAGAACCAACATAATCAATAAATGATAACCAATAATCAACAACTATTTTCAAATGAAAAATAATAATTTAGAAAATAAATAGGGAATAAATTGTTTTGAAAAAATCTTTTACTTAAAAATTTTAAATTCAAAACTCATATTTTCATATAAAAACAATAATAATACAACTAATAATGACGTTTTTAAATGGACACTAATGCATAAGACAAGAATGTAGGGTAAAATAATTTTAAATTTTTTTATAAAGTCATTTATTTTACATCTTCAAATGTTATGTTTTCAAATGAACACAACAAAAATTAAAAATATGAAATTAACATAAATAAATCACTAAGACACTAATGTGCACAACCAAAAAAATATTAACAACATTGGAGCCCATCACACAGGGCTATTGGAACTTACCTTAAATATTTTAAATAGAACTCCAGTCTTTAATAATCTTGTATAAAACCATTGTCACCACCTAGAGAAGAAGAAAAAATTGTTAAATCCATTTAAAAAGGGGGGGGGGGGGGGGGGGGGGGTGGACAAATCCATAATAATTCTAAAAACACAAATAGGCAAAAAACAGTTACTTACTGAATGTAAAAATTAAAACTAGAAAAAACAAAAAAAAAAGTATAAATAGCTAAACTCTCTCTTCAAACCTGTACACCATCAGCAATTGGTGCATTCGTTGGGCAATAATAAGAAAGAATACGTGCACTGAAGATTTGCAAATATAAAAAATTAAACTAGACAAATTTTCAAGAGAAAAAAAAATAATACAAAGTTGAAATCAAATCAAGATATTTAAAAGTTAAAAAGATCTCACAGAAAAAGGAAAAAAAAATGTAACCAAAAATACCACTTTGTGGATCACTCCATGGGAGCAAGAGCTAACCTCCCTTTCTCTTCCAAAAATTAAAAAGTGGACTAATCAGCCAACATCAATTTGATATACACTAAATTGTTTCCAAATTTTAATTACAACCACCAGCACCTCAAATATTAAAGATTTTTATGGCAAAGAAGAGATATATCAAGAAAAGAAAAGAAAATCTCGCACCACCATTTAATTTTAAATTATGTAGATAAAAAAATTAAAAATGGAGAGTAAAAGGCTTACTTTTTATTGAAAAAAAAATGAGACATACACATTTATCAATTAATCTAAAAAAATCAATCGTAATGTTTTACCAATTTTGAAATCCATGGTACATCTAGCATCTAAAAAAAATTAAGAATTTAAAAAAAGAACGGTTACTAAGAAGTTCTCATAAGAGAACAAAACTATCAAATACATTTTTTTAACACACATGTTATAAAATAGTCATTTTGTCTTTTTGTGATGATTTTACCCCTCGTTTTATATTCAATTTTCACCGCCGTTCAAATTCTAACAAACCATCTTACCGATTCCGTCTTACCAAAACAACCATATAATATACCTAACATAAGCTCCACTCCACCAGGGGCATAAGGCAAGTCCTTTTTCTTTTTTTTTCTCTCTCTCTCTCTCACATTTATTTAAGGCGACGAGTTTGGGGCCGCCGGTCATCGTGTTATATTCAACACGTTCTCGTGTTGAATAAACCATTTCCTAGGTAGAAAGATTTATGAACTTACCAATCTATTCCCTCAGGTAGTATCTGGGAGCACCGAATTAAGGCCATGAAATTGGAATTCGAAATGAACACTAATTCCAATTCCAAACCTCTAGTTCCATTCAACCAAACACTACCTTATCAAATACCCCAAAGAGAAATTTCCAACTGCTCAATCCGCTTCGCCAAATCGTGCTTCCCGATATTCTTCAACCTGTCAAAATATTGATTATATCTCATAATCACAATAATACGGGATTAATTAATAAACTCAAGCATACATGAATATTAGGACAAAACAATAAATAAACGGTAATCGAATGCGTACATGTTTGGGTCATCACAGGAGATTGAATTTGTCGCAATGGATTACTAACTAGATCTTCCTCCCTATGATCTAAATTATTGTGGTGGCAGGTCTCAATGGGAAGAAACCCTTAATCTAGACTAGAGAGGGAACCTAATTATATATACTATGATTTTTCGTTGGGCCCTCCCATAATGAGTTTCAATGAAACCCTAGACCTACACTTGCCACTTAACTGGGCTTCTACATAAAAGATGCCACAATCCAAATCAAAATATGATCACTGATTATTTAGATTGCTTAAATAATAGATTATCCATTAATCCGTTTTTGTAAAATAATTAATTCAATTAATGTTAACCTATAAAAAATATTCCAACATTCTCCCACTTAGGCTACATTAATTGAATAAATTTAATTTTAAAAATAAGACTCAGATTAATAACAGAACAAAAAAATATATATATTTTTGGTGTGGCCACACCTTTTGTTTAAAGAATTGATAGTCTATAAGTAGTATCTTGATAAACTTATCCGGTCCAACATGATTTTAATATTGGATTATGATAGTCTATATGTTAATCTCAACAAATATAAAACATTTCATACTCACAAATACTTATAACCATATCGACATAGATCGTAAACATAGTAGTGTAGTAAGAAACCAATGCCAACATGTTATCATTATCAATATACATTGTTCTTATTGGTCCTCATTACAATTTCTCAACAAAATGAAATTGTAATTACAATTTCTCAACAAAATAAATTTGTTAATTGCAGTTTCTCAATAAAATGAAACTATTACAATTTCTCAATAAAATGAAATTACTAATTGTAATTTCTTAACAAAATGAAACTGCTGCAATTTCTCAACAATATGAAATTGCTTAACTTTAACAAGTCATCTATCACTAATAATACATTACGAGATCTCAAAACAGTGATTTGTGACAACCAAAAGTATACAATTATAATTCTTAAGGCACAATATCTTAAGATACCATATTATATAATCAATTCAAATAATATGATATGTGATAATATAATACGCAATAATGATGATCATTAAATATATTTTAATTTTGCAAAACACATAATAATAATGGTCATAACGTAATCATCGAAATAAAAAGAAATACAAAAGTTCCCACTAAATCAGAGAATCAAAAGACTCAATGACACCTATATTCACAATATGTTCCTTAAACGCTATGGGTCTTAAACCTTGGTTTAGTATAATCAATTCAAATAATATGATATATAACAATATAATATGCAATAATAATGATCATCAAATAAATTTTAATTTTGTAAAACGCATAATAATAGTGGTCATAACATATCATATAATTAAATAAAAATACAAAAAACTCTCATTAAACTAGATAATCATAATACTCAAATAAGTATAAGCGACACAATATAAGAATTAATTGCATCATCATAAACTCTCATTTGGACAAAATCTACAATAAATAATTATTCTTTAAATATGAAGATCAACAAAATAAGAAACATTTTATAGCAATAATGATCAATGCTTACACGACACAATCATCGAAATAAAGGAGATTACAGAGACTCCCATTAAATCAAGGAATCAATTTAGAATTTTATTATGGCGTTATTGTTGTTCACAACAAAAAGAAATTATTTTCACAAAAAGTTACAACTAGATCAATTATAGGCAATAGGCAAAATGCTCAATTAAGTATAGGCAATACAATATAAGAATCAATTGTGTTATCATAAACTCCCATTTGGGAAAAGTCTACAATAAACAACTATTCTTTAATCATGACGATCAACAAAATGAAAAAAAATTTACAGATTTAAAAATACATTCACTTTGGATAGATTGACCTTCAAATTCATATATTTTCTTCAAAATATAATGAAACAAATAATATTTCAAAATTCATTCCCTTTGAGTAAACAAATTTATCAAATTATTTATCTCACATAACATTTTCATGCAATTAAATTAATTTAAACAATAACCTCTTTTGAGCAGGTGAATGCACAAAATCAATATTCATATCAGTAATTTCGTCAGGCTTATTAATTAATAAATAAATAATAGTCCAACAGGCCCATCCGAATATATGTATGGCACATTAAACACTTTAAAACCCAGACAATATAAGAAGAAGCCCATACAAAATTGTACAAAAATAACTTGGTACCTTTCTTCCATTCCAAAACACAAATATATTACCCCAAACATAGCCCAAATTCAAAAAATGAAAGATCTCATTTTCATGGATAGAAAGTGCAGTAATAAACAAAAAAAATAGTTATTAACATCATATTTAATCCACTAAGAATCCTGAATACATATCATACATCTGATTATCTACAACCACTTCTTAACAGTGCTCTATTCAATTCAGCTTCCATCAAGTTACCAAAACAAAATAAGGATATAATTCTCTCAATCATCTCACTCATCATGTAAATATTGAATAAAGACAACAAATAAAAAGACAATGAGTCAAACCACTTTAGAATTCATGACCATCAAATACATGAATAATGTGGGGATTCAACACGCCCCCTCACACGCAGGGTGAACTTCACAAACCACTGCGAACGATTTTCAGAAAGCCCAACATAAATGTGTCAAATTAAATATGTTAAAAATTCATTTTCGTTACTTGACCCTTTCAACAACACATACAATATTAAATAATTTTATTAAAATAAATATTTATGTACTTCAACTCATTAAAACAATAGAAATTGTCAAGACATTGACTAATATTACCCATACAATAATCAAAACCTTATATGTGTTGATGAAAAAGTTAGGAATAAAGAATTGTAGAAATCTTATCTTAATAGAATATTTAAAAGTTGTCAATTTAATTAATATTAATTACATAAAATGGAGTTTTTTTTTTCTAAAAAATTGTGCGACCCTACGCAAATGCGTGAATACTAGTTTCACACATCCCGTATAATGTGGCCCCTCATAATCTATTCAAGCTTAACACCTAAATCCTACTAATTGATACTAAAATTAAGATCTCAAGATCATATTCCTAATTCAAACATTTATTCACAATACACCATTACCTCTAATATTGTACTATATGCCGAATAATGATAAAAAAAAAAAATCTAGTTTCAAGCCTCATCAAAAAAGGTTCACCACTAATGTTTGCTTGTTGGTCCATCTTATTTTCATTGTTATTAATGCTATTGTTTAAAAATAATAGTCTAGTCTCCGACGAGGGGGATGGAAACTAAGAGGCTTGTGAGGATCAATAGACGAAAATCAATTTCTACCACAATACTCTCGCATGAGCCAAAATGCAAAATATTCATCTAACGCGATAAAAATTGAATACATAATTTATAGGCATTTATTTTCACATAAGGTAACGAGATTTATGTGTTTCCGCAAACCCATTAACTCTAGTAGGCACGGTCTGCTTAATTTAAGCAACTGCAATCGACTACCCAATCACTCTAATTCCAAGGGACCACCAAACCTTCTCCCCACTACTAATTACGATTTCTAATAAAATCTACACACTAATGTCAATCACCATAAAAAATTCAAAGATAGATTTAATGTCGTGTTATAATTAGTGTAAAATCCTTAATCTACACTAAATTGCTTACCATTCGCAATATGTATAAGAAAAATTAAATTTACACAATTTCTAAACTTTAGGGGCTAATCGAATAATTAACCTTTCTTACTAGTTTCAGTTCATTACACTTCAGAAAAGAACATATAAAGTTAAAAAGTCATCTTATATGTTTAAATTGAAACTAGTTGGACCAAGTGAGATTCTAGTTAAATTTTCAGGGTGCGAAGTGTCAAAATCTTTATAGTTTTTAGGCCAAATTTCATGGACAAATCAAAACCCTATCTTTCCCTCCATTTTGTCGCGTCGCCTTCGAAAGCATGGTAGGTTGCAAACCCTCCTTCTTCTCCACCTTAGGAACACAATCTTCGACGCCGTGATGGGAGACGAAGCCAAAATCGGAGTCCATTCAACAAAGAATCATCGATATTGACCGTCAACGGCAAAGAAAACATAGAGAATAAGGGAATCGGATAAATCGCCTCATCCACCTCTACCCTTATAATTATCAAGGTGATGCAGTGCAACAGGAGTGGGATTTAATGGTCCAAAGAGAGCACCCTAAGGCCAAGTTTGACCAGAAAGTCAACTGTGACTCTTTTCCGACAAAAAATACCATTTTTTTGGGTAGAAACGGCCTCCTAAGCAAAACCACCGGACTATGCTCGGCACTAGGAGTAATTTTAACCAAATTTCATCATTTCGAGGGTCAAAATGGCACTTTTTCATTTCACGCAATAATTTTATAATTCTTCAAGAATTAAGGACCTTTTCGTAAATTTTATAATTTTTCCATGTAGGGTTTTTCTTTATATATGTTGTGCAAGGCCTCTTCACGGTTACACATTTTTTATTTGAATAAAATATTGAGATTTTTCTCAATCCTTCATCTCAAATTCTTGGCATTTTTTTTGGGAATCAACGAGTTTTATGTAAATTAAAACTAATTAGGAGTGTACACATAAAAACATTAATCTAGGAAGAGTGAGTACCATTCCAAATCAATCAACATAATTTCTGTAAAATCTTCAATAGAAAAACATGCCAAAAAATAATTTTAAACTAATTAAATCACATAATAAGTAATGATTAATTAAAAATTATTTTTAATCTTTCAAACATAAAATAAAGTATATAGAAAATTAGGATACAGAAAAACAAGTGCACAGAAAAAAACGAAACCCAAAATAGGCCCCGAACGAGACCCCACGCCCGTGGGCATCCACTACCTGGCTGGAGGTCATCTTCAACCTCCAGCCGGGTCTGCAACTAGGTCACACGACCCGGTTTTGACCCGATGCATTCAATCCCCAAAAAATACAGTCTTTTCTGTAATTTTTTCTTGGGTTTATGTATATCCACTTATTTCTAACATATCTATAACAATTAATTGAAGAAAAAATAAGAGAATAGTCACCAAAAGAGAAGAACCAAACACGGTTTTTACACTTCCATGGACAAAATTTAAAACTCGATTTTAACTCTTATTTCTACCAAATTTTATATGGGTTTATACCTAATATTAATTTAAAAACTATCTACAACGTTTAATTGAACAAAAAATGCGTCAATATTCTTCAATCTCAAAAGTGAATCTTGATTTTCTAGGATTTCGTAGCCGAAACTTCGGCGTTGAAATACTCACTGATTGTCTAACAACATAACACGTATAATACATCAAATCAAAGCTTAAATCAATATGAACAAAATACATAAGGTTTTACAGTTAATCAAAGCAAAAAATTATAAGAAATCACGGCCCCAAGTTTCGGTTTCGGAAGTTTTCTAGGGTTCGAAGCCAAAAATGCAACGTCGAAATACTCTCTATTTGAGCAACCAAATGGCATGTATCATATATAAATTTAAAACTTAAAACAAGAGGAACAAAAGCCCTAATGTTTCAGAGTTAATAAAAGCAAAAAATCTCATCAAATCATGCCCGCAAGTTTCAATTTCGTTAGAGAACATAAAATAAATAAATAAATCTCCAAAAAAATTATCGATCATAAATCATGTACGTAAGCTCTGATACCACATGTTAATTATATCTCATAATCACAATAATACAGAATTAATTAATAAACTAAAGCATACATGAATATTAGGACATAACAATAAAAAATGGTAATCGAATGCATACATGTTTGGGCCATCGTAGAAAATTGAATTTGTTGCAGCGGATTACTAACTAGGTCTTCCTCCCTATAATCTAGATTATTGTGGTGACGGCTCTCAATGGGAAGAAACCCTTAATCTAGATTAGGAAGGAGACCTAGTTATATATACTAGGGTTTCTTGTTGGGCCCTCCCATAACGGGTTTCAATGAAACCTTAAACCTACACTTGCTACTTAATTGGGCTTCTACATAAAAGACATCACAGCCCAAATCAAAATATGATCACTGATTATTTGGGTTACTTAAATAATAGACTATCCATTAACCTATTTTTATAAAACAATTAATTCAATTAATATTAACCCATAAAAAATATTCCAACACAGAAACCATGTCGAATCTTCTAGATATAAGCGACAAGTTCCACTCATTCATCTCCACCAAATAATTAGCAACCTCGACGAATCTACCTCCCCGTCCACACATCTTGATCAACATCGTATACGTGGGTCAATTTGGAAGATGTCCCTTCACTTTCATATCACTAAAAAAATAGAACGCATCGTCGAATTGACCTTTCCTACAAAGAGCCATTATAATCGAAGCGTATAAACTAGGAAACGGTTTGTTCTCTCTCTCTCTCTCTCTCTCATATCTGAGTTTGAACAATAGATCTAGCCGTCACGGTCAGATTTGTTCAATATCTGGCCGCGACGGCTAGATCGCCGCCTTATCGAAGTCCTGTAGGTTCCTGCTCCGGTTGTCGCCTGTCGCCAAGTCCGCCGCGTTGATCTCCAACAAGAGAACTAGTGTCTCTCAGTCTAGTGGAGTGGGAGGAGAAGAATCAATGTAAAAGGATAAAATCGTCAATTCAAAAAATTTAGGACTATTTAGTATAAAGTAGCATTTTTTGTAAGACTATTGGGTGCCAAAAAATTGTGAGGCCATTTTGTAGATTTAGCCTTTTAAGTAGACTTTTTGGTTTTTTTTTTTTTTTTTTTCCTTTAAAAAATGAGCATATATAACAATTTACATTTGACAAATTAAGGTTGTTCCCATTTCCATAATTTAGGAAAGGATAGGAAGAGAGTGTAGGAAACAAACTTGCGGTTGGTGAAGAGACAGTGCATCTTGATTTTTCCAATTTGAAATTTTGGATTTGATCAAAATTATAGTAGCTATTACTAAACATAGTATTATTTTGGCAAATAAAGAGGATTCAAGGGATGAAAAGGTATGTGCTTTTCATATTAAAATGAGAAACTTTTAAGTTCCACGACATCCAAAATCTTCCTAACAAATACTACAACACACGTCCTAACAATTGTAAACTAGAATCCTCCAAATTCATACTAATCAAAATAATAATAATAAAATAAAATTCTTAAACTTGAAGAAAGTAAATTAAATCTAATCACACCAAAAAAAAAAAAAAAAAGTAAATCCCTAACCTAATGCATTCTTCAATTATAGGAATCAAACATAAATCTATTGAACAATAAATCTTACATACATAACTATAGGGAGAGGGAGAGATAATGGGAGTATTATCAACAAAATTATACAAGGAAAGAAGCAAGTAATCTCCATACTAGATTATCTCAAAGTGGAGAAACGTTCAAAAAGAGGAAGATCAATTTCCAGATATGCAAATACAATGAGCAAGATACAGCAAATGAATAAAAAATTCGAAAAAAAATAATAATAAGGCCATCGAAAACCGAAAAGATACTATCCAACAATAGATGTAAAAAGAATTATAGGGAGATGTAGGAGGCTCCCACCAAGATCCTCTTGACCATCTGAGAATAATCCATCATCCGCTTCATCTGCATTTGAGCTTCACCAACAATCAAAAACAGACTCCTTTTTCATCTTCTTTATCATTTGCAACAATCGATAGTGCAAAATTTAAAACATAACAACAAAAACAAACAAAAAACCACTAGAAAACCAACACTCAAATGAAAATGAAATGTGATTTGACATAACATTATGGAAATTTCAAAAAGAACATTCAAAAATCTGACAAAAAAAATATTATTAAAAACTAAAAGAGAAATCTAAAACATAAACATAAATTAGAACTGCCATAGAAATAAATATAAACAGAAACAAAATCATGATTTAAGAAGAAAACATAAATCTGAAACATATATAAGAAATGGAAATTGAAAATATAAATAAAACATAGAACATCTCTACTGCATTCTAAAAGCTAGGTACAATTTTAAAATTGGAGCGTACAATGGACAAAGAGCTTAAAACTTTAATACAAAAATAGTACCAGGTCAAGTTCTCAAATTTAGCAAATAAATAAGCAAATTCTAACTCAAACTTTGCCAAGAACACAAATTACAACCCACCGACGCTAGAAAAACTGGCAAAATCAAAGTAAATAAAAGAAGTTAAATAAATTTTAATGGTATGTCCGAGCCATTACACGCAATAAGGTGGAGAAAAAAATTAAGCACTTGAACTTTTAAAGTTTGCCAGAAAAATACCAGTAGCCCCCATTTAAAAAAAAAATCTTACTATTTCGGGAAAGTTTTCGTCTATTAGAACTACTACAAAAGAAAGAACACACAAAACTGAAACTAAACTTGAAACATGAACTTGAAATTAAAACATAAACAAAAATGTAAAATGTAAAAGAAGTAGAAAATTGATTTCTAAAAATTAGGAATCGGGTGGGGGGCGTACCTGAAATGAGAGAAGGAGAGTAAAAATAGAGTTGGAGGTATAAATGATAAAAATAAATTAGTTCAATGACTTCAATAAAATAAAAATATTAGATTTACAATTAAAATCACCTATTGACAAAATTAAAAGCCCCAACAAATCTAGAATTATATGAAAAATCATGTAATTCTAATATTATTTAAACTACAAAAAACAAATACTGACACCGAAGAGAACTTGTAAATAAAACAACAAAGGTAAAATCAGAAGTACATAATCCAATTAGAAGAGATGTGTAACCAAAACAACTGGAAAAAAAAAATAATGAACAAAACCTGAGTTTATGAGGTGTCAGTTGTGTTGTGTTTTTCTTCAATAAACCTATTTTCACAATCTTGTAAACCAATTGAGTCATAAACTAAATTAAATTATAAAGATAAATAATTAATTTTGATAACCCTAATTGTAAAAAGTGAACACCAATTAATATGTCAAACGAAACTCTAGGCTTAGTTTGGGCCCCTTTTTGGGGTTGCTTTGCCTTTTGAAAATGAGACATAATTATATTTGGAAACGTTTTTAGAAAAGCCACAGGTGGAATTCTCATTTTCGGTTTGCTTTTTTAGAAGTAAGGAGAAAGATACTAAAGTCAAAAAGAGTTCTTTGTAATTGATAAAATTTTATATGACAATATTACCTTCATTTTTATTTTCTTATTTTGAAATGATATTTTAATTTTTCTTCTTTAATGATATTTTTATTTTATTTTATTTTTATTTTCAAGATATAAGATGACGTACAATAGACCCAAGTGGTCCGACCCTTTTTCAAACCCCGTGCATAGCAGGAGTTTTGTAGTATCAGTTTGCCCTTTTGTTGGCAACATGTAAGATATTTAAATTTTTCATTTTATAATTTTTTTTTTAATTTCCAACATGTAAGATATTTTTAATTGTAATTTTATTTGTGAGATATTTCAATTGTAAAATTTTATATTCATCGTAAGTTAATACAAATAAATATTTCTTTATATATATATATATATATATATATATATATATATATATATATATAAATAAAGGACAAAATATATTTTAAACTCTCTAACTATTGACACATTTCTAAATAGTCCTTATAAATTTATGTGTTTCATTTTAAACTCTCTACGTATAAACACAGTTTTAAAAGACCCTTATGTTAAAAATTTCATCCAAACTAACAAAATTAAAGGGTAAAATAATAATTTTTTATTTTAATTTTTTTTAATCAATTTTTTATTTTTTTTATTTTTCTTTTTCTTTTTTCTTCCTCCATTGTGTCAATAACCTCTCTCTCTCTCTCTCTCTTTGTCTCTCTCTCTCTTCACCAAACCCCAGTCGGTGGCATTAGTGGCGGTGGGGTGGTGGCTACGGTGTCGGTAGTGGTGGCGGAGGAAGAAGGTAGTGGAGAGAGAGAAGGGTTTGGTGAAGAGAGAGAGAGAGAGGTTGGTGACATGAATGAGGAAGAAAAAAATAAAAAAGAAAAAAAAATAGAAAATTGATTAAAAAATAAAAACAAAAATAGAAAATTATTATATTGCCCTCTAATCTTGTTAGTTTGTATGAAATTTCTAACAGAATGACCTTTTAAAACTGTGTCCATACTTAAAGGATACATGAATTTAGGAGTACTACTTAGAAATATATCAATAGTTAGAGAGATTAGAATGTATTTTACCCTATTTTTATATTATTTAATATTAGAATAATTAAATAAATATAATATATATTTGTTTTAGTAATTTAATAGTCTTTTAATATTTCTACACAAGTATTTACCAAACACTTATTACGTGCTTCTTCTTTTCGATAGCCACTTTTTAACAGATTTACTAAAAGCTTACAACTTCTTTTCATAAGGCCTTTTTTAACAGCCCCTTTTCAACAACTCCTTTTGAAAATCACCCCAAAAGGGGGAAAATTAAGCTTATATTATCCACCAAATGAGTCACTCGTTTCTTTCACCCTTCAGTTATCTACATCACTATCTTCTTGAGCTCTCCAATTTGTTGGCTCAGAGACTCATAGTATACAACCCCCCCCCCCCCCCCCCTTTTGTACCTTTGTTGGTGCACTGGTGGCTTCTTATTGGGTCATTTTTGTGTTGACTTCCTTTTCCCATCATAATTGCAGCATGGTATTGCTACAAGCTTCTTAAGCGAATTCCCACAGATGGCACCAAATGATTTTGCCCAAAAATCTCACTCTAGAATCTATCAATCTGCAAAACCAAAAATGTCACTTTCCACTTGATCGCCAGTTGGTTCATAGAAATAGATTATATAATTATAGAATGAAATAAATGTCAAAAGCACTTCCATAAGGTTTTGCAGTAGGTGTGAAGGTGAAAAAGGGCGACATATGGTCTCAAGCAGTCTCCTCGGATTTGGTTCGAGAGATTTTGGTTAAGACAAAAATAGATGGGTTTCCAGAGAAGCAATGTTAATCATTCCATGTTGAGAGTTCATTCGGTCCTGAGTATGATTTTTTTGTTACCTCCATTAGTACCCGAGCAGATCAAGTACCGTTTGAGCAACTTTATGATCTTTCTTCATTTGGAGAGCGATCTACAAATCCACTCCCACTTTCTCCATTTTTGCTTCAATTAACGTCGTTTTTAAGTATGGTACTATGAACCAACAAAGCGATCTTACCGCCACCGATAAAGAAGAAGAATCAAGTATGACGCGAGTGAGACCGGAGAAAAGGCACTAAAGCCTAGACTTCTTCAGTGAATCGTAACAAGACTGAAGAATCAGTGGAACAAAGTCTTTATAATATTTTTTTTATGAAACTTGAAAATGATCATCAATACTACAAACAACTAAAAGAAAGAATGAAAATTATAGGTCACCACGACGTGAGGCTCGCTACTGACACCACGCCCAGCAACAGTAGAACGATGTTTTTAATGCACCGCACAATTCCACATAGAGTCGGTGTTTTGTTGTTAAAAAGACTATACAACTATCATAGTTGTGGACCAAGATTAGTTGAATAAATGAAATGGCGTAAGATGTTTGAGAGAAGATGTGAACTTGAAGTTGATTGCCATCGGTAGAGCATTACTAGGTCTAAAGCACGATCTGTTGAAATCGCTTTGGAGAGGCTGCAGAATGATTCAAATATTGTTCACGGTTGAACATAAAATTAATCAAATGGAAAAATGAATGGAATAGGAAAAACGAATTGAGAACTTAGAGACAAAATACCCCACATTCACAGTGAAGTGATATACCTGATGGCGCTTTCAGAGTACGCGGGTGTTGTTGGAGTTGCCATCCAGGCTGAGTCTAAGGTCGCTCAGATCGCGTGGTATTGACAACTTCTTCCAATGCACATCAATACTCTTTAGAGGGATAAGCCTAAAGCCTCTCTTATACTCGGCAATCTTGTGGGCACATGGTAAGCCATGGGTTCATCGAACAACACCCACAAGCAGACACATCAATCCTAATTTTACTCACACGCTTGCGCCGCACCAATATAATATCTAATGCATGGTTCGCTATAAATCCTCTCAACTCCTAAAATCTGTAAGACAAAAGTCATATTGCACTATCATCATATTTTTCACAAATGATGCCTTCACATCAGTGAGTTGCAACTCGAATGAAGCGTGCATCTTAGACCAACTAGACTCGAAGGTCCTTTGACTAGACCCCAACTGACGTTTTAGATTTGCATGTAAATTCTCTTCCATATTCGTTGTCACATTGCCCACATTCCAAAATGCATTAATTGATCAGTCCATACAACAATGAATCTCTCTTTAATTGGGGTCACCCAACTGTCAAGCATGTATGACACTACATCATAATACCCTAAATAAAATTCTCGCAATGCATGTAAATGTCGCGCGTACCCATCCTCATCTTTTGATAACACAATCAAATTCCACACATTGATTGAACTTCTCCCATTAATCGCATGTATCGAACAACTTCTTACAATTTGCTAAAACATTCTTGTTAATTTTCCACCGACACAATAGATGTTTTGCAAACCGAAAAACATCTTCTATGGCATGCGTCAAGGCCAACTCTCTATCCCTGACTGTAACATGAGGGGTAACACCCTCGTCCATCATTGTGGCCAAAATACCTAATGCCCATCTATAGTGCTCAACCTTCTCATTCTAAAAGGAAACAAAGGCATCTGAAGAACTCATCGCAGTGGATACCACACCAACAATCTCTAGCGAAAGTAGGCAATAGCAATTGGTCTTATATGTCTAATCCGTTATCAAAACTTTTGGAAAAGTATGCAACAACTCAACACTATAAGGAAACGTCCAAAACAAATCCATGATTGTATTAGAATTTGGGATCGTAATTATACTCATGTGATTTTGCCAATAGTTGTTGCATTAATGACCTACTGGCTTTCTCATTAACCCCATATTTCTTCCTTACATTGTAGATAGTGTTCATTGTTGTCACATTTTTTGAATTCTTGTTCTTGAGTGCATACAAAATCTCATTTGGTCAGATCAAGTTCTTAGATATGTTAATAGAGATGTCTATTTAATCCAGTGTTAATCTACCAATAAAAGCATGGCCTAATTGTTTTACCACGGGATGATTGTGAAATTCGCATGAAACAATCACACCTAATCGTTGGTCGTGTCTAAATTCTTTTTTTTCAAACTAAACGGATAACCACATTTTTTTGTTCGACCCCTTGCCTCATCAATTTTGTCTATCAACTTTCTGAGTTGTTGTTTATCTCGATTCTTTTGGTAAGTACCATCTCTCTCTCCCAACCAAGAGTTACAAATGGTTTTTTCCATTTGATTGTCGTCGAGAAAGTCTTTTTTATAAACACAAATCCAAGTCTCTTATCGACTTTGTGCCCCAATTAATTATATCCACTCGACATGAAAAAATCTATGAAAAAATAATTAAATATTATTTAAAATGAGCAACATCTTTTCAAACGTCTCATGTACCAAATCAAAAAATTACTTTGCGTAGAATTCAGTGTTATAATCGGTCACAATATCATTCTCAACTTTGTTACATTGCGTGAAAATATCATCCTGTAATAACGTAGAACAAAAAAATCTATAAGATTTATTAACAAATTTCATGGACCTATAGGTCCGTCACAAATAGGTGTCGCGCAAACCTAAATGTCCGCAAAATATAAGTTGCACAGGCATACAGGTCAACGCAATAATAAAACATGCGGACTTATAGTTTCGTTTGGCATTACATTCTGTAGACCTATATGTCCACGAAATTGCAACTTCTTTAGACCTATAAGTCCGTCAAAATCACGATTTTTCAGCTTTGAAGGGTTTCGAAAAAGTGTAAAAAACTAACAAAAAAACTTAAAAGCATAGCATTGATGTGCGATGTTGTTCGTCACTCATTATTTCTTCAAAAATGTGATAAAACCTTGGCCAAAATGATGAAAACAAGAGTTTTTTAGATTTTTGTGATTGAAGTGCGATTGTCAATGAGAGAAGGGAGGGAAAATATGTTTTGAAAGGGGAGAAGATAGTGTCAGAAATGAATAGTTATTTAAATGAGTGTTATACTTAGTAAATATTTTTTTATTAATTTTAATTAATGATACGGTAATTTTACATAAAGATATAATTGTAATAAAAAATTATTTAAAAATGATTGTACATCTAGCAAATTGGGATTCACATTTGGAATCACTTTATTGTTATTGGTAGCAACTTTTTTAGAAGCTACACTAGGTTACTAATATAGTGCAGCTCAAATAGTAAAACTTGTTTGAGTTAAAATAGTTTAGAGATCTCTGTAAGATCAAAAGTTTGAGCCTACGAAAAAACATTTGTTGGGAGGAGCAGTCACCCACCACGAACAAAATTAGTCTCACCCCCTGTGTAGATGTGGGGACAATCGTGGATATACCCAAAAAAAATAAGTAGCAAGATCTCAAGCATCCAAACATAAAAAAGTAAAAGATAACACAACATTTAACATGTTGACTCAAATCCAAGAGTTATTAGTCCAGTTGGCAAAGGTAAATGTCTCTTTTTCTTGTTAAGTAGGATTTGACTCTTTTAGGGAGCACTCCAGAAATTAAATCTTTAATTTAAATTTGAATGCACCAAGCCGATATAAGGCAATGCGCCCTTAAGATCGTCCGGTAAGGTGATTAGTCGAGGTGCACATGAACTGGCCTAGACATATCGAGAAAAAAAAATACATGTTTACTCAAGAAGACAATATTTCCTAACGGCATGTTTGGTTGGACGGAATCAGGACGAAATGGAATCGTCATTCCGCCCTCGATTCGCATTCCGTTGTTTGGTTCTCCAATGGAATCACTTTAGAATGAAAACCAAAAGAATGAGATTCCATTTAAAATGGGCTGAAATCAAGTTCAGTCCAATAAAATCAAAGCTAAAATTACTAAAAAAAAATATCGCTGGTTCAGCCCAATCTAGAAATTAGATAACAGAAATAGAAATTAGAGAATAGAAAATTAAGAACGGAAACTGAAAATTGAGAACAGAAACTGAAAATTAAATAACAAAAATTGAAAATTAGATAAAAGAAAATTGAGAATAGAAACAGAAAATTGAGAACAAAAACTAAAAATTAAGAATAGAAATTGAAAATTGAGAATAGAAGCAGAAATTAGATAACAGAAATTGAAAATTGGATAGCAGAATAAAATATAATAAAATGAATGAATGAATGAAATAATGAAATATAATAAAATTTTATTATAAGGGCATAATAAAAAATTTATCATATTTTACTATTTCATTCATTCTCTCATTCCTTACCAACCAAATAAGTTAATAAAATAGTGATTCCATTAACAATTTTATTCGATTTCTTCTCTCATTCTATTACTCATTTCATTTCATTCTAACCTCATTCCATTCCGTTCAACCAAACGAGCCGTAAATGTTATTTTAACGCTTAATTTATCCACGCCATAGATGCAATACCCCCTCCCTCCCCCAGACCACACCACCCTTAATTTTTGCACCTACTTTGAAGCTATGTTCGCAAACAGTTCAATTAGGTTTCAAAAAAAATGAATAAATAAATAAGCAGAGGTGGAGGTAAATTTATTGCGGCAGCAAATGGCATCCCATATCCATTATAAAAGAAAACATCAAGATGAATGTAAGCAACATAAATATACATTACACAAAAGCACTCTCTATCTCTCCTTCTCCGACTCCTCATACATGAGAAGCAAAGCATGAAAAGTTCAGTCCATTTCTACCAGGCTTTAGTCATTTGTGGTTCGACCAAAACAATCAACACAAACAAAAAAATCAAACCAGCAGAAAAAGGCTGAACTTCCCGAACAATCACAAAAGTGGTGAAACTTCAAGTTTTCGCCAACATACCGAACCTCTCAAGTACAAGAGTGTCCCGTGGTCGAAGAACAAGAAGATACATTGATTTCTATTAATTCTCCACAAGCGTCAAGTCAGATCTGCAAACGTTCCGCCGGCAAAGAGGACACACCCTGTGTTCCATTTCCAAGTAATAAGCTAAATACATTCACTGGGAAAGAGTAAAATATGCAACAAGCAATAGGAGAAAGTGAAAATTACTTGCTAGGCATTCTAAAAATTGAGAGGACAAACTATCTTCAAATGTATTAACAGTAGGAATCGGTTGCCGCTTGATTTTTATATATACTAATGTATACCACGTGTTTAAAGGCATCAATACCTTGAGTCAAAAGAGCTCATAACTCTAGACTATTACATTCAGGTTAATGGATACTCAACACCTTGAATGTTCATAAAAATAAATATGCATTTAATCATCACAAAAACCAGAACACTGATCCGCAACAATTGAAATCCATATTTCAGAGCTAAAAATAAAATCAAATAAATATGAAAAAAATAAAAATTAAAAATTAATCATGCATCTAAATATTCTATACTTCGCCAATTGCTCGCTAAAAATAATAATGCAACTACTTTTCTTTTATAATTTGATATTAAATTGAAAACAAAATGAAAAAGAATAGATGCAGAAATGGAAAAGCAAAAATAATAGGCTTGTTCATCGTTGACTGTTCCATGTGAAAGGGACGAAAAAGAAGCGCATGTGATGATCTCTAGAATTCGAACAAGCAGTTAGTCGTTTAAGGAGAAACTACAGTCGTTCTCCATCAATTGAACGATGCTCAATTCATGAGAAATTTGGGGAAAGCAAATTTTGTATTGGGACTGGATATTTTTTTCCCAAAAAGTAATCTGCATCCTTTATTATCTCAACCATCAAAATATCTAATATGTACAAAAAATTCAAAACGGTCATGATTCAGTACATTCAGCAGCGAATATCCCGGGGTTAAAGGCACTAAATTTAATTACTATGCTGTAAAATCAATTAAAAATTAAAAAAATGGGAGCTTGTTGAATGAGATAAAAACTAAAAAGCAATTAAAAGAATAAGAATCAAAACAAACTCCCCACCAAAACTAAGGTGTTAATAGTGTGATATATATTGAGAGAATGAATGTGAACCAACGATTTGCATCATAAGAAGATTTGAGTCAATTAATCTGAGAACTCGTATAGCTCTCTCTCAACGCAACTGATCAATTCGATTTCGTTATGTTAAAAAATGTTTGATTTGGTTTTCATTGGTTTGATTGAAAGGTTTCCATTAAGCTTTAGGCTTTATTTAGGATTTCTCTCCCTCTCTCTCAACTAACTAATAAATTCGATTTTGCCAAATTCAAAGACTTCTCAATCTTGTGTTTGATTTGGTTTTCATTGGTTTGATTCATAGGTTTCTGTGGGGTTTTAGCCTTGATTTAGAATTTCTCGCTCACTCTCTATGTTGTGCTTTTTGCGCTGGGTTTTGACGGATAATTATATTTCTCACTGGTCCTGCTGCTGCTGTGGCTGGTGGGGGGTCGCTGTTTCGGGGGTTTAACCGATGATCGAACGATTTGCTAACAGTTTTGTGTTCTGAACTCTACCGTTGGAAGGTGCAGACTATGGAGAGCAGGGATATGAGTTTGTTCGTTTAAAGAGATAGAGTGTGTTTGTGGTGTGATGGTAGTTTGGACTGTGGTGTGGTGGTTCTTCATGGTGGTGGCGGCTTACTTGGAAAGGGATAAAGAAAGAAAGAAAAAAAGAGTGAGACAAAGAAAGAGAAACTCGCCAAAGTACGGCATGGTGCCCGTGGTCGAACTTGCTATAAAGCTGGACTGCTCGAAAGAAATCAGATTTGAGGGATAGAGAGAACATATGGGGGTGTGCAGATTGTGTTATGTTTTATGGAATAGAGGGAGTGCCGACTTACATGGAGGAAAATAACTGGGGCAGATTTTTGGGTGCAAGTTTAGGGTTTGCATCTCGAGGCAGGAGACTTGTTTGGCATAAAGTGAGGAATAAATCCAAGCAATCGATTATTAGATAAATCAATCTTAACCTTTAATGAAAATTTTATAAACAACTGTGTTCTAATATACATATATTTGTATATATTCATAAAAGATGACTGGCATACCTGTGAATTTCCTTCAGCCACTTGTCAATGCACAATTTATGAAATTCATGCTGGCATGGTAGTATACGCACGCTGTCTTCATCCTCATACTCAACAAGGCATATGTAGCATCTGTTGAATCGAATAATCGGGCAAATTAGGTTGGAGAATAAGTTAATCAAGTTTTGAAAAATCCAATAAGTTAATTTATTGAACACGATTAATTGACAATGAGCACTGCACAATGAAGAAATGTGTATCCACTTTAAGAACTTCAACTGTTATTTGTTTAGTAGAGCTTCCCTGCTCCAGAGATCAAAAGGGGTTCCAACACTAATTGAAAAGAAAAATTGAGTTCCACATGCAAAGAAAAAAGAAGTTTCTGATACACAAACACGCACACGCACATTATACTAATAGATTTTATATATATCCACGCATATACACGCCAGTGCGCACACACACACACATATATGATCTATTACTTTATTAGACAGTTATGCTGGTCACACATGCCTACATTTAATCTGGCATTCTGAATAAATACTTCTCCTATCAGTGGAAGGTTGATTACGCATGAGTGCACCAAAACATGGAAGCTCTAAGCTTAAGAGAAAAAAAAATACTTCGAACAGCAACTTTTGTTGGCATCTTTTTGTTTTTGTTTGTTTGATGGTGGAAAAATGCAGGACTGGTACCAAATATAACCAATTACAGTTCTTTTGAAATATTTCTCTAAAGGAGATGCTGACGAGGTGAAGAAGATGAAGCAGGAATTCATGGCAGAAAGAAGCAAATCAGGTATTGTATGGCTTTTCAATAGTCGATACAATGCATGAATCAGGGGTATTTATAGAGTATACCAACCGTATGAAATAATGCCCAACTGATCTGTAGAGATAAATTATGTTACAAACAAATTCTGAATCTAATCTAACAACTTGTAACACCGAATCTAGCTGGAAATAACTGATCTTTTGGCTGCAACTTGTACCAACAGATTTGCTTAGTCAGCAGCTCACTCACGCACATTGCATGCACAACTGCACAACTTTAACCCTTGCCTTCTTTTATTTCTTCTATTTCTGTTATTCTATTGTCAGCCCCCCGCGAGCTCATGATTGGGTTTCCAATTAGGAGCTCGTGTCTAAGAAATAGAAACTGATTTGTTGCTAACGATTTGGTCATGTTGTCTGCTATTTGTTCATGAGAGTTCACATAGTCAACTAGAATTTTTTTGTTACGAACCTTCTACCTTAAGAAGAGATAGTCCACTTCAGTGTGCTTGGTCCGAACATGGAAAACTGGGTTTGCTGCAAGTGACAATGCTGATTGATTGTCACACCATAGGGTGGGAGTGATATAGGCTTTGACTTTATCGGCATGTTTGATTAGATGGAATCAAGGTGGAATGGAATCACAATTTGTCGTATCCTAGCTGTACTCGTATCTTGATTTTTTGAAATTTGTCGTATCCTCATGTCGGACACGACAAGCATGTCCGTTTCCGTGCTTCCTAGATTCAAGTGAAAGGCGTCTCTGAGTGTAAAAGGCGAACCTATCAAAACATAAGAAATAGCAACTTGGGGTGTGGGTGGCTGGGAATTGGCTCTTCATCATAAAAAAAACATTTAAAATGGAAATAGAAAGGCATATTTATTATCAACAAAGAATATCCCTAATCAAGTTTGTTAACCCTAAAGAGTTATTTGATGTTTTGATGAAACAATTAACTTGGATGTTTTATGGGACTAATGGTTTTATTGAGCTTTGTTTACAGAAATTAGTTCCAGTGTTTAATAAGGAGAAATGAGAAATCTTATTTGAAGTTCAAGTCGGTTGCAATAGATGCTATTGAAGACATTTTCAAAAAGAATATTTTTGTATTCATAAGTAAAAACAGCTCAATTTTTTTTAAACTCTTAATGCAACCACACTAGGATCACGCATTGCACTTAAATATATTTAATAAGTTTATATGTATTTATGATCATATCAAAATCAGAAGTGATGAATCATAATTTTAAAAGAGTTTTCTAAGAAATCGATCAAACAAATTTTTTAAAATGAACCAAAGTATTGAAAAAGACATGTATCAGTCGACTACCAGATAAAGATTCCAGAAAATAATATTTTTGAGCCTTTTCAGTCGACTGTTTGAGCGAAGGGTACAAGATTGAAATCGGTCTAACACAAGGAACCGGTCGACCGAAACACCATGAAAATAGCTAAAAAATTTAACGTTGTATAAACCGGTTGACTGATGGATGAACCGGTAGACCGATTGTGTTTGAAATTTTATTTTGATATGAAAGTTTTCAAAGATCTTCTAGTCTTCTTTTTAGTATTTGAATGTTACAAATATATATTTTGTTGGTCAAAATGATTTTCAAAGATTGGGAATAGATTTTAAATGATTCTTTTGAAATATATTATTTAGTCCTTTTATTTTCAAAGTTGATGATCTTTTTCGGTAAAACTTATTTCCATACTTTTTGGGGCTAAGATCTAATTATTTTGGGGGATTCATTTGAATGTTTCAAAGTTGTATTTCCGGTCAAACAAGTTGTTATAGCTAGATTTAAATAAAGGGTCTAAAAGAGTATTTTTTGACAATATCTTTTGAAAAATAGCCGTTATAGGCTATATTTGAAAACCCTATTTATAGACCTGCGAATTTCAGAAATTGTACATCAAGAAAATATCAGATTTTAAAGTGAGAAAAGATATATTTTTCCGAGATATATTTTTTAGGCAAAATCATTTGAAGTTCTTGATCATGGAAAAAGATTGTTTTGAAAAAATGAGTATATTACTTTCTTGTTCTAATCGGTTTTGAAGAAATCTCGGTGAATCATTCTAAACCATTTTGATTATCTAGTGCTCAAAATATTTGTGCTTAAATTGTGATTATCTTTTTATTTTTTAGCCTGCAAAACTTGTGAGAAATTGTTTTCGAAAAGTACTAAATATACTTTAAAACGGTTTTCTGAAATCTGGTTTTAATTGTTTTTGTGCTTATCTTTGAAGATCCAGATTGATCACACAATTCATATACACTTTCTATCACTAAATCAGGACATTGAGTTTATTTTGAATTGAATAGGTAGAAGCTCTTGTGAGAACAAATAAGTATCTTTTGTACTTGTGAGAATATAGCTCAGGCCTAAGTATAATTGGCCTGAGTGAGAGTTTTGATTAGGTATAAAGGGAGCTTACCTAATTAGGGTTTGTAAATGTGTGATTTTTACCGGTGAAAATGATTGCTGTAGAGATTTGATTCTTACCTAGGAAAAAAATCAGGATTGGTTAGTGGATTCGAATTCCCTGCGAGAGCTTCGTGGAGCAGACATAGGTAAAAATAGTTTGTCAAACTACTATAAATCTTGTGTATCAATTTCTCTATCCCTTACTTGTTTGTGTGTGCATTTAATTATCACGTTTCCGCATTTTTATTAAGTACCCAATTCTCTCCCCCTCTCAAGTAGATCTATGGGCCAACAAAGCTCATTAGCAATTGGCATAAATTATTTGTTGCACCCTCAAATAGGACAAAAACTTTCTACTTTGTTTGGTGTTAAGCTAATAATAATTGTTGCTATAGGAAGTGTGAATGGTTCTAAAGCCACTACGCCCATTACAAATTTAGATCACCATAGGTTAACCAGGATTTGCCTTTATTGTTTCCGTACTCTGCTCACCTAAGAAAGAAACACGGACACGGAGACACCACAATTTTTCAAAAACTTCGACAGGGACACGTCAATAAATAAATATATAATTTTATATATATTATACTAGTACTCTAATTATTCTTTTTTATATAGAATAGAATCTCATTGTCTCAACAGTTAACAACAATCAACATGCATAAGTGCTCATATAAGAGAACTATTCTACCGGTTGCAAAGTGGCGAAGTGCTCTGTTCAGATTTTAGTGTTTCATATAAGAGAGAGAGAGCTGGGTTTTTGAAACAACTAAAAATAGAGCATCGAAACAATTAAAAATAGAGAAAAGGAGAGAGAGAAACCTGGATAGCAGTGGAACGAATGAAAAAACAGAGCAGAGAGAGAAACCTGGGAGGCTGGGACTGTGAACAAAGCACCGAAACAATTTTAAAAAAAGAGAGAGAGAAGGAGAGAAGAGAAACCTGGGTTGGAACTTGGAATAGAACAGTAGAGAGTTGGAGCCTTGGAGTCGGGGACTGTTGGACAGAATGGAATTCAATGCTTGAAGTTGGATGGCGCTTCATTTGAGAAGGCAGAGAAGTTTCTATAATTTTATTATATAACAATAAACACCCTTTTAATAGGGTTATTAAATTATATATTAAAAAATATACCCCCTTAAATAGTAGTGCTTCCTATCATTCCAAGCGCTTTAGAACTCATTTTTTCAATGTTGTTGTGCTTCGGTTTTTCATAATAATAATTATATTAAGATAATAAAACATTACAAAATTCACCATTTAAAAAAAAACATGACACGAGCTTCCGAAGTGTCCGACATGTTTACCTCGCATGTCGGCGCCATATCGAAAATTGAAAAAAACTAAAAATATAATCGACACACTCCGACATGTGTCAAAGGCGTGTCGGACACCGACACTCAGCCTCCAACAGAGTTTCGGTGCTCCCTAGCTGCTCACTTATGGAAAAAAAATGTCTCTTAAAACCTTCTAATCACATTCCAATTGTTGAAGCATTGGATTGTACCTAAGTTAGCTTGACATTAAATTTAGAATGTTTACATCCAGTCCACCAAAATTGGGCCTGCCAAAACGACAGAAAAAACAATCGACTATGTCAATGCAATTGTCATTCTGCAAAACTAAACAATGGCCATGTAAATTTACAGTCACGTGGGAATTCGTTTTAGGAATTTTCTTACATATGCATATGCCACTGATCTCAAGTAGCCTCTCACCAAAGAGGAAAGTATGTAGCCAGCAAGAGGCATTGAACACGAAAATGAAACAAATTAGGTTGTATATTATGGTCATGCACATTATACATGCGTAGACATAAATACTTAAGTTATACACTTCAGCCAGGTATACATGTGATATATCAGTTCTTAATCAAATCTCACAGTAAAAAAAAATGTAGTCTATATATTGTTAACAAGTTATCCTTGCTGTATAAATACCAGTAATATTCAACCAATTGTAATGTATTATATTATGATAAAATGAAAAGACAGAGAAAAGGAAAAGAATTTCTTACTGTGCAGCTTCATCGTTCATATGCGTTTGCAATTTACTGTATAACTTAAGAGGTAGAGATTCCACAACTTCACGAGGTGCAGGAGCAGAGCCAATCGAAGACAAAGAAGACCGGGCAGAGAGAACTACAGATTGCTGGTGAATCTCATCCAGAACCTAATTAAGGAGTGTACCAGAAATTCAACTCAAAATGATAACATGAAAGAAAAATATCTGCTGCGTCAGTTGAAAATAGTAACATTACCTCAAATAGAGCCTCGGCTAACATAACTATTCTCGATATACTAGCTCTAGCACTAGTCTCATCATTTAAATTGGCATCCCGTGTACTACTACGACATGTGCAATGTCCTGCTCGATATTGCCCAGATAAGATGCATGACCTCTCATGTCCTGACAGGTTCTCGAAACGACCTCCCAACCGCTGGAGAGCACGTACCTGAAATATGTATCATTCATTTTATGGTGTTAAAGAAACATAAATACACACATAAGAGGTATGAGAATGCACCACAATTAAAGCTAGATTAAAAGTGGTTTTACAGAGGAATACAAGTACAGCAGGAGGCAACAATGTCAAACAACAGTGTGACAGATTCTATCCGGAAGAGCAAAAACCCAATATTGGACAACATTTCCTAATCACGTAACTTACAACTTGGCATACGTTTTCTCAGGACAGCCAAGTCGATGGGCAATGAACTGGTTACTTGCCCTATATTCTGGATAAATGACATCTATATTCTTGTACATATCAATGTGAGCTGAAAAGTAGCAACCCTATCCTCCTGTTTGTCGTCTCGAGTTGAATGTTCCTCACATATAACTTTCTATAATCATTCAGTGCAGAAAAGTAACAAACCTGAGATCTTATTCTTCTTCTTCGTTCAAGAAAATTCGACCTGTGCTCCAGGAGATCGTGATAGCGGGCTTCTCTTGCACGTGCACCCACTTCATAATCTTGACTGTTGAACACAGAGCTAGACACACTTGAGGGAACATAAGAAGAAGAAGAGGAGATGGAGACATTCTCATTGGATAATGGAGCCTCCATTCCACCACCCAAAGCCTGTCTCCTATTAGCTTGATTAGCAATTCTCACTTCTCTCTCTTGCCACAAAGGACAATCTGTTGACTCAGGAAATGATGATCTTCGAAGAACTCTATCTCGAAGCCTACCAACACTTAGGGTTCTGCTAAACCGAACATTTCTTCCTACAGGTTCTCGACCCCCAACTGCAGTCCGCGGGTCAGCAAATGTCATCTCCATGGCCTCCACTCCAGTATAACTTCCTGGGGAACGTAAACTTAAATTGATCTCAACTCTATCATTATCCACATCTCTAGCCACATCTTGAACGCAAGGTATCTGTTCATCCACCAAATTACTAGGAAATGCAGAAGTTGCAGAATGCATATCACAAGAAGCTACATTGTCATAATGCGGCCTGGGAGATCTACTAATAAGGCCCGCAGGAAGCAAGTCACAACCTCGTCCAATTTCATTTCTATCAACCAAGCCAATGGTGGGACCTGTGTGTGTATCAAGCTCTTCGTCATCATTTGAAATTGTGAAACTTGACGAAGATGGAGGAAAAGCTCTGGAAGAGCCTAAGCTGGTTGCTCTGCTTAGCCTGAAGCTTATATTTCCAGGAAAGAAACTAAAGCGAGAAAGGAAGCGATTTGGAGGGTCCAATGATCTAGAAAAGAAAGCTCGGGACGAAGTGCTATCAGATCTGGAGACAACATCTGTGAGTCTTGATTGACTCCACTCATCAAGTTCATCACTAGTAGATATACAGGCCACTTCGTTGTGTTCAACTTTACCAGTTTTGTCATATTCATCTCTATCTGAGTCTGTTTTAGCCTGGTTTGGACATGGATCCACCGGATTATTTTCTTCGACCTGAGGCTCAGAAACTTGAAGCATGAGTTATATATCAATTTCATTCCTTGAAAAGTTATAGCCAATGTAAAGCAAAACATAAATCCCTAGCCCCCCTTTGGAAATCAATGATCACAAAAAGCCTAGACACGTGGATATAGTCCAACCATAAAATTGTGTTTCTATCTGTCTAATCAATAGATTGTTCAAAGATCAAACTGACTTGTGTGAATCAAGGTTATGAAAAAGCTAACACGTTATCAGAAAAAAAAAAAAAAATCATTTTAGCTTTTGCAATATTCAAAAGCATTATTATGTCACCTGAGGCAAATTTTGTTAATGAACCTCGAGGAAAAACATGAATACGTGAAATTAAGACCTTCACAGATTGTAACAGACACAGTAAGCACTATAAGTTCGATTGCATCCATTTATTTGGGAAGGGGGGCCAATACTGCCAAGGAACTTCCAGAGAGTCATTCTGCCAAGCATATCAAGCTATCCATCTCAAAGTTACGAAGCATAAAAAAAATATAAATCTAGGGGCTACCTTATCATTGGTGTTGAACTGTAAAAGTAGCTAACTGTACGCATTCTCAAAGCTTTCCGATGGATTTATATTTTGTCAAGTCAACCGTTGGATTACTTGCAGTATTATATTTATCACAAGTGAACTTTTACTGCAATCAGATAAGTACAACTGTTTAGTGCAGTATTAAAACAATAATTCAATTTTTATTGATAAATACATTTTTGATGAGTGGGGCAGTAGTGATGAATATTGTAATTGTTTTTCTTAAATAAAAAAACAACAAAAACAAAACCTTTATCTCAAATAAGTAGGGTAGGTTACATAAATCCACTTGCGCCATAGAGAATGTTGTAGGTTCACCCCATTCGTTAAGGTCAATGTCATTAAATCATTCATAATTGTCTCTTCTCAAGTTTTCTTTGGTGTAATTCTCCCTCAGGTTGCATTTTTCACTTTAATTACATCACACTTTTTAACCATCATTCATAATTGTCTCTTCTCAAGTTTTCTTTGGTGTAGCTCTCCCTCAAGTTGCATTTTTCACTTTAATTACATCACACTTTTTAACCAGTAGTTTTGCATGTCATCTATACGCATGTGTAAACCATTTTAATCGATTTTCTCTCATCTTATTGTCAATGGGTGCTATTTCTAACCCCACTCAAATAAGAAATTAATATTTGATCCAGTGGTCAATGAGATATCCTCAAGTCTTTGATCACTTCATATTTTAGCACGCTTGACCTATAAAGGTCCAGGATAAGTAAAACAAGGGCTATATCACAAAACAGATCCAACAAAAAGATTATTAAAATGTCTAAATTGTCAATGTAGGCTTACTTTAACTGGCCTAGCTAGATGTCACAGGGTTAATTTTTCAACTTCGAAATTTTAACCTTGCGATGGCCTAATTGCCACTACAACCAGTCAACCGCGTAAAATTCCTGCAACGCAACGTAACCACACCAAAACAGAACGTAAAACACACTCACACACAGGCACAACACAATTTACAAGCAAAACCCAAACTTGTATTTATAATTCAGGAAACAAGAAACCAATTTTACAATTTGGGTCTAGAATTTCGTAGGAATACTCTCACTGCCTGAATTAGACATGCACATAAGGTATTTATAGGAAACATTAACAGTTGACAACCCCAATTACCTAGGCAAAACATTGACACATGTCCTGACACTTGTCCAGCCCACAACATGGCAGTTGTCCAACCTTATCTATCAGCAACTGCCCACAAATACCTTGCACATGCACCATAACTTCCAGGCATTTCAGTTTACCACGAGCTAGAACTCCATCCCAGCATCTTTGCTTGCTTGACGTCGTGCCAACACGCTGCCCGGTTGCCATCTCGTTCCCTTGGTCATGCCGACGTTTGTTGACACCTCACCATGCCACCTGCATGCCCAGAACATGTCCTGCGCCCATGTTCTGCCTTGTTAGCTTAGTCTCATGCTCAAACTTGCCTTCATGTTGTGCTCATGAATGCCGATCCTAGCATTACACCTAGGATCACCGCGCCTTATTTCAGTGACGCCCGATGTCCACCCACATCGTATAGCGCCACCCTTGTATGCTCATGGATGCCAACGCATGCCGATGCTTATGAACTTTGATACTAATCATGTGCCTAGGATCACCTTGTGTCTTACCTTGATGCCCTATTTCGTCGACGTTTATCGCATCACGTTTTCACTCATGCCAAGAATTAGGTACGCCTTACCCACATCTTCCCATCATACCTACGTCTTACGATATACCTTGTCTTGTTGTGCCGACGCCCCTTAGCGCACATAGGGCCCAGCCTTGCCGCGGGTTTGGAGGGACGAGCATCCCCCCTTATAATACTTTAAGCAAAATAATTGGAGTGACAGCAGTAGACATGACATTGCCCGAGGAGGCATAATGAAGTCAACAGTGGTATTCCTACCCATGGTTGACTCCTTGGCTTAACCGCACACCTACGTTTTGCGCCACGTTACCACAACTTGACACCACCATGCCGACATTTTGCCATTCCTCTGCCCAACATTTGTCTATCCTTGAACTTGAGTCAATCTCCGTGCATACTCCTTACCAACCCCGTTGTTTGGCGCCGTGTTCATCAAGTTCGGTTAGTAATATGCACCAAATTGATGCCTTTGTATACCAACGTCTTCGTTTGTGTTGCATGTACAACGTCCAGTAGCAGAGTGCACCAAGTTTGTGCCAACTTGTCCTCCAGTTTTGTTAGGGGCTAACAAACCACCCCCACCAAAAGAATCTGATGCGCTCGTCGGATCGACCTCAGCTCAACCCTCTGATTTGGCACTCACATATGCCAATGATGCTGCCACAATCTTCTAATTGTGCCCGCAACCTTGTCTCCAGTCCATTGCAACTCATTGCAAGGCGTTTTGCCCGAACTAACCACCAACCTATTTGTTCCCACAAAATTCTCGTTTGGAAACCCTCAATAACCAGCTACCTCTGGTCATGTTTCACCACGGAACATAGGGTGGTTTCGATACCCCATCTCCCAAACCAGCTACATCACTTAGCCGATTTCAAACCGCACCCGGTCTGCTTGTTGTCTACCAACAACATTGTGTTGACGCGCGCCATCTCACCTTCGGAGCCTTCATCCTCTGATTCCTCTCGAACTAGCGCCGTCAATTTCTCCTTCTTTGGACAATCCTCCATTCGATGAGGACCGTTGCATATAAAGCAACTCCGGCTTTTGCCCGCAGCCGTCTTGGGTTGGCATTTTGAAAAGGAACCATCAGAAACATTGATCTCTCCGCCTTTGTTCTTATATTCCTTCGTTCCTATATTCATTTTCTCTTTGCCTTTCCTCCCTGATTTCCAGTCAGAACCATTGCCCCCCTTTGTCAAGTTGTAATCAGTAAGGTCGTCTGCCGCCGCCGCCACCGCAGTTTTCAAGTTGCATATGCCATGCCGCCTCAGCTCAACCTGCACCCACACTTACGGTCAGAGGTAAAGTTGAAGAGTTTGTTTTCTTCGGACATGTTCTTTACATCCAACATCAAGAACGTAAATTCTTTGACATACTCATGCACCGAATCAGTGTGCTTGAGTCTCCGCAACCGATCCCAAGCCACCCCACTCAAGTTCGATGGTAGAAATTGCTCCCTCAATTCCTTCATGTACTATCCTCCATACAAGTCCGTCACCATAGCTTGGCATCACCGGCCATGTACATGCTCAACATGGGCACTTGCTCGTCTTCGGGAACATGAGCAATTCGAAAATATTGCTCCATGTCCCACAGGATATTTTCCAATTCCTTGGCACCACGGATGCCAGAAAATGCCTTCGAATATGGCACTTTAACCCGCACTGGTCCGTCCCTCAACGTGTTCTGCCTAGCGACGGCTTTCTTCAGCACAACAACTTCTTCCTTAACGTGCCTGAGGTTAATTTTCCAGACATCGACCAGCATGATCATGTCTTCCGCCATGATTTTGATTCTGGCCGTCGTATCGCTACAAAATTCTTTGAAGGAAGCTCGACGATTCGCGATGTCGTTCTTGATTTCAGCGTTCTGGATAGACAGGTCACCGACATAGTCTTCCAACGCTTCAAGTCGACTGTTCACGCTTGACACAGAGGCCATTTCGTAGCCTTGCTCTGATACCCATTGTCACAAGGTTAATTTTCGCCAAGAATTTTTCGCACCTTGTGATGACCTAGTTGCCACTACAACCAGTCAACCACGTGAAATTCCTACAACACAACACAATCACACCGAAACAAAACGTAAAACACACCCACACACAAGCACAACACAGTTTACAGGCAAAGCCCAACCTTGTATTTATAACTCAGAAAATAAGGAACCAATTTTACAATTTTGGTCTGGAATTTCTCAGGAATACTTTCACTGCCTAAATCAGACATGCACATAAGGTATTTATAGGAAACATTGACAATTGACAGCCCCAACTGCCTAGGCAAAACATTGACAAATGTCCAGAAACTTGTCCAGCCCACACAGCATGGCAGTTGTCCAGCCTTATCTGTCAACAACTGCACACATATGCTTCGCACATGCACCATAACTTCCAGTCATTTCAGTTTACCACAAGCTAGAACTCCCCCCCAGTGTCTTTGCTTGCTTGACGTCGTGCCAACACGCTGCCTGATTACCATCTTGTTCCCTTAGTTATGCTGACGTTTGTCGACACCACGCCATGTCGCCAAAATGTCCAGAACGTGTCTTGCGCCCACGTTCTGCCTTGTTAACTTGACCTTGTGCTCAAGCTTGCTTTCATGTTGTGCCCATGAATGTCGATCCTAGCATTGCACTTAGGATCACTATGCCTTGTTTCAGCGACGCCCAATGTCCATACACATCGTCCAACGACGCCCTTGTGTGCCCACGCATGCCGATGCCTATGAACATTGATCCTAGCCATGTGTCTAGGATCACCTTGTGTCTAGCCTCGGCATCACTCAATGCCCGCTAGCATTAACCCGTGACACCTTATTTCGTCGACGCTTACCGCGTCACGTTTTCACCTATGCCGAGAATCTTGGGTACGCCTTACCCACATCTTCCCACCATGCCTACGTCTTAGGATACACCTTGCATGCCAACGCCCCTTAGCATACAAAGGGTCTAGCCTTACTGAGGGTCTGGAGGGAGAGGCACCCCCCTTATAATACTTTAAACAAAATAATTGAAGTGACAGCACTAGACATAAAATTGTCTGAGGAGGCATAACGGAGTCAACGGTGGACCCCTACCCAAGGTTGAGTCCTTGGCTTAGCCGCGCGCCCACATTACCTCAACTTGACACCATTGTGCCGACTTTTTGCCATTCCTCTACCCAACATTTGTCTAATCTTGAACTTGAGTCAACCTCCCTGCATACTCCTTACCAACCCCGTTGTTTGGCACCGCGTGCATCAAGTTCGGATAGCAATATGCACGAAGTTGGTGCCTTTGTACACCAACACCTTCGTTTGTGCCACATGCACCATGTCGGGTAGCAAAGTGCACCAAGTCCGTGCCAACTTGTCCTCCAGTTTTGTTAGGAGCCATAGACCACTAAAACAAACAATGTCCTCGTCAAGGTATTAGGATATCCTGAATAAACAACAGATTCTATGGATAAATGCGTTCATATTTCAACTTGAAACCCAATGTCGCAGCTAAACTCGTATGGACAAACAAGACCTCAAGCCTAGAGTCAGCGTGTCCCATTATAACTCAGTCCCCAGTAAAAAACACACAAAAACAAATCCAGTACAATACATGTATGAGCTCTTGTATAAACAGTACCAGCTATAACACCAAAATGCACACAAACATCAACTTGAAATCTTGAATCAAAATGTAATGGAAGAAATTCAAGATAAAATGACCTGCGGCTGCGGATCATCATTTTCACTATCATGAGATCCAGAAAGACAAGAAGACTGGAACACTCTACTGCCTTTGCAACGACTCCTCCGAAGACCCGAACCAGAAGATGCCGCCGAAGCAGACGGTCCATATGACTCGCTGGCATTGGGTTTGCTAGTGCTTGATCCCATCTCGTCTCCACCGAAATACAATGCCTTCACAGATCCAATTCAAATATTCAGATTATCACGAACCCATTCTCTCGTTTTTGTTTTCAGTCTTCCTCTTCCTCAACTCCAATGCCTCAAGATCCAACCTAAATCATCACAGTATCAAAAATTCATTTACATTTCGATAGTTCACTTTTCAGATCCAAAATGTTGAGAAAATTGATTGTTTTTCAACAGGTTCAATTGTTTACGTACCTGTGTGCAGAGTGCAGGTAAGCGTGTCTAAAGGGATGTCGCAAGTGAAAGGCAAAAAGACAGCAAAATGGGCGTTTTCTCGGCCTCAATTTGGGGATTCAAATTATAAAAATTGCAACCGCATGTAGCCATCGTCGTCACATTGGATGCGACGGATTGGATGCGACGGATGTGGGGAGTGCGCTCTTCACATGGTAAACTAGAGATGGCTAGTGAAGTGTACCTAAATTAACTTATAAATATAAAATAAAATAAAAAATAGATGATTCTTTTAAAATTTTGAATTTTAAAATCTGATCGTTTACGAAAAAATTTATTTTTATAATATTTTTAGATCAAAAATTTAATTATTTAATTTCATAATTCTTTTATGTGAATAGACAAATATTTATAAAGGATTTCATTATTTGGTCCTTATAAAAGAGTGTATTGAAAAAATGATCCTCTAAATGCCTACATTAAGTTTTTGGTCCCCGTGATCTTCTTAGAATTTAGTCCCTAATCATTGCCTCTTAGTTGTGCTATATTTACAATTTATGTCACTGTTAAAAAATGTGAGTATTCACTTTTTCAAAATCCTCCAAATCATCAAAATTATCTCACACGATTCACAGTTGATAGAAAATTAAAAAAAAATACACCAAATTAATTTTTAAAAAAATCTTCTTTCCGACGATATGAATTTCAATTTTTTTGGATAACTTTTTACTGATTTGTGAATGTTCATGTTTTTTGAAAAATTAATAAAAAATAAGATCTAAATTTTTTCACATCTAAAAAATAGGGAGAAACCAAATTTGAGAATATTCAACCAAAGATTTGAAAATGAGAGCAAATCAAATGTGAACATTCAAACCAATTCCAGATCTGGAATTTTTCAAATAGAAAAATGGGGAAAAATAAAATTCATGAACAAATTACTTGAACATTCATATAGAAAATGCTTTCATATTAATATTCATAGACTAAAAACACAGAAAAAACAAACAATAAACATTCACAAACCGATCAATTAAAAAAAATAAAACCTAACCACATGAATATTCACAAATAATAAACATTCAACAAAAAAATGAAACTTAACCACATGAATATTCACAAACAATGAACAACCACAACACCAAAAAATGAACATTCAACAAAAAACAAAACCTAAGCACAGAAATATTCACAAAAAAATAATCATGAATCAAACATTCACAAACACAAACCGATCAAACAAGAGGTTCGTTGCGAGTTTGCGAGACGAACTCCGAACTCGATTTGAAAAAATCAAATCGAAAACGTTAAATCTGAGTTTGCGAGACGAACTCCGAACTCAATTCGGCTTATTTCATTTTTTGCTATTTTCGAGCTTCATTTTAGCCAAATTCCTTCATTTTCATTTTCCTTTTCTGTGTGTTGGAGTCTGCAATGAAAAAGCTCATATTCCCAAATCAAAAGACAAAAACCAAATAAAAAAAAAAAAAAACTCATATTCCTTTTCTCCTCTTTTGCCATCGAAAGCATCATAGTCATCGATTGAGATCAACAAGAGTACGGAACAAATTGGCAACAACAACAATCGGCAACAAAAGAGTACTGCACAGATCGGCAACAACAACGATCAAAAAAGATCGACAACTCAACTCCGACGCTGACGAAAGATTA
This sequence comes from Eucommia ulmoides, assembly GCA_016647705.1. Lineage (NCBI taxonomy): Eukaryota > Viridiplantae > Streptophyta > Magnoliopsida > Garryales > Eucommiaceae > Eucommia > Eucommia ulmoides. The sequence goes on from CM028330.1 coordinate 36,033,605, forward strand.
TAGTCGAAACAGATCGGCAACAACAACAATCAAAAGAGATTTGTGAATCGCAACATCAACGACGAAATTTCAACCCATTAAAGAGATTAATAATCCATTTGATTATCTGTTCATCGAGACTCAAAGAGAGGGGATTGGGGGAGACGGCTGTCATGGGAATGATATTTAGAAATCTAAGGTTTCTTGTACACACAAACACACACACACACACACACATATATATATATATAGGTATAGTTGTCTATTTGTTTTTTTTTCAATTTTCAAAAGGATTTTTTTATAAGAATGTTTTTCAAAAGGGTTAGAAAATAACATTTTTCAAAAAGAGAATAAGTGAGGAAAGAGAAAGCCCAAAAAAGTCCAAACAATAAAAAAAAAAAAAAAAAAAAAAAAAACCATATTTATATGCAGAATTTTAAAATCTATTAAATTTTAATAATAAAAAATATAAGAATATATCTTAAGATATAATTTTTATTTAGTAATTGAAAAATATAATTTTTTATAAAGAAAAAGTATATTTTAAACCCTCTAACTATTGACACGTTTCTATGTAGTCCTTCTAAGTTTGCGCGTTTCTATGTATCAACACATTTTTAAATAGTTTTTCTGTCAAAAATTTAGTCAAAAGTAACTGAATAGAGGGGTAAAATAGTCTTTTTATATTTTTTTAATTTTTAATCATTTTCTTTTTTTCTTTTTCTTTTCTTTTTTTCTTTTTTCTTCACTTTTCTCTCTCTCTCTCTCTCTCTCTCTTTCCCTTTTTTTTCTGTTTTTTTTTTCTTCATCTTCATTAATCGAATGCATTTGCCCATCAATATGGTTGCTTTTTTTTTTCACTTCCCTCTCTCCCGCTCAACTCTCTCTCTTTCTCCCTCCCTCTTCTTTTTTTCTATTTTCTTTTTTTCTTCATCTTCATTAATTGAATGCATTTTCCCATCAACATGGATCGAATTTGGGCAATTTTTAGTTCTATTAATTTGTCCAAACATCATGTTTTCAACCAAGGGCTAGTCTTGGGATCGTCCTTACCACTAAATACCCATCCCAAGAAGCCTTGGGTTTATTAAATGAGATTATGGGGCCTTCCATTGATGTTATTCCAACGTCAATTGAAAATCTTGGCTCTGTATCACAAGATCTTTGGCCTAGTACGTAATCCCCAATTTGCGACTGTGTTTCCCTTGATTTCTTTCCCTTGAGTTTCTCAGTTCGCTTTGGCAGCAAATCACCACCAGCAAAAGCAATGGATCCGCCATTGTTGCTACTAGGCTTCTTTGCCTTTTGTTTTTGCCTCCATTTCTTTAATTTCTTGTTAAAAACCAAAACAACCTCCAGAAAACTCCCGGCGATGTCCTTAAAGTCTAGGGTGTTTTGCTTTCTGCTTTGATATTCAATATCAATGTATTCTTTTATTGTGATGAGATCTCCTTCTACCTCTTCATTCCTCGTGTCATCGACAATCAAATCCTATTGTTGCAGAAATTAGAAAGGAACAAATTTACCGAAATTTACTTGGGTTGAGTTGCGGACTAAGTAGCTCTCTTTAAGACGTTTCATGGCTCTGCCCAAGAATCGTGTAAGCAGTAGATTAGCCCCGTCGTCCCCAAAATAAAACAGTCCAGAATCACCTCTGTCTAGGAACTTCTTTGCACGGCAGAAGGCCTGAATACTAAACACCCCCACACAGTTCGAAAAAAACGAACAAACTGCTCGGAATACAACTTGAAAATCGAAATAAAAAAAAAAAAATCTTACAAATCGAAAAAACTGATGAAGAACAGTTTCTGTTTTTTTGTCACACTGAAAACTGAAGAAAATATTTGTATTTATAGGCCACTAAATCAAAAAATGTTTGAAACTCTTTAACTCCATAATATTTAATGCTTTAAAAATGTTCAAATATTTATGTAACATTTGGAAACGTTCAAAAAATTATTTAATAAAATGAAACGTTCATAACATTAAAACAATTTAAACCTTGTGTTTGGAAACGTTCATAACGTTTTGGAAACAGTTCATATTGATAAAATTAATAGTTTGTTAAATAAATTTTGTCTAAAATATATATAAGTGTCACCTCACTTCACGCGCACTCGACTCAGCCGGATGGACGACGATGGTGGCGCACGCGTGTGGTAAACCAATAGGAATGTAACTTCTCTCCCCTCCACAAAATGTGGGTACCCCTTGGGGCACACCCCAAGTATCCCACTTATCCACTATTATACTCCTCTAGACCCTTTCTCCCAACCAATGTGAGATAAAGGAAAAGAGGGAATACTTTTTTACACTTGTCTTTTATTAACAAAAACAATTAAAAATTTATATGTTCCAACAATCCCCCACTTGAATTTTTTAAAAATAATTTTTCATCGAGCAGTATAAAACAATATAAGATTGTGCATAAGCAAAGGTGTCTGTCGACTTGAACCTTTACATAGTGAAGATGCTTTAAATTATACTAGAGTAACTCGTAGTTTTGAACTCTATCTCTAACAACATCACACACACAACCCTATCAGGGTGTAGTTCAAAAGCCCGTACTTTACGGTCATGCACGTATATCCCAGTATAGTGAATACTCTAGAGAATTTTGCCTAAAATTCCATAGGAAGCGGCCACACTTCCATATTCACATAAGTGAGTCTATTAAGAGTACTCCTGTAGCTAGGTACTCCACTCCAAATAGAGTATAGATCTCATTAAGAGTTAATAAAAACTCAACCTTCTATCGCTTCAGGATATCATGCTTCAATCAACACATGTAAAAAATAGAACTCAAAACTATTATTATAGCATGATTCCCCTAATATCACTTAATGAGTTGTTATTATCCTTTGAACCTATTTCTTGGGATCTCCAGTCTATAGGTTGGGTTTCCCTTACAAGTGACTCGTTAATCTATGGACTTGAGTCCCATTCCTGCCGAGGTTTTGTAAACATTTTCTCGAGCTAGTCCTTTTGTCAAAGGATTAACCAGGTTATCATCAGATCGTACATGATCCACTCTTACAGCCCCTGTCGAGTTATACTCCCTAACAGTGCTTTGTTTGCGATGTATTTATCACATTTTTCCGTTATAATAACGCTAGCGCATACATCTCAAACTCAATAGTAGATTGAGCCAAAATAATCTGTTTCTTATATTTCCAAGAAACAGCTCTACCAGCTGTGCTAAATATATAGCCGCTAGTTGGCTTGGAGTCATCTGAAAGGGTGTTACAATCAGCATCGCTATATCCTTCTAGAACAACAGGAAACTTTTGATAATGTAATTCAAGGTTCATAGTTCTTATAAGGTACCTCATGACCCTTTCAATGACATGTTAATGCTCAATACTAGGTTTGCTTGTAAACATGCATAGTAACCTACAACATAAGCTATGTCGGGCCTAGTGTAATCAGTAGCAAGTAGTAGACTGCCCATGATGTTCACATACTCAGATTATCTAACACTATCACCCGTGTTCTTGAACGTCTTTACACTAGGATCATAAGGAGTACATGCCGGTTTACAATCAAAATAATTGTATTTATTTAGAATCTTTTCTATGTAATGAAATTGATTCAAAGAAATTCCATTTTCAGACCTAGTTATATTAATATCAAGGACCACATTTGCTTGACCAATATCTTTCATGTCAAAATTAGCACATAGCATAGATTTCACTTTGTTCATTATATGAAAAAAATCAACAAGTCATCCACGTAAATATATATAATAGTGCAAACATCATTTTCAGATTTATAATAGATGCATTTGTCACTTTTATTCACTTTAAAACCATATGAAATGACTAGATTATCAAATTTCTCATGCCATTACTTAGGTGCTTGTTCCAAACCATAAAGAGATTTATCTAATTTACACATTTTGTTTTCTTGACCAGGAAATACAAATCCTTCAGGTTGATACATATATATCTCTTCTTCTAATTCACCATTTAATAAACAATTTTAACATTCATATGGTGCACAACTAGATCATGAATAGAAACAAGTGATAAAATCACACAAATAGAAGTAATTCTAGAGATAAGTGAGAAAGTATAAAAAAAATCCACATTTTCTCTTTGTCTAAACCTTTTGACTACAAGAAGAGCCTTATATTTATCAATAGTTCCATCGGGTTTCAATTCCTTCTTAAGAATCCATTTACATTCTATTGTTTTACAATCAGGAAGTAATTTACTAAATGTCAAGTTCTATTTGACTCAAGAGAGTCCATTTTATCATCTATAGTCTTTTTCCACAAATTGGCATCTACAGAGGACAATGCCTCTTGGAGGGTGAGCGGATCCTCCTCTAAAATATATGCATAGAAATCCGAACCATAATCCTTAACAATACGAGCCCATTTACTTTTTCTAGGTTCAATTTCTAATTTTATATCAAATTCATTAATTTTAAAGACAAACACATTACTAGATGTTGAGCGCTCACTATTCTTCAATTTAAAAAAAAAAATACGTTCATAATTATCAGCGTCATTAGATTCAATAATAACATGATCTTGCAAGTCATAAAATCTATATGCTTTGTTAGTCACTGCATAACCAATAAACAACTTCATATGTTCTACTTGCATTTTAGGATCAACAATATGAACATATGTCAAACAACCTCAAGTCTGAAAACAAGACAGTTTTGATTTCTTATTTTTAAAAATTTCATAGGGTGAAATTTTACTTTTCAATTTCGGTCACAAATAATTTGAACTTATCAAATACTTCACTTTTATTTTTCATGAGATAAACAAAATTATAATTAAAGTAATCACCAATTAACATAATAAAATAGTATTTTCCATTTCTAGTCAAGACCCCATCAAATTCATTATTCTTAGTTAAGGCGTATAAATCAGCCCAATAGTTTGAGTAAACCTGGTCTTATTGAGAAGATAGCCAAAAACTAATTTCTATCTTATCTCTAGAATATACAGTACATTCTTAAGAATAACAGTCTTTCCAGAGATAAATTCCAATTCTACCTCACCAGAATCATCAACAATAGTAGAGTGAGAATTACCCAACAACACTTTCTTGTACTCAGTTTCAGAATAGGATTTGAACATAGCACAATCATAGTAAACATGGTGAGAAACACCAGTGTCTACCCTCCATCCTTCGGATCTACTAACTTTGTTGATTTCAGAAATCATAGCCACAAGTTGGACTTCGGTTAGATTCGCTTGCGGAGCAGGACGAATTCTAAGCCAGCAGTTCCGAGTCATATAGCTCGCCTTTCCACCGTTATAATTATTAAACTGTATAGAAAACATTTCTTAAAGTTTTGTTTTTTTTTTTTTTCATTCTGATTTTTCATATTTTTCCCTTTGGGTTTCATAACAGTGGAGATGGTTCTCTTGTGAGTGTTATTGGAAACAACGAGCACTTTATTTTATTGATTTTGTTTGTGGGCTGCCCCTCAATACGAAGACTAGTAATCAAACTTTTTAAAGAAAATTCTTTTATTTGGGACTAATAGTACTCTTAAAATCTTTCCAACTAAGGGGCAATTTGTCAAAGAAAACAGTAATCATGAAACTGTTCATCAAGAGACATACTTCCAGAAATAATTTCATGAACAATTTTCATAATTTAAACAATTACAAACTTTAGGGCGTTATGTGTCCAAATTGAAACCTTAAGGACCATTTTGATAATTAGGTCAAAAATCAGGGTTGTTAAGTGTAATAAGCTCTTAAACAATTCACATGATATACTACAAGCACTGCATTGCAGAAGGTAAGGCCTGTGAAATGATTCACATGATAACCTATAACCAATTCGCATGATAAACTTCTTTCAAGTTTCAACAACCCACTTTTCAAAAATCAGGGGTGCAAAGTGTAAAAAGGCTCCAAAAAAAATCCCACAAGATTCCATTTTTGAATAACCCACATGATTCCTAAAAACACTACATCGCCTGACCACTTGAATAACCCACATGACATTTAAACCAATTTTAATTTCAAAGTATAAATATAAAATAATAATTGAAATCAAAGGGACCATGTAGGATTTAGGTAAAACATCAGGGGTTCAAAGTGTAAAAACACCCTTACACCACACAATATATTTGTCAATCAAAACAGAAAGTTGCAACCATATGCATAATACAAGACAAATAAAAGACTCTTATTGCTAAGACCCCGTTTGGTAACCGTTTCCATTCCAGAAATTCTCATCCCATTCTCAAATTTTTAGGAATTCTGTTTGGGAATAGCGTTTGGTAATTTTTGTTCCCATTCCCATTTGAGAATTGTGCCCATTTTTTTTCTTAAGAAATACAAAACAAAAAAAATAATATTTTTCATTATTCCCATACCATTCCCAAAACCATTGTCACTATTCATCCGCCGGTTGACTGCGCGTCCGACGCTGCCGGCTACCGTCGGCCTCCAACCGCCGTCCGCCGGCCATCTTCGGCGACCGTCGCCGGTCACCTCTGGCATCGCCAGCTGTCCACCGTCCGGCCACCGTTACCCACCTGCCGCCGCCGTCTGGCCAAAACAAAAACAAAAATCTCAAAAAAAATAAAATAGTTTTAGGATTAAATCGTTACCAAACGCGATTCTATTTCCAAAATTAAAAAAAAAAAAAAAAATTATCGTTATCAACTGTGATTCTATTCCCAAGAAGGAAATAAAATTCTCATCCCATCCCATCACATTTCCATCCCACTGCTGGATGGGAACAGAAAGGGTTACCAAACGCCACCTAAAATATTTAGTTGGAATATATCCATTTTTTCAAGCGAATGAAAATCAAAGGTCAGGGGTGCAAGGTGTAAAAAGTTCAAACAATTCATGTGTTATTTGCACATGAAACCACACGCAAACAGAAAGTTCTCTTCTCAAAAATTGAGGAGAAATCATCCAGTAGTTTTATCCTATGATCTCTAGAGTTAGAAATCGTCAGTCTTCTTTTTATTTATTTTTTTAAAATAGTTCATTGCACATGCAAGTGTGGAAGGCCAGTCGTACAAGGCTCTAAAACATGTATGCTACAATATTTCTATATCCCCACACCTCAAAAGTGTAAATACATCTGAGATTCGAATCAAACCATCGGGGATAAAAAATAACAAATTATTGTGATGGTTTGGAAGAACAGATTGGATGAGAAAAACATAAACGAAGAGCGAAACAATCCAATCGGTATTTCAGTAAATATAGCAGAATAAAAATGTCTTAAAATTGTTGTTGTAAAAATTAGAAAGGAACAAATTTACCAAAATTTGCTTGGGTTAAGTTGCGGACTAGGTCGCTCTCTTTAAGACGTTTCACGGCTTTGCCCAAGAATCATGCAAGCAGTATATCAGCTCTGTCGTTCCCCGGATAAAATAGCCCAGAATCACCTCTGTATAGGACCTTCTTTACACGGCAGAAGGCCTGGATACTAAACACCCCCACACAGTTTGAATAAACAAACAAACTGCTCGGAATACAACTTGAAAACCAAAATAAATAAATAAATCGTACAAATCGAAAAAACTGATGAAGAATAGTTTCTGTTTTTCTGTCACACTGAAAACTGAAGAAAATATTTGTATTTATAGGCCACTGAATCCAAAAACGTTTGAAACTCTTTAACTCCAGAATATTTAATGCTTTAAAAACGTTCAAATATTTATGTAATGTTTGGAAACGTTCAAAAAATTATTTAATGAAACAAAACATTCATAAAGTTAAAACAACTTTAAACCTTGTGTTTGGAAACGTTCATAACGTTTTGGAAACAGTTCATATTCATAAAATTAACAGTTTATTAAATAAATTTTTCCCAAAATATCTTTAAGTGTCACCTCACTTCACGCGCGCTCGGCTCGGCCAGACAGATGGCGGCGGCGACGCGCACGTGTTGTAAACCAATAGGGATGTAATTCCTCTCCCCTCCACAAAATGTGGGTACCCCTTGGGGTACACCCCAAGTATCCCACCTATCCACTATTATACTTATCTAGACCTTTTTTCCCAACCAATGTGGGATAAAAGAAAAGAGGGAAGACTTTTTGACACTTGTTTTTTATTAACAAAAATAATTAAAAATTCATATGTTCCAACAGATCCAGTGCTGATACATTCTTAAAAACCCTAATTTTTTTCTCAATTTACATCCTCCTTAGTCGACTCCACTACTGTACCGGTGAGTCTCGAAAGCCCGATGTTTTTCGATTCGAGCTTAGACACTGCATCCGATCCCATATCTTTGTCGTCGATGTCGAAAAAATCCACCAATGTGTTCCGAGCCCTAACATCGCAAAACACACGCCGTAGCTAAGATATTTTGGCGAAGGCTTCACATTTTCCGACTGAAATTGATCTACAACGATGGAACTTCGACGAGTATGCAGATGCAGCTCTTCTGGTTCATCGACTAGTAACCTTACCTTGATGACTGCTAATAGGCCACGGCATTCTGCAAGGGGCTATAAGCCGAATCCCAAGTATTTGGGATGAGTTTGTACGTAAGAGAGCGTTGCAGGCAGCATACATGCAACATAGGCAGTGGACGGGGCCAGTAAAGCACGTGAAGAACAACGTAAAAGGGACTGGGTCGTGCAGTTGAGAGTTTTACGTGCGAATGGGTCATCAGTTACGAGTGGGACCTCAGTTGGTTGCGAGTTTTATGTACTTTTCTTTCATGCAGTTATGTTTGGTTTTTACGTGTATTTGCATATGTTGTTTATGTGGGTTTATGTTCAGTTATGCATTTATAGTTTCATTGTATTTCGGTTTGTTTGTTTGAGGCTTTGCTTATTTAAGCAGCCAAAGGTTGTCAATGAACAAGGAAATAAATCATTTGCATTCAAATGGTGGTACCTTTCTCACCGGAAGAGAAAACAAGTTATCTCAGCACTTATACCCGCTGCATTGGGACCTAACATTGGCCTCAGAGCAAGGTTAGTATGGGAACCAATAAAGAGCGTATTGAACAGTTAGAGGCTGGGCTCGGTGAAGTGAAGGATGGGCTACACCGGATGGAGCTGGGCATGGCGGATAGGCTGCGGTATTTGGAAGAAACTCTTAACCATCTATTTGATGTACTCCTTACAGACCAAGAGCCTCCAAACCATGGTAACCCAAACCGTGAAGGCCACAATGGGGGACAACTTGTTGTATCCTCCAAAACGGCGAAGCTTGAATTTCCTCGTTTCTCAGGAGACGATCTGACGAAGTGGTTCAATCGTGTGAATCAATTTTTTGAGTTCCAGAACACTCTAGAAACCCAGAAGGTTTCTTTGGCCTCTTACCACTTGGAAGAAGAGGCCAACCAATGGTGGCAATAGATTCGCAGGACATTCCAAAAGGAAGAACGAGTTCTCTCATGGGCAGCTTTTGAAGATGAACTTTGGGCGCGCTTTGGGCCTTCCGATTGTGAAGATTTTGACGAAGCTCTTTCACGGATCAGGTAGACTGGCTCCGTGCGTAAATATCAGCGGGAATTTGAACAATTAGGCAATCGGGTCAGAGGCTGGATGCAAAAGGCTCTTGTGGGTTCATTCATGGGTGGTTTAAGGACGGAGATCTTGGATGGGATCCGCATGTTTAAACCGTAGACATTAAAAGATGTTATCCGCTTTGCGCGAATGAGAGATGACCACTTGGTGAGACAGATGAGGTTCACACGACTTGTACCACCAGTGCGAGCTCCTCTAGCTCTTCCGCCTGCAAATCGAGCAATGCCTGTTGCACCTGTCCAACGATTGAGTTGGGAGAAAACGCAACGGAAGAGAGCCCAAAACTTACGTTTCAATTGTAATGACCGTTTTACTGTAGGACACAAATGTCAGGGACCACGAATACTCCTGTTAGAAGGTTATGAGGATAATGGCGACCTGTTATGCGACAATGTCACCGAAGAACAGCTAGCCGGAGAGCATCATGAAAGACCTTTTGAACCCGAAATTACACTGCATGCACTAACAGGATGGACCGTGCCCAAAACTATACGGATCGCTACCAGAATCTGTGCCCACGACGTCATTGTGTTAATCGATAGCGGATCGACTCACAACTTCATTAGTAAGCGTATGGACAATTTGCTGCGTCTACCAGTGGTGCCTACGGGAAAGCTTCATGGTTCGAGTTGCTAACGGAGAAAATCTAAGATGCCAAGGGAGGTTTGAGAAGGTACAGATCGATTTGCAGGACACCATTTTTTCTTTAACCCTTTATTCTTTACCTCTCACAGGGTTGGACGTAATTTTGGGAATTCAATGGCTTGAGCTACTTGATTCTATGGTGTGTGATTTGAGGGAGTTAACCATGGAATTCATATGGGAAAACTAGATCAAGAGATTGGTAGGCATCGACGGGCAAAATATCCAAGCGACATCAATCGAAGAGTTAACTAAAGAAATTCGTCCTAGCCATGCTCTGTTTGCTTTATGCCTACAGGTTTCCCATACGGAACCACAATAGAATATTCATTCAAGCATACGGGAGATATTCCAGGAGTTCTCAGATTTGTTCATAGAGCCCTCGAGCTTACCACCAACACGGGAAGTTGACCACGACATTGCCCTTAAGGAATGAACCGAACTGATTAATGTTCGACCTTACAGGTATGCGCATTATCAAAAGAACGAGATCGAGAAGCAGGTCCAAGATATGCTGCAAATCAGGCTTGTGCGACCCAACACTAGCCCCTTCTCGTCACCTGTATTGCTGGTAAAAAAGAAAGACGGGATTTGGCACTTTTGCACAGATTATCGCGCGCTCAACGCCGCAACCATTAAAGACCAATTTCCGATACCTACCGTAGATGATATGTTGGATAAGCTCTACGGTGCTTCTTATTTTACCAAGTTTGATCTTCGGGCGGAATACCATCAGGTACGAGTAAAACTAAGTGATATTCATAAAACTGCTTTTCGAACACACAATGGACATTACAAATACTTGGTTATGCCATTTGGCTTATGTAATGCACCTTCCACATTCCAAGCTATCATAAATTCCATCTTTCGACATCATCTTCGAAAATTCATATTAGTTTTCGTTGATAACATTTTAGACTATAGTCCGGATTGGGATCAATATTTAGTACATGTAAAGCAGACCTTCAAAATATTGAGGCAGCATAGATTATTTGTTAAAACTAGCAAATGTGCATTTGGGCAGCAAGAATTAGAGTACTTGGGGCATATCATCACTAGTCAGAGCGTGAAGGTAGATGAAAATAAAATTGCTGCTATGGTAGCTTGGCCTCGACCTACTAACATTTCAGAACTACATGGGTTTTTAGGCTTTACAGGGTATTACCGGAAGTTCGTCAAAGATTACGGCGTTATCGCTTGGCCTCTCACCAATCTTCTCAAAAAAGGTCAATTCGGATGGCATGGAGAAGCTGAAATTGTCTTTCTTGCTCTTAAACAAGCCATGACAACCACTTCTATATTAGACATGCCAAACTTCAACGATGCTTTCACTATTGAAATAGACGCATTCGGGGAAGGAATTGGAGTGGTCCTATCTCAACAAGACAAACCAGTGGCATACATGAGTCGCGCCCTCAGAGTAACTAAGAAATCCTGGTCGACATATGCCAAATAAATGTTGGCTATCATCGAAGCCATACGCACTTGGCGGCCTTACCTTCTAGGTTAAAAATTCTATATTCAGACCGATCAACGTAGTCTCAAGTATTTTCTAGAGCAACGAATAGCAACGCCGGAGCAACAAAAATGGGTTGCTAAGCTTTTGGGGTACGATTACAAAATCAAGTATAGACTGGGCCGTGAGAACTCTGCAACTGATGCTCTCTCTCGAAAATAGGGCAGTCCCATTCTTCACCATATTTTCTTTCTTCAGGTTAGGTTATGGGTGGAAAAAAAAAAAAAAACTGCAGAAGAAGACCAGTACATTTAATCGAAGATCCGTGTGACCACAAAACAACCTGGAGGATCATATACATGGCGCCAAGGGCTCTTACTATACAAAGGAAGGGTCGTTATTCAGAACAATGCCGCCTTAAGGGCCCAACTGTTACACGAAATACATGACACCAAGGTGGGGGGGTCACTCGAGCGTCCTACGTACGTTCAAGAAGTTGGGGCAGCAATTTTATTAGCCTGGGATGCATAAATCAGTGTAAGACTACATCAAGGGATGTGAAGTCTACCAGAAAGTAAAAGCTGAGACATTAGCTCCAGCTGGGCTTCTTCAACCGCTGTCAATCCCGTGTTAATTATGGGATGACATCACCTTAGACTTTATTGAGGGCTTACCGGTTTCACAAGGAAAAGACACCATCATGGTAGTGGTCGACAGACTTAGTAAGTCCGCTCATTTCCTTACTTTAAGTCATCCTTTTACTGCAAGAACTATAGCAAAAAAATTTTTGAAGGCGTTATCAAGCTTCGCAACATGGCCAAATCAATTGTCAGCGATCGAGACCCAATCTTCGTCAGTAACTTCTGGAAAGAATTTTTCAAGCTATCAGGCACCAAACTATAGCTCAGTTCCGCATACCACTAGCAGACGGATGGCCAGACGAAAGTCGTCAATCGCTGCATCGAACAATATCTTCAGTGTTTTGTTCATCAGTGGCCATGGAGATGGAACAACTATTTACCTTGGGTGGAATACTAGTATAATATGATATACCATATTTCGATAGGGATGACCCATTTTCAGATATTGTATAGAAGATTTTCGCCCTCCATTCCGACGAACAAAGACAGACTTTCACCAGTACATAAAGTTGATCAGCAACTCATAAATCAAGATGAACTGTTACGGCAACCGAAGGCCAACTTAGAAGGATCAGTGAACAGAATGAAGCAGATGGTGGATAGGAAGAGAAGGGACATTTCATTCGATGTCGGTGAAAAGGTACTTTTGAAGCTGTAACCATACCGCCAGCAAACGGTCTTCAAACGGGTCCATCAGAAATTCGCTCGCCATTTTTATGGACCCTACCAGATTTTAGAGAAGATTGGCCCAGTCCCATACAAATTACAGCTACCAGAAGAGGCACGCATTCATCCAGTGTTCCACGTGTCATTACTTAAACGGTACCAGGACAATGGGGGAATTGTTGAGACGAAACAAGCTGAGTTACCACCGTTCACCGACAAAAGAGTAATTATATTAGAGCCTCAAGCTATTTTAGACAACCGCTGGATCAATCAAGAAACCCAGCTTGTCGAAGAAAGCTTAGTGGGATGGAAGCATCTTTCAGCCGAAAAATCAACGTGGGAACCAACAGGCAAGCTACGGGAGATATTTCCACATATGGACCTTGAGGACAAGGATCCACTTGATGGGGGAGGTATTGATAGGCCACGGCATTCTGCAAGGGGCTATAAGCCGAATCCCAAGTATTTGGGATGAGCTTATACGTAAGAGAGCGTTGCAGGCAACATGCATACAACATAGGCGGTGGACGGGGCCAGTAAAGCACGTGAAGAACAATGTAGGAGGGATTGGGTCGTGCAGTTGAGAGTTTTATGTGTGAATGGATTGTTAGTTACAAGTGGGTCCTTAGTTGGTTGCGAGTTTTATGTACTTTTCTTTCATGCAATTATGTTTGGTTTTTACGTGTATTTGCATATGTTGTTTACGTGGGTTTATGTTCAGTTATGCGTTTATAGTTCCCTTATATTTCGGTTTGTTTGTTTGAGGTTGTCAATGAAAATGGGAAGAAATCATTTGCATTCAAATTGTGGTACATTTCTCACCTGAAGAGAAAACAAGTTATCTTTGCACTTATACCCACTGCGTTGGGACCTAACAACTGCCACCGAGATTCTCAAGTGAATTTACGAAAGTAGTGGAGGAGGACGGCGTAGATGGATCTAGGGGATCAGAAGTGTCTAGAGAGGAGAGGCGGTCCTGTAGACATAAGGCGCAGAAATCGGTGAAAGGTTTAGTCGGGTGGAGGTAACAGGCTAAGAGCCGGAGAGTCCGGGACTGGGTTTGAGATTTAACAATCATTGATGAAGATGGAGGTGCAGAAAATAATTAAAAAATATAAAAAGACTATTTTGCCCCTCCATTCTGTTATTTTTTACGAAATTTTTGACAGAAGAACTATTTAAAAATGTGTTGATACGTAGAGAATTTAAAATGAAACGTGTAAACTTAGAAGGACTACTTAAAAACGTGTCAATAATTAGAGGGCTTAAAATGTACTTTTCCCTTTTTATAACTATATTACTGATAGAATTTTAACGATACAAACTATCAAAAGTTGAAATTTTCCCTAGATTTTTTTTCACTTCCACCAACTAGTCAGTCACTTGTATGGTTCCTGAACAACTACTGTAACCCCTACCCCAAATGCACGCACACACACCAGAAAAAGTATGAGCATACAACGATTAAAACTGCAACTAACCTTATTTTATTACTTAGTCAAAATAAGGAAATACACATACAATTTCTAGCTAAGGGTAGCAACAATATCAACTCACTGCTCTGCCCTTTTACAAATCTAAAATGCACACTATATACAGACAACAAGTGCAGTTGACAACCCCAACTGCTAGGCAACATGCACAAAACTGCTCCTTGCCTGTTGGACAGGTGGATGGACTAGTGTCAAAGCAGTTACTTGGCCAGTTTTCTGGATAACACCCATAACTGCCCTTCTCATGCTTGATACATGATCTATAAACTGTCACACTAACTATTTTTCGCGCATTGGTTAAGCCTCAATTGTCCAGCTCAGTCTATCATTTTGTTGCATCTTGTTACGTCATTGCGCCCAACTACTTGCCACCGCTGTATGCACTTTTCGCACCAGAATGCACTGTTACGCCCAACAGTGTATCATGTTGCCAACATGACACTGCTCACAACGTAGTATTGCGTTTACGCTATTCCGTCTTACCTTGATGTCGCACCAAGGTCTTCCGTTGGTTCCATGCCTTACCCATGAAACCTAATCCCAGCATCGCGCCTAGGATTGCCTAGCACCATCAACCAACGCTGCCAATGTGCGTGCACATTGCCCAACAGCGTACCATTTTGCCAACATGTGCCCAAAACCTAGTCCAACGTTGCCTCGTTCTTCCAACGTTTGATGTCGTATATTGACACTCGTTATCTTGATTACATGCCAAGGTTTTTCCCATTGCTATGCCACCCACATGGCACCAAACCTAGCATTGCACCAAGGATCACCATCCCAATACACAACACCGGCTAGTGTTGTGCCACGATACCATTGTCCGCCGACCTGACGTGCCTCGGTTTATACCTCAAACTGAAATTATTTGGTAAGCCTTACCCCAAGCTTCTTATCATGTGGAAGTTGTGCCTTACACCTTGTCTTGTCTTGCATACACCCCATAGCATGCCTAGGGTCCTTGTCTTGCCTTGGGTTTGGAAGGATACCTCCTTATAATACTTTACGTAAAATAATTTAAGTGACAGGAATAGAAATGAAAATATTCGATGAGTCATAATAGAGTCAACAATGAGCCCTTACCCACAGTTGACTCCCTAGTTTAGCCATGCATGCACGTTTTGTGCTATGTTACCCCAACTAGGTACCACCATACTGACGTTTTGCCAACAGAGTTATGTTCTCTACCTAACATTCATCTACCCTTGAACTTGAGTCAACTTCCGTGTATATTCCATGCCAACCCTGTTGTTTGGCACCGTGTGCGCCATGTTCGGTTAGAAATATGCACCATGTTAGTGCCTTTGTTGCCAACGCCTTTGTTTATGCCTCATGCACCACATCCAGTAGCAAAGTGCATTAAGTTCATACCAATTGGTTCTCCAGCTTTGTTGGGGGTTACCAAACTACTCCTACTAAAAGAATCTGACACCCTTGTCGGATTGACCCCAACTCGACCCTCTGGTTTCCTATCCATATATGCCAACGTTGTTGCCACAATTTTCTCATTCTACCGATAGCCTTGTCTTCAATCCATTGCAACTAATTAAAACGTGTTTGCCAAAGAATGCCCTTGTGACTGGATTGACCATCAAACCATTACTCTATAGCAACCTCATTTGGAAACCCCACAATAACCAGTCACATCTGGTTATGTTACACCACGAAACATAGGGTGGTTTTCGATACCCCATGTCCCAAATCAGCTACAACTACATCACTTAAACAATTTCAAACAGCACCTAGCTTGGATGCTGTCCACCGACAACGTTGTGTTGAAGTACGACATCTCACATTTTGAGCCTTCATTCTCTGATTGCTCTTGAACCAACTAGTAGCGCGTAAATTACGCCGCTACTTACTCTCACAAGTATACCAGGTCTAAGTTTTAGTATAGTGTAATCGTTAAGATCGGGTTATCGTATCCACAGAGATTGTTGTCGTTACTATCGAATACCGCATTTGTCGTGACCTAACTTTATCTAGGCGAAAACAAATGTATTTAATTACTTAAACTAATACTAATATATCCTAAATTAACTACACTATTATGTTAATATGTTTTAGGGTGAAGAATTGCATAGGGATTAATGTGTTTACAAATACGTGTTCGATTCCGATTTACTTACGTTTACGTTATTCGACCTATTTGACAATCTCGGTACGTAAACTCCATCGCCACCTCTTTCGAGTGTAAGACGGGAGAATACATGACTTCGAGCCAACAAAGAAGTCCCCCTCAACGTCTTAACGACCTTAGATCATGTGAGTCTCGCCCAACGTCATTGATTGCACACAATCCAACTCCCTCCCGGATTATTGGATTGTTGCGTTGTATTTACACTATCGACAATCTCCGTTCTAAAACTCCATCGCTACCTCTTTCGAGTGTAAGACGAGGGATATAACACAATTTCGAGTCAACGAAGAAGTCCCCCTCAACATCTTAACGACCCTAGATAGCGTGTGTCTTGCACCACGTCATCGATTGTCCACGATTCAAACCCCGACCAAGTTATAAAATCGTGGCCTTTGTTTACCCTAATCCGAATTCGGGGTTTGTCAAAACCCCGTATTCTCCATTTATCAATCCAAGCATAATAAACAAACAATACGATAAATACAATCAAACTATGAAGAACAAGCATAAACGCAACACCAAAATCATCCAAACAACGTATTTATAAATATAGTGTTAATCCCTATTACAATCCATATTTAACTCGAGGCCATAGCCGAACATACAAGAAAATAACGAGCTAAACATGCTCACATACTCCTAAGATAAAGAAATAAGGAGAAACGATCGAAGAACTTAGCCTCGTCCGAAGATAAATCGCTAAGAACGCTTTACGATTGATTCGCCGTCTTCTCCACTTTAGGATGCGAGCTCCACCTCTAAAATCCCTAACTATACCCTTAGATATAGCCTAAGGGGCTCAAAAAGCAATAGGGGCAAGAGTGTTACTGGCCAAGGGGGAGGAGAAGGGATATTTATAGCAAAAATATCCTAAAAATATCTCAAGACTGTGCAGGCCAAATCCGCCTAGGCGGTGGAAATTGCACCTAGGCGGAGTTAGGTCAGTTCGGTCTGATCGCCTAGGCGGTGAAGTAGGCGGTAGACTTGGAGAACATTCTATTGGATTTCCGCTTAGGCGAAGAAAACTTCACCTAGGCGAGCGACTGTCAGTAGCCCTTCTGCGTCCTCTGTTGGATTTCCGCTTAGGCGATAGAATCTTCGCTTAAGCGGTTGTCCGTCAATAACATTTTGCTCTTCTCAGCATCTTCACCGCTTAAGCGGTGGTCTGGACACCTAAGCGGTGGTCCTGTTTTATCTTTTAGCCTCCAAGCTTTTTTATCCACCGTAACTTCGAACCGCTTTGGTTCGATCTCATCGTTTTTAGCTCCAATTTCTTATGTTTTTGCCCCACACACCTGATTTATACAAAAAGTATGAAAACTAATTAAAACATAATAAAATACTATATGAACGTATTTGAAAACTAACAAATTCGGATTGGAAATAGATAGGTTTTTCACACCTATCACCAGCACCATCAACTTCTCTTTTTTTGGACAGTCCTTCATCCGGTAAGAACCATCACATACAAAGCAACCTCGGTTATTGCCCGCATCCGTCTTGGGTTGGGTTTTTTAAGAGGAGCCCTCGAAAACAGTAGCCTCCACGCTTATATTATTCCATTCCTTCGTTTTTTCATTTATTTTCTCCTTGCCTTTCTATCCAGATTTTCTATCAAACCCCACGCTGTCCTTTATTAGGGTTTAGTAGGTGAGGTCTTATGTAACCACCACAATAGTTTACAGGTCACGCACGTCTTGTGCCTAAATTTATCATACGCCCACGCTTGCAAGCCAGAGGTAAAGTTAAAGATATTGTCCTCATCTGACATGTTCTTCACATCTAGCATCAAAGAAGTAAATTCTTTGATATACTTATTCATCGAATCAGTGTGCTACAGTCTCCACAACCGATCATGAGCCACCCAAATCAAGTTCATTGGAAGGAATTGTTCTCTCAATTCATTTTCAAATCAATCCACGTCTTGATTTTTGGCCGTGTATTATCCTCCATACGAGTTCGCCACCACAACTTAGCGTCATCAACCATATACATGCTCGACATGGACACTTGCTCGTTTTCGGGAACACGAGCAATCTGAAAATATTGCTCCATATCCCACATGAAATTCTTTGATTCCTTGGCACTCCACGTGCTAGAAAATACCTTTGGGTCCGGTACTTTTACCCACCCTGGCCCGTCCCTCTACACGCTCTGCCTAGTAACAACTTTCTTTAGTAACGCAAGATCCTCCTCAGCCCGTCGGAGGTTCATCTTCCAAACATCTGCTAGAACAACCATGTCCTCGAATAAAGCTTGGATTCTCTCAATAGTGTCGCTGCAAAAATCCTCAAGCGAGATCCTCATATCGGCAATTTTAGCACGCAACCTAGCATACTAGACAGATAGGTTTCACTCAACACAACTTTTGGGCACTCCCATATAGTCTTCTAATGATGTAAGACGCTCATTTGCACTTGATGCAAAGGCCATCTCGTAGCCCTGCTCTGATGTTCATTTATACAGGTTGAAATTTTCCCTAGAATATTTTGCACTTATGATGGCCTAGTTGCCCACCAACTAGTGAGCCACTCGTATGGTTCCTGATCAACCACTGCCATACCGACCCAAACATGCATATGCACCAGAAATGGTATAAACGCACAACGATTACAGTTACAACCAAACTTATTTTATTACTCAGTCAAAACAAGAAAACACACATACAATTTCTATCAACTTACTCACTGCTCTGCCTCTTTACAAATTCAAAATGCACACTATATACAGAGAATAAGGGTATTTGACAACCCCAACTGCTAGACAACATGCACAAAATTGCTCCATCCCTACTGGACATGTGGTTGGACAAGTGTCCAGGCAATTACTTGGCCAGTTTTCTGGCCAAGACCCATAACTTCCATTCGTATGCTTGACACATGATCCATAAACTGCCACACTAACCAATTTTCGCATATTGGTTAAGCCCCAATTGCCCAGCTCAATCTGACGTTTCGTTGTATATTGTTACGTCATTACGCCCAACTACTTGCCACCATTGTATGTACTTTTCGTACCAGAATGCACCGTTGCGCCCAATGGTGCGTCGTGCCCCCTACATAACACTACTCACAATGTAGCATTGCGTCTACGTTCTTTCTTCTTACCTTGGAACTGCACCAAGATCTTCCATTGCTTCTATGCCTTGCCAATAAAACCCAATCTTAGTACAGCGTCTAGGATTACCTAGCACCATCTACCAACGCCGCCAATATGCGTCTATATTGCCCAATAGCGCACCATTTTGCCAATGCGTACCCAACACCTAGTTCAACGCCTCCTCATTCTTCTAACTTGTATTGCTGCATATTGACACTTGTTGCCTTAGCCGTGTGCCAAGGTCTTGCCCTTTGCCATGCCACCCATATGGCATCGATCTAGCATTGAGCCTTGGATCACCATCCCAATGCCCAGTGATCTACCCAAGAGGGGGGTGAATTAGGTAGTTATAAAATTAAAACAAATAATTATCTTTTTAACACTTAAATTCAAACAATTAATTTAATCCTAAATTAATTATTATCTCTTTATATAGCAACAAATAAGTGTAATTAACTCTAGGTGCACATCCAAACAACAGAAAATAAATAAAGTAAAAATACAGCACACCACGATGTATAGTGGTACACCAAGTTACTTTTGGCTAATCTAGTCCTCCAAGCCCCATGGAGAGTCGCATCCACTAAATCATTAAGATTCCTTGAACCAGATAGAAACCAAACATTTACACAATAATTCTTTTCACAGGCTCAGACTTAACCTTTACAATTCTCTTTTCACAGGCTAAAGAAAAATCTCTATATTTTTAATAGGCTAAAGATTAACCTAATTCTTTTATACTTAGGCTAAGAATTAAACCTCACAAACAAATCACTCCAAGTATCCTTTTCACCGGTAAAGACGGAACCATTACAAAGTCACACAAATTAATTCTATTCAGGAAGAATTAACACCTATCTTTTTTCAAGGAAAAGAATAACATAACCTTTTTATACCTTAGATAAAGATCAAACCCCAATCTCTTTTACCGGAAGAGATTGAAACCAAACTACCTCTGATTAGATATTTATTCCCAACAATATTTAATCCGCACATAACTCATCAATTACAATAAATTGATAAGTCTTCTCCCACTCAGAACTTCTACCACCTCAAATTAATTTAAACTCAATTAATGTCCTGAAATTTACTAGTGATAGAATTTCACGTGAGAAATTTAAAATCTGATTATAAAATATATGGGTAGCACACAAATAACCACGTAATTAGATTAACATAGAAATTGTTTTAAAAATAATTTTATGCACTTTAAAGTTTGAAAATGATTACACACAAATCTTAAATTCAAGCTAATAATAATAATAATAACCTAAAATAAATAAATAAAAAATAGTTTGGAAAGATCTCACCAGGATACTATCGAAAGAATAAAAACTTAATCGCAATTAAAGTTTAGATCGATGATCGCAAAATTCTCAACACTTTTCTCAAGAATAATCTTACAATAAACTCTCAGTATATTTTCAGAATAATAACTCTCATAAAGCTCAGGAACAGATTCGTTCTTGATAGATTGATATATCCAAAAGTGAAAAACGTAGGTCTATTTAAATAGATTTGAAACAAACCCTCTAACGGCTAGTTCCCACAAGATATTTTACATACTCATATAGATATCATATATTAATATGACTTAATCCTAGTTTAATTAACTTAATTTTAGCTTTAAAAACATTTAATTTAGTCCTCCAAATATTTCTCAATCTCAAATAAAACAAGATAGGAAGTATTTAATGTACCAATTTGAGAAATATTTAAAATAAGTGTACCATATCTATAGGGATAGTCAAATAAGGATGATATATCTATCATAAGTTCAAATCCCTAAGATATCTCCAAAAAAAAAGCAAAAAATGGTTAGTTAACGACTACTTTTAGATCAAATCTTCCAATCTTGAAACTGCCAGGTCGGTTAACCGACAATGACCCATCAGTCAAGCGATCGATTTAGGTTGTAGCCCAAGCCATTTCTTAAACATGGTCGGTAGACCGACCCCTAAGGGTTTGTTGACCGATCGATTCAGGATACTCCCCATACCATTTTTCGGCCCTGATCGGTCGACCGATCTATTTCGAGACTATTTTATTTTTCAACCTACGCCCATCGGTTGACCAATTCTACTTGGTCGGCTGACCGATCAATGCTGGAACAATTTTACCTTAGTTCATTTCAACTCCAATCTTCGACGTTTTCGACGCTTTAACTGATTTTTTTTCTCAGTTAACTTAATTAACACTATTAATCAATTTTTAATACTAATCTTTCTTAGATCAATATTTCTTCTTCAATTTCATATTGGAGAAAATATGTGAATTAATTAGGATCCGAATAAAAACACACATAAATATAAATTCATTTTTGTGTCTTGTGTAATCCTAATCGAGATACATTGAGAGTAAAAATTAGCCTGAGTTGTTTTCACCTAGATTCTTCGGGATCTTCAATCTCTTAATGTTCATCTTTTTGTCTGTCTCTTTGCATCCTTAGCAATTTCTTCATGATAACATCAATAATAAAACTTTTACACTGAAACACTCGATAAACTCATTAGTTCCACAAAAAACATCAATATTTAATTGTCCATCAAAATCTTGGAATCAACAATCTCTCCATTTTTTATGATGACAATTAATTTTAATGTTTTTATCAAAATAAGAATGTAACCACACTTCCCCTAAATCCGAAGACGGATTTTGTAACTTGTTAAAACACAGTCATGAAGAATAATTTTAAAGACATATCAGATATTCAACGAAGCACAAAATATGATCCATTATGATCCATTAAATATATTCAATAAAGCATATCATAAAAGCATAATCAACATTATTCTCCCCCTATAACAGTGCAATACTTTGGCGAACAAATCCTAAACATTAACTAACTCATTTTAAGCACAACTATGGTTTTCCCTTTTATATCTTCCCCTTAAATCAAATTCAATTCATCATATATTCAATAAAACATCAACATATTCTCCTCCTTTGTCATCTCAAAAAGTGAGGAGGGGGAACCACAAAATAACCACTACTCTAGGCAAACAATTTAATATAAACTTGAGAGAATAAACCTAAAGTAGTCAAATCATTTTAGCAGCTTAACATGATATTGATATTTAACTCTTTAAAACCATATCATTTCACAAATATTTTATGCATATTATATCAACTCATAAAAATCGATTTTTAATAAATAACAACTAATAAAAGAATATTTTTTTTAAGAATTAAAATATATTTTTAATAAATCAATTTTTAAGCAAACAAATTATAAACACCATGTGGATCATCATTAGAGATAAATATTTAGCTAAATAAATCATGTCTAATCACTCCATTAAAATCCATACGCTGCGAAATTAAGTTCCACCCAATCCTAAATTAACTATTACAGACCAAAATATTAATGTGGGACTTGTTCAAATAACACAACCATAATGAGAATAATGGAGGATGGAAACTAATGTGAACCATATCCGATAAACAGATAGTATGGTCTTAACGGACTGGTCACTGGCTGCTAGGGATACTGGATATTTGAGCTCGAAGGCATCTGCTGATAATATGGTGTTAACGATCCTGCTTTAGATAGCCCCGCGCCTGCTCCTGACGACCCTGCTGCAGATGGTCCTCCAAAGGACAGTTATGCTCCAAACATAGTTTGACCAGTGAAATGTTGTTGAGTATTGTACTTCTGCTGGAATGCAAACTGCGGGGACTGCATAAACTAGAACATTTGTTCCAAGTTTCCTATGATGCTACCAAATCCAACTTCCATATGCATATTCATCTGAGCCATCCCAATTTCTAGCCCAGCCATCCGATGATCCATTATGTCTGCATGTACTCGAAGATTATCAATCTGATCACGAAGAAAATTCATCTTCTGATATTAACTTAGTTTATCCTCATCATCTTCATTATTTTCTTCTTCCTCAACCTCCATTCTTTGTCTTCTCTCACTCCTCTTTTTCACCCATCTATCTCTGTTAAACTCATATCCCATTAGAACAATATTTGCCACATTTATCCATCCTGGAGTCACTGATAAAAATTTGTCTTCATCATAATCACTTTCTACTCCAAAATGGTCAAATACCCTTTGAAGCTCATCAGCATAGGGTAACACTCTAGAGGGTTTTTGAAGATGGTATTTCATGTGATCTATCATGATATACGCTAAATCTAATTTTCTTCTTTCAATAATTTCATTCATCAAATAAAGATCAAAGTTATTCACATTTGCATGACTTCCCTCTCTAGGCACAATTGTATAAGTTATTACTAAATGAACAAACCGGTGCTCAAGAGATAACGATCCCGCTTTGTCTCCATCCAAATCAAATTTTTGCACAATTTCTATTCTATTGAAATTAGTTGAAAACCAATGAGGAGTATTAAAAGGAAATGCATTTCCTTTTTCTATCTCCATAATATCACTCAAAAGACTCCCATCAAACCTAATCTCATTTCCTTTAACAAACGATGTTATATAAACATCATTAAAAGTGAGATTGATGTAGAACATCCTTACCTATGCCGGGATCCATTCATTCTTTTGGGTGACAAACTCAGTCCACACCAAACCACTAAAGAATTTCTCTATATCAAGATTTGTTTTCTTTAAACCAGCAAAATATATAGGTTTGCGACATACTACCTTTTGATTTGGAACTTCCTCATTGAATTTAACCTCTTGCTCTCGGTTTTGGAAATAGGCATTATCATACGTGGATTTAAGAGTACCTCTCTTGATTTTAGACATTTTTTTCACTATTTCAAAACAGAAACAACCAAAAACTCAATGGACCAAACTAAAATAAAGCAACAATCGAAACCCTAGAGGTTAGATAGAAAAAACAACCTTAATTCAAACTGTGGGATTTCCAAATCATAGATCCAAGCCCTAGATCTTCAAATCCAAGCCAAACCAAGTTGATATTGTGAGGATTAAAGATGAAAGTATTTAGGAAAATTGGGGGTTTTTTTAGAGAGAAAGGGTTTTGAAATCGAAATGGGGTGAAATGAACTGGAGTGGGATATAAATCCCATAATGATTGATTAACCGATCATCCGAAGATCGGTTAACCGATGTCTGTAGTGCCTTTCTGTCTTCCCAGGCCTGCAACTGTTGGTTGACCAATAGTCCATTGTCGGTTGATTGACAATGTTGTCCCATTCATCTTTTAGTGCATTTAGTGCCTAACTTGATCATCTTAGCTTAATTTTTGCCTCTTATTTTGATCCACACATATTATTTAAAATATTTTTTAATATCCACACATTTAAACACACACACACGCACATCACTAACATCTAAATTTCAAAATGTACAGACTCAATCTCCCTAACAAAATTAATATATTTAAACTTTAAAAAATTTGACATACCTGGAACATCCTTGGGAGCAATTGGTATGTGTACCTTTGGTGGACTACTAATTTCGAGCTTAGTGTTATTTGATTCCACCATTTTTTCTTTAGCTTGATTTGTCACTTTGGTTTCCCCATTCTTAGCATTGGCAATTTTCTGAATTTGTTAGGTGACAATTTCCTTGCCTTTGTTTGATGCTTTTAGCTGTTTTTCCTTATTCTGCTTTGCTACTACTTTGTATATAGTTCTTTTCTTGGCTTGATATCTCGTCGTTTGTTGTGGATAAGATTCGTTAGATTTCATGTAACGAGCTTGATGTTCCTTGATTCTTCTATTTTGCATGTGTTGATTCTTCATTTTAGGTACATTGAATCTTGATTCCCTTGTCGGCATAGAGTATTCATTGTATCATCGTGTCTGTTTGAATCTCCTCGTAGGTATGTAATATTCATTGTATCCTTAGGATTGTTTAAATCTCCGATTGGTACCTGCATCAAAATTTTCTCTTTTTGGTATCCAGTTATTTCTGGATCCAACGAGATAATTATGCAATAAATAACAAGATTTCTCGTAATGACCAAACTTTTCACAATAAAAGCATTTAATATTTTTAGTACGTCTCTTCAGATAGTCATTGTTCCATACAGGAACACGATATTGTTGGCAATTTTGAGGAGCTGCTTTAGTGACTATTGGTTTTTCAATAGGTTTAGTGATCTCAATATCCTATAATTTTATTATATAACATAGAAAAAGGAATTATTTTTGAAATTCATACAATTACAAAATAAAAAATGGAATTGAAGTGAAATGAATGAGAAATTGAAAAAATAGAAAATTTTCTTTGGAAATGATAAAAAAATAACTTGTGTTTTGAAGGGATTTACAAATCCCTTTTATTCTCCTATTTTATAAATGAATGGATTTTATAAATTTTTCATCTGAGTAATATCCCATGTCAAAAATATTCAAAAACTAATCATTTTGTTCTTTTTTTTTTTTTTTATCTCCCTTTGAGAGCATAAATAGAGTTTTTTCTCAATATTTAATTTTGTTTAGGAATGGAAACATTTTTGTTCTCAAATTTTCACATCCATTTCCTATATAGTTTTTTCTAATTCTCAAATTTCTATTTCTAATCCAGGAAAACAAATAGATTCCTTGTTCCCAAATTTTTGTTTTTCTTTCGGTAATAGTAACATATATTTTGTTTTCAAATTTATGTTTTTATTCTAGGAACATAAACTGATTTTTTTTTGTTTTAAAATTTTTATTTTTGTTTGAAATATAAATTTGTCAACAAGGAAATATTTTTTAAAGAAACATAAACAAAAATTTAGAAACAAAAAACATGTTTCTAATCCAAAACAAAAAAATCGAGAACAAAAAAATCCATTTCTATTCCCGAAACAAAAACATAATGTTAGAAAAAAAATATCTATTTTCATTTCCAAAATAAAAATATAAAATTGAAAACAAAATATTTTGTTTCCATCAATTAATGAATTATTTTTTTAGTTTTTATTTTATTTATTCAAATTAATATAAGATTAAATTGATAAAAATTAATTTATAGAAAATATTGAAGTCATTGTCAAATTGAGAACTATAGGCCAAAATCAGGTGAGGTATTTTACTTATAACAAAAAATAAATAAAAAATCTCACCATGAATTATGGAATTCAATTTCGTCCCAAGAAGTATGGAATCCAATTATATCCATTTTAATTCCATTGGAAAGCCAAACAAATGAATGAGAAGAAAAGGTGGAATTGCAATTTTATTCCACACTCATTCTGTCCAAAACGCACCGTTACGGTTCATTTGGTTGAACGGATTGGGGTAGAATGGAATCGCGATTCCACCCTCGATTTCGATTGAATCAAAAAATTGATTCCATTGGAATGAAAATCAGTAGAATGGTATTCCGTAATTCATGGACTGAAATCAACCTAGCCCGTTGGAATAAAAAAAATACCGCAAAAGTCCGCTTCACCCCAACTTCCAATGAGCCCATTCCATTCATCTACTATAAATTATTATAATAAATAAAGCAATTAATTTATAATAAATAA
Source organism: Eucommia ulmoides (assembly GCA_016647705.1). Taxonomy (NCBI): domain Eukaryota; kingdom Viridiplantae; phylum Streptophyta; class Magnoliopsida; order Garryales; family Eucommiaceae; genus Eucommia; species Eucommia ulmoides. Next base: position 36,060,619 of record CM028330.1, read on the forward strand.
AATAATTAGTTTTCTTGATAATATAAGTTTATAAATTAACTTATAAATTATTTATAAGTTAATTTTTAAACTTATATTATCAATAATTTATAACTTTTAAATTAAATAAAATCTTATTATTTTCTTTATTATAAATAGTTATAAGTTTCATGCAAGTTTAATATTTGGTTATTGAAATATTGGTGTTTAGTATTATCATATTACTTTCATATGTAAATATCGAGTGATAAGGATTGAAATACAGTATGTAAAAGAAAAATTCCTGAAGAATGGGATCATTTTGATAGGATTGAAATAGGAGGTGAACCAAAAACATCGTGTAAATATTGTAAAAATGTTTACAATACTAATTCAAAGGTTCATAGTACAAGTAGTTTAAAAAACCACTTGCCTAACTGTCTTAACAATCCATATAGATAACAACTTAAGGGGTAAGCAAAATTAGGTTTTAAACATAAAAAAGATGGTGAAGAGGGTGTTCAACTTGTTGCATTAAGTTTTAGTCAAGAGGCCGCTAGAAATGTTCTTGCGGAGATGATCATAATTGATGATTTGCCTTTTAAATTTGTGAAAAATTATAGATTTAGGAGGTTTTGTAATGTTTTGCAACCGAAATGGTTAAATATTCCTTCTCGATAAACAATTGCTCAAGATATAGTGAAGATGTTTTTATGTAGAAAGAGAAAAATTGAGAAAAAATTTAAAAGGTTGTAGGGTATGTTTGACTACGGACACATGGACGTCTATTCAGAATTTAAATTATATGTGTTTGACGTGTATTTTCCTGATGATAATTGGAAACTCCAAAAAAGAATATTGAATTTTTGCATTCTTGATGATCATAAGGGAGAGACTATTGGTAAGAGTAATGAAAATTGCTTGCTTGAAAATTGTTAGCTTCAAAAATGTATGCTATTGAGATTGCAAACTCATTGATTGAAAATGCAAAGATTGTTATACATCGATTGTATAAATGTTACGCTTCTATGGAGTCAATAAGTTAGCATTTTGAAACTAAGGGTGGGAGTGGTCCGAGCAGGAATGGGAGTGGGAGTGGAGATGTGACATCTACGTTAATTATGGATCTAGATTTTATGGATGGAGATCCACACAAGTTAATTACTTCCCAATTTGAGAGTTTTATAGAAGGAAAAATGGATATGAGAGTAAGTCTGAGGTTGAAAAGTATTTAAATGAATTACCTGAAAATAAGAATGAAAATTTTGATATTTTGGGTTAGTGGAAGGTTAAGAGATATAAAGTTTTGTCTTTGGTTGCTCATGATGAATTAGTTGTTCCTTTGTCGACTATGGCGTCAAACTCTGCGCTTAGTACAGGGGATGCATATTGGATCTATTTTGTAGTTCATTGTCCTCTCAAATGGTTGAGTGTCATGTTTGTGCACAAAATTAATTGTTATCTTCATTGTTAATATCTCTTTGTAATATAATGGATAAGGGCGAGAAATTTGAAAAAGATATCGAATCAGGTTTGTATTCTTTAAGTTTTTTTTTTATTTTATATAATTTAATGTTTTATTGTTCATAATATTGAGATGAGATTTATTAATTGTTTGATTTAATTTATGATAAGTTCTAGATCAATCGGCTTCAAGTTCAACAAGCGGACAATCAAGCACTCTTACAATTTGTTGATTACGTGGACCACATGGTTAAGTTTGTCATTGTATTTCATGTTTTTTATTTTTTGTTTCAGTATCTATATTTATTTTTGTAGTTAATTATTAGTTGGATTGCAATAGTGAGTTTGGATATTTAGATTTTATTAATTTCAATGTCGTTTTATATTTTTAGGTTCCTCCAAGTCTACAACTACAAGGATTATTCTGAACTGATAATTATTTCATTATTTCAGGGTTTTTTTTCCCTATTCTGTGATGGTTAACAAAAATAAATTACAGTTTTTTTTGTTTTTTTTATTGATTTGTAGTTTAAATTTGTTTGGATTGAGAATTGATCTTCATCCATTAAAATGTTAAAAGGTTGCTCGACAAAATAAAATGGTTTAATATAAGCCCAACACGATTAAAAATAGTATTGAAATTTGACCAAATTAGCTTGGTCGGCCCAACTCGAATTAAATGGGTGGCCCACGATTTTGGACACCCCAACCCTCATATATCTAGAAAACCTAACGCAAATATAATAGGCGACCTACAATGTTATAAAATGGAAATCCTAATTTGTTTGGTTCAACCCATGGGTTTAGCCTAGCCCAACCCAATCCGATTGTTGCTCATCCCTAGCTTGAATGATATTTTTTAGTTGAAAAATCATCTTTTGATATTTTTCTTTTAGCTAGTAGTAGTTGTGTACGTTAAAAAGTAGTAAATTTTGAATATTTTTCATACTGGATGTTATAATATTGTGTAATCATTTTCTTTTTTCAAATAATCTATTATAAACACACACACACACACACACACACATATATATATATATATATATATATATTCAAGATTGATATCCAAAATTGTATTATGGAAATTTTGTTATATTTCACTATTCCATTAATTTTTCTCATTTCACAACATCCAAACAAGAGTCTGAAATAGTGATTCCATTGACAATTTATTTTATTTCTTCTCTCATTCTATTCCTTTTCTTATTCTATTTCACCATAATTCCATTTCATCTAATCAAACGAGTCATAAAAGATTTTGGGGTTCTTTTCTAAAAAATCATAATTAAAAAAAATATATATTGTAGCCTTTTTTTTATACCACTTTTAACCCTTTTTTTTTTTTTTTTTTTGTCTATTTTACATACCACTCGAATTAATGACAGTTTTATTCTTATTTTTACTTATCTCTAGCACTTCTAGTGTGTACCCATGCCTAAAGGCACTCTTTTAAATTAAACAAATCGTAAAACATAACAAAGTCATTATGAACCATAAAATCAAGTTCTTTATCTCATAGGACATTGGACCGTCAAAGAATATTCATGCCTCTTATACTTGTCCTATCTTATTACATAAATGTCAAAGGATACAAATATCCCTTAAGTAAAAAAATAAGAACAAATTGTCTGTCATACCCCTTGAAAATAAACTTATATTATACTTTTTTTCGATTAACCTTATCATTCTTCAGTCGAAGATTAAACTACCTTTACATGGAATAATTAAAATATGAATAAATAATGTGCTTTTCAAGACAAATTTTAGAGGGGCTGGCCCAAAGATCTACCCAAGAGGGGGTGAATTGGATAGTTTAAAAACTAACAATCAAATTCAATTATCCTAAGTTTTTATCTTAGTTACTACGCAAAAACATGTATTACTAACGGCTTTGTGGGAATGAACGCAAGGAAACAACAACTTTATCAACTGATCTACCTTATCTTGTTCAAGGGTGTACTGCTTATGAAGAACTTCATCTGCAAACAAAAGGAAAATGGAAATACGTAAACATACAAAGGTTGACCCAATAATAATAAAAAAAAAAAAGAGTTCGTTACTTGGAGGAAGAAAGCTTCAGGGGACAATTAGGATTTTTCATAGGTCCACTGAGGAGAACTCCCAATCACCGCTAAAGAAAAGGTAACAATTTTCCCAATCTTTGAAGGACTTGGGAAGGTCAGCCAAAAAAAGGTTGGCAACAAGAAGAGAAAGGTAAAAAAAAATGTTGAATTGGTTGCTATATTTGAGTTCGACAAGGCCTTTCACCATCCTAATCGTAAGGGGGATCTGGTGAATCTGAGAAAAATAAAAAAACCCGAAGAAGCTGATGCCAGCTATTGGGGGAGAGCTGAGCAGTGAAAATATTGTAAGAATGCAAAACATCTCGAATAAGATCAACGAAAGGGAGGCGAAAACCAAAGTCGAACATCCACGTATACAAACATATTTTGTCGTCATGCAGAGTATGAGGATTTTTTTTTCCTCGAGAATTCTAATGGTAATTGGGAAAGGAATATTGAACTGTTCACAAAATGAAGTTAGGGAACTAGGAGAAAAGAAAAAAGCGCTATGATCAACCTAATTTAGGGAGATGTCATGAGAATAACTGTCCTTTGCAATAGCAGGAACAGTAGGAATGAGAGCTAATTGATTTAGTGTTTCAGCCATTAAATCAAAGAAGAAAACAATTAAAGAAAAAGGGGAAACAGAAAAATTATGTAGGAGTAATTTGGCTTTAGCATAGGAGAAATAGTGAAAATGGAAACGCACTGAGAAATAACCTAAGAGATAGGTGAATAGATACTTACAGTAATGGTAGGGAAGTGACTTCTCGTCTTTCTCATGCAAGCCACGGGGACAAGGACAAATAATGTGGGTAATTTTTCTACAACCCACGTTGAACATTTAATATGTGAACGATTTGAGCTTAACTTGGGTGGACCTAATATGTTATATAATGGGCTCAAACAAATAAGCCAATCTTCAATTATGAGAAGAACTACACAAGGGCATGTGTTGGAGCAACCCATGGGAAATCTGAAATGATCAATAAGACCCGAAATATCCAAATAACCAAGTAGAATGATAGGAAATATCCGATAGACGTTGATAAGTTGAGATTTTGCAAAAATAAGTGAAATCGGGTATACTCCAGTCTATAAATATGGTAATTTACAGGTCACAAGACACGATTTCTAATATCATTCAAATTATTGTTTAATTTATTCTCACGCCGGAGGGTATTTGGCCGATACCACACCGGTATCCCAAGTGTTTTTTCTAAATTCTGTAGGTGTTGATAAATGAGTTAAGGGTTGGGAGCATTGTTAAAATTCCAGCATATGAACATATTTTGACAAAAAGAAAAAACATAGAAAACATAATTTTCACAAATTTTGTTAGTTTGTGTTTGGGTAAGGGATTTGGGGGATAAATTTCATTTTTGCAAAGGATTTTACAAATTCCTTGTTTGAGTATTATTAGGGAGGAGTTATAAAATCCTTTAATTTAAAGATAGGGGAGAAAGTGTCGTTTGTAAATCCTTTTGAAACATGTGTCATTTTTAAATCCATCGTAAGAGAGGTATTAGTAATTACTTTCTTTTCTTCCTCAAACCTTCGTCCTCGTTGCATACCTCTTGAAACCTTCGTCGTACCTTTGTTTTCATCTTTACTTTGCCGTCAGCCTCGTCCGCTGCACTCAACTATCATTATCGTGGTCGATTGTCCTGGTCCATCGCATCTTCGCTGCCGTCGCCGAGCTCGTTTTCCATCGTTAGAATCTTTACGAAGCCAAATTCGTTGCCGTCGCCATCTCCAAAACCCTTTTCACCATGCACTCTTGCTTCAATCCACCATTATTCTTCACGATTATCATCCCATAATCGACGATTATTGAGCTCGTGTATGACAAATTTGGTTGATTTGAGTCCTATTTTACCCTAATCTTCTTATTCGTGTTTGCAATTTGCTCAATCTTCGCCTAATTTGAGCTATTCAATGATTTTGAGAACGGATCTACCTCTGTTTAGGTCACATTTGCCCTTTTTTAGGCCATATTTAGCCTTAATAGAGGTTGACAATGCGAGGACGGCGTAAGGTTGGACGACTGCTAGGATGATGGCAACGACACGGATGATGGTGACGATAACGGCGCAGATGATGATGAGAGAGAGCTACAAGATCTAGGTTTTGATCTTCTTTGTTCTTCGTACGTGAGGCGAGAGAGAAAGAAAAAGAGACGAAGAAGACGGTGGCTTGCGTTTGTTGTAGAAGATAGGAAGACGATGTTGGACCTGCTAGTGTGCTGGGGGTGGGTTGATTGTAGAGAGAGAGGAAGATAGGAAGAATATCAAAATAAAAAAAATAAAAATACACAACTCCTCCTTGAAATTTGATGGATTTCTAAATTTCATTTGCAAACACTTTAACTATCTAAACAAGAGAATTATAAAATACAAGATCAATTTTTTTGGATAAAATAGTTATCTAAATAAGAAATTTACCAATTTCTTAGATTTGTCAAATCTTTTTACCCAAATGCAATCTTAACATTTTTAACATAAGGAGGACATTAATATTTTTCAAAACAAATAGGAAGATGTTGATATTAAACGAAACTTGAGGGGGTCGGAAAATGATATGTTACCCAAAAGGCACAAAAAAAAAAAAAAAAAAAAAAAAACCCCGAAAAATCGGGATGAAGGATATAAAACATTTCTCCACTGTCCGTTCTCCTATGGGTTTCTGCTGATTCCTTCTTTTTAGTGCATCAACAGTAATAACGATGGCGGGGAGCGTTATAGCGAGCGGTACATATAGATTTGTGGAGTTGGCTTCTACTAATGGACTCCCTGCCATTGGATTTGAATCCCTTTCTTCGAACCACGCAAGTCGAGATTTGAAGAATCGCAACCGTTTCAGACTTCAATCGATCCGCAAAACTAACCAAGCGACAATGGTTTCAACTGAGTATTTGGGGAGATCCGACAATAAGATGTATAAAAGGCTTGGTTCCTGTTTGGTCATTCCTCCACCCAAAGGTAAGAAGCCGAAGGCAATTATCAAATTTCTTGGTGGCGCCTTTATTGGAGCAGTTCCTGAAGTTAGTTACGGGTAATAACTTCGTTGCCTCTACTGCATACACAATTACACACTACACTGTTCATCAGCTAATGATTCGCTAAACATTAATATTTTTTTAATACTAAATTAAATGACTTGTCACAATTTTGAGAGATTATTTTTAAAATTTCAGGGAATTGTTTTGAAAAAGCAAAATGTTTATTATGTCCTAGAGATAAATTGATTTTTCTATCCTAGACTCAAAAATCATTAATCTTTAGTCCTCTTGAAATTTCAATGGACGTGTATTCATTTGGACGTGTAGGGCTGTGACTCTTATACTCTTCTCCTCCGATGCTTGGAAGTCTTTCGTTAATTGTGTTTGAAAGTGTGTGGTCACTTTAACCATGTGATTATGTAATCGTTAAAGTAAAAACATTATTTTAGCCCTTTTTTCTAAAAGTAAATAGTTGTTTTTTGTTTTTTCGATTTTTATATTTTAAAATTTCAATGAACTAAGACCTCTCCGCCTATATTTTTTCAAATGTCTTTGATTTTTTTAAGTGATCAATTATAGGGATAACATAACACTAAGATATAATTGTACACTATCAGACACGCTTTTGATTATTTGCTTTTGTTTTTAAGTAAATTTTTTTTTTTTTGTTGAATTAACTTTTTTTTTTTAAAGTACTTAAAAAAAGCTTAACTAAACGGTGGCCTACTTAATTTTGCATAAAAAATTGGATAATAAAAGATATATATATATTCGTGATCTTCTCGTCGAGTCGATCCAATCCATATTCTTGTATTTTTTGAATTTATTTCGTACATTTCGTTTTTTCAATATGTATTGCAGTTCAAATCAATGTGTTGTAGTTGAAATCAACTCCACTATATTTTTGAAAGTTGATTTCAACTACCCCAAATATTGAAAGTTGGTTTCAACTACACTCCATATTCAAAGTTGATTTCAACTACACCATCTTGATTTCAACTGCCTTAGATTTCAATTTTGAATATGTATTGACGAGGGGTTTTTCCAACCAACTTAAACACTCGACACATGGCACACATCGAACATGTGGACCCAAATATTGAATACAGGATGCACGTGCCTGACACGTGATCTGAAAACAACCTATTAGCAATTAAAGGTTCTGCCTGGTGTCGAAGAGACTGTCGAATATATCACCTCACCAAGCACGCGGTTATTCCCGACCACACATGTTACTCGAAATTAGTGCAAGTATATTCTCGGGGCAACCAAGCAATATTTTCTACCTTCAACCTCGGCCTGTATTATGAGCTTGGGGAACGTTACAATCACTTGCTACATATAAGAAATGTGTAGTTACCATACAAGGGGTAACAGTCCATAAAACCTACATTCTCCCAAATCCGAGGGATTAAAGGGAAGACTTGCCCAACAAGTTTTCCCCCCATCTACAAATGCTATAGAGTGGGCCTAGCTAGATACGCATAAACAACACTTTCTTACTAGTTGTAACTCTGCCAAGATCTCTTCAGAACTCTCGATTGATTTTCACACCGGTGGTGCAACGCAGGCAAGCCCACACGCAGTGCATTATTTTGCTAGAACCTCGGCTAAAGAAGGATCAATATTTCGGATCTCAAGGACCATACTTGATGATTCAGTTTTTGACATCATCAGATTGGTGCCGACTGTGGGAAACAACTGTCTTTATCAAATTTTAAAAAGATTTTATGGTTACTCTAAGATCAGGAAACATGGCCAACGAATAGGAGAACGATAGACAACCCATCCATGCAGCGGGCCCAGTGATTTGCCCTTCTGGCGTATCCCCTTTGCTACTAACGGACTTGATGAGGGAGGTTTGTGAAATTTATCAGAAAGTGCTGAAGATGGCTTAGCAAAATCGACTACTACCACCGCCGCCGGTTCCCCAAGGTTTGTGCCTCCTTATAGCCAGGCGCAAACCATCGCTGATAAGGGACGAAGAATCTGGTGAGAACGTCGCCGGGAAGAAGAGCTCCTGAGATAGGGACACGTACCCCGGAGGGAGTTACAACAGTTTTGTCGTGAAAGAGAGGAGTTGCGTAGGACAATCCTTTCTCTTGAACGCACACCTAACGTTCATTCGAAGCTTGCTCCAAGGCCGCCGCCAGCACAATTGACGGAGAGGAGGAATGGCCTACCAGATCATAGGAGCGTCCCGACTAATACTCAATTAACCAGGAGGGAAATAAATATGTCCCCTGATGATGCACATATGCTATGGAGGCTTCTTCAAAGACATATTCACGAACCCACTGTTCGTGTTGAGACCATCAAGCCAATAGCGATCTTGGGGACCAAGTAACGCAATCAATGAGAAACGTGGCCAAATTGAAAAAAGGAAGCCGAATGTTCAAGAGATTGTATAGAGGAATGCCCCGCCATGCACTACTCGGGTCAGCTTCAAGTTGCCAACCCAAATCGGGACGTACCAAGGAAACATCGACCTTGTTGAGCACTTGGATTTTTACCACGCACATATGGACCCGCGGGGAGTGTCGGATTCAGTCAAGTGTCAGGCGTTCAAAGTCACCCTAGCCGGTATGAGCAAGAGTATAACCAAGTCGAAGACTTGAATGATGGGATGGCCATTGCGGCATTGATTGAAGGAATTAGGAAAGACCCTTTCCTTTATGAGATGGCCCGGGCACCGCCAAAGACGTTAGCTTTGGTGTTTGCCTTGTCGATCAAATTCCTCTCGGCTGAAGACATTTATCGAGCCCGAGTTAAAGAAGAGGGGGACTGGTAAGGCAAACAAAAAGTCGAAGAGTCAAGCTACAATAGGCTTGGTTGAGATGAGGCCAGGTCAAAGAGTGGGGAGGGCTCAATAAAACATTTGGGAGGTTAGGATCCCCTCTCTGCTACACGAACTTTACCTCTCTTAAACGTACCACTTGGAACGGTGCTGATGCAAATAAGGGACAAGAAGTTAGTCAGGTGGCCCCAACTCGTACCTAAAAAACGTGGTCGAAGAACTCATTCGGAAGGGTTATTTGAAAAGGTTTACGGTGAACTAAGAATAGCATGACCGAAGAGAAGAGAAGATCTTGAATTGAAATGAGGTTCCTAGAGAGATAAGGACCATCCACGAAGGATTTGCCTCGCGAGAAGTGTCCAAGGCTGAGCGCAAGGCCCACAACCGAAAAGCTAAGAGAAAGGTGGAAGATTACATGTTTAAAGTAATGAAGGCCCCCATGACTTAACGAGAATCCATTATATTCACTGGGTAGGATCTGAGAGAGGTTCACACCCCACATAACGATGTTCTAGTCGTTACTCTTCAAATTGTCAACTACAACGTTGGGCGAGTGCTAGTCGACAGTGGAAATTCGGTAGTAATCATCAATTTTGCGGTGTTCAACAAGATGGAGATCAACTATGATAACTTGAAGCCCATGATGACCCCCTTGGTTGGCTTCAGTGGTGAGAGTGTCATACCGTTGGGTTGAATCACACTGCAAGTTACTGTGGAATCGAGCCCAAGCACGCTATTGTCGACGCAAGGTTTATGGTAGTGGATTGCCTGTCGGCTTATAATGCCACCATAGGCTAACCCTACTTAAACGCGTTGAGGGTGATTACGTCAACATATCACTTGACTATGAAGTTCCCGACCATGAATGAAGTCGGGGAGGTCCGAGGGAGCCAAAGCGTGGTAAGGGAATGCTTCGTGACTGAGATGTGATTCCCAAATAGCAACTACAAATTCGGGAGAAGGGCGATGACAGTCTTCCAAGACACAGGGCCGAATCCCTGAAGAGGGGGAATATTGTCGACCCAAGAATTGAGCAGCTGGACCAGATTCGTCCTCGTTCAGACGAGGATTTGGCTGAACTTCAAATCCACCCGACGATTGAAGATCGAATCGTGCAGATTCGTTCGATGTTACCCGACGAACTGAGAGGTAGACTCGTCGATTTGCTCTGAGTGAATCATGATGTGTTTGCCTGGTCACATGAAGATCTGCCTGGGATCGACCCAACGATCTTGATGCATCACCTGAATACAGACCCAAGCTTCCCTCCCGTTTGATAAAAAAAAAGAAAATTTGAGCCAAAAAGGCTGAAGATCATACGGGAAGTGACGAGAAAACTAATTGACACCGAAATTGTAGAGGAGATTAACTACCCACTTTGGCTAGCCAACATGATGTTAGTGAAGAAAAAGACGGGCAAATGACGCATGTCTGTGGACTTCACTGACCACAACAAAGCATGTCTGAAGGATTGCTTCCCTTTACCGAAGATCAATGTTATTGTGGATGCAATATGGTTCAGACTGCTGAGTTTTTCGGACACGTTTTTAGGGCACAACCAGATCAACATGTATCCTTCCGACCAGGAGAAGACAACTTTTGTACCCAATAAAGGCTTGTACTGTTACTGAGTTATGCCTTTTGGGTTGAAAACCACCGGGGCAACCTACTAGAGACTGGTTAACAAGATATTCGCCCGCTTATTGGGAAAAATAATGGAGGTCTATATAGATGACATACTTGTGAAAAGCAAAGAAGCGACAACCACATCACGAACCTACAAGAATGCTTTGACGTCCTAAGGGAGCACGGGATGAGATAACCCTAGAAAATGTGTCTTGGTGTTGGGGCTCGAAAATTCCTCGGTCACATGGTTACGAAGAGAGGCATTGAAGCCAGTCAGTCCCGAGCAAATCAAAGCCATTCAAGACATGAAATCGCCGAGGGCTATTAAAGAAGCCCAATGCTTGACTGCGAGACTGGTGGCCCTCAATCGATTTATGTTAAGATTCTTGGACAAATGCCTCCCATTCTTCAAAACACTTTGAGGAAACAAGGCCTTTGAATGGATAGATGAATGTGAAGATGCTTTCCAAGCTTTGAAAAGGGAAAAGGTACATCTCTTCTGTACCAATCGTAACCATGCCAGATATCGGGTAAGAGATGTATGTGTATGGCGTCGCTTCTACAACGTAGTAAGCTCGACACGTGGTAGATGATGTCGGTACTCAATGGCTGGTTTATTTTGTTAGCCATGACTTAACTAGAGCTGAGACCGGGTACCCTAAATTGGAATTGATTGCGTATTCCCTAATTATTTCCGCTAGAAAGCTTAGCCATTGCTTCTAAGCTCACTCGCTGGTGGTCCTTACGAACCAACCCTTGAGGGTGATCTTGCACCAATCGAAGACGTCGGGTAGACTGCTCAAATGGTCAATTGAACTAGGAGAATTCCATATCGAATACAAGTCATGGACTATCTTAAAAGGCCAAAATTTGGCCGACTTTATTGCTGAAATGACGTTTCCGAGAATGAAGACTCAACGATTGAAGCTATGGATGAAGGAAGAAATCGACCGAGTGTGATTGCTTGGACTGCATTCGAGGACGGGTCATAAAACCAGAACGGCTCTGGGGTCGGATTGGTGATCTGGATGCCAGAGGGAGATACTTTGGAATACACCCTTAGACTCAGTTTCAAAGCAACCAACAATGAAGAGAGTATGAAACGTTAGTCTTTGCACTAAGAATCTTGGGGGAACTTGGAGCAACCAAGGTTGAAGTTTACTGTGACTCCTTGCTGGTCTCTAATCAAATAAACAGAGAGTATGCTACTAAGGAAACCAAGATGGTTGTCTGTTTAGGTAAAGCGAATCAGCTGGCCCAGAAGTTTGCCAAATTCAGCATCAAGCAAATCCAGAGGGAAGAAAACAGACATGTAGGCCCCGTTTGGTAACCATTTCCATTCCAGAAATTCCCATTCCATTCCCAGATTTTTGAGAATTCTGTTTGGGAATAGCGTTTGGTAATTTTTGTTTCCGTTTCCATTTCATTCCCATTTGAGAATTGTGCCCACTTTTTTCTTAAGAAATGAGAAACAAAAAAAAGTTGTTTCTCATTATTCCCATTCCATCCCAAAACACATGATCACTATTCACCTACCGGCCGACCACCGTCCGCCACCGCCGGCCATCTCCAGCGACCGTCGCCGGTCACCGGCCGGCCGGAAATTTCCCGGCCACTTTCGGCCGGCGCCACCGCCGTCTCCGGCGCCGGAGCCACCGCTGTCAGGCCAAAACAAAAAAAAAAAAAAAAAAAAGAAGGATTTTAGGATAAAATCGTTACCAAACACAATTCCCTTCCCAAAACAAAAAAAAAATTATCGTTACTAAACGCGATTCTACTCCCAAAAAGAAAATAAAATTTCCATCCCATCCCATCTCATTCCCATCCCACTGCTGGAATGGAAACAGAAACGGTTACCAAACGCTACCGTAGACTCCTTGGCAAGTTTGGCTTCCTCATTTGGAACGAAAGACCCGAGAATGACTGTAGTTGAAACTCTAGCAAAATCGTGCTTCGAAGAAAACGAACAAGAAGGAATTAGTTTGGTCATCCACAAGCCAAGTTGGATGGATTCCATCTTCAACTATCTCAGCGAGGGCGTGCTGCTAGACCAAAGGAACGAGGCGAGAAGGGTCCGTTATTGAGCATCTCGATTCATCATACTACGAGGAATGCTGTACAAAAGGTCTTTCTCTGGGCCATTGTTGCGTTGCCTCTGACCAGAAGAAGGTTACTATATCCTTCAAGAAATACATGAGGGTATCAGTGGAAATCACTTTGGGGCATGTTCTTTATCCAAGAAAGTGCTCTGGTAGGGATAATTCTGGCCTACGAAAATGTGTGACAAATGCCAATGACACGGCCCCATTATCAATCTTCCCACTACCGAGATAACCCCCATGGTCGGACCATGGTTGTTCGTCCAATGGGGGATTGACATCTTGGGCCTATTCCCTATGGGTGCGGCCCAAAAGTTCCCAATAGTGGTGATTAACTAGTTCACCAAATGGGTGGACACAGAAGCAGTGACTAAGATAACCGACACCAAAATTAAGGATTTTGCCTGAAGGCACATCATTTGCCGTTCCGGGATTCCAAACGCTGTCATTGGCGATCACTGAACCCAATTCGACTGTACTCTATTCGAGGCATTGTGCCAAGACTTGGGGATCCGCCATTACATGTCAACACTTGCGCATCCCCAGGCCAACATGCTGGTAGAGGTCACTAACAAGACCATCTTACGTGGCCTGAAGACCCGATTAGAAAGATTTCAGTCCAAATGGGTTTCTTTCTCGTTCAGAGGGTACGAGGAATAAGGAGACAGAAGGGTCCCAACAAAGGGGGCCCCTTTTTAAATAAAAAGATTTTCCGCACAAGGGATTTCAGCTGTCACCTAAAGCGTGGAAGGATGTGCCCGGTCCAATCATGCTATGCATTTAATGTATGGAAGTCTTTTGGGCGCGAACTTCAAAACGACATGGCCGCTCAAAATTCGATTGGGTGCCAGAATCGTAGCAGATGCGACCAATCATCGTCCACCCAAGCAGACTACTCGGAACACCCCGATTATATCCAAGAAAAGGTATTCCAAAACCCATTTCATATTAGGCCTCGGGAATACGGAGCATCTAATGGGGAGGTTTTTCCCGAATTCCGACCAACTTAAACACTCGACATGTGGCACGCATCAAACACATGGACCCAAGTATTGAATACCAAATTCACGTTCCTGGCACGTGATTTGGAACCCACCTACTTGCAATTAAGGGTTCTGTCCGGTGCCGAAGAGACCGTCGAATATATCGCCTCACCAACCATGCGATTATTCCTGACAACACCTACTACTCGAAATTAGCGCCAGGGCTATTGAGCATTATTTGCTACCTTCAATCTCGGCTTGCATCACGAGCTCAAGGAACGTTACAACCACTCGCTATATATAAGAAACATGCAATTACCATACAAGGGGGAACGGTCCATAAAACCCACATCTCCCCAAATCTGGGGGATTAAGGGAAGTTGCCGATGGATTAGGGAAGACTTGCCGAACAAGTTTTCCCTCCATATACAAATATTACAGAGTGGGTAGCACGCACACACACACCGACACTAGCCCCAAAATCTTTTGAGAACTTTCGACTGATTCTCACCTAGGAGGTGAAACGTCGGTAGGTCTACCCACGGTGTATTGTTTTGCAGGAACCCCAACTAAAGGAGGATCGATATTCCAGATTTCAAGGATTATACTCGACGATCCAGTTTTTGGCATCAACATGTAGTATATTTGAAATCAACTTTGAATATGCAGTGTCGTAGAAATCAACATGGTGTACTACTTATTAAAAGTTGAAATCTCCAAAGCAACTCAAAAGAATACAAATATGGGCTTCAAATTGAAGGCCTTAATATATATATTTTTTTGTTCCTCCAATTTTTAAATAAAAATTTAAATGGATTTTTTTTTTTGTGTACTTTCATTTTTAGGTAATGACTCTTTTTTTTTTTTTTGAAAATAAATCATTTTTCCTATATGAACAACACACGTGACAACACACATTTTTTTGTTGTCTTTTCAAAATAAAGGACACTTTTTTTGGTTTGAATCCAAAGGTAATAATGTTGGCTATAAAAGACATTTTTGACATTAGCTACTTGGAAGCTAAGACTAAAGGAGCCATAAAATTCTCAAAGGACTAACATATAATAAGAGTAACGGTTGAGATGTAGTAGGAAGAATCTTTACTCCATAGGACTAAAAAATCAATGTCCCTTTAAAAAACAAGACCAGGCCTTAATTTACTATCAATTTTCTCTTTCATTACTCAAAATTTTCTGAGAAACTAAACGGTTGCTTACCAAAATGTATATTTGAATGATTTTTTCACCTCAATATTGTCTTAATTGTTCTATACTTACAGCTATCTACTTGAGCTCCTGGCGAAAGAAGGCTATTGTATCATTGTTGTGCCATATGATGTAACATTTGATCACGCTCAAGCTGCAAAGGAAGTTTATGAGAGGTTTTATGAATGCTTGGATGTAATTTTAGCAACTGGATTGCCAGAGGCTGATCTTTTAGCTCCTGAACTTGATAATCTTCCACATTATTCTGTTGGCCATAGGTGTGAATTGTTTTTTTCCATTAGAATTATTAGATCGGAATATGATCATAGTTTTAAGAAGTTCTTTAATACACGACCATGATCTAATCATTGGTGAAGAATTATATTTGTATAATTTATTACAAATTTTGGAAAGAGAGAACATGCTTTAGTTGATTGTTTTTGGAAACCGCTAGAGAGTACTTTAGTCTTTATCTTTGTATTAGGGTTTCTATGTACGACTTGTACAACCAATACTTTATCATTAATAGAGAGAGGCAGATTGATGAGGTTAAGCCGTCTTATTATTTTCCTACTTTCTTCTTACGCTAACATGATATTCAGAGTAGGTTCTTATGGGACAAAATAGGAATAACGTCTACTTGATCAACTATAATTAACTACTGCCGGAAAAGAGACTAGTGATTTTTTTGGTCCCGCCCGCCATAGATAAGTTCGAAGAGGTGGTCTTAGTCGATCCCCAACAATGCTCCCTGGCTGGAAAGAACTCGCCTTTGGATAGTTATAAGAATGGTGTTGCTCAAAGAGATCAGGTGCAAGTCGACTTAACTCCTCGTCTAGAATCCACGTAGCATCTGAGAGTGATTGACCCTTCCATTTGACAAGATACGTTTGATATCCACCTTGTACCGAGTAATGATCTCGTCTTCTAACACCTCTTCAATTTGATTGTCGGTATAAGGTGGCAAATGGGGCAACTTCGGTGTTGGTGAGACGAATTAACATCTTTCCTAAGAAGAGTACCTGTGGAAACAATAAGAGGCTCGAATATGCCTCGATAAGGTAGCAAATCTTTTACATTGAAAACAGGACTAATATGCATATGAGATGGTAAATCAAGTAAATAAGAATTAAGTCCAAGTCTAAGGAAAAAAAGGTGTGACCCCGTAGCTCTAGCATGGAGTTTCTTAAAAGAGTGTTATTTCTATTTTGTCAAGTAACTGTTATTCCTATTTTGTCAAATAGCCATTAAAATAGCCGTTATTATTTGTTATTCTAAGCCTATAATATATAATGAGATTTTATTGTAATAGAAAGACATTTTTGAATTAATTGATTTTATTGAATTATTTCAGCAAAATTTTCTTGGTTATTTTTTTTTTCAATTGGCCTCCTTCATCACTCGTAATTCTTGATTCTGTCGTAGCTCATGGTAGTCCATTTATCACAACTTCAATATTATACGCGTAGCTACTTTATAGTTTATCCTTTCTTTACGGTGTCTTTTGGTTGTATGCAGTAATGGTGCTCTGCTTCAGGTACTTACCGGAACTTATTTCTGCGAGAAGCTACCAAAGGTTAAATTTACTCTCTATCTCTCAAACAACCTTTCTTTTCTAACTGACGATCATTAGAATTTGTTGAGTCAAAAAAAAAAAAATCAAATACAATAGTTCGTAGCCAGACATTTATAATGTCTTTGTTTTCGACGCATGGAACATGACAAGGAATTTCTTCCATCTTCTCTTGAAGGCTAGTGCTATTATATCATACAACAACAGACCAGCATCAGAGGCAGTGCCTTATTTTGAGCAGGTGAATATGTTTGTTGGTAGATGTCAGGTTTAGATTTGATTATAAAAAGAATCTCATCTAATTTTTTTCACTAAGATATTGTTTGGTTTCATGAAATTGGAGCTATGGGATTGGAATTACAGATAAACAAATGTAAAAATCTAAAAATTTACACGCGCTTATTTCTGATTCCAATTCTAAGGCTTAAATTCTTTGCTACAAAATGCTACCCAAGTAAATTTAGTCTTTTATCTCAAGATATTTGTAGTTTTGTGCGTGGTCCATTTTATATCTCACTTTAACTAGCCTCAATGGATTACATTAAGTCACCTATTTTGGCTTAAAAACTGCAAAAAGAAAAACTGTAGAAGGGCAGAATATATTATTACCTATTGCCTTTTAATTCACTCCTTGCCCCCGTTTTTCGATAGTTCTTTGGATAAATGCTAGGATAAGGTGGTCTTGAGGCCCAAACCCTGGTGCTGTGCCTTGTAAATGCGTCAGTTCCCAACTAGAACAACTCTTTGCGTCTTTTGAAGTAATTTAGGTAGCTTTGTTTCTGCTTGCATTCCTAAAGTGTTCGTAATGCTATATGGTAGTTGGGTCTTCTAGTTAGTCAGATGGTGCCTCTCATGGAAGCTTCCCCAGTGTATTCGATGGCTAGGAGTGCCTCAGGTGATTTTCTTTTAAAACTCTCTTGTTGATTTGCTGTCCTTCTGCAGAAAGAATATTACTTCGTTTTTCAGTTTTCTATTTGTACCAAGGTGGATGGCAATACATTTTCCTCTACTGTTGAAGTTGTATCGTATGCTGTAGTGCTCTTTCCCATGGGCACCTAAAAGTTCATAGAATATGTCAAGGAAAGAAAAACATTTCTTTGACCGTCACTTTCCTTAAAGTGCATTACTTGTCGGTGCATAATTTTCAAACGAGAAAATTGACAATGTTGATATTTAAATCTTGCACTATTTCATATATTTCTTGAAAACCAGAAGAGGCATTTATGCTTCAATGATTCATATATCCTTCCTAGATTTTCGACTTTAGGTAGCCCAGAAGGTTTATGATAAAGGTGACAAATAGAGATAATGAAGAAATTTGGAAACAGAAATTGTAAGGGAATGCGAACTTTACTAACTCAATGAATGAGAATGTCAAAGAAAACAGAAAATACAGAAAATAATTCCAGAGTTTCGAGAGCCTGGCCTCTCCCTTTTGTTCTTCACAATTTCGATGCCTTTCCCTTCCTCCCCTTTGCTATTTATACTTGAAGCACTCAACAAATAACAAACTAACCACATAACAAACTTAACAACTTCAGCTCTTCTAACTAACTCCTCCAAAACAGAAACTGGAACTTCCAAACAGCTAATCCCTCAGCTTCTTTCTTCCTTGCCGCACATAAGTGCATTTAATCAATGGTCTATCAATACCTCCCCCTCAGAGTCGCACCTTGTCCTCAAGGTGAAAGGTGGGAAATTGTACGTTTAAAAGCTCAAACTCTTCCCACGACGTCTCAAAAGCCGGCAAATGCTTCCACTTAATCAATACCTCCAATTTTCCGTGTGCATTGTAGCGTATTCCTTCCACTGATTCGGGTTCCACCTGCCACTCCATCTCTTCCGTAAACCTCAGGAATAGGTTGCACCCTGGTAGCAACGCCCACAGCTTTTTTCAACATTGAAATATGGAACACTGGGTGAATGGAAGTTGTGGAAGGCAAGTCTAGTTTGTATGCCACTTCTCCAACTTGAGACAACACCTGATAAGGACCGAAAAACTTAGGAGATAACTTCTCATTTGATATCCTTGACAAGGACTTGTGACGATAAGGCTGTAGCTTAACATAGACCCAATCTCCAACCGCAAACTCAACTTCGCGTCGCTTCTTATCCGCATAGTCCTTCATACACTTCTGAGAACGACTCAAATGATATTTGAGTTCCTCTAATATGTTATCCCTTGCTTGTAGTTGATCATCCACCTTGGACATAGGAGTTGAACCTATTTCAAAACGTAACGGTGGTGGATCACAGCTATAGAGAGCTCGGAATGGAGTGGTATGTGTGGACGAATGGAATGAAGTATTGTACCAATATTCCGCCCAAGGTAACCATTTAATCCACTGCTTGGGTTTTTCTCCGGCAAAACACCTTAAATAGGTCTCAATTCCTTTGTTTACCACTTCGGTTTGTCCATCTGTTTGTAGATGATAAGCAGTGCTATGCTTCAATGAGGTGCCCTGTAAACGAAACAACTCCATCCAAAATTTGCTTAGAAACACCTTATCACGATCCGAAACAATGGAGCGTGGTATCCCATGTAAGCGGATAACCTCCTTCACGAATACTACAGCTATATCTTGGGCATTGAAAGGATGTTTGAGTGGAATAAAGTGAGCATATTTCGAAAGTCGATCAACCACCACATATAAACAATTGAAACCATCGGATTTAGGTAGACCCTCCACAAAGTCCATGGATAAATCTTCAAAAACTTGTTCCGGAATTGGTAGTGGTTGTAGTAGTCCTACTGGAGTTAGAGCCACATTTTTACTCCGTTGACAAATGGAGCATTCGGCCACATAACGCTGCACTTGTTTTCTCATACCCCTCCAATAAACATCTCTGGATAGTTGCTGAAATGTCTTTAGGACTCCAGAATGTCCTCCCACTTTTCCCCCATGATACTCTGCTAGCAATTTCGGAATAAGATTGGATTCTGACGGAATCACCACACGTCCCTTGTACAGTAAAATGCCATATGGTATGCTATAGTTAGGAAACGAATCGGATCCTTTAATAGTTGTTGTTTGATGGGTCCAAAAATGGGGTCGAAATCAACCTCGTTTTGCAATACGTACAACATGAAACCGTGAGGACAGCTAGCTCGCACCCTTCTTCTCTTCTTGATAACACGTCAGCCGCTTTGTTCTCATTCCCAGATCGGTATTCAATGTCAAAGTTGTAGCCCCACAACTTGGAAACCCATTTTTGATGCTCGTCAGATATCAACTGTTGATCAAGCAAAAATCGCAAATTTCTCTGGTCAGTACGCACAATGAATTTGCGTCCTAAAAGATAAGGACGCCACTTTTGGACTGCTAACACAATAGCCATCAGCTCACATTCGTAGACCGACTTAGATCAATCTCTTTGATTAAGGATTTGACTAAAGAATGCAATTGGTTGCTGATTTTGTATTAACACCGCATTGATTCCAAAACTCGAAGCATCTGTTTCCACCACAAACGGTTGATGGAACTTAGGAAGTGCTAATACAGGAACCGTTGTCATTGCTACTTTCAAAGCCTCAAATGCCCTCTGTGCTTCATCATTCCATCCAAAACAATCCTTCTTAAGTTGATTGGTGAGTAGTGCTGCTATGTGCCCATAATTCTTTACGAATTTCCGATAGTACCCCGTTAAACCCAAGAATCCTCGCAGGGATTTCAGGGTAGTCGGAGTTGGCTATTCCACCATCGCTTGTATCTTCCTAGGGTCAGCTGCCATCCCTTGAGCCGATACAATGTGACCCAAATACTCCAGCTCATTTTGTCCGAAAACACATTTTTTAAGGTTAACCACCAATGAATGGATCTTCATAGTCTCCAAGACCGCCCTCAAATGTTCCAGATGTTCCTCCATAGATTTACTATATATTAAAATATCATCAAAGAATACCGAAACAAACTTCCGTAGGTATTGCTTAAATACCTCATTCATCAGAGCTTGAAAGGTCGCTGGTGCGTTCATCAACTCAAACGGCATTACCAAGAACTTGTAGTGGCCTTCGTGAGTTCTGAAGGCTGTCTTAGGTACTTCATGAGGGCTCACTCAAATTTGGTGATATCCTGACTTGAGATATAATTTAGAAAACAACCTTGCACCATGTAGTTCATCTAAGAGCTCATCGATCACCGGTATCGGAAATTTGTCTGAAACGGTCACTCGATTTAAAGCTCTATAGTCAACACAGAACCGCCAACTACCATCTTTCTTTTTTACCAAGATGACGGGACTCGAAAATGGACTGTGGCTTAGTTGTATGATACCAGCTACCAGCATGTCACTTACCAAGCGCTTGATTTCGTCTTTTTGCACTTGTGGATACCGGTATGGTCTCACACTCACCGGTTCAACCCCTTCCTTCAAAGTAATACAATGGTCCAACTCCCATTGAGGGGGTAATCCCCTCGGCTCCTTCAATACTTCAGGATTTCAGGATACTCATGTAACAGCTTGCTGATGGCTTGGGACACCTCCCTAGCTATTTCTTCTTTTTCGCTCCCCAAAACTAGCGTGCCTAATTCTTGCAAATACCCGTGTCCTTCACGTAGCACAATACGTATCATTGCTTTGACCGAAATCTGTTTTTTGCAAAGTCTCAGTTCTCCCTTTAGCGTTACCGTGTTTTGACCCAAGGTAAATTTCATGGTTAAGGCTTTCCAATTAACTTGCATTGCTCCCAATTTTGTTAACCATTGCATGCGCAAAATTATATCTTCTTTTCCTAACTCTAATGGTAGAAAATCCTCCACCACCTCTACATCAGAAAGAGATAATACTACTCTTTTGCAAATTCCATCAGCACACACTGTACCTCCTGTTCCCATTATTACTTTGTATGCAATGGTTGCCGTTATTGGTAGATTCAACCGCTGTACTACCTCTTTAGAAATGAAGTTATGTGATGCGCCGTAATCTATCAACACCGTCACCATTTGTGTTCCAATCACCCCTCGCAATTTCATAGTATGGGGATCGGTAAACCCCATTACAGAGTTCATAGAAAGTTCAATTGCGCCTTCCACAAGCACAAGCATTTCTTCTACTAGATCCTCCTCTTCTGCTTCCTCAATTGCTCCTGCATCAGCAACAATTAAAACCTGTAACTACCGATTTTTACATTTATGGCTAGGAGAATACTTCTCCTCACACCGAAAACATAACCCTCGCGCTCGTCGACTCATCAGCTCAGAATCGGTAAATTGCTTATATTTCGACGAATTGCGTGACGCCGTCGTCTCCTCCGGTGGTATTTGTCTCTGGTCTGGTCTATCATGTCTGGTGATCGTCGCCGTCGATGGCCGAAATAAGTTTGTTGGTCGATACGTCGTCGTTGCTGGAGTCAGCAAATGTCTTGAGTTTGAGTAAGTTGAACCCGACCTGGAACCCGTTGTTCTGCTCCATGATCCAGATCCGACCCGCGTGGATTGGAGAACTCTGTTCTTATCTTCGATCATCCGAGCAGCCTCCATCATTTCTAACAGATTGCTATTGCTAAGTCGGAGTAAGCGTACCTCTGCTCTAATCGTCGATTTCAAGCCGTTGAGTTAAGTGCTCTCCAATACTTCCTCCGAAAGGCCCTTCAATGGTGCTGCCAAAACCTCGAAACGCTCTTGGTAATCCTCGACAGAAGATTCTTGACGCACAGCTAAATTTTTTTCGCAAAGGGATCCCTCCATACTAGATCGGAACCTATGCAGAAAAGCTAGCTTAAATGCATTCTAGGTATGAAATCTAAGTTTATCTTCTATATATTGATACCATGCAAGAGCTTTACCTTCCAAGCACAAAGCCACCGCTTCTAACTTCTCACCATCATTCATCTTTTTCATTGCAAAGTATCTTTCTGCTCGAAAAATCCACCCATCAGGATCCATACCTGTGAAAATTGGCAATTCCAGTCTCCGAAATGCCCTATTTCCGAACGTTTCAGTAGTAATTCCACCTCCTATGGTCTGTGACTCCATCACTTGAGACTGTTTTTATTTTTCCTCCATTCGTGAAGTAGAACACGAGTCTTCCCTCCTCGCCATTAGATCCAACTTCTCCATCATAAGAGCCATTGTTTTTTCTAAGCTTCCAATCTTCTGCACGACTGCACCTCAGTACGTATGGAATCGATATCCTTACAAACAACGTCCATTCTCTCTTCCAACGCTTCAACCTTCTTTTGCGCCATTTTTCCCCAGAAAAGTTACTGCTCTGATACCAATTTGATAGATCAAAGGTAACAAATCGAGATAATGAAGAAATTTGGAAACAGAAATTGTAAGGGAATGCAAACTTTACTAACTCAATGAATGAGAATGTCAAAGAAAACAGAAGATACAGAAAATAATTCCAGAGTTTCGAGAGCCTGGCCTCTCCCTTTTGTTCTTCACAATTTCGATGCCTTTCCCTTCCTCCCCTTTGCTAATTATACTTGAAGCACTCAACAAATAACAAACTAACCACACAACAAACTTAATAACTTCAGCTCTTCTAACTAACTCCTCCAAAACAGAAACTGGAACTTCCAAACAACTAATCCCTCAGCTTCTTTCTTCCTTGCCGCACATAAGTGCATTTAATCAATGGTCTATCAGTTTATTCATCTTAGAGATTTTTCTTTTGTTGATCTACTGCTATTTTGGGATTTTATTCACACTGTAGTATGTTGATGTACTAACATATTTGAATTCGTGCTTGTGTCCTTTATAAGTCTTAGTGTAGGCCCCTTGAGGACAAGACAAGACAAGACCGAGGTATGGACTTTGGTGCCATGACTATGCCTAGGTCTTATCCATGTTAGTTAGGCTCAGTTAACTTGGTGGAACAAGAATGACACCACATTGTGAGAACGAAGGTTGCCTTACATTGATCTGGGAGCATCGGTTAGGCTCCGGATGCCTTCTCAAGCGCATTGATGTTTGTTCGTGCCACTTGAATTATTTTACATAAGTTATTATAAGGGGGATGCTGTCACCGAGACCCATTATGACTCTTGAAGCAAACCCACGTCTACTGATGTGATTTGGGTTATTTTGCTTAAGGTATTATAAGGGGCCCCTCCTCTCAAAGACCCTCAGTGTGACATTGAACCTTGGTGTGCTAAGGGGTATCAGTACGACAAGAAGACGATGTAGGAATGCCCTGCTTGTCCTGGGAAGTCTTGGGACACGACTTACCCAAGAAACTTGGTTAAAGAAGGTAACTAAGGCACGATGTGCTGGCACATGTTGGCGCGCTTTGCGAATTGGATGATGTTGGTGGTCATCGGGTGTTGCTGAAGCAAGGCACAAGGTAATCCTATGCATGACGTGGAACCAAGGAAAGCATTAGCATGAGATCAAGTTAATGAAGACAAAACGTGGGCGTAAAACATGGTTTGGTCATGGTCATGTGGGTGGCGAGCCGTTGAAGAACATTGGCACGATGGTTGGAACAGAACAACACAACAGGCAATATGCATGCATGACATTGAAATGTTGTTAACGTGGTACATGAATACTATACTCGTGTGAAGCTAAATGTTGGATTAATGGGTGGGTACACATGCAAGGTATGCAAGGCAGTTATGGGTATCTGCAGATAAGGCAGACTAACTGCAAAATCCTTATGTGTCTATCTGTTTCTGTTGTCTGTGCCTAGGCAACTGAGAGTGTCAATTGCATCATGTTCCTTTTAAGCTCGTGATACCATGTATTGGTTTAGGAATGAGCATGTTTCTGCAACCCATGTAAACTTGTGTGTACGTCCTTGTTCATTGAGTTTTATAACGAGGTTGGACTTTGCCTATAACTCTATATGTGCCTTTGTGTGCCTTTTTCCATACGTTTTTGGTTACTATTTATGTGCATTGCAAGAAGGAATTTGGTTAACTGATTGGTAGCAATCAAGCCATAGAAAGGTTTGACCCTGTATCACTCAGCATGGTATGACCTCAAACATTATTGGTTCAAGCATCACCATTTCAACTTAAAAAAATGACGGGAGTGGTAATTAGTGTGTCAAATTGATTAAGAAAGGTTTTTTTTTTTTTTTTTTTTTTTTTAAATAAAAAAAAAAATCAAAGGCAATTTGGGTAGGGACAAAATTGAAGAAAGAATTTTGAGACTCATTTGTCGGATACTGACACTGTCTTAGAAGAAGTGTTCGTGATTTAGATGATGTTTTATTCTAGCTTTCATTTTTTTTTTTTTTAAATTTATTGGATAGTTAAATTATTGCTCCTTAAAAGTGAATGTTAAAGATATTCCACATCGAAAATGAATTTCATATCACTCGGTCATTTTGTCTCTTTAAACCATTGGTAACTTTTTGCCTTTTTTTTGGGGGGTGACAAACTAAGTCTTTCTATGGAAGAGTTCATATAAAAAAGGCATTTGTTTCTTCTATCTTGCTTTTGCTTTTGGCTTTCAACCTCAGTCTTTTTTTTTTTTGGTTTGATTTCTTACATAGACCTAAGTGGTCCGATCCTTCCCCGGACTCCGCGCATAGCGGGAGCTTTGTAGCACCGAACTGCCCTTTTTTTTTTTTTATTTCTTACGTAGTTTGTACAATTTGCGTCATTATAGTCTGTTAGAGGGTATTTTTTGTTTGTTTATTAGGTCTTCCGTGTATTACTCATATTTTAATATAAACAGAGGGAGAGACTGACTACTCAAGCCGACCTGTGTCATTCTTCGTTTGTCCTATGTCATGATGGGATATTAATCCCATAATGTATGTTTTTTGATTATTGTTTCTCCCAACCTTTGCTTTCTTTTCTTTGGTCTCTAATACAAAAAAGATTGAACCTTTTAATTCAAACAGTTTTCACACCTTAGCCACCGCCATCGAAAAACCCTCGGTGTCATCCTATCACTGTTCGTATCCGACGTCACCGCTACTCCCATCAAAGATCGTCATTGTCATCGCCCTCTAGTTGCGATCCCGCTTGTCAAACCTCGATAGCTCCAAAACGCGACCGCATCGTCGTCGTCGGCACTCGTTCAAACAAATCTCTTATTCACCAAACCTTCACTGGACCTTTTGACCTCAGGTCTCTTCGCCTCCACCATGCGTGGTGCCATCATATATGCCACTAGCAACCTTGTTTAACCCAGATCTCATCAACTCCAGACATGTTGGCTCTCCTCTTGCTCTTCTCTACTGCTCCAACTGCGGCGACTGTGCCCTAGGCATCGTATGTCCCAAAAAATAGAAAGAGAACAAAAATCATTAAAAAAGGCAAAAAAAAAAAAAGTCTTATTCAATGTCTTAAGTTCCACTTTCTCTTCTAATTGTTTGTTTCCCTTGCCTAATGTTTTATTAAATTATTATGATAAGTGTATCTCCCATTGTGGTTTGTTTTTGTTGTTCTTTGTTAGATTCGTAGATTAGTTATGTCTTCAACAGTATCTTCAGTATGAAAAACTCGTAAATCGAATGTGAGTGATTATCTATGGTGGTTTGAGATTGTCAAAGTGGCTCTCACTAGATAAGGAAACCATCAATCAACCCTCCTCTGGAAGAGGATATGAAGAAGATTGATGAGTGGACCCAGTCAGATGCTCAAATATTATCTCAACTATTAAACTTTATGGAGTCACAGATTACAAATATGTTCAGTCACGTTGACACTTGTAAAGAGTTGTGGCAGTTTGTTTGCCTATTATTTGCAAGCAATATTACTTGGATATATGATGTGTCGGCCAAATAGTTCCACGCCTAATAGGATACTCTTTTACTGAGTATTTTGCATGCTTAAGCACTTTTACAAGGAAATATGCTTCTCGCAGTATCCTCTGATGTTCAGGTTATAATAAAACAATGAGAAAAGATGTCTAGAAGTTTCTTGTCGGTCTACGTTCCGAGTTCAATCCATTTCATTCTCAGATTGTTGGGGGTGCTACTCTTCTTTTGTTTGTTGAGACCTATTCTTTGGTTCAACGTACCACTACCCGGTACACTACTCCATCCTCCAGTCTCCCCTAATCTGATCATTTGACCCTAATTACACAGTCTTCAAGACAATTGTGGTGATCGCAATGGTAAATCCTGTGGTGTCCATAGTGGTGGCTAGCAGGGTGGTCGAGGTAATCACAGTCATGACCAACACTGAAGCAAGAACACTTGCCAGAGGGTCGCCGTACTCGTGTCGGACACGGATACACGAGTGATTGGCAGGAATGTATGGGATACATATCTGCTTGTCTTGACCAAGTCAAAGTTCAAATTTCAGGTTGGACATGGCGAGGACACGCGACGGATATGGCCGGATACATTTTAAGGATAAACCAGGGTTAAATTTTTTATTTGAAAAATATAAGGTTGTGTTTGGATAGAGGATTTCTAGGAAGGATTTCATTTAGGTAGAGGATTTTGAAATCCTTTTATGACAATTGCTTTGTTTGGATATTGATGAAATGGATTTGCAAAATCCCATAAAGTCTTAAATGAAGGATTTGTAAATACTTTTGAGAGGGGTGTCATTTGCCAATTCCTTTCTGTGAGTGCTCATCTGCTTCTTCTCTTCGCGAACACAAACGATGTACGATCCTTGCCTTCGCGACCACAGAGTAATTGATTGAACTGTGAGCTCTCCTTCCCTTCACGACCACCAACGACGATGGGCCCTGCATCTGATTCGCGACGACCGACGACGACGAGCAGCTTCGCGACGAGCCCTCCTTCCTTTCGTCGTCTTCGCTGTTCCGAAATAGGGTTCGAAAACGAAAACGAAACTAATTTCGTAATCGAAATCGAACCCTATTTCGTTTTTCGAAATCGATTTCAAATATGTTCTTAGATTCGAATATGTTCTTGGATTTCAAAAACGAGATGGATTTCGATTTCGTTTTTCGATTTGTTCTTGGATTTCATTTTTCGATTTGTTCTTGGACTTCCTTCGTCGCCTCTGTTTCTGTTTCTGTTTTGATTTATTTATTTATTTCTTCAGAAATGGTATAAAAAATGGGATAAAAAATAGAACCAAATTTTTTTTATCCAAACAACGGATTTGTGAAATGAAGGGATATCAAAATCCAGGATTTTGAAATCCCTTCATTTCACAAATCCCTTGAATTTATCAAATCCCTTACCCAAACGCAACCTAATGTTTAACATGTGTAAATAAAGCAAAGGGTAAAAAGTGAAAATATTATAAACTTTATAATTGAACCCTAAACCCTAAACTTTACAAAGGGACACGCGACGGATACGTCCGAACACGTTTTACGGATACGGTGGGGTTAAATTTTGTATTTTAAAAATACAATGGGTAACATATGTAAATAAAACTGCATCTGTATATCCCTTAATTTGAGATTACCTCTAACAAACACACAATATCCTTTAGTAGACTTCCTATTCAAGGGAGATCCGGCCAATCTGTATCTGTATATCCCTTAATTTGAGTGTGACTGAAGTTTTGATACAACAAACCACATCCAGGAGAACCTTTCAGATGTCGAAGAATATGAATCACTGCATCCCAATGATACGTCGTGGGACGATCCAAGAACCGACAAATAACACTCACAACAAAGGAAATATCTGGTCTAGTAACCTTCAAGTAGTTCAACTTCCCAACTAACCGTCTGTATTGTGCTGAATCTGTCAGTGGTACACCTTGATCTGCCAACAGTTTGTTGTTTGGATCTATCGGTGAATCAATTGGTTTAGCTCCTAGCATTCCTATTTCACTCAACAGATCAAGTACATATTTCTTCTGACACAAGTAAATACCTTGATTTGATCGAGCAACTTCAATCTCTAAGAAATACTTCAATTGACCCAAATCTTTGGTTTGAAACTTGCTATGCAAAAACGTTTTTGAGTTTCTGAATACCCTGGTGGTTGTCCCTGGTAATCACAATGTTATCCACATACACAATCATCAATATTCTTCCGACTTTATTATGCCTGTAAAATACAGAATGATCGACTCCACAACGACGAAGATTAAATTCAGTGACCACTTCACTGAATTTCCCAAACCATGCTCGAGTAGACTGTTTGAGGCCATAAATGGATTTCTTCGATCGACATACCAAACCAGACTCCCACTGAGCAACAAACCAGGAAGTTGCTCCATGTATACTTCCTCAGTCAAATCGCCATTTAAGAATGCATTCTTCATATCAAGTTAATACAACGACCAACGAAAGGTGGCAGCCAAAGAGATGAACAAACGAATAGAAGCGAGTTTGGCAACTAGAGAAAAAGTTTCTGAATAATCAAGACCATATATTTGAGTGTAACATTTGGCAACTAAACGAGCCTTGAGTCGATCAATGGTGCCATCCGGATGAACTTTGATTGTGTACACCCATTTACATCTAACTATTGTTTTGTTAGGCGGAAGAGAGACAAGATCCCAAGTACCATTCTGATGTAAAGCTAACAGTTCCTCTTCTATTGCGGTCGTCCAACCAGGGTGAGTGATAGCCTCTGTGACAGACTTAGGAATAAAAATAGAGGATAGAGAAGCAACAAAAGAGGAATATGAATGAGATAGATGTGCATACGAGACAAAATTAGAAATAGGACGTTGAGTACATGTGCGCTTACCCTTCCGAACAGCAATGGGTATGTCCGAGTCAGATGCAGATGGATCAATTGGAGAAGAATCTGAAGACATAGAGACGATGGGCTCAATGGCGAAAGCTACCTTCTGGCGACGAGAGTATACCTGCAAAGGTGGTGAAAGACGACTACGCGGGATTGGTTTTGGAGCGCAAAGAGATGGTGTTGGGTCTGGGAGGCTTGGAAGAGGAATGGTGACATCCAAATCATTCCTAGTGGATGTGGCAGAAAAATAAGGGGTGGACTCAAAGAAAGTGACATCTGCACAGATGAAAGAGTGACGTAAAGAAGGATTATAACACCAATTACCCTTTTGTGTGCGAGAATAACTAAGGAAAACACATTTTATAGCATGAGAATCTAACTTATCCTTATCGGGAGTCAATTGGTGGACAAAACAAACACATCCAAAGATACGGGGAGGTAAAGCAAACCAGGGTGATCGGGGAAAAAGAATAGAATGAGGAACTTTGCCATTCAGAGTAGAAGATGACATTTGATTGATCAAGAAGCAAGCTGTAAGATATATATATCTGCTGTCTGATCGACTTGACTTCTTGCCGTTGCCGCCATTCGAAAATGGACTATCTTTTAAATGGATGTCAAAAATGCATTTCTCACTGGCGATCTTCTTGAGGAAGTATATATGCATACCCCTCCCGGCCTGATTGCTGCTCGAAATGAAGTTTGTCGCCTTCGCCGTGCCCTATATGGTTTGAAACAAGCTCCACGTGCCTAGTTTGCCAAATTCAACACTACTATTCATCAGTTTGGGTTCACACCTAGTGCTCATGATTTGGCTTTGTTTATTTGTCATACTGCCAACGGTATTATCCTTCTTTTACTGTATGGATATGGTTATTACTGGAGATGATTTATGTGGTATTTCTGACCTCAAAAAGTTCCTCAGTGACCAATTTGAGATAAAGGATCTTGGCGTGCTCACCTATTTTCTTGGCCTCG
Organism: Eucommia ulmoides; assembly: GCA_016647705.1. NCBI lineage: Eukaryota > Viridiplantae > Streptophyta > Magnoliopsida > Garryales > Eucommiaceae > Eucommia > Eucommia ulmoides. Next base: position 36,090,909 of record CM028330.1, read on the forward strand.
AAGTCTCATTTGGTTCTAATAAATATTTTCTTTCTCAGGCCAAGTATGCCTCGGATCTCCTTTCCAAGGCTGGGATCACTGACTCAACTACTGCCACTACTCCTCTCGAGCCGAATGTCAGACCTACCCCACTCGATGGTTCACCTCTTTAGGATGTCACTCTATATCGCCAACTAATTGGAAGTCTTGTATATCTTACTGTCACTCGCTCATAGTTGTCAAAGGCGCGCTTGGGCGCGCGCCCAGGCGCTAGGCGCAGCGAGTCGAGGGGTCTGCGCCTAGACGAACCCTAGGCGACGAACATCAAGAAGGCGAGCGCTTTATGGGCCTAGTTGACAGTCGCGACTTACGATTGAGTCGCGCCTCTGGTATTTTCAGTTTTTTCTGTGTTAACCCTAACCTCCAACGAAGAGCTCCTTCGTCCGCTCCTTCGATTTGATGTTCGACGTTCGATTTGAGCCTCGATTTGATGTTCGATGTTCGATTTCAGCCTCGATTGGATCTTCGATGTTCGATTTCAGCTTTGAATTGATCATCGCTGTTCAATTTCAGCTTCGCATACACTTCAATTTCTCTTCTGCTTCGATTTCTCATTCGAATTCGTCTTCTCCATCGATTTTACCTTCGAAATCAGCTTCGAATTCATCTTCTCCATTTCGTTGCTCTGCTCGTTGCTGCTCAACGTATGTGCTCTGTTAATTACTAGTTGTTTAATAATTATTATTTTATTTTATTTGTGTGTGTGTGTTAAGTATTTGTTACCATAATTTAGTTAACAAAATTTAATTAAGTAATTTTTATACTTCTCTTTTTGTTCCTTATTTGTTTGTTTGTTTGAGTGATTTAGTTTAGTTAACAAAATTTAGTTAAGTAAATTTTTTTTGGGTACATATTTATTTATCTGTATTTGTCTCACATGCTAATCTCACTTGAAAGTGTTTTATTTGAGAGTGTGTTTTATTTTTTATAATTGAAATTTAGTAATAGTTTTAATTTTAGATTTGCAATATATTAGTGTTATATCTCATTTTTTATTTATTTTTAAATGATGTGCGCCTGGCATCGCTCAGGCTAGCGCCTCAACTTGCGCCTAGCGCCTAGGCTCCAGGGGACCTCGTGCGCCTCGGTGCTCCTAGAGCCTTTAACAACTATGCACTCGCCCTAACATTGCTTATGCCGTTCATTAGGTCAACCAGTTCTTGTCCACTCCCCGGACCACCCATTACTCGGCTGTTTTTCGCATTCTTCGGTATGTCAAGGGTATTTTATTTCATGGGCTTCATTTATCAGCTCAGTCTGTTCCCGTCTTACAAGTTTATTCTGATGCCGATTGGGCCGGAGACCCCACCGACAGACGTTCAACCACTGATTATTGTTTCTTTTTGGGGTAATGCTCTCATTTCCTGGTGTAGTAAGAAACAAATTGTGGTTGCTCGCTCCAGTACTGAAGCTGAATATCGTGCCATGGCTGATGCAACTCAAGAACTTATCTGGCTTCGATGGCTACTCGCTAACATGGGCATCCTTTCTCCTGCTGCCACTACCTTGCATTGTGACAACATGAGTGCTATTCAAATCGCTCACAATGATGTATTCCACGAGCGTACAAAATATATCGAGATTGATTGGCACTTCATCCGTCATCACATTCTCCAGAATACGGTTCGTTTACAATCCGTCAATTCAGCCGATCAGACAACAGATATTTTCACTAAGGCTTATATAACTGGACGCTTTCACTCTTTGGTTTCCAAATTCAAGTTTACCTCCCACTTACCGCCTTGAGTTTGATGGGGGATGTTAACGTAATAATGGGCTTAACCTATTTGGCCCATTAGAGTTTTGCCCTAACTCTCACTTCCCTTATAAATATTTGTGTATAGTGTTGTATTCCAATATTGTTTAGGGCTAGGAAACATTGACACTCAACCGGAGGTAGAGTGTCGGTGTTTGACACGTGTCGATATTTTTTTTTCTTTTTCTTAATTTTCGACACGGCTTCAACTCGTGAGGGAGCTGTGTCGGATACCTCACAAGGGCGTGTTGAAGACCATAGTCCTCTCTGCAGTGTAATTCTCCTCCTCGGCTCCCCCCTCATCTCAGTCACACATTCACACGACGAAGGCGACGTGGTTCGTGATTGAGAATAGAATCTGTTGTTACCTTTTGAGAGAGAGAGAGAGAGAGAGAGAGAGAAAGAGAGCATTGCGGTGAGGAAATTCTAGTTGTTTGCTTCAATCGTGACCGAAGAGATTGAGATTTGAGATCTACCGTTTTCTTTTGAGAGAGAGTCGATAGTTTTAACTTTTGAGGCTTCAATGGTGGCAAGAGCTTTCAGTTTCTCTCTCTATAAGTCTATAAATATACACTATACATGCACCATCCCGATTCCCAAGCAGGTGTACCCCAGTCATCAATTCCTCCCTCCCATTAGTGCTGTAGCAACTGTACAACCTTATCAACAATTATCCACTAAATTTCCAATTTTACCCTCCATAAGTTGTTATTACCATTGATTTTTATGTTAAATTACACATATAACTCTTAAACTTGGAATGGGTGTTCAAATAATCTTTATGGTTTTTAAATCAACATATTTATGTATGAAATTTTATTTTTTCTTTTCAATTTGATCCAATAAAAAATGGGTTAGTATATATTTGAACACAAAATGCCATGTGTAATTTTTTTTTATTTTTTTATTTTCAATCATTTAAACAAGGTTGATTTCTAAAATTGGCTAAATTTTGAATATAAAAATGACTTATTTTTTAATTTTCTTGTTAAAAAATGTGTCAAAGTGAAACATTTTTTTTTTTTTTTTTAAAGTTAAAGGAAAAATAATAACTTTTTTTATTTTTTTAATGAATTTACTTAATGACAATATATAATTCGTAAATTATACTAACATATATAAAATTATATATTTATTTATTGACGCGTCCAAGCCGTGTCCGTGTCGGGGTTTTTTGAAATTTTCCGTGTCGCCGTGTCCGTGTCGCGTGTCTATATCCGTGCTTCCTAGGTTTAGGGTTTCTTGTATTGTTCTCTAACTACTATTATAAATAGAGGGAGAAGCTAATACAATTGTTAAGTCTTCTCATTCTTCTCGTATTCATTTCTTTCTTTAACATGGTATCAGAGCCAGACTTTTGTCTGATGTTGGGCGTGTTAAATCCCACATTAATGATGGGCCCCCCCAATATCCGTTTGCAGTGGTTTGCCAAAGTTCATCCTACGCATGAGGGGGCGTGTTGAATCCCACATTGATGTTGGGCCTCCTGATATTCGTTCGCAGTGGTTTGTCAAAGTCCACCCTGCGCGTAAGGGGGCGTGTTGAATCCTATATCGCTTGTGTTACCTGATCCTGAGCTATATATAAAGCCAAGGGTAATTCTCCTCTTACAAGACGTCTTTTGAGATTGCGTTAGGCCCATTTTAATTTCTACAGTTACAAATGTATTTTGTCCTTGAATCCCCAAATGGTTTAGTAAATAAATAAGCTAACTGGTCCACTGAATTCACATATCTAGTCTTAATAAGTTTCTGCAACAGTTGTTCCCGTATAAAGTGACAGTCGACTTCTATGTGTTTCGTTATCTCATGGAAGATTGGATTAGATGCAATGTGAAAAGCTACTCAATTATCACAAACAAGGTCCATCGGTAAATATTATTCAAATCCAAGTTTTTCCAACAGATGTTTCAACCAGGTTAGCTCACAAGTGGTGTAGGCCATCGCCCTTTATTCGATTCCGCACTTGGCCAGGCCACAATTGTCTGTTTTTTACTCTTCCAAGAGACGAGATTACCTTCAACAAACAGACAGTACCTTGTAGCGGACTTCCTATCCAAAGGTAAATTTCCTGTTTTGAAACCCCTACATTCACATTTCTTTTCGAATGTGAAAGATTTTGGCTGGAAATCATGCTTGCCGTTTATGGTAAATTTACTTCCAGCATATTAAATTTCATTGTATGCATTACAAAATTTCAAATATGGAATGTTCGCATAATGCTTAAATAGATGCAAGATTTAGGGAAGGGCATATCGTCCGCCATACACCATTTACATTTAATGCGGATGGGTTTCTCATGGAACATTCAATTTCACCGGGCTTTGTATCCCAAATATTCCTTAAATAGGGGTTTGTACCAAAATCCCTTTTAATCTAAGGATATGTTGGTAATTAAAATTTTAAATTGGGTTATTTTTGCTGAAACGAAGAAAATAAAAAGAAAAAAGAAAAGAAGATTGTACAAATTGATGCTGACATGGTTATATATGTTCTTTTGTATAAGCAGTTAAATTTGCTGTCGACTTTTCTCTACATTATTGTCCACTTGACTCTTGCCTTTATCGACACCTTATAATGGCCAACTCTCTGGTTGGAGAGTATTGTTTGCTTATGTTGTGATTCCCTTGGGTGCTTCATAACCAAAGAAGAGAAGATAATACAACCATGTTCCATGATCTCCCCTATACTTCATATGTCATCTACTTCTGGGATTTTCCTCATTGTTGTGTGTACTAAACCTCGACATTAATGAACAGAATTACAGTGTGGTAAATTCAGCACTCCTTGCACATGTTGGAGATTGTTGCTGTTATTAACTATAAAACTATTTAATGTGCCTATCGTGGGGTAATATGTTCTTACCATATGATGCTTGGGGGTAACTTACAACAGACAATTTATATAGACTTGACATTTATGTGCCATTTTTACTAATCTTACTTGTTGAAATATGTAGAAGATGCATGGAAGGTGCTACTTGATACAGCTGGACCACTGATACCAAACTATGATCCTGAAGCTGTGGTTTCATTAACAAAATTTGTTGATCAATTGCCATCGGTATTTAATCAGGTATTTTAGTGCCCAAGTAACACTCCATGAATATGGCATTTTGAAAGGAATTCCATTGTTTTTGACGATCAGGCTTGTGCCTCCTTTTTTGGCTGTACTTGAACCAACGCATAGTAGTTAAATAAGCTCGTCTCATATTAAATTATCCGAAGTTCTTGAAATATGTGAAAATTGGAAAAGTTTTGGATAGGTATTAATTTTATATAGAGGAATTTCACGGTCTTTCACCATGGTTATTGATCGTAAGGAAAAGGGGATCAAGAATATCAAATGCCAACTCTTGTGGAATGCGGTGCCTTGGCTAGACATCTTCAATTCGATAAGAATGACACTCGTATGGCAATACAGCTATGCAGGAGGATGAATGCTTTTTGAAACCATGCATGTAATTGGTAATATATTTACCACTATAGTCGGCCAATGGCATGTGAGTATATGTATATGAAATACGATACATTTCATTTTAAGAGAGTAAGAGGCTACACCAAATCTTTATTTGGCTCAGTTTTATCTCTAGGAACGATACAGATATATTAGTCTTGTTTGATAGAAATATATCGAAAATGGATGTGAAGAATACTACTATTTAATATTAAAAATTATGTATTTTTAATTGGCTAGTTCAATTTATATATTGAAAACAAAATATAATTAATATGATACGAGCACAACCATTATATTAATATCAATAACAGTTGCAATCTTATACTAATGAAAAATTTGATTAAAGCCACTATAAATTTCACTAAATCATCCTTATAAGTCAGGCTTAAAAGAAGAATAAATAATTGCGAGTAAAAGTTGATGAAATTTGAATTAATTCGAGTAAAGAGAATTGATAAATGTTATTCAACAAGTTTAATCACCCAGTAATTTTCAAGAATCTGAAACATTAATGCATTTTTTCTAAAATCTTAATTACAAAAGAAGAATGAGTCGGCTTAACAATTGTATTGGCCTCACCCTTTATTTATTTTAGAAATCAGGAGACAATAGATAAACTCTAAACAATACAGAAAATCCTAAATAATACAAGAATGACATAAATAACCTATTTTATGCTCCTTGCTTGTTACAAATGTATTTTATTCTTGATCCCCCTAACGGTTTAGTAAATAAATTAGCTAACTAATCAACCGATTATACATGTTTAGTCTCAATCATTTTTTGCCAAAAAAAATTCTTAAATAAAGTGACAATCAACATCAATGTGTTTTGTTCTCTTATGGAAAATTGAGTTGGATGTCATGTGAATTGTTGCTCGATTATTACATATTAGGTTTATCCGTGAAGTGTGTTCAAATTTAAGTTCTTCTAACATTTCAACTAAGTTAGCTCGTAAGTGGTATGGGTCATCGCCCTGTATTCCGATTCCGCACTTGTTTGGGCCGGATCACCCATGGATAGGAAGTCTACTATAGGGTATTGTATGTTTGTTGGAAGTGATCTTGTTTCTTGGAAGAGTAAAAAGCAGATGGTAATGGAGGCCTCGGATCTGGACGATGATAGTGATAGGAGCTGCGGATCTAGGTAGCGATGGCGACTTCGGATGTGGAAGATGGCAGCGATGCTTTTTTTTTTTTTTTCCTCTCATACGAACGAAAACAAACAAACAAAAAGAGAGTAGCACCCCCAACATCGTCCACATCCAAAGTCGCTAACACTGTTGTTGCCTAGATCCGCAGCTCCTACCACTGTCACCGTCCAGATCCGGGGCCTTCATTGCCATCGCCGACCAGATTTGTATCCTCTTACCACCTTCGACACCTCCACCACTGTTGCCAATGTCGTCGCTACCCAGAGCCGCTGCTCCTACCACCGTTGCCGTCTAGATCTTAGGTCACCGTTGCTGACTAGATTTGTAGCCCTCAATGCATCTGTTCAAATTCGTCACCATGCTTTGGCCACCTTCGACAACCCCAATTCCATCAAGCCGTGCTGCCTTCGATGATGACTTGCGAAAAACAACTACGTTATCACCTTTATTTCATTAATTACAAAGAAAAAGGAAAAAAAAGAAAAAATAGAGAAAAAAGTCTTTCTTTTGAGTTATATTACTCTACATATTTGTTTGTTTCCCTTTGCCCATGTTTCATCATGGTTAGTCTATTTCCATTTAAAATTTCGTGGTTAGTTCGTTGTTAGTCCCTTGACATTACCTCTAGTATTAACTACATGAAAGTTGAATGGGAGTAGACTAAACAAGGGAAACATCGTCATTTCATTAACTATTCTCCTTCAGAGGGTAACAAGAATGATGACAAGTGGACCTAGTCGGATACTCAGATTTTGTCTCAGTTATGGAGTTCTATGGAAGCTCAGATTACAGACATATGCAGCCACGTGACGACATGCAAAAAGTTGTGGGAGTTTGTTCGGTTGTTATTTGCGAACAATCTTACTCGGATGTATGATGCCTCGACCGAGTACTTTCATGTCTAGCGAGATACGTAGACTATCATTGAGTACTTTGCCACGGTTAAGAAACTTCACGAAGAGATAAATGTCCTCCTCCCAATATCCACCGATGTTATAGTTATACAGAAGCAACAAGAAGAGATGGTTGTACTAAAATTCATTGCCGGTTTTCTCCCAGAATTGGAGCCTGTTTGCTCTTAAATCCTTGAAGGGGGTACTTTCCCTTCATTCGCCTAGACAGACTCACAGGTTCAATGTGCCACTACTAGGGAAACTACCTCACCCTCTAGTCTTTCTTTGGTGGATCGTTCAACTTTGGTTACACAAATCTCTCAGGGTGATTGCACTGACCAGTCAAGTGGTGGTCGCCATGGTCACTCTTGAGGTGGTCATATTGGTGGTTCTTAGGGTGGCCGAGGTAGTCGAATCGCGGCCAATATCGTCAATAATCCTTCTGTGACAAGGACGATCATACTAGAGAAACCTTTTGGGATTTACTTGGTCGACCTCCTAAATATTCATGTTGTGACGTCTCAGGCCGATCCTATTCCATCAGCTAACTCTTCAACTGTCAGGGGGATTTTTGATGACGAGTATGTTGAGTTTCTTTAGTTTAAGGCATCCCAACGAGCGTCAGGCGTCTACCCCCATTAATTCTCTAGCTCAGCAAGGTACCTCTACTGTATATCTTTTCTTTCATCCTTTCTCCTCTACACCATGGGTTATAGACTTTGTTACCACTGACCACATGTCAGGTTCTTTGTTTACAAACATTCAATCATCTCGCTGATTGTCCCATGTTACTGTTGTTGATGTTTTCACAATCCCTTTTCGTAGGATCGGTACTGTGCAACCCTCACCCTCCTCTTTATCCTCTGTTTTGTATATTCTTTCTTCTTCTTTTAATTCAATGTCAGTCAGTAAGCTTTTTCTTTTTTACCCGATTCTATCATTATCTAGGATTTGAAGACGCGGAAGATGATTGGCATAGAGCGTGAGGAAAATGGCCTTTATTACTTTGATGCTCACGGCGAGAGTCCAACTATCCGACCACTGCATGTCGTGCAATTGTGTCTGCCCACCTAATTCATTGTTGCCTAGGTCATCCATGCCTTGCAAATCTCAACTTGCTTGTCCCCAGTTTACGTTATTTGTCTTCCTTAGATTGTGTGTTTTGTCAGTTGGATAAGCATCATCGTAGTTCATATACCTCTTCTACTCATGTTCGAGCATTGAGTTCTTTTAGTTTAGTTCATTCGAATGTTTAAGATCTTTCTCGTGCTGCTTTAACTTCATGATTTCATTATTTTGTGAAATTTGTGGATGATTTTTCAAGACCTACATGACTTTATTTAATGAAAAATCGTTATGAATTATTCTCCATTTCCCCTGCTTTTTGTGCGGAAATTAAAACTCAATTTAATGTAGCAGTGCGTGTACTTTGAATTGATAATTCTCAAGCATATATTTTTAGCCTTTTATATCATTCATGTGAAACTCTAGTATCCTGCATCAGTCCTCTTGCCCTCACACACCGCAACAAAATGAAGTAGCTGAACGTAAGAATCGACATCTCGTGGAAATGGCTTGTACTCTACTTTTTGAGATGGATGTTCCCAAACACCTTTGTGGTGATTCGGTTCTTACAACTTGTTTCTTGATCAATAGGATGCTATCTTCTACCCTAAATGGCAAGGTTGAAGGTTCCCCATTCTATTCTTTTTTCTCTTTCGCCCTTGTTTGGTTTAACTTGCTTCTTGATTAATAGGATGCCATATTCTAACCTAAATGGCAATTTTCCCCAATCTATTCTTTTTCCTCATCCGCCCTTGTTTGATTTACCTCCTCGTATCTTTGAATGTGTATGTTTTGTTCATCAGTTGACTTCTGGTAAGGACAGGTTAGATCCTTGTGGCTTAAAATGTGTCTACCTTGGTTATTCGCGCAGACAAAAGGGTTATTGTTGTTATAGTCCTTTACATTGCTCATTTGTGTGTGTAGATGTTACATTCTTTGAGTCCTTTTACTTTTTTGAGCTCTACTCTCAAGGTGATCTAGACGTTACACTTCATTTGCCGAGTTTTTCAACCCTTACTCCATCTTAGTCTACTTCAGATCCCGTCCTACCCAGTTGTTCTTTACCGACTTTGCAGGTATACTCTCGTCGCCTGATGGTTGCTTCCGATTCTGTGCCCATCATCATTATTTTGTTCTCAGATTTTTCTCCAGTTCATCCATCCATTTATGATTTGGACGTGCCCATTGCTATCCGAAAATGTACTGAACATCCTATTTCTAACTTTGTCAGACATGCACACCTATCTCCTTCATATTATTCATTTGTTGCTTCTTTGTCCTCTGTCTTCCTTCCCAACTCTGTTTCAGAGGCTTTCTCTCACCTTGGTTGGACGATTGCAATGGAAGATAAAATGCTGCGTTAAATCAAAATGGTACTTGGGATCTCGTCTCGCTTTTGCCTGACAAAACAGTAATTGGATGTAAATGGGTGTACACAGTTAAAGTTCATCCGAATGGCACCACTGATCGAATCAAGGCTCGCTCTGTTGCCCAAGGTTATACTCAGGTGTACGGTCTTGATTACTCTGAGACTTTTTCTCCTGTTGCCAAGCTCGTCTCTGTTCACTTGTTCATCTCTCTTGCTGCCACATCAAGAATGCCTTCTTGAATGGCGATCTCATTAAGGAAGTATACATGGAGCAAATTCTTGGGTTTGTTGCTCAGGGGGAGACTGATTTAGTATGTCGCTTAAAAAAATCTATTTATGGTCTCAAACAGTCTCCTCTAGTATGGTTTAAGAGATTCAACCACTGAGTTTGGTCTTTTGCGTTCTGGATTCAATTATTCAGTGTTCTACATGCATAGCACAACAGAGAAAATATTGTTGATTATGTATGTGGATGATATTGTGATTACCAGAGACGACCGTAAAGTTTGGATAGTAAGTTTCAACTAAAGATTTGGGTCATTGAAGTATTTCTTGGGTATTGAAGTTGCTTGATTGCGTCAAGGAATTTACTTTTCTCAAAGGAAATATGTCCTTGATTTGTTAAGTGAAACATGAATGTTAGGAGGTAAACCGGTTGATTCACATTTGGATCCCAACCAAGGTTTTCGTGGTATGAGGTTGTAACGGTAACAGTCACGGTGTAACAGTTGGGAGTATCGGCTTGTCCGTAAAGGGAATAATCGTAACAATTGTGAATTTTTTAAAAACACCAGAACATCCTCAAAAACTCAATAATGGTAATTGTTTTACTCATTTAACCCTTAATAAATACATTCTAATAGATATTATGACATTTACAATAAAATAAAGATATGAAAAAACGGTCGTATTGAATAGAATAAATATGCAATATATAATTATATATATAATTATAAGTAGTTATATACATAATATCATAAGTGCGCGCACGCGCACACACACACATATATTGGTATGTAAAAGACAAGGGCGCTTGGTGGGGCGTTAGCCCCGCGATACATGAATTTTTAATATTTTAACAATATTATATATAATTAAAAAATTATTAAAAAGATATATTATATATAACATTATAATTATTATTTATTAAATTATGACTTATAATTTATAAATAAAATATAAAGAAAAAATAAATAAATAAATAAAACAAAAAAATCAGAATCACCTAACCATTTTTCTCACCCTCACTTATTATAATATTATATTAAGATTAAATATAAAAAACTAAGGGGGATCAAATGTATAATTTAGCAATTACTAAACATACATCTAGCCTAATTGATCAGACCCAACTTGCTTCTCTGCAACCTTAGTCGAGACCCAGGAACGATCGGCCGAGAATAATGCTGGCAACTTCGGCCACCATCGTCGACTTCTCCATTGATTCGGTACGTAACAGTATGTTACTTTCTCTATTTCTCTCTCTCTGTGCATCATGAGAGAGAGAGAGGAGAGAAAACCTAGGCGTGCAAGATTTACTTCATCTCTTCTCATTTTTCCTCTTTCTTCTTTGAAAAACCCTAGGCGTACGCCCTGGGCGACGCTGGAAAACAGTTGCAATGGCATAACGGCGTTATAGGCCTGTAACGGCCCGTATTGGCCCTATACGCTGTGAATTGGCCCTAGGCTCTAATATCGGCCCTGTAATGGTCTCGGGGGGGCGGATTTTGCGTTACGTATCGGCCGTTACGTAATGTAACGGCTGATACTTAGAACTATGATCCCAACAAGGAACTCTTGGCAGATTAGAGAGTATAATAGATCCAACGCAATATAGATAATTATTTGGGAAGTTAAACTACTTGATTGTTACGAGATCAAATATCTCATTTGCAGTCAGTTCTTGGATCGTCCCACGATATGTCATTGGGATGCAGTGATTTGCATCCTCAAATTTAAAAGGTGCTCTTAATTGTGGTTTATTATATCAAAACTTTAGTCACACTCAAATAAAGGGATATGCAGTTGCAGACTGGGCTGGATCACCCTTGGATAAGAAGTCTACTATAGGTTACTGTGTGTTTGTTATAAGTAATCTTGTCTCTTGGAAGAGTAAAAAGTAGACGGTAGTGGAGGCGTTGGATCTGGAGGGCAACAATGGTAGGAGCTGCGGATCTGGGCAGCGACGGCGTCGGCAACTTCGTATGTGGATGATGGTGGCGGTGCTGCTTATTATTTAGACAGAATCTTAGGCGGATCCTGATTTTAATTATTATTCTTGATTAATAATAAGTGTCCGTTTATATTCATTTAATCATCTTTTTTCCCCGGTTTATACTTTATACCTCCCCCACCTAAAATAAATAAAAGAAAAAAATGTTTCTTTCAGCTATGTAGGTTAATTTAAACAGAAATTATAATTCACATTTGGGCTTCTCAATCCAAAATTCGTGGCTCTTCCACTCTATGGATTCCAGTTATGTCAGAAAAGAATTGCAGAAATAAATATGCCGGTTGAAATCTGTAAACTCGGCTAAAATATTATTGTGCAACCTCAAAGTGATCTGTTTTTGATAGTGTTGTCTCAATAATTATGCAAAACTCCAAAAGAAAAAGAAGAGAGTAAAATGGATCTTGTTTGTATTTCTTACAGCTTGCAGGAGGGATATCAGAATTCAAGCCAACACCATCAGAGAATCTTGATTGTGTTAAGAAATCATACAATGTTCAGCATACCTTGCTGGTAATTCTTTGTCATTCCGGTGCCAAAATTAATCGAAATGGATTCGTTATTTAAAGTTTATTCTGATGGGTATAAGTTTCAGGTGAAGTTTAATTCCGATGCCATTGATGAGACGGATCTCCTTGAAGAGGCATTAGAGCCTCGTGTGAAGTCTATAGGTGGTAAACTAGAAAAGGTCTTGTTGAGTGGTAACCACATAACCCCATGCATACAGGTAGTACATTTGTATTGCATGTTTTGTTTCTACTATGTGCAGAATTTATGTTGCTGAAAGCTTAGGTTGCTTTTGGAAAACCAGTAGCTGGCGCCTACTTGGCTCCATTGGTGCCTTTTCGACCCCCCTCCCAAAACAAAAATAAATAGATAAATAATGAAAAAAACTAAACAAAAAGAAAAAGAAAAAAAGAAGAAGAAAATCTTAAATATCATGGTACTAGCGTAACTAATGTTTCGATAAGAGATTTGATAGATTCATGGAATTCTTTAATGATGAAATTTCGGAACCGGATTAAAAAATAGCTTCCATCATTCGCAAATTTCTTGTTTAGATACATTTAAAGTTTTATAGACTCTCTTGCTATTGATGGTTTTAAAAGGAGAATAAAGAATGGGTTTATTCAATGCACTTGTGAAAAATATAAGAGGGGGAGGCGCCGGGGTGGGGTGTGTGTGGGGGTGAGGCGGCATTGGAAATAGAGGTGTAGGAGGAAAAGAGGGTTCGTGAAGTTTTTCATTTGGATATTTTAGTTATCGCTTCTTTCCCAAGGAATTAATTCCATCTTGAAATTCTTTGATATTTTAAGAAAGTATTCACCAAAAAAAATGATATTGAATTATGTGAATATTATAGAAGGTAACAAAAAGGAAGTGACCAAAAAAGGTTATTCCAATATTCAATGCCTTAATTAAGGAGAGACAAATAATTATATGGACAGTGCCGGAACCGCACCGTGGTAGGCGCCGCATCATCACACCACATCCGCCACTGTGCGACTGTGCATCGGTTTTTCTGTTGCCGCGCACTAGGCTGCTGGTGATCTCGCCGGAGGCCGGCACCAGCATCGAAAGTTTACAGCACCCCCACCGGCGCCGCACAAGGGACTTTCGCTACTGGCGTCACTGCTGCTGGAACTTGCTGGCGCCCCCACTAGCGCCGTGCTCCAGTGCTCCCCGGTGCTGCCCCTGGGGGCGCCACCAGAGACTTAGCCGACAATCTTACTGGTGTCTGCTACGGAAATTCTAGGCACCTCCACTGGTACCACGCACCGGCACTGCCGCCCGCTAGTGTCTCCGACAACTTTGCCGGTGATCTTGCTGGCGCCGACACTGTTGCCTCTAGCGGCACCAGCACCCCCACGTCGCCACTGCCGCTTCCCATGCGGCTGGCACCAAGCCACCACCTACGCTGCGCCGAGGTCTAGACATGCCATATGGCGTTTCCCTGGATGTCATAATGGTGCTCTCGAACTTTAAGAGGAAGTGGATACTTATTGACAGTGGCGGCCCGACTGCGTCATCGAGAATTACTTTGAAAAGTTAATGATTGACCAAGGGTGTCTCCTGCCATCACAATGCGGCTGGTCGGTTTTGAGGGGAACCAATTCAGCCCTTGGGCATGATTTCCCTTACCTCGTTGAATCTAAGGAGACAGTATGGTCCAAGTTCATGGTCGTGGATCGGCATGGAGCCTACACCGCTGTTATAGGTCGGTCCATGCTTAAGGCCTTGAAATTATGTACTCTACCTTGTGAAATTTCCTGCAAGAAAGGGATATGTGAGAGGAGATCAAGAGATGGCTAGAGAGTGATTACTCGCTTTCTTGAAGCATGACAAAAAACAACTAACCCAAGAGATTGAGCACCGTAGCTTAAGGGACGAGCTCGGTCATTTCCTGGTAGAAGATCTCTAAGGCAATGATTCGTTGGAGGACCTCATTTTCGTCTCCATTCATCCCACTAAGGTCGAGTGCACAATTTAGATTGATTCAATGTTGCACCTAGAGCTTAGCCAGGTTCTTATCGAGTAATGCGCAATAACTATAATGTCTTCACATGGTCACACTCCAAGCTTTAGGGGTTGGAGCCTAAGGTGACAATGCACCGCATTTGCACCTAACCATCCAACAAATAGGCAAAAGAGGCGCTAGTTCCCTTTCCAAGAAACTGGTTATATTGAAGAAGGTATGAAAAATTGATTAATGCCAACGTGGGTAAAAGAGTTGAACTTTCTCAATTGGGTAACTGTTAGCCCCTAGCAAAACTGGAGGACCACTTGGCACAGACTTAGTGTACTTTGCTACCGAACATGGTGAATGCGGCACAAGTGAAGGCGTTGGCAACAAAGGCACCAACTCGGTGCACGTTGGTGGATAGTGGCGTTATGGCACAACACCAATGGGTGTTGGGCAGTGATGGCGATCCTACGCGCAATGTTAGGATCGATGCTATGTGGAGACATGGCAGTAGGAAAGACCTTGGTGTGACACCAAGGCAAGGCAGCACAACGTAGGCGCAACACGACGTTGTGGACAGTGTCATGTGCGTGGCATGACACACTGTTGGGCGTAGCAATGCATTTTGGTGCAGAACAAGCATACGGCGTGGGCAAGTCGTTGGGCGCAATAACGCAACAAATAGAACGTGGGTGCAAGACATGTTCCGGCCATGCAGGCGACATAGTGAGGCGTTGGTAAACATCGGCATGATTAAGGGAACGAGATGGCAACAGAACAAGATGTTGGCACAATGCAGAAACACTGGAATGGAGTTTAGCTAGTGGTGAGCTGAAGGACTGGAAGTTACAGGCATGTGCAAGTCATGTTTTGCAGTTCTGGACAGTTTCTGTGGCAGTTTATGGACAGTTTTCAAATTGGAAAATTGCCTTCTGTGGGCTGGACATGTGTCGGATGTTTGCCTATGCAGTTGGGGTTGTCAACTGCTGTAATCCGCTATAAATAGTCATGTTTGTAGTCTGTTTTGAGGCAGTGAATGTTTTCCTGCGGATTTCTAGACCGATATTGTAAATCTGATTCCTTGTTTTCTGAGTTATAATACAAGGTTGGGCGTTGCCCGTAAAATGTGTTGTGCTTGTGTGTGTGGGTGCGTTTTACATACTGTCGACATGGTTTCGTTGCGTTGCAGGACATTCACAGAGCTAACTAGTTGGTGCGCAATTAGGCCATCACTCAGTTAGAATTTTTGTGGTGAAAATTTGACCATGTGACATTAACCATTGTTGCCCTTGCCAATAAGCATGAGAACAAGTGGAGGCCGTGTGTCTACTTCAAGGACCCGAAGAAGACATCATTGGCAGAGGTATCTATTGTTACAAGGTTTGCCTTCCGGCCGCAAAAATGCTGGAACTACTTACCAGTGCCTTGTGAATAAAATGTTGAGGAGGAGAATGACAAGGATATATATATATATATGCTGGTAAAGAACTTGAGGTCTGCCCAACAGTGGACGACCTCCAATGCTACATTTACATCCTGATTATGAATCAGATGAAGAACACCTCAAAATTAATCTTTAGTGTTGCATATACTAAGTTCCTGGGCTAAAAGGTCTTTTGCATTTGAGTCAATCCTGATCTGATTCAGCTATCATGAACATGTTCTGTTCTCAGAACAGGATGGAGTTGCAAATCTTGACAAGGCAGGCTCCCCCGCACAATATTTTTTTATCGCCAAATAGTCAAATAAGTGTCTCCATTTCTTTAAAGCTTTGCGGGGGAGCAATACATTTAAGTAGGCATAAGAGTGTGGGGCTTGTTTCCTGGGACCAATTTGTTACCTCGTGATAGTGGCTTCTTCTCCTGTAGCATTGAGCTCGGCCTTGGTCATAGAATAGGGAAATCGTGGAGCCTGGTTTCAGGTCCAGAAGTGCATGATAAATACTGCCAAATGCCAATAGTATTTTCAGACACACAGCATTGTGGTTCTGAGTCTTTTGACCAAGTAGCCCCTACATCAGTTTTCTACACTCTAGACACCTTTAGAAAAGGTTCATCCTTATGCCAAATGGATCTGAGGTCAAATACGCCCTCCGACTGGTTCAATGCGAAGAAGAATTATGCCATTTATGATGCTCTCCTAGACGGGTAGAGTTTTGGCCATGAAATTAACGCCAAATCTTTGAAGGTCTTCTGTGACTCTCAGCTAATGGCCAACCAGGTGAATGGTGAGTACTAGGCAAAGGACCCAACGTTGACTCCCTACCTTGAATAGGCGAAGCAACTCATTTCCAAATTCAACAAGCTGGAGATCTCCTAGATCCCTAGAAAGAAAAATCACTAGGCAGATATCCTAGCAAACCTTGCCTCTGCAGTAGACTCAACAATCAAGAGGACCATATTACTGGAGTTCATCCCAAGAATGCCAAGGTCAATTTATCTTTAGTGGTCAATTTCACTAATTTGAGCCTGTGTTCAATGGACCATTTTCCCTATACTTACAGGTCAGGACCCTTTCTCCAGCTTAAGGTTAAGTCCGGAGGATTCCCTGACAAGTTATGCACTATTGTGTGATTAGCGGGATCTTGTACATATGGCTGTCAACAAGATCGTGCTACAGATGCCTCTGACAACGAGTGAGGTCCATGAAGGGGTCTTCAGCAGCAATACAGTAGGACGAGCATTGGCTAGAAATTCCTACGGTATGAATATTGCTAGCCGTTCTTAGAGTTCGACACTAAGGAGTTCGTCCAAATTTGCGGCAAGTGTAAGTGCTTTGGTCCACACCCCCACCGACCTCAAACTAAGCTGATGCTAACAAATAGCATGTGGCCATTCACTTAGTAGGGGATCAATATTCTAGGGCCTCTTCCAATAGCCTCCAGGAAATTCCTTTTGTTGGTAATGAACTACTTCGCTAAGTGGGTGGAGGCCAACCTCTTAGCTCTATCAAGGAGAACATCAAGTATTTCACTTAGAAGAGTCTGATTTGCTGACGACGCGACATGATAGGTCTAAAAGGGGGCTTAAGTGGATTACGTCCTAGGAGTTCTGTAGGCCTACCACACCAGTGTGAGACCCGAGAGGCAAAGCCCTGATGCTATCGTGTTCAGCTTGACACTTTCATTCCCGTTGAGATCGACGAGAGGAGTGGCTAGGTTGGTCTTTGGCCAAGTTTCTAGTTCCTCTAAAGGACAGGGCTCTTCGCTATTTGGTCCGAAGGGCAATTGGGCAGCACAATCTCACGTTGGATTGCCTCCCCGGATGGGCGACTACAAAACTGGCGGACTTTGGGCTGCTGCCAGAGCCCATTGAGGATGCCAGAGTTGCTATACGAGGATGAGGCTTTAGGAAGGAATCAGAATACCCTAAGGACGAGGAAGAAGCCAAAGACTGAAAGAAAAAAAAAATTGCAAAAAATGGAAGGGCCGAAACTACGTGGAAACTAGGAAACAAACTTGGGGAAAGAAAGGCAAAAACTTACAGTGAAAAGTAGGGCAGAGACCTCGGAGGTTGCAAATCTTGTTGGATTTGGACCCTGAAAATATGGACATGGGTAAATGGAGAATAGAGAACCTCATGGTATATGTTGGGCTTCTCTCTATGTATTGCCGATACTGCACCTATTGACCACAAGTCACAACCCTCCATGTATCTCTGCACGAGGGCATTGAGATAATAGGCGTGGGGGATTGCACTGACGCAGTCTGTTCCAAATATTGCCTTCAAAATTTGTACTAACTTGACTTTCCCGCTTGCTCCACTTCACCTCCTATCTCTCCGTGATGATCTTGAGGTCGGAAAGCTTGCTCATCATTACCTACGGCTAGGTTTGATGAACCATTCGCTGGGTCATCAACAGCCAGAAGCTAGCATCCCCGTGATTCTCGGAGCTACTCCTTCAAACTTAGTTCTTCTATCCTTGGGAAGGGGCATACTGATGTGGGGGTATTCTGCCTTGATTACATGGCCCCCCATGGATTGGTCCATGTGGCCGTCCTGATGTCCCAAGGGCTCCTAGGTCCCAATGACCTCCTGGTTTCCCGAGAATCTGTAATTTCCATGAGACATCAGTATCATCACCCAGGATGCCTTTATCCTGTCTGAAACTAGGGACTGACATTCCAGGTCATTCCTCTCCACCAGGACCGCTCCTAGACTTTCAAGTTGTTCGTTCCTGACTTGGGAAGTGTTTTCCAGAGTTGGTCCTGCTCAACCCTGCGTGATTGGTTGTATCTAGGATGTCAATGTGTTGGCATATCTGTTCGTTCTCAAAAGCTTTTCTAGAGTGGGAATCGTTACAATCCGTCACTACTATTCTAAGTAAACATCGGAATAAATAAAATAAGCGTGATTTTGACCTCAGATTAACCTTCACCTCTCATATCTATATATACAAGATCGTAGGTCATTCCACCTACTATTATTTTGCTAAAATATCTTTAGACTAAAGATTTTTGTGCTGAAAGAGGTTTACCACATACAACTCCTGCATGTGCTTGTGTGCATGTCATCATGGAAGCTTGGGGAAAGTCAAATGAATGGTTCTCCGAATAGCTAGATAAAAGTATAAAGAAAAGTTCTTTTATTTGTATTCGCAATAATGTTTATATACAGTTCTAAAAGAACTAAAAAAGGAAACAAATCACCAAAAACAGCAACTATCAATCAACTATAACTATGCTAAAGAAAGGAAGAAAATCAATAATCCTAATCATAAATTAGTTGTCGATCTATCAGTTGTCATTACCAAAAAATCTTGCGGATTCTAACACTCCCCCTCAAGCTGGAATGTAAATGTTTATTATTCCTAGCTTGTTTACCATATCCTCAAAGTTCGGCTTGTGCAGACTCTTTGTCAAGACATCAGTTGTTTGTTCTTTGGTTGGAATGTATGTCATGCAAATACTCCCATTATCAATCTTCTCTTTGATAAAATTACGATCCACTTCCACATGTTTTGTCCTACCATGATGAATTGGATTGTGAGCGATACTAACCGCAACCTTATTGTCACAATAAAGCTTCATTGGATCTTTACTTGAGATCTTTAGTTCTCTTAGTAGTCTTCTGAGCCACACCCCTTCACATATGCCATGAGCTAAGGCTCAAAATTCAGCTTCCGCACTACTCCTAGCTACTACGGGTTGTTTTTTGCTTCTCTAAGTTACTAGATTTCCCCAAACATAGGTACAATACCCAGAAGTTGATCTTCTATCCACAAAGGAACCTGCCCAGTTAGCGTCTGTGTACACTTCCACCATCCTGTTGTCTCTTTTCTTGAAGAATAGCCCTCTCCCAGGAGTGTTTTTAAAATACCTCAGTATCCTGTTAACTGCCTCAAGATGTCTCTCCTTTGGTGAGTGCATAAACTGACTTACTGCACTTACAGCGAAAGCAATGTCTGGACGGGTGTGTGTTAGATAAATTAGCTTGCCTACTAGTCTTTGGTACTACTCTTTGTTCACCTCTTTGCCACCTTCAAGTCCAAGCTTTACATTGGGCTCCATAGGTGTCTTAGCTGGTTTACATCTCATCATTCCTGTGTCACGAAGAAGGTCCATGATATATTTCCTCTGAGAAACTACTATACCAGCACTGCTTCTGGCGACTTCCATTCCCAAGAAATACTTGAGAGTGCCCAGGTCTTTTAGTTCAAATTCTCCTGCCAAGTATCCTTTTAACTGTTCCAGTTCACTATAGTCGTCACCTGTGACAATAATATCATCCACATACACTATCAGAATAGTCTTTCTTCCACTCGCGGAATGCTTGTAGAAAAGGGTATGATCGGCTTGTGATTGTTGGAAACCCTGCTTCTTCACAGCTTGAGTAAATCTCTCAAACCAATCTCTTGGAGACTGTTTTAAGCCATAAAGAGATTTTTTCAACTTGCAAACCAATTTTTCCTTCTGTCTGAACCCTAGTGGTGGATCCATATACACTTCTTCATGTAGGTCTCCGTCCAGGAATGCATTTTTTACATCTAGTTGTTGGAGTGGCCAATCAAGATTTGCTGCTAGCGACAAAAGAACTCTGATTGAGTTGAGCTTGGCAACTGGTGCAAATGTCTCCTTATAGTCTATCCCATATGTTTGAGTGAAGCCTTTAGCGACCAGTCTTGCTTTGTATCTGCTAACACTACCATCTGCATTAAATTTGATTGTGAACATCCATTTGCAACCAACTATAGTTTTCCCTCTTGGCAGCTCTATAACCTTCCATGTATGAGTTTTTTTCTAAAGCTCCCATTTCTTCTAGAACAGCCTCCTTCCATTTTGGATCTGCAAGAGCTTCTTCAATGTTTCTCAGTATTTCAATACCTGTTAGAGCAGTGGTAAAGCAGAAAAATTTGGAGACAATTTATCATACGAAACAAATTTGGAGATTGGGTGTTGGGTACACGCTCTTACACCCTTCCTATTAGCAATGGGAACATGAAGGTCCTCTATATTTGGTGCACGCTGATTTGGTAGGTTCAACTCTTCATCCTCAACGTCATTATTGGTCTCAGGACTTCTAACAGGAGCAGGAATTGGTTCAGATTCTTGGCGTTGCTGACCGGCAGGCTTGTCAATACTATGAGAATGCTTCTTGCGTAAATAAACAATCTCTTTCCATTGGTCTTTCTGTGGCACAATAGGTTCGGTGAGTTCAGTTGGAGTGGGTAAAGGAAGCAGTGCACCAAGTTTTGTAGGTTCGACTGAGGTGGACAAAGAAATGGGTGATGGTAAAGAACTGGACACTTCAGGCTCGAACTCTTCCCAAGACTCTGTTTCACCTTGAATCTCCCCCTGAAGTGAGGATTTGGGAAAGAATGATTGGTGACATCCATTGACACGAACATTCGATGGAGAGTGGGAGAGTAACACTTATACCCTTTTTGTGTAGACGAATACCCAATGAAAACACACTTGATGGATTTTGGATCAAGTTTTGATTTGTTTTTTCGGTGATCATGGACAAACACAGTGCACCCAAAGGTCTTTAGAGGGATAGATGAGGGACAATGAAACAAGGGGTAAATGTGTATAAGGATAGACATGGGTGTTTTGAAATTGAGGACTTTTGATGGCATACGATTTATGAGATGACAAGCAGTAAGGATAGCTTCCCCCCAAAGATACTTTTGGAACCGACATGGTAAACATTAGGGCTCTGGTAACTTCAAGTAAATGTCGATTTTTCCTTTCTGCTACCTCATTTTGTTGTGAGGTATCAGTACATGAACTTTGGTGAATGATACCATTAGTTGCCAGAAAGTCGCCTAAGATTGTTTTGAAATATTCGGTTCCATTATCAGTTCTCAAAACTTTGATTGTGGTTTGAAACTGGTTTTTTACCATAGCGTGAAAACTTTGAAAGATTTTCGCAACTTCAGACTTCTCTTTGAAAAGATAAACTCAACACAATCTTGTATGATCATCAATGAATGTAATGAACCATCTTGTACCCGTGACATTGTGAATGCGAAATGGTCCCCAAACATCACTATGAACTAGGGAAAATGGACTAGACTCGCTGTAGGGTTTAGCTGAAAAAGATGCTTGTGTGTTTAGCAAGTTGGCATATCTCACAAGAATTTTTTTTTGGATCTTTATTGATAGATAACTCAGGAAACAAACGTTTGAGATAATGAAAATTGGGGTGACCTAACCTATAGTGCCACAACAATACATCTTTATTGGAGGTTGATGGTAGAGCAATTTCAGCCATTGCAGCTTCTTTATCCCTGCATTCGTCATTCTCAAAGTAATAGAGTCCACCTTTCTCTCTAGCAATGCTAATCATCTTCTCCGACCCATATCCCTTGGTGAGCGGAATAATTAGTGGCAATTTTAGGGGTCGTCACAGATTGTTGATTGAGTAGATTTAGCAATTGTTCAAGCTGTCATTTGTTAAAAAAAACACCAGTTGATTCAGTTCCGCTGGTCCCCTCACTTTTCTCCTCAGTTGTAGCTTGAAGAGCTCTTCCTTGACCCTGCCTTCAAGGTTTCATGTTTGCACATTTACCATGGAGATCCCAACAGCGTTCTCGTGTGTGACCAAGCTTATTACAGTGTGAGCAGCGTGGTCTCTGACCTGATTTTTGATCAGCGGATTTGTTGGCAAAATTCCGAGCAATAAGAGCAGTATTTTCTGCTGGTTGGTCTCTAAAAAATAGCGCTGTTTGGTCCTTTTCTTCCCCAAGCATCACCCTCCGCCTGCTAGCTTCACGCTGGACCTCTGCAAAGGCTTCTCTGATTGATGGCAGCGGCCTTCAACCAAGAATTTGGCCACGTACTTCGTCTAAATCCTTGTTGAGGCCTGCTAGAAATTCGTACAAACGCTCCTTCTCAAGGTGCTTCTGAAACTTTTTGTTCTCCTCAAGATCTCCCCAATCTGCCTCATAATGCATATCTAACTCCTGCCACAACATTTGTAGGGAATTATAATATTCGGTGATGTCACTAGTACCTTGTTGGAGAGCCTTGAGTCTATTTTTAATCTCAAATATTTGTGAAGCGTTCTCGAGGTTAGAGTAATTGGCGTGGCTGATGTGTGGCTCCATCAAATTGATGAGTCAGGCTATGACAAGTGAGTTGCTTTGTTCCCAATTGGCGTAGGTTGGGTCCGTGGTATTTGGACGCTTGGCCTCGCCGGTGATGTAGTCGAGTTTCCCTTTTCCCCTGAGTACGAGCTTGATAGACTGCAACCATTGGAGGAAATTTTTTCTATCCAACTTGTGATTGGTGATCTGCAGCAAGAAACCTTCTCCGAAGGGTTGTGTGATCACAGATGAGGCCGAAGGGTTGGTGATGACTGGTGATGAAACATTCGCCTTCTCTGAACTCATATTTGTCGGATCGAGAAGTCAACAAGATGAAAAAAAAAGAGACGTTTGAGCAGAGATAGAGGAACCTGCTCTGATACCATAAAAGTATAAAGAAAGTTCTTTTATTTGTATTTGCAATAATGTTTACATAAGGCTGTTTATATACAGCTCTAAAAGAACTAAAAAATGAAACAAATCACCAAAAACAACAACTATCAATTAGCTATAATTATGCCTAAAGAAAGGAAGAAAATCAATAATCCTAATCACAAATTAGCTGTCATTACCGAAAAATCTTGCGGATTCTAACACTAGATAGCCTCTAATTGCATAATTTTATAGTGGTATATCAATGCATATTACTCAGACAACTAAAACAAGTCTCATAATTTTTGTGCATTTTATGCCATTTTCGAAGGATGTCTAATGTTGTGATCTTTTGTGTTTCCATCTATTTTTCAACTTCCTATAAGATAAAAAGGATATCTCTGAGAGATGGGTGTCAGTGTCTGGCACCGATATTAACCCAAAGCATGATTGACATGTGTTTCCGGTGCTACATTTATTTTTTATTTTATTTGATCGCGACATGTGTTAGAAATACAGATCCCGTGTGGCAGACACATATAGACACTTTTCGATTCCAGTTTATGTATGTTTTTTTCCATAAAGGGTGGCTTTATAATTTGAAAAATATAAAAAGTCCAAATCATATGATTTTAAATAATATCATGAAATGGTCGTGAATGAATATTTGAACCATTAGTGTTTACTGTTTACTGATTTTGTTATGGTTGAACAATTGTTGATGGTAAAAATAGAAAATAATATATGTTTATTATCATGTCTAGTCGATGTCGTAGTTTTTGAAAATTATCATGTCGCCTTGGCAGTGCTCTGTATGTACATTATAGGCCTGGATATATAGACATGCATCTTTTTAGACGACTGTTGTTAACCTTCTTTTGCTATCAAAATGCTTGTAATTTTTTTTAGTAAAATTAGACTTTTTTTTTTTCATGTACTCTAAGAAACTAACACCTTATTCCCTTTACCTGTTACTTCTTGAGGTATGTTCAAAATTTACAAATATACCCATAATGGAAAATAATATTCCAACAAAAGTCACCCCGGGTCAATTAAACCTATCTACAAACAACATAGAAGATATCCACCCCCCTCGGACAAATTGTTTATGGAAATTTTTTAATCCATGAAGGCAATTATTCAACAAAAACTAATGCTAAAAAATTACTCTACCCGCTTCATCCTGCTCATGAGGTACAAAAAAAGTTACGGTGACACTTATAGTCAGAGTGCGTATGAGGATAAAATATTTTTTGTTAAAGTACATGGGGGTGCTATAAGTGTAATTTTTTTTTTGTTGTTGCATGCCTAGGAACCGAGGTGGCAAGTGGGTTATTTGTACACACCGGCTGATGCGATCGCTCAAGGGCTCAAGACTCTTTCACTAAATGAGACAAGGGTACTCTCCAGAACCATCGCAGACTGGTTTAGGCGGCTTGAATGTGATTGAGGGGGCTCTTGTGGTGTGCATGTATATATTTGATATTGTATAGATATAATAATTGATTGCATCTGGTCACAGATTCACTGCGAGGCATACACGAACAAAATGTACTTCGTTACAAACATGCATTTACTCTTAATAATAATAGCATTTCCGGCCTATGAAAGTTGAGCCACCCCCACCCTAAGATGTTTGTTTGGAACCGATACTTGTGATCAAATCGTCTAATTAGTTTAATTATAAGTTCTAGAAATTTTCTTTTGAAAAAATTTCTTTAGAAGAAAGTGATGAGACAATATTTAATTTCACGTGTATGGCATGTGGACGTATAACTTTTTTTATAGACTGAAACATGTATGTGTCGTGTATATGGAAAATAAAAATTTATATACATATGAGATATGTATATGACACGTAAACATGAAAATCAATATTTCTTGGAAAAATGTGTTACACGTGATATATAAATATAGAAAAATATTTTTTGAAAAATTTAGACTTGTATATGACATGTAAACATGAAAAAATATGTTTGAAATATTGTTATTTACATGACTGGTAAGATTGTTCTGTTGTGATTGAGAGATATCAGATTCAAATCTTGGAAACAGTCTCTTTGTATACAAGGGTAAGATTGTGTACATTTGACTCTCCCTAGATCTTGCAATAGCGGGAGTATTCGTTGCCTTTTTGTTTTTTTTACATGACAAGTAAATGCGAAAAAAATATATATATATTTTTGAATAATTTTACTAAATATGTATGTGGCATTTAACAACAAAAAAAAAGTATTTTTGAAAAAAATTATTAAACATGTATTCTATATTGCAAATATTAAAAATATATTGATTTTTTTTTTTTAATGAAAAATCTATATGATGTAAATAATTATTTGAAGCCTTATATTAAACATTACGTGGCATGTAAAATATTTTAAAAAAAATTGAACATTGTGGGTGACATGTAAATATGAACAGGATATTCTCAAATAAGCATGTATTATGACATGATAAATAATTTGGAGAGTCTATCTAAGCATGTCTATGATATATAATGATGATTTTTTTTTTGTTAAATATGTATATGACATATAAAGTATTTTTAGCGAATTTAAATATGTAAATCATGAACAATATTTTGGGAACAATTTTTTAACTAACATGTATATGACATATAAATTAAATTTAAATATATATATGCCAATGTTAGTATGCAAAAATACTTTGGAAATTTTTTATTAGACATGTAGATTTTGAAATCCCTAGATTTTTATTACTTATTTTATTTATTTATTTATTCATTTAAGATAGAGTTAGATTAAGATCTAATTTCAAATTTTGAGTAAGTCAGAGTTTAGAAAGAGATTCAGAAGTTTGGATTTGGATGATATATATTTTTTCTCTTTTAAATATTATCTACATTTAAATTTTTCTTTCATTCTTATTCCATCGACTCTCTCTCTCGATTATAATTGATTTTGATTTCTAAATTTTTTTATTATTGTAATTACATGGTCATTGAATATATTTCATGTCAATTAGATGTTTTTTTTTTAAGACAATATTTTGTTTTGTAATTGATCTTGGTCAATTTGATGTCTTTAGGTTAACTTAAACGTATTTATTTTTGCGGGTAGATTGTTTAATTCTATGATAAATATTTTAATTTTGTAACTGATCCTGTTTAAACAAGATTTGAACACCATTAACCCATGTTACGTTTTTATAGATTATAAATTGTGTGTGTATCTTCTGTATCGTATTTATATACTGAAAGAATATTTGATTTTTATATTGTGAAAAAAAATGAAATCCATTTGAAAATTGTAACCATGTTTTCGAAAGATGGGATGAATCCTTAGACCTTAGTTTTATATTTGATTTTTTATTTTATGTTTTTATTTCATGGTTTGCGATGGAGAGTTTATTCTTTTTATTCATTGCCATTGTTATATTTTTGTTGCCTAGCCTTTGAATTTTAGACAATAGGGATGTTTCATTTGTATTTATTATTATTAATTTATTTTTCTAACACATTCCGAATTTTTCAAAAAAAGAGTAAAAACAAAATTGAGTATTGATTGTACATGCCGGGTTTAAGAAATAGTATTTGGGCCGATTTTTTGTAAAAATTATGTAGCCGTCTTCTAGTATTGAGATTTGAATTGGTGTGTTACATCACCAAATTTTAAGAAAAAATACATTGATTTTACCAATGACCCTTGAAGAAATGCCTCCTTATGTTTTAGGTCTAACCAGGATGATTTATTCAAGCTTAGAGGTCGGTTATGCTCGAGAAATATATTAGGCACCCCAAAACTCTCATTTAAAAACCGTACTCATGTCTAATATTTTCTAAATATTCTAATTCTAAGTCTTGTAAACTTCCTTTTGAAAGTATTGTGTTACTCTTCCTTGGAGAAAATAATGAGTCAACTTTGATTTAACACGCATATGACATGTAAACACAATGAAACACTTTCTAATTTGCTTCCTCTGTTTTTTTTCTTTTTTCTTTTTTGGCATACAATCATGATAAAAGGGCCTTGGAAAATTCTAGTGATCATGTCATCATGATAAAGACTACATATATACAACAACAATAATAATTAAACATTTGTTCCACTTAAATAGGATTTACTAAAGATTATATATATATGAAGGGGATATTTCGAAAAGCCTCGTATAGGGTTACGTGTAAGAAGAAACTCAAGCGCAATGCATGTGAGCCCGAACATAACTAATGTGTACTGACATGCAATGCACGTGAGCCCGAACATGATTCGTGGGTACCTGAGAATTTTGTCGGGATTCCAGGATGAATACTGAAGACATAATTTTGTAAACCGATACTCTCTTAAAATTCTAACTGAGGTCCTGAACGATTTGCTTATTCTAAGACCCGAGGTGATCACACTATCAAATTTGAATAAGTTGTCTCTAGAAATAAGACATAATCTAAAATTTCACCCATTTTTTAAGGTAAAGATATTTTTAATACCATAATAATTGTAATTATTTAAAATATATAATCTCTTAAAGTATAACTATATAAAAAGATTGTGCGGGGGCAATAGACGGCACTCATATTGATGCATTTGTCCTGCTAGATCATAAAATTATTTTTTGATGTCATAAAGTGGACACAACTCTAGACCTGTTGTATGCACATTCAATATAATTTTTACCTACGTATATTCAAGCCAGGAGGGAACCTCCAATGATCTTTTCCAAATGTGTCACTAATCTTGCAAATTTATTTTCAACTCCTCCTCCAGATACACACACATACAAGCATCCTTTTTTCTTTTTTAATATAGATTTGGTAAATTACAAAAATTTAGATATTTATAAATATTACAAATATCACACGATACAGAAAAATATTATCTTGTGAATTCGAGTTATATGAACACATAGTTTTTGGGCACCCTATAAGGAGGAGAGAGATCAATTCCAAAAATTTTGAGATAAAAGTCCAACAAAAATAGAGAAGTTCAATCAAAGTCATTCCTCTTTGCAACATGTTATAGAATGTTGTTTCGGTGTTCTCAAATCTAGATTTAAAATTCTCAAAAAGACGTCTCCTTGTCCAATGAGTGTACAAAAGTACATTCCAACTGCATGTTGCATGTCTCACAACTTTACAAGAATGTATGATTTAAATTACAAACTCTTTCGAAGATGGAGTACGAAAGGATATGAAGAAGAGGAAGAGGGGAATTTATCGGGACAAAAACAACCACCTACTAAAGTTTCTTTGAGTAACCAAAACATCCATGAAATTGGATTATATTAAGGATACTATTGCTGAATTGATTTGGAATAATTCACATCCGGTGTGTATAAATTTAAGTAGTTTCAATGGTTGTTTTAAAAATTTACAACAATTTAATATATCAACTTTGCGAATAATAATTTTCATGCACAACCCCCCTATGTTCTTGTGAGAATGGATGAATGAGAATATTAACAGCACGTAAAAAAACCTATGATCACGTGTTTCTTAGGTGTCCAACTAATCAACAACATCCAAATTGCTTCATATGAGAGGATGATTTTTATTTTTTGGGGGGGTTGGGGGGGGAGGTTGAGTTGTAATTTGATACTGGCCAAGACATAAGAAAATTTATTATTATACATTTAAAGAAATAAAAAAAAAAAAATGAGAACAAATGTTACAACCAAACATGTTTCTTTGCCTCTGTTCTAAAAAATTAAAGAAAATATTTTTAGAACAATGGTCGTTACTAAACATATTTCTATTTCCAAAATTATCTATAACAGAAACATAATTCATGCCACCTCGATTTATTGATCTCATCTCTCTTGTAGTATAAAATTGACAAGACAAATAAACTATTTTTTGTTTTTCAAAAAAACAAACATAAAATCATGTTTTTTTAAGTTCCTTTTACGCACAAAACATATGTTTTTTTTTCTCAAACTTTACTTTTTTGTTACATAAAAAATGTTATCAATCGTTGTCTAATGCCTTCATTTCTTAAAAGTTTTAGACTTCAACTACAAGCATATACATAATATTATAATTGCCTACAACAATTTAAGATGATTTTGAGCCATTGAGCTTTGACAGTAGATAGAGACAACCAGAGGAAAGCAGTATTGAAGCCGAGAAGCAAAGCAGATCAAGAGGTGAGTGTATAACTGCCTTCTTACTTTTGTCAAACAAACCAATTAGAAGAAGCATCACTATCACATGCCCAAGTTTCGTTTTCAGCTCATTCAGTGTTTTTATTTCTAACCACTTTGGTCGTTCCTGAAAAAAACACGCAAAAGAGATAAGAAATGTACAGCTTTTTTTTTATGCTTTTTAC
This sequence comes from Eucommia ulmoides, assembly GCA_016647705.1. NCBI lineage: Eukaryota > Viridiplantae > Streptophyta > Magnoliopsida > Garryales > Eucommiaceae > Eucommia > Eucommia ulmoides. The sequence continues at coordinate 36,120,518 of CM028330.1, forward strand.
GATAAAGTTTTAGCTTTAAAGCAAGGGTCTGTTTTGAGAACGCTTAAATTTTAAGTGCTAAATTTGCAAGTATTCAATTTTTTAATACTTTAAACTTAAAAAAAAAAATTATCTTTGTACAAATTTTAGTTCTTAAATAATATTTACAACTTTTTCTAAAGCTTAATACTTGAGGAATCTGCTGTCAACAGTTCTAGTGCATTCTGATTAGTATTTCGAGGCAGAATCGGGGCATTTGACCCCTGCATGCTTTTTCGGGAAATATTTTTTGTGTCAAACTCCAATGGTTTTCCTTAAATTTTCCGTTCCACTCATTTCTCTAGGCTAATAGAATGTCATTCGAGCAAAAAGTGAATAGCATTTGCAAAGTACATTACTGGAAATTAGTAATATTAGTTATGATTTATTTAATTGGGTAAGTTATTGAATTTATTTGTAACAATTAGAAGTCTTAGGGGGGGCCGTTTGGTTGTCTTTCAAATTGATAGTTGGGCCATTTTATAATGAGTTCTATCTACAAATTGATCTATTATGATGTCTAGTTGTAAAAATTAAAGTGTGTGCATATATATATTAGCGTATCTAACTTTTAAAAAAAAAAATCACATAATTTCCCATACTTTCGCCACCCCGTTGTACTCCATCCTCTAAAGAGTGTAAGTAGGATCCCTCGAGAAGAATTCAAAAGTGAGAGCTTGATAGGAGACAACATATTTGCATGGAAAGTGTATAACTTGATTCATTTTCAATTCGATAGGCTTGGATGCTTCGGTTATTGTAATTTTCTACGAAACAGTATCAAATTCAACAAAATTATGCATAAATGGTGAAATATACTGTTTAAATAGTTCAGATCAGCCAATTCATTATATAAGATGATTTAAGCAACCAAACTAGCCCTTGTGGTATTTTCATATTTTTATTTTCAAATAAATCCTATTGGTACAGGGTTGGCATGCTTGATAGTTGATGATCGAATTATTGAACCAATAATGAGATTTTTTCCTAGTTCCTTGCCTACTTCCATCTTTTATTGTTTTTCCTGAACTTTTAAGGCTTAGCGCCACCCGCCCCTCTTTTTATGCCCATATAAGAAGGAGTAAGGCATAGAAACCAAGGGTTTCACTCTCAATTAACAGAGACTGGGTCCTCAGAGTCATCGTCACCTTCCACGATCTGCTCGATCTCTGCCTTGAGCCTTTGCTCAACGTACAACTCCGAGAACCTACAAACATCTTGCTTTGCATCTTGAGGTGACCTACCAGCCTGAGCCTTGGGCCCTGAATGTTCCTAAGAACAGCCCCACCCCATGCCAACAAGATTGAGAGATGCTAGGACAGAAGAATCAGACTTATTTGGGAAGAACTGAAAAGTCTCGAGTAACGGAATTCGAAGAAAAGAACAGGGAAGGAATTGGAACCCGAAACAAGAAATCAGACCGAGCAAAAAGACTCTGATTGACCAAAAAGATGATGCCAAAAACCAATGACAATGAAGCAAATGAAGCTTTGACTAAAGGATGCTTGGTCACGACTTTTTCTCAAGAATGCGCGAAGTTGCAGATGAAGAGGAAAAGTTATGAATACTGAAGAAGGGGGGACTGACAGTTCAGATCGCACAGGATGAACGGCTGCAATCTAACCAGCCTCGGCAACTGAAACAATGGCATACAACTGCAAGCCACTTTAAACAACCACGAACTTCAAAGCATCAAATGTTGGCCGATGTTACATGCCATTTTGCCTACCTCAAAAATCAGCAAAACAATCAAGTCATTGGTCATCGGTCTTAGAGCCCTGCAATGCAAGGGACACAATTCTCCTCAAGCAATAAGTTGACCTGAGCAGCGGCTTTGATGAGGGATAATTCTTGATGACGTATAATCCAACCACTCGGGATCTAGCGAAACATAAGCCGACCAATTTAAGGTTCATAATCACTATTTCGGTATGTCCATATATTCCTAAATTGACTTGAGCTTCTGGGGAGGTTTACCGGGAGACCAATCTCCGATGCTTAGCTTTATGAAGCAGGTTGCTCAGCCATTCAACAAGCTGACCCAGATTTACACTTCCATTATTCACGATTCCATCGTGCATGTTAAAATAATTGAGGCGGAAATCGAGAGAGAATATGAGACGATTGTATTGATGTGTGAAAGGTACAATTTACAGATATGTACGGAGGATCTATATATAGACAGTGACTAGGGTTTTACCCTAGTGAGCCTAGGGTTTAACCTAGTGAGCCAAGGCCCATATACATTTATTAATATTCCCCCTCAAACTCAAAGCGATAAAACAGAAGTGAACATGAGTTTGTAAAATAAAAAGTGAAAGCGTCCAGATAGATGTGCTTTAGTGAAAATATTTGTTGTCTAATCGGCAAAACTAACGGAGTGGAAACGAACAATATTTTGGAGAATGTGATGATGGATAAAGTGACAATCATTCTCGATGTGTTCGATGCGCTCGTGGAAAATGTTGTTGTTGGCAATCTGAATATCACTCCGGTTGTCAAAATTTAGAATAGTAGCTAAAGGGGATGAGACTCTCATGCCAGAGAGAAGCTAGCAAAGCCCAAGTAATTCTTGATTTGCGTCAGCGCTGGCAAGATACTCAACTTCATTGTAGGGACGGGCAACCACAATTTGTTTCTTACTACACCAGGAAATTAGTAAGTCGTCTAAGAAGAAACAGTAACCAGTGGTAGAACGTCTATAGATGGGATGCCCAACCCAGTCAGCGTCAAACTAAGCTTGTATGGTGGGAGTGGACTGAGTTGAGAAATGAAACCCGTGAAAAAAGATGTCTTTGACATACCCAAGCATGCGAAGAACAACTGAGTAGTGAGTGGTCCGAGGAGCGGACATGAACTGACTGATTTGATGAACAATATACGCAATGTTTGGGTTAATAAGGGTAAACTATACCGAACTTCCAACTAGTTGGTGACAGAAAGTAACGTCCAAGATAGGGGAGCCATCTAGGGGGGCAAGTTCAATATTCGACTCTAGAGGAGCGTTGGCGGTGGTAGAGTCAGTGATACCAGTCTTGAAAAGGAGATCATAAGCATATTAGGTTTAAAAGAGGAAGTATCCATCTAAACTAGATAAAACTTCGAGGCATAAAGAAATAGGTGAGCATGCCAAGATCTTTCATCTCGAATTGACCACTAAGAAAATTTTGGAATTCTAAGATACCGCATAGGTGCCTTGTAATGATCATGTCATCCACATATAATAAAAGATAGATAATGCCGTTATTAGTTTCGCAAAGAAACAGGGCAGAATCATGAACCCTAGATGCAAACCAAAACTGGTGAATTGTGGTGGTAAATTTTGCGAACCAATCACGTAGAGCTTATTTGGGACAATATAAGGAACGATAAAGGCAACAAACTTTGGGTTGAGGAGCAGCTAGACAGGAGGGGTATGCATATAAACTTC